>CM062804.1:301599594-302908019 GCA_031772625.1 Pinus tabuliformis | reverse complement strand
CCAAAATTTTGACAAGGTCCGCAGGGCCACAGTTAACACAGGTGCGGTAAACCGCTCTGTGCTAAAAGCAAAAAGTGCAGATTGGTCCGCACTGTGTCCCAAGCCAAAGGGTGCGGTCCTCTCCCAAAGTTATGAAAACAAAAATAATCCTAGATCTACTAAATCTACCAATTCCACACACAACAAGCCAAAAACAGAAACAAAAACACAGTATCTCAAGTCAAAGTAAAAACAAGGAAAAAAATCAAGTCTCCAGTGGAGTCGCCATTTTTGTCACATGGAATGAGTCGATCTTGCGGACAAGATAGACCTTCCTAGAATCTAACGATATCTAGTGACAAGCAAGCCAATCAAAAACTATCTTTCTCTAAATATGCAATTATAAACAAAGGCAAACAAGTGTTTAGGCCTACCTTGGGTCCAATGCAATTTTGTAGAAGCCTCGCTCCTTTGATCCAAATGAGCTCCCTTGTTGCGAATCTGCAAACACAAACAAGCAAACAAATTAAATAACATCTGAAAAGCCAATATCATAAAGCATACTTAACATGATGATCAAGGAATTCATGAAACAAATGACATAAGACAATTTGTTGAGAAAAATGAATCTGATTGTATTAATTCAAATCAAAGAAGAACTTTACAACCTGTGACTTGATGTTGTACAAGCTCCTCCCAGGGTCCAACAAGAAGTCTCCTCTACTTTGACAAGTTTCACTCTCTTCCCAATGAATCCAAAAATGTATGTTATCTCTCCTCTCAAGCTTAACTAGGAAGTCTCAATTCCACCAGCATTTACCCTAAAAAATGTTCAGCTTCTAACCTCCCTAGCAACCAGCCAATGCCTTAATTTATAGTAATGGAGGGAAGTTACTAGGTCCTCCTTCAAAGGGATAAAGCCCTCCTTCAAAGGGATAGCTCCTCTCATCAAGGATTAGCTCCTTCTCTTTTGGGATGCATCAACCACCTAAGAGCGACCAATCCACGTCAAAATTCCTTCTAGAATCATCTAGAATTAAACCAAAGTGAGTTTTTTAGAATAAACTTGCGCCTTTTTGACTTTCACAGGGGTCCGCACCCACTCCTTTAGGGACAGAGCGGGCAAGTCCGCAGTTTTTGTGAACAGAGGGTGCGGGACCGCAAGCAATAGTGAGAGAAAGTGCAGAACCAGAGCTTTGTTGATTTTCAATGTCTTTCTCTCATTTTCAAAGCTTGACTTGAAGAGTTGAGGTCTGAGACTTGCTTAGGAGGACAGTACAAGTGATGATGGACCCATACTGACTGCAAATAGTCATGGTGACGATATTTTTGTGTAACACCCCTGTTTTCTAGTATGAGACCATTTGTCGAAAAGGATTTTTTTCAAATTCTTCATCTGAAAAATTGAACACCTGGGTGCCAAGTGAGTAATACCATATGGAAGCCTCTTCTTTCAAAGTAAGCCATAGGAAAGTTTTCCAATTTTTCAGATGGTTTTTCTTAAGATCTTTTATGAACTCTTCAATAGTAGGACAATTATCTTTTCTCGTAAAACTAAGGTCTTTCCTAGGTTTTTGGTTTCCTTCTTTCTAGTATGAGACCATTTGTCCAAAAGTAGTTCTTCAATTTTGTCAGCATGACATAACTTTAGAGTGTCACTATCAAGTGATTTCCACCATATAGCAGCCTCATCTTTCAAATAATATCCTATTTTGTCTGTCCAACAGAATGGCCTGTCACACTTCTGATATTGAATAATTTTTTCAATAGTTGGCCCATCCTTTTTTCCTGAAAACATATCGCTAGAAGCCATGAAGAGGGTTTTGAAAACAAATCACTTACTTGGCAAAAATTTAAAATGGCCACCGCTCGGTCAATATTGCTCAGAATCCCTATTATGACACATTTTCGGAAATGGAACAACCATTCCGCATCTTCCCATGTGATAGAAATCCTTATCTAGGCACTAGAATTTCAGATTTGCGCTGCAACTATCCCGTCGTCAAAAATTTCTTAAAAAGAGCTGATTTTAAATCAACAATATTTCCCTCCTCTGGACTCCGATTCGACCGATTTTTTTTTGAAATTGGGTTTTTTTTTCACAAGGAACTCAGATGTACAATTAGATTCTACAAATTTTGCACCAGAGCGTACAGATCTGATCTGCAAAGTCGTTGCCCCATAAAGTTCCTGCAAAAATAAAAATAAAAAATTCCGCTTTGCCCAAGAAAGTGCTATGATACCACTTGTTATTGTAGTATACCTAGGGGGGATAATATGGGGTACAGAGGGAGGTACCCAAGGGAATAATGTAATAATGAGATGGGTCATAGTGGTTAACGTGTATCATGTAAGGTACCACAAATCGTTAGCAATAATGTAATAAACCCATTGTATTAGATAGATGGTATTGAGGGAACCATGGTATTGACCCATGGTATTGTATGTATGAGGCCTATATAGAGGCTAAAGACTCCCCATTGAGAGATGTCAAGGAATATTGTATGAACAAGGACTCCCAAACGCGACTCCGCATACATAAAGGGAAATCACATCTAGTTCTACTTCATCAATATAATCAACATTGATGGAAAATCTAATTTTTCATTATTTTTTTACCTTCAGCTCTACATCCTTATTTACCCATCCCAGCGGATATGGGCTTGGATGATCATGAATTTCCAGCGCCAACTTCTTGACTAGGTATACTGTAATGAGATTCGCCTGTGATCCTGAGTCAAATAGAGCATCAATCTTCGCCTTCTTGAGTATCTTTGTAACCTCCCCCCTCCCCCAACCCCCCCACATTTACCCACTTTCACTGCTATACCAGGTAAACGTAATACATAGAGCCACTACGGCATGAACTAACCTCCTAGGTTCCATTAAGGAAGCAGGGTCGACTAATGACCACAAACTGACCACTTGACACCTCCTACAGGAGCTTCAAGTCACTCAGGGGCTGAAAAACCACACCAGGTGGCAAAACCTTGAGTCAAACCTCTTTTTCTCGACCTTGGGTTCTCAACTGCCCCCACAACAAGTCATCCATGTGGTTGGAGCCTCCAATTGCACGCATAAGCCTACATCCCAGTTGTTGCAACCCAAACTTTCTAGTTCAGAGCATGCGGTCTCAGATTCTGAGCCTAAATTCCAGGTCAGCCTCTAGACCAATGCCCATAACCCAGTGGGACTTTCCATAATGATAAATGACATTAAGGAAAATCTCTTCATACAAAATTTTCTCAAATACTTGACCTAACAAGGCCTAACCATGACATTCATTTCATCAAACAAATTGAGAACATGTAATCTATAGGTCATGAATGCACATCTGAAGATAGGGGTCTGATACTTATCTGACAACCATCAAGAAGGTCTAATGCCCCCTCATAATAGTTGCAATAACATCTATTAGGTCATGCATCAATAATACCATTCATTTTCCAATAAAAAATTATCAAGAGCCATAACTAGAACCTATTATGAAACCATGCTTGTAACCAACATATAACCAAAATAATAACCATGATAGAACAACCATCAAATCCACATAATAACAAGTACAAATACTCATGAAATACAAGAGGAAAGAGCTCTTATTAACACATGCAAAAGGCAACCAAGTCAGGTACTTCCACATACCACCCAACCATAGATTGAACTGAACCAAATCTTTCTATCAGTCAATCACCCCCATGCCATATTCCAAGCATGAATGTGGGACTCACAACAAAACGACTAGGGATTCCCGAAGATTAAACCACCTCCACCCTCAGGCTTTACCACAATCCTTCCAAAATTGGTCAAGGGATCATTAGGCCCAAAACAAGAACATAAACAACTAGGCTTTACCACAATCCCACCAAAGCCAATCAAGGGGTCACTAGGCCCAAAACAAGAACATACGCTACCAAGCTTTAATGCAATCCCACCAAAACCATTCAAGGGATCACTAGGCCTAAACAAGATTGGATGCCTTTGGATTTTTTCACCAATACCTGGAGGAATTTGTGCCTCTCCCCCCTTAGGCTTTACCACAATCCCGCCAAAACCAATCAAAGGATTCCTAGACCCTTGGGAATTTCCCTGAGACCACCTCACCTGGTTCCAAAACCATCTAGCAATCCAAAGCTCAACCAAATGAAAGAACTCCATCACACCATGGCTATCTGGAAATGGCAAGGCAAGGTTTAAACCATTGTCACATCTGGAAAAACCCATGCCAATGACAACAAGAGAACCAAATACACATATGCATGTACCATGCATGCCAAAACTAGCAAGGAAATCATACATGCAACCTGTTACCTGCAAGTATTCCTATTGAAGCTACTTGATCCAATTTTTCCTTGCTTGATCCTTGCTTTCCTTTGCTTCCCTATCCTTCCTTTGCTTTGCTTTCTCCAATGTTAGAATGCTCTACGTGTGCAAGAGTATTAGAGAAAGATAATAGAGAGAACTTCAGGCTAAAACTAACAAAAGGTTGTGAACTTATCCTTAGAATCCTTTTTATCATTGAGGCCTCTATTTTCTTCAATTTCCTCCTCATGCAAACTTGTGACCTTTCACCTTCATTTTCTCTTAATTTCCTTTATTTTCATAAATAAAGTGCCAATTAATGCCTATGTTCCTTTTCAATGCCTTTGTCAATTTCCTTAGCCATAATAAACCAAATGAACAGCCACAAGGATGTTTTTCTTGACATTTAGCCTGGAATACATGTCCTATGACCTTGGTATTATTTGTTCCTTTATTAACTTTATTACACGAACCTTTAACTCAGGCTGTTATAAACCCATCCCACTTAGGGGAACATCGTCCTCTGTGTTCTATGACATCGATAACCAGCAGGACCGTTGGAAACCAAAACAAATTGCCCATAGAGCTTTATAACTTAGCTTGATGCAATATTTATAATGAACTTCCTGTTGAAAATCAAAACCAACATGACAAACATAACAACATGACAACCATACCGCTTATTGGAGCTTTATAACACAACTCGTTGCGGTATTTACAACAACGCCAAAGCAAAATATATAATCATATCAAAATTCCTTTACCTTAATCGACTAACAATGAATGATACATAGCCCACATTGATCAACAGCTCCCATGTAGCTTCATTGGGCCCAAAGTGCTTCCACTGCACTTCAACTTGCTCGATTGCTCGGTTCTTTTCTGGATCCACTGCTATGCCTTCCTTGGAAACAACATGTCCCAAGTAATGTACCTTTGTCTGAAAGAATATGCACTTACTAAGCTTGGCATACAATTGATGCTCTCTTAGCAACCTTAATACTGCTGCTAAGTGTTCAACATGCTCTTCCTCATTCTTAGAATATATTAATATGTCATCAATGAATACAATCATAAACTTGTCCAGATAAGGGTGCAACACAATTCATAAAACACATGAAAGTATCTAGACCATTAATCAAACCAAAAGGAACCACAACAAACTCATAATGCCCATACATGTTCCGGAAAGTAGTCTTGTAGATGTCCTCTTCTTTGATGCGTACCTAATGATATTCTGATCTCAAATCAATCTTTGAGAAAATTACTGCTCCCTTTAGCTAATCAAACAAGTCGTCAATCCTCGACAACAGATACCTATTCTTGATTGTCATCTTGTTCAATTGTCTGTAATCAATACACAACCTGAGAGTATCATGCTTCTTCTTCACAAATAATATTGGTGCACCCCAAGGTGACACACTTGGCCTAATATATCCCTTGTCAAGTGTTTCTTTCAACTGCAACTTCAATTCCACTAACTCTGGAGTGCTCATCCTGTAAGGTGCCTTTGATGTTAGTGTTTCTCCTGGTACCAACTTGATAGAAAAGTCCACTTCCCTTTAAGGAGGCAACTTTGAAATCTCTGGCGGAAATACATCCTGAAATTGTTGAAAAACCAAATACCTCTTCAAGACTTTTGCATCCTCAACATCCTTATTATTGTGAAGATAAATCCCCTCTACGGATAGAGGTGAACTCTTTATCCCAGTGAGTGGGTCTAGCAACAAACTGAACAAAGTAATGCAGACTTTGCTAGACTATGTTTAAAAACGTAGAGAGAGAGAAGCCTACCTTGCTCTGATGCTAATTGCTCAATCCTTTGATGATGACTTTTGTCCCTTAGCTTCCAGGCTCGCTCCTTGCTTGTTCTTTACGTCTGAGTACCTGTAAGAGTTATCAAAGGACAATACAAGATACAAGAACATACATAGTATATATCAAACATAAACTACTCGATATATCAAGGAGTATCAAGCTGCAATGCATAAATATTTAGACATTTATGGAAAGTAAACATCAAATGTATATATTAATAAATAAAAAAGGGAAGCATACAACCATTGCCTTGATGTTGGAGACCTCCTTTTGGGTGGAATTACAAGTCCAAGCCAAGATTCTTCAAGCACTCTTTCTCCAAGTTAGATGGGCAACATTGGGAATAATCTCAGCATAGGAATGCAGGCAATCAATGACCAACCATTTGGGGATGGAGGGGATTTTATCAATAGGAAGGGAGAGGAAGTTAGGGATCCACAAAAGAGGGAGGGAGGTCCACATATCAAGGGGAAGGCCCTTAAAGGTAGGATCAAGAGCTCCAAATGGGAGAGCTCGACCATAGCTCTACCCAACAACATCCAACTCGTTGTTTCTCGAAGTTTCTAGCATACAAAGCTTCTCCTCCATTTTGGGAAAACTTGCTAGAAGAGGTTCAACACGGGTTTCCATATTAAAACCTGCGCTAGCAACACTAGGTCAGAGAACTGAAACCTGCTATCAGCAATGGTAAGCAGTGGAGCAAAGAGCATTGGTCCTGAAATTGAGGGTTTCAGTCAACCTTCTCCAGAATTTACTCAGGGCAGTTTTTCTTCCATTCTTCACAGATGTTTTTTTATGTGTATGATGATGAGTACACTTCATAGTTATCAACATTTTGGGACTTCGGGATGTGGAACAAGAAGTGAGCATGAACTGTGACAAAATATTGTGTAATAGATGCCCCCTAAAGCATGAAGGCATAACATGGGGTGATGGGTGAAATGCTTTACAAGTCAAGGCAAGGACCAGAAAAACACCATCAGGAGACCTGCAAATCAAGCATACACATATACATATATGATATCTCTGATATAAACATGCTTGGTGATACACCTTTGAATAGGAATCTAATAATTTACGAATCCATGACATGGACACAACCATCCGAATAGAAGGGATCATGAGCATGGATTCATGGCATGGACGCAACCATCCGAATAAAAAGGATTATATATATGGACCCATGGTATGGTTGCAACCATCTGTATAGAGGGAAACATGTGTACACTCTTGAATAACTCATAAATTCACACAACCTAGATTTTATTAGATGAAACCCATGGTCAATTCTATCTCGATCCGATTAATGTACGAATTATACCATGCGAATAGATGTGTCAAAGTTGAACATGACAGAAAACCACCTAATTACTAGTGAATGATGTAAACCGTTAATAGGCACGAGAGAAACAACCAATAATGACAATGGTTCTCAAGGTACAACAACACAATATACAAGCGTGAATAATGAAGCTAAATTCGAACACCCGCGGAATCATTCAATCAAAGATCAATGATGTGAACCTGTTGTCGAACGAGAAGAACTTTCCATTGAGGCATGCAAGCTACAAGGTACTGGAAGGGAGTTTCTAGATCATCTTCTTAGATAATGAGTTGAAGTCGACAGGAAATGATTCATCGAAGGAGGGCCATAATGTATCCCACATCATCGACACGAAACAAAAGATGTAGTAGAGTAGGTAATTTTGATTCAGGACTGTGGTAGAAAAGTCAGAGAGTGTATAAGCGGTAAAAAACTACATATGCAACTTCTCTTGGACATATTGGCGACATGACTCGAGATTTTGATAGCATTTGAGTCATCATAGGATCGGAGGTCATAATGATAATGCAGTGTAATCAGATGAGAGGCGAAAGGGATTTCCCAAACCCAAGAAGGCAAGTGACTAAGTGAATATATCCCAAACCCGACACAAGCAACAAATGAGTGTCATGTTTAAGAGTGACATGCTACCTTTACCCAAAATACAAGAGATGTTCTCTTTCATTCCCCCCCACTATTTCTAGTGAGTACCCCATTATTTTTTTATTGCGAGCTTGAAGGGGATAACATATGCTTGTCGTATGAGTTCATCCTTCTGATGAATCCATCCTAGTAAGTTTAACGAGCCCTGGGAAGGAGAAACTCAGTCTCTTCATGGTGACAAGTCCTGCGTCGTTTAAGTTTTACGAGTTTGACGAAGTTGAAACTTGACACCTTTTTCATGTTTAGAGAGTTTGAAAAATAGGCGAAAAAGAATACTCTGAAAGTCCCTTTTCGTAAATCATCTCTCAAACATGAAAGGTCGAAAACAATATCCAAGAGAACCTCTTAGCCATGTTCAACTAAGGTATTCCTTTTTTGTATAATAGTCTATCTCAGTCTGAAAAAGGGTTAAACTTATACTAAGTAGATGTCATTTCATTTACTTTAACGAGTTCAAAACGACAAGTACTCGATGATATTTTCATTTTTTGAGAGTCAGAAAAGAGCTTAAAGATGACTCCAAGACACTGTTCATCGATATGTTTGCTGCAAGTAAGAGAGTTGTCCCTTCTCTTCATTTTGATTATGATTTTATGTGATTTCATCCATAGGATAGGCAGTAAGGAGGGCTTGGCAAAAATTTACATTGAGGACCGTCAACGCAGATTTTACCCATCGGACCTGTGCTACTCAGCCTGTGGTCAACTGTGTTAGTGCATTAGAAGCACGAAAAAATATACAAACAGACGCGTTGGCAGAAAGTTATAATTTTTTTTGAAAAATTCTCCATGTTTAATGATTTATTTCCAAAATTTTTTCCATGGATGTTCATGAAAACTTGTTTTATGGATGTTCCACAAGTAAATCAACCAAAAATGGTGATCAAATGGAAAGAGAGAGGGCATGAAGCCGAAGACCATCAAGCAGCCCAGGACCCAAATTACATTGCTACCCTTCAAGAATGTGGGTTATTGAAATTCTTCTATATTCTAGGGATTAGGAGCCAAGTTGAGTTACTGCGGCATTTGATTGGTTGGTGGGATGTGGATTGTCAACTGTTTATGATTGGAGACCAAGAACTTGAGATAGACGTCGCAGAAATCTATTGCATTACGAGTTTGTCGAGAAGGGGACAATGGTTTCAACTGTACGGTTCTCATACTGGAGAGGAAAGTACGGATATGTTGATTGCGAGACATTTCCCAGGCACTCGAAAAACTCAGAGTGGTAAGATATACATAAAGACCATCACTAATCTCCCACTAAGAATTATTCTCCATACTATGGCCTGAATAGTTGGGGCTCAGGCTTTTCATGAAGCAACAAAGCCTCATTTCCAATACATCTTTGATTGTCTAAGCCCCGCAGTTTTTAACTGGTGTGAAGGATTGTTGGTCAACATGAAGAGCCAACTCATGAAATGTAAGTCAGGAAAGCTGAAACAGTTCGAATATGGATCTATTTTGGTGATACTCTTCTTGGAATGTGTACTATTGTTTAGATATCAGTGGATAGAAGTGGATGCACCTACACCTAGGGATCCACAGTTGTTGAAGTGGAGTGAGTTGATGTCTCGAAAGGGCGGTGGTAAGAGAATGTCATTTCCTCCAGCATTTTTTTGATGGATGCGACAACAACTAATCATAGTAGATGATTGAGCATACACTAGCACATATTTCTGGGGAGATCCTGATCTTCCACCTCCACAAGGCAACAGTGGATTGATGCCGGTGAAAACTAGTTTTTGAAGTTTTTGCTTTTTATATATGTGTATTGAGATTTGACACTTGTGATTTTTGTAGATGATGGACCAGAGAGACCTCTAGGGGTTTCTCCGATAGCTAGGTGAGTGGCACAACAGATAGATGATTCTCCTTATGAGGAGGGAGCTGACTCGAGCATAGAGGTGGAACATAACCTGGAAGTCTTGACAAGAGGCATTCCAGAATACATGTTTATTGATGAGGTGCCACTGTGATATCAGAGGCATATTGTAGGGGTGCCCACTAGGCTGCGTCGATTGTTAAACATAGTCATTACAATTGTTTCGTGCTATGATGAACACCAAGTGGGCGGATAATAGTCTCTAGTCTTTATTTTCCGCACTTATGTAGGCTTGAGAAGCCATGTGTCTCTGAACACAATTTTTGACATTTTGATGTAGTAAACTTTTTGCAAACACTTTCACCCTCTCTCTCTCTCTATGTGTGTGTGTGTGTGTGTTTTCCTGTTATGTTCACTTTGTGATGGTTTTTTCTTTACATATGTTGTAGATGTCTATCTCATACATAATTAGCCAATGTATTTGTTAATGTGTTCAAACGTCTTGGAATATGTTGATAGGTGATATAATCAAAGTCTCGTTCCAAGAGACGAACTCGCAAATACATTCTCAAAATCCGAATGTTTCTAACTGAATATTGTCTGTTAAGTTGTAGTACAACAAGTTGTGAATCAAGATTAATGACTAACTCTCTAATGCCAAGAGCAATGGCTTCTAATAAAAGCTCGATAACCACACTATATTCGACAATGTTATTAGTGGTAAGAGTTAAACATATGCCTTGTAAATTCATTAACTCACCATTGGGGTCATAGATTGCCCATGCGACAGAAGATGGATTATGTGTACTATGGAAAGCTCCATTAGAAAAACTGACATAAAGGTTCGATGACATTTGCAAACCAAGTAGAACACATGGTAAGCAAACAAAAACATGTTTGCAAAAGCAAATAAACACACCAAAACCAACTGCACACTAATCAAAAACACACTAATGTACAAAGTATCTACACAAAAGCACGCATAATAATTTTTGAGGTAAAGCCAGTTTCGGGGGCTTAGCCAACTCATTTCCTTCATAATCAACCAACTCATAAGCACCTTTTTGTAATACTCGTTTAATACTGTAAGGCCCATTCCACATTGGTTGGAATTTCCCAACTCCCAATTTATCATTAGCTTGATCGTATAACAAGACCAAGTCACCTTCAACAAAAACAAGGGGAGTAATAGTGTTATCGTATTGTGCTTTAACTCATTTCTTTTGAGCTTCAATTACTAACGCAACAACGCGACGAGTTTCATCAAGCCTTTCAAGGTAAAGTAATCATTCCCCCTCTGGTGAAGTGCCAGGGAGTAATTCAACAACTAGTTTTAACGAAGGAATATCACATTCAATCGGATGGGTTGCCTCTAAACCTTACACCAACTTAAAGGGTGTGAATCCAGTTGTTGTCTTAGTTGCGGTTCATTATGTCCACGAAGCTAAAAATAGTATAAGGTTCCAATTTCGTTTATGCATCCCAACAGTACGTTGAAGCATTGTAACCAAGACTATGTTGACTGCCTCAACTTGGCTGTTGGCCTGTGGATAATAAGGAGTTGATTCGTCATGAAGTAAACCTAATTGAGCAGTAAGATTTGTCATCAGATAATGTTGAAAATGAGAGCCATGATTGGTGACAATGGCTTGAGGGACACCAAATCGAGCTATGAAATGATTAAAAACGAATTTAGCCGCAATTTTACCATCAATAGTATATGTTGGGCATCGCCTCGGCATATTTAGTGAAACAATTAACGGAAATGATGATATAATCATGCCCCTCGATTGAGCGAGGGTTACATGTCATGAAGTCAATACCCCATTTTGCAAATGGTCTGATGGTAACAACTGGGTGCAAAGGAGCAGGTGGTGTGCGTTGTTTGAGGTTATAAATCTAGCAGGCATGACATTGTTGGACTACTAAAATGCAATCTTTGAAGATCAAAGGCCAGAAATAACCAGCGCGAAGGTTTTTTTGAGTTGTAGCATATCCAAACATGTGACAGCCACAGGCCCCAGAGTGACAGTCATTTAAGATTCTCTCAGCTTCTTCAAGCGTTAAACATCGATGAAGGATGGAATTGACACAAATATGGTACAAAGTATCTCCAATAATTCGATAAGGTTGGGACTGATATCGGATGTGTCAACGTTCAGAGTTGGATAACTCCAGTCTAAAGGTTTGGTTCTGGAGATAGGTAATGAAATATCCATACCATAAATCGATAATATTGATGAGGAAGAGAGTTTCCTAAGGAATTAGCTTGTTGGATGTAGTAGATATGGTTGCAGAAGGAAGGTCACAAATCAACTGGACGAAAACTAGTGATTTCTTTGATTTAGCTTTAGCAAATTCCAAATTGAATTCTTGTAGGATAACAATCCATTTAGAATACCTTCCACCCAACAACTGACGAGTCATAATGTATGTCATGGGGTTGCAATTAGAAATCACATTGGTCTTACGTAAGAGAATATAGTGGTGAAAGTGTTGAACAATGTGCGCAGCTGCCAAATCCAATTTCTTGACATGGGTGTATCGAGTTTCAGCGTAAAAAATATTTTGACTCAAGTAATAAATCACGTGTTCATATCGATCATCATCGTCCTGAACAAGTACAATAGCAATAGTACTATCGGCGACGGCCGAGTATAATAAATAATCATTGTGATAATTTGGGGGATGCAGTAAAGGAGCACTAATGAGGGCGTTCTTCAACGCATTGAAGGATTTTTGAGCAACTTCATCCAAAATGAATGGGATCCATTTCTTTAACAAGCGAGTAATCCCTTGGCAAGTTCAGCGTAATTTGGGACAAAACGACGAAGGAAATTCACTTTCCCTTGTAAACTCTGCAACTGATGTAAAGAAATGGAGGGGGGGAATTCATAATGGCCTCCAGCTTAAGGGGATCAATCTAGATGCCTTCCTTGAATATGACAAACCCTAAGAGATGACCAGATCTGACACAAAAGACACATTTATGCGGATTCAATCGAATATTGTAGTGTTAATAGCGAAGGAAGATATCTCGAAGGTGATCAGCATGGTCGTGACGCTTAGTAGAATGTGTTGGTAAGTCATCTAGATATGGTTGAACGATATTATTAATATCATGAAAGGCATAAGAAATCGCTCGTTGGAAGGTAGAGCCAACATTATTCAGACCAAAAGGGAGTTTTTTGTAAGCAAAGGTTCCCCAAGGACAAACAAAAGCAGTTTTGTGTTGATCAGCAAGGAGAATTTTAATCTGGTTGTATCTAGAAAAACTGTCCATAAAGGAAAAAATCTCACTCCCGACACATTCATCAATGATATGATTTATAAAGAGATTCGGGTAATTATCTTTATGACATGCTTGATTGATATCACGATAGTCAACACAAACACATATAGTTCCTTGTTTCTTAGCCACAAGAACAATATTTGAGACCCAATCTGTCTATGGAATAAGATCAATGAAACCATCTTTAATAAGTTTTTCAACTTGTCCCTTTATGGAATTTGCCTTTTTAGGATGCACGAGACGAAGACACTGGCGAACAGGCTTCGCATTCGGATAAGTAGGTATCTTGTGCACTACTATACTTGGATCTATGCCAGGCATCTCTTTGTACGACCAAGCAAATACATCACAAAATTCTTTGAAGAGGGCGATATAAATCTTGATCTCATCCGGAGAACAAGAAACCCCAATATGGATATTTTCAACAATCCCTAGTTTGATAGAGATGTTGATGGGAATTGTAGCTAAAATGTTTCCCATGTTTCCTTCAGACAACACTTCATGAACCAAAATAGGTGTCTAAAGTGGATGAGTAGATATCAGAAACAAGGGTTTCTAGACAAGAAGAAATCTCACCAAGGCTTGGGAGAACCAAGGAACAATGATGGGCATCATTTCATGGATTTTCCCCGAGAGACATAACTTATATGATACTGTCATCAGTTGGAAATGTCTCATTCAAAGGATTTGGAGAATCCCAAGAATCGAGCCAGGGAGGTTGCGAGTATGCATCTAGACTCATAATGAAATGATCATGAATTTCAGAATTTATTGTAGAAACTGAAACGACAACCTGATATGCTTGCTCTACGGGGCTAAGCAGCATAACATCGCCAAAACTATCAATCTGTTCAAGACGTGGAATGACCCAAAGATCGTGATGGGTCGAGACCATGTTAATTGAAGTGACATTCAGAGGTGGAAGGGAAAAAGTTCCCATAAGGGAATAGTCTTTGAAAAGACCTGCCCCAACACTCTCGTAAGGGATATCGGTATTCCCAACATATGGATCATTGCCATTTGAGGAGTTGGAGGAGAAAAAGGCGAGTTGATCGATAATGAATATTTTATCCATGACGAGGAAAATGGAGCACACGAAATAGGGTAGAAAAAATGCAAAACATTGCATGGGTCCAGCTATGACCGAGTAGAAGATTGTAATTCAGATTCGTATCGACAACTTCTACTTGGAGGTTAACGATTTTTACTTCTAATTGAATTGACAAGTCATTGAGAATACCATATGTACAAGAACCTCTACCATTGAAAGATTCCAATGTATTAGGGGACTGGTTGAGAGGTGGAGAGCTAATAGCTTTCCATCATGAAAGGGACATGATGCAAGTAGAAGCACCCTCATCAATAACAATCCTATGAATAGTCTTCCCTTTGATAACAAATTGTATAAGACAATGAAGTTGATGCAAGAGACGAGGAACGTGGTTTTCGAGATCAAAGGTAATCAGATTCGAATATGTAGGATCAATCCCTCCTATGGCAGATAGTAATGCTTTTCTTTGTGATGGACAAGTTTGAAGGACTTCCAAAGCTGACATCGTCGAAGGCACTTGAGCTAAATCTTCCACAATATTATAATGTTGAGCAGCTTGCGCATTCAGATTATACAATGACTTATGAAGAACACCTTTGGGAGGTGGTCGGATAATGGAATCATTACTAGGTCGTTCAATATGAAGAGGACCAGAATTGGGCAGAGTGGAAGTAGAAGGCATATTAGTGGCATCATTTTCCACAACCGGTTTGGTAGGAGTCTGATAATATTTTGATTGAGTAGCAACAGAGACAGGTGTTGTACCACTCATAAAAACTTGAGAGCCTGAAGATGTAGAGGATTGAGGTTGATCTACCAATGAATTTTGTTGTGATGGAAAGGGTTCTTTCAACACATCTGGTGTCCCTGGGGTGACTTTTAATAGACGATAACCTCAACATGATGAGGACAATCCTTGGTATAATGATCTTCGTCATATATAAGACAAGGACATTTCAACTTACGTTTAGATGTATCATCAGCAAACGATTTAGGAGAATCTTGTTTTGGGGTATCAGATTTAGCTTTACCTTTACCCTTCAAACCCTTTCGAGGCTTTGTCTACTGTGGTAGATTGGACAACATTCACCTCGGAAGTTTTACCAGGATTTTTGGGAGTATTTGAAGGAGGATAAGGTGTAGTAGCCGGAACAAATTTATGCTTCGTAGAAGCAAAAGAAGCATTACTAGAAGTTTGAGCTACTGAGCTAATAATACCATCAACGGGTGGTGTCTCCATAGGTTTATAAGATGTTGGATTAGTTGAAGTTCGTGGAGCATCAATTTAGAGATCATAAAGTGTGCCAGATTGCGAATATACCAAATCTAGATACTAAGCACAGGTGATGACTTGTTCTTCAGTCACACAACCACCCATAGCTATGTCTTTGGTGATTTCATTAATGAATGACTTAGTAAATGATTCAGTTAAAAGTTCATCAGGGATTTCGAACTTAATAAGACGATGGTGATGTCTCCATTCATGGATGTGATCGGAGATGTGTGTAGCAGTTGTCTGTTTCAAAGACATTAGGAGATGGGTACCAATTTCATATCGAATTGGTAGTTGGAAGTGAGTAAGAAAATCCATAGCCAAAGTGTTTAAATCTTGAAAGGCACCTCGAGGCAACTTGATGTACCATTTGGCGGCATTACCTGTTAGGGTTCATTGGAAAATTCATAATCGAATGGAATCGTCGACCCAAGAGTCGGAGGAACACCATAAATGGTAGGTCATGACATGAGCTTGGGGGTCTTCTCCAAACTTTCCTTCAAATTTTGGACAATCGCCATGAATTTTGGTAGGATCTAGAGGCCAATATGATGAATGAAGTATTGGGTCTTTTGTGAGCCTTGACACATCTGGTAACTCCAATGTAGCTAAAAATGGAAATTGAGGATTAAAAGGCATGAAAGGCCTTTGATAAGGTCTTGATTGAGGATTCCAACTTTGTTGGTATTGATTTTTCTCCCATAGTGGCGGATTTTGACCATAGGGATTTTGATATTGCCCCCACTGGGATTAATTTTGACCATACAAAGGTTGACTTTGTCCACACAGAGATGGGTTCTGACTAGGAAAAGTTCGATATTGACCCGACACATGCTGCTGAGAACAATAAGGGGGATAAACATCTTGTGAAGAGTATTAAGTATAAGGTTGTTGACGCAACGGTTGGCCTTGTTGATACAACGGTTGACCTTGCTGCTCCAATGGTTGACCTTGCTGCTGCAATGGTTGACCTTGTTGCTGCAATGGTTGACCTTGCTGCTACAATGGTTGACCCTGTTGACACAAGGGTTGACCTTGTTCTTGCAATGGTTGACCTTGTTGCTGCAATGGTTTCCCTTGCTGCAGTAATGGTTGTTGATAAGACCCTTGCTGCACGTTAGGTCCTTATTGTACGTAAGGTCCTTGTTTTTTATAGGTTCCTTATGGAATTTGATAGGTTCCTTGTTGTACAGGATTACTAGCTCCTAAGGGATATGTTCGAGAAGTAGACTGAAACTGGTTAGATGACCCAAATGAGGGATTAGGACCAGACTGCATTTGGGATCCTGCCTGTTGATTGAAAGGTGGATTTTGAGGTTGTTGTGAGCCATAAGAAGGGTATGGCTGCTGGTAAGGTATTTGAGCTGAAAGAGGCTGCTAATAAGGAATTTTACCAGATCTAGATGGAATGGAGGTTCTACTAGGATAAGGAATACTACCAACATTTTGACTTGCTCCCATAACGTGAGTTTGGGATCCACTCACATAGGTTCCACCAGAGACATGAAGTACAGATGGAGGAGAAGGTTGCCTCCCATGCGGTGGGCATATTACCCACTTAGTGGAGGAGGGTAACTACTATAGGGGTCGAAAGAGGAGCTGAAGAATCTATAGGGACATTAATTGTCCCAACTATGACTATAGGTTGAACATGAACCAAAGAAACAATATTTTGAACAAGAACTTGGCAAGCCACGCCTGAAACGAATGGGCCAGTAGTAGGCGTAATGCCAAATGACCAAATCGGATGATGATAAAGTGAATATGCACTTGGATTACCTAAAACCAAATGACTAAGAGAGGTATAACCTAGTGGGAATAAAGGTTCTCTACTTTAAGGTGGTGGAGTTGGCCCACTCCCCATATGAGGAGAGGACACATATGGAAAGCCTTTAGGTGGAAAGTGATATTTAGATTTATCACAAATACCTGGAGTATGGGTGGTTGAGACTTCTAGAGGAGGATCTCGAGGCGAGGTTGGAATCTCACCTTCTAATGCCATGGGTGCAAACAATTGGCGAGGAGGAATCTCCGATGACAAGGAGAATGTTAGGACCCTATACTACTAGCGTAACCCCTTATTGTTTTTTTTATCACAATATCGGTTGCTGTTTTGTATTCAAAAAAGGAAAAAAGGGGGGGGACGGATCTCCATTTTTACAGAGTGTGGTTGGAAGGTGATGATCCAACAGCAGATACAAATGTTTATTGAGTCAGCATTACATCTTGTTTCCGATGTTGTGTAGAATCGAAATGCTGTGTAGATTTGGACAAACTGGAGTAAAATGTAACATGTTTTACACTTCATTTTTTAATTTTTGCAGTGGTGTTGAGTTTGCCGCCCACTGAAGTTGCTATCTGCTCATAGGCCACCATGTTCTGGATCGTCCATATCTGTAGCAGCAAAGCGACAGCTTCTTGTGAATCGAATGCGGCCCTTGCTTAATCTGAAGCCTTGTGAAAGCAGCAGTGCCTTGTGAATCGAACGCGGCCCTTGTCGCACCAGCCTTCAACTGTTGAATCTGAAGCTCGCAAGCAAACATTGCATATATCTTTGATTTCTCGAGGTTTGTGATGGTAATCGGTTGAAAAGGTTTTGCCAATTGTGCAGACAGATTGGAGTAGTCGGGGGCACATCTGAAATTTCTGTGGATCGGATTTGCAGAAATACAAGATTGCTTGAGGTAGCTGCAAAACTGTTTTCAAAAAGCCCTGCCCGTTCTGCGCCTAGGGCCGATAGACAGAGGAGAGGAAAATGTCGGCAGGAGAAGTTAAGTAGTTGGCTAATCGAGGGATGGTGGAGCCGCTGAGATCGCAGAGAATTGAGTAATTTGGAAGGGCGGAGCTGAGAAAGTTCAAGTTTGGATTTGAGAGGATCGCATCTGTAGAGGCCATTGCCATAGGGTAGAAGGCTGATTGATGGAAATTCACAGAGAGGCATGGCAGAGAGCTTAGTGATCTGCGAACAGAGACCTGATGAGGATTGAGTCTACTGAAGGGAAGGATCCTGATCATGGTATGAAAGTGTATTGATCAGTGCCATTGCACCGAAGGATGCCAAGAGGGTGTAAACATGCTTTGTTTGCCAATTTATCTGCTTTTTTATTAAGAGATCTAAGGACGTGATAGTAGAGATTTCCTTTCATTTGCTGGTCCAAAATGCGGCATCGCTCCATGATCTGGTGTAGACTCAGGTTTTGAGCTTTCCTGTTGCTTATCATCAGGCCAATGATGATGGCGGAGTCTCCGATAATAGTAGCCTTGGGTATACCAAGCTTCTGAAGCTGGAGCAGACCTTGGAGGAGGGCGAAGGCTTCAGCCCTGTTGTTTGAAGCATGGCCCAGTCCCCATTCAAATTCAGTTAAAACATCTCCATTACCATTGCATATAAGACCTCCAGCCCCAGCCATTCCTGGGTTGGATTTGGAGGCTCCATCGAAAAACAGATAATGAGTATTGCTGTTCTTGAGCCACCGGGCAAATTCTTCATCTTTCATCCTGATTTTCCAGTTGCTTATTGGCCTGTCTCTGCTATTGGGGTCATGTCTTTTTTGTTCTATGCTGCTTCTGTCCAGAATCTGCCCTATGTAATTCCTTTCTTCAACTGTCAGATCCATCACCTTCAGATTCCCATGACATTTAGTGGATAGTGTTTCCAGGTTGAGATTCCAAGCTTTTTTATAGGTTTTTCTGACATTGGTTGCTGTGCCTTTGAAGATCCTTTTGTTTCTTGCTAACCAGATGTTCCAGAGAAGAGTACAGGGCAAGGCGTTCCACACCCTGTGGGCTGCATTGTTTGCTTTTCTTCCCGACGGGTAGCTCTTTTTCCATGTATGCAGCACTTCATATATGCTTGTGCCAGGCACCCAGGGGGGATTGTGGCTTCGAAAGGCTTCTTTCCAGCAGGCTGAGGCAAAGGAGCAGTCTATAAACAGATGCTGGATTGTCTCTTCTTCATTTTGTCAATTTGGACAGCGTGATGGCCCATGTATTCCTCGCTTTCTGAGGTTCTCAACAGTGAGGACTTTCCCTCTTAAAAGGATCCATAAGAAGAATTTGATTTTTGGAAGGGTTTCAGCCTTCCAAACAAGTCTCCAATGCGCCCAGATTACCATGGGATACTCGCTGGTGCAAATCTGATGGTATGCTGCCTTAATAGTGTAGACAGTGCCTGAGGGGTCCCGTTGAAATTCATCAGCAAGGCAGCGTTTGGTGGGCACTATACCATGAAGATGAGTTTTCAGGTTGTTAAGGCTAATTTCTATATCTGCTGATACCTGAGGGAAACTCCATCCTTTCCAGAATTGGGAGAGGGTTTCCCATTGAGAGATCTGAGCCAGAGTTTGAATACCTACGTTGCTGAAGTGAGCTAGAATTTGCTGTGTTCCAGGCCGTTGGCTTATGGGCTGATGCCCCATAATTTTGTCTTCCCCTATTCTTATGTGGTTGCCTCCTTTTGGCACTTTGGAAGTGTTTTGATCAAGAAAAGGGATAGCTTTTTTACACATCCTCCAAAATTTTGAACAAGCTCTGTTGGGAAGCTCATGATCCAAGAGCTGATACCTTAGGCGGCTGAGATAATTTTTTTCGAGAACAAATTTCCACCAAGCATTCCTTCCAGTTATAAGTCTCCAAACCAGCTTGCCAGCAAAGGCGAGGTTTAGAAATTTGGATGACCTGATTCCTAGCCCTCCATTCTCACAAGGCTGAGTGACCTGCTTCCAGCTAACCAAGTTATATATTTTTTTTCATATCTTCCTCCTTGCCAAAGAAAGTGACGAAGGAGAGCATCCATTTTATGATGGAAGTTAGCAGGGGCTTGAATAAGAGTAAAGCAATATAAGGGCGGGGATGAGAGGCATGCTTTCAAGAGAGTGATGCGCCCCGCAGGGTTAAGCCAAGAGGTGCCCCAATGCTGAATCTTCTGTTTCATTTTGTCAATAATAATTTCCCAGGTTGTAGCTTTCAAGTTGCCAGCACATACAGGCATGCCCAAATAGGTAAATTGCTCCCAGTTCAGCTTATAAGGAACCCCAAGAGTACGAGCAATCCTATGGAGGACATGTGCCGATGTGTTCCACCCATATATACAGCTCTTAAGATAATTTATCAGACCTCCAGAATAACTCATGTATTTGTCTAGAAGGGTTTTAAAGCGACGGGCTATAATGTTTGAAGCTCCCCCCATTAAAAGAGTATCATCGGCAAACTGAGAGTGATTAATGTTTTTGACACCATTATCAAATTTGATTCCGGTGATGAGGCCCATGTGACAGTTGTAATCCAGAACTCTGCTAAAAGATTCAGCCATTAATATAAAGAGATAGGGTGAGAGAGGGCAACCTTGTCTAAGGCCCCGAGAGGATCGGAATGGAGGTCCAGGTCTGCCATTTAGAAGAGGAGATATCCAAGGTCCTATAATGCATGCTTTGATAAGGCTAATAAAGGATGTGGCAAAACCCATTTTTTCGAGCACAACAAGCAAGAATGAGTGTCTGACACAGTCAAAGGCATTAGCTAAGTCTAACTTTAGTATGAAGCCTTTCTCATTTCGGATTTGACTGGAGTGTATGGCCTCTTGGACGAGAAGGATGGAGTCCGAAATTTGCCTATTAGCCAAAAAACCTCCTTCATTTTCAGGTATTAGAGAGGGGAGGATTGGCTTTAGTCAGGTAGCCAAGATTTTTGTCAACATTTTATATGATGAATTGCACAAGGATATTGGGCAGAAGCGAGAGAAAGTCAGAGGTCGATTTTCTTTAGGGATAAGGGCCAGGTGGGTGGCATTAGTGAATCCTCCAACTTTGCATTTACGTTGGACCCATCTTAGCATTTTGACCAGGTCTTTTTTAATTACTCCCCAGTATGATCTATAGAAACAGATAGGAAAGCCATCTGGGCCTGGGGCTTTATCTGGCTGGAGAGCCCAGATGGCATCATGTATTTCTTCTTCATTGATCTCCTTAATCAGGTCTGCATTAACATCCTCACTGACTCCTTTGGGCGTATGCTGTAAGAAGTCTGAATAATCTTTTGTTTCCTTTATCTCAGTTAGAAGAGTGTTGTAATAGGCTGAGGCAGTTTGCTTGATGGCTTCTTGGGTTCTTTGAGGGCGACCTTCCTCATCATTAATCATGGTGACATTATTTCTGACTTTCCGGACAGTTGCTTGTTTATGGAAGAAAGCTGTATTTTTGTCTCCTTCATGAAGCCAAAGCTGTCTTGATTTAATTCTCCACTTCTGCTCTTCATCCCTATTAACCCGGTACAGCTGATAGTATATATCACTTTCTAAATCTTTATTCTCTTGGGTCAGCCCATTTTCCTCAATTTTTCTGTGGGTGTCTTTTAATTTATTTTTCAGCTCTTCTTTGACATTTTCTGGTTCCTGTTGGCATTAAGATTCTGGTATGGTTCTATGCTACAGATGTTGTACTTGATGGCAACACCCTCAAGTGGTAATGCTCTGATCAGGCTCTCAAAATGTTGAAAATTAAGAGGTACGCAGGAGAATAGTTCAAAAGGTGCGTACACGCAGGTACACCGTGAAGGGACTGCGGCCACAGACGCAGGTCACCCATTCAGAAGATGCGTACCACCAGTTCACTTACTTCAAGGCAGAGAAGCGCGTTCACGTGGGGTTTCTTATGTTTGGCTCGTGGTATTTAGCCCGCCGTTCTTGATTCTATGGTTTTGGCCCGTGGTATTGTTTTATATTATTATTATTATTATTGAGCCCCATGTTTTTGGGCCCCTTGTATTGGTTATCTATGGTGGTTGAAAAAGTTCTAAGATCATTGTCCCCCAAGTTTTAATCTAAAGTGTCTGCAATAGAAGAAAAGGAAAATCTACGAATTCTTACTATGTCTCAGTTACACGGAATTCTAACTGCTTATGAAATGAGAAAGGGAGGTCCATCAGACAGAAGAGAAGCTGCTTTCAAGGCTTCGGGCAAAAGAGACTCTTATGAAGCAAGTCACGT
Source organism: Pinus tabuliformis (assembly GCA_031772625.1). Taxonomy (NCBI): domain Eukaryota; kingdom Viridiplantae; phylum Streptophyta; class Pinopsida; order Pinales; family Pinaceae; genus Pinus; species Pinus tabuliformis. The sequence continues at coordinate 302,885,511 of CM062804.1, read as the reverse complement.
GCCAGAAGAAGAAGAAGAAGAATCAAATTTTGTCAGAAATCTTCAAAGGGGTACTGGAAGGTTCATAGGTAAGTTACCTTTTAAATGCTTTGCTTGTGGAAGAGTAGGTCATTATGCTGCGAAATGTCCTCATAAGGATAAAGGAAAGGAACCTTCTAGATGGAACAAGAAACAGATTGCAAATAAGAAAAGCTACTACACTCATGAAGATAGTGATGGTCTATCAAATAGTGATGAAGGTGAACGAGGTAATGACTATAAACTCTTAATGGCATTTGAAGATGATGATTACATGGATGCTATAGATGTGGATAGGTTTTGTGAAGAAATTTCTAGACTCAAGACATGTATAGAAGAAAAGAATAGGATCATTGATACTCTACAACTTCAAATTGATGAAAAAGAAAAATATCTTGAAAAGTTAGAAGGTGAAATTGTTGGTCTTAGAAAAGAGATTGAGAAAACAAAGGCTATTAATCTTAAGTTTGTCAAAGGATCTAAAACTCTGGATGAGATCATCAATGTACAACGTTCTCCTCTAAACAAGATAGGTCTGGGCTATAATGGAGAAACTTCTCAAGCATCCACCTCAAAGAGTTATCTTGATGCAGCAAGAAGGAATGAGCAAAAGCACAATGGAGATCACCAGGTAAAGTAGGGACCAATTACAAACAAAGACTATCAGGCAAATCAGGGGCAATCCGTCTTAAGGATGAACAAAAGCTACAACTAGCCGCAGGTAAAATCCTCTCAATTTGCTTCAAGAATGAATGACAGTAGAAATTACAATCGTTTGGCCGGAAGATTTGATAACCGCAGAAGTTTCTTCAATGGACAATGCTTCTCTTGCCATAATTTTGGTCACAAAGCAGCTCAATGTGTTGCATATAAAACGATCATGACTAGAGAAGCTAAAAAACAAAGAAGTATGACCGGGATTACAAAAAGGACCTATAACAACTTTTCGGTTCTTGAAAATGAAGTTGAATGTTCTATTTGCAATAATTTTGGTCATGAAGATTCTGAATGCAGGAGCAGGTTTCAGCAAACAAAGGAACAAGCCTCAAGCACCAAAACATGGAGAATAAAGGAACCACAAACAGAAAGATGTAGGATAGCATTTTATGCAGAGGGACAGGAAAATCTATGGTACATTGACAGTGGATGTTCGAAGCATATGACAGGTGATAAAGAAAAACTTGAATCATATTCTGCTCTAGAAAAAGGAAAGAAAGTTTCTTTTGGAAATGATACTCCTGCAACTATAAAAGGAAAAGGCACTGCTCAGTTAAAAGAAAAGGTCAAAGCTGGAAATGTTCTGTATGTTGATGGATTGAAGCATAATCTTCTAAGTGTCAGCCAGATGTGTGATCAAAGAACCGAGGTGATATTCAGATCAAATGGATGTCTTGTTCGTGATCTTGATACAGGTAAAACAGTGATCAAAGGTAAAAGAACTCCAAACAATCTATACATATTTGAAGAAGGACAACAACAATGCTATCTGAGCAAGGATGATGAGCACTGGTTATGGCACCGGAGGTTGGGGCATCTAAGCTTTTTCACAAATAAGGAAAGCATGAAAATATCAGGCAGTTCGTGGTCTTCCAGATATCAAAGTTCCAGACAACACCATATGCAAATCATGTCAGTTTGGAAAGAAAACCAGAACTACCTTTCCAGAGAAGGAAGGATCAGCTAGCATGCCTCTTGAGCTAGTTCATACAGATACATGTGGTCCATTCAGGAAAAGGACACCTCAAGGAGAAGAATACTTGATATTATTTATTGACGATTTCTCCAGGTTTGTCTGGTTAGGACTTATGAAACACAAAGATGAAGAATTCGAAAAATTCAAATCCTTTAAAGCCTTGGTTGAAAATGAATCAAGATACAAAATTAAGTGCCTTAGATCTGACAGAGGTGGGGAGTTTACCTCAAATGAATTTTTCGATTTCTGTGAAGAACATGGGATAAGAAGAGAATTCTCTACAGCTAGAACTCCTCAGCAAAATGGAGTGGTGGAAAGAATGAACAGAACTGTCCAACAAATGGCTCGTGCTATGCTTGACGAGTCTGGAACTCCCGCAACCTTCTGGGGTGAAGCAGGACATGCTGCGGTTATTATTCTCAACAAAACAAATGTCCGGGTCAACAGCACTCAAACCCCTCATGAGCTCTGGTATGGTGAGACTCCTTCGGTAAAGCACTTCAAAATCTTTGGGAGCAAATGCTATATTAAAATACTGATGAGCAACTTGGAAAACTTGAACCTAGAGCAGATGAAGGCTTTCTTCTTGGTTATTCTCCACACAGCAAAGCATACAAGTGCTACAATAAAAGACTTGGAAGAATTGTTGACAGCATTGATGTAGTGGTTGATGAAAAGGGATACATTCCTAGGCAAGTAAATCATGAAGATATCGAAGAAGATGAAGGCCATCCTTAAAGACAGAATGATGAAGAAGAAGAACCTCAAGAAGAACCAGAGGAGCAGATAAGGATAGAAGAGAAGACTCCATCCAGATATGTTCAGAAAAATCATCCAGAATCTCAGATTTTGGGATAGAAAGAAGCAGGTGTACAAACAAGAAGAACAATTGCAGAAGCTTCAAGCTATTTGGCATTACTCTCTTCCACTGAACCACAAAATGTGAAAGAGGTATGCAAAGATGAATGTTGGGTCAAAGCAATGGATGAAGAACTTGAGTAGATCGAAAAGAACAACACTTGGGAGCTGGTTCCTAGAGCAAAAGATAAGAACGTTATAGGGACAAAATGGGTCTTCAAAAATAAATTGAATGAAAATGGAGAAGTAATTAGAAACAAGGCCAGACTTGTTTGTAAAGGGTATGCGCAGCAAGAAGGAATAGATTTTGAAGAAACCTTTGCTCCTGTTGCAAGACTTGAGGCCATCTGAATGTTCCTTGCTCTCTCAAGCTTTCAAAACTTCAAAGTATTTCAAATGGACGTGAAATCGGCCTTTCTGAATGGAGACTTGGAAGAAGAAGTATACATTGAGCAGCCAGATGGTTTCATTCTTGGAAATGATCCAAATCTTGTATGCAGATTGAAAAAGGCTCTCTATGGTCTCAAACAAGCTCCAAGGGCTTGGTGGTACTATCGTTTGGACAAATATCTTCATCAACAAGGTTTTTCAAAAGGATCAGCAGACAACAATCTTTATACAAAAGTTGAAAATGACAAATTGCTAATACTTTTTGTGTATGTAGATGACATTATCTTTGGCAGCAATGAAGAAGCTATGAGTCAAAGCTTTGCCTTGGTGATGCAGAAAGAATTCGAAATGTCCTTGCTGGGAGAACTGACATATTTTCTTGGTTTGCAAATCCAACAAAAGGAAAGAGGGATATTTTTGTCTCAAACCAAGTATCTCAAGCAGATTTTGAAGAAATATGGCATGGAAGATGCAAAACCAGTATGTACACCCATGGTCACAGGATGTAGCCTCAGTGCAAATGATGAATCAGCAGTAGTGCATCAACCAACCTACAGATCTATGATTGGAAGTCTGCTTTATTTGACAGGTACCCGACCAGACATCATGCATGCAGTGGGAATAGTTGGAAGATTTCAAGCAAATCCAAAGGAAACTCATCTTCAGGCAGTGAAGAGAATCTTTAAATATCTTCAAGGGACTCAAAATTATGGCTTATGGTATCCTAGAGATACAGATCTCACACTTCATGCTTATACAGATGCAGATTGGGCAGGAAGCATGGATGACAGGAAGAGCACAAGTGGTGGTGCGTTCTTTATGGGCTCCAGATTGGTATCTTGGTTCAGCAAGAAACAGAGTTCGATTGCCTTGTCTACAGCTGAAGCGGAATATGTTGCTGCTGCATCTTGCTGCACTCAACTCCTTTGGATGATGCAGACCTTACAGGACTTTCAAATCACTTGTACACCACCTATCTCCATCTTATATGATAACACAAGTGCAATCAACATTTCAAAGAACCCAGTCATGCATTCAAAGACCAAGCACATACCGATCAAGTATCATTTTCTCCGGGAACAAGTACTTGAAAAAAAGGTCAAGTTGGAGTACGTTCCTTCTAAGGAACAAGTTGCTGATATACTCACCAAACCATTGCCCAGGGAGACCTTTGAATACCTCAGGCAAAAGCTGGGGGTTGTTGATGCATCATCTTGTTAAATCTCTTCCGATGGTTACATGTGCTGGGTTGCGGATTGATTGAAGATCGAATGGCACAGGTTCAGGGGGAGCATATAATGCATTGTTGGCATTATAGAAGGAGATCATGGATGCTGGTCTGAATATTGCTGCAATATGTCTCTATCTCTTTCATGGTCATTTATGGTGTTTGGTGGATTATGGTTCTTCTTTGCAGATCTGGTTCATCTTCAAGGGGAGCATGTTCTTAAGGGGAGCATAACCCTTTGCCCTTGATGTCAAAGGGGGAGAATGACGTTGAAGATTTTGAGGTTGCCATCAAGTCCAAAGGGGGAGATTGTTAGCATTAAGATTCTGGTATGGTTCTATGCTACAGATGTTGTACTTGATGGCAACACCCTCAAGTGGTAATGCTCTGGGTAATGCTCTGATCAGGCTCTCAAAATGTTGAAAATTAAGAGGTACGCAGGAGAATAGTTCAAAAGGTGCGTACACGCAGGTACACCGTGAAGGGACTGCGGCCACACACGCAGGTCACCCGTTCAGAAGATGTGTACCACCAGTTCACTTACTTCAAGGCAGAGAAGCGCGTTCACGTGGGGTTTCTTATGTTTGGCTCGTGGTATTTAGCCCGCCGTTCTTGATTCTATGGTTTTGGCCCGTGGTATTGTTTTATATTATTATTATTATTATTGAGCCCCATGTTTTTGGGCCCCTTGTATTGGTTATCTATGGTATTGATCCATGATATTAGGAAGAGCTTGCCCATATAAAGCAAAGGAGATCACTTGGCTAAGTATCTTTTGCAAATTAAATATCTTAAGATCTGAAATATTGGGTTATTGTTTTTAAAATCTTGATCTATATAAAAGTGAAGTTGAAAGCGAATCTGTGAAGGGTGATCTCTCGAGCGCATGATCAGATCTGAGTATCTGACGATCTGTAGCACACTGGTGGACTGCCAATTCAGCCCTAACCAGAAGTACGCAGGTGATTAACATTGCAAGTGCGTGGGTATGCAGAGTAGAAAAAGGAGAAGTGCGTGGGTATGCAGAGCAGAAGAAGGCGCAGTGCGTGGGTACCAGCGCGACAGAGGTTCAGGTGCGTAGGCACAGGGAAAGTACGCGGCGCTTCAGAAGCCGCAGGTGCGTGGGTACGCGGTGCGATAGCATCTGCGCATGCGTGGCTGCAGTAGCAGTACGCGACGCGATAGTATCTGTGAGTGCGTTCCTACAGTAACAGTACGCAGCGTGATTCAAGAAACGGTGCGTGGGTACGCAGTGCGGCAGAAGGGTCTCTGTGGGTATACGCAGGGGAGCAGAAGGTGAAGTGCGTACGCTCACAGGCCAGAGAAAGAAAAACTGCGTATCTGTCTTAAGATCTTTTGTTGGCTGACTTTTCTCTGTTGATAAGGTGTTCTGGGTTTAGTTTACTATTATTGTTGATCTGGTTATTGCAGTTGACTGGGTGATTTACTTGTACTTGATGATCTCTTGATGTTTATGGATCCAGTTTGAAAATTTATGAAAAAGTGATCCTTGAAAGAAAAGAAGTAGGGGGTTGTAGCTCCCTTCCAGGAGAGACTGGAAAAACGAGAGAGAGTTGTAGCTCTCTGCAGGTTGCAGCCTGCGTACTGGTAAAGGACTGCACCAGTACAAAACCATTGTAAAAGGAGTTTCTAATTTGAAAGAAGATAGAGACTTATTGCAGCAGGTGGTTTTCACCCACATTGGGTTTCCACCTTACATCTTGTGTTCCTTGGTGTGACTATCTGTTTTCTTTGTTCATGCTCATTATTTTATGGTACTGACATGCAAAAATAATTCAAAGAATAAATAAGGAAGATTTATTAAAAGAACCTGATAATACTGATTCACCCCCCTCTCAGTATTATTTCCAACAGTTCCTTGTAGTGCTGTTTCACCCATTCCTTAAGGGCACGCTCTGTATTCTTCAGCTTGCATTCCCAAATGAAAACTGGAGGTCCTTCTATATGGTGGTGCCAGGCTATTTGGACAATCTGATCCACAATAGGATTGTTATGCCAAAGAGGATTATATTTGAAAGGCAACGGCCCCAATGGGCAGTGTGCTTCCAGGACAATGCTGGTGGGATAGTGATCAGATGCTGAATAAGGCAGAATGTCAGCATGAGCAGTGGAAAAATCAGAGAGGAAATAAGTATTTACCAAGATTCTGTCAAGGCGCTCCAGAATGTTATCTCTACCTAGCCTGCAGTTGTTCCAAGTGAACCTCCGATTTTTTGGGATGATGTCTACTAAATCGCACTCTTGCATGATGTTTTCTAGCTTTGCTCTGTAAGGATCATGAGTAAAAATGCCTCCTCTTTTTTCATTTGAATGTAATATAAGGTTTAGATCTCCCCCTAAGATGATATTCCTATTTTCTTCAGCTTGGATGTCTTCCTCAAGTGTGGCCCAGCACTGATCTTTATCTCTGAAATGGTTCGGAGCATAAATGTTGTAGAGGACTATTTTCTTATCCTATGCTTGTTTTTCAAGTGTGAATTTGATCCAGTATGGAGTGATAGTTTTGGATGTGCATTTCCAAGTATTTTTATTCCACATTGTGGTGATGCCGTCTGAAGCTCCTCTTGCTTCACATATTTGTCCCTGATAATGCCTGAGTTGTTCTATAATTCTTGTCATCTCTTGCTGTCTTTGTTTTGTTTCCTAAATAATTACAATTCCTGGCTTCTCCTGAGCTGTGAGATCTTTCAGGGCAGTAATTTTTTAGGGGTGCCCTAGTCCCCTACAGTTCCATGATATGACTTTGATCATTGAGTATTTGGGTTTCGGAGGGATGCTCGTCCCCCTTGCTCCTTATGTGTTGCTTCATTGCTGTTTTGCCCCAATATGTAAGTTTCTATGGGGTTTTGAGTTCCCATAGCGATGTCTTTTTGAGCACTTTCATTCCTTTGCTGTTTACTTGATTTCCTACCAGGCCCTTTTTTTTGAGTTTCTAGATTGATTCCATGCTCTTTCGAGGAGCTTCTAGTAGATCGGGGTGGGGGTGGGGCGAGGGAGTGGGAGGGGGAGGATTGAGTAAGAGAAAGGAGGATTGGGGGGTCATTTTCGAGGGGGATCATGGGTTCATTATCAGGGAGAGAGAGGGCACCAAAGGGATTTGATGAGATCAGGGGGAATCAGAGGATGGCCCCGAGGAGGGGAAAATGGGTGGACCAAGAGGAGAGGAGGGGGAAGGGACAGCTGAGGGGGAGGCTTTGGGCGGAGCTGAAGGGGGATTAGGCTTGAGAGGGGCAGTTTTGGGAGGTTCTTCAGAGTTTGCTTTCATTCCAGAGGCAGTCTTCTTTTTCTTTACAGTTTCCCATTGTTCTTCTAATTGATCAGATTCAACATTAACAATTTTTGGACAGCGATTGGCGAAGTGGCCGTATTCGTGGCATACCTTGCATTTGAAGGGGATTTGCTCGTAGTCCAGCTGCTGGATATGTGTCCAGTCGTCCACTTTTAGTTTGATTGCTTCTGGAAGACCTTTGCCGAGATCGACTTCAACGCATATCCGCGCACATGCCTGCATATTGTCCTTGGGCTCACATCGATCTATGTATTTTCCAACAGCATTGCCGATGGCTCAGACCGAGTCATCTCCCCAACAGTGGAGCGGGAGGTGCGGAAGACGAACCCAGACCGGAACAGCGTTAGGGACATCCAGCTCAGGATCGAAGTCTGGAGTCCATTTGTTCAAGTACAGACCGCGGGAATCCATGAAATACGACCCATTTCTGAAGATTAGGTCCTTATCAGCTCTAGATTCAAAGTGGAAAGTATAGTATCCTTTTCCACAAAAGCGGATAGCGATTTTGCCATTGACTTTGTCAGCCCAGTTTCTTTCGATCCGTCGCTGAACAATTTTCGGGGAGGGCCATAGGCCAGTGAATTGTCCGATGAGCCCGGGCTCTGCTAATGGGAGAGCAGCCATTCGAGGAATCGAAGGAGGAAGGACAACCTCTTGCAACCCATCCAGTTTCTTGACAAACTTGGACAGCGCAGGGCGAGTTCTCTGAGGCTGTAGAGATTTAACTAAGGCAGAGAACGCATCAGCATCTGAAGGGAGGTTCGCATCTGCCTTGGGTTGAATGGGGCCCTCTGTGACAGGGGTTGAGGAGGCCATGGAAGGCCAGAGGCCATTGGCCTCGTGCTGCAGAAAGAGGACCAACAGTCGGCTGCTAGGTCAGGGAACGCGCAGTGGGCGCGCGCAGTCCGCAGCAGTAACAAATACTGTTCTCACAACATTGCCTGCAAGAATTAACCTGTGTAACCCCTTATTGTTATTAGTACAACCCCCTTATTATATTGATGTACCCATGTAGTGCCCATATTGTTACTATTGTGCCCCATAGAAGCCCACTATTGTTATTACTGTGCCCTTACATTATTATTGTTATGTCGGCTTTGATGATATTATGACCCCTTAGACTCCTATATATAGAAAGGAGGTCTTTTCATTTGTATCATCCAAGAATTGTTCATTTGTGTAATGTAAAGGAGGTTGCCCCCTCGAAGAGACTGAATTATAAGGCGTTCAACTATCTTTTCTATCTTTTTGTGAGCTGGTTTCATAACATTTGGTATCAGAGCTTTGGATTCTAGGGTTTCGCTGCTCCAAATAGGTTATCGTGGAATTTTCGCTATAACTTTTTTTCTGTGACGTTTCAAAAGCTAAAAAAAAAACCCATTTGAGAAGACATCACGCTGAACCTCAGGTCTGAATTTCAGAGCTTTTCGCGCTATATTTGCAGAGATATGATCTGAGGAAGTTGGTCTTTTTGCAGACTCCTGAATTAAATTCCAAACAGGTGACCTGGGGAAAATCATCATAACTTTCTCTCTGAGCATCAAATTGAAATTTCGTAAAAAGGTATAGAAAGAGGACAGACTGTAGTTTCTTGTATATATTGTTCATAGCCAAAGGTCAAAACAAGGACACGTGGCACGTCGTACAAGTTCTCTCTTCTGAATTAGTCTATAATCATGTCACTGTGGGAGATTTGGCATAACTCTTCCTTGGAGAATCCAATTGGGATCAGACTGGTGGCATTAGAAAGAGGAAACAGAGGGCTACTATAAGTTTCAATTTCAGAACTTAAAGATTCGAAATTATAGAGTTACAATAATTTCAAGATCGAGCTCCTAAAATCAAGAAAAAGCAAGATGAGGAAGTTTGATGGCAAGGATCCGGTAAATTGGATACTCCAAATGGAGCAATATTTTGATCTAAATGGTGTACCACTGTTACAAAAGGCATGTATTGCATCTTCATATTTAGAACCAAATCAATTTTTATGGTATAAAGGGCTTTGTTCTCGTGAACAACTTGTTACGTGGTCAATTTTCACAGAGGAAATGATAGCACATTATGAGGATACAAAGAGCAACACCTTCTTTAGAGCAACACCACAACAATTGGAAAGAGTAAAAGGGCTTTGTTACATACTGGAAAATAAAATTATGGCAACAAGGAAGTCTACCCCTCACAACTATAAAGATGGAAGTGTTGTTTCTCGTAGCCTTCCACAACCTACAAGGGCTACACCACAATAATTGGAAGAAAAAAGAGAAAAAGGGCTTTGTCACAATTGTGATAGCAAATGCACTAAAGGTCATAAGTGTGCTGAGAAGAAATTATTTTACATAGAGTATGAAGTGGAGGAAGAAAAGGATTAAGAAACATCAAAAGAAGAGGATATACGCCAGGACCCAACCCCGAAGAAAGAAGAAATGAATCAGACCATATCTTGTAAAGCATTGGCAAGAATTACCACTCCTCAAACTCTCAAGATAAAAGGACATATCAAAAGGAAAAAGGTGCAAGAAGTGAAAGGTCACATCAAGAAAGAAGAAATGAATCCAACCATATCTTGTAATTCATTGGTCGGAATTACTTCTCCTCAAACTATCAAGATAGAAGGGCATATCAAGAAGAAAAATGTTCAAGAAGTGAAAGATCACATCAAGCATCAAGAAATGAATCAGACCATATATTGTAAAGGATTGGAAGAAATTACCACTCCTCAAACTCTAAAGATAGAAGGACATATCAAGGAGAAAAAGGTTCAAGCAGTGAAATATCACATCGAGCATCAACAACAAGTTCTCCAACTTTTACAAGATAACGCTACTTTGGTGCAAAATCGAATGAAACAACAGGTAGATCAACATCGTAGTGAAATTTTTTTTGATGTAGGTGATTGGGTATTTTTACTGCTACATCTCAAGCAAGCTATTTATGAGAAGGAAACGTTGGCAATACTATATGCACTTAAGAAATGGCGACCTTACCGAATGGGAAGACACTTCAAGGTAAAAATGGATCATGATAGTCTTAAATACTTTTTAGAACAACTATTATCTTTAGAAGAACAAAAAAAATGGGTCACAAATACGCTGGGTTATGACTTTGACATCATCTATAGAAAAGGGAAGCAAAATTTTGTTGCAGATGCACTCTCAAGAAAGGATGAGGATGTGGAAGCATTGTTTTGTGCTATTTCTATTATCCAACCAAATTGGATAAACAAAGCAAGGGATGAATGGAAGAAGGACGAAGAAGTATGGCCACTTATTCAAAAGTTGCAAAAGATCCCAATTCAAAGAATATTGCCAGAAATTGAAGAGGAAGGAAAAATCATATTGGAACTTGGAGCAGTCACAGAAACAAGAACCCGGGAGCTATGAAAACAATCAATTTCAAAGTATCTCACAAAGTGGAAGAACTTACCTGTTGAAGATTCCACATGGGAGGACAAGAATTTTATACAGAAGCATCAAGAACTACTCAAGCGTTGAGGACAACACTTTTTGAAGGAAAGGGGCATGTTAGGCCCCTATACTACTAGTGTAACCCCTTATTGTTATTAGTACAACCCCCTTATTATATTGATGTACCCATGTAGTGCCCATATAGTTACTATTGTGCCCCATAGAAGCCCACTATTGTTATTATTGTGCCCTTACATTATTATTGTTATGTCGGCTCTGATGATATTATGACCCCTTAGACTCCTATATATAGAAAGGAGGTCTTTTCATTTGTATCATCCAAGAATTGTTCATTTGTGTAATGTAAATGAGGTTGCCCCCTCGAAGAGGCTGAATTATAAAGCGTTCAACTATATTTTCTATCTTTTTGTGAGCTGGTTTCATAACAGAGAAAGTTCCAAAGGTACGTTAGGATTATCAAACAGACTATATGGGTGTTGAGGATATATCACCAAAGGATCATAAAGCGGATTCGGGGGAAACACAAGAACAGTTGAGGAACCTTAGGGCTTTCTGGGTCAGATTCCTGAGACGATGACAATGACTCTCGAGGTGGAGGACGAGAAGTAAAGGGTTGAATACTCGAGACAATTCCAAGTTCAAAATCTTGATTTTCAAGTGACTTTAGAATCTCAGGGTGGAGTCCTTGTGATGACCCTTCAGTGTCAGATTGTGAAGGGGATATGTAAGGTGGGCGGTTATGCCACGATGACCTTTTCTAAAAATCAAAAGGAGAGGAGGTGATTTATTTGAGTTTTAATTAAAATTTACCATTAATAAGGCATAACGAGGCTAAGGAGAACTGCATGGGAAATACATGTTATCGAGCGCAATAAATTTTAGAACTTAAAAACAAATAATAATAAAAAAGGGCAATCTAGGCAAGAGGGTTTACTAAATATCCGTGAACCGCTATATACACCTTAGCCGAAACCAAGGACTTGTCGTACGATGACCAATCTCCCCGAATGTTGTGTTCGGTGTATCATGTTTACAAGGCAGCTGACTCAGTTACATGTGGCTAAAATATAGCAACCTAGTGGGGTCTCCCTATATCTAGGCGACAATATAGGGAGCATAAGTATGTGTTAGTATTGTCTAATGCATAATCGTTCAATGAGAGAGTTCCCATATACTTGCCATACGTGGAGCACCCCCGATATACCCGAAAGTATTGGAGAACGATCCTATATACTTTTGTATGTGGAACAAGATTTCACCTTTGGGATACAATCCTAGAAGATAACAACAACTACTAGGTTTATAGACATTGGAACACGTCTCTAGCCTAGACATCTAAACGTTTGCGTTAAGTTCCAAATGCTCCTTAGGTTAATTGAGTAAATTTTAATGTTTATCTTGAATTATGTTTCAATTTTGGGCTCAAAACGATGTGACCTGAATCCCTAAGATGCAACTATATGAGAAAAGGAAAACTTCCCATTTTGATGAAAGCTAGACTAATCAAGGGAAGAAGTTTCAATTAATAATGCATCAAACAACATGCCTTCCACTAACTTTCACTTTCGCTTTCCAAACGTAATGCTCAAAAGTAAAAATGATCTTCGCTTTTCACTATCCTAAATGCAACTTTTCGAAAGCAAAATGGTTTTCACTTTTAGTAAGATGCACTTATATAAATGATGTTCTTTCTTTGATTTTTGAATGCTCTAATGAAACTAAAGCAAAATGAATATATGATTTAAATGCTCTAATGCAACTAATGCATCAACCAAAGCAACACCAAATCCAATTCAAAAGCATCTAAATGAAAAATATCTTTCACTTTTTTTCTTTTGAATAAATAAACAATGCACTTTTTCCATATCCAAAATCAAACAATGTAATCTATGCTTGATTAAAAACAAAGATAATTTCCAAATGCAAATGACCTAATGCGACTTGAAAAACAACTTTGTGAAAGACAAGCTAAAACAAATGTAAACTCATGTTTTCAATGATTTACATAGAAAGCAAGACTCAATCAATCAACAAACCAATATCTTAGCAACACAAACAAAGAGAAAGTGATGATTAATTGACCTAGAAAGCCTATCACTCAATCAAATTTTCACTTCAAGCACTTCAAAGCCAAAGAGACTAATTTGCTAATTAATCAAGACAACCAGACAAAAACACTAACAAATCCAATCACAAAGGACAAGAAAAGACCCAAGGAGCCAAGACACACTGGACTCTAAGGCATAAAACCTATTTTTTTTCTCAATTCTCTGATATTAGCGCAGCTGCCATAGCCAAACCCGTGCTGAAAGGGGTTCAACACGACTATTTTAATAAAAGCGCGCTGACAACGCGACTGTCCAGGGAAAAAACACGCTGGGTGAGAAAGTTGGGAAAAAATAAAAAATATTTCAACAAGCAACCCAAACCTGACACTCTAAGGTCGTGATCGTTCATTGTGTAGACCTATATAGGCTCATACTAACTAATAATTTAATGGTCAATGAAACTGATCAAAAGACCATATCAAAAAAAGAGATTGAAGAGGTTATAGCTTCCCAGTGGAGTTTCCATTTTGTTGTGAAGATAAATCCCCTCTGCGGATAGAGGTGATCTATCTAGCCCAATGAGTAGATCTAGCAACAAAACAAACACAATAATGAAAAATTTCCTAGCTTATGTTTAAAAATGCAGAGAGAGAGAGAAGCCTACCTTGCTCCGATGCTAATTTCTAAATCCTTTGATGATGACTTCGGTCCCTTAGCTTCCAGGCTCGCTCCTTGCTCGTTCTTTACATCTGAGTACCTATGAGAGAGATCAAAGGACAATACAAGATACAAGAGCATACATAGTATATATCAAACATAAAATACTCGATAGATCAAGGAGTATTAAGATAAATGCATAAATATTTAAACATTTATGGAAAGTGAACATCAGATGCACATATTAATAAATAAAAAAGGGAAGCATATAACCATTACCTTGATGTTGGAGACCTCCTTTTGGGTGGAATTCCAAGTCTAAGCTGAGACTCTTCAAGAATTCCTTCTCCAAGTTAGATGGGCAGCATTTGGGCATAATCTTAGCATAGGAATGCAGGCAATCAATGACCAACCATTTTGGGATGGAGGGGATTTGATTTATAGGAAGGGAGAGGGAGTTAGGGATCCACAAAAGAGGGAGGAAGGTCCACATCTCAAGGGAAAGGCCCTTAAAGGTAGGATCAAGAGCTCCAAATGGGAGAGCTCGACCATATCTCTACCCAATAATATCCAACTTGTTGTTTCTCGAAGTTTCTAGCATACAAAGCTTCTCCTTCATTTTGGGAAAATCTGCCAGAAGAGATTCAGTGTGTTTCCATATCAAAACCCACGCAGGAAGTGTTAGGTCAAAGAACTACAACCTGCTATCAACACGGGCAAGTATTGGAGCAAAGAGAGTTGGTCCTTAAATTTAGCGTTTCAATCAACCTTCTCCATAATTGACCTAGGGCATTTTTTCTTCCATTCTTTAGGGATGTTTTTGTATGTGTTTAATGATGAGTACACTTCACAATTGTCAACATTGTGGCACTTCGGGATCTGGAACATGAAGTGAACAGGAAGTGTGACAAAATACTGTGTAAACCTTACCTTTATCACTAGAAACATGCATTGCAAACAATACACACCCTTTCCTACAACTACGTTATGCCTACATAGTTGTAACCATTCTAACTAATGTCACCTTCTTCTTACCCTACAAGATTATTTGTTCTTAATTGTCATCCAAGCATTTAATAGCCTTTTCATAACAATCAACCTTAGTCTTGTGAAGGTACAACCAATCCAACCCAGAAGAATATTGTACGAACCCAATGGAAGCACATTGAAATGCATTGATGTAGGCATACCATTCAACTCAAATGCACAAGATCTTACCCAATGATGAGTTGTTTTCTTAGTGCATGTAGCCAACTGCAGCAACTAAGACTCTGCATGCACTTCTTTTCTCAAACCACACTTATCCACCAGGTTAGGGTTAACATAACTATAATTAGATCCAGGGTCAATCAAAATAGAAACAACTTGATCAAAAAGCTTATCGTCCATTTCGATAATAGATGTCTAGTGATCCACCTACCTGTTAAATGTTGCATAATTATGAGGAATGCACTGTAGATCTGATGCCTACCACTCTGATACGACGGACAATCCTTTTTGAGATGCTTATTTCCACATATCCAACACTACAACTATCTCCTACCTTCACCTCTATTCTGCTACTCTCCAGTCTGTGACGCATGCCCCTTCTCAATTGCATTAAACTTCTTATAAGGAACACAATTCTCCTTCTCACTTGCATCCTGAGGTCTTGTTCGCTCGGTGGACATTTACCTTTAGCTTTGTCATTCCCTTTCCAACCTTGCATAGACTCAATCTTATGCTTTGATTGCTCGTAACAGTGTTTCAACTCTCTAATGACTTCTTCTAGTGACCAAGGCTCATCATACTCAATTTGTTCCTTAAATGATAATGGAAATCCACTCATAAATCTTTGAACTTTTGTCTTCTCATCCTTAAGATATGAAACATACCTCAACAATTCCAGGAAGTTAGTCATGTATTTCTCATTTGTCATCGATCCCATCTTCAACTCATAAAACTCCTTGGCCTTACCATCATAGTACCTTTCTGACAAGTACTTCTTCCTGAAGAGTCTCTTGAATTCGTGCCAACTCAACTCCTTTATCTTGATGTCTCTGACATGCCTCACATCTTCCGACTAGATGTATGCTTTCTGCTTGAGGCTGAAAATAATTGTGTTGGACTTCATGTTCTTTGTATAGTCATGCAACTCAAATAACTTATTCATTCCAAGTAACCATGCCTCTGCATCTTTTGGCTTCTTCAATTCTCCATCAAATTTAGGTCACTTGGCTTTCTTGAACTCATTTGGAAAATAACCCTTGTCACTCCTCCTGTAAGGATGATAACAATGATGACCATGATACCTGTCGGAACCAGAACTAGAGTAAAACCCATGTCCACTACCTCTCCTGTCAGGTGTATCCAAGAACCTACCATCCCTAACCATGTCAACTCTATCTGACATGTACTCACCATGGGACCTGCTACCATATGCCCCATTAGTGTTGTCCTCATGTCCATAATTGATCGGTGGTTTTCCATGTCTCTACAAGTCTGATAAACTATGAAGGATAATTGCATTTATCTCTACTTGTTTCTCCTATGTCCTAACAAGTCTTTCCTGTGACTGAATGATTTTGTCACTATCCTCCTTGCAACTTTTGATCTCTGCCTTTAAACTTCTCAAAGTGTGTGTTATGTCCAGGAAGTACTTATCTCTTGGTTGCTCATCTGATCTGTAAGGGGAGTATTCTAAACTGTAATCCACCATTTTGCTAGTCATCTTTGATCCTCTTCTTCCTACAAACATACCATGTCAGATAAACCAAATACAAACATAATCAACATACCTTAGTGGAGTTCAGGGGAGGCTATCTCCTATGCAAAATCAATCCATATTAGCACGATACATCTGTTGAATATAATGGAGAATATCCTAGAATAGGTAGAGTTGGTTCACGTAGCCTCACGATAGGAATTAGTTTCTATTTCTTAGGATGTTGTTCTAACTTCCCTAAAACCATGTATTCTATTTAATGTGTAATGTTGATGAACAATGTAGAGAATTATGCAGAGCCAAACTCTCTTGGTTCAGACTCTCTTTCATAGAACTGACCAGTGGGTTTTATTTTTCTTAATACAAACATTACCATTTTTATCATGGTATCAGAGTGTCAGGGCTGAGGAACCTGTACGTTGGCTAGTGGGTGGTTCTTTGAACCGAAATCGTCGCAGGTTTTGAGTGGATAGCTGCAACGATAACACTATTACACTTCTCGAAATTTTTATTTTTCGATCGTCGCAGTTTTTCAGTGTACAGCTGCGACGGTCTCAGAAAATTGATGTAAAACTGCGACAGTCTCGGATATTGGGCATATATCTGCGACGACGTCTCAGAAAATTGATGAATATCTACGACAGTCTCGGATATTGGGCATATATCTGCGACGATCGTGTAAATCAAAGAAACTGCATGAGGGAGCCAAGAACAAGGTTGTAGCTATCAGAGAAGCTGAGTGGGGAAGCCAAGAACAAGGCTGTAGCTGACAACAGGAGGTTGTCTGGAGGCTGAGAAGAAAGCCACGGTGATCTGCACGTGTGTTGCGAGATAAAACAACAGTGATATGTCTCTGTCACAGATCTGGGGTAAATTTAACATCTTTTACCTGTCGAATTTTATTTTTTTTCTAAATTGCCAAGATGAATAACAACATATTTGAAGCATGCATGAACGAGCATAACAAGCTTGATGGTTCCAATTATGCAAATTGGAAGTTTAAGATGCAGACTCTGCTAGAAGCGCAGAGTGCTTGGCAGATTGTGAATGGGGATGAGTCGAGGCCCGTGGCTGGATTAGCATCGGTCCCAGATTGGGAGAAACGAGAAAGCAGAGCAAGGACAATGTTAAAGATGTCAGTGAA
Source organism: Pinus tabuliformis (assembly GCA_031772625.1). Classification (NCBI taxonomy): domain Eukaryota; kingdom Viridiplantae; phylum Streptophyta; class Pinopsida; order Pinales; family Pinaceae; genus Pinus; species Pinus tabuliformis. The sequence continues at coordinate 302,868,036 of CM062804.1, read as the reverse complement.
AGATTGTATTATACCACACATCAGAGAAGGTAAGTCAGCTAATGAAATCTGGGGAATTCTAAAGGAATTATACGAGATTAGAAATTCAAATCGTCTTTTGTTCCTCAAGAGTAAGATCCTGTCCATGAGGATGGAGGAGAATGAAATGATTGCTTCATTCGTAGCAAGGATCAAGGATTTGAAAACCAAATTATCAGATATTGGTCATACAATGAACGATACAGATCTTGTGACCATTACAATGAATGGTGTCACTGATGATTATCAGATGTTCATCACTGGGATCAATGCCAGAGAAAAGATCTCGCATTTTGAAGAATTGACAGGTATACTGATGCAGGAAGAAGAGAGGAGATCGACTCTGAAGCCCCAGAGTGCCGATATTGCATTGGTGGCGAGGAAAAACTTCTACAAAGGGAAAGGAGGTCCACAATAGCAAAACGGAGCAAGTTCACATAAATGGCCAAATCTGACCCAAGGTATGCACCCGAATAAAAACTACTCTGAAACTAAATGTTTTTATTGCGAAAAATTGGGTCATATTGCCAGGGAGTATAGGTAAAATAAGTATCATGAAGAACAACAAAAGACAAAGAGACATGTAGGTCATCTCGCGAATGGTGATTAGGCGCAAAATTTGAGGTTGTTCGCGGCAGATCGTGATGAAAATGTTGATGCAGACATCTGGTATGTAGATTCAGGAGTGTCAACACACATGACAGGGAACAAGCACTGGCTGGATGATTTTAAAGAGATCAACGAAGGCGCACAAATTTACCTAGGAGATGACAGAAGTCATCAAATCAAAGGATGTGGGAAAGTTTCTGTCATTCTACCTGGTGGTAATATTAAACAAATTTACAATTTAATGTATGTGCCTGGCATAACAAAGAACTTGATCTCTGTATCAATGATTATAGATCAAGATTTGAAAATTGAATTTTTAAAATCTAACTATTACATTAAGGATTTGCTAGATGGAATGAAGACAATTGCTATAGGAATCCAAACAGGAGGACTGTACAAGTTGGATGCACCGGTTCGAGCATTAATAGCAGCGAGCCTAACTACAGAAGATATTTGGCACCAGAGATTCAACCACATCAATTACAATGATTTGTTGTTACTACAAAGGAAAGAGATGGTAAGAGATCTTCCTATGCTAAAGCAAGTACATAATGATTACGATGCTTGTACTTTTGGAAAAATGCATAGAGAATAATTCCCTGTTAGAGTAGAAAATAAATAGAGGGATATACTGGAGTTAGTGCACACGGATCTTTGTGGTCCCACGCAGACAAAATCATTAGGAGGTGCAGTGTATTTCTTGCTGTTTATTGATGACTGTACAAAGTTTTCTTGGGTGTATTTCTTAAGTAAGAAGAGTCATACATTCGAATACTTTAAGCAGTTTAAAAATATGATTGAAAGACAAACAGGGAAATAGATAAAAATTCTCCGCTCTGATCAAGGGGGAGAATATAGGAAAGATAAACTCATCAGATATTGTGAAGATCATGGAATTTTGCAGTAGTTTACTGTACCCCATACTCCGCAGCAAAATGGAGTAACAGAAAGGAATAACAGAACTCTGGTGGAATGTGCTAGAAGTATGCTTAAAGGTAAGAATCTTTCAAATGGTTTTTGGGGTGAAGCAGTGAATACTGCGGTTTATTTTAAAAATAGTAGTCCTACAAGATGTCTTGAGTTTAAAACACCTTTTGAAGCTTTATATGGATATAAGCATGCAATAAAACACTTAAGAATATTTGGATGTAAATAATTTTCCCACATACCAAAGGAAGATAGAAGGAAATTAGACTCGAAAGCCATCAAATGTACTTTTATATGGTATTGTTCGTCATATAAAGCATACAGATTATTTAATCCCTCTACTCACAAGATCTTTGTTATAGAGATGTTAAATTCCATGAGCGGGATAATGGAGAAACTGATGAGCACTATGATGGATGGGACATTCCGTACTTTGAGGAAGAAGAAGCAGAGAATAATTAGGGTCAGCAGCAGACTAAGGCAGAGGATGAACAAAAATAGCAGCAACAGTAGCAGCAACAATAATAGCAGCAGCAAGAAGAAATAAATGATGATTGAATAAGGTTTGAAACCACCACCCCACCACTCAGGAGGTCAGGTAGGAAAGCTCAAATGCCTACAAGATATAGGGAAAATGCTTTTATAACTAGTATGATGAATGTGGTTGAAAAGTCTAGTTATAAAGAAGCAAATGAAAATAGTGAATGGAAAACAGCCATGGAATAGGAATATGATTCAATAATCAGAAATAACACTTGGGAATTGGTTGAACTTCCTAGAGGAAAATAGACCGTAGGTTGCAAATGGTTATATAAACTAAAAATTAATGCAGATGGAACTATAGAAAAACTGAAAGCTAGGTTGGTTGCACGTGGGTACACACAAAAAGAAGGGATAGACTATAAAGAAACCTTCGCCCCTGTAGCTAAATTGAACACCATCAGAATGTTAATAGCTTTAGCTACTAAGAAACATTGGATGATGCACCAACTAGATGTAAAGCCTGCATTTCTAAATGGAGAACTGAAAGAAGAGGTTTATTTAGAGCAACCGGAAGGGTTTGTCAAAAAGGGAAAAGAACATTTACTCTGTAGGTTGAAGAAAGCACTTTATGGACTAAAACAAGCTCCCAGGCCGTGGTATGAGAAAATTGACTCATTTTTTCTACACGCTGGCTACAATTTAAGTAAGAATGACCCTAATCTTTACACCATGAAAGATGAACAAGGGTGCATAGTGTTGATTTCATTATATGTAGATGATTTGATAATTACAGGTAATGCTATATATCTAATTGATGAAATCAAGTAGCAGATGCCACAGTTGTTTGAGATGAAGCATCTCGGTGAACTCATATACTGTTTAGGTCACGAGATCTATAGAGATTCAGGTCAAACATTTCTATCTCAAGAAAAGTATGTCAAAGTCCTGTTAGAAAAGTTTAGAATGGTTTAGTGTAAGTCTGCACCGGTACCATTGCAGCAGAATATCAAATTGCAGTGTGAGGATGGCTCAAAAGTGGTGGGTGCAACACTTTACAGACAGTTGGTTGGGAGTCTGATCTACCTAACCACCACTAGACCTGATTTGGTTTATGCAGTCAGTGTGTTAAGCCAATTTATGTCTAAGCCACTTGAAATCCATTGGAATGCAACGAAGAATGTTTTGAGGTATCTACAAGATACTGTAGATTATGGAATTATTTACACTGACTCTTCTGATGTTAGATTGGTAGGATTTGCAGATTCAGATTGGGCAGGAAATGTAGATGATCGCATATCTATAACAGGTTATGCATTAGTCTTGGATCCGGGGTGATCACATGGAGCAGCAAAAAGCAGAATACAGTCTCCTTGTCTTCAGTAGAAGTAAAGTATCAAGCCATGTGTGCAGCAACGTGCGAGGCGGTTTGGTTGCGGAGACTTCTCTAGGATGTTGGGGAAGAACAGACAGTCGCAACAACAATTAGATGCGACAATCAAAGTTCAATCAAGCTGGACAACAATCCGGTGTTTCATAAAAACACTAAACATATTGATACACAGTTTCACGGAGAAAGTGCAATCTAAATAAATTCATCTGGAATATTGTAATACATGTGATAATGTTGCGGACATTTTCACTAAGCCTCTTGGAAAAGTTAAGTTTCAAATGTTTAGGGAGATGTTAGGCATATATGTGAACCCATTCTCCATTAAGGGGGAGTGTTGAAGATAATGGAGAATATCCTAGAATAGGTAGAGTTGGTTCACGTAGCCTCAGGATAGGAATTAGTTTCTATTTCTTAGGATGTTGTTCTAACTTCCCTAAAACCATGTATTCTATTTAATGTGTAATGTTGATGAACAATGTAGAGTGTTCTGCAGAGCCAGACTCTCCTGGTTCAGACTCTCTTTCATAGAGCTGAGCAATGGGTTTTATTTTTCTTAATGCAAACATTGCCATTTTTATCAACGTCTATATATACATAATCATACCAATATACCGACTTAATGCATGATAATACCAACTACATACCATGACCTCATGCACGACAACCATAACCATGAAAATGCATGCATAAAAAACACATAAATATTGGCATGCATGCATGAAAAACATATTCTGCCCATCTAGTCCAAGTTGAACCATGCTCTGATACCAATCTATAACACACCACCCCCCCCCACACACACACACATGTACCTACTTTCACTGGATTGTCGGGTAAAATTGAGATGGAGATCGACTATGACATGACCTAACCTCCTAGGTTCCGTTAAGGAAGTAGGGCCAACTAATGACCACAAATTGACCACTTGACACCTCCTATAGGAGCTACAGGTCACTCAGGGGCTAGACAACCACCCCAGGTGGTCAAACCCTAAGCTAGAACTCTTTTTCTTAGTCCTAGGTTCTCAACGACTCCCATAGAAAGTCATTCATGTAGTTGGGATCCTCCAACTGCATGCATAAGACTACATCCCAACAGTTGCAACTCAAACTTTCCAGTTCAGATCATGCGTTCCCAAATTTTGAGCCTAAATTCCAGGTCAACCTCTAGAACACTACCCAAAACTCAATGAGACTTTACAGAATGATAAATGACATCAAGGAAAAGTTATTCATACAAAATTTGCTCAAAGACTTGACCTAACTATGCCTAACCATGACAGTCATTTCGTCAAACACAATGAGAAGATGTCATCTACAGGTCATGAATGCATACATGAACATAGGGGTCTGATACTTATCTGACAATTATCAAGAAGGTCTAATGCCCTCTAATAATAGTTGCAATAACATTTATTAGGTCATGTATTTAATAACCATTCCTTTACCAATCAAAACATGTCAAGATCCATAACTAGAACCTGTTATGAAACCATGCTTATAACTAACATATAACCAAAATAATAACCATGATAGAACAACCATCAAAGCCACATAATAACAAGTACAAACAATCATGAAATAAAAGAGGAAAGAGTTCTTATTAACATATGAAAAATCCAACCAAGTCAGGGACTTCCACGTACCACCCGACCATAGATTGATGTGAACCAAATCTTTCTTTCAAGCAATAACCCCTGTGCTATATTCCAAACATGAAAGTGGGACTCACAACAAAACAACCAGGGATTCCCAAATATTAAACCACCTCCACCCTTAGGCTTTACCGCAATCCCACCAAAACTGGTTAAGGGATCACTAGGCCCAAAACAAGAACATAAATAACTAAGCTTTACCGCAATCCCGCAAAAACCTATCAAGGGATCACTAGGCCCAAAAAAGGAACATACACTACTAGGATTTACCACAATCCCGCCAAAACCGTTCATGGGATCACTAGGCCCAAACATGCTTAGATGCCTTCAGATTTCTTCATTAATACCTTGAGGAATTTGTCCATCTCCACCCTCAGGCTTTACCACAATCTTGCCAAAATCGGTCAAGGGATTCGTAGGCCCTTGGGAATTTTCCTGAGACCACCTCACCCCGTTCCAAAACCATCCAACAATACAAAGCTCAACCAAATAAAAGAACCCCATCACACGATGGTTATCCAGAAATGACAGGGCAAGGTTGAAACCACTGTCACATCTGGAAAAACACATGCCAATGACAGCAAGAGAACCAATTACACACATGCATGCCAAAACTAGCAAGGAAATCATATGTGCAACCTGTTACCTGCAAGTGTTCCTGTTGAAGCTGCTTGATCCAAATTTTCCTTATTTTATCCTTGCTTTCCTTTGCTTCCTTGTCCTTCCATTACTTTCCTTTCTCCAATGCTAGTGCGCTCCAAGCATGCTCTAAGTATGCAAGAGTATGAGAGAGAGAGAGAAAATAGCAAGAAAGCATTAGGCTAAAACCGACAAAAGGTTTTGAACTGATCGTCAAAAGCCATTATATCATTGAGGCCTCCATTTTCTTAATTTTCCTCTAATTTTCCTTTAATTTCCTCCTCATGCAAACCTATGACCTTTCACCTTCTTTTTCTCCTAATTTCCTCCATTTTCATAAATAAAGTGCCAATTAATGCCTCTTTTCCTTTTCAATGCCTTTGTCAATTTCCTTAGCCATAATAAGCCAAATGAATACCCACTAGGATGTTTTGCCCAACATTCAGCTTGGAATACGTGTCCCATGACCTTGGTCTTTTTTTTTACTTTATTAACTTTATTACATGAAGTTTTACCTCGGGTTTTACAATCTTTATATGGAAGAGTTTGGTCATTTCTTTCTCTCCCTGTTGTTGAAGGCTACTCAAATTCACCTACTTTTGCACTAACATACATATGATTTTCTCATCCACGTCCAATTTGCTTTCAACTTGGTTGCTCAAATCAGTGGCCATGAGATTCTTCTTATTATTATATTTCTTTTTGTTCTTCAGGTTTAGCTTTGGATGAAACTTCCATCACTTCACCTATGTATGGTCGTCAATGTCACACTAGTTGCTAGGATCTTTGCACTGATGTTTCGTGGGTGTCCTCTTTTTATCTTTTGCCCTTTTTTCCTTCTTTTTCCCCTCCTTAGAAGTGTCTTGTTGTTGCTTCTTCTTCGATCCACTGGCCTTTGTTCTCTAGGTATTGTGTTTGTACATAAGCCTCATCCACTGATTTGGGCTTGAAAAACATAACTTGCTCCTACAGATGGCGGTGTAGAACCCCCAAGTACTTGAGGAGTACATATGGGTTATTTGGGGAGATACCTAGCATTATGGCCATCTTTTCTAAACTATATGGTATACTCCTACACACTTTGCCTCGAATTTTGCCTCAAGTAGTGAAATCGGATCCATTGGTCCTATACATACCCAATAGGGTAAAACTATGACTTAATGATGGTTTTGAATTCCTCCCACTTAGTCATTGGAGGCTCTCCCTCCAACCTAAGGATATTTGTGTGGCTCTCCCACCAAGTCAAGGCATGGCTCTCTAATTTCTGTCCTGCAATTGAAATATTTTGTTCTTCCTCAATTTGATGGATGTTGAAATACACTTCTAGTTATTGTAACCAGTGATTCAACTTCAAAGCGTCGATCTCCCCATGGTACAACTTGATATTGACCTTTGCTTCCATTTTAAATAGGGGTTGTGATTGATTCACAACACTCGAACTAGGTTGATATTTTTTGGGTTTTTTCTTCAATTGATTCTCTATTTCTTCCCGATCTCTTGATCCTCCTTTTGATTTGTCCTCTGCATTTGAACCTCTATCTTCTCCAAATATCCCAAGCTTATTGTTAAGGGCCACCATAAGGAGATTGACATTACAAATTATATAAGCGACTTGTTGTTTCAGCCGCGAAAACCTCTCCTCTGTAGAATCACGAGGGTTATTCACAGATTCGTCAGTCATCGTTGGGGTTTTACGAATTTTGGCCCATCTGATCTAGATCACCTGCAAATATCCATAATACACCCAAAGAAACCTACTCTGATACCAATATGGTTTGTAAACTATTGTGGATATTCCTCTGGACTGTTTGTCACAACAAATCTGATGATTTTATATTTGAAATTTGAAATTCTACACTATTACATTTTTATTAGATTTACAAATATGTAGATTTATTGTTAAGAGTGCATGCATGTGAATGAAAATTATGTAGAAAAATAGAGTATAATAATATAAAATCTCACACACGTTTGACACAAGATATGCTCTCGGAAACCCTTTCGGGAGAAAAAACCCAATTGGAAGGTGAGGTCACTCTTCTCTCTTCTCTGAAATGGAAATATGGTTATGAGAACAAAGAAGTATGGCTTGTGGCCCGTGGGTTGCTATAGTGCACAAATCGTCTCTTTGTGTTTTACCTCATATCCCTCTTGGTTATTTTTGCTTAATTATGGGATAAATGCACTCGAAAGAATGGAACCCCTTTTCCTCCTAGTGGCCCAGTCATAACACAACCCTATAACCTACTAGTGGTTAGGTTTGATTACCTCAACTCTTAAGCAAAATTAAAATATAGACTATTCTAAAGTATTCTACATCATAATCATGTGGCTAGCCCCTTTTTGATGAATATTGGGGGATGAAGTGGCATCATGTCGAATTATGGTGGTGAAAACAAGAAGGTCAACTTATGAGTGGCATAACTTTTGCATACAGGCTCTGGCATAACTTTCGCATACAGACTCTGATAGAAATAAACCCAAGAAATAACAAGATCTGAATATAGATAAATGGTTCTCTTTATTGATCAAATCCTTAAGGTATGGCAACACCATACATTCACTCCTTAAGGAAGGACAACACTCCACAAGCCATATGCTTGTTCATACAATATTCCTTGACTTCTCTCAATGGGGAGTCGCTATCCTCTATATAGGCCTCATACATACAATATCATGGGTCATTACCATGGTTCCCTCAATACCATCTATCTAATACAATGGGCTTATTACATTATTGCTAATTACTTGTGGTCCCTTACATGATACAAGTTAACCACTTTACTTATTACTATGACCCATCCCATTATTACATTATTCCCTTTGGTACCTCCCTCTGTACCCCATATTATCCCCCCTAGGTATACTACAAGGGGAGGTTAGAAAGATACTCAAGAAGACGAAGATTGATGCTCTATTTGACTCAAGATCACAGGCGAATCTCATTATAGTAGACCTAGTCAAGAAGTTGGCACTGGAAGTTTGTGATCATCCAAACCCACATCCATTGGGATGGGTAAATAAGGATGTAGAGCTGAAGGTAACAAAATAATGAAAAATTAAATTTGTCATCAATGTTGATTATATTGATGAAGTAGAACTAGATGTGATTTCTCTTTATGTATGTGGAGTCGCATTTGGGAGTCCCTACGTGTACATGTGATATGCAATATTCATGCGGAGAGCCAACTAGTATCATCTCGTCAAGGATGGAAAATCATTTATCATCAATGCATACAAAGGCAAGTCAAAAATTTCACTGGTAAGTGCCAACCAAGCCAAAAAAAAATTGATCAGTTCCAACAAAAAGTATGTTTTATTGTTTTTAAGAGAAAATCAGTCTATAAAAGTGTCATTAAGAGGCAACGTATCCCTAGAGGAGTGTACTAAAAAACATAAACAACAACTAGAAGAGTTGCTACAAGAATACATGGATGTGTTCTGAGAGCCTAAAGGGTTACCACCTAAGAGGAAAGTGGAGCACGAGATCCAGCTATTGTGAGACTCCTCATTGCCAAACATTAGGTTGTAAATGTAGTCTACTATAAAAGCAAGTGAGGTGAAGAAAAAATTGCAACAACTGCTGGAATAAGGTGTCATTCAACCGAGTACATCACCATGTGGGTAACCCATCATCATTGTGCCAAAGAAAGATGGGACTTGGTGAATGTGTATAGATTACAGGGCCGTGAACAAAATTACGCTCAAGAACGGTTACCCTATACCTAAAATAGATGATCTGCTAGATCAATTTCAATAGAAAAAGTACTTCACCAAGCTAGACTTAAATTCTAGATATCACCAAGTTCAAGTCAAGGAAGAAGATACCTAGAAGACCACCTTCAATACCAGGAAAGGTTTGTATGAGTGGAGAGTCATGCCATTTAGCCTATGTAATGCACCAACTATGTTTATGATATTAATGAACTATATACTACGCCCTTTTATAGACTCAGTTGTTATTGTCTATTTGGATGATATATTGGTATACTGATCGGAATCTGGATTAGGGGCAAAAAATTAGCTCAAAAATAAAAGTGCTTAGAATCATTCAAAACCTAAACGACCATGTCTGTCTTGGAAAAACTATCCCAACGCAACTTGTTTCGTCCAAAATGGAGTTCATATGAGGAAGATAGAGCCCGCTGACCGCTTTGCCAAACAAAAGAAATTTTTGAAAAAAAGAAGGTACAATCATTGCCTAGTTAGCAGTTTGCGCTGCTGACGTGGCAGGTTACTGAGTAGTGTCAACTTCGGTCAATCCTCAATCAGAATTCACCAAGTGTCAAGTGGTGGTTGGTTGGTAAGTGTGGTGATGTGGCTCATTTTTATTGGATGAATAATTGACCAATGAGGAGGGGACAAGTGGCAAGCTCGGAGGCCGCCACGTGTCCCTCCCCAAAGTTCGAGTTATGGCGCAGTGTAAAATGTTTATGGAGGTGCTGGGGTTCGACACCACAAGCTCCTCTGCACAAGACAAACACTTTACCGTTGCACCCACACTATGTTTCTTAACAAGTATTGGTTTCTGAATGTATTTGTTGTTAAACAGTTAGGTGATTGTGGGTTAGGAGGGAGCCCGCCCGCGGGCCAACCCCCTCCATGTGGACACCATAAAATTTAACGGTTAACACTAACCACTAGGGCTACAACGAACCGTAACCTCTTTCCATAACTGTGGTATTATACGCTACCATGTGACCTCTACACAAATACCAGAGGTTAACGGTTAAGCATACCCACAACATTTTATGCCACGACATGTGAACACTCCACTTAAGCTGCCAACTAACGATTTAGCCTAACTGCACGCTTAATGCACTAATCCGCAATTATTCTTTAATTAATCAAGATTTATGTTAAGTAAACTGGAGATTAATCGGACGGAAAATTTGGTGGTACCACCAAATTCGGGACTAATTGGAGTTCCTCCAGTTTTAAAGGAGGTTTACTAGGGAAAATTGTTTCTGTCATAACTTTCGCAAAAATCGACCAAATTGGGATCAGAAAAAAGGTGTTCCTAGTTTATTTGGATGCTCTGAACACAATGGAATAGGTTGCAGAGGCAGAGAGGCACTTTTGTATGTGATATTTCCACATTAAAGTTTAAGGAAGCTTAGGGCCACCAAGAGAGGAGGTCAAGCCTAGATTAGTTGTAGTCCAATTGCAGAGCTTGGAGAGTCATATTTGGGGTTTTTGGATGCTATGAGTCCATTGAAGCAGGTTTTAGGAGCAATAGAGCATTGTAAACTATACTTTTTTCCATTTTGAGAAAATACAGAGGCCCAAGCCATGGAAGCTGGACCAAGGAGATGTAGCCCAAGAGGGGTGAACTCCTTTATCAAAACATTGTGTTAAGTGTTCTTCTTGATGGTTTGTTGTACATTTACTTGCTTCTCTTAAAAACTTGTCATTCATGCTATTTTTATCATGATTCTAACATAAAACTTGATAAAGTTTATCTGTTTGCATTCACAAACACCATAAGGGAACCTATGCACATGAAGCAATGGACAAGCATTTGTTTTTAAATCTAAAGTTGAAATTAGCACAACAAAACAGACATTCAATAACAAATCAAGTTGGTATCAAAGCAAAGGTTTATTTGCTCGATTGCTTGAGTTTTGTGCAATTAGGGTTTTAATGGTTGCATATTTGTGAGGATTTTTGATGCATTACAAGTGTGATGTCAACTTCAACAAGTGATGTTTCTAATCCATCTTCCTTAGCAAGATTCTTTGATGAAGAGATGTTGCAAGAGATTATCATCATGCGAGATACGGTGCAAGAATTGTATGAAGATAGGAAGGAGAACACTATACTTCAAGAGCAATTGATGGACATGAAGGAGGAGAAGCAAGAGCTTCTTGAAAAGATGCATGAGATGGAGATTCAACTCCATGATGCCAAGGAAACCCTAGCCAAGTATGTGCATGAAAATGAGGCATGAAATTCAAGTTTATCTTCAATTTCCTCTCAAAATGAAAGTTTTGGTGCTTTTGAAAGACACACTAGAACTATTGATGGAGATGGGCTATGAAGGTAAAGGTTTAGGCAAACATGCACACGGCATAGTTGAGCCAATTGTTGTTGAGGAAAGGCCTAGGTATTTGGGTCTTGGTTATGGACAACATGATGGAGAATGATCCAAAGCCAAGGAGGCACATGAAGGTGTTCCAAAGACACATGAAGGTGTTCCAAGAAGAACTTCCAGTAAATGTTCATTACCTCAAGCTTGTGAAGTTTGTGTTCATGAGGAATGCAAAAGTTTTATATCCACTTTGCAAAAGGATGCTCATAGGAATGCAACTAGCGGAAATGGAAAACAAGAGGATGTTGAAATATCTAAGGTCATTGAAACCATTTTTGGTATTCCGAAGATAGCCACTACCTCATCAAATTCACCTCCTCAAGAATGCGACAAAGGTGAATGTGAAAGGTATAAATATGCCTTTAATCAAGTTTCTTTTGATTATGATCAACATGGTAAATCTTCATGTAAGAATTGGAGGAAATTTACATGTTCTTTTTGTGGTTTGAATAACCATACTGTGTCAAGGTGTTGGATGAGGATAGACATACACAGGAAACTTTCAAAACAAAAGAGACAGAAAGCCAAAGGTCCATTGGATAATAGAAACCATGTTGAAAAGAAGATGCAATTATTTTGCACTCATTGTCGTAAGCAGGGTCATCTTGTAGACAAGTGTTGGACTTTTCATCCAACAAGTCATCCACAACAATTGAAGATGGTGGAGAGAAATTTCTGCAAAGATGGAAAAGAGGATTCCATAATTGATGTGGGTTAGGGTGATACACATGATGAAGTGCATCTGAAAGAAGTGCCATTGAAATGGTTTAGATAGAGATGTTTAGATTTATTAACCAATTGAGGCCTTGCATTTCTTTTGATAACTGATGAAAATCTTGCCTTATGGATGCATTTCCTTATTGATGCATTTCTTTTCTCCTCAACATATGATGCATATTGCATGAAGAAAGATGTTACAAAAGTAGATTTATGTTGACTCACCTAGATGCAGCAGAGATGGCAATTTGCAATTACAAATTTGCTTACCTGTTGCATTCTTGAACTTGCTTGTTTACTCCAGGAAGGTGTTCGAAAGTGGAGTATGTTGACTCACTTTGTTGTAGCAAATTTGGTCATTTCAACTCTTTAAGTACTCGTACATGCCAATGGGATTCTTGTACTTGTGAGAGTGTTGAGAATTGTTATACATGCATGAGAGTTTGTGTGTGTGAACAATGGAATTTTTAATAGTTTCATTGTGCTTGAACATGCATGAGTGATTGACTTGTGTTGGTCAATTGATTGTTACATGTATGTTGTCAACTTGAGAATGTTGATCATTTGCACATGCATGAGTGTCGGCTTGTGTGGCCGATTGATTATTATATGTATTATTTTAGACCTGGAAGAGTTGATTTTGTCTCCAAAGATGAAAGGGAGATGTGACGAATTGTTTCATGAGAATGTGGAATTCTTGTTGTAAATCGTCAAGTTGTTGTATATGCTTTTGCTTGACTTGAAAGTCCGTTGTTTGAAGAAATATGTTTTGTCGACTTGTGTTTAGTTGATGTTTTATAACATCTTGGTGTATAAAAAAGATGTAAGAGTACATGGCGATGTTCACATAATGTGACATTTCTTGCTTTGAAGAAGCAAAAGGAAGAGGTCATCAAGTCATATTCTTGCATGAGTGTTTTTCGAACACCATTAACCTTGAAAGGTGTTTCTTTTGACAAGATGCCGCAGAATTTTGGAAGGTCCAAGCTTAAGCAAGAGGCTCATGATTAGCCTTCATTCTTAAATCATGACATGAGAAACATGTTAACATTGGAGGATGATGGAATCAAGAAGAGAATGTGGACAAAAATGCCAAAAAAATTGCAGCCCTTATAAAATATCAAATGATCTACAATGTGATTTGATCTGTTGACTCCAAGAAGCGAAAGAGATGGCAAACGCATTCTTCCAACTATGGAATTTGGAACCGTGGAGGTAAAAGAATGGTCATTTATTTTCTTGTTATAATTGATATTGGAACTCATTGATGTAGTTCACTCAGATGGGCTTAACTTGGAAAAGTGGTTTCCAAGGAGAAACTTGCATCAAATGCATGTGTTGCAAAGGAGGAACATGATTCTCAGTGGGAAGGCCATTAGTCAACCTTCCAAGCACCAAGGGATCGTTTTGGTACAATAGGGTGTTTAATCAGCAAGCAACCGACAAGAGTTGGATTGGGTTAGCAGCAAAAGAAGAACATTGGTTGAAGTGCCAAGCCATTTGCAAGACAAGGCATGTCAGTGAGTCTAAGTGGTTGTCATGGAGATTTTTCCAGGTAGAATCAATTGATAGAACTTGGGAAGGAGAAGAGTATTCAACTCTCATCAGATAACCAACTTTTGTGGGTCCAAAAGCCTGTCAGTGGGAAGGAGTGATCAAAATCTAGATTAGGGGAAAAAATTAGCTCAAATATCAAAGTGCTCGGAATCATTCGAAACTCGAACGAACACGTCCATCTCGGAAAAACGACCCCAACACAACTCGTTTCATTCAAAACATAACTCATATGAGGAAGATAGAGTCCGTTGACCACTTTGCCAAACAAAGGAAATTTTTGAAAAAAAAAGGTACAGTCACTTTCTAGTCAACAGTCCGTACTTCTGACGTGGCAGGTGGCTAGGCAGGGTCAATGTCGATCAACGCTCAATCAAAATTCACCAAGTGTCAAGTGGTGGTTGGTTGATAAGTGTAGTGACGTGGCTCATTTTTATTAGACAAAGAATTGGCCAATGAGGAGGGGACAAGTGGCAAGCCCGGAGGTCGCCACATGTCTCTCCCCAAAGGTCAGGTTATGGCGCAGTGTTCATTTTTTATGGAAGTGCCAGGGTTCGACCGCGCGACCTCCTCTGCACAAGCCAAACACTTTACCATTGCACTTGTGCCATGTTTCTTAACAAGCATTGGTTTTTGAATGTATTTGTTGTTAAATGGTTAGGCGATTGGGGTTAGGAGGGACCAACCCCCTCCATGTGAACACCATAACATTTAATGGTTAACACTAATTGTTGGGGCTACAACAAACCGTAACCGCGTGCCATAACCATGGCATTATCCGCCACCATGTGAGCTTTACACGAAGACCAGAGGTTAACAGTTAAGCATACCCGCAACATTTTATGCCATGACATGTGAACACTCCACTTAAGCCACCAGCTAACGATTTAGCCTAACTGCGTGCTTAATGTGCTAATCCATAGTTATCTGTTAATTAATCAAGAGTAATGTTAATTAAAATAGAGATAAATTCGGCAGTACCACCAAATTTGACACTAAATCCAAAATTAGCGGGACTAACTGGAGTTGCTCTAGTTTTAGTGGAGGTTTACTAGGGAAAACTGTTTCTGTCACAACTTTGGCAAAATTCAACCAAATTGGGATCAGAAAAAGTGTTCCTAGCTGATTTGGATGCTCTAAACACAACGGAATAGGTTGCAGAGGCAAATAGGCACTTTTGTACGTGATTTTTCCACGTTGAAGTTCAAGGAAGCCTAAGGCCACCAGGAGAGGAGGTCAAGCCTAAATCAGCTGTAGTCAAATTGCAGAGCTTGGAGAGTCATATTTGGGGTTTCTGGATGCTCTAAGTCCATTGAAGCAGGTTTTAGGAGAAATAGAACATTGTAAACTGTACTTTTCTCCATTTTGAGCAAATACAGAGGCCCAAGCTATGGACGCTGGACAAAGGAGGTGTAGCCCAGGAGGGGTGAACTCCTTTATCAAAACATTATGTTGTGTTCTTATTGATGCTTTGTTGTACATTTACCTACTGTTTTACATGTATGCAATTTGATTTTTGCTGAAGATTAATTAAAGAGGTATCCCCACATTGAGCAGGGCTTGAAGACATAACCCACACTGTGTGAACTATGTTACTAACTTGTTTGTGCCTTTGTTTTCTCATGGTTTCTTTTGAATTACATTTATTTTATGTGTAAGCATCATATGGTTACATGTTCTCTAACATGGAATTTTGTGTGCATCAATGAAGTGAAAAGATTCAGATCAAGTTTGGTATCAAGCGAGTCTTTTGTTGATGCAAATTAAAAGTGTATGATAACCAAAACAAAGCTCCAAAGAGGTGAAGGAAAACTTAAGAGCTTTGATCTAGGAGTGGCACGTGCAACACGAAGAAGGAAAATGGCAGACGAAGATGCTTGATTGGAGGAAGAGTGACATTATCACAAGGCCTTCTGTGCCATGGCAGAAAAAAGTGGGCAAATTGTTTGCAAAGTATGAGAAGACAATGGCGAAACTAGAGAAGAGAGAAGGTCGAGATGATCATGCCTCTGTGAATTGTGAAGGAGGAGGAGAAGAGCCTCCTTAACCTCCCTCTCCATCTTCTAGTGCAAGTTCTTCTTCTTCCTATTCTCATCATTCTAAAGGTAGAAAAGCTCATAAACTCCATTTTTCAAGCTCGATGTCAAGTTTGATTTACCTATTTTTAGTGGAGAATATAATGCGGAAAAGTTAGATAACTGGATCAGACAGGTTGAATTATATTGCCTCATACAACGAATCAAAGAGGCTGAGGCCAAGATTCAATTAGCATCCCTTCGATTGAGTGGAATTGCTCTCGTATGGTGGGAAAGTAAGCTGCAAAAAGGTGGTAAGAGTAATCATAAAATTCTTTCACCTTGGTCCGAGTTTGTTTATGCTTTAAGAGGAAAGCTTTACCCATTGGGCTACAAACAGAGGGCCATGATGGAATGGCAACATTTGAAACAAAGTAAAGGTCAAAATGTTCAAAATTTTACACAAGAGTTTAGGAAACAAGCTTTAGCATTGAATGTCCCATTACACTCCTTAAACATTGATGAAATACATTGGCTCATTGTATGGATATTTTCATTATTCATTGTTATTATTTGAACCTAAAACTCTTGATGAAGCTAGTGGGAACGTTGTACAACTTGAAAACAGGGGGAAGCATGAGGAAGATGATCGCCCAAAGAGGTAAAAAACAACTAAGAGAAAATAAGTAAAGCCCTCTGTACTCATTGTGAGAAAGAAGAGCATGATGAGGAGAATCATTGGGAATTGCATCCAGAATTGAGGCCAAAGAGGAATGGCAAAAAAAAGAAGCATAAGACAGTCACTATCATGCAACAAGACCAAGAATCTAAAGCAGAGGATGAGGATAAGATCACAACTGTAGGATTTGCAGGTGTTGGACCAATTGACTTGGGATCTGACTTAGGTGATGAGATGAAGATTGCAACTCTTTGGATTTTAGAAGATGGACCTATTGATTTGTGTTCCGATTAAGGCGATGAGACAAATGTTTCAGTAGATGTTGTGCCAAAGATGAGAAGGGCACCAAAGATTGCATGGCTCCAAGAACTTGAGGAGATTAACCAGAGCATTCAAGCGGAGCATGATGAACTAAGAAGACTCCTATGAGAAGAGGAGGATGAGAAATATAGGGTGCAACATCAATTACAAGCCAAGGAGGAGGCCTTGGTAATGTGGTAGCATAACAAGCATGAGGTAAAACGTGATTCTTCAATTTCGTGTCCTCTTTATGATGATGATTTCGTTACTTTTGAGAAGCATACCACAATAATTGGTTCAAAGTTGATGGAGAAAATGGGGTATCAAGGAAACGTCCTCAGCATTAATGGCTAGGGGATTGTGAATCCCATCAAAATTGAGGAATTGCTTTATTATGCAGGACTTGGTTATCTCAGAAAGAAGGTTGGAGAATGATCCAAGACAACTAGTGACAAATTATTAATGGATGATGGGAGCACATAACAACATTCCAGTGATAATGAGGATTCCACAAAAAGTTCTTCTCATTGGGGACTCATTAGGAACAAGCGTTCAAAGAAGGTCCAAAATTTTTGGAGGAGAAAGAATCATTGCAGTCACGATAACAAGGATGGACATTAGTGATCCACATGTCAAACACTCCATGGTCAGAAAGCACCTATGAAGGAACCAATTGGTGAAGTTGTTCAACAAGCAAATCAACCACAGGGAGATGACCCATTCACTTTGAGAGATGGTTTTATTAGATATAGTAGCTTGTCATGGCCGCATTTTGTAAATCACATGTTGTGAGATATTTGTAAAAGTGATGAAGTGTTTGCCATCACTTATGAATGCAACATAGTGATCTTTTGGGCCTTTTTGTTGATAGTTGGGGTGTTGGGTTTTGTTGTGATTCTAATGTAAACTTGGCCGAAGAGTGTGTTATAAAATCTTGGCAAGTATGGGGTTTTTCTTGGGTCATGTTTGGTCTTGTAAAAGAACATGTATATTGTAAATATGTACTATAGGTTTGCAGGGGACATAGGTGTCGGTTCATCACTTATGGCTCCGAAGAAAAAAGGTGAAGGAGAAGAAAGCGTAGTCTGTTAAGGCACTTGTTGTTTAGAAAAGGGAGTACAACAGATTGCAGATCATATTTATGTTTTTGGAGGACCAAAATCTCCTCAAGTGGGAGGAATGATCTAAGTGGCACCAAAAAGACTCAAGAATCAAAGGTTTTGGAAAGCTTAAAAATAAATTCATTGGATTTCGGTGAAACTAGGTTTAGATTGAATAGATCGTCGCAATATTTCCAATGGCACAAACGAAACCTCAATCCGACATCGTATGCATAAGTTATGGCCAGTCAAATCTTTGGTCAACTTTGCCCATTGGCTAAATTTGGTAGAGCACCAAATAAATTTGGAAGACAACTAAATCTAGTAGAGCTATTAAATTTGGCGGTCACTAACTAGGAGACAATTGGGTGCTTCATGGTGACGTTTCTGGTGGTTGGAATTGGTGAATTTTTTTGCCTCCTTAATTTTTCCGGTAACCCTTAAAAAAAAATTCGGTAGTTTTGACTCATTTGTTTATATATATATATATATATATATATATATATATAAGCCCCAAGGGTTAGCTTAATTGGTCGAGTTTCCATTGTTAAGTACCTCGCTGATCGGGAGGTCACAGGGTCAATTCTCCTCGACGCCCTTGGGGTTAGGCCCTATTAGTCTGGCCTATGGGCTTTAAAGGATTCCCTTTGGGGTTGATCTACCTAAATTTTTCCAAGGGAAAAAAATGTGTATATATATATATATAAGGTGGGCCCATGAGACCTGCCCAACCATCGGTGCCAATTATTATAAAATAAGAAATATGGTTGGTGGGTGGTCAAACCCCGCCAACCCATTATATATCCACGATATATAATAAAATGGGGCTGACGGAGATCAAACCACTTGGCTGGTCCGTCCCATGCACGACCTCACACACACATTTAAAAACAAAGCACCAAAATATTGTAACAACCACACACCAATTCGAGGGTCACATGGGGTTTGGCCCCGAGACCTCCCCCAACCATTATGCCTTAATATAATTCCGCCAACCAAGTGCACAATAAGCACGAATTTGATTTATATGCCCTTGATTTCATATATAAACCCATTTCACCATTCGACCAAAATAAAATAGAGAATGGAGGCTGAGCACAAAACCCTGATCCGACACACGAAACGAGGCAGAACCCTCATGTAGGGGAATCATGAAGAATCTTTAAGATTCCATGGGAGCCAAATTTTCACATTATTAGAATTATGCCAAGTTTATACTCAGATTGATCAAATTTTGCCAGGAGTTTGACGGTGCAAACAATTTTCTGATATGAGCAACGAATTTTCCAAAGATAGAAGGTTGAGGGTGGAACCATGAAGGTGGAACCTTGACGTAGCAATCTGAAAGATTCCATGGAGGCCAAAAATTAACAGTTTCAAAACCAAGCCGACTTTATACTTTTTTTCTCATTTTTTCACAAGGAATGTGAGGGTGTTATCAATTTCTTCATCTGAGTACATGAATTTCAGTCAACATGCAGGAAGGAATATTTGAGATTCCCAAGGGCCCAAATTTTGACTGAGGCAGAAAGGAGTCGTGTTTACAGTCATTTTTCAAGATTTTCCACCAGGAATTCAACGATGCAATCCATTTCTTCAGTAAAAGTGTGTATTTTCAGAACATCCCCAGAAGTGGAGGTATAAGATGTCTTTTGTAAATGTATGCAATTTAATTTTCACTGAAGATTAATGAAAGAGGCCTCCCAACATTGAATAGGGCACAAAGACGTAACCCACACTGGTTGAACTCTGTTGCCAACTTGTTTGTGCCTTTTTTTTTTCTCATGGTTGCATTTGAATTCCGTTTCTTTTATGTGTATGCATCATATGGTTACGTGATCTTTAAAATGAAATTATATATGCATCTTTGAAGTGAAACGATATGGATGAAGAGCTCTAGTAGATTGGGTTGAAAGGACAACTTCCAAGCAAAGCTAAATGGTATACTAGAGAGAACATGGAGGAAAATATTGATTGGATCATTATATTTTTTTCATCCATCTTGATGCTCTCAGAGTGGGAAAAGTGGAGGAATTAGCTCAGGGGACCGTTTTTACCGGAGGAGCCTAGTTTGGAAAAATAGGGTCTGAAACATTCTAGGAGTATTTTGAGGCATCAAATGACATTTTTTGAGGGTAAGACTTGGGCCACACCCTTTCATGTTATTCTACACACATATACCTTTCCAAATACACTAAAATCACATCAATCAAAGTCCATATGTGAAAGTTATGCCACTAAGAAGTCAACCTTCTTGTTTTCACCACCATAATTCGGGAGGATGCCACGTCAGCCCCCAATATTCATGAAAATGTGGCTAACCACGAGATTATGATGTAAAACACTCTAGAAGAGTCTATATTGTAACTCTGGTTAAGAGTTGAGGTAGTCAAACCTGACCACTAGTAGGCTATCAGGTTGTTTTATAACCGGGCCACTAGGAGGAAAATGGGTTCCATTCTTTCAAGTGCATTCGTTCCATAACTAAGCAAAAATAGGCAAGAGGGATCACAAGTAGAGCACACAGAGAGGATTTGTGCATTGTAGCAACCCACAGGCCACTAGTCATACTTCTCTGTACTCACGGCCATATTTTGATTTCAGACAAAGAGAGTGGAGCGATGTCACCTTCCAACTAGGTTTTTTCTCTTGAAAGGGTTTCCTAGAGCATATATTGTGTAAAATGTGTGTGTGAGATTTTTATTTTTGCATTCTCTATTTTTCTGCATAATTTTCATTCACATGCATGTACTATTAACAATAAATCTACATATCCATATATCTATTAAAACTGTAATAATGTATAATTTCATATTTTAAATATAATATCATTAAATATGCCATGATGAATTGTTGAGTGGAATATCCACAAAATCTTACAAATCAGTTGGTGGATTATTAGTAGTATTCAAGGCTTAACCTAAGAGAGAAGAGTACTATCAAGGCTTAAACTTCAGGCCTTATACATGTTGGGTGCTTGCTTGAAGCCTTTGTTTTTTCAGAGTGGGTTTCTAGGTGTGTCGATAAATTCAATAATAGAAAAATACATATATGACTCACAGAAGCTAGCAAGTCCCATATTGTTGTAACTCTTAGTTTTCTCATGATAATAATTTTACTTCCCTAAGCCAACCGAGTACTTAAGATAACAAAGGATGACACCTTCCTCATGAACCACATTGGAGGAAAGACTCTTCTCAAGAAATTCTTCAAAGGGCCCACCGAGGAGCTAGTTAATGCCAACAAAATTGAGGTATGCACATTGGAAAATATGTATAGGGAACTCTCCTAGTTATATGCAAGGATTCTTGCTCACTAATCCATTGATTTTGTTCGTAGATATTTCCTTTATGTTCATCATTATTCGTTCCATGAGGGACCATTTTCAATTGGGCTTATACTATTTCTGCCAAAATTTTGTACCAACTTGTAAATTCCACTCAAATAAAGAGATTTTTATGTCTTCGTACGTAGTTTATGATATTGTTTATTGTAATGTCTGCAAGGGATTGCCAAGGTCACGACATTTAAATTTTGATTTTGGCCTTGTACAATTATGCAACCATCATTGTGGAAGCATAAAACTCAGTTTCAATTTTTATCCCATACAAAATTCCTTCCTTTTAGAATGTAGAAAAATGTTGGTTGGTCCTATTGCTAGGGATGCTCCACTGAAGCCTTGACCTTCTTGGAAAGAAAGGGGAATTTTCAAACATAAGAAACATATTCATTTATTCGCCTGTTCAAATTTGAAGGGAATCACATGATGCTTCCAATCTATGTTTGTGACAAGTTTTTCTTGAAATAAGTGTGTCAATAGAACTTGGGTGCATTTTCTTCAATGAAAAACAAAAAAAAACAAAGCAAAAAAATATTTATACCTTTGCCCATTGGACTTGGCAGTTTCAATGTTAAGAGTATTTTCAACATTGATAAGCATGCTACCTACTTGGAGAGTTTTAGATTAAATGAATTAGAAGTAGTGGAGGGTTTTTTCCCTAAAACTATTTTTTATGCTCATCTTGATTCTATTGGATATGGCATTGTCTTTGAAGTAAGGCAGGCTAAAGGTGGGGCAAACAACTAGATCTTACCTTGTATGGGTCAAGTTTTCTAGGAATATCTTAGTGCCCTACATAGCACTAATAGGTCATATAAATAACGTGGAATATTTGTTGCAAGTGTTGGTTCTACCCCACAACAATTTCAGAAGAGTACTTCCACACTTAGAAGTCAATCTCAACAATAGGAACCAAGGAGAAATGGTAAGGATGACAATGGATGAGATGATGATGGAAATCAACCCAAGTTTTATTTTCCAAAAACTCACGTTGCTAGAGTCAATTCAAAAAGGAAAAGGAGAAAAACATAGGGGAATACTCATGATACACCCAAGGATGTAAATATTCAAGTAATGGGAATAGATGAATTTAATGAAATACCGGAGGTACTTGATGGGGCTGAAAGAAAAGCGCTAGAAACCAATCTATTGCTGAAGAATTGGCTTGATAAGAGCTTGTTGATTTTGAAATTGAATCAATTCTATTGCATCACGTAGTGTATATGAAAAGCTCCAAGAAGATATAATTGGAAAGGGTGAATTTAAAAAATAAATAAGTTATTGATAAAGTAAACTTAGAGATAGATGTCAAAGGAATTAAATCATCCAAGTTGTTAGAATTCCATTAAGCAAGTAGAAACACATGTGTTTAATCAATTTATGAGCAAGAAATGGAGAATGTGGTATTAAGATAGAAAATAAAAGAATTGGAAATGACATCCTTACCAAAATGCATTGTTTGTTGAATTTATATCCACCGTCAAGATAATTCAAGCTTCAAAAGACACCCCATAAAGCAACTAAAGGATCAGGGAAACATCAAATTTTTTAATCGAAATGTTATAACTCTGATACCACTTGTTATAGATCTAATATGAAAATATTTGAGAATACAAATATACCCAGAAATAATAAGATATAAACAGATAGAAATGCTTCTCTTTATTGATATCAAACCCTTAAGGTAGGGCAACACCATACATTCACTCCTTAAGGAAGGAGAACACTCCACAAGCCACATGCCTGTTCATACAATATTCCTTGACATCTCTCCATGTGGAGTCTCTAGCCTCTATATAGGCCTCATACATACAATACCATGGGTCATTACCATGGTTCCCTCAATTCCATCTATCTAATACCATGGGTTTATTACATTATTGCTAACTACTTGTGGTCCCTTACATGATACAGGTTAACCACCTTATTTATTACTATTGCCCATCCCATTATTACATTATTCCCTTGAGTACCTCCATTTGTACCCCATATTATCCGGCCTCATACATACAATACCATGGGTCATTACCATGGTTCCCTCAATACCATCCATCTATCTAATACAATGGGCTTATTACATTATTGCTAACTACTTGTGATCCCTTACATGATACATGTTAACCACCTTATTTATTACTATTGCTCATCCCATTATTACATTATTCCCTTGGGTACCTCCCTTTGTACCCCATATTATCCCCCCTAGGTATACTACACGAAATATGATAGTAAGTGGTCGATAATATAAATAAAAGAACTGATACAATATTGCATGTGTAGGAAGTAGTCACGCTCTTGGCCAATATATCCATCAAAATTAATTATCTCATTGAATATATACAAAGTTACTTACAAAATGATGATATGTTTTATAAAGAGGTCTTAAACTACATTTATTATGAAGGTGTTAAATATAAATGAATCTCATAGAAAAGGAAAAATTTTTCCATCCCAAGGAAGAATTAAACAATCAAAGGCTCATTGGAAGGAAATAATTATAACGCTCTCAGGAATACTTTCCAATTGTTGCCACATTAAGGCAAGATAGAGAAATTTATTCTCTAAGTTAGTTGAGGTGCTTGAGGAGCTAGAGAGTCCCAATATAATTTAGGACACAATGTCATTGAAGCGAGAACAAATGCAGGAATGTGTTGATGTACCAAATATCGCATGGGGTAATGGCTTCAATACACTTGTTGATTTTCCTAAAGTGGGAATTTAGAAAACGTTAATTCTATTTGTCCTTGAATGTGGAATTGAAGTCCTTATATGCACATGTATGCTCATTTTCAGATGGATTACAAGGTCTTTGTAGGAGACACCTTGTGTTGCTAATGTTTCATGACTGACTTTAGGTTTTCATGATGTTTATGTGTGAGTTTTTTGCAGGAGAATATTTCTTTGAAGGGGAAAAAACCACATGTTTTATTAGCAAACTTGTTCATACTCCTTTTCAATTGAATATATGGAGCAGTCTAGTTATGTTGGCAGCCCTGAAGATGTAGCCCAGTAGGGGTGAATTCCGTCACCAAATCCTTTGTTCTACTCTTCATGAATACATGTATGAGTTATGTGATGTTGTGTTGCTTATGCTTAAGTTTACATGTGAAAACTAACTGATAACTTGAAGATACCTTTTGGAAAACACGTTTTGTGTTAAGACCCATTTTTCCTAGAACGATCCCTATTTTAAGGAAGAAGAAATTTATCTCCTCCTCCATTTTAAAATCAATTGGTATTAGAGCCTCATCTGACCAAGTTGCAAGAATGGGAAAGAAGAGTCTCCAAGAGCTAGAGGAGATGAATTTAGCTCTTCGTATGGAGAACATTAAGTTTAGAAGAAGGTTAGAAATGGCTGAAGAGGAGAAGAGGCATATGCGCCTTCAATTGCAGCGTGTACTTGAGGAAAAAGTTGCTGAAAGTTCCACTCTCGTGAAGTCAAAAGACACCTCCAAAATGAAACCAATATGTGGGCATGGTTCACACAGTAGTTATGGACCATATGAAGAACACGATGCATGTGCATTTTGCAAGCATCTCCAAGATTCTCACCAAATTCCAGTTGGTAAAATTGGGTGGCTAGAGTCATCTGCATTGTTGTCGTCATCATTAGAAGCTGAAAAGATGAATGGCAAGTTCAAGGATGTAATCGACATTTCAAGTACAATTCCTTCTGTTTATGTTCATAACACCTCTTTTCCAACATTTGAGCAACATACCAAAGGCATTGGTATGAAGCTACTTTCTAAAATGGGTTATGAAGGAGGAGGCCTTGACATCAATGGCCAAGGGATCACCAATCCAATCATGGTACAAGAGAGACCAAAGTATCAAGGATTGGGATATGGTCAAAGGGAGTTTGGAGAATGCTCTAAACGGTTTGAGGCACAACAATCATTTGAGGATGATATGTCACACCAAGATGGTGGTGACAATGTTCATTTGTCTCTCAAGCGAGATGAATGCTTGAAGGGACCTTGCATGTCATCGTCCACCCCACATCGTCAAAGTTGCACCCAAGGGATAGGCATAAATCTCATGGGTGTTTTCCAAATGTTGGTAATTTTGACTATTTGTGGAATATGTATCCTTGTACTTTTTGTGATGCATTTGACCATTGTGTGGTTATCTGTGAGCAATGCATGGTAATGGTTAAAAGGATGGATCAAATTCTAGGCATCAAGCATGATCAATGTCCTTCTCATGAGAGGACTTCCTTGTTGGCAAGCAAGAGAAAGTTCTTTTGTACCTATTGCAAGATGCATGGGAATGGAAATGAACGACGTTGGAAATTACATCCAGAGCTTCATTCCAAGAAGGTAAAAGTGTTAAGTTATGGTATTTTCTATGCTTAGAGCAATATACTTTTCTTTCTTATTATTGTTCATGGATTAGCAATCACATGTGCATAAGTAAAGTGCAGATAGAACATTAAATGATCAATAGAAAACAAGCCAAGACAAGAGACACAAGATGTGGCGGCTAGCCAGGGACAAACCCCACAACGTGTGGGGAAACCATTTGATAAAATATTATTTTATCTTTAATAATTCAGCAGAGAGAAATAGTACAATAAATCTGATTTATATCAGTAGTAGCAAATCCTAGAACAACAGCATCAGTGTTAGCAGCTTCATCATCAAAACTAGGGTAGTCGATATCCCGCAAACTGACCGTCGGATCGGCTTGATTCCACCACCAAAAGTTGTGACCTTCAGAGGAGGTCCAGATGAACCTACAAAACAGTTCAGAAGAGGAGGTTTGATGGTCCATGCTTGTCAAAGTTTGGATTTGCAGTTGCAGCTTCAGTTTCAGCAGCTTCCTTCAAACTAGGGCAGTCGATATCTCGCAAAATGACCGTCGGATCGACTTGATTCCACCACCAAAAGTTGCGGCCTTCAGAGGAGGTCCAGATGAACCTACAATGCAGTTTAGAAGAGGAGGTTTGATGGTCCATGCTGGTCAAAGCTTGGATCCCCAGTTACAGCTTTGGTTTCAGTAGCTTCCTTCAAACTAGGGCAGTTGATATCTCGCAAATCAACCGTCGAATCGGCTTGATTCCACCACCAAAAGCTGCGGCCTTCAAAGGAGGTATAGATGAACCTACAATGCAGTTCAGAAGAGGAGGTTTGATGGTCCACACTGGTCACAGTTTGGATCTGCAGTTGCAGCTTCAGTTTCAGCAGCTTCCTTCAACATGTGTGAGAGAGAGATTCTTTTCTGCGCAGTAGAGAAGAGCCTCTTTTCTGCGTAGG
Source organism: Pinus tabuliformis (assembly GCA_031772625.1). Taxonomy (NCBI): domain Eukaryota; kingdom Viridiplantae; phylum Streptophyta; class Pinopsida; order Pinales; family Pinaceae; genus Pinus; species Pinus tabuliformis. Next base: position 302,841,265 of record CM062804.1, on the reverse strand, counting down.
AGAGAGAGAGATATGTGATGAGATGAGCGAGTGCAAATGAGGAAAATTCCTCCTGTATTTATACACAACTATTGATGTTTGAATAGATGCGACTGTTGGGCTTCTGAGCCTACATGAGTTGTAGGTCGGCTTGATAATAATTCCATAATCAAAATAAATTCATATGTCCATGAATACTTATCGGAATCAGATGATCTTTAGATCAATCCTACACCTCTCGACGAGAGGAATCTAATGAACATATTATCAGCCATGAATAAGATGACACACATGAAGTTTGGCCCTAGTTGCCAATTTTAACACTCCCTCTCAACTAGGGAGAACTTCATTTGCAATCTATCTGTCGGTCTCTACTATTCTTCCATCAAATGCACTGCCCTGTACAGCCTGACCCTTGCCCTGCTCTGCTCCATTCTACCTGTTCTACTTTATCTTGTTCTACCCTGTATTGATTTGTACGGCTCTGCTCTGCTTTGTTCTGTTCCGCTATGCTTTTGTCCGAATTATGAAGAAGAAGAAATGATCAAGGATGTATCATACTGACTCAAAGTCAGTCTTAGAGTATGTAACACTGGTCCCAAACCAGTCTCAACCAACCCAAAGTCAACGTCATAGTGAGTACAACTCCTACCACTGGTCCCAGACCAGTATCATCCTCCACTGACTCAAATTCAGTCTCAAAGTGCGTACCACTGGTCCCAGACCAGTCTCAACCAACCCAAAGTCAGCGTCATAGTAGGTACCACTCCTACCACTAGTCCCAAGCCAGTATCGCAGGCTCAAAGAGTGTACCACTAGTCCTAGACCAGTCTCAACCGACCCGCAGTCAGCGTCATAGTATGTACCACTCTCACTGGTCCCAGACCAGTCCTGCACTGACACGAAGTTAGTCTCAAAGTATGTACCACTGGTCCCAAACTAGTATCAACCGACCCGAAGTCAGCGTCATAGTAGGTACAACTCCTACCACTGGTCCCAGACCAGTATCACAGGCTCAAAGAGTGTACCACTGGTCCCAGACCAGTCTCAACCAACCCAAAGTCAGCGTCATAGTATGTACCACTCTCACTGGTCCCAGACCAGTCCTGCACTGACACGAAGTCAGTCTCAGAGTATGTACCACTGGTTCCAGACCAGTCTCAACCGACCCGAAGTCAGCGTCATAGTACGTACAACTCCTACCACTGGTCCCAGACTAGTATCATTGATCCCATATCAATGAAGGTCATCCTAGCGTAGGGAGTACGGTAGATACATTGATGCGTCCATTGGTACTACTATGGTCCCTAACTTCATTTCCCCACTCATTGATCAGATGAGAGGTACATCCCATGAGTCCCAGACTGCATGGGTAGGATGCCTCGACAGGAGAACTTAATCAATCCAGTCCTCACAGGATAACTAATAATCCTGCTACACAAATGCCATTGAGAACGCATCATCCAGGCCTCATAGGAGAACTAATCATCCTGCTACATAATCATTAGGGAGAACACATCATCCAGACCTCATAGGAGAACCAATCATCCTGCTACATAGTTGTCATGGAGAAGACATCATCCAGACCTCACAGGAGAACCAATCATCCTGCTACATAGTCGCCATGGGGTGTACATGTACACCACTAGGCGATGGTGAATCACCCTGTGGTCATATGTCACTCCAAGAAGTACCTCGCACACCCCTGCAGCTCCCAGAGCTCAATGCATCATACAGGACCCTCACCGGAATGTCTTTGAGCAACACCAAGTTGTTCTCCAAAAGTCAAGAATTTGACTTTTCCTAGGGGCTTTCTTATAATGTCGACGACCTGTTCATCTGTACCGATATGTTGGAGCCTTATTGCTCCACGCTGCACCATATCTTGAATATAGTGATACCTGATATCGATATGCTTGGAGCGATCATGAAATACGGGATTCTCTGACAAACGAATCCCACTCTGGTTGTCACATAGGATCACGGTGGTATCAAATGTAAATCCAAACAACTCACTGAAGAGCTTTCGCAACCAGACTGCCTCATAGGAGGCCATGCTAGCAGCAATATGTTCTGCTTCAGCGGTGCTCAAAGCCACCGACTTTTGCCTCTTGCTCATCCAGGATATCGAAGCAGATCCCAAGTAGAGATAGCACCCGGAAGTACTCTTACGTCCTCCACATTGCCTGCCCAATCAGCGTCAATATATCCAAGTAGTCTCACATCTCCGGCAGTGTATCTTAACCCATAAGTAATTGTGCCACGAAGATATCTCAACAGATTCTTGGCACCAATTCAATGTATGTGGTGAGGTTCAACCATATGTTGACTCAATGTGTTGACTGCAAAGCATATGTCTAGACGAGAGTTCACTAAGAACATTAATGCTCCGACGAGTTGCCGATACTCGGTAGCATTTCGTAAAACAGGTCCAGAAACACTACTGCTTAACTTCTTGCAGTCTACCATACCAAATCTTTCCAATATCTTCAACACATATTTTCCTTGAGATAGGAAAATTTCCCCTGGCTTTTGCCAAACTTCAAGTCCTAGGAAATAGTGCATTAGTCCTAGGTCCTTCATTTCCAATTCAGAAGCCAACTCCCTCTTACATTTGTGAATGAGAGGGTCTGCACCTGTTAGAAAGAGGTCATCCACATACAGCACCAGTATGAGAGGTTTGTCATCTTCAACCTTAAAGTAACGGTTAGGATCGACTTCACTCCTAGTGAATCCCAGCTTCATCAAGTATCTATCGATCCTCTCATAGCATGCCCGGGGTGCTTGCTTCATCCCATAGAGAGCCTTCTTCAACCTACATACATGAGATTTTCAGTCATAAATCTCAAATCCTTTGGGTTGCTCCACGTAGACCTCTTCTTTGATCGAACCATGCAAGAACGCGGTCTTGACATCCATCTGATGTAGGTTCCATCCTTGTGAAGCCGTAAGGGCTATGATCGAGCAGATGTTCGTATATTTGGCAATAGGTGCAAATATCTCATCATAGTCTATACCTTCCTTCTAGGAGAAGCCACGAGCAACAAAACGAGCCTTATACTTTTCCGTACTTCCATTTATTGCATGCTTTATCTTGTAAAGCCATTTCGAAGTGACAAATTTCTCATCCAGGGGTCTGGGAACTACTTCCCATACATCATTCTTCATAATAAACTCATGTTCTTCGGTCATAGCATCCTTCCATATTTGATGCTTGACGACATCTTAGAATGATGAAGGCTTATTTTGTATGATCGTGCTCATGACGGTCAGGTGTCCCTGATACCTGTTAGGTTTCTTTCTTTCACGGAAGGTTCCTCAAGGTGCAGCATGTCCATCAGCATCATCAAGTATCCCCCTAAGCCATTAAGGCCTCTTCCCAGAAGAGGAAGGCTCAGGTGGATAAATAGGATCCATGGGTTCCCCCACTTCAGGCATTATTACATTATCTACCCATAGAAACTTTGGAAGTCTCTAGACAACTTCCACAATCGTACGGTTCTTCCTTTTCGCCGCACCATTCTAATCAGGAGTATGTGGAGTAGTAGTCTCCCTCTTAATGCCAGCCTCAGGTATGCCTGAGTGAACCAACTATAATATATTGGAGGTCTTGCTTTGGCTTGAGGGGAATGGTCCCTTTTTGAGCTTTCCTTCGGCACATACACCTTCTTTCTCTACTTGGAATTCAGGCATCCCTATCACCATTTGTCTTACATCGGGTAGAGCTTTATAATGAAGGTGGGCAAACCGCCGATGCCAAAGTTCGGACTGAAGAGATGTGTCATAAGACATGACACCTAGCGGACTTCCATCAACCTGATATAATGAATCAACACGAAACCCAAGAGTAAAGGCATCTTTAACATTATTTTTCCATATACGTACCTTGCCATCGCTGAAGGTTACCTTGTAGCCTTTGTCTTCCATTGCCGAGATGGACACCAGGTTCTTTTTTTTTGAGGTCAAGTGCATTTAATACATCCTAGAATTTCTAGCCTTCTTGAATGGTTGTCCTCTTCCTTGATTCCTAACACTCCTCTTACCTTTGCTATTGAATTTGTCATTTCTTTGATTGTCATCAAAGGGATTTTGATCATCGTTCCGGTGTGAGTCCTTTCTATCAGGGCACTCCCTTGCATAGTGACCTGCTTTATCGCAGATGTAACATCGTCCTTTTCTTCCACCCTTAGATCCAACCTTTCTTTTTGATTTAGTCCTGGAATTATTTCTTTTCTTAGCATGAGAAGAAAAGGCAATAGGAGCACCTTTAGGTATGGGAATTTCTTGCTCTTCTACCCTTGTTTCTTCTTGGATGCATCTATCCATTAATTCCTCTAAACCAGGAATTACATTATTATTTAGAAGAGTAGTCCTGAACACGTACCATTCATATGGTAATCCTCCAAGAGTCATGAGTGCCATTTCCCTATCAGTAATAGTCTCCCCAATAGATAGGAGATCGTTCCTGATCTCGGTGATTCTTAAGGAGTATGCTTGCATACTCTCATCTTTACCCTTCTTAAGCATATTTCTAAGAAACAAAACTTGATTTGCACCATCAACTTTAAATAAACTCACCGGTCTATCGTAGATTTCCTTGGAGGTGTTCAGGTCGGAGATGTAGGCCACCAAGCGCTTGTCGATAGACTCCTGGATGATCTTCTTTGTTTTGACTTCTCCGGTTTTCCATTTGTTCCTGGCAGCAATGGATGCATTTGATGGAGGCTCATCAATATTGCCTCTCACATGGTCCAACACTCCTTGACCTTCTAGGGTTAGATTGATAGACATATTCCATCCATGATAATCAGCTTTCTCACAGAGCCTGTCTTCGGTAGGAAAGAGTGTTGAGGACCCCATAATTCTTTTAGGATAGCCTTGCCAATCTTCTCTTTGGTGATTGCTCTTGCTCTTGCTCGGGCTTTGTCTTCACCTCAGCTCCGATACCATGTTAAGTTATGGTATGTTCTATGCTTAGAGAAATTTACTTTTCTTTCTTATTATTATTCATAGATTAGCAATCACATGTGCATAAGTAAAGTGCAGATAGAACATTAAACGATCAACATAAAACAAGCCAAGACAAGAGACACAAGATGTGGCAGCTAGCCAGGGACAAACCCCACAATGTGTGGGGAAACCCTTTGATCAAATCTTCTTTTATCTTCAATAATTCAACAGAGAGAAATAGTACAATAAATCTGATTTATATCAGCAGTAGCAAACCCTAGATCAGCAGCATCAGCATTAGCAGCTTCATCATCAAAACTAGGGCAGTCGATATCTCGCAAACCGACCGTCAGATCGGCTTGATTCCACCACCAAAAGTTGTGGCTTTCAGAGGAGGTCCAGATGAACCTACAACGTAGTTTAGAAGAGGAGATTTGATGGTCCACGCTAGTCAAGGTTTGGATCTGCAGTTGCAACTTCAGTTTCAACAGCATCCTTCAAACTAGGGCAATCGATATCTTCCAAAACGACCATCGGATCGGCTTGATTCCACCACCAAACGTTGCAGCCTTCAGAGGAGGTCTAGATGAACCTACAACATAGTTCAGAAGAGGAGGTTTGATGGTCCATGTTGGTCAAAGTTTGGATCTGCAGTTGCAGCTTCAGTTTCAGCAGCTTCCTTCAAACTAGGGCAGTCGATATATCACAAATCGACCGTCGGATCAGCTTGATTCCACCACCAAAAGTTGTGGCCTTTAGAGGAGGTCCAGATGAACATATAGTGCAGTTCAGAAGAGGAGGTTTGATGGTCCACGCTGGTCAAAGTTTGGATCTGCAGTTGCAGCTTCAGTTTCAACAGCTTCCTTCAACATGTGTGAGAGAAAGACTATTTTTTGCGCAGTAGAGAAGAGCCTCTTTTCTGTGCAAGAGAGAGAGAGAGATATGTGATGAGATGAGTGAGTGCAAATGAGGAAAAGTCCTCCTGTATTTATACACAACTGTTGATGTTTTAATAGATGCGACTGTTGGGCTTTTGAGCCTACATGAGTTGTAGGTCGGCTTGATAATTATTCCATAATCAAAATAAATTCATATCTCCATGAATACTTATCGGAATCAGGTGATCTTTAGATCAATCCTACACCTCTCGATGAGAGGAATCTAATGAACATATTATCAGCCATGAATAAGATTACCCACATGAATTTTGGACCTAGTTTCCAATTTAAAAAAAAAAAGAGATTGTGCAACCTATTGCAAGGGAATCAAGAGGTGGCAAAGAGGACTCACAACAATCCTAAACCAACCTTCAAGACAAAATTGGTTGAAAAAGAGAACCCATAAGCCTAGGAGAGATAGAGATTGGGTAGACTATTTGTAAAGCTTCTTTGTAAAGTTGTAATTACTTGTTGTTGTTTACCCATTTGGGTACTTTGGTAAAGTGAACAATAATAGTCGCTATTTGCAACAAGTATGTTTCATTGACGTTATGTTATTGACTTGTATAAGTGCATATGTGTAAGGAATTTTGGAATGTACAAGTTGCCATCCAAGTTTTTCATGTACTCACCGATGCAAGTATACAGGATGAAAGTTGTTGTGAATATAATCTTTTTTTAAGATTGTACAAGATGACTATGTTTTTGTAGGCAGAGCGAATTATGTCATTGAATTTTGCAGCAGTGTACTTTTGTGTACAAGCTCAGTTTGAGGACAGTAGAGCAAGTTTATATTGCTTCTGATTTCCAAGTTGGAGTCAAGTTTGTCTTCAATAGTAGAACTTCAAGATGAAGTTGTTTTGAGCTGTGCAAAGATGAGATTAAAGAGAATGTTCAGATTTCACTCATAAATGTTTTTGTTCTTGCATCAACGATAATAATTTTTGGCTTGATTCTTAACAAGACAGTAGGTCTTCACGAAGAAGATAGGTGAAGTGCCTTGATTGGAGCTTGAAGGGAACGAACTAAAAATATAGCATATGGATTGAATTTTTGGGTAATTTTGAGTTTCGGCCTCATTTTATCTAGTAGGAGAAGTAAACTTTTGGAGTCCAAAAGTTACTATTGGGGAGGTGTGATTGAGTGATCAAATTTTAGCTCAAAAATGAAATTTCCCAAAAAGTCTTGAAATCAATGTTGAGTTGAAGTGCTTGTTGTTCTGAATCCAATGACGTTTGTTTCACCTCAATCTGACACCGTATGTGCAAGTTATTGCGTTATGATTATTTGGCCCAACAACTAAAAAATGAGCAGGGTTGCTGATTGGGCTATCGTATAGCTGACATCATCTAGGGTGATTGGGAAGGTACGAGCCAATGAGAAGATGACAAGTGGATGCCTCATATTGGTTGGATTGTCATAGTTTGATTAGTTCGTGATTTTTTGGTGGAACAATTAGGGTGCGCCATGTGGCCCAACCAGAAGCCACCACGTGGCACCCCACGGTTGGCCAAAATTATGGTAGGGGTCAGATAGCCTGGGTAGGGCTCAAACCCCAGACCTCTGGTCAACATACATAATGCTCTATTGGTCCACCTAAGCCGTGATTCTTAACACCATAGGTCTTCGACACTTTATAAAGTTTCCTTGGCGCAATTTTGGAGGATGGGTTGGGCTATCAACCCCGACCCCTGGTCATCGCACCACCATACAACGGGGCGCAAAAGGAAGAGAGCTCAAGACCTTAGCCCGAACCCTGGTCATGGGACCCTAAATAACCACCAGGGAGATTGGAGTATGAGCATCGACAGGAGGGGGCTTAGGGTTGGCCCTAGCCCACAATCACTTGTTACTTGCATAGAATGTTGGCGGAGCGCTCAATGGTGGGGAGTTTGAATGGGGGCCAGCCCCAGGCCATATGGCCACCAACGCAACTGTGACACCATGACAAAGGGGAATTCGGTGGTAAGGGCGGGTCGTTGGCCCGATCCTCGACCCCATGGGCGCTAACATGACCACCGACCTGACATATAAGGGGCTAGGCAGGTAGGGGCAACCAGTTAACCCTGGCCCCCAGCTGCATGGCCCATGTGGCCATATTATTTCGCATAAGGGATATTGATAAATTTAATTATGCAAGAAATTTCAGCTTCAACAGGTGAATTTTTCGCCTTCGTAGTAGAAAGCATGACAAATTTGTAGCACAATTAGACTGTTGGTCCGATTTGTAGGATGAATAATAACAAAACTACATGGAGAGCTTGTAGAGCCATATATTTGTGAGGTTTTGGCCTTTTGGAGCTCAAGAAGAGTCTACCTAGGGGTTTTTGGACATTATGGATCCAATTGTGACCTCTATTTGAGCACATATAAAAGAAACGTTTGCAGGTTCAGGTCCATGGGTGTATGGATCAATCAATATTTTGGAGCAGTTCTTGAAGGTGTTTGAGCATGGAGAAGGACATGTAGAGGTTTTCTTACCTTCAGAAGTTTACTGCAATAGTTGTTACTTGCAGGTTCAACTCTTCTATACTTTTCTCACTATGTCTTATTGAAGAAAGTTTTCTATTTTTCATTCAATGTGGAATTGAAGTGCTTATATGCTCATGTATGCTCATTTTCAGATGGAGTACAAGGTATTTGTAGGAGACACCTTATATTGTTGATGTTTATATGACTAAATGTAGGTTGTCATGATGTTTATGTGAGAGTTATTTGGAGAAGAATATTTCCTTGAAGTGGAAAAAAATACATGTTTTATCAACAAACTTTACGTACTCCTTTTCCACTGAATATATGGAGCAGTCTAGCTATGTTGGCAGGCCCACAGATGTAGCCCTGGAGGGGTGAACTCCGTCACCAAATAATTTGTTCTACTCTTCAAGAATTCATGAATGAGTTATGTGATGTTGTGTTGCCTATGCATAAGTTTACATGTGAAAACTAACTCATAACTTGAAGAGACCTTTTGGAAAACATGTTTTGTGTTAACACCCATTTTTCCTTGCAAAGTGTCGGAGAACGTTCCCTACTTTTAGGAAGAGAAAATTGATCTCCTCCTCCATTTTCAGATAAAATGAAGGCCAATCTGAAATAGTAAATCAAGTCACTTATTATTTAAAGGAGATTGAAGATGGATGATTTGAAGTTCGAGTGAAGTAAGAAGTGATAGTTGCACCCTTACAATATTACATATAATAATGGCTTGAAGATAATCTAGGAAAGGTAATGACTTCAAGATGACTCATCGACACTTTTAATGGTTAGGTCCTCAACAAACGTATAGTATTTAAATTGAAGAAGTCTTCAACACAAAGGAGGGTCTTCGTTTCCAGCATTGTAAATAAATTATCTATTTTGTCCCACACCTTCATTCTTCTCTCTTAGTAATCATTCAACCTTCTTAGCTTTAGAGTTTTCCAAGTATCAAGGTCAATTCCTATTTGTCATTTCTTTTATCTTATAAGTATTTTTCTTGTTCATATGGTTCAGGGAAGCTCCATCTGTATCCTTAAATGGACGAATGTATTTTAATTTCTCAGATATTATAAAATTTTATTTGAACATGTGTATATTTTTCTAAAAAAGGTTCCTCAGAGAACTACCAAGAGTTTATGTTTAGTGAAGGGATGACAGGAGGGGAGAGGTCCTTTATGGCCTCAGAGAAATCAAAGTTTTAGAGTATTCATGGGGCTTAAGTCAAATGACAAACAATGAGGCATAAGCTTATGTTTTACTCCAAGGCATTCTTCTAGCTAGAGAATTTCAGGTCTCTTCTCTCATTGTGTTGGGTGACTCCCTTTTAATAATTCAATATTTGGTTAAAGGATCTTCCCCTAGAGACAAAGTTTTGGTTGATCTCCTTAATCATATTAAGAAGGTATCAAAATATATCCCAAAGATGAGTTCCGAGCACATTTTATGGGATAATAACCAGTAAGCATATCAATATGTCAACCAAGGTTGCAATTTGAAGTTTGGAGAGTTGATGGTTAATGGTAAATTAAGACCATCCTCCATCTCTTACTGGATTAAGCATGAAAGTTGTGTTCAAATATGAATTTTTTTTTGGGGGCCTCCTACTCAACATGGATATGGGGGATTATGTTGTTATCAAGTATTATATTTTGAAGTAGGCTATATGTACTACACGTTTTGTTTAACTATGGGGATGTATTAGAAGGTATTCACCTTCAAAGACCCGTATATGCTTGGTATCGGTTGTATTCCTCTTTAGAGGACATTTTTGGTTTAGGAGTACATAGATGATACTGAATATGGAAGAAAATCATATGTAACCCTCGATGTACAAGTGTGATCCAGGCACAAATTTTGAAATTAATACAAAATATTCTCATTATCATTAAAAAAAAGAGTTCATGTTTAGTGTGGTCTTTTGACTTTGAGTTTTAAGCTTAAGATTGTAGGGTTGCGACTCTTTTCATCCCCATGATTTTAAATGCAATTACTTTTAATTTTTTTTGCAAATGTGTTCCATGATTGCGTAGTTTTTTTTTTTTTTTTTTGGTGTAAATGCCCTACCCCACATTTACCCAATTTCACAAGCTCACCAGGGTAAACATGAGATGAGTGTCACAACTACATGGCCTAACCTTCGAGTTCCAGGTAAGGAAGTGGGGCCTACAAACTGAACACTTACTGACATCCCACAGGGACTATTGATCACTTAGGAGCTGGAAAGCCACCCCAGGTGATCAATCCCTGAGTTGGAACCCTTTTTCTCCGGCCTAGCACCCCAAACACATGCACAGCAAGGAAAGAGTGTAGTTATGATGCCCCAACATCATGCACCAGCCTTCTTCCATGCGGTTATGGTCTAAATCCTCCAGTTATAAGCATGCAGTTTTGGGATTTACGCCACCTTTTTAAGCCAACCTCTAAACCATTGCCTAGAATTATGTGTAACTTTCCAGAATGCAATCAAAGGTAATGAAAAAGCCATCCAATAAAAAATCAAGCAGGAAGTTGACCCAAATATTCCTAATCCATAGTAAACATTTTGTCAAACATATGGCAAACCTACAGGTGATGAATGCATATTTGATCATACACTGATAGTCTTTACCTAAGAATCACAAATAAGGCTCGAAACCCTCTTTAGCTAGCTGTAATAGCACTGGTTAGTCCATACATCCATTAGCCATTTGATAACCTATCAAATCATGAAAAGAGCCATAGATAAGATGCATCATATAACCAACATATAACCAACATAGAAACCATGACAAGTTATCCATAATGTCAACTTGATAAACATTACAAGTACTCATAAATCATAATAGGAAAATATCTCTTATTAACATATGAAAATGCCAACCAAGTTAGGGACTTCCACGTACCAGCCGACCATAAATTAGGTTGAACCAAATCTCTCTTTCAGTGAATCACCCTTGCGCCATATTCCAAGCATGAATGCGGGATCTCATGGAATACACCAAAACAAAACCAACAAGGGCTTCCAAGGGAAAACCACCTCAACCCTCAACCATAGTGATTCCACCTCTACGGTCCAAAAATCACTAACAACAACCAGATCAGTCTTTACCCAGGTTTTCCATGGCTCTAAGAACTAGTAACTAAACCCACACCCGTTCAGGGCTCCATAACTTTGTTTCCAATCGTGGCTCCAGGGACTAGTATCTCAACCCACCAAGGGCTCTAGAGCATTTTTCCCATCCCACAGGAACTGGTAACTCAACCCAAATTGTTCCAGGGCTTCTAGAGTATGTTCCAACCCACATCCACAAGGAACCTAAGAAACAATAAGAAAAACAAGTGGAAAAACCCACAACACCATGGATATCCAGGAAATGACAAAGTAAGGCTAAAACCATTGTTAATCCAGGAAAATATCCATGCCAATGACAACACATAACCAGAGAATCACATGCATATATCATGCATCCAAAAATAACCAAGGAAATCACATATGCAACTTGTTACCTGCAAAGCAATCTATTTGTAGTTGCTTAACCAACGATTCCCTTGCACTCTCCTGCTTTCCTTTGCTTTCCTTCTCCAAATCCAAGTGAATACCCAAGTGCTCCAAGAATGCTCCAAGACTTCTCTAAGTGTGCAAGAGTAAGAGAGAATGAGAGAGCCAAAAATGAACTAACAAAAGCTAGAACTGACAAAAGTTGTCAATTGATTCTCTAAAGCCTTTTTATCATTGATGTCTCTATTTTCTTCATTTTCCTTTATTTTTCCTTTGATTTCCTTAGCATGCAAATATGTGTCTCTTCACCTTCCTTTTCTCTTATTTTCCTTTATTTTCAGAAAATAAAATGCCAATTATTGCCTCTTTGCCTTTATCAATTTCCATAGTCATTAATTAATCGCAAGTGATGCCCACTAAAGTGTTTTTCCCAACATTAAGCTTGGAGTATGTGTCCCACGACCTTGGTCTTATTTTATTTACATAGAAAATCAATCAGGGGCTGTTACAAACCCTCCCTCTTGCGGGAACACCGTCCTAGGTGTTCAATGACGCTTATAACCAACAAAACATGCTCCCTATGGAGATTTATAACACAACTCAATGTGATATTTACATCATACAAAATTGTTGAAAACATTAACACCATACTTCTTATTGGAGCTTTATGACACAACTCAATGCATTATTTACAACACACTATTATTGGAGCTTTATGACACAACTCAATGCATTATTTACAACACACTATTATTGGAGCTTTATAACACAACTCATTGCAATATATACAATATACATATGCATAATCATAAACAAAAATACATACATCAAACACATATGCTCAACCAACAAAAAAGGAAGATTACAAAGCCCACATCTAATCAACCATCTCCCATGTAGTTTCATCGGACCCAAAGTGCTTCCAGTGCACTTTAACTTGCTCGATTGCTCTATTCCGGAGCATGAGCCATTTCTTCGGCAAAAATTCACTAAGGTTCTGGCTAGAATTCTCCCTCTGGTTCCACCTGCAACACAAACCAATCAATCACATGATCAACATCCTAGACATATCTCTTAAGCAATGAAACATGGAAAACATCATGAAATTTTTCTGTTGGTGGTAGTGCAAGTCCATAAGCGACTAGTCCAATCCTGTCAAGGATCTCAAAATGCCCTCAACACCAAGGTGCCAGCTTTACACATCACCCAATCCTCAAGGAGCTCCTCTTGAGCTTGATGCGCAAGTGCACATGCTCCCCAACCTAAAACTCCTTGAATGCTTTATGTTGATCCGCATTACTCTTATGTATTTTCTATGTTGCCTTAAAATTCCTCTTAATAACCTACATCTCCTACTCCATCTTAGCCAACATATCCAGCCCAAACAACACCATGTTCATTGGATCAATCCAAATGATAGGAGTATTACAACCCCGTCTGTAAAGAGGCTCAAATGGACTCATCCTCAAGGAATCTTGATACCCATTATTATATGAAAACTCCACCAGTGGAAGATACTCTTCCCACTTCCTCTGCTGATGCATGACATACAGCCTGAACATTTTCTCAAGAATCCTGTTGAACCTCTCTATTTGTCCATCTTCCTACGGATGATAAGTTGTGCTAAAAGCCAACTATGTCCCCGAGCCTACAAACAACTCCTTCCAAAACCTAGAAGTGAACTTGGCATCTATGTATGATATGATCTTCTTGGGAACACCATGCAACCTCACTATTTCCTTGATGAAGATCTAAGCTATCACACTAGCTAAATTTGTAGACTTCATTGCAATGAAGTGAGCTACCTTACTCAACTTGTCAACCACAACCATGATGGAATCATGCTGCTTCAATATCCTTGAAAAACCTGTAATGAAGTCCATGTAAATGAACTCCCATTTCCACTCTGGAATCAGAATCGACTATAATAAATCCACTGGATGCTTACACTCTGCTTTTATCTGTTGACAGTTCAAACATCTAGCAACAAACTCAAACACCTCTTTTTTCAAGTCCAACCAATGATAGAACTTCTTAATTGCAATCAAAATCTTTTGATATCCCGAGTTGGACCTGAATATGACTTGACATGAAATTCCCTCAAGATAAGCTTCTTTATCTCACTATTATCTGACACATTGTTCTTGAATCTAACTAAGCCATATGTCATGAGGTGATACTCCTCATCTCTATCACCTTCACCCTGTTGCTGCAATCTCTGCCTCAAGTGCTGGTACATGTCATCATGTTGTCCTGACTACAAGATCTGCTCCTGCAAATCGGTCCCATAAGAGCCCATAACTGAAATATGATTCACCCGCACTCTTCTACTAAGAGAAGTTGCAACCCTGTTCTTATTTCCCTTGATGTACCTAATCTTGAAGTCAAACTCATCGAGGGTAGCCAACCATTTGGCTTACTTGCCATTCAGATTGAGTTGGTCAAACAAGTACCTCAGTCCACTATGATCACTCATCATAATAAACCTCCTGCCAAGAAGATAATGTCTCTACATCTTCAAAACATGAATGATAACTTCCAACTCAAGATCATGAGTCACATAGTTCTGCTCGTGCTCATTCAACTTTCTTGAATCATAGCATACCAACTATCCTTCCTGCATCAGGACTTCACCAAGTCCTCTCTTGCAAGAATTTGTACATACCATGAACTCTTTATCTAGATTTGTAATCTTCAAGACTGGAGCATTTGTAAGCAAATGCTTCAACTTCTCAAAACTAGTTGCGCACTCTTCAGTCCATTCAAGCTTCTTCCCTTTTCTCTGCAAAGATGTAATAGGATAGGAAATCCTTGAGAATTTCCTGATGGACCCGCTATAGGAACCTATTAGTCCCATGAATGATCTAACCTCAACCACATTCCTAGGAGCTGGCCACTCCATGATAGCTTTAATATTTTATGGGTCCACTATTATACCTTCCTTGGAAACAACATGCCCCAAGTAATGAAATTCAATTTGAAAGAAACTACACTTGCTGAGCTTGGCATACAAATGATGCTCTCTCAACAATCTTAACACTGTTGCTAGGTGCTCTGCATGCTCCTCTTCATTCTTAGAATATATCAATATATCACCATTAAACACTATCATAAACTTGTCCAAATAAGGATGCAACACATTGTTCATCAAACACATGAAAGTAGTTGGAGCATTAGTAAGATCGAAAGGAACCACTACAAACTCATAATGTTCATACCTAGTACGTAATGCGGTCTTGTGATTATCTTCTTCTTTGATGCGCACCTGATGATATCCTGATCTCAAATCAATTTTTGAGAACACTACGACTCCCTTCAACTGGTCAAACAAATCATCAATCTGCAACAAAGGATACATGTTCTCGATAGTCACCTTGTTCAATTGTGTCTAATCAATTCACAATATGAGAGTACCATCTTTTCTCCTCATAAACAATACTGGTGCACCCCAAGGCGACACACTTGGCCTAATGTATCCTTTATCAAGCATTTCCTTACGCTGCAACTTCAATTCCACCAACTATGGAGTAATCATTCTATAAGGTGCCTTTGATGCGAGTCTTCTCTTGGTACCAACTAAGTAGAGAAGTCCACTTCCCTATGAGGAGGAAATTCTGAAATATCTACAGGAAATACATCCTGAAACTGCTGCAAAACTGGATACCTCTTTAGGACTTCATCGTCCTCAACACCCTTTCCTTCATTACTAGAAATATGAACTGCAAACAATACAAATCATTTTCTGCAACTGTGCTTAGCCTACATAGTTGTAACCATTCTCACTTATGTAGGCTTCTTCTCACCCTGCATGGCTCTTCTTTCCCCATCATCATCCAGGCACTCAAAAACCTTATCATAACGATCCACCTTAGTCTTATGAATGTACAACCAATCCATGCCCAAAAGAATATTGTATGAACCCAAAGGAATCACATTTAGATGTATTGATGTAGGCCTACCATTCAGCTCAAATGCACAAGCTCTCACCCAATGATGAACTCTTCTCTTGGTCCTTGTAGCCAACTGCACCAACCAAGATTCTACATGCACTTCTTTATTCATGTAACACTTATCCACCATGTCAGGATTGATATAACTATAGTTAGATCCGGGGCCAATCAAAATAGAAACAACCTGATCACAAATCTTACCTTCCATCTTAATAATGAATGCTTGATGATTAACCTACCTACTATCCACTACTGCATAAATCTCAGGAATACTCTACCCAACATCTCCAATTGTTTGTTCCTCCTGAGCACTGTAAAGGTCTACCACCCTGATGCTATGGACAATCTCTACTGCGATGCTCTCCACCATAAATCCAACACTACAAAGGCTTCCTGTCATCGCCTTTGTCTTGATCCTTAGGCTGAGACCCATGTCCTCTATCAACTGCATTGAACTTCTTGCATGACACTACATTCTCCTTATGACCTACATCCTGAGGTCTTCCTCATTTCTTAACCCACTTTTCTTTAGTCTTATCATGACATTTCTATTCCGGCTCAGGCTCAGACTTACACTTAGACTGATCATAACAATGCTTCAACTGCCCAATGACTTCCTCCAATAACTGAGGCTCATCATACTCAATCTGATCCTTAAATGCTAAAGGAAATCCAAAGATGAACCTTTAGACCTTTGTCTTCTCATCCTTAAGGTACAACACGTACCTCAACAACTCTAGAAACTTACTTGTATACTCTTCATATTTCATAGAACCCATTTTAAGCTCATATAACTCCTTAGCCTTTTCATCACAATATCTCTCAGACAAGTACTTCTTTCTGAAGAGTCTCTTAAACTCATGCCAACTAAACTCCTCTACCTTGATTCCTTTGACACGATTCAAATCCTCCCACCAGATATCTTCTCTTCCCTTGAGAATGGAAATAACTATCCTAGCTTTAATATTCTCTAAATAATCATGTAGCGTGAAGAACTTCTTCATCCCAAGTAGCCATGCTTTTGCCTCTTCTAGTTTCTTCAGCTCTCCATCAAAGATCAAAGGTTTGACTTTAAGGATGATAACAGTGATGACCATGATGTCTCATTGATCCAGAACTATATAGAACCCATAACCACTACCTCTCTTGTCAAGTGTATCCAACCCTCTTCCACCTTTGACTGTGTCATCCCTGTCCAACCTGTGTCCTACATGGGACCTGGTACCATGTGTCCCATTAGTCCTTTCCTCCCTTCCATGATTGATTTGTGGCTGTCCCTGTCTTTGCAAATATAATAAGCTATGAAGAATCACTGCATTAATCTCGACTTTCTTTTCCTGAGCTCTATAAAGTATTTCCCATGGCTAAATTATCCTATCATTATCTGCCTTGCAATTTCTAATTTCTACCTTTAGATTTCTTAGCGTATCTGCTATATTAAGAGAGTACTCATCTCCATGTTTCTCACTTGATCTATAAGGAGAGTCACATGAATTCTAATCTCCAAACTCGCCAGGGTAAACATGATACAAGTGTCACTATGACATGGCCTGACCTCCAAGTTCCATTGAAGGAAGTGGGGCCTACAAACTGAACACTTATTGACATCCCACAGGGATTGCAAACCACCCAGGAGTTGGACAACCACCCCAGGTGATCATTCCCTGAGATGTAACCCTTTTTCTTCGACATAGCACCCCAAATGCATGCACAAAAAGGCAATAGTGCGATTATGAGGCCCCAACTGCATGCACCAACCTTCTTCCATGCGGTTATGGCCTAAATCCTCTAGTTCTAAGCATGCAGTTTCAGGATCTGTGGCACTCTTTAAGGATAGCCTCCAGACCATTACCCATAATTGTTTGTAACTTTCTAGAATTCAATCAAAGGGAATGCCAAAGTCATCCAATCAAAACTCAATCAAGAACTTGACCCAACGATGCCTAATCCATAATAAACATTTCGTCAAACATATGGAAAACATGTAAGCTACAGGTCATGAATGCATATTTGATCATAAACTGATAGTCTTTATATGAGAATCACCAATAAGGCTCAAAACCCTCTTTATTTAGCGACAATAGCACTTGTTAGTCCATACATCCATAAACCATTCGATAACTTATCAAATCATGACAAGAGCCACAGATAAGATACATCATATAACCAACAAATAACTAGGATAGAAACCATGGAAGGTCAACCATAATGTCAACATGATAACCAATACAAGTATTCATAAATCACAATAGGAAAAATAACTCTTATTAACATATGAAAATGCCAATCGAGTTAGGGACTTCCACATACCACCTGACCATAGTTTGGGTTGAACCAAATCTCTCTTTCATCCAACCACCCCAGCGCCATATTTTAAGAATTAATGTGGGATCTCATGGAATAAACCAAAACAAAACCAACTAGGGCTTCCAGAGGCCAAACCACCTCAACCCTCAACCATCGTGATTCCACCTCTACAACGAAAATCACTAACATCAACCAAACTAGTCTCTACCCAAGCTATCAAGGCTGTAGGAACTAGTAACTCAACCCACAACCTTCCAGGGCTCCAGAGGGTTTGTTCCAACCATTGCTCTAGGGACTAGTAACTCAACCCCCCAAGGGCTCCAGAGCATTTGTCCCAACCTACAACTCTAAGAACTAGTAACTCAACCCATACTTTTCCAGGGCTTCCAAAGTGTTTGTTCCAACCCATAAACACATGGAACTTGAGCACCAATAAGATTAACAAGTTGAAAAACCCACAACACCATGGTTATACAAAAAATGGAAATGAAAGGATGAAACCACTACCAATCCAAGAAAATCTCCATGCCAATGACAACACATAACCAGATAATCACATGCATATACTATGCATCCAAAAATCAACAAGGAAATCACACAAGCAACTTGTTACCTACAAAGCAATCTATTTGTAGCTATTGATCCAACTATTCCCTTGCACTTTCCTGCTTTCCTTTGCCTTCCTTCTCCAAATCCAAGTGAATACCCATGTGCTCCAAGAATTCTCCAAGATTTCTCTAAGTGTGCAAGAGTATGAGAGAATGAGATGATAAAGCCAAAATTGAAATGACAAAAGCTAGAATTGAAAAAAGATATCAACTGATTCTTTGAAGCCTTTATATCATTGATGCCTCTATTTTCTTCATTTTCCTTAATTTTTCCTCTAATTTCCTTAGCATGCAAACATGTGTCTCTTCACCTTCCTTTTCTCCCGTTTTCCTTTATTTTCATATATAAAATGCTAATTATTGCCTCTTTGCCGTTGGCAATTTCCATAGCCATTAATTAATCACAAGTGATGCCCACTAAAGTGTCTTGCCAAACATTCAACTTGGAATACATGTTCCATGACCCATCTTTTCTTATTTACATAGAAGATCAACAAGGGACCGTTACAACTGGAAATTGATGATATTCAA
The DNA here is from genome assembly GCA_031772625.1 of Pinus tabuliformis. NCBI lineage: Eukaryota > Viridiplantae > Streptophyta > Pinopsida > Pinales > Pinaceae > Pinus > Pinus tabuliformis. The sequence continues at coordinate 302,822,046 of CM062804.1, read as the reverse complement.
TTTTATTCATATTTGTATAAATGTTATACCATATTATAGAAAATATTTTATTTCCAGTCCTATCTTAGGCCCTTTATTTATCATATTTTCTTTAATTTGAGGTAATATTTAAAGAGGAGTGCCACCTATATAAAATTGAGGTGGGGGGTTATTCCCTCAAATGTTATCTTTGAGATTTAATCAATCCTAATGACCAACAACCCCCACTATACGATTTGTTAGTTTTGCAATTTCCATAGTTCATGTGACAACTATTCCATCCCAAACTCCTACCAACACCCCAACCACAAAGGTTTTCTTTGGCATAGTACTTTAAGTCTATGCAACTGTGGACCTATCATGTTCTTTGTTCCTAGACCTAAAAAGTAACCAACAACAAAAATTAAAGATGAGTTGACATTTCAAAAAATAGAATTGTAGAAATTGACTTGTTGAAATGGAATTATTGGAAATAAATGTTGAAATTGAGTTATACTATGTTATATCATGAAGTCCCTCCATCCCATATTTCATGGTGGTTCTATAGGAGTTGGGATGACATATGTCTTTTGGCACACATCATTCATCATTGTTGTTTCAACATACCATCTAACTACACAAGTTGGACTACACCCTTATTAGGTATCTACATAATTTGATAGGGTCACTACCCATGCATCCTTAACATTCACATATGTTTATTAAAAAATACTATTACACATAACTACAAGATCCCTCCATTCAAAATGCCTCTTCTTTATATACATATTATTCCATGCCTTTTAGTGCCTCTTATGCACATTTTTGTAGTAACTTACCAACAATTTGTGTTCTTATTAGCATACTCGTAGCCTGTCTTGAATATTATGTTTTTGACCTTTATGTAGCAATAACTATTCATAGGCTCAAGACCAAATACGTTAGTGGAATAACTACTTCCTATCCATATGCCAAATTGAACAATGTGAGCTTGGTTAATGTTTCTCACATAGTATTGTATGTGTATAAAATATCAATACATTTTTTCATCCTAATCCTCCCTATTAACTGAGCACACCTTGGTCAATTCACAATGTAGAATCTTGTTCTCCACTATGTGTTTATCATATGAATGATAGGGGGTTGTCTTACAGTGATGGATCATGAATTTCTTTACCTATGCAACTACCTTTCCACCGAAAAAATGCTAACGCTCATCTCCATTGAGGCTACATAGGCATTCAAAACTTGTAACTATATTCCAAAAACTGAACCTTGTCACGATATCTACTGAACAGTCCTTGTTTAACATAATCTCTTTCATTTATCCAAATGCATGTTTTTTTTATTTAAAATTTTGCTGGAAATTGATGATATTCAATTTTATTCATGTTTGTATAAATGTTATACCATAATATAACAAATATTTGATTTTTAGACCTATCTTAGGCCCTTTATTTATGATATTTTCTTTAATTTGAGGTTGTTTTTAAAGATGAGTGTCACCTATATAAAAACGAGTAGGGGGGGAGTTATTCCCTCAAATGTTATCTTTGATATTTAATCAATCCCAATGATCAACAACCACCACTATACGATTTGTTAGCTTTGAAATTCCCATAGTTCTTATGACAACCATTCCATCCCAATTGTAGATCCTAAGCTCCTACCAACGCCCCAACCACAAAGGTTTTCTTTGGCATAGTACTTTAAGTCTATGCAACCATGACCTATTATGTTCTTTGTTCATAGACCTACAAAGTAACCAACAACAAAAATAAAGGTGAGTTTACATCTCAAAAATTAAAATTGTAGAAATTGACTTGTTGAAATGAAATGATTGGAAATAAATGGTGAAATTGAGTTATACTATGTTATATCATGAAGTCTCTCCACCCCAAATTTCATGGTGGTTCTATATCAGTTGGGATAACATATGTCTTTAGGCACGCATCATTCATCATTGTTGTTTCAACATACCATCTAACTACACCATTGTTAGGTATCTACATAATTTGATAGGGTCACTACCCATGCATCCTTAACATCCACATATGTTTATAAAAATCACTATTATACATCACTACAAGATGTCCAAAATCAAATTGGTTCTTCTTGATATACATATTATTCCATGCCTTTTAGTGCCTTTTATGCACATTTTTGTAGTAACTTACCAACAATTTATGTTCTTTTTATCATACTGACATATCTAGCCTAACTTGAATATTATGTTTTTGACATTTATGTAGAAATAACTATTCATAGGCTCAAGAACAAATAATTTAGTGGCATAACTACTTCCTATTCATATGCCAAATTGAATAATGTGAGCTTGGTTAATGTTTCTCACAGTCTTGTATGCTTATAAAATGTCAATACATTTTTTCATCCTAATCATCCCTATTAAATGAGCACACTTTGGTCATTCACAATCTATAATGTTGTTCTCCACTATGTTTTTATCCTGTGGATAATATGGGGTTGTATTACGGTGATGGATCATGAATTTCTTTACCTACGCAACTACCTTTCCACTGACAAAATGGTAACCTTCATCTCCATTGAGGCTACATATGCATTCAAAACTTATGGCTATATTACAAAAAATGAACCTTGTAACAATCTCTACGTTAACATAATCTCTTTCCACCTTGTCTGATAGTTTGTCATGGTGATAATATACCTAGCCCTAACATAGAGAATTAACAAATACTTGGTCCAATAAAGTCTATTTTCAATGTTGTAATGTCTCTCTGACCATAATATGTTGTAACGACATTTCAAATTTTGTGGATGAACATCCCATACATTAGAAAACATCACACTACTTTTCATATTATGTGGCATCTATTAAACAAAGTTGGGCACCAAAGTCTTGAGCCTAACACCTTCTGTGTTGTATTCTTCCCATTATAGTGTCCACTACTTTGGTTATCATCAACTTCCCGTAATATTGCTTGTGGCTCATGATCCAACATGTTGCAAAGTAGATGATCTGGTAGGATATTCAAAACCCTCAAGAATTGATGGTTCCAAATTCTGCTAAAATGGTCTCCATGATGTAGAGCCCGATGAGAGATTTTTGATGTCGCTTAAGTGGGCTCACATGAACATTGTATGAAGAAGTTATGGCTCTTTGAAGTTTCAAATAAACATAAAAAAAGTTAACACGGGTTCCATGTGGAAACACCTTGTGAGGACACATGGTGATATGGATTGTATGGGTGATGATGTGGTACATAGGTGGCCCAAGTAGGAAGCGACATGTGGCATGAGTGGATGATGTGGCATAGTGGCATACTACCGATGTGGCTAGCGACTCAACAAGCTAACATGGTGAGTAGATTTGACGAGGTGAAAATATAACATGTGGAACAATCATAAGCCACCATGTGGAAACCTTTGAATGGCCAAGGAGGTTCCGCCGAACAGTTACGAAAAGGTCGAGAAGCAGATCGAACCCCCAACTTGAGCTTGCTAAGTTCAATAATTTACCATTGTGCCAACTAGTGGCTGTTACAATAGAATGGGCTAAAACCATATTTAAATTTGGTTAAAATAATATGTACATATGTGGCATAAGTGGGGATCGGCCCTGCGATCTTTGATCGACAACCACAACAACATTATGAATGGACCAACCACCATTCGATGTGAATGAGGCGACAATTTCTATAGTTAAACTTTAAACGTGTCCATAGACTGGAAATGGAAGGTTGTAAGGTTGAACCCGCGACCTCTCGAGGAATGTTTTATGGTTCTAACTATTCAGGCAAACCATTTACCTTATTTGGGAGCCACCAACAATTTACTTTTATATTGTAAATATTTTGTAATATTTGCCCGCATTTGAAATATCATAACTGAATGGTTGATAGAACCTGCAACCTCCCCCATATTAATCAAGCACTTTTGTCGTTTTGCTACAAAGGATTTATGTGTAAGGAATGCCAAGCTATATTGTTTTTTTGTGGAATTTAGCCTGAGTATATTGAAAAAAAGTGGTTTTCTCAATACCACTACTTCTGTTGTAGAGTGAGGACAAGATATACATTGTTTTGGGTAGATCAAGTGATGCAAAGAACATTTTGCATCTTAATAAAAGTGTCCACTCGGTTAGAAGTAGGACTTGGAGACGTAAGCTGAACACTGGGTGAAATTTGTTATCAAATTTCTTTAGTGTCTCTCTCTTTTTCTTAGCTATTATTTCTTCTTGTTCAGACTACCATTTGCTTACTAAGCTTCTTAATTGATTTTTTTTCATTCACACATAAGTTTAAAGGGAAAACATTCATAGATTTTTTGGATTAGTAGATCCCATCCATGTCTAGTTTATCCAATTTCCCTATAATCAACTGATAAATCATTGAGTGTACTACAAATTTCCTACATTTCCATCAATCACAATCTTTCGATGCTAATCGAAAACTAAGGAAATCGACAATCTTTGCGAAAGAAGTTGGGAATTGTTTCGACATGAATGAGATCGAAATAAGATATTTCATTAACTATTCCAATGACTTCCTCATCTAGGGTCCAAGAGAGATGATTGGGCCCCACATTTTTCTTTTCGAGCTTAACCAAAACCTTGAAATGAAACTCTTCCAATACCTACTTCTTGACCAAATATTTCAACACAAAGTGATTGATGAAAAACTTAAATGTGTGAATAGGGAGATAATGTTTGAACTTATGGAGCATAGACACCATAGCTAATCCTTCCAACTCTATCAAAGTGTAATTACATTTAGCTCATGAAATTTCTATTAATGAAATTGATCAAGCTATCCTGTGTACCTTCTATTGATTGTAACTTAACATTTCCCAAAGGGATGCTAGGTGCACCCACATGAACATGAAAAATCTTACCAAGATCTAGAAAATATTATAAAAAGATGATTACCATTCTCTTATTTTGATATACTAACCTACGTTGTAGGATTTGGTATAAATAAATGTGACTCCTTTCTACAAAAGCTCTTCTATCTACATTGTTAAGTATGTGTACCCCTTGATAAATCTACAATAGTAACATGTATGTCCCGATGTAGATTGCAACACAAATACATTCCCAAGTGTTATCCAATTGTCAATGATAGAGATATTTGCAAAATCAACCTATAAGCTTTCTTCACATATAATAACAGTCAATGTCACTCTAAATGAGGTACCCCAACATGACTTTGAATGAGGCACAAAATATAATTTTTTTAATATTCATTGACAATTGCATATATTGACACCTATTTGATAGTAACTATAGTTTCACAACATGATACCTTAGCAAACTATAAATTATCTATCATCCAAGAAAATTGTTTGGTAATTTAATTGAGTTTAAATTAATGCATAAATTATTGACCAGGGCTTGTAAACCGATGAAGTGTATGTGCACCAATTATGCTAGAATTCTTTATTAGGTGAGTAAATTTTCAAATTGAATTAGGATGTTTTCATGCACATGTTTTATCTAAGAAATTGTCACTCTTGCAAGAAAGGAAAATATCACACTGACAGAAATAAAGCTTAAATTGAAGTGCAAAAGTAAATAACAAAATCAAATCTAAATTCTCTTTACGCTTGCAGAAAATAAAGCTAATCTAAAATTGCATAAATAAATATCACACCAACAAATATAGATCTACTTCTCACTGACAGAAATGAAACTAAATCTTAAGTGTAGAAATAAAATATCACACTGGTAAATCTAAATCACACTGATAAAGCCTTGGAAATTATACTTCTAATTGATCAAAATTTACATGTGCATAATAGATCCCTTTTGATTTATTTTCTTCATCCTTCACACAATGAAATGATTAGATCTATGAAAGAAATCTTCAGCAAACTCTGTTATAAATTCTATCCTCACTGTCATAAGCATTTACTGAAAATCAAAATTGAAAGATTAGCTATGATAATCTAATGCTACAGAACTGAAATACAAAACTGAAATATTAACTAGAAATGAAATGAAACCTTACAGCTCCCAGGGGGCCCTCCTGTGAGTTGTAGGTATGCAACGATCAACATAGATTAATCACGCATTTAAACACACAGCACAGAGGAATAACAAGCTCACTTTTATAATTTCAAAGAGTATTTTAAAATAATAACCAGTCAGTGTATATCATCATTGTGCTGAGAGGTGGGTTTTATAACCTCCTTCATTAAATTGTTTGGAGATTTCTAAGCCTATCCTACTCGACAGAAACTCTAAAAATAACATAAGATAACATAAAATAGTGATTCTTCATGATTTTCTATCGGAGAAGCAAATCATGAGGCAAAATATCAGCTTCATCCTTATCATCGATCTCCTCGCTCGCCTGATTCATCTTTGGCTCCTTTTCCACTGGGTTGACTTCCACATTGACCTGCTCATACGACATCCTTATCATCTTGCTGGATCATGGAGATAGGTGGATATCGTTATGTTGGTTGTCAGCTACCTATCCATACATTTTGTTCCTCAACTGGTGTTTCAGAACCTACAGATTCTTCAAGTAAGTTGCAAAATCGATCATTAGCTGCAAAATTGATGCAATTCAGTAGCTTATGCAAATATTAAATCAAATAATAAGGAAACAATGAAACTATGAATAAAAGATGATTAAGTACCTGCTTTTTCCAATAACCTTGCAAGTTGACACCTTATTGAGATTATTATGGTCAAAAGGGAAGGAAATTGAGTGAATGGAGTTTAAGGAAGGTGTCAAAAAGGAACAAACAATTTTGGTCTTCAACAAAAACCTCCCAAGATTATGAATGTATTCACAGGTTGTAGGAAAAAAGCACCTTAGTATTCACAAGTTGTAGAAAAAAACCACCTTAGAAAATACTAAGGTGCATTATTTAGTCTAAAGGGCATTACATTGTAAGCGTGCAATCCCCATTCCATAGAAAAAAATGCTTTATTTTTATCTTTTATGATATCCAAATATAATGATAGCCCCAAAACCCATTAATAAAATTCTCCATTCCCCACAATTTTTTTCAAGATTACATCACCAAAGGAAGTAAAAAAGGGGTCATTTACCCAAGCTTCACTAAGTCCATGAAAACCAACACATGCATGAAATCCGCTTGTGTTTTTTCCCTGTTCATGATTAAACTATTACAACCTAAATCTTCTACTGTAAATAACAACTTGCATCCAACATTTTATCTATTTCCTTATTTCACTTGTTCTTTGAAGCGTTGGTTCATTATATGCACCCTTTTCTAAATTGATCTAGCATCCATATTCAATTAATTTTTCTCTTGTCCAAATCTTCAAATACACCCTTCAATTTAGTGAAATTGTATGAAAACAAATCAACATACTCGTGGAGTAAAGCTACAATCTTTGCAACCATATATTCACCCTAGTAACCCATGATAACAACTAGTTTCATCTCTACCTCCATCCCATTGTTAATTTGCTTTGTTTGTAATGGCTCGTGTAAATGCATTCTATAGTTACTATCCCATATATCTTTCACTATGTATTAACCTTCTATCCTCGAATTATAGATGCCAAAGTTCCTTAGTGGCATGTGTCTATGGGTACACCCTATGTAAAACCTATGGTCAAACATTTTGGGTAATCCTTCTATTGAAACACTAAATGTGTTGAGGTGAGTTTGCAACACCCCTATAATGTCCTCCCAATCATGCAACACACTCTTATGGGTATCCCATCGTCTTGCAAGGGTCTCTCCCAAATGAGATACAGTGTTTCAATCCTTTGTTCTGCCACGATATGTTCTCCACTTTATCCATGAATTCCCTTGAGTCAATTGTGCCATCGTACTTTAGTAATTCATTCAACAAGTTTCATTTTCCCATTGGTATGCTCACGAGCACTATGCATTGTTGTGTGGAATACACAATCTCCATTCTACCACATATGAAAGGTATCTTCCAAGTCTATGGAAAATGACCACACTTTGTGCCAACTTAACTCTCCATCAAGTATTAGATTTATGTAATCCTCTTGATGCTAAGTAGTGATATTATGAAGTTGAATTAAGGCACCATCATGCAACACTTCCTCAATGTATTCCACAAAGCACACACCCAAAGCTTTATCTGAAGGTTGAATGAATTTACTACCCTTTTTCACAAATATCATCCATCTTTGTTTCAAATTCAAATAATATCTATTGGAAACCTAATCCTTAGGGATTATGGCATATGTATTATTCTCTTAAGAAAGAACACGAAGAGTCTGAAGAGAATGTGAAGAGTTAGAAGGAGTCCAAGAGATCTCTTAGGAGATTAATCCAAAGGTCATAGAAATAATGTACTTGTACATGTATGGTATGAATGAAATGAATCAGATGCTTATCAATTTATCTTGTCCATTTTTATGTGTATTCAATTGTGGTATGCAAGGATCTTCATACCCTACTTGATTGTGTGAGTGCCAAGGTGTGTGGCCTTCCTCAATGATGAGTTTTATGGTCCTCCTCTCTCATGTCCCAAAACCCTCAATGGCTCCCTCTTGCATAAACATTGCACCAGAAACACCCACGCACTAGATGGGCACATTTGTGAATTATTCCTTAACCTCAATGTTAATCTTCTATGGTGAATGCTCTTTGTCTATGCCTTCGTCCTCTTCAACACTCACCCAAATAGGGTCTAGTTTCTATAAACACTCAACATTCTCGTCCATTATGTTCGTGCATGGTGATAACATGTGAATAGGGTCATTCTTAGTGTGAGCATCGCCATCTTGTCCTTTGTCTGTTTGATAGAATTTCTGTGCATTAGGAAGCTCTCAAATTTGCATTCATTTGCTATCCTTTTTGTTTCTATGGTTGAGGTAATGTGAGTATGGCCACCAAATTATTCAATGGGCTCTATTATAGGAATCAAGAAAGGAGTTAGATTTGGAAAATATGTTGCTTCATATATTTGGAAGGATAGAGGAAGTTGACTTGATTAATGTCATGGGTGGACAATGGTTGTGGCTATTGAACCTGTAGTTCTAGTGTGTACCCAACTCTGCATGGTGTACCATGTGCTTAGAATGGGTGACCCCCGCTACTAATCTAGCGTGATCTCTTGACTCCTATGCATGTTCATCTCCTTATTTGCATATAGCCTCTGAAAACCACATCTCAACTCTTTTCATTTGCGTCCCACAGGACCTCTTCAAGCACCATCCTGACATTTCAGATGGACCTGTCAACACCTTGGTGTATCTCCAGTCATGTAGACCGCATGGCATCTCTCCTCCCACGATGTATCAAATTTGTGTGATAAGGATGAGTCTGACCCCTTGTGTACGATTGATGGCTTATGGTACAATACATGCTCAAATCCTACCATTGTTAACCCTTTTTTTAAGTAATGGGATCATTTTCCTCATGAGGCTAAGAGGAAGAAACTTGATTGACATAGGCACGAGTTACTTTTATGGTGAGAAATTGACAGAACTACTCCCCCAAAATCGCTTGAGTTGTGTATACAAAGAGGGAAAATAATCACGCATCAAGAAATTTGAGCTCCTCTTTTTGGGTTCCCCAATCAATCAAATCAACATATTTGTGGAGCCCATGGATTGAAAGTGTTGATCATGAGATCTACGAGATTATTCATTTGTGCTTTGTATCATAATCCTTGTGTAGAATTGTGCTCAAAGAGGTATCTAACTATGTAAGCATGTTATAATTATTTTTGTAAAAATGTAATTGATATACATGCGCAATCACGAGGGCCTTATTTGGTTGATACTTGGTCATAATAATAAGTTGCTAAGTTTGTCACTGGAAAAGTAATTTACATATAGGTAAACAAAGTTTGAATTAATTGATACAAATTGGAGCCCTCAAATATGATGATGTTGATCCTTTTATAGTTAATACCATTTTGCTTCTTAAATTTTGTAGAAAATGTTGGAGAAGAGGTGCCATTCAGTAGTACACCATCTTCTTCATGTAATTCACTTCATGTACTGAGATATGAGTTGGATGGATGTTGTCATCATTGATATTCTATTGCATTGAACATGGTATGTTGAATACGATCAATTAGATGAGAAACATTTGTGGATATATACTTGCTTCCAAATTCAAGAATAATAGTAACTTGTAAATAGCCCTTTTATAAGTTTACTAACTAAATTACATTGTAAAGGGGTGCATTTTTGGTAGAATCTCACACTCTTTATTTATTGAGATTACATTATTAAGAAAAATGGCTCAAATTGATGAGTTATTAGAGTTATTGAATACTATAATACTCTATTGTATTAGATATATGGTCAAAATCAACAAACAAACTCTTAATCATGTCCTAACCCATTTATAAGATTCACAGGACAAAATTGAATTTCTCCAACTTGAGTCACAACTCCAATGAAATGAATTACGATAAAAGAGTCATCATTTTGAGCTAGTCCTTGTTCGAAAAATTTCTCATTTTGAGTTCGGGAAAGAATCTTATCAACAACTAGCACATGATCATATTAGTGATGCCACTTTTAAAGCAAAGTCAAATGAAGATGAAGATGTTCCAATTGTACTTTCAAATCCCATATCTAGAGCTTGGGAAAAAGTCATCAACAACAAGCATAAAACCAATATTAGATAAGAAAAGGAAGTGAATTTTCACATTTAAAACTATTCCAAACCAACTTGGTTCTAAAGTGTTGGGTTTCTTTAGGATAATACTTCACCTGCTCCACTTTCACATCAAATTGCCAAATGCCAACATTGCCAATATGCTGGCCACTTGAAGAATTAGTGTTGTTATCTTCCTCATTTTGAGCATTGGGGAAAGCATAATCATCCTTTAGACAAATGTTCTAGTCATAAGAGCCCTGCAAGAGTAGAGATTTATCTTGGATGAATCACTTTTTGTCAATGATCATCAACAACCAAGAAGATATATTGGTCATATTTTAGAATCCATTCTCAAGTATTGACACATCTTGTAGTGGAAATATTCATCTTCTCACCTTGTAAATGACATGGGGGGATATCAATGATTGACAATCAGATTTCAAGTTTCAAAATCCTATTTTTTTTTTCTCAGTAAAATTAAACTATTTCTATTGAGTAAAATATAGTACAATCCAGAGTGGCAAGAAACCGGGCGACTGGAAATGATGAAACTATCAACCTCGGTCCCGGAGAAGGGGTGAACCAATCACGGAGCTACAACAATTAACTTGAGAGCAAAAACTGACAATTACCCCACAGGGGCAGAATTCTCAACACGATGTTTTTTCCCTTTCTTTTTATTGACTTTTATCCAACCATCCTGGGGAGTATGAGCTAAAACAACTTGAAGGCTGGAGTTCTCCAGCAGGGGGATCTCCTTATCTGATTCAGAAGAGGAGGTCTCATGGATGCGTTTCAGGGCGACTGCTATGACAGTGGTGTGCGCAGGAGTATCAGTGGACGGGTCCATCGTCTGAGGCGCCTGGTCCGGTTCTGCATCGCTCTCCTCATCTTCCGAGCTTGAGGAATCAGAACTCACTGCTGGCGGCGGAGGACAAGGGGTCCATCGTTTGGGTTTGGTCTTTGCAAAGTTGCCCTTTTTCGATTTTGCAGGTAGTGATGGGCAAGAATTCTGTAGGTGCCCTGTTAGATGACAGTGGCGGCAGCGGAAGGCAGTGTTTTCGTAATCCAGATTCTGGGTCCAGACAAGTCATTGATATTGAGAATGATTTGGTCTGGAAGTCCTTTGCTTAAATCCAGCTCCACACATATTCTGGCATATGTGTGGAGACCTTTGGTTTCCCGCCAGAAATCTCCACTGATGAAACTACCCAAGGTGTTGCCTATGGCTCTATATACAATAGTATGCCATAAGTGGGCAGGTAAATTTGGAAGCTTGATCCATACAGGTGTCCTGGTAATGACGGCAGTTGGTGGATCAAAATCTGGGAACCAAGGGGTCAAGAAGAGCCCTGCCGTTCCCATGAACCAAGGGCCTTTTTCTAAAGCCTTTTTATAATGCTTACTATTATCAAATAGAACAATGAAGTAACCTTTTGAACAGAAACTGATCTTACAATGATGAGTCCAGTTTGCATGGATCCATGCATAGAGATCCTGAGATCGTGGCCACAGTCCATTAAATCTGCAAATGATGGCTCTTTCTGCAAATTCTTGAAGTTGGGTTGCAAGATCATCATGGGTGATTTCAACAGAGGGGACTTCGTCTATCTTATCAACCAAAAAGGGCTTAGATTTATGGACCTCCGGGGGTTTGGGGTTCTCAGAGTGTACTGCTTCTTTGTATGAGAAAGGAGGAGCAGAGGATGACTGTCCCGCTGCACCTCCTCTCAGACGAAGGGTAACCACCAAAGAGCTGTTCCTGGAAATGCTGTAAGAAGAGAGGGGAAGAAGGTCTTCAAGTTGCTTTCCTTGAAAGAGGAGTCTCTGAAGGCCTGAAGGGATCCCAATTCGCCATTCTAGCTCCAGTTTGAGATCCAGCACCAGATTTGAAGAACTGACCCAATGCAGGATGGTTCTGTCTGTAGGCTGAGAAATTTGGATCTGAAAGGAGTCTAAGAAGAGCCTAGACCCAGTGTCAGGGCTTCTTGTGCTTCCGGGAGCAGATCTGCCATGGCGACTTTCCATCTGGGGTGTCAGACCTGCAGGAACTTGGCCAATCTGTCTAATGTGAGCCCAATCTGAAGGAGACTTTTTGTTATCTGGCATCCAGAGTAGGGTTTGGTGCGGACTGTTCTGCTTATTGGGCATCATGGCGGATCTGAGTGTCTGACCACCTTCCGTGGTCCAGATACCCGATCCAGCTCTATAAATCGGCCCTGCAGACGCCTCTTGTACTAGATCTGGTATAAAGGGAGGATAAATAAAGAATGGAGTTACCCTTACTGCAGATACGTTGCCTTGAGGTCTACTTGCTTCGGCTTCGTCCACGATCAGTATTTCTTCCCGCCTCACATCTGCCCCAGGGGTCTGGAAACTCCGATCTGGGCTATGCTTCTGGCCGATCTCCTTAACGTCTGTAGTCCTGTGCATGCAGGAGGCAAAGACGGTTTTTCCAAGGTCAATGGGGTGCACGGCTTTGGGGCTGATCCGGATGAGCCCAACAGTAATGAAATCGCCTTGCCCATGGCCAGATCGGGCGTCATAGCCATCAGATGACAGAACCTTGCCCTGGACAGGTTGTGTACAGTCAATCAGACTCTGCCGAGGGTTTTCTTGGGTCCCAAGGTCCTTTGCTGGGTCGCTTTGGAAGATCGACTTGTCCGGGGTCATGCCTATGGGATCCAGCAAGGAGGCACAGTTAGTACCTGCGCCTGTGTGCCCCTTCCTCGTGCCGCTTCGAACCAGGGTTTCCGCCATCGCCTTTCGCTCCATTCGTCTCACCACATATTCTAAGTTTCAAAATCCTATTAATCAAACAAAAACAAGTGAATTTGAGCCACAACCATAACCAAAGCCAATAACTAGGGCTTAGAGCTAGAGTTAGCCATAGCCAAAGTTAGAGCTCTATCTAGATCCATGTTCCATGAGAATGATTTGGTTTGTGGTCATCAGAAAACCACCATTTGGTTTGTGATCCTCCTTAAACTACCACTCAATAGAAGACTTATAGCTTTTCTAGACAATGGTTTGTGGTCATCTTTAAACCACCATCTCATGAGTTTGTGGTCATCTTTAAACCACCATTTGAGAACACTTCCATTTTATAAAAGACATCAAATTCTGGCTAGATTAGGTATTGTTATGAGAACTACTTCAAGCCAAGTTCCAGAGTCGATGGTTAGCCTTAAACCACCATTTAATAGAAGACTCTAGCTTCTATTACCCATTTGGTTTGTGGTCTTCCTTAAACCACTAGATATAAAGAGCATATTTAACCATTTGCAACTATCCACTTCTAGATTTCAACTCTCTTATTGGACTCACACACACCCCTTCAGATTAAAGGGGGGAATGTTGGAAACCTAATCCTTAGGGATTATGGTAAATGTATTATTCTCTTGAGAGAGAACATGAAGAGTCTCAAGAGAAAGTGAAGAGTCACAAGGAGTCCAAGACACCTCTTGGAAGATGATCCAAAGGTCATGGAAATAATGTACTACTAGATGTATCATATGAATGAAATGCATCACGCACTTATCAATTTTTATTGTCCATTTTTGTGGACAATGTCTAGTATCATCATTATCAAACACCTGTTGAAAAGTGTGCAACAAGAAATGCTTGTTGAGAGTGCAACAAGATGATGGAGCTTAGTGAAAAGAGTCGCCTTCACTAAGTGGGCCCGCAGGCTATTTTTGGCGCAAGTCTATTTTTAGACTATGTCTATTTTTAGACATATGGATCATGTCTATGGATTGCAGGTCGTTGTTTATGGATGATTGGTCAAGTTGGGAAAAATAGATGGACTTCTATTTTTGATGAAAGTGTGAGTGATCACAGTGTGAGTGATCAAAGTCTATTTTTAGACTGGCTGTCAAAAATAGAAAAGTCAAATATTATTGTCTCATAATAATATTTGGACTATAAACTTGATCTTATTCTCTTGGAGCACTTTAGGATGAGCTACGGATGTGGTACATGCAGATCCCAGAGGGAAATACGTGGTTACCTATGGGATGACTAATATTTGCATGCAGGGCTTCAGTTAGAACTCAAGTGAGTTGAGTTTAGTGGACTGGAGGTGCAATTGATGGAGTTGTGTTCAGTTTAGCTTTGTTAAACTGGTTGTATTTAGTCTAATTGATCAATAGACTAGAGATGAGTTGGGTGAATTAGTTATTAATTAATTCACAAGTTATTAACTCATAATGCAACTATAGAATACATCAGTTAACTCAGTTGCATGTTAGTGCATGTTCAGTTCAACAAGGATAGGTGGTAGAGAATCAGATTGCTATCAGTTGTGACTATAGTTGTGCACCAGATCTTGCACAATCAAGGGATTGAGTATGCCAATGAGTTTGCTCACGTATTTGCCCAGTATTGTAGCCTTTGCTCACGTCCAACAAAGTGTGAGTGATTATTTTGAGGTGAAATACGAGTTTGGGAAGCCATTCTCATCAGTTCTTGAGCAGGTATTGAGCAGTGGAGGCAGGCAAGCAGTGGAATAGATTTGGAGATCAGATCTTAGCTGTATTGTGTGTAACAGGTGGAGATACTTGTGAGAAGTATTATGATGTGTAATGTTACATGATTCAATCAATATAATATACAGATAGTTGGGGTTTTTAGCGAGATGCTTTCCCCGGGATACAAACTGTGTTTATGAGTTTGATTGATGCTTCTATGTGTGCCTGTGAATGTTTCTGCTTCTGTAAATTGATGATCAACGTAGAGGAGGTTATGTATTATGCATGTTCCGCTTATAAGTGTATAATCAGGATAATGTCTGTGAATATGTGTCATATTATTCAAAATTTCTACACGGTATCGGAGCTCGATAATTGTAGAAAAAGTTTCTACATGGTATCGGAGCTGCTTGATTTGTAGAAGAGATTTTTATAGGATATCAAGCGAGGATTGATCATCAGATCTACTATTCAGGAAGTGTTTACATTCTATTTCTTCAGGTAGAGTCTGTAATCGGGCCAGGTAGCCTCTGGATTCATCCTTCTTTTGGAAGGTGAGATATCCGGTGAATGCCCAGACAGTCAATCTCTGTACAAGAAATACTTTGTTCTCATGAATTCTAGATTGGAAGCGGTTGAGTTTTGAGCTGGTGGAATTCGGATTTAATTCCAAAGCAAGAGATAAACTCAGAAACATTCAGTGTGAGGATGGAGACAATATGCCCCAGTATCTCACGAAGTTCACCCAATGCTGGGATGAGCTGGGAAGTGTGGGGGTGACTGTAGGATGAGGATGGTGAGTCTAGCACTCCTTGACCTTCCTAAGAGTTGGCATAGCTGCCAGGACTCGGTGAATGGAAGGGAGAAACTCCCAAATTGGGAACGACTATGGTCGGATTTGATGTAGGAGGAGATTAAACGGAGCACCAGAGACGGTTCTTCATCCATGCAGGATGAGGAGAACTGTGCCTTAGCGAGTAAGGCGAAGAAGGGGAAGGGGAAGGTTTCTCTTTCTGAATCTAGTTCTTCCAATGATGGGAAGAAGGTTGACAAGGCGAAGGTGAGATGCTTTCGTTGTCATGAGTTGGGTCATTATGCTACTAATTGCCCAAAGAAGAAGTCCAAGAAGGGATCCGGGGAAGGATCTGAAGGTGAGGCAACCTCACTTGCTTCACAGTTTGAGTTGGACTTCACACTCTTCGCATGCATGGTTTCATCCATGGTGGGAAGTGGTTGGTTTCTTGACAGTGGAGCTTCTTTCCACATGACCGGTGACAAAAGTTTGTTCAGTACTTTGGAGGAGAAAGATCTCCAGATACTCATAGGGATGGGTAATGATGAGAAGTATAGTGTCTCAGGTGTAGGCACGATTATTTTTCAGAGGGAGCATGGAGCTCGCCTTACCTTGACCGATGTCAAGTATGTACTAGGACTGAAGAGAAACTTGGTGTCGATCGTGATGTTGGAAGATAGAGGCTATGATGTGGTCTTTAGTAAGGGAAAGGTTTTCCTTAGACACATCATCACTAGACAGGTGAAGCAGATTGGTTCACGGGTCAAGAACCTGTATGCTCTTGAGGTTCAAGATGCATGCAAAGCCTTGAGCAGCGAGGCAACTGATGGAGACTTGGTGGTTGAGAGGGAGCGTAGATTAGCTCTCAACATGCAGAGCCAGAAGAAGTCTCAGACGATTGTGGAGGAGCCACAATTGGTGCAGCAGCTTCAGGAGATTGTGGAGGAGCCACAACAGGGGAAGCTGAGAGGAGATCGAGTAGACTCATCTAGAGACCTCCAGTAGGGGGAAACTTCGAGCCAGATGGGCTGAAGGATCGCATGCAGGCATACCTCCAGGTAGGAGGTGGGGTGATGTGGATTGATTGTCCCAAGGAGGAGGGGCAGGATCCTTGAGGTACCCAACCTCTTGGATGAGACCTTGCTACGGGAGCCCTGATGTGTAGTAGCAGGAACTGACTGATTGGGTAGAGACAGATGCGGATGGAGCGACAGAGAGAGCGATAGTGCAGGGAATCCTAGGACAACACATAGCTAGCAGGCTGCAGCAATGCGAGAGGCACACATGTTTTGCACAGTGCTAGGTGGCACAGAGAGGTGTGCAATGGTGCGAGATGCATGGAGATGTTGCAGTAGCGCAGATGTCAGAGAGGGAGAACTTGTCAGCAGCAGGTAGAGCTTCAGCATCAGAGGGTGTTTCTATCCCAACAGGGAGGTCAGTTGGGAGGTGCAATGCAGATGCAATGCTAGGAGATAGAACCAACAGCAGCACGGATGCAGTCAAAGATCAAAGTGACAGAGGCTAGAGCAGTCAGATATTGAAAAGCACAGAGATGCAGAGTTTCAGTCGACAGAGGCAATAGCAGTCAGAGACTTTGATGACAGAGCAAGTGGACCGGCCAGATGTGTTGCATGGAGAACATTCCAGAGTTACAGGATCGGGTTTGAGAGGAAGCCTTTCTTGTTGAGAGGGAGTGTTGAAAAGTGTGCAACAATAAATGCTTGTTGAGAGTGCAACAAGATGATGGAGCTTAGTGAAAAGAGTCGCCTTCACTAAGTGGGCCCGCAGGCTATTTTGGCGCAAGTCTATTTTTAGACTATGTCTATTTTTAGACATATGGATCATGTCTATGGATTGCAAGTTGTTGTTTATGGATGATTGGTCAAGTTGGGAAAAATAGATGGACTTCTATTTTTGATGAAAGTGTGAGTGATCAAAGTCTATTTTTAGACTGGCTGTCAAAAATAGAAAAGTCAAATATTATTGTCTCATAATAATATTTGGACTATAAACTTGATCTTATTCTCTTGGAGCACTTCAGGATGAGCTACGGATGTGGTACATGCAGATCCCAGAGGGAAATACGTGGTTACCTATGGGATGACTAATATTTGCATGCAGGACTTCAGTTAGAACTCAAGTGAGTTGAGTTTAGTGGACTGGAGGTGCAGTTGATGGAGTTGTGTTCAGTTTAGCTTTGTTAAACTGGTTGTATTTAGTCTAACTGATCAATAGACTAGAGATGAGTTGGGTGAATTAGTTATTAATTAATTCACAAGTTATTAACTCATAATGCAACTATAGAATACATCAGTTAACTCAGTTGCATGTCAGTGCATGTTCAGTTCAACAGTGACAGGTGGTAGAGAATCAGATTGCTATCAGTTGTGACTATAGTTGTGCACCAGATCTTGCACAATCAAGGGATTGAGTATGCCAATGAGTTTGCTCACGTATTTGCCCAGTATTGTAGCCTTTGCTCACGTCCAACAAAGTGTGAGTGATTATTTTGAGGTGAAATACGAGTTTGGGAAGCCATTCTCATCAGTTCTTGAGCAGGTATTGAGCAGTGGAGGCAGGCAAGCAGTGGAATAGATTTGGAGATCAGATCTTAGCTGTATTGTGTGTACCAGGTGGAGATACTTGTGAGAAGTATTATGATGTGTAATATTACATGATTCAATCAATATAATATACAGATAGTTGGGGTTTTTAGCGAGATGCATTCCCCAGGATACATACTGTGTTTATGAGTTTGATTGATGCTTCTATGTGTGCCTGTGAATGTTTATGCTTCTGTGAATTGATGATCAACGTAGAGGAGGTTATGTATTATGCATGTTCCGCTTATAAGTGTATAATCAGGATAATCTCTGTGAATATGTGTCATATTATTCAAAATTTCTACAACACCTAGTCAATCCCTAACAATTCAAGGTGGGATCCTTACAATCTGTTACATCAATGACTTAAAAATACGCATAAGTTCATAATGCCATCTAGACCAACCTCTGTCTATTCCATCTGGAAATTGGAAAAGTTCACAATTAGTTAGGCAACCACAATTGAATTGGCGGGTACACCAAGTTTGTTGATCCCATGAAATCCTAGTATTTCTTAGGCAATATTTTCACATATGATCCTTGACAGAACATGACCTCTCACATTATACATCCTCTAATTAATGAATTCAATTGAAATTCCTTCCTTGAGATTCTCATTTTCACATGATTCATGGATCTGACATTGAGAGGTGATTCCAATACACATGCAAGAACATCCTTCAAATTGGATGCAACTTGGTTATCTTCCAAATTCCATACGAATGTTCTCAACCATCCATGGACTATAATTATTGATTACTGCATCAATATATTTTGACAGTTGCTTGGAAATCATACAATAGAGAATGGTATTTTCACTTATGTATAATTGAAATCTTATGTGCCAACTACTTCATGTATGACTTTCACCACATTACATAAATATCCTTTGTGCTAAATTTCATCAAATCACACCTGCTATGTAGACCTACGAATAATCCCTTGCTATGCAGTGCCCACATCCACTCTAGTCTTAGCGCCACTTGTGACAATATTTATACATGTGCCTGAGTGAGCCCCCAAATTGTCACCAAGGATTTGTGGTTTTGAATAAGTCATGCTCACTTTATGTTGCATTTTGCCTTGCACTTCCCACTTTCAATAAACTCTGAAAATCCTTAGTGTCATGCATGAATTTTTGGCGGTGGACGTAATGATGTTGATACAACTTTTGATAGTTTCATGTGATGTTCCCCAACGCATTATAGTTCTAACACCATGGAAAATGATGGTTCACATGATTATATAATGCTTGGTTATCTTGATTTTGTGTTTTCCCTTTATTTTCAACTCTAAATGACTCTATCATGAATAATTCGTTCTCAAAGTTCTTGGAAAGGGTAGAAAATGCATGTCATTCCTCTATATGATGAGTGTTTACCCTACAAAAGTTGTAATGTACTACTACTAGAGCTAGTTAGATTTTGGCATTTCTTGTCAATCCCCTATGTTCCTTGCCACATATGGGTTCTAAACTGCAATGGTATGACTTTGGGACACGAGGCAAACATTTTGTAGATGTACTTTTGTTTTACATAGTGTGCACCACACTATCTCTCTTGCAATTTACTTTCCCTTCACTAATTATTGGATCTACTTAAAAAGATTTGTTAATGGATACTGAAATTGTGCTAATGTTAGAAATGAAGCTTCAATTGGTCCACTAAGTGACTCTACCTACATTGTGACTTAAATCTTCCCATCACATGGACAACTATTATTGCAATAACTATGTTTGTAGATGAAATAATGTTGTAGCATGTACACCAACCCTATATTATTTTTATATGAGCTCTTCATAAAGTAATGTAGACCCTTCTAAATTCTATTTGTTTTTTAATTTTAATGATTTTACTCAATTAGTTATGATTTTAACTTGTTTATATTTCATTTTGATTCTTTTAATTTTGTATGATTAGTTTTTAAGGTTTTATAAGTTTTTCATGGTAATGGTTTTTGCCTTATTAATTTAATCCAAATTGATCTCTAGTTCATAATTTTTGAATAGTTAAACCCATAAGGTAAAATCCTTTATTTTGAATTCAGACATGATTGACGACTTGTTGGATTAATTATTCTGGATGGCAAATAAATCGGATGAGGGTAATCCAAATCCAAATCAAACTTCAACAGTTACAATAGTTCAGATACTGAATATCGATACCATGTATCTGGATCTAGAGGGAAACCTATTGCATTATCATTTGAGTTTATTATTTTTTGGGGACTTCTTTCCTTATTTATTTATAATTCCTATTAACACATGATAATCAACGATTTGAACTTTTCAAGACATGATGTAAGTCATTGTTAAAGTGGAATATGACTTGTCATATGCCACATCATCCCACACGACATATATTTGGTTAGTCATAATGATGTGGTTGTTGATATGGATCAATGACTTGTTTTTTCATTTTGAGATTTTGTATATGTATCCAGAACCAACAGAACTAATATTTGTTCTCTCCAGATGTTGTATACCAGATAACTTAATCTCAAGCGATGTGTATTCAGATCTAGGATGCAACTTATTGTAACTTAGTTGATCATGTATTATCAATTGTATTCAAATTTGGAAGGATTACTCATGGGTTCTATTGCTACACCTCAAATGCTCCTAATTCTAGATATATTTTTCACAATTGATTTGTATTTAGATATCCAGGGCCATACAATACATTATTTTATTCAAATCATCCAGATATTTGGATACTTGAATATGTAAACAATTGTAATTTATCTAGATGCTTGTCTACTCTAGTTGCCAAACGTTCACCGTGTTATCTCTATATCAATCATGCCATGGTCAGATCTATGTGGCGTTATTGCTATCCTATGTGTTAATGTTGAGGTGTACATATAGACGTGGAGGGCAAAGTCATGGGTTTTTCATATGCAAAATATATATATGGTCAAGGTCAAAATAATAATAATTATACTATTAATTATCTCTTATGTTATGTTGCACATTAAATTCAATTATTTAAAACCTCTTGTTTTCATTTTACCCAACTAATGTGGTATAAACCTCCACAATGGTGCAAGCAAAAAATGATAAGTCACATATCAAACTAACAACACACTTTTCCTATAAACTATTAAGTTCAAGTCCTATTCATCTTAAGACTAATTAGGCCAAGTACAATTTTGAAAGGATAAATCATGGAAACAAATTGATTAATAATCATTTTAATTTTTATTGTTGTAAATAAAATTACTTGGATTGTGTATTTTGAAATAATTTTGGACAGTTTGTTCATTTTTTGCAGATTTATAGATAGGAGAAATAATCTTGAAGACCAGGAGTACAAGTAAAGTGAGAGAATAAACGAAAAATTGGACAAAATAAGGATGAAGGCATTTGTGTGTGGAGAAATAAAGGACAATATATGTACAACATCCTGAATCACACACAATCATGTGTGTAACAAATTTCAATTTGTTATATAATGAAAAATTCATTTATTAGAAAAAAGGAAAAGACTTGCAAAAGGAACAACTATGTGATTTTATAGACGATTCTCATTAAATTATTGTGGAATATGAGTTGGAAAATCAAGATTATTTCACGATTTTTTTTTATGAATTTGAATGATTGTAATGAGTAACAAATTAGTTTAAAATGAAACTCTTTCAACGGAGAAGGGGTTGGAAACTTTGTACTGTAAGCTATGTTTTATTATTAGCTATAACAATAAATTTGAAGACTATATTTATATTGTAGAAGTTGATTGTTGGAACTTGCAATTGCTCAATTTACATTCCTTTAAGTTGTTCAATTTCTATTTTTCATTTTGATGCATGGTATTCTTTTCATATTTTAACAATTTATTTAATAGATATTTATCATATATGAGAGTATGCATAATATTGTTTTTTAAATAACTATTTATTCAAAAAATAGTAGAAAATATACTTGTGTTTTGATATTTGTTGGATTCTGTGAATTATCTCCTAAGATTTAGTTATTAATATTTTGCTTCTGTTTAAAATATATAAACTTGTTCCTAGCTATCTAGGATACATACACACACACACACACACACTCACACACACACACACACACACACACACACATATATATATAGAGAGAGAGAGAGGCTAATAAGACTTAGATTTGATATATTTATGCTGATATTTGGGCCCACATACCAGTGGAGATCACTACATCAAACAAGAAAACAAGAGTGGGTCTAATTGGGACTTGCCAACGGATGATCCTAACTCATTGTTATTGGTTGAATATTTATAACCATCAATAAGTAACAATTTTCTGATAAACAATTCCTTGTGTTTGACCTCTTGGATGGTGTAACTCAACTAACTCATCAAATCTTAGAAACTTTGGTCATATTCCCACACTATTTCTTCCACCTTCCACTTAATCTCCTTTACTTTTGTAATGTTTTGATGCTCCAACTTTGACTTTTGGAATTCCCTCACAAAGTTTGCACATTAATGAACCAAAGTCACTCCATGCAAAGTGGGAGCACTTTGCTTTCACTTCACATGCTCTTTCGTATGGCATAATTTGGAACTCAAGTAAATAGATTGAATCTATGGTTCTTTATGCATTCCATATAACATTATAGGGTAATCAATGGCACTCCACATCTTCATTGTCGTTGTTGTGAAATGAAGGAATTTGCACAAATGATCATTTGACTTTGTTGTCTCCATTATTGCATGCTGGCTTTAAACCAATGCTACTCTTATGGTGGCACTCATAGAACTAGACAATACTAAAGACAAATTATGACTCCCTTTAGTGGTCAAAATTACATTGTGCAAAGCCATTGTAATGGTTATACTCACGTTTCTAATCAAACACACACTTGTGCTCTGTGAAACAATAGTCACAAGTTCACGACATTGAACCAATTGTGTGGTGGGTGGGATGTCATGGGAATTGCCTTCATAGTTAGTTTAGTCTACTTCCTAGGTAGGGTGGTTTGTTACATGATTAGAGTACCAGAATGTCACAAAATTGAAAGCATATTCAAACACTTCTTAATTATACTCTTCCATGACTTCTGTTAGCACCTGGATTGAACCTCAGGCTGAAGGAAGGCAATGCCAGGGTAACCACAAACCACGCTTAGCCAAATAGCTAGCCCTATTAGGCCAGGAGAGGGCTCTCTTTGTGAGGATCTCAACCAAGATGACTGGATCAGGAAAATGATATTAGGCTAGGTATACTAGCACAAGGTTTGATTTGATTTGAAGGGGTTCTGCTGGATCAGGAGGAGCCGGACAGTTTGGGCAAGGAAACTAGGTCAAAATTGCAGGGTGTTCAATGGGAAAAGGTAGGTATGAAGCTTAGCACTCTAGGGTTTGATTGGGTGAGGTGATTTAAGACCGGTGAGAAGCTAAGAAGAGCATGTGATCATCATGGATCCTTCCTAAACTGCATAAACTGGTGAATATTTTCCCAAAGCAGAGCATTAATGTTATGGATTTTGCCTATCAACTTGAAAACATCCACTTAGAAGCAATGAAATGATTAATGAAGTACACAAAACATTTAAACATATGATCACAAGAGAGGAAACCGAACTAAACACAATACCACATGGATCCCAAAGAAATAGCTGCAATTTCTATTTAATCTCCTGCTAAACTGATACAAAATGATGTCCTTTCAAAACCTAAGCATCCAGCTGAATCCAACCCTCTACAATGAGAAAGAAGAAGAATATATAGACATGAATTCAACCTCCTCCCATCCTCAGGGGTCAAATCCCTAAGATGAGGAGCTAATCTAACCAACACTTAACAAGAAACTAGAATCTAGGCATCCTAACAACTTGCCTCTAAAACTGAGGAAACCGATTTATTTGTGCTCAAAATGACTTTTAATCTAATGAATCTACCCTCTACTACTAATTATCCATCATATTTACAAGCCAATTTATCATTTACATTAGTAAAACATCCTCCATGAGAGAAAATCCATGATCACAGTCAAAACACAGTGAAATGGCAATCCTGTGGCAAATTTGTCATACGCGCAGCGCCAATTTCAGGTCCCTTTTGGAGGTTTTCCCGACATCCAAATTGAGCTCATAATAGCTCATTGGAAATCTCTTCAAGTCTACTTTCCAAAAATCTAGAATTTCTTCATTTGAAGCTCATTTGACCCCTAAAAAGTTGATTCTCCCAAGATTGCTTCTATGTGTTCAAAAAGTGGCAGAAAGGTCATTTTTGGGGTGTTTTTTGACCTTTTGGTAGAACAGTTCTGCTCCAAAAACTTAGCAAATGCATAAGGTGCATGTACTCATTGCTCTGAATCCAAAAATGCAAGCCATTTTTCCATTGAGTGTCCCTAGGAAAAGCTCAACACCACCAAGTTTTATGTGTTAAAATTTCCAAAATTTGCCAAAGGCAAAAATTCCTCCAAATTTGATCAAAATTGGTGAGCAGCACCTTCATCAAGCATCCTGATGAGCCAAGGAAGCTTTAGCAAGCAACCTAAGCCTATCCTCCTCTTTTTGCCTTTTAGAGCCCGTCTTAGCCTTGCTTTCATCTATTTGACCCTTATATTGCAAATTTTGTTTTGGGTCCTGTAGTGGTAGGCCATGTGCCTGATGATCTGGTTGTCCCTATTGGCCCTTTGCAACAACTTTTCTAAGTGCAAATTGACTCTTTCAAGCCAAATTTCTCTATCACCCTCAATTTCCTTCTCAATTGGAGTCAAAGTGACTGGTGCTTCTTCCTCTTGCATTGCTGATTTACCCTTGTCACCTTGTCTTTTTATCCTGAGAAGTTCCAGCTCCATGAGGACCTGCTTATCACTCAGTTGCTTGTTCTCTTGTTCCAGATATGTGATGACATACTTGGCTCTCTCCAAGTTGTCCATCAATGCTTGGATTTGAGCCTTTTTCTCCTGTATGATGATGTTTTATTTTGTTGCTTCATCCAAAGCCTCGAAATCAATTGTCTCTATGCCATGATGAATATGATGTTGTTCTGTCTCATCATGCTCCATCAAATCAAAATTTCTCTCCTCCTCATCATCTTTGTCTCCTCTGTCCATGTTTTCCAAGCTTTGAGGTTATGTACTCCTAGAAAAGGGATGGAGGGGGTGAGCAAGGGTGATTAGGAATAAGGGAAGGGGAAGTGATCTTGTGGGGTATTTGGTGGACTAGGTAAACATGAAAATGAGTGGGAGGGTATGAACAATGAAAATGAGGGAGATGAGCTAGGATTTTAGGGTATTGCTTTGGGGATGAAGGAAAAAGGGATATGGAGTGTTATGTAGGAGGGGTTTAGGGTTTTAGGGATAAGTGATGGGAGGAATAGTAAGGGTTAGGGTTTTAAGGCATAAATAGAGGAGATTATAGGGTTTCACATTTAGCATATCAAATTATCCTCAAATAAATTAATTGAAAGCCAAGGATGAAATTTCAGAGGCAACACTTACTTGTTTGAGGGGTAAAGAAGACAAATTTTGTGTTTTTGGGTGACAGGAGGTCGTTTCGGCCCTTGTTGGCCCCACGCGCAGTGCCACCTACAAGTGCACAATGCCTTTCTCTACACGCGGTGCTGTTGATTTGTGCATTGAGCAAACTGGCCTACGCACAACGCTCTGTCCCTACGTGTAGCACTCCGGCCTCTACGCACAGTGCCACTTCAAGACGAATTTTGACTACCTTCCCGGTGTCCAAATTAGGCATGGGATAGCTCGTTGGAAATCTTGTCGAGTCTACTTTCCATATCTGCCTTTAGGTTTCAATTTGGAGCTCATTTCACCTGTCAAAAACTCAACCTCCCAAAACTGGTCAAAAAATGCAGAATGAGGGTGAAAAAATGCAGAGTGTTGTTGTAGGAAACTTTTGGAGGTCTTCATCAACTCCAAATTGAGTGCATGATAGCTCATTGGAAAGATATGTTTGTCTAGTTATCATTTGACTCATCAAGCAAGTCATTTGGACACTCCAGCTAGGAGAAATCTTGATTTTCCCAAGGTCACTCCAGAAGTGCAGCAACTCTCCTGTGGCAAATGATTGTTTGGAATTCTCCCAAACCATGAGACCTATGTAAAAACTAAAGGAGGTTTTTCTTCTTGGGTCTATGACGGACAAAAATGTCTCTCACTTTTGTCAAATTCATATTTTCTTTCTCAAAAACATCATTTGAATAAAACCTATCTCGATGTGTGGAACAAGGGATTTGTATAAATGAAGGGAAATTAAGGGGATGAGGGGCTTCTAAATTCTTAAGAAAAATTTGGGACGTAGGGAGGGATGTTAGGTAGTAGGGGAAAGTGGAATTTCAAGGATTGAGTGAGGGGAAGGGGTCCAAAAGGGAAAAACACAGGCCTAACCTAGAAAAGTGTCAAATTGTAGCAATAGGCTAGGGTTTGTGGGAAAATGATGAATTTGAGGGATATAAGTGATGGTAAGTGTTTAAGAAGGTATATTAAAGATAGGGGAAGGTGTATGAACATCATGATACAAGTTATGTTGATGATTTGACCATACAAGAAAAATTACCTTCAAAACCCTAGGAGAGGGAAATGAGCCTTACCTAAGCACAACTGAAGCACAAACAAGGTGTAAAATGACCCATTGGAACCTGAAATAATGATGACAATTATTTGAATGATGGTACACTCAGTCGAATGGTGACATGGACCAATACTTGGAAAACTTTGGAAGGAGTGAAAACAATCCTAGAGCTAATACCTAGTGACCAAATTTTACTTGAAGACTCACTGAAATGATAAAAATTTGACTTTGACACCCCAAGGCCACTTTATAAGAGCATATTTGATCATTGGTGGAAGGCTGCAAAGATTGATACTAACAAATTCCACAATGATGTTCAAGTTAGTAGGATTAGGTAGCATCTCTGCCTACAATTTGATTACCTGTGTCCCTCGTAATTCCATGCATTTTCATTTTCCACCCTTTAAAAGTTCTTTCCCCTTCTACAAACTCTTAACTTCTTTACATCACCAAACGTGCTTGCTCTTCTCTTTTATGGCCAACTAAAGGTTTTTCTTGCGCTTCTATCATTCTTTGCATCATCCCATACTCTTAATGCATCTTCTCCTTAAAGACTCTTACATGGCATAGACCTTTTAGATTTATTTTTGCATCAACTCTCTATTATCTTTGTGTACCTTTATTGTTTAATCTATCATTCTCTTTCAAAAACCATTGCCTTTACCATCATTGAACCTTCAAGAAGTTCATGACACTAACTCTGCCATCAGGTCCTCCTACTATTATGACATCCCTGGCATGTAGGCCTTAAGCTTCCATCTCAATGGGGCCCAACAACATCCCCCATTCCACCATTAACACTTTTATCCACAACACTATTTCCTCAATTAGTCTACCATGTACTCCCTTGTTAAAGGATTATGGCAATTGTTTAACAACTGATGACATTATACTACAAAGTACAAAGAATAACCTTCCACTACACCTTTATCAGGAAAACCAATTGCTCGAGTCAACTTATGGTCACCTCATTGGATCTTTGGCAAGTTCTTGTGATACACTCAATGCTTTGGTTGTGGAAACCAATGTCAACACTTCTTTACAAGTCTTTCCATTGATCAGTGCAATTATTCCCTGCAATGGAAGTTGCATCGTCCTAGTCCTAGTCCTAGCTAGGGATCACCTTTTCTATTCAAATGTATAGTTTACAAGAAGGATATTAAGCAATAGGTACAATTTAACTATTTACTTACATATATAGATGCAACTCGAGATGGAGAACCCATTGTTCACCCATAGGTGGGTAGTTCTTTCTTCCCATGTGGTGGTTGTTCTCCTAGGTGGGTTTCCATCCATTCTAAGGTTAGCAAGTAATGTTTCTTCTCGTGATTAGCTCTTGGTTTAGTAAGCTAATGTTTTGCCCTTAGTTATTGTTTTAGTGAGACCGCGTATTGGAAATTCCACGCATTAGTTCTCATGTAGACAATCAAACATGTACTTATCTTTAAATCTTGGAACATCCTCGTCTACATATGCACTTTCTTAACAAGTTAACTAATGAATTATTTCTTCTAGACAACCTTGAAGTTCAACGCTTCTCAATTTACATGACATCTATGGTACTCTATGTTGGTTGATGTCTTGACAATGGAACAATGTTGTTGACTCTATGACAGATGCTTAGTCCAAAGAAGGTGTCCAATGTAGGTCTAATGTAGTTGACTATATTAATATATTCAACATTTTGAAGGAATGAGGTCTTCCCTAAGGTGTGTATGATATTTAATTAGTGTGTAAAGTATTGAAGATTTTAACGAGGATTCATTAGCTATCCTTTAATCATATTCATTCAACCTAATACTCTAAATCAATCATATTGAAGATAACAATTCACACATCATTTAGACAAACCATAAGCACATACAGACGAGTAAAACAATCTTCCGTTATATTCATACATCAATCATTATACAATAAGTCACGAATAGAACTCATTACATGACATCAAGCAACCAACTCTCAAGAGTCTTATACAACTAGAATCTCCCCCATTATATTAAAAAACTCTTATATAGGACATAAAAACGGTTATAGAAGATTCTCAAATATACCAGAGAATCAACAAACGATTCTACACTTATACATAATGCATGTGCTTTTAGGAAAGTGCTTAGTGGGTTAGAGAGATTAGAAGTAAAGGATTCACAAGATGACTCCTTGCACTCCATGTACTTAGGATTTCACAATTTTGCAGATTGAAGCTTAATATGTGATGTTGTGTCTTTTGCGAATCATCTTTTGTTAAACATTACTCTACACGAATACTTAGACACCACTATGCTACAATAATAACGTATAGCAATGTTTTAAGAAATTAATATCACCATTACTCTTTAAAAAAAGACAAAATACATTATGCATTATGAATAGTTTACAAATAGTCTCGATTTAAATACACTCTCTCTCTCTCTCTCTCTCTCTCTCTCTCTCTCTCTCTCTCTCTCTCTCTATATATATATATATATATATATATATATTATATGTTTAAGAAATTAATATCATGATTTTTTCTTTTGTCAAGTTGTCTAAATTCTCCAAATATTACATTAGACTCGACCTGTAGCTTGAGTAACCATGACCCAGGGGCATCGAGGCCATCAAAATCACTCAAGGATCTCACCCGACTTGGGCCACACCAACCCTTAACATACCCACAGAGTTTCAAATTGGTGACATTCACCTCACAAAGTGACTTAATAATACACCCCATCGTTGTCTATTCTATGCCTCGTGGGCAATATCACGATAATCTTGAAAAAATATGGCAACATGCATTATTCATTATGAGTAGTTTTTAAATAGTCTCCATCTAAATAAATAATAATACTATATATATATATATATATATATATATGTATGTATTTCTTTTTTTTGAAAGGTGGTTCAAGGACAATGAGTGATTGCCACATCTACAAGAAAATCCAGGTAGATCAACCCGAAGGGATCTACTCGTCAGCCAAACTAGCAAGGCCTAACCCCAAGGGAATTGAGGAGATTTGACCTTGTGACCTCCCAATAAGCGAGGTACTTAGCAACATGAACTCCACCAATTGAGTTATCCCTTATAAGGGAGGTCACAGGTTCAATTCTCCTCAATGCCCTTGGGGTTAGGCAATGATTAGTTTGGTTAGGGGGTGTGCTCCCTTTAGGTGGAAAAAAAATATTAATCAGATAAAATTATATATAATAAATCAAAATTTTATATAATATTATAATATAAACTATTCACATTATCATTTATTTTAAATAATTATTGTGATATTAATTTTTTTAAACATTACACACACATATATATATTTAATTGAATTATATTAATTTTATATACATATATGTATATATCATTTAATTTTCTAACTCATAGGTAAGGGTAATATATTTTTCAAGGTTCAAGGTTGTTATCACTCAGCTGGAACAGGTTGGGTTGTATCAACCTTCAACCAAATGTAACTATTTCAAACCAACTTTAGACTGGAAGTTAGTCCTTCCAATTTGAGAGGGCTCTCTCAAAATGTTTATAAAATGACTTGTGATAAACTCAAAATTCAGATGACTAACTCTGATCTATTTTTGTGATTTTTGTAGGTGAAGAAAAATGTGATAACTGCCACCATTGGGTGTGGATTCAAATTAAAAAAAAAAAAAAAATGATCAATAATAGTGTTTAATGGAAGCTGAGGCATCTATGGCTTTAAAATTGATACAACTGAACACCCACAATGATACACAGTAAATGAAGGAAATTGGAGTTGTATGACAGATTTCCAAGTAATCAAGATACTATGTAAAACTAATAACGACAAAATAAAAACTCATAAAATCCATAATAAGAATGTGAGGTACAAAAATAAAGTGCCGCAGATTTTCTATTACAAGAAAAAAATATTACAAAAGGCTAGTTTCTCACATTCCCAATCAACCCCTTCTCAAAGTCAGAAATCTACTTATTTATAGAGAAAGATCTCTTTACATAATCTTGCCACATGGGTCTGATTCAATCGACAACTATGAGATCTAATGCTATTTGATTAATGAAACTTCGAGCCTTCATAGGAATTTCTGTTACAACAGAGTTTGAATACAAATGGGAGTTGTATGGGTTGTTACAATAATTTAAAGCGTGGTACTATATTGGTGGAAACTCGAACATCTGGCTCTTTGAATCTATTGTGTTGTTTGCTGTTAAAACATGTTGAAAATGCCATTACTATTCCACTATTTCTCTACCCTGTTTTCTTGTTGCCTCTTTAATGACCATGTCGTTGGATATTTTTTGAAAAACACATATGATGTTTCACGGAGCGGAAGTGTTCGTTGATCTAGGCCATTGATCAATCTAGAAATCCCATGGTGGTCTGCATTTATGAAGGAAAGCAGGAAAGCCACTTCTCTCAGAACTGTTTATGCAGGATGGGCCACATGGCAGTCGAGGATTGGAGGAAATGAGCACACTATCATGACAATAGAGGCAAGAGGTGACATGGAGGTGAGTGATAATGTGGAGACATATGGTTGGAGGAAAATATTAGGGGAGGAGGATGCATGGAAAAATAACAGTGGAGGAGGAGGAGTAGGGACGTGGCAGGTGAACGTTGGTGCGGGAGTAGGTGGTCAACAGGGACTACTCGACAGTAGGGGAGTGGAGGTGGAGTGGGAGTATGGGTGATGTAAGCGGGAGTGGAGAAAACAACTTTCGGTGGGGTGGGGCGAAGCAATATGTGGTATTCGGGGGGGTTGAAATCACAAGGGAAGGACACGTAGCGGCAGAGAAAACCGTTTTTTGGACCCCCTACCTCGTCGTTAAAGAGAAACACAGCGGGGGGGTTCAAAAAGGCCTTAGAGCCACTGGATGAAAACAAGATCGTGATTGGGAGTGGGAACTTGTGCAAGGTTTAGCCATGGTGGACCCGACATCTTATAAGATGCTTTTTATGTCATTTCACATCCGGGAGTGGGTTCTGGTTTATTTCATCGGGGGTAGTGTAGGTTTTATGTTTGGGATTTTTAAATAAACAGTTGGAAAATGGATTTAAAGCTAGAGTTATAAAAACAAAGGGTTATCATAGTCCAATGGGGATGTTGCACCCATGTGGTGCAGCAAAGAACTAGTAGACTAGTTGCCTTATTGAAACTGAAAATGACGACATAATATCCAAGTTTTTATGGCCTTCACTTTAGGCTCAAACTTGTCAAATATATCATCCACACCTGCAAATGAGGAAAACAGAGAAAAAACAAATGGAATATATAAAATGGTATTTCTTTCAACTAGATCAAGAGATATAATGTTTGAGAAACCTGCCATTAACAGGTCCTCCTGTATATAGTTGACCATCCATCTGTTGCAATATAAATTCATTATTTCCATGATAATATGGAATTTTATACGGCCCCTTCTAGAGATTCTCGAACTTGCCATGTTTTCCTTTATCTTCAATCTTAGCTTCCCACTTCAAAACTACATCTTGAGGACTGAAATTTTCTTCTTTGGTCTTTTTGTCAAAAGTCTTTTTAATTATGTTGTGAGATTGTTGTAGAATTCTTCTCTTTTTCATGAAGAGCAATTAGTTGGTTGATCCTCCTTTGGATAACATTCGGTTCTTCTTTTAGTCCCTGCAATAGTTTCATGACCGGAACTCCAAGAGAACTAGCAAAAGCAACTTTAGTTCCATAGACTGACTCATAAGGAGAAACTCCTATAGATATTTTAGTACAAAATTTGTTAGCCCATAGAGAAAATTTGAGCTTTAAATGCCATGATCTTTTATTTTCCTGCAAAATCTTATTAATGATTCTTACTAGACTTTTGTTTGATGATTCAACTAAGCCATTACCTTGGGGGTAATAAGCTGTAGAATGGCCCAGAGTAATATTATACTAGTTACAAAATCTTACCAGCCTCTTTGATTTGAAATCTT
The DNA here is from genome assembly GCA_031772625.1 of Pinus tabuliformis. NCBI lineage: Eukaryota > Viridiplantae > Streptophyta > Pinopsida > Pinales > Pinaceae > Pinus > Pinus tabuliformis. The sequence goes on along the minus strand of CM062804.1, from coordinate 302,789,233 downwards.
GAGCATTATCAGTGATGATATTCATTGGGCAACCAAATCTTGACATGATGTTATTTTCTAGAAATTGAATAATGACTGCATCTGTAGGTTGCCTTGTGGGAATAGCTTCAATCCACTTTTTGAAGTAATCAATGGTTGTTAGGATCCAACGATGTTGGATTAAAGATGTAGGATGTATTTCGCCAATAAAATCTAACCCCCATTACTGGAAAGGGACTTCAACAAAAAGGGCTTCAAAGGCAATGCGAGTAACTTCCTTTTTCCTTCAAATATTTGACATTCATGATAAGCAACAACTTTTCTGTATAAATCTATGAACATTGAAGACCAATAAAATCATTCTTTGAGTATCTTATTCACAGTTGCTCTCCAGTAAGGATGTCCCCCACAATCACCTTTATGAAAGTCTTCGATCATTTTTTCAACTTCATCTTCCAATAAACAATTAAGAAGTATTCCACATGAATCTTTCCAATACAAATATTTATTCAAAATACAATATCTTACTAATTTCAACTTGACAAATTTGGATTTTGACTTTGTTAGTTCAAGAGGAGATCTATGATTTTGTAGTACAAAGATAACATCTTTATACCAATCTGACATTGTAAACTTTTCTTCAACAGGGATCAACTCTTCATCTTCAATTGTATCTGAATTTTCTGCTACAAAATTAATATCTAGACAGTCAAAATTTGATTGAGTCATCAACTTTGCCAACCCTTGTCCTTTTACCAATTTTGTAGGCCTGATTTCCAAATCATACTCTAGCAGAGTAGCAATCCATTTACTCCTTTTACCATATGGATTAGCTTGAGTTAATATGTCCTTTATTACAACATTAGGTACATAGGCAATAATGTGTGAATGAATGACATACACTCTAAAATCTTTAAGAGCTTTCACTAAAGCATAAGCTTGCTTCTCCATGATGTTATATTTCAATTTAGAATTTCCAAGTGTTCTACTGAAAAATGAAATAGGTTGTTCATAACCTTGTTGTCCTTTCTGCAACAATACTCTAAAAATGGTGTGTTCCGAAGCAAAAGTAAAAACTAGAAATTGCTTTGAAAAATCAGGATTTATAAGGAGTGGAGCCTCAGTAAGAGGCTTTTTGATTTCTTCAAATGAATGTTTAGCCTTTGCTATCCATTTAACATCACAATCTTTCATAAGCATCTTTGTGACATGTTTCACAATTTCTGCAAAGTTAGGAACAAATCTTCTCACAAAATTCACTTTGCCTAAAAATATTGAATTTCTTCTATTTTTGGGCTGACCAATTTTATAGATAGCAGAAGCCCTGCTTAGATCAATCTTAATTCCTTCCGTTGATATAATATGACCCAACAACTTTCCCTTTGTCAAAGCAAAAATACTCTTAGTAGGATTTAGAGAAATACCGAATTTTCTGCATTTTTGAAAGACTCTCTCCAAGTGTTTGAGATGTTCTTCTTCTTTTTTAGAAAACACAGTGATATAATCGAATTATACCACTACAAACCTGTTTATCTCATGCACATGCAATATCCATACCTCTCCGAAAATTTGTTTTTGCATTCATAAGTCCAAAAGGCATCTTTGCATACATAAATGTTCCCTAGGGTGTGGTAAAAGTTGTCTTCTCTTGATCATCATGATGTACCAATATTTGATTATAGCCTGAGAAACCATCTAGCATTGACATCCTTTGTGATCCTACAATGCTTTGCAAAATATGATCCATTTTGGGAAGTGGATAATTATCTTTTAATAAGTTCCTGAAATCAATGCATATCATAATTTCCCCATTCTTCTTTCTCACAGGCACGAGGTTATCCAGCCACTTGGAAAATATCAATGGTACTATGATATTTTCTTCAAACAACTTTTTAATCTCCTTTTCAATCAATGGCAAGAGCAATGGATTGATCCTTCTCAAAATTTTATATAATATTATAATATAAACTATTCACATTATCATTTATTTTAAATAATTATTGTGATATTAATTTTTTTAAACATTACACACACGCACACATATATTTATTTGAATTATATTAATTTTATATACATATATGTATATATCATTTAATTTTTCTAACTCCTAGGTAAGGGTAATATATTTTTCAAGGTTCAAGGTTGTTATCACTCAGCTGGAACAGGTTGGGTTGTATCAACCTTCAACCAAATGTAACTATTTCAAACCAACTTTAGACCGGAAGTTAGTCCTTCCAATCCGAGAGGGCTCTCTCAAAATGTTTATAAAATGACTTGTGATAAACTCAAAATTCAGATGACTAACTCTGATCTATTTTTGTGATTTTTGTAGGTGAAGAAAAATGTGATAACTACCACCATTGGGTATGGAGTCAAATTAAAACAAAAAATGATCAACAATAGTGTTTAATGGAAGCTGAGGCATCTATGGCTTTAAAATTGATACAACTGAACACCCACAATGATACATAGTAAATGAAGGAAATTGGAGTTGTATGACAGATTTCCAAGTAATCAAGATACTATGTAAAACTAATAACAACAAAATAAAAACTCATAAAATCCATAATAAGAATCTCAGGTACAAAAACAAAGTGCTGCAGATTTTCTATTACAAGAAAAAAATATTACAGAAGGCTAGTTTCTCACATTCCCAATCAACCCCTTCTCAAAGTCAGAAATCTACTTATTTATAGAGAAAGATCTCTTTACATAATCTTGCCACATGGGCCTGATTCAATCGACAACTATGAGATCTAATGCTATTTGATTAATGAAACTTCGAGCCTTCATAGGAATTTTTGTTACAACAGAGTTTGAAGTGTTCGTTGATCTGGGCCATTGATCAATCTAGAAATCCCATGGTGGTCTGCATTTATGAAGGAAAGCAGGAAAGCCACTTCTCTCAGAGCTGTTTATGCAGGATGGGCCACATGGCATCAGAGGATTGGAGGAAATGAGCAAACTATCGTGACAGTAGAGGCAAGAGGTGAAATGGAGGTGAGTGATAATGTGGAGACACATGGTTGGAGGAAAATATTAGGGGACAAGGATGCATGGAAAAATAGCAGTGGAGGAGGAGGAGCAGGGACATGGCGGGTGAACGTTGGTGCGGGAGTAGGTGGTCAACAGGGACTATGTGGCAGTAGGGGAGTGGAGGTGGAGTGGGAGTATGGGTGACATAAGCGCAAATGCAGGTTGTAGCGGGAGTGGAGAAAACAACTTTCGGAGAGAATGGGGGAAGAAATATGTAGTATTGGGGGGGGGGGGGGGGGGGTGTGGTGTCCAAAATCACAAGGGAAGGACATGTAGCGGTAGAGAAAACTGCTTTTTGGAACCCCCCCCCCCCTCCCCCCACCTCGTTGTTAAAGAGAAACACAACGGGGGGTCCGAAAAGGCCTTAGAGCCGCTGGATGAAAACAAGATCATGATTGGGAGTGGGAACTTGTGCAAGGTTTAGCCATGGTGGACCCGACATCTTATAGGATGCTTTTTATGTCATTTCACGTCCGGGAGTGGGTTCCGATTTATTTCATCAGGGGTAGTGTAGGTTTTATGTTTGGGATTTTTAAACAAACAATTGGAAAATGGATTTAAAGCTAGAGTTATAAAAACAAAGGGTTATCAAAGATAACAATGGATCCAATGGGGATGCTGCACCCATGTGGTGCAGCAAAGAACTAGTAGACCAGTTGCCTTATTGAAAACTGAAAATGACGACATAATATCCAAGTTTTTATGGCCTTCACTTTAGGCTCAAACTTGTCAAATATATCATCCACACCTGCAAATGAGAAAAACAAAGAAAAACAAATGGAATATATACAATGGTATTTCTTTCAACTGGATCAAGAGATATAATGTTTGAGAAACCTGCCATTAACAGGTCCTCCTGCATATAGTTGACCATCCATCTCTTGCAATATAAATGCATTATTCCCATGGTAAGATGAAATTTTATACGACCCCTTCCAGAGATTCTCGAACTTGCCATGTTTTCCTTTATCTTCAATCTTAGCTTCCCACTTCAAAACTACGTCTTGAGGACTGAAATTTTCTTCTTTGGTCTTTTTGTCAAAAATCTTTTTAATTATGTTCTGAGAATGTTATAGACTTCTTCTCTTTTTTCATGCAAAGGAATTAGTTGGTTGATCTTGCTTTGGATAACATTCGGTTCTTCTTTTAGTCCTTGCAACAGTTTCATGATCGGAACTCCAAGAGAACTAGGAAAAACAGCTTCAGTTCCATAAACTAACTCATAAGGAGAAACTCCTATAGATATTTTAGTACAAATTTTGTTAGCCCATAGAGAAAATTTGAGCTTTAAATGCCATGATCTTTTATTTTCTTGCAAAATCTTCTTAATGACTCTTACTAGATTTTTGTTTGATGATTCAACTAAGCCATCACCTTGGGGGTAATAAGCTGTAGAATGGCCAAGAGTAATATTATACTGGTTACAAAAGCTTACCAACCTCTTTGATTTGAAACCTTGGGCATTATCAGTGATGATCTTCATTGGGAAGCCAAATCTTGACATGATGTTATTTTCTAGAAATTGAATAATGACTGCATCTGTAGCTTGCCTTGTGGGAATAGCTTCAATCCACTTTGTGAAGTAATCAGTGGCTATTAGGATCCACTGATGTTGGCCTAAATATGTAGGATGTATTTCGCCAATAAAATCTAGCCCCCACTGCTGGAAAGGGGCTTCAACAAAAATGGGCTTCAAAGGCAATGAGAGTAACTTCCTTTTTCCTTCAAATATTTGACATTCATGACAAGCAACAACCTTTCTGTATACATCTCTGAACATTGAAGGCCAATAAAATCCTTCTCTGAGTATCTTATTCACTGTTGCTCTCCAGTAATGATTTCCTCCACAATCACCTTTATGAAACTCTTCGATCATCTTTTCAGCTTCATCTTCCAATAGGCAATTAAGAAGTATTCCACATGAATCTTTCCAATACAAATATTTATTCAAAATACAATAACTTACTAATTTCAACTTGACAACTTTGGATTTTGACTTTGTTAGTTCAGGAAAATATCTATGATTTTGTAGTACAAAGATAACATATTTATACCAATCTAACATTGTAAACTTTTCTTCAACAGGGATCAACTCTTCATCTTCAATTATATCTGAATTTTCTGCTACAAAATTAATATCTAGACAATCAAAATTTGATTGAGTCATAAACTTTGCCAACCCTTGTCCTTTTACCAATTTTGTAGGCCTGATTTCCAAATCATACTCTAGCAGAGTAGCAATCCATTTACTCCTTTTACCATCTGGATCAACTTGAGTTAATATGTCCTTTATTACAACATTAGGTACATAGGCAATAATGTGTGAATGAATGACATACACTCTGAAATATTTAAGAGCTTTCACTAAAGCATAAGCTTGTTTCTCCATGATATTATATTTCAATTCAGAATTTCCAAGTGTTCTACTGAAAAATGAAATAGGTTGTTCATAACCTTGTTGTCCTTTCTACAACAATACTCTAACAATTGTGTGTTCTGAAGCAAAAGTAAAAACTAGAAATTGCTTTGAAAAATTAGGATTTATAAGGACTGGAGCTTGAGTAAGAGCCTTTTTTATTTCTTCAAATGAATGTTTAGCCTTTGTTGTCCATTTAATATCACAATCTTTCATAAGCATCTTTGTGACATGTTTCACAATTTCTGCAAAGTTAGGAACAAATCTTCTCACAAAATTCACTTTGCCTAAAAATATTGAATTTCTTCTATTTTTGGGCTGACCAATTTTATAGATAGCAGAAGCCCTACTTAGATCAATCTTAATTCCTTTCGTTGATATAATATGACCCAACAACTTTCCCTTTGTCAAAGCAAAAATACTCTTAGTAGGATTTAGAGAAACACCGAATTTTCTGCATTTTTGAAAGACTCTCTCCAAGTGTTTGAGATGTTCTTCTTCTTTTTTAGAAAACACAGTGATATAATCGAATTATACCACTACAAACCTGTTTATCTCATGCACATGCAATATCCATACCTCTCCGAAAATTTGTTTTTGCATTCATAAGTCCAAAAGGCATCTTTGCATACATAAATGTTCCCTAGGGTGTGGTAAAAGTTGTCTTCTCTTGATCATCATGATGTACCAATATTTGATTATAGCCTGAAAAACCATCTAGCATTGACATCTTTTGTGATCCTACAACGCTTTGCAAAATATGATCCATTTTGGGAAGTGGATAATTATCTTTTAATAAGTTCCTGAAATCAATGCATATCATAATTTCCCCATTCTTCTTTCTCACAGGCACGAGGTTATCCAGCCACTTGGAAAATATCAATGGTACTATGATATTTTCTTCAAACAACTTTTTAATCTCCTTTTCAATCAATGGCAAGAGCAATGGATTTATCCTTCTCAATTTTTGCTTGAAAGGTTTTTCATTTTCTTTTATTCGTATGGTATGTTGAATAACATTTGGATCATAGCTTTTCAAATCAGTATAACTACATGCAAAAATATCTACATATTTCTTCATCAAAACTAGATATTTTTGTTTTTCCTCAAGAGAAATAAATTTGGACAACTTGACATTCTTTGGATTTTTTGCAGTACCAAGATTATAAGTCTCAACCTCCTCATCATCAGATTTCATCTTTGGATTTTGGGCCACATCATTTTGGTCAAATAACTTCTCAAGAGGAATCAATCCCTTTGGAATACAATTGTTTTTGAGTTGAACAACTTCGGTATTGAATTTTGTTTCAACAAATGTGTTTTGCTGGTCAACTTGAATAGATTCAAATTCTTCTTTCAATTCCAAGAAATTTCTGACTTGTTGATCATTATCAAACACTTTCCAATTTATTATGTTATCAAGTATAGCAGGTCTATGCCTAATTTCAACTTCATATTTATTGCTGGAATGAATTGGAATTGAAAATAAACTTGCTGAAACAACCAAAGAATCTGCAACATTGTTATGTTCTCTAGGCTTGATGGTGAAATTATACTCTTCAAAATTTTCCAGTAATTCAAGAATCAGATTTCTGTATGCTCTCATCCTAACATCCTTGGTTTGATAGGTGTTGTTAACTTGTTTGATGATCAATTCAGAATCACCAAAAACAAAGATTTTCTTTGCACCTAAATTCTTCAAGACTTCTAAACCCAAAACCAATGCTTCATATTCTGCCATATTATTTGTGCAATCAAAATTGAGTTTATAAGAGAAAAACTTACTTTCATCTCCCGGGCTAATTATCCATATGCCTGCACCAGCTCCATCTCTTCCTACAACACCATCAAATCTCATGTGCCACCACCCTTTCCTATCAATTTCTTCAACTTGCTGCTCCTTTTCTGCATGCTGATTTTCTATGTTGTTGGTGATTTCATTGAAGAGTATAGATGAGCCCAATTCAGTCTCCATTGCATATAATGGAAATTTTTGAGGTTTGTCTTTGCTTCTAACCATATATGCCATCCTAGAATCTTTGTATAATCTCCTTTGTTCACCAAAAATTGGGATAGTAGCATAGGACATATCCATCTAAATGGTTCCTTTGACTTTGACAAACCATGATCTTGATAGCAACATGCCAAACTTTGGTGGAATATCAGCCACAATAATATCCATCAATATAGTCTTAGCAGGAATTTGACTTAAAGCAACAACCACATCTTTAATTAGACCTATACATTTCACCCTTTTTGAATCAAATGAAAATAAGTCTTTGTATGGCCTGGTTATGTCTAAACCCAATCTTTCCATGATGACCTTAGGCATTAAATTGTGTGATGCCCCTGAATCTAACATAGCATTATGTACTGTCATGTCATGGATGTTTAAACTCACATAGAAAGGTGGTACCTCTTCATTATGCTCATCTTCTACTCTAGGCCTTGGGAACATAGTAGGATTATCTTCAAGCAAATTCAAAATATTAGATGATCCAGCTTCAACATCAATCATTCTAACAATTTGCTTTCTATAATTTGTAACTTTTATTATTTATCCAAAGGGGACAACAATATTTATCTTTGAGATTTCATTCTCCAAGTTGAAAATTGGTTGTCTTCTCAACTTCCTTTGCAGGGGTTTCTTTCTTTTGTTCTGTAACCTTTGGAGCATCTTTCTTAGGCTGATTTTTATTTTCAACTACAGGAACATTTCTATTTCTCAAATTATACTGATTTTGCATCTCTAGAATAACATGTTGATAGCCTTCTAAGTATTTTGATTGTGGCTCAGTTTCATCACCATGAAAGTCATTATAAGACTCATCATGTTCTTCTTTTGTTAAAAACATTCCTTTCTCATCTTCATCCAAATAATTAATGGTATCTTCTCGAACTTCTGGTGGCATTTCCTCATCATCTACTAGGTTTTGATCGAAAGGAGGCCTAACTTGTTGGCCAGGTTGATTTATTTGTTCTCTTTGCCTTTGTTGGATTTGAACCCTTCTAAAATTTGGATTTCTAACTTGTGTCTTAGGTTGTGCAGCAGGAGGATTATTTCCGAGGGCTAATCTATCCATGAGTCTTTCCATTGTTCTCATCATGGTATGAAACTTAACATCAAAAGAGGTGGATTATTGTTCTTCCTCCCTTAACTTTCCTTTAGCCACTTTAGATCTTTTTGCTTGAGCCATATTAACTTCCAATTTCACAACATCATTCTGCATGTCAGCTAAGGCAATAGATTCTCTCTCTCTTAGTAGGATGGAAAACTCATAATCAAATGCTTCAACATAGTGTAACTAAGCAACTTCTGGGGGACACTTAATGTGAACAAGAACGTAATTGTAGACTTTATTGAATGTTTTGGAAAAATCTTGCACTAATTCATGGACGGCCTTCTTCAAATTATTATATCCAGTTAAGGCTTGTACAATATTAACTTTACTTCCCCATTTCCTTAAGAAGACATCTTCTAATTCATTCCAATCATGTAAACTCCCAAGGGTTAAATCTTTGAACCATTTTTTCACCTCACCAATGAAACTCTATACAAACAATCTCATTTTAACATCTTCATAATCTACCTCTTCTAGGTCTATAAAGTCATTGAACTGGTCAACATGTTGTTCTGCAGTTATCCCCTCTTCACTTCCAAAAGTTTTTATTCTAGTGGAGTACCCTTGAGGTAAGTCATGAAGTACGGCTGGTAAAACAAGAGGAGCATATCTAGCAAGGGCTTCCATAGCATAAATTCCAACAGGAGGGGTAAAAATGAAACTAGTAGGGGTAGTGATGAAAGCAGATGTACTCGAAGGGGCTTGAGTGACAGAGACTTTTGTTTTCGAAGTAAAGGTACTTCTTTCAGGTAAAGGGAAACCAATTTCTTTTCTTGACAAAAGTTCAAAAGGATCAAATTCTTTTAGTTTCTCTAAAGACTCTTGTTCAAGTGACAATTTTGATGTAGCAATTTCCCAAAACCTATCTTTAACTTCTTTTGGAACCTCAAAAGTAGAATCTAAACCTAGTTTTGGTAAATCATTCTCTGATTTAGATCTAAGCAATATAGGCTTATACTCTTCATCAAATCTAATACCTTCAATATCTTGAATATCTCTAGAGGGTAATGAGGTAGATCTTAAGAGAAATGAAGTACCTGATTTTGATGAGCTAGCATCTTTTCTGAGAATTTTTTCTGGATCATCAACTATTTCTGGTGGATTAGGGTCTAGATTTCTCCTCTTAAGAATCTTCTTAGAAGCCACATTTAAGTTGAAACCAGCTCAAGAAAAGATAGAAAAGATAGATCAACACCTTAGAATTTAGCCTCTTCGAGGGGGCAACCTCCTTTACATTACATAAATGAACAATTCTTGGATGATTCAAATGACAAAACCTCCTTTCTATATATAGGAGTCTAAGGAGTCACAATATAATCCAGCCGACCTAACAATAATAATATAAAGCCACAAAAATAACAATAGAGGGATTCTATGGGGTACAATAGTAACAATATGGGGGCAATAGGGGCACAAAAATATTAATAAGGGGTATAACTACAATAGTAATGGGGTAATCACTGGTATTATAGGGACCCAACATGCCCCTCTCTTCAAAAAAGTGTTGTCCTCAACGCTTGAGTAGTTCTGGATACTTCTACATAAAATTCTCATCCTCCCATGTGGAATCTTCAGCGGATAGGTTCTTCCACTTGATAAGATACTCTGAAATTGAACGATTCCGTAGTTGTCGAGTTCTTGTTTCTGTGACTGCTTCCGGTTCCAATATAATCTTTCCTTCCTCGTCAAGTTCTGGCAATATTGTTTGAACTAGGAGCTTGTCGCCTATAACCTTCTTTAAACATGAAACATGGAAAACTGGGTGCAATCGAGAAGCTGCAAGAAGCTCCAATTTGTATGCCATAGTACCAATCTTTTGCAACACCTTGTATGGACCATAATACTTTGGTGATAATTTATTATCCTTCTTAGCTTGCTTGAGGGACATTTGCTTATATGGTTGTAGCCGTAGGAATACCCAATCACCTACATCAAAACTTCTTTCACTGCGATGTTGATCTGCCTGTTGTTTCATTCTATTCTGTGCCAACACGAGGTTATCCTTTAAGAGTTGGAGGACTTGTTGTTGATGTTCGATGTGATGTTCCACTGCCTGAACCTTAGAATTTTCTCTTAAATATGATGTGATGGATGGTGGTTGATACCCATAAAGTGCCATAAATGGGGTCATTTTTGTTGCTGTATGGAAGGAAGTGTTATACGACCATTCAGCCAGAGGCAACCATTTGACCCATTGTGTCTGTTTATTAGATACAAAGCAACGAAGATATCCTTCCAAACATTTGTTTACTATCTCAGTTTGCCCATCAGATTGAGGATGATAAGATGAGCTATGAGCTAACTGAGTACCAAGACAAGAAAATAATTCTGTCCAAAAATTTCCAGTGAAAATGGGATCTCAGTCACTTACAATAATCTTTGGGTTTCCATGTAGCTTTTGAATTGTTTCCATAAATGCAGTGGAATCTGTACTGGCTTTAAATGGATGTGATAATGCACAAAAGTGTGCACACTTGGTAAGTCTGTCAACTACCACCATGATGACACTTTTTCCCTCAGACTTGGGTAAACCTGTGATAAAATCCATTGAAACCTCCTCCCAATGTTGGATTGGAATGGATAAAGGTTGTAATAGACCCGGTGTCTTAATTGTTTCCACTTTATTTTGTTGGCAAACCAAACATTCCGCCACAAACTTTTGAATATCTGATTTAAGGCCATCCCAAAAAAATTCCTTCTTAACCCTGTGGTAAGTTTTTAGAAATCCTGAGTGCCCTCCTAAGGGAGAAGTGTGCAATTCCATAAGAATCTTTTGTTTTAGCTGGGAATTCTTACAGAGGTATAAGTGATCTTTGTACCATAACGAATCATTTTGCCAGATAAATGTATCAGACGTACTGGAACCTTATTGTAGCTTTCGAATAAGTGCCCACACTTCTTCGTCATTCTTCCATTCCTCCCTTGCTTCGTTTATCCAATCTGGTTGGATAATAGAAATGGCCCACAACAATGCTTCCACATCCTCATCCTTTCTTGAGAGTGCATCTGCCACCACATTTTGCTTTCCTTTTTTGTAGATGATTTCAAAGTCATAACCCAACATCTTTGTGACCCATTTTTGTTGCTCTTCAGAGGATAATCTTTGTTCTAAAAAGTATTTAAGGCTATCATGATCCGTTTTTACCTTGAAGTGTCTTCCCATTAGGTAGGGTCGCCATTTCTTAAGTGCATGGAGTATTGCCAACATTTCCTTCTCATAAATAGCTTTGCTTAAAAACTTTCCCTTGATTGGACGACTTTCAAAAGCAATGGGTCTTTCATCTTGCATTAGAACAACACCAATTCCATTTCCTGAAGCATCACATTCCACAATAAAGGTTTTTGTGAAGTCTGGTGTAGCTAAGACCGGTGCTTGGCACATTGCCTCTTTAAGATGTTCAAAGGCCTTTGTTGCTTCCGGAGTCCATGAAAATGCATCTTTCTTCAATAATGTTGTTAGAGGTGCTGCTATTCTCCCATAATTCTTAACAAACTTGCGATAATACCCTGTCAACCCAGAAATCCTCGCAGATGCTTTATGGGGATTGGGGATCTTCCATTCCTTAATGGCTTTAATTTTGCTAGGGTCTACCTTAACTCCTTCATGAGATACAATATGACCCAAATATTCCACCTCCTGGACTCCAAAGAAACATTTGGATCTTTTTGCATATAATTGTTTCTCCTCCAATAGTTGTAGCACCCTGTCAACATGTTCAACATGATCCTTCCAAGACTTGTTGTAGATTAGTATATCATCAAAAAATACTAACACAAATTTTCTAAGGAATGGTTCAAAAATTGAATTCATCAAACCTTGAAATGTTGAAGGTGACCCTCATGAGTTCTAAATGCTGTTTTTGGAATGTCTTCAATCTTCATTCTGATTTGATGATATCCTGAACGAAGATCCAACTTGGTGAAGTAAATTGATCCATGCAATTCATCCAGTAATTCATCAATGACAGGAATGGGGAACTTGTCTTTAATAGTGAGCTTGTTGAGCTCCCTATAATCCAGACATATGCGCCATGATCCATCCTTCTTGTGCACCAATACTACTAGAGCAGAGAAAGAACTTTGACTCGGTTGAATTATACCAGCCTCTAGCATTTTTGCAACCATACGTTCAATTTCACTCTTTTGGACATAGGGATATCTGTACGGCCTGATGTTTGGAGGAACACTTCCTGGAATCATATGAATAGCATGATCATGATCACGCATAGGTGGGAGACCTTTGGGGGTCTCAAATACCTTGGAATGATTATCCAGGACTTTTTGGAGATCTGGAGAAATAGATGATTCCGATGTGGAAACATCTAGCGAACATAATTGTGCAATTACACCTCTTTGCTACTTTTTTAGAAGCTTTGTCATACCATTAGAGCTGATTATCTTTCCTGGTTTCCCTGCAATACCCCTCAATTCAACTTCCTTTCCTTCCGCGGAAAATTTGATGAAAAGTTCTTGAAAATTAAAAGCTATTGTACCCAAGGATTGTAGCCATTGGACTCCTAGTACAACATCAGCACCTCCCATTGGAATGGAAAGCATTGGGCTAGTCAATACATATTCTCCCATGGATAGCTTGATATTATGGCACTTTCCAGAGCAATTTATTGTTCCTCCATTTGCAATCATCACTTGGCACTCTGGTGCTGGATATAGGAAGCAATTCAATTCTTTTGCTACCCTACAATGAATAAAATTGTGGGTGCTTCCTGAATAAATCAACACTATTACCTTTTTCTTCTTGATTTGTCCTTCTATCTTGATGGTTTGAGGAGTGGTAATTCCCGCCAATGCATTACAAGATATGGTTGGATTTATTTGTTTTTCATCTAGGCTTTGTTCTTGGAGTATATCCTCTTCCTTTGACCTTTCTTGCTACTTTTCTTCTTCCTCTTCACAATCTATGTAGAATAATTTCTTCTCAGCACACTTATGACCTTTAGTGTATTTGCTATCACAACTGTAACAAAGCCCTTTTTCTCTTTTTTCTTCCAATTGTTGTGGTGTCAACCTTATAGGTTGTGGAAGACTAGGGGCAACAACACTTCCGTCTTTATAGTTGTGAGTGGTATGCTTCCTGGTTGCCATAATTTTGCTTTCCATTTTTCTTGCTAACCTGAATGCCTTCTCTAATGAATCAGGTTCCCAAAGGCGAACATCATATTGGATATTATCCTTTAAAGACCCTATGAACACATCAATCCTATGCTCTTCTGGAATATCTTTTACCCTTATGTTCAATTTTTTGAACTCCTCAATGTGCTCCATTATTGAACCCTTTTGTTTGAGACTTATCAATTGGCTAAAAAAAGTGTTGCTTTTTGTATCCTCATAATGTGCTATCAATTCTTTCGTAAAAATTGCCCAAGTGATAAATGGTTTACGAGAGCAAAGCCATTGATACCATACAAACTGATTTGGTTCCAAATATAAAGTTGCCATACGTACCTTTTGTGTGTTTTGCACATTATTGAGATCGAAGAATTGCTCCATCTGTAATATCCATGTGGCAGGATCCTTGCCATCAAACTTCCTCATATCGATTTTTGGAATATGGTGAGTCTTCGATCCAACATTAGCATCTATGGAGTCATGATTAACATTTCTTTTGTTCTCATCATGAGTTTCCTTTAGTACCCTTTCACCCTTAGGGAACATTTCTTGTAGCAACTTATTCATATTTATCTTCAATTCGTCCATGTCTGTCTTCAAATCTATCTTCAAATCGGCCATCTTAACTTCCATGTCAATCATCTTAGCTTCTACGCCTTTCTTTAAACAATCCATCTTAGCTTCTACACCTTTCTTTAAACCATCCATCTTAGCTTCTACATCTTTCTTTAAACCATCCATCTTAGATTCTGTTATTTTTTGTGCAAGGGACAGTTGTTGCACTTGGTCTTGTAATTTTGATATATCATGTTGCATTTCTTCCTCTTCTTCATGAGTCATGCTAGAGCTTTCAGGTTCCTTACTAGGTGTTTGCATTTTCTTTCCTCGGGGCATCAGTTACTGATAATAATTCTCTACTATGCCCTTTGAATTCCTTCAAAATAAATTTTCAAACCAAGCTTAAGCAAAAATTTAAGAAAATATACACACCTTTTTTCACTTTGTAGGAGCTCGATATTGCCTCTGATGTATATCTGTACTTTCCAATCATCTAGTTCTAAATTTTTGAGCTGTAGTAGCCCTCTGTGTCCTCTTTCCAATGCCACAAGTCTGACCCAAATTGGATTCTCCAAGGAAGAGTTATGTGAAATCTCCCACAGTGACTTGCTTATAGACTAGTTCAGTAGAGCGAACTTGTACGACGTGCCACGTGTCACTTTTTCGACCTTTGGATCTGAAACATGCATAAAAGAAACTACAGTCTGTCCTCTTTTTGTACCTTTTTACGAAATTTCAATCCGATCCCCAGAGAGAAGGTTATGACGATTTTCCCCAGGTCACCTGTTTTGAATGTAATTCAGGAGTCTGCAAAATGACCAACTTCCTCAGATCATATCTCCGCAAATATCGCGCAAAAAGCTCTTAAATTCGGACCCAAGGTTTAGCGCGATTTCTTCTCAAATGGGTTTTTTTTGCGACTTCTGAAACGTCATAGAAAAAAAGTTATAGCGAAAATGCCACGATGACCTGTTTGGAGCAGCGAAACCCTAGAATCCAAAGCTCTGATACCAAATGTTATGAAACCAGCTCAAGAAAAGATAGATCAACGCCTTAGAATTTAGCCTCTTCGAGGGGGCAACCTTCTTTACATTACATAAATGAACAATTCTTGGATGATTCAAATGACAAAACCTCCTTTCTATATATAGGAGTCTAAGGAGTCACAATATAATCCAGCCGACCTAACAATAATAATATAAAGCCACAAAAATAACAATAGAGGGATTCTATGGGGCACAATAGTAACAATATGGGGGAAATAGGGGCACAACAATATTAATAAGGGGTATAAATACAATATTAATGGGGTAATCACTGGTATTATAGGGACCCAACAAAGTACCAGTGGAGTCGCCAAGGTAGAAATGTAGCCTCGAACAATCCAATCTCCTGCTACCTTCAAGAGCTTAGCTTTTGAAATGAAACATCTAGGATGATATAACTTTCGGACTCCCGGAAAGCGCACCAAAATGTTATCACTCAGCTGGAATAGG
Source organism: Pinus tabuliformis (assembly GCA_031772625.1). Taxonomy (NCBI): domain Eukaryota; kingdom Viridiplantae; phylum Streptophyta; class Pinopsida; order Pinales; family Pinaceae; genus Pinus; species Pinus tabuliformis. The sequence goes on along the minus strand of CM062804.1, from coordinate 302,773,499 downwards.
TTGGGATGTATCAAGCCTCAACCAAATGTAACTATTTCAAACCAAATTTAGACTGGAAGTTAATCCTTCCAATCTGAGAGGGTTGTCTCAAAATGTTTATAAAATGATTTGTGATAAACTCAAAATTCAGATGACTAACTCTCACCTCTTTTTGTGATTTTTGTAGGTGAAGAAAAATGTGATAACTGCCACCATTGGGTATGGAGTCAAATTAAAACAAAAAATGATCAACAACAGTGTTTAATGGAAGCTGAGGCATTTATGGCTTTAAAACTGATACAACTGAATGCCCACAACAATACACAGTAAAAGAAGGAAATTGGAGTTGTATTACATATTTCCAAGTAATAAAGATATTATGTAAAACTAATAGCAATAGAAAAAAACTCATAAAATCCATAATAAGAATCTCAAGCACAAAAACAAAGTGCTGCAAATTTTCTATTACAAGAACAAAATATTACAGAAGGCTAGTTTCTCACATTCCCGATCAACCCCTTCTCAAAGTTGGAAATCTACTTATCTGTAGAGAAAGATCTCTTTACTTAATCTTGCCACCTGGGCCTGATTCATTCGACAACTATGAGATCTAATCCTATCTGATTAATGAAACTTCGAGCCTTCATAGGAATTTATGTTACAACAGAGTTTGAATACAAATGGGAGTCGTATGGACTGTTACAATAATTTAAAGCGTGGCACTGTATTGGTGTAAACTCGAACATTTGTCTCTTTGAATATGTTGTGTTGTTTGTTGTTAAAACATGTTGAAAATACCATTATCGTTACACTGTGTCTCTGCCCTATTTTCTTGCTGCTTCTTTAATGACCATGCCGTTGAATATTTGTCGAAAAACACTAGTGCTGTCTCACGGAGCGGAAGTGTTCGTTGATTTGGGCCACTGATCAATCTGGAAATCCCATGGTGGTTTGCATTTATGAAGGAAAGCAAGAAAACCACTTCTCTCATAATTGTTTATGCAGGATGGGCCACATGGCAGCCGAGGATTGGAGGAAATGAACACACTATCAGGATAGTGGAGGCGTGAGGTGACATGGAGGTGAGTGATAATGAGAAGGCGCATGGTTGGAGGAAAATATTAAGGGAGGAGGATGCGTGGCGAAATAACAGTGGAGGAGGAGGAGCAGGAACGTGGTGGGTGAACATTGGCGCGGGAGTAGGTGGTCAACAGGGACTACGTGGCGGTATGGGAGTGGAGGTGGAGCGGCAATATGGGTGACGTAAGCGGGACTGTGGGTTGTGGTGGGAGCGGAGAAAACAACTTTCGTAGGGGGGAAGCAGTATGTGGTATTAGAGGTGGGAGTCCCAAATCATAAGGGAAGGACACATAGTGGCAGGGAAAATCACTTTTCGGACCCCCCTCCACTGTTAAAGAGAAACATAGCAGGGGGGGCCGAAAAGGCCTTAGGGTTGTTGGATGAAAACATGATTGCGTTTGGGAGTGGGAACTTGTGCGAGGTTTAACCATGGTGGACCCGACATCTTATAAGATGTGTTTTATGTCGTTTTCGCATCCGGGAGTGGGTTCCGGTTTATGTTTTGGATTTTTAAATAAACAACAAGAAAATGGATTTAAAGCTAGAGTTAGAAAAAAAAGGGGTTATCATAGACAACAAAGGTCATACAACTACAAAGTCAAAAACCATCATAATAATATACTCGATATTGATTCAACATGTCACTTATAAGAATTAAACCTAGGAGGGAAGGATAACAATAATTTTTTGCAACCATTTAAAATAAATCCAATTGAAAATTTATATATATATATATATATATATATATATATATATATATTATTGTCCTTGTCGATATTTATGGTATTAAATTCTAACAAACAAATATGTCTATACTTAGAAGTTAATTTTTGCAACCTTGATTTTTTTTGTAAATTGATTTGTATTACCTTAGAATAGTAAATTATAACATTCTATCCAACACAAATAAGCATAATGGATGACAATTCATTTATGACCATCCTAGTCTTAGGACCCATGATTATTCATGGATTTTTCCTTTCTTCCTTTTTTCTTATGGACGTCCATCCATTCCAAAGAGTTATCAGGAACAAATGTGGATAAGACAATGACACCATTTCCTTGAGACAATTCCATTGACAGACGTTCTACAATATTTGTTGTCTCCTTCTCGCTATCTGAGTGATATGATTCATGGATGCTCTTGTCCTCACTCACTGAAGGAGCCAAAATTATCATTGAGGCTCTTGCATTTTCAGTGGAAGGATGACCTTCCTTTACTGAGGAGGAGATGGCTCAACATATGCTGAGTTGAACCTTAAGGAGTTGACGTGTTAGTGGGTGCCTTTTGTTGTTGTGTGTTTTCGTGATTGGGGTCCAAAGTAGTTTTGGATCCTTTTGTTCCTTTTAATATTGCCACCCATGACTATTTTTCTTAGTATTAGGGTGTAGATAGGTCCCTTGTGAAAAAGGGAAAGCATTCTGAAGATGACCGAGTTGTTGATAAATCTTGCATCGAAAGAAAATATTTTCATAATCCACCAATTGCAAATAAACCCTACCCCTCCAATTGAGAATGATTTTATCAGACAACCCTTTGCTGAGGTCCACTTCGACACATATGTGAACAAATCTGACAATTCCTTTCACACTCCTTTTAATGTCTATTTTTATGAAGTGACCTAATAAGTTTCCCACATTAGCTAAGATATTTGGATGTGTCAAATGAATGGGCCAGCTAGGTAGCCTTACCTAGCATGGAGTTGTTATAGTTGTCATAGAAAGAGGATTAAAATTAGGAAACCATGGTCGAAACGAGAGACCAAACTGACCCCAAAATTAGGGTCCCTGATAAAAAACCTTTTGTTGATCCTCTAGATTTCTAAAAATCATAATCAATAACCCTTTTAAACAAAAATGCACGTTCATATTCTGAGACTACTTCTATTGCACCCATTCTTGTAGATAAAATGTCGATGGCCCCAATCCATTAAAATGAGAAACAATCACGTCATTCATAATCTTCTACCAATAAGCGGGATATAATGTTATCCACTTCAAGGGATGGGATTCCACTACCTGATATGCAATAAATGTAGGTCCTCATAGGCTTTTTAGGGTTTGAAGGTGAAAGACCTAGCTTTAGGGCATCCTTAAAGGATTTGGGTTGGGAGGAGGAGGATGCACCTGAGCCTTTGGCTCCACCTCTTAATCTAGATACTAGATAAATTGTGGCATCCTTGGCTATGCTATACTCTCTGAGGGGTTTCAGATCCTATAGCTACCTACCTTTGTGTAGGAGTCAAATATTGTCATACGGGATTCCCATCCACACCTCTATCCTGCATGTGAGTGAGGAGATGAGATATGTGGCTTTGAACTACATATAGAGGGAGCCTCGTGAGAATGGTCTCACAAAGATAGAGAAATTCTCCAAATATGGGGTAATAACCTCATCTTGAATGTAGGAAGATCCCTGTAATATAAAATATTGCCTTTGTTTTACCAAATCTTTAAGCAGGTATGGTTTCTGCATACCCTCTTCTGGAAGCATACTAGCACCCTCTAAAATGATTGAACCTGCTCGTGCCAGATCATGACCTAGGGAAAAAGGGTATTCAATAACCACATGATTTTCCGAGTTAGGGTTTTCCAAAATAGAAAACCCACCTGCCCTAAGAACCTTTTGCAAGCTCAGTGATTGACTTCTCGTACGGAACAAAGCTTATCATGTCCCTTCTTAACTTCCTCACAAAATTAGATTTATTGCTTCTCTTCCCTTTGGAGGTAGAGGGATGAAGAACTAGCTCATGCTTGGTAACTATATGCTTTCTTTGTGGGCCTATGAAAATCTTTGATTTCCACTAAGAATTTATGACCTCTTACATCACCCACCTGTTGTGATTAGCGTTGTCATCATTACCATAAAAAGAGGGTGGCCAATGCATCTGCAGAATGAGTTCCTTGACTAAAGGATTCAATTTAGAGAGCATATCTACCCACTCCTGCATATCACCATTGAATGCACCCTTCAGTTCATCTTGGGGGAGATCAGGATTTGATTCCCATAGCTCACCTCTATGCTGCTCATGCTGCTCACCACTAGAGCCATCATGCATTGTTTCATGATATTTGAACATATAATTAAATATTTTTATTTGCAACCTTATAATTGATTTTTTTTTTTTTTTTTTTTAATATTGAACTACAAAAATAAAATGTGTCGATATCCATGGTTTAATATTTTCTCTAACCTAAAGTTTGAGCATTGCTTGGAATTATTTTGGTTTTTCTTTAAAAATGTTTTCTTTATACTTGTTGGTTTTAGATATGTCACATGATGTGATGGGAGGCTCTAAGGGGCATTGATAGTGTGATGTTTATGTATTTATGTGGAGATCTTGAGTATCTTTTCTCATTTATGAATTAGCATACCCTCGAATAGGGGAAGAAGACGTTGAAGTGAATATAGGATGGACATAATGTAAAATGAAAGAAGAGTGTAGTTTTTATTATAATGTGTTAATGTGTCTCATGAAAACTATAGTGCTTGTTAAATACAATAAGAAAAATACTTATGTGAAATTAACAATGTGGCATCAATTATAAGAAATATGGTTAAATACATCTTATTAAGTTGTCAAAACAATGAAATTGATATGTGATGGGTGCTTCCAAATTCTAACACATTAACACTTACCAACTTTATTTCCTATTGAATATACCATTGGATCACATTATCTAATAGTGAAAGGGATATATTTGGGTGGGGCGAACTTTTCCCTTTTACAAGAATTATATAGTTGAGTCACATGGAGATGAATATAGAATAATGCATGAAAACCAATCTCATTGACACAAAGGGTGTTTTTGAGAAGAAACACATGGATACCAACATTCTAGTGGAGTTTGAAGTGGTCAAAATAGGAATTATAATCACCCGCTTTTTTCACTCTTGATTTCCTTGCCAATTTATAATACTACATGGGGAGGAGAGATGCATTGAATTCAAATTAGTGAAATGAAAATGGTTGATTCTAGCATGTTGCAAGTGACATATTGTCATGCCAAAAATGCCAATTGTAAAAGAGAATAACATTTATGTCAATTCCATATGCTTATGTAGCACATTATCACACCACCAATGCCAATTTCATAATGCTTATGTAAAATATTGTCACACCACCAATGCTAGTTCTAAAAGAAAATAGTATTTGTGTAGATGCCATAATAGATCTCAAAAGAACCATAGTACCATAGATTTCAAAAGGGATTTCCAACATTTTCTTGTAATAGAACGAGAAGTTCTTAGTGCAAACACAAATCTTAGTTGAAGATTTAAAACATTATAGAGAAATTCCATAACTTTTATTTTTTCTTTCATTAAGATATATTTCGCTAAATTACTTTTTATTTTGGATGATTTTAACTTATATCAAGTCTTGTATAGGTTATTCGGACTTTGGCCAAATACAATTTGTTTAGTTTTGTTTTTGTTGAAAATGCTAATTTAGAGGTTAGAGACATGTGACAAAGGCCAAAGCATGCATGTGCCACATGAAGTTGAGACATTATAATTGATATAACTAGCTGGCAATCCTAATCGTCTCTAATTCCAAGATGGAGTCATTCATATCATCTCTTAATGATCCCACATATTTATAATGGTTGACCATAAGATGTATATTTAACATGTCTCCACATGTGCTAACACGAATGGAAATTTGTAGAATTTTCTTTGTCATTCAATGTTTGTTGTTATTTTGTTTACTAGTTAATAGGTTGAGCACTTTCACCCATGTTAACATGTTTTAAAACTTAGCTAAAAATAAACTTAGTAGCTAAAAATAATTTGCTCAAAATCTGAAACAAAGGAAAGTTATTAAGCTTTAGGTTTACCCTCATGGAAAAATAAATTTGAATATTAGTAACTTAAAAGCCGCACTCACAAAATTTTAATAGTAACATCAAAAGAAAAAACAGTGGGATGGAGGACTACTTTTAAATGAGATGAAAATGAAATGTATCTGTTATGTAATGTTAAATATATCATTTTAGTATGCAAAAGGGAAGTGTAATTTCTATTTAATCTTGGAATAAAAATGGCACTTCTTTTTTGAACAATAAAACATCAACTTTTGAAAAAATCAATACATTGAAGTACTTTTTAAACAAAATGTAATAATGATAATGTAATATACATATCCTAAATCATCTACGTCACTTTCGTTTTATTTGAAATAAGCATGAATGGTTCGTATATATGACCTTACTCAAATATTTATAGAATTTCTACATTATATAATTTTGATATAGTATTTAATCTTCATTCATAAAGGTAATGTTTAAGTGTACATGCACATAAATAGTATCTATCTTTTACATAACTACCTAGTATTTTTGTTGCATTATCTTCTCCCATTTAAGATATGTTAGTTATTATTATTCATGTAATATTGACTAACAATTATGGCATGGCATAGAAGTATTGATTAAATTTAAATTTTCCTAGTGCCTTTTATCAAATTTTTTGGTGTATTTTAAAATAATATTTTGAGAAATTCAAAATATGTAATCTCAGCTGTTCAAAAATATGATTTAGAAATTCTTGATGTCTCCAAATCACTTCAAAATAATTTTTTTTTATAACACAATAATAAATTATTCATAAATCATTTTTCTTTAGTCTATGCAAGGGTGTGGCATTTTAAGTACTTATACAACACACCATTACAATGGATTGTTTATCTTATTATTTCCTACCTAGTGAGGAATATAGTAGGTAACGAGGTAACATGTATATAAGCTTAAATATTCTGGCTTCTCTAACGAGGGAAAATTCTACTTGCTCTATTCATTGTTTCAAAATTGGAACAATTTGGATTGTCTTAAAATGGACTAAAACCTCTAGGAGAAAAGGTTCATATTCAAAGTTCTCATCAATTAGAAGAAACAACGATTTCCAACAAAACTTATCCTATTTAAGAGAAAATTCCCACCTAAAAGATGAGTTTATTCACTTAATATCCCATATACATTGGCATGCAAGTCTATAGTCCAAAATTGAATAATTATTCTCTCAAATGTATGTTTTCATAATTCATAGCATAAGCTCATCATCATAATGTAGAAGACATTCTAGTAAAGACATATTGACATATCTAATTAGAAAATGTCAAGCTATTAAGCGAAATTGTCACAATAGGTGGCTCCTAGTGTCCTCCTATAATACCTTTGTTATCCACATTTCTATTGTTCTTACACTCCTTTACAAGATTGTATTTATGTAAACACACAAGGTTTTTGAGGAGTTCCAATTCACAATCTCAATACGTATATCACCTCATCTTTCAACATAGGCAGGTGGCTCAAACTCCCCTTTCAGGACACCAATCCATTGCAATTTCATGAAGTTTTAGGAGAGTCTTGGCTGGTTACTCCCAACTTCCTCTTAGGGTTTCACAATTTGGCCCTCTTAGGTCCATTCTCTCCTTGAAGACATAATTGGACAATGTCTTAACTATTTATCTGTTGTCAATGGTTAGACAAGGGCATTCTCTCTTCCTCATCTACTCCCACATGCAACCTCAATATTTGATAAATTGATATTGATGTAGGGGCTTCCTCCTCCCCCAAATATTCTGCATCTATTTTTTATGTTGTGTAGCCATTATCATGTTATATCTCGGGGTTAGATCTTTGTTATTTTTCTCATAAAATGGCTTAGCTTCTTTATATTCCCTCATTTTATGCTTTACCTTTAAGCTTTTAGGAAGTGATGTGGTACTCCTTCATTATGTCACTGTTGGATTGTACTTTTTATTCCCACTGGCCTATTTTTCATCCATTCATGCACATTAATAAACATATCTTTATCTATATAATCATTATCACCTACTTCAGATATAGATATGTTCATGAGGCTCTATATAACCAAACTCAAGGGGTTATCTAGTTCACCAGGTTCCATATGATCAAATTCAAAGGATGATCTACCTTGTAGGGCACCAAATTATGGATGAATAATGCATCTACTTCTTGAAAGTATTTGGTGGAATAAAAAAATGCCTTTCACTATTCTTGGTTTCACTATACCTATAACAATAACTTGCTTCAATATCATAGGTGAGAACATCAACTCTCTTTGATTGCTATCTTTGACATCCTTGTTACACATCATTTTGTCACTGTCCCTGTACTCCCCGCCCATGATCCTGGAGGACCTCTATAGTGAACCTGACATGCTTTCCCATCATGAATAAACTCCTAGTATGTCCCTCTTCATGAGCATAATAATTCCCTTTTGCATCATTTCCCAAGACTCTTCCTTTTATCCCAATTTACAAGACCGGTGCTACTGACCAGTTTCCTCCTTACGCTGATTTGTAGAGATTAAAACTAGTCCTCACGCCATACGGAGCCACTGAGCCCTTTTCTAGTTGTGTCGATCCTCTTTTGGAAGGTTTTCTAAATATGGAGTTGAAGCTTCCATGTCTAGAAGCTTCTTAATGGAAGTTTGGTAGATGGTTGGGTTGGATGGAGCTGAGGAAGTTAGTTTGGGTTCCTTTCCCCTATTAGGATGGAACAAACTCAAGAGATAAGACCTTCTCCCATGATGAGAGGAACCATCTCCCATCCATCCAAGCTATATAAACCTCTCTTTTTCCCAAGCAAAATTTATTGGAGTTTTTAGTTTTGGAGTGAGTTTGAATGATCAACAAGTCATTTATAGCTTGTAGATTTCTAGTGTATGTTTGAGGGAGCATAGTGTGTTTTTGGTGTGGTTTGAGACTAGAGGGAAATAGGCCTTAAAACTTCCAATTGTTGGGGCTATCCATGAAGTGCTAGCAGAAGTGTGGGAACTCGGATATGTCAAAGGAGACCAGCAACATCAAGGCACTGGTTGTAATCACTTTCTGATTTATATAAATGCAACTATCGATTGATTTCCTACATGAAGTGTCATTTTACATCTTTATGGATTAATGTTCCTTGACCTATTAAGTAGGCTGAATACAATATTGTATGCTATTACATTTGTTGTTGTTGTTGTTTGCTTGTTTCAGGTATTGGAAGGAAGGAAACAGAAGATAGCTGGAGTGAGGAAGCAGGATCATCACCAAGCATAATAGCATTCTAAGAGGTAGGCCCTCTTAATTAATTCTAGATTAAGGATATTTTCCATTGATTGTTTGTTTGTGGCTAGACCCGCTCTCTCGGGCTAGAGGAATTGCTTGTGTCCACATTGAGAATTTACCTGCACCACAAATTGGCGACTCCACTGGGGAGCCAATCCTTCTATTTGATTGATTGTCATTTTATGGTTTTGTGTGAAATTTTCTAGTATCACCACTTCCCTTTAGTGTTCTCTGCTTTGCCTGGTTTACTACTTTGGGCCTAAAATTTACAGTGGCAAGTCTGGTCTGAGCCTTTGAATTTTTTTATTTTTTTTTCCCTTAAATCCTTAGTTAGTGCGTTTATTTTTCTGACAATCACGTTGATAAACACGAGTTTCTCAAAAACAATTGCGTTGACCCCCTTTTGGCACTTGTTGTTAATTAGGCAGTCGGGCCGATTCATGTAGGTGAAGATCAGGGTTTACCCTAGATCATAGCCAGTGTGTCTTGCCCTTCTAATTTTTGTCTCTCAGCTTGTTTTGACTATGTTCTCCCTCACTGGAAAGCTCTTTTGGTTTGGTTTGTATGCTTGTTCGATTTGCATTTTCTTCACTTTTTTTCTTGAGTTCTTCGATGGTGTATAACCCTAAGGCATCTAGGTCGTCACCCATTCACTTGTTTGCGTGCTCAGAAAGTCAAGTCAATAGTCGAAGTTGTTCCTTGCATTTCGTTTGGTTAGTCCTTCTGTTGCTTTGATTTCCATTTAACAAGTTTGAAAAGTTTCGTTTATCGTTTGAGCGTCTCTTTTTGGGCATAGATCACATTGCTCATCTTGTTATTGGTTGGATTTTTGCTTCACTGGTTTGAAAGGAATCCTCTTTTGTGCTTTATGTTTGCTTGTGATTGATTGTATTGGAAATGTTTCATTGAAGTGAGAAGTGTTTGTGAAAGATTCATTCCATCATTCCATTGAAAAATACATAATTCTAGTTTGCTGAATCAATATGTTACATTAGCTAGCATCATTGAAGAATAGAGTCGCATCATCATTTGTATTCGAAAAAGAAATGAATTCTCTTTACTGTTAAAAGGACTAGTTGAAGTGCATTCGATAGGAAGATCCAATGCATTTTGGAGATTTATTAGTAAAAGATTCCATTCTTCGATTGTTGCATTAATTTTGTGTTCTCTATCTCTCAATTAGTGTTAACTTTCATCGAAGATAAAAATTTCTTTTCTCATATAGTTGCATATAGGAGTTTTCAGATGATATCTGTAGGGCCTTGGAATTGAAACCTAATTCAAGATCAACCATTAAAATTTATCGAATTAACCTAAGGAAGCATTGAAACTTAACGCTTACATTTAGAGGTTTAGGCTAGAGACGTGTTCCATCGTCTTTAAACCTAGTAGCTGTCGTTCCTTCGGCACTAGGCAATGCTAGTACGAACTTGTGATCCCCGTACTGTCGTGTATATAAAGGGAGACCCCACTAGGTTTGCAATCCTTTATCTATAGGAAGCTGAGAATGCCGCCTTGTAAACGTGATATACCGAACATAACATTCGGGGAGATTGCCTGCTCGTACTTTTCGGTTTGTCAGGAGGTACTTTGCAGTTCACGATTACCTGGTAATCCCTTTTGCCTAGATTATCCTGAGTAGTCGTTTTGGTATTTTTGACTCTTTAAATTTAAAATATCATCGAGTGCTTGTCCTTTCGAGCTCGTTTTAAATATGAAAGCAACTAGAGTCGCATTTCATCCTTTTCTCGACTCTTAAAATATGAAAAGGCAAAGTGTTGTTTTAGTGTCTTAAAATTAACTACCCACAAAATATTCCTAGTTAAAGTTATCTTCCTTAGTGATTCTTTAGGGTCGTTTCGAATGGAAACATTTTCAGAGTCTACTAGCCAAGGATTCCCCTCAGATGGGAATCCTGGTCCTTTTCCTTCTTTTGGAAATGTTGACACTCCTTATATGGCAACGTTGTCCCTCCTTGGGTTAACCATTGGTTTACCTATCTGGTTATTTTCAACCTTGGTGGTCCCGAGTGTCCCAACTCTTGTCTAACCATCTCCTTCATCTGAACCAAATCACATTGATTCTAATGTTGACCCCTCACCTTCTTCCCCTGTTTCTTCATCTTCCCCTTCTACTTCTTCTGGTGAAAATTTGAAATCCAGTAACTAGGAGGCTAAGAAGAAGAAGACAAAGAAGAAGAAGTTAGATAAGCGAGAGGCCAACTGTGCAGCTATTGCTCTAAATGAACTTCCTGTTGACAAACCTTTTGATCCTCCACGGAAGGTCAAATTCCCTTGCAAGCTGTGTAAGGGTGACCATCTCCTTCGAGACTATCCTGGCATTCCCAGAGTCTTAGAGGTATGGTCTCAAGACTTGAATCGACCATCCTCGTCGACCTCTAGAGATCATGTTGATGCTACACCTTCAACTAACGATGGTAAGAAGAAGGGAAAAAATAGATTCCCCTGTAGGTTATGTGAAGAAGATCATCTTATTCACCTTTGTCCTCTTATGGATAAAGCATCCAAAGCTTTAGAAAACCTTACAGCTCCTCAAGCCCAACTCCCTATTGGTTATAAGAGGCTTTCTTCTAACCCTCTCCCGGTTGGTAAAGAGATAGACTTGGATTCATCTATTTCCCATCCTACTCTTCCTGAGCAAGACTCTCTTATGTCTGTTCCCGACCAACCATTGGTCAAAAAGAGTGTCGACCTGTCTCTGCCTTCAGTTGATCACTCCGTTCCTGAAGAGAGTGGTGATCATACTGCTCATGTTCTTCTCATCTCCTCAGATTGTCATGAATCAAAGAGTGACCCTCCCATCTCGGTTGTTCAAGAGAGTCTTTCTTCTATCCAACAGAGCATGGGGGCAATCATATGATACCCCCACCAAGTAGTTCCGTCGTCTCTTTTGATTGGAGTTAATTGACTGCTTTCCACCTCCCATCTTATGTGCCTTTCCAGATCACAGTACAAGCCTATAATATGGTAGTACATGACAGTATATTAGATGAAGGCACATCTGTTAGCATCATGTCTCCTACTACTTGGCAAGCGTTGGGCTCCCCGTAGCTTGTGCTTGTCACTTAGAATCTATCGGATTTCAAGAGAGGAACCAGTCAACCCTTGGGGGTCCTTCTGAAGTTCCCTATTACTTTGGGAGTAAAGACTGTCTATATAGACGTGATGGTAGTCCAAGGTCCATTAGATTTCAATCTTCTCCTTGGACGTGACTATGTTTATGTCATGGGAGCTCTTCTTTCTTCACTTTTCCGTGTGGTTTGTTTTCTGCATGAAGGGAGAATTGTGACCATTGATCAACTATCGTTCATTGGTCACCAAGCGCCTCCTTTGCAACCATCGTCCCCTATCAGCTCTTGTTTGCAAGTATTACCTTCCCCACCATAGGTCAACTATGTGGCTACCCATTCCGTCTTTACATCTGTTGATGATCACATAGATGGTATTGCACATTATGTATTGGGTGCATTGGAACTCGATCTGTCTTTGGTACGAAATGACATGTATTTCTCCCAGAGCATGGTTCTTCCGTCTAGTGAAGACCTCTTGAGAGCCATGTTCTCTTATGGGTCATAAACAGACGTCGTGAGGATAGTTCCTGGTCTTGTATCAACCTCGTTAAAAAATGAAACAAGGAGTCATGAGGATAGTTCCTGGCCTTGTGTCAACCTCGTTAAAAAATGAAACAAGGAGTCATGAGGATGGTTCCTTGTCTTGTGACAACCTCGTTAAAAAATGGATCAAGGAGTGTGAGCATAGTTCCTTGTCTTGTGACAAGCTCATCAAAAAATGAAACAAGGAATGTGAGCATAGTTCCTTGTCTTGTATCAAGCTCTTTAAAAAATGAATCAAGGAGACCGAGGATAGTTTGTTCTTGTATCAACCTCATTAAAAAATGAAACAAATGTCCAAGGATAGTTCTTTTACTGTTTCAACCTCATTAAAGAATGAAGCACCTCCATTTTCCAAATCGAGCCTTTGATTAAGATCTCGTAAAATCCCAGTCGAGTCTTTCCTAGATCTTGAAAGTGAACCTTCATTCCATTCACCTAGTTGAATGAAATGAAGCTTGGGGGGCATGTAACTTGAATTGAGTCATTATGCCGGAGGCATGCAAACTTATCTCAAGCATATTTTTTTCGTTTCAAGCTTGTGTAAACATGCAACCAAATTCAAGCAGAGTTCCCCATGGTTCAAGCTTGTGTAAAAGTGAACCCATGCTCGATTTACATCTCGTGACTGCCGTTTTTATCAGCTAATTTCTACAAGATGACCCTTGGTTGTTTCATTCCATCACCACCATCTCTTTGGCCGATCATATGCTTTCACTTAGTTGTGTTTTCCTTTCCTGAGGAACCGTGGTGATGAGTGGTCTTACTAGCCAGCCTCTTGACCTTTCAGCGTTTCGAGCAGTTCCTCGCTTAACCGGAACCTGTTGCTACCCTTTATACGACTTGTTCCTCCAGGAAGAGTCACCTTTAAGATCTTTTCTGACTCGTAAAAAATTGAAAAGATCGCCGAGTATTTTTTCCCTTTTAGACTCGTTAAAGTAAATAAAAGTAGGGAGTCTATTTTGAGCTCTTTTCTGACTCTCAAAATATGAAAAGATTGTTGATCTCTTGTTGCTTTTGAACTTGTAAAAGGCAGTGAAACGTCGTTTACCCAGTATATGTTTACCCCTTTTTCGGGCTAGGATGAACTATTTACGAAAAAGGTACTCCTTGACTGAAATGGTCAAGCAATTCTCTCAAGTATCGTTTTCTACCTTTTCGGGCTTGAGAGACACAAATGTACGAAAAGGGACCATGTGGAGTTTTCTTTTTCGTGTCTTTTTCAAACTCTCTAAACATGAAAAAGATATCGAGTTACACCTTTGTTGAACTCTTTAAAACATTAAACGACACTGGATTCATCACCATGTCGAACGTGAGATTCTCCTTCCTAGGGCTCATTAAACTTACTAGGTTAGATTTGTTCAAAGGATGAAATTATAGTGCAAGAACATGCCATCTCCTTCAAGCTTGTGATAAAAAATAATTGGGTTACCTGCCAGAAATGGTGGGGGGAAATTCGGAAATTCTATCAATCGTGTCGGCAGCTCACTCTTGAACATGACACTTTATGCTTCGTGTCGGGTTGGGATATCCTCCTTTTCGTCATTGGCCTTCCTGGGTTGGGCCATTCATTTTTTCCTTCCATTTGATCTCTGCCATGTCATTATGACCACTGATCCTATGGATCCAAAAGCTGCCAAACTCCGGAATCGTGCCGCTGATATGTTCAAGAGTCAATCCTTCTGTAGTTACACTTACTCCTAAATCTTTGTATCATCTGAAATCATTTTCATCCCTTTGTCTCATGTCGATGATGTGGGATACATCATGGCCCTCCTTCGACACGGTCGCTTTCTATCGAATTTAGCTCATTATCCAGAAAGCTGACCGAGAGACTCCCTTCCAGTACCTTCGAGCTTGCATGCCCTAATGGCAAGTTCTTTGCACTCTATGACAAGCCCACATCATTGGCTTTCAATCAGGTGATTTCATGGGTGTTCGACATCAGTTCCTTTATTCACATTTCGTGAACTGTGCTACTGGTACCTTGAGAGCCATTGTCATTATTGGTGGTTTCTGTCGCGCTTGTTAACGGTTCACATCATTAACTGGTAATCAAGTGACTTTCTAGCATGTTCGGCTTCAACATATTCATTCACATGTTAGGATTTGTACTTTGATTGGGTCGTTTGGAGCGCAAGACCTTGGGCTAAGATTACACAAGTCCAGGTTGTGAGGCGATGTGACATGATCATGTTGATATACATGTCTCTTTCAGATGGATGGCTGCGACCATACCATGAGTTATTATATGTGATCCTTATCATTATTGGATGGTTGTGACCATACATTGGTTTCCTTATGATCCTTTCTATTCGATGGTTGTGCCCATGCCTTGGATCCATTTACACGATCATTCTATGGATGGTTGCGTCCATACCACGATTCATGTATCATTATTCAGAGTCTTTTAGTGATGTATATGTATCTATGCTTGCTTGCAGGTTTTCCGATGATGGACTCCGGTTCCCCACTTCCACTTGTAAAGCATTTCACCCCTCACTCTAATTCGGCCTTCACATTTTATGAGACATCTGTTACACAACATTTTGTCACTGTCCCTGTACTCCCCATCCACGATCCTAGAGGACCTCTACAGTGAACCCGACATGCTTTCCCATCATGAAGAAACTCCCAGTATGTCCCTCTTCATGAGCAGAATAATTCCCCTTTGCATCATTTCCCAAGAATCTTCCTTTTATCCCAGTTTACAAGACCGACGCTACTGACCAGTTTCCTCCTCGTGCCGATTTTTAGAGATTAAAACTAGCCCTCGCACCGTATGGAGTGACTGAGCCCTTTTCCAGTTGCGCCGATCCTCTTTTGGAAGGTTTTTTAAATATGGAGCTGAAGCTTCCATGTCTAGAAGCTTTGTAACGGAAGTCTGGTAGATGGTTGGGCCGGATGGAGCCGAGGAAGTCAGTTTGGGCTCCTTTCCCCTATTAGGATGGAACAAACTCAAGAGATAAGACCTTCTCCCATGATGAGAGGAACCATCTCCCATCCATCCAAGCTATATAAACCTCTCTTTTTCCCAAGCAAAAGTTGTTGGAGTTTTTAGTTCTGGAGTGAGTTTGAATGATCAACAAGTCATCTATAGCTTGTAGCTTTCTAGTGTATGTTTGAGGGAGAATAGTGTGTTTTTGGTTTGGTTTGAGACTAGAGGGAAAGAGGCCTTAAAACTTCCATTGTTGGGGCTATCCATGAAGTGCTAGCAGAAGTGTGGGAACCTAGATACATCGAAGGAGACTAGCAACGTTAAGGCACCGGTTGTAATCTCTTTCTTATTTATATAAATGCACCTATCAATTGATTTCCTACATGAAGTGTCATTTTACATCTTTATGGCTTAATGTTCCTTGACCTATTAAGTAGGTTGAATACAATATTGTATGCTATTATGTTTGTTGTTGTTGTTGTTTGCTTGTTTCAAGTATTCGAAGGAAGGAAACAGAAGATAGCTGGAGTGAGGAAGTAGGATCATCACCAAGCGGAATAGTGTTCTAAGAGGTAGACCCTCTTAATTGATTCTAGCTTAAGGAAAGTTTCCATAGATTGTTTGTTTGTGGCTAGACCCGCTCTCTCGGGCTAGAGGAATTGTTTGTCTGCACTGAGAATTTACCTGCACCACAATCCTAAACTTCTGCAAATTGTTTCAACGAACGACCTTCCTTTACCCTTAAATCTGGTTTGTCAAACTAGAATTGAGCCAACTCGAGTCAAACAAGTAATATTTGACCCTTTTTGGTAGCCTAAAAAAGAATCTATATACTATCCATAATAAATTAAAATTCTAGAAGACCATAAAACTTCCATACAACCATTGACCCTTGCAACAAAAAAAACCCTATAAATCTGATCACTTACTTGCACTCTTGGAATCAGTGAAAAGGAATAGAACATATAAAAAAAATCGCCTCACAAGATAAGATAGAATACATCTCCACATTGTGAGTGGGATAAACAACTTTCATGTTACATCTTTTTAGAAGACCCTAAAACTTCCATACAACGACTAACTCTTGTAAATGAAAAATATATCTAAAAATATAACTACTTCATTACGATCTTAGAATTGGTGAGAAGAAATAGAAATTGCCTACAAGTTAAGATAGAATACATCTCCCCGCTATTAGTGGGATAAACTGCTTTTGGGTTTGATCTCTGACTAGTGACAACTCTAAATCTACTGGCATTTTTCATTTATAGTCGGGAAATTATTTATGAACTTGATTAAAATGGAACTCCCAATCTTTCCTTTGCTAGGTTAGGAAAAAACATTCCAGATATCTTTTCCGGAACCTGGAAAAATAATTAGGCAAAATGTGTAGTTTCAACATCATGAAAATAAAATTACTTCTCTCACACCCATAACAAATATTGAATAGTTCTGTACATAGCATAATTTCTATTGTTCCCACAATAAAAAGTGAATGCCAATACACACGTAGATAAATCACCTTCACGTTGGTTGTAATAAAGATTCCCACAATCATAACCTCCAAGAGCTCACATTATGTGTCAATCATATCACAACAACTATGCAAACTAAATAGTAAATACACTGCAATGAAATCACATAAAACATAAAGAATTAGCATCAAAAAGTTTTGCTAAAACTAACCACAAGAGAATTACTGACCATTACTTTTCTAGCTAGTTAATACAATTAAAACAACAAAAGCATATATCATCAACTTAAACAGAAAATGCTATAAAATAAGATCCAAAACCCACTTAATGTGCATATGCATAACCCTAATGTCAACCAACCATTAGAATAAACTGAGAAGCTAAGTACATTAAAGAACGATATAAACTTTAAATCCAGAAAACTCAAAGGTTTTACAATGTTCTTAGTTCCCTAGTAATTTTTTAACTAAATATCATCAAGTTCACTAAATGAATGGTATATTTGAGTAAATAACATATATATATCATAGAGGGTATAAGGCTTTTTTCATTTGTCTACATTTCATTGACTCCTCACTTGCTCACCTCATAAGCATTGACATCATAGGAACCAAAAAACATTTCAAATGTGATTCTTTGTTCAAAACTATTGTCTGTTGAACAATGTAACTAGTATCAATATTCATAATTGTATTGTCAAAAGAAAGAAAAATATTATTTTATTAACTTATTAAAGCATGGGTTTCATGCATGGGTCATTGGTCAATAGGTCAAAGCACCCATTGTGTTCTCTAGGATTTTTGTATTGAGTCAGAATCAAAATTATTATGTAAAAGACCCTTTTTGCGATTCTTATGTCAAAGAAGAAAAAATATTTTTTGAGTCAAAGTGTATAAACATACCTCTATCCTTCACGTCAGCTCCAGCTACATATTCTATAAGTCGACCTGCCTACTGTTCATGTCGGCATAAAAGTACAGTGACAAACCACTGTATGAACCCTAGCATTCGACCTAGTTTGGAGCAACAAAAAACAAGTTATTCAACCTGCAACTTTTTAATAAAGAAGAGGATGTGAGATAACATAAAGGAATAAGAAGGTACATAGAAGAAAAATAGGCTATTATTTAAAGGGAATCTGAAAACCTTAGGATTGCAGAGAGAACCAAAAATTTCAAGATTGCAAAAAGAACCGAAAATATCAGGATTGCAGAAGAACTCATCTTTATTGAATTGAATATTTGACGTCAGTTTGGTTTGTCTACAAAGGAAGATGACTTGAAGGATTGGAGGGTGTCAATATTTTGATCAAAGGTCTTGGATTGTCTCATCATGATTTGAATCTACTAAAGGAAGAGTTTGATTGGGCTTTACCCTTCATAGGGGTTTTTCCCTGGCTGAGTGACTACATCTGGTGTCCATTTGTCTTTGATGATCTTCATGTCTTGGTAGTTGTTTGATTATATAGAACACAATAGTAACAATAATAATAAAGTTTCTAAAATAATATCACAAGAATATATCAAGTTACAAGAGAAATCAATTAATATAACCTTATCTATGCTGCCCTAGATTTATCAACATTGTCATGTCAAACTAGCCAATGAATTGGAATGTCATATTTTCACTTCATAGGGTTCAATTTGTGTTGATAGGGAATTTAGACCAAATCAATATTAGTTCTAAGACTATTGTTTCCTCTTCTTTTAACTTTTTATTTATACATTGTGGCATATGAAGAGAGTGAAAAAGAAGAATTAGAAAGCTCTTGAGGAACTGGAGCTCCAACCATATTTAGCAATGGAATAGAATCCTTGAAAACAACTTTGTCCACGTTATTAATAACAATGATTTCTAAGCCTAACATTTCCAGCCTTAATGCTCGCCCCACCTAATGAACATACTATTGTAATGAATTTGGCATATCAAAGTAATAACCTGACTAACTTTTAAAAGATCAAGTCCCTTTCCAAGAACACCAGTGGCCATCACTATGTAAGGCTTGCCTATCAAGAAAGATTTTAAAATTTGCTTCCTCTCTGGCATTGGTTTCTCCTCATGTATTGATGGTACTTCCAATTAGTCATGCATTTTATAGCATTTGACAAAATATCAACACCCAGTCACGAATTCACAAACATAACAACATGTGGCCTAAAATGGTGGTTGTTTTTCAAGATGTAAAGTAACCATTGCTCCTTATTCTTGGGTTCAACCCAGATGTTTTTATGCTTTACTACTCCATTAAGAATGCTCGATTTGCCCGCAGATATAAAAAGAAGATTTTTAAGTATTTATGATGTGAGACTTTCTATGTCGCGTGGAATCGTTGCTGAGAATATCATGATTTGGGGATTTGATAAAGCACGAATTATCTGCATGAATTGGTTACGAAATCCTTGCTACGACATACAATCCACTTCATCCTAAACAAGCATACATACATAATCTAACTCAACATCATGCTTTAAAAGAAGATCAACGAGCCTTCATGGCGTGGCAATAATTAACTCAATCCCTTATTATCTATGCTGCAGGCAATAGATAATGCATTGGGTTTTTAGTCAGACCCATATTTGTTTGGGTTTGAGTAAAAACATTTGCAAAAATTCTATATTTGAACATTGCACATTGAAATTTATTATTTTTAAAAAATAATTTAAATTATTTCCAACCTGATTGACTATTAAATTGAACATATTATTGCTCATTGTATTGATTTGCTAACCTTGCAATGATGGTGATGTACATGTTGTCGATTCATAAAATATTATTCTATTACAACATGCATATCTTATTAAAAATAAATAATTTTTAAATACCAAAAAGTGATGAGCATATATGGTGTAACTCTATGAAACTTATGGCTCCCATGCCACTCCTTTTTTAGTTTTATTTTGAGCTTAAATCAAATACTTTATTTTCATTTATACTCACCCACGTGGCTTCCTTTTAATCATATTGATCCTTCTCTTAAAGGCACTGAGTATACCAATCTTGCTCCTCGAAAGCATTGACTATATCATTGAGGCCAATTTGTATCACTCTTCAACACGTTGCCTTTATCTCTCATGCTTGCATATGAAATGCTATTCAATGTATATAAATTCATCGTACAAGTTTCAAAGATTTATGACATAACTATGATTGACATAAAATAAATTCGCTTCATACAAGTTTCAACCATCCATATAAAGACATTTACGTGTAATTTCATTACACAAATTTACTTTAGGTTGACCATTCACATATATAAATAAAAATAATAATAAAAACTAAAAAATTAAAAACAGGTTAGTGCATAGATTGTGTTTTAAAAAATAAATTAAAATAAGTTGTTATCAATGTAAATAAAGATGTTATTCACATATAAATAAATTGATTTATATATAAATAATTTAAATGTATAAAAGTTAATAATGTAAAAAAATGGTATCATTAAATTAGATAGAAACATATTACTAATTTTAGCTATTACAATTTGATTTTGATTTTTTTTGTTTTGTTTAAATTAACATTTTAAATATAAAATAATTATATTCTTACTTTAGATATATATATATTTGTTATCTTTTAAAATTGATACATTACATATACTTTAAAACATAAAATAAATACAAACACAAATAATTTAAAAATATTAAGATGAATATTATAAAAAATAAGTTATGTAAACTATATCTTCCAAAAATATGGATATAGTTATATTAGAGCCAAAATCCAATCCATGTTAATATAGATAGCAATGTCTATCATAGATTTAATTATTGACTTGGATATCAACATTCCTAGGTCAATGTAGACATTTTATTAATCCTTCACAACTAGCATGTTTTTCTTTTGGATAGTTGTCTAACATTTGACAACTTGCATATTTGTTCACTATGAATATATTTGTTGGGACATATTGACTTGCATATTTTTCTAATAGACTACCTTCAAACAGGATTTAATTCATGTATCTTGACAACGTGAGTTTGAACATCTAATTATTTATTACATATAATTTAGCTATATTTAAACTAAGCAACAAAGACTAGCTATTATGTAGCACTTGTTTAATCCTTGTAAACCTGACAGGGCATTGCATCTCCATCTATGATGAGAGTTTCCTTGAAGGCAACTCTTTCCCAGTGAATTGGCTTCTCTTTTACCCATGCACAAAGTTCCCTAGTGGGAGCCAAGACCATGGCTAATGATCTCGATTGTTTAGAAAGTTGTTGCATATGAATCATTGAACAACGCGATATAATAGGGATAAGAAAATAAGCAATTTTAGTAGAACCAGTGTCCCCTGAGACAAATATATCCCTCCATTTCAATGGAGTTGGGATTGTCTACATTTTCACGGGCGTTGGGATATCATATCAACCAAATTTCAAGATTTTTGTTAAGTTTTGAGTCAAATCTATAGTTAGAGAAATCTAGGATGGGAGGTGGCCAACCCTCTCCATGTGACCACTGTCACTGGTTCACTAGTGAAACATACATGATATAGGTTAGCGAACACATGGTTTTTTTCTCTTTGCTATGTACAGACGACGAAGGGCTATCACATAACATCCCCTTAAAGAATGCCTTTAGTGTAATGATGAAGATGGAAGAGTTGAGAGATGAATGCACTGGTCATATTGTGGTTTGCTTAAGTTGCTTTATTCTTTTAGGGGTTGATTAGGATGAAGGGATTGACTCATTGATCCATCTTGGCTTTGGTTTTGTATATTTATATGTGCCTATTATAATTAACATCAAGATAGAGAAGTTTATCTTTACATTTTTTGTGGACTTGGTCTTTGGTTTTTGAATGTTGTCTTTCATCTTTTATGGGTCGTTGTAGTTGTTAGCATTCATATAGAAGGTTTGAGATTTAGATTTTTTTTTTTGGTGTGTTTCACTTGTATTTTTATGATTCTTTAGGATGTTTTATTTGTTGATGAGTTTATTTTTATCTCAATACTTACAATTAGTATAAGAGTGCAAGTCAATTATTGGGTTTTTTGGCAAGAGTTTGGAAATATAATGATGGTTGTAGGGGGACTTGGTTCGTAGAATGGTAAACAAAATCTAGCTCGATTTATGCAAGTTTGAATGAAACATAAATCTTGATAACTTGAGGGCAAATGAGGCACAACATAAATTTATTCTTTGATGCACTACTGAAGTTGCTCTATTGATGCATAATCGAGTTTTTTCAATTGGTATATACATTGAGAAGTTGATTGAGGTTG
The DNA here is from genome assembly GCA_031772625.1 of Pinus tabuliformis. Lineage (NCBI taxonomy): Eukaryota > Viridiplantae > Streptophyta > Pinopsida > Pinales > Pinaceae > Pinus > Pinus tabuliformis. The sequence continues at coordinate 302,751,087 of CM062804.1, read as the reverse complement.
TGGATATGGGGCTTTCATTCTTTGATGTTAAGTTTGCACTTCATTCTTTTTTCTTCTTATAATTTGTTTATAATTCTTGAAGGGTATGACACTTGTTGGATTTCTATTCAAGTTCCCTTCTTTTATATATATCGAAGGAGATAGAAAAATCAAACTCTTTCTTATGTAACCATAAATATATTAGAAGTGTTGAAGAAAGTGTAACTAGGTTCGGTCTTCATAAATGTAATTTTGATCTTTGTACTAGTAAAAGAAGATAAATATTATTTTTGTAAATTATAAAAATGAGTTTCTTGCTCATTACATAAGTCTAGCACGTGTTGAAGTGTTATAGGAAAGTCAAAGAGTCAAAGAAAATACTGACGATCTCTTCTTGAGCATATATAAAATGTATATGAGTCAACCTAGTGTCTAGATTAGCCCTCTAAGACAAGCACAAGAAAAATTCAGCCAATAAAACGGTGTAAAAGCAGTCATGTCAGCTCAAATAAAAGACACAACGATTCCCACACTCATGCCGGATTATTATGGAGACGTAACCACTATAAATACCCAGCTGCGGTCATCACAGAAAACACATAAAAACTCAGACTCTCTATAATTTCATATGGGTGTAGAAAGCTCTAAAACTTCAGACAAGTACAATAGTTCAGGATTTTCGGACGATTACAATGGCTCAAGAATTTCGATCAGTGTAGTAGCTCAGTTTCGGATAAGCATCTCTGTGCTTTCAGATGGGTTCCACAGAAGTTCAATCTTGAGTGAGTCTTGACATATTTGTGATAATAAAGATCTTTGTGTAGGAATAAAACACAGCCAAGTTCTCAGATAATTGTAATGATAAGTATCTCGGTGATCCCTCACTAACACACACTATCTCGACATTCATTCTAACGCAGTCATCATCTCGGCATAATGATAATCATGATCTCAGTCATGATATTGATAAGGACGCAGTTGCAAGATCTTAGTACAATGCTCATATGTATATATACATATCTTGTTGTTATAGTGAAGGGGTAGCAAGTTTCATATGAAGATGCAATAATGATATCGGTGGTGCAATAATGATGGCCTCAATGGTGCGAAAATGATGATGATCTCAGCAGTGACAAAGAATAGGATTGGTGTCTTGGTCTTGGAGTGGCCTAATAGGTCAAGGGTCATGGTCTTGGCATTCATCAGTTGGAATCTATATAGGAAGAATTTTGTGCGGGTTTTTCTCTCAAAGAGTGAGAGGTTTTGGCTCTGACAGAAAGCCAACATCTTGTGTCCTTGTCTCTTTTGTTTTGGTAGCTATTTGATGAACTAAAGTAGACACACTCTAATAATAATAAGTGAAGATTGTGCTAAGAAGAAAAATTGAAAACCCCTCACAAATAGTTATCATGACTAGAAGAATCTCATTAACTATAATTTCTCTAGATTCTTCAACATGGTATCAGAGCTAAGGTGTTGAAGTCAAAGGAAGGGAAACAAAGAGACACTTAAGGATCAAGCTTCAAGAAATACCAAGCAAGTTGAAGGATATCAAAGAAAAAGGACCAAGAGCTACATTGAAGGATAAATCCCTATATCAAAGAAGTAATCTACAACATCAAGAGCTTTTGTTTCCACAAGTCATCATTAAAAGGCCGCCAAGGTCCTCATCAAGATGTCTAAAAAGCAAGGTAGCTCAAAGGACCTCAAAATCGCATATCACATCATCTTGGCAAAGGTTGAAACCCTAGAAGCATTCCTAATCTACACTACAAAAGACGGCAAATCATATTGAAGGCAAGAAGGCATTGTCATCTTCAAGGTTCGAAAACCAAGCAAGGATCATTTCCTTGCCCTAGAAGAAGATCATCCGAAGAAGAAAAAAGTCATCCTCATCCAAAGAAGCAACATTTTCTATTGAGGAAAGGCTTTCTCATTTGAAAGAAGGTCATCCAAGAAGAATCCCTCATACATCTTCTTCAACCATCATCAACATGATCAAGGTGAAGATTTTGTCTTCACAAATCAAGTAAGTATTTTTTCATTAATCAATTTGGTAACATGACTTCATGATTGCAAGGATATCTATAGGTTGGATGGGTCATCAAAGGTCCTTGCATGGAATAAGGAGAATTGTGATTGTCATAATCCTCATAGAAAAGAGAAGTTGACAAACATATCAAGGTCTCCTTTGAATTCATGAGAGGTAACTCTTAAGGTCCTCTCATCCCTATGTAGCAAGAAATGAGATATAAAAGAGATATATGAAATTTTGAAAGATTACTCTCTGAAATAAAGTGAAGAAGGTCATATCAATTAGACCTGATTGAAAGTATCAAAAGAATGAAGGAATGTGTTCATGAGATCTCAATTGGAAGATCTGGTAAATATGATAATAAGAAAATCATCATTGTTCTAACTAATAGGAAAGGTAACAAATGTCCATGAACAACAAGGTTACCTCATTCAACAATTAGTGGTCTCTATGCTAGCTAGAGAAAGACAAGTTGATGGGAAAAGTATTGAAGGATAAAGGACTAAAACATGTGAAGAAAGGAAAGAGAAGTTTGGTCCTCAAACAAGACAAAATAATATAGCTAACATTATGGAAGCTCATATCACTGGATAGATGAAGGAAGTTGAAGAAAAGGGCCAAGGAAAGAGGGAGTAACAAATCTCTACTATGATTGAAATATGTATCCCTCACAAAAGGGTCATACCATAAGATTTTGTTATAGATATGACCATGATAATAAGATGCATCGTGGCATCATGGGAGCATTAGAAACAAGAGCTCGTAACATCACTATGGGAATCACAGAGGACAAAATCTATGGCAGTCAAACAGAAGGATATAGCTCTTGGGAACCTCATTAGACATTGAAAGAAATGATGAAGTCATTTGGGACAAAGCTCATCCACTAGTACAAAATGACTAATTAGTTACTAAAAAAACAACTAACATTTGCATATAAACGACCAATTTTCAGTCGGTGACCAATAGTAGCTAATTTACAATATCTTATAACGCGACCAATTTTTAATCATTTTTAGCTTAGTCATTAATTGGTTTCCTCAATTTTACCATATAGTAGTATATTTAGTCATTAATTTGGTCATTAATTTTTCATTGGTTTAGTCATTAATTGTCGCAATTAATGACCAAATATACAACAAATATATTACTATATGAATCCTCGATAAAACCAATTAATGACCAAAGAAATATAACTAAATCTTAGTCATGTTATAAGATACTGTAAATTAGCTACTAATAATCGTATATATGCAAAATTTAGTCATCATTTTAATAATTTTTTTATCATTTGCAGTAGTCATTTATCCTTTTTTGGTATTTTCATATTCATTATATAAATGACTGATTTAGTAGTTTCTATTCATTTCATTTAATTTCATTCATAATCATTATAAACGACTAATTTAGCCATATATTCATTTTATGTGTGTTTATCATTAATTAAATAAAGTACTAATTTAGTAGTTTTAGATTGATTTTATGTATTTATTATTAATCAACAAAAATTAATTAGTATGATTTTGTGACTAAATTTAAAAAAAAATGTCATATAATGTGCATGTTTATCTAATATGATAACACAAAGTTACATAGGTTAATTACAAGGCTAAATAATATCAAGTGCAAATAAAAATAATTTCAACCATATAAATTTTATTATATAAATATCAAGTATTACAATATGAATTTCCAACTTAATATCGATCGGATTACAATTTACATATGACATATTGTTTCATCATTTCAAAACATTGTCACTGTGTTGCCAAAGCATTGCAAGTGAATTCACCAACTCTGAAGGTTTGACCATCAGTCTCTATGAGTGTGTCTTATGTGAGATATTGGCTCTAAGGGTATCACTAGATAGATTCTCTTCTCTCTCTCATTTTGCATTTGTCACTCCAGTATTATTGTTCTCCTCTTTCTTCAATTTTTTCTTCTTACCATCAATATTGAATTCCTCTCCTGAAAATGAAAGAAGATACAATGTAGAGTATAAGACATGAAATAAAATGAATACATGAATATAAAAAAAGTTGTTGGCTTGTTAGTGCCTAACCCAGGTTCGGAGTTAATTAGCCAAACAAATCCTTGTACTACTGGCCCTTTCGGCAACAGTCCATGGAGCGCGGACTGAGGTCTCACCCGAAGTAGTATGGGAGGGTGCTAGAACCAGGTTTTCACACCCTTGAGATGTCTGAGAGGTTCGACTGGTCCACTGGTTGTTCCTGCGAGCAGGTTGCTTCGTGCACTTTCTCGTTCCTCGCGGCCTGATACACTGCCTTCACGCAACCCTAACAAGGGGTTGTGGAGCTGCGTTCTATGCTATTACCCGAGATCTTAATTATCTTCCAGTACTGGTTAATTACCTTCACCTACTTGAATGTATTAAGTTATAATTCGTTATACAAAACATTCATACAGTTTCGCACAGTAAATAAATAGTATACTTGCAAATTATATCTAATCATGAATTAAACCAGGAAAACATACACAGAAATATAGTAAAACTTCTCTGTATTGATTCTCCCAATGGTTACAGACTCGACCTGACCTACGCACTCAGCTGTGGACTACTAGGCCTCTGCGCACTCAACTGCAGAGCCTTCTCCTACTCTATGACCCACAGACACACTTTTCACTTCAACTCAATCACTTAGACTTCTCATCTTCTTCTATTCCATCTTCTATTAGTTCTCTTATACACTTAGAGCCTCACTCTATTTATACAATCTCATGGTCCACAGACCATGGGTAGGTCTATATAGCCAACATGACATTACAGAACTAGGGTGGACAACCCTGTGACTCTATTATAATTTCGCGCCCCACGCCCATAATTCGCGAAGCTTTTACAAGAAGACTCGGTCAAAACTTGGGCTTTAAGCCCAAAAACCTACCTTGGGGGGGATTCCATGCCCAACAAGCCCATAACACAAACATCGTGACTCGCCCTCAAGTCACTCTGTCAGCACAAAGACCTTTGCGTGGAGTCCCTCCAATTATGCTTGAGCTACCGCAAGGTCAGCAACGCACTGAGCTGTTGCCTACTGAATCTGTTGCATGCGTTGTTCCAAGACCGCTGTGTCGGAAGTGCTTCTCTGCATCAGTGCGTGTATCCCTTGCATGTGTGCGAGCTTGCCTTCAATTTCTGCTGTGATGGTGAAGGCCTCATCGATCCAAGGCTGAACACGCGCCTTCAGGACTGCTTCCTTGTGTCGTGCCGTGTCCACCTATTCTTTCAGTGCTTTGGCCTGTTGCATCCGCGCGAGCCTCTGAGTGAGGGCCACTGTCTACGTAGTTCCTTTGATGTTGTCATACTACTGTTGGAGTTCTCACGCCTCTGTCTCTAAGCGCTGGATGTTGGGGTCCTCCTGCAGATTTGTGAGGACCTCAAATGATTCTTCCAACATGTTGGTGCAGTATCGTACTACACTGCCAATTTCATCCAGTCTCGTTGTGATAGCGCTAATGCGTTGTTCTCTGAATTCTGGAGGGGTGGACGACTGCACCTTTAACCGCAGCTCGACGATCTGAAGGTTCATCTCCAATTGAACCTTTGTCATTTCCTCCAACGCCTCACGCACCCCTGCTAACCTGTGGATGCGTGCCTCTACTGGTATGTCTGTTGGGATGGCCAGCTCCGGGACGCTTTGGAAAGCTTCGTCTATTACCTGAACTAGATATCGATTTTACGACACCACTTCGTCATGCTGCAAGCTCAATTGTTCCATATTGATTTTTTGCTCGCTGAGGACTTGCAGTGTGCGACTCTCCCTAGCTCGCAGCTCTGCAGTTATCCCATCCTGCAAAACATATAAGGTCTCTCGTGGGAGTGCAGCCATATTGATACCGAGACCCTTCAGCGCGCTAACTGTAGGCCTGTCGGCCTCATTTGTTGTCACTAGTGCCCCTTCTGGCAGTACTATGGTATTCGTCATCTAAGCGTGCAACATCTTTTCTATTGTCGTTGTTCCGACTGCAAGGATAGTTCAAAGGGTACCAGCCTGAGGAGGGCACACCTGCAAATCCCGCAGCTGTGCTCTGATGGCTCCCAACACAATCTGGTTCGCCAGCATTAAATTTTGGAGGGCATTAGAGGTGACATTGCACACTATCTCGCTGATGTCGTGTAGATCACCCTCGGTTAGAGTGATCGGGTCAAAAGACAACTTCGATGCCTTGACCTTCTTGCACGACCCTGCCCGCTCGGTTGGGTGCGGGCACTTCAACTATGTTAACGTGGTTTGTGGATCCGCGCCTCCCTCTTCTTCCTCTGCTTCCTGCCCATGCGAAGGCAAAATTTTGCCCTCATGCGCCTTCATGGCTGCCTCCTGTGCGGCTGATGCTGCCTTTTCCTGCTCAGTTGCTATCTGTGCAGTGTCCCGCGCCGCCCGCACTTTTGCTGCCATTACTTCCTTCCTTCTCTTTTTTTCTAACTATGCGGTGCGCAACTTGGCCTCGTCTTTCTTCCTCTGTGCTGCCGACCTATTTATCTCCGCGATGTCTGGAGCGCGCCACTCCGGCGGCCATGTCTCCCGGACGTTAAATATGACATCGTCTCTGGTTATAAAGGGTAGCTTCCTCCATTGTTTGGTCGGGTCCTTGGGCGCTCTAATGTAAATTATAATATGGATGTTCGCTTTAAATTCTGAAAAACTTTGAATGTTTTTGTAGACAGTGGGCGAAAATTGTGGCTTATGGTTGATCCACATTCTAAGGTTCATCTCCATAAACACCCATAATATTTTACTGTCGCGGATCCTAGTGGCATCATTTGTGGCCAAGAGTGAAGCGTACTTCGCGGCCTCCGACAGATCCCTGTCAATTGTGGGGAATTGACTATCCTCCAGTGATTCCCTGTCACGAGCACTATGGATAGTAGAAGCCATGCATAGTGGAACATTTTTCCCTATTCCTAAGCTTCGCGGCAATTCTCCAAAAACTCCTTGTAGAGGAACTTGGACCAGTTAAACTAGACCCCCTCTGTGCACTGCTCAACTAGTGTGACCACCAGTGCGGGTACCAAATCTGCGCGGCACTTCTCATAACTTTACCGGCCAATATTTGGGTTGCCACTTTCACTGCTTTGTCATTGATGCTAGATATGGCGTAGCCCCTTTTCTTCTTTGCCAGCTTGTACTTATTCTTCATGGCCTACGCCATGGCCAAGTCACTGCTCTTACCTTCTGAGATGTTCGCGGGGTCCTCTCCTTTACATGGAAGCTGGGAAATGCGGTGAATCAAGTCTGTTGTGATGGGGATGGGCTCCTCCAGCCACAAACACCCATCATGCACCAGGCAAAGCAGCTGCCTAATGATGAAAATGGTTATTGGGGCGCAGTGGAAATGCAACACCTACAGCAGGTTAAGTAGCCCAGCCTTTTCCACTCTGCGCAACCACTTTCACGGCTCTAATTCTGTAACCCCCGCTATGGTGTTCTGCTTGGGCTTCATGAGGTGCGAGGTCTCAAGGTGAGGGAACTTCTCGTGGTCAGCGAGGTCCCAATCTTCGAATTTTAAGCTTGGCACCCGTCCCAGGTGCGTGCCCTAAAAAATAATATTGTCTGGGAGGAGCGGGATCTGGAGCGAGTTCTTGGTCTCGTCAAGGTCCTTGGGAACTTTAGCCTTCCCTTTCCGTGGGGGGACATAGGCGGGCAACTTTGTTGGGGGGTGCGCAGGATCAGTTTCCTCCTACATGCCTTCGTCCTCGTCTTCTACGCTGATTAGGTCCTCCAGGTCTTCTTCTTCTTCATTGATCTCTATGGTGACGGCTTTCCCCTTCTCCTCCATTGGCAACTTGGTGCGCAACAAGTTCCGCGGGGACACATGTATGGGAACCATCGCTTTTTTGTCCTTCTTGGGTCTTGGCGTGCGCGGTGATTTCGGGATTTCTGCCACAATCCCGGCACCTTTCGAAGCATCCCCCACAGTCAGGGCCTGCGCAACCTCTTCGACAGTCATTTCTGTTATCTCCATAACTTCCTCAGCTGTTGCCATCGTGTCCGTCCAGAAATCTAGCACTCGTGAACTCAAGGGCTCAATCAACACTCAACACACAACAATCAGGGCTCTGCTCAATAGCTCAATTCTAAAATGACTAAGTGTTGTTTGTTGGGCATCCCCTTGTAATTTATAGTGCTTTTTGAATTTGAAATCGACCGTTCCCTCCAAATTCAGTTCCTTAATGCTCCCTTGGCGACAGATTTTCCCAAATCTTGCCCATAAATCGTGTCTTAAATGCCTATCGTCCGCTCCATTTGGTTTTAGGTCGAGCATCCCATCCTGAATAGTGACTTCAACAGACACTTTCTAGCCAACCCGCGCGGCAGCGCAGCCCCCCATGTGTGGGCGCGGACCTTGTGACTCTTTGCTTCTGTGTGCAGCTCCAACATCACGCAATTCCTGGGAAGAATAGTTTATAGTCCTGCACTTCCTTCCAACTGTCTGGAGTGCTAAGACTGTACTTCCTTCAACTAGTCAAGTGGTCGCACCACCCGTGTAAAGTTTCATCCTGTCATCCATCATGTTTCCTGGAAAATACCCACCTTTTATTGTTACGGTCGGCATTGCGCACTTTACCATCTGCAACGCGCTACCCTGGTCAATTCGCTTAGTAATGTGCAGTCCAAGCCAAGGCATCAGACTGATCAATTTGCAGCAATAGGCCTTAAACCTGTCATCATGATTGTATGCATCCTACCTTATCACCCTGGTCTTTTTGTCGAGAAAATCTTCCTTTATCTCATCCTCCAGCTTCTTGACTTCTGCGTCCACCATAGCGCTTTTCTTCCCTAATCGTACCCTTTCTTCTTCAAGTTCTTAAAGTCTAAAATTTCCCAGTTGGATTTCTACTTCCAAGGTTCCGTGAACCGTCGTATCTACTAGCGCTATCATGCGTGGTTTAAGCTCTCCAGGTACTATAGGGCTTATAGCGGTTGCTTCATACTCCAGCCTTGGTGGTGCCCGCGCAGTCAGGTTCTTGCACGCAGTCCTATAAGCCCATAGAACCACTGGTACATGCAGGTCCCAGTCAGTCCGCTTCGCATTGTGGACCTTGTTCAGTGCTTTGCATACTTTGTTAAAAGCTTTTGCGTGGATATTCTTCTGTGCACTTGGTCTTTCCATACTTCGTGGTCCTAACCAGAGGGATCGTTCACGCCATTGCCTTACCCACACCTGCTTACTGATCGTGTCTCCTACCGCGAGGACGATGTGCATTTGTGCATGTTTCACACCATATGCTTGTATCCACCAAGATAGGTGGGTGCGTGGGTCGGTTCGTTCGACAATTTTGTCTGTTAATCGCATCGGAGGCTTCCCAAACAACATGTGCATCATCCTCTACATTCGTGCCAGTCCTCAAAACTTCTCTGGTGCATCCCCCACCATCTTGCGGGCATAGCTTGCAATAGCCATTTCAGAGCATCGAAACGATGTTGTTCCGGTACTTCTCTTTCAAATTTGTTCAGGAAGTCATCCACCTCGCTTAACCCATCATACGTAGGCAAATCTCTTACCTCTGTTACTATGCAACGCATCGACCTTATCATCATGTTATAGTTGAGCGTGGTTTCCTCGTGTAACCGGTTCTACCATTGTTCTATCTCCTCGTCAGAATTTGATGTGTAGGAGCTTTCACGCTCCCATGAGATTCGACCATCCGTGGTTGGATTTACCCAGTCTTGCTCCCGCGTGGTTATCTTGTAGATGCAGTCCAGATCGTTGTCGCTGTCATAGTCGCGCACTGGCTCCCTGTAGCGCGATCCTTTGGCAGGGTCTAAAGGCATCACTGCACGCAAAGACTTTTTCTCAAAGATCATCTTGAACTTCTTTAGATTTATCACTCCATTCATGTCAGTGGCCCAATCTATTCCCAATAGTGCGGGGTATGGATTGTTGTCATCAACAATCTCTATTACTTGAAAATTTGCTAGCATGCTTTCTCCTTCGATATATACCGTGATTCCCTGCAATCTCCCCATATGTAGGATATTTTGTTGGTTCGCCATTCACAGTTGGATAGGAGACCATTGCAACGCAAGCCTGCCCATGCGCTCCCATGTCTGTTTTGGCAGGACGTTCGCATCCGACCCTAGATCCAGAATCACTTGGTCCATCTCATATTCCCCAATCTGTGCGGTCAATCTCATTTCCCTTCCTGTTCGCGTCGTGTGCTTCCCGAGCTTCTGGACTACGTGCAGTTCTCCTGGCGTGGTCCCAGCGCATCTAGTTATGAGTTCTTGTAGCCCCTTTATAGCCTTTCTATCGCGCAACAGCTTCATGCATGTCTCCAAGAACGCAGTGAGCATCGATGGGTCCATTTCCGGCTTTAGTCTGTCTTTACTTCCTGAAGTGGAGGCATCAGCGAAGCTTCTCTTAGCTTCCATGAAGGTCTCCTTAGCGCGCTCCAAATCAAATTTTGGTTCCTTCGTTGGAGCCTTGCGAACCCAAGTACTTTCATCAAGTTGCTTGCCTTTGTCATCTCTTGTCGTAATTCCAATACGGAGCACGATATTTACATTAGGGTCTTCCTCGCGCGGCTAAAACGTCATCATTTGTAGGTTCTGAGTCGGGGGAGGTTGGAGTGCTCCTTTATCGCGCAACCTCGCTATCAGTGTGGGACAATCCTCCATCTCATGATCAAACAACATACAATACAAGCATGATGGTCGCGTTGGATTCGTACAATCACAGCATAATGCCCTGGCCCTCCGCAATTGTAACATATCAGTTGTCTATGACCTCTTCCTGGTCCCCCTCCACCTCGGCCTTGTCTGCGCCCCTGAAATCTGGTGCACGCCATTCCTGTGTTTTGATCGAGGGCCCATGTTTCGGCCTGAACTCTGTAGGTAGGAGTTCGATCCATCATCAATTCATAACTTCTACAGGTGCGTTCATCATGTCCTACCGACCTATAGAAATTATAGAACAACTGCTGTGAATTCTATGTATACTTCTATAATAGATGGCAGTTATCTGTAGCGTGCTTTCCTCCTATCTGACAAATCACACACCACAATGCAGGCATCGCGCTTGGTCCTGCTTGTGCATTCGGTCTTAGTGGTATTGTCCCTCCTCCTGTAAGGTAATTCGCGAACACCGGGAAGTGGTCCTTGTCGTGCCCCTGACCCTTGCATTTTACGCACCATACTTCACCGTGCATCTCTGGGTGGGTTATCCTGTCTTGTTTTAAACTCTGCATCTCCAGGCACAAGTTTTTCAACTACACGTGAATCTGTTAAACTCCCAAGTTAGGATCTTGTATCGGAGTCTCATGCAATCTCATCGTGATCTCCAAAGCCTCAGCCTGAGTGGTTAGCCTTTGTTGCGACAGTGTGTTCCGTAGATGCGGCATTAACGATGCTACAAACCACTCGTGGTGTTGCCCATCTGTTAATGTTATTTTCGATTCGTGAATTGTGCATTTCAGTCTTTGATCTAACTCCCACGAGGTCTCGCCTGGTAGCTTGTGATTTCCTTGAATCCAATGATCGACTGCGCCTCTGACTTTGGCCTGTCGTCTGTGGCACCCTATGCTTCCCATACAACTTTTATCACGAACCAAAATTGGTCCAGATTTTCGTTCCCTACTCCCTTGAACATTGGTAGCTTTATCACGCTTTCCATACTGCTTCACAGTGGTGGAGGTGGTATGGGGGAGGACGAGGGTGAAGACGGTGAAACTGGTGGTGGTGTGGGTGGGGGTGGTATGCACATAATTCTTTGGCTTATTAGATTGATCGCAGTTCTTGGTGAGACCTTCGTGAGCTCTTCTTCGCCCTCTCCCGAAGGTGAAATCAAGGGGCTAGTTTCTAGTTCTATGCTACCTTCATTTCTGTAGATTCTCCCACTCCGCGTAGCCCCAAACATCAATTTATTTGCATAACCCGCTTTTCACATAATAACATTTTAATCCAAGTGTTCAAAGATTTAACATACTTACCTCGCGGTTCCTTGAGGAAGCGTCGTTCTGCCTCGCTATAGCTAACTGAAGTATCTATTGCGAATTCGGTCATGAATCCTCCTATGATTCGATCGAGCCAGTGGTCAACAACGCGCACGATCTTATCTTCTGATGCTTCCAGTCTATGCACCAGTTCTGGAGTCCACACAATAGGTTTGTCAAGTTTACACCTTCCTTGGCTATCTGTTGGCTTCGCAATCCACTCGTACAACCCAGTGGGGAAGGATGCAAAGAAAATTTCATGGATCTCTGTATATAAGTAGTAGTGTAACCACTCTTCCTTTTATAGTCGAGGATTCCTGTTTTCCTGCGCCACGAACTCGTGAATATTTCTGTCCAACCAATCTTCAATTCCTTTCTTTGTCGGATTCCAGTGATACGACATCAGACATCTCTGTGCAAATCCCGGTCCCAGCAACGGAACCATTTGTTGGCTTGTTGGGGCCTGACCCAGGTTTGGAGTTAATTAGCTAAACAAATCTGTGCACTACTGGCCCTTTTGGCAACAGTCTGCAAAGCGCAGATTGAGGTCTCACCCGAAGTAGTATGGGGGGGTGCTAGAACCAGGTTTCCGCACCCTTGAGATATCTGAGAGGTTTGACTGGTCCACTGGTTGTTCCTGCGCGTAGGTTGCTTCGCGCACTTTCCCGTTCCTCGCGGCCTAATACACTACCTTCGCTTAGCCCTAATGAGGGGTTATGGAGCTGCGCTCTGCGCTATTACCCGAGATCTTACTTATCTTCCAGTACTGGTTAATTACCTTCACCTACTTGAATGTCTTAAGTTATAATTCGTTATACAAAACATTCATACAGGTTTGCGCAGTAAATAAACAACACACTTGCAAATTATATCCAATCATGCATTAAGCCAGGAAAAGATACACAAAAATATAGTAAAACTTCTCTTTATTGATTCTCCCAATGGTTACAGACTCGACCCGCCCTGTGCACTCAGCTGCAGGGGTCCGCGCACTCAGCTGCGGACTACTAGGCCTCTACGCACTTAGCTGTAGGGGTCCGCGCACTTAGCTGCAGACTACTAGGCCTCTATGCACTCAGCTGCAGAGCCTTCTCCTACTCTATGACCCACAGACACACTTTTCACTTCGACGCAATCACTTAGACTTCTCATCTTCTTCAATTCCATCTTCTATTAGTTCTCTTATACACTGAGAGCCTCGCTCTATTTATATAATCACATGGTCTGCGACCATGGGTAGGTCTATCCAGCCGACATTACATTACAAAAACTAAGGTGGACAACCCTGTGACTCTATTATAATTTCGCGCCCCGACCCACAATTCGCGGAGCTTTTACAAGAAGACTCAGTGAAAACTTGGGCTTTAAGCCCCAAACCCTGCCTTGGGGGGGGATTCCATGCCCAAAAAAAGTAGACTATAAAATATTTATAGACACATACCTCAACATTCAATAGTGGCCACTATGCGGCTAGATGACCTATATAAACAAAGGAAATAAAATGTCATGATAGAAAATAACACCTTAGGAACTTATTATTCAACCTTCAACAAAACCTTAGGCACAATCATACCAACTAAGTTACATGTTAAAAATATAAGGCAATACATAACCTATGAAAACAAATGGAAAAAAAAAAAAAAAAAATCAGTGTAAAAAATATCCTTATTGCTTGCTCTAAAAGGGTCATTTTCCTTAAATTTGGATATTCTTTTGCCCACAATAAAGTTCCTCGCTATTATGACCTATGTTTTTAGGATCATGAGATTGATCCAACATCATATTAGATTGTGGAGACAAAATGATTCAACTTTACAAGATGGGTACCTCACTTAGTTGAATGAAGGTGCTAGCTATGAGTAGTGTCAAAACCTTAGGGAAGCAAAACACTAAGGCCTAAGAAAATATATCATCACCTGTCCACTGAAAGAAAAAATTTCAATCCCACAATGGCCTCTGGGAGTACATTTCATTGGATGGATATCACACTCTGAGAGATGATTGTCTAATACAATGAGAAGTGTACATATATTCTCACAATGCCCCTCACAGTCAGACCCTATAGTTGTGTCCTATAATATTAATCATATTATACTATTTAATTATAGATCATGACCATTAGATAATTATTAGTTTGAATAATTAATCTGAATTTGCGCTTTTAGTATTTATGTATTTTGTGACTAGTTAATTTCGAGCGAATCTAAATACATAAGAAATTATGGTGCCTTGGTGTTTCTCTAGCAGTTATCTGCTCATTATACCAATTTCTCCCATGTCCTCTACTGCTTTTGGTGAATTCCTCTTTAGTGATGTTCAATGCCAATGCAATGGACATTTATCCTTAATGTTTTTCTGAGCCAAAGGGAAGCTATGCAAGTAACAACCAAAAAGTAGCCTCAAATATATTATTGGGGGCCAAAATTTAGTAATTATATGAGAAGCCAAGAAACAATGCGCATTAATCATCTTCCCTTTAATATTGATTAATAATTTCTTTGCATGATCATGTAATACTAAAGTGTCAAGTAGGGACATTTAAAGTCAGTTATCCATCAATATCACCTTTGAGAGTGCTTAGTAGTTAATACTTCCTATTACACAGACATTTAGATCACCAACTTCAAGGATAACAATATAAACACAACAATATGAAATTAAAAGAAATGTTAGGAAGTCAAATGTGACTAATCTTGAGTCAAGAAAATACCAAGCCCTTCACATTAGCAAGGAATTCTTAGGCACTAAAACAGTAGATCCTTCCATTGCATCATTTTCACCTTTTCTTTAATTTCTTTAATTGAGAACATAACTTTCAAAAGAAAAAGAAAAAGAAAAAAATCATTGAAAAAGGTCTCCAAATCCTAACAAATGCTCGAGTGATTGTCGTATCAATTAAATAGAAAGGAAATTGTTCGATATGCTTTTAAGTTGTGGAACATATTGAAGAATATGAAGCTTTCTCATCCCTCACTCCTAATCAAATTGTAATCTGTGGGTTCCAATCAAGTAATAAATTTCCCTCCAAGATAGTTAAGAGTTCACTTTGGAAAAGGACTTCAAGAAGCATTGGGATAGTAGAAATGGAATTAACTAGGAGGAAAATGAAGCACTTTAGTGGGTGCTCCAAAATATTTGAATGCAACTGAAAATGATTTTATACTCCCTCCACACATTTTAAAACAAAAACCATTCAATTGCATCTCATTTATTTTCCACCTTTCTATAATATGTAATTCTTTGAGCAAGAATAGAGCATTCATAAATATTGTCATGAAAGAGGACTCTTCATAATCCTAATAAGTTGGGCTCTAACAAATAAACAATTTCATGTAGTGAATAAATAGATTTTAGTGTTTAAAATGACAACTTTATTCTTAATTTCATTACAACAAAAATAAATTCAACCCTAACTAGTTCGGATCTAACAAATCAAGAATTCCATGTAGTAAAGTAAACTTACATGGTAGATCCCAATTATTTGCAATGACAACTTTATTCTTGATCTTATTACAACATAGATAAATTCAAGAGTACATACATATTTCCTTATCTGAGACAAAATTTGAACACATTCCAAGATTTCATAGAAATATAATGATACGAGTTCCCTATAGTACATGAGAAAGCTATCTACATCTAGCACCCATCACTGGACAATAGTGTTATTGGTGTCTCATGGAATTAGAATCATGTAGATATATAGTTTTGTAGAGATATATTGAAACACCTATTCAACACTACCTTCAAGCTTCAAATTCATCAATTGATTTACTTAGTAGCAAATTCTAGTGGGATTTCACTAAATACAACCCGACAAAAGCCATTTATAATAGCTGCATGTTGTTTCCTTCTCTAGATCTATCCCGCTCTGGAAATAGAATAACTGATATTCCCCAATTTTTTAGGTACTTGCTTCATGTTCAACATGGGCTATTGGGTTATTCACGTGGAAAAGGTTGCAAATATTAGATGTATAATGGAAACAAGCATGCAATTCAAGGTTCTCCTAAAGTTTCTTTGGTGAATTATAAAACACCATCTACTTAAGACATGATATATGGTAGTAACAAAAAGTTACCCAAGATCCCACTTAAGAATTCAAAATGTTGGAAATAGGAGATGTCTTAAACAATATCAACTATTTAATTGCATAATCACACTAAAATAGACAAATCTTTAAAATGTTGAAAAGTGTGAAAAAAATGGAGTTGGAATATTATAGTTATGTCAGGGTAGATATAGCTATGTAAAATGTAACTTCTATCTAAAACATGTAAATGTAACTTCTATAGCTACATGAAATGTAACTTCTATATAAAAAAATGGAGTTGGAATATTATAGTTACGTCAGGGTAGATATAGCTACGTGAAATGTAACTTATATATAACATTCTAAATATCCCTTTTCAGTCATTTAAGAGACTATCTGCGGTTAATAACTTAATGCTCCACCAAAAATAGCATTAAATTGGTTCTTCACCAACCAAGGGGAAATTTTAAAACAGTGTGAAAATGCTTACTCATTCCCCTGCCATATTTATAATATTTTATTTGTGTGCAATTTAAGCTAGTGTAATGTAACTTCTACATATTTGACAATTTAAATGTAAAAAATTACCCATATTGAAGCTATACAATTAAAATATGCACAATAAGATACAATATGCATGAGCTATAAGTAATATGATGTTTATACGTTATATCAAGATAAACGTTTTCTCATCTCATTAATTCTTATCTTATAGTTGGTGATGGATATAGCCTTTAAATTTATGAGCCATCCTTGTCATATCTTATATTTAATGATGGATAAAGCTTTTAAAAGCATTAACCTTGTTTGTTATTTTATGTAGGGTTAATTTAAATGGAACTGCTCATAATTTTATTCAATATTATCTTGTACAACTGGAAATAAAATGATGTGGAGGTGGTGTTTCTAGTGATTTTCAAACTTGTTTAAATCACCTAAATTTAGCCTATTTAAAGTAAATAGTTGCACTAGCCATCTAATCTTCAAGTCAGTAACTTTGCTTGAGTGCATCTTCATGACATCCACCATCTCTGAAAACTATGAAATATTAGTAGTATCTTGCACTAAATAGACAACGTTGGCATAGAATATTTTATTATGTTTTTTACTCCATGTCACAAATGTATTGATATTTTATGGTTCTTGGTTTTGATTTCCATGCTAAGACTGGATTTGTCATGCTTGCTAGGATTTCTAGTTGTGCACACATAATATTGCTCACTTCTAATTGTATAAAAAATGACATGTAGTAACATGTGGGTGTTTATTTTACTCAATGATATGCTTGATTTTTTAACCCATTCCAATCCTACTACAATGAAATTAAGAGAGACAAGGACATAAAAAGGACTATCAATAAATGAAATTAGAGACTTTAGAATGCAACTCAATTGTACCTGAATGTAACGATAAGTATTTGTAGTTGCCTAGTCATCAATGAGCAACGAATCACATTGTGAAAAAATCCTTGCATTATGAGAATTTGGTTGCACATGAATTAATCCTCTGTAGTAGTTCCTTGACTTGCATATATATAATTTTAGAAACAATCCTACTCCTGCAATTCTTCCCTATATGGATCATATTTCTCCCCCTATTGATAGTTATTTTTGAAGGCAACATAATAGAACTCTCCAATTGCACCATCGCCTTTCAAAACAATGCTTGAGTATTTCCAGGTGATTATCAAATCAGTCTCTACTCAAGTCCACAAAATCCTTGATTTGTCTCCATCGCACAAGCCTCCTTTCATAATAAGATTATAAAGCCCACATCTACATTCCTCGTGCCCAACATACCAATTCTTTATAGTGGAATACTTTATTGTTGCTCCCTTGGTGGAATAGAGATCCACTACTATGGCATGGAGATAATTGGTGTCATAAAATGGTGCAGTGCATCCTTCAATATATGTCACATAACTCCTCTCACCTCACAGAAATCCTCTCATCTACAATAATAAGAGTCCTCTCAAATGGCCTGGCCTCCATCTCATTCATCCTGAAATAAGTTGATATTTCCATGGGTGACAAATTGTGTTTAGGGATTTAATAGAAGGAGCTATCATTAAAAAAAAATACAATGCAACATAATAGTTATTAGCAGGAGGTACAACCCTTCCAAGCTACTTGCTAACTAGATAAAGATACTCCTGAATTACCTCTTATAATGAACAAAAGATAACCTCAACTAACTATAGAGTCTACCTATGCATGGTAGCAATGAAAACACTGTAAAAAACAACATCTACAACAATGTTGGTCAATCTCTTCTTCTGGTCAAGGGCATGCCCAGCTTTTGAAAAGTACCAAGCAGGTCAGGGTCCACCTCATTCAAGCTCCTCTTCTTCTTTTACTCTCTCTATTTAGGTTAAAAATAATAGCAAAGGTCTTGAAAATTGACGGGTGGGCAAAAGTTATCAGATCATTTGCGTTCTTCCACTTTTAATCATTATCTATAAGCAATGAATCTAAATTGCAAAAGCCATTCAGGTTCCTTCCTTTTAGCTGAAATTAACCTAAGCATTGGAGAGTTGTAAGGTTTAATGGATTTAAGTATATTCTACTTAAAATATAGTAGCATGGTTTAAAACTGTAGTCATTGAGATCAGAATCTAAGGATGAAACATAAAATACTTTATGTTCATGAATACAAGAAATTTTAATTTCATGTAACAAAGTTTGAGGAAGGTCTAGCATTTGCATCCTACCAAAAAATTTCTTGCAGCACTCGAGCCCTTTGAATTTTGGCATGGTTGATCAGGAGCTCTGGACCAAGTGTCCTAAAATGGTCAAACATTAAAGTGCTCATAACTGGTTTGAACCTAAACGACCAGATAGAGCTCGTCTTCGTGATTTCGGCACCACGAACGGTTCGGAAAACGGTCGTCGTATGAGAAAGTTATGCCAAAAAGAAGAATGGTCCAATAACATTGAAATTTTGAATTTTTTTCAAAAAAAAAATAAAATATAATATTCTTTGGAATATTTCGTTTTGGGCAGCGAATGGCAAGCCACCACGTGGCAGGCTCGGAGGCCGCCATGTGGCTCGGATGACGTCAGCAAGTATGTTGGGGCGCATGTTTAAAATTTTTGGGAGTTCAAAGTATTGAACCCTCGACCTGACTTATAACACTTCCACGCTTTACCGTTGAACCATGAGCACCGTGCTTGTTTAAGGTGCGGAACAAACTTTTGTTAAAGTTTGAATTTGGTTAAGGGCAGGGCCCAAGGGACCCAACCCCCATGCATATGACCACAGTGCGTAGAACTGGGGCCTAACTCCTAACCGTGCGCCCAAAAAACTAAACGGTCGCCGTGTATTGTGGTCACATTGTAGGTTTAGCGGGTTTGTATTAAATCAAACGGCCAGTTAACCCAAATGTTCTGGCGCTAACTCCTATGTAAAACTGCCGGCCCATAAACCATTCACATGCGCCATAAAACCAATAGCAGTTAAGGCAGTTAGACTGGAGGGATTTTTGGCGGACCGCCAAATTTGGGCGGTCCCGCCATATTTGGCGGCCCTAACTGACCCCAACTACAGTTAGTTGGAGTGATTTTAGGCCAAATTGGAGGAAATCTTCAATGAGCCATAACTTTGGCTAGGAAAGTCCTTTTTGGACGAATTTTTTTTTTTTTTTTTGGTCTCTTCGACCTTCGGAAGCCATTGGCATAGGTTTCACAGCCATCTGAGGTCGTTTGCAGGTGATTTTGCTTCGTGGAAGTTCCAGGAGCCACCAAGGCCAAATCAGTTTGGGAGTTGCATTGGGAATTGTGCAGCCAGTGAATGTGGAACGAAGGTCATTCCTGAAGTTTTTCAGCATTCTGAATCCTTTTCTACAACTCGTTTTGCCTGTTGAGGCATTCTTCTCACTGTTTAGCTTCAAGGAAGCTTTCAGGGCCACCAGGGCCATTTCAGTGCTTGAGCTATTTGGGGGCTATGTTCATCCATTTTTGGTATCAGATTTTGCCTGTTGAGGCATTCTTCTCACTGTTTAGCTTCAGGGAAGCTTTCAGGGCCACCAGGGCCATTTCAATGCTTGAGCTGTTTCGGGGCTATGTTCATCCATTTTTGGTGATTCAAAAGCCTATGTCTGCTATTTTCGACCTTTTGAGTCTAATGGCAGAGGTTTCAGAACTAATTGAGGTCATATTCACCTCGAAATTCTCCATGCAAGTTTAAAGGGCCACTAGGTCCAATTGGGGAAAGTACTGTATAAGGTACAATTTCACCGTTTAGTGTTTGGGAAAGAGCATGTTTAGCTAATTCCTATCTTCTGATTATGTATTTACAGTTAGATCTGTCTTTCGAGACACTCATATTCTTGTATTAGCCTTTGTATCATTTTTAATACAAGAGGACAAGCCTAGTTTGAGAGGTTTGGTCCAGCAGATGTAGCCCAGAGGGGGTGAACTGCTTTATCATTTTGATGTCTTTATTTGCTGAAGATGATATGCTAAACAAAACTGATATAAAGTGTTAAACAACAAATATACATAACTTTCATACACACATAATCACCTATTCAGCTGCAGAAATTTATTTGTCTTATTCCGCAAGACATCAAACTTCAAGTATGTGTATGTCAAAGACTTATAAGTGTTTACTTCGTTATTTCTTTAGGCAGAGCCTGTAGAGGGCCAGGTAGCCTCTGGAACTCATCCTCTCTTTAGAGGTGACATGTCCGGTGAATGCCCCTACAGTCTATCTCTGTATAAGAAATAAGAAGTTTTCACATTTTCGGAGGTCACTTGGAGTGTATAGCTCACATTTGCAATTATGGGAAATGGATACCTTGCACCCTTAAACAAGTACATTCCATTTTCATATCAGAATGGTATCAGAGCACTAGGTTTGCTTGACTGACATCACTAGCTTGATTATGTAGCTTGAAAGGTGTCTTAAGCAGTGTTGAAGATTGACTGCTTTATTATTCTGCAAACTACTTGTTGTTTGAGTTTGTTGAAGCTCTTTTGTTCATTTTTATAATGACAACTTCCATAAGTGAGTTCTCAAAATCGTCCTCCTTCACAAGATTCTTTGATGAAGGCTTGAAGCAAGAATTTTTCATCATGATGAATATGGTGAGAGAAATGTATGAGGATGAAAGAAAGAGCTCTAGACTTCAAGAGTAGTTGAATTCCATGAGGGAAGAGAAGCAGTTGCTTTCTGACCAATTGCAGGAAATGGAAGGCCAACTTCATATTGCAAACATGAATCTGGAAAGGATGCATGAGTTGGAGACACAACTCCTTGTTGCCAAAGAAGCCTTATCCAAGTATCAGCTTGAAGAAGAGGTAAACAATTCTAGTTTGTCTTCAAATTCTTATAAGAATGTTTATGTTGGTTCTTTTGAGAAACATACCAAAGGCATAGGGTCCAAGTTGATGTCCAAAATGGGATATGAAGGAAAAGGATTGGGAAAACATGCACAGGGTATAGTTGAGCCAATAATGGTTGAGGTAAGGCCTAAGAATTTGGGTCTTGGCTATGGAAAATCTTATGGAGAAAGTTCCAAAGCAGCCATGAAGGCAATTGAAACAGTTCCTAGAAGGAGTTTCATTTCAAGTTCTCTATCTCAAGGTTGTAAAGGTTGTATCCTTGAGGAATGCAATAGTTTGAAACATACCTTGCAAGAAGAAGGTGTGCATAAGAATTCACTTGAACAAGAAAGTGGTGAAAGCTCTAAAACCATTGACGAGATTGATAGTGTTCCAAAGGGAGCTTCTTCTTCTTTCAATTCACCCCCTTATGAAGGTAATGGAAGTGAAAGAGAATGGTATAAATCTGATTTCCATCACACTTCCTTTGATCATTTAAAGCATGGAAAATTTCCACATAAGCATTGGAAAAGAATTGCATGTTCTTTTTGTGGTTTGGTTAACCATAGTGTTTCTAGATGTTGGAAAAGAATGGAAACATACAGGAAAATTTTGAAGGAAAGGAGGCAAGAAGCCAAAGTTCCATTGAACAATGCAAATCATGTTGTCAAGAAAATGAAAATGTGTTGCACTTATTGCCATAAGCAAGGACATACTGTTGAAAGGTGTTGGACTCTGAATCCAACAATGCTTCCACGAGAGTTGAAGAAATTGGAGAAAGAGTATGGCAAGAATGGGAAGGAAGTTTCCATCATTGATATGTGTCAGGATGATACACATGTTGATATTGATGTGCAGTTAAAGGAAGCGCCTTTGAAATGGATTGGTAAGAAGTGGTTAGAATTCTTATCCAATTAAAGTTGCATGTCTTTTGATTGAATGCATTTCTTTGTTAAGGGAATGCAAGTTGCGGGATGGAAAAGATGAGTATGATACTCACTAGTTTTGCAGCAATGTTTTTCATTTCAGCTCTTGTCACCCATATGTGTTTTTATTGGGTTGATGTACCTGTTGGTCTTTGCAAAAGAAGAGTTGAAGTTACACCTGTACATAGATGTTGTAGGTGTATTTGTCGAACTGTATATAGTTCATTGTACATGATACATGCATAGGTGTTTGTAAATGTATCTTGTTGTTGGTCGACTAGTGTCGCTTGTGAGCACACTTTTACATTGTCGATTATGTCACACATTGCTTATCGACTTGTGTCGATTGTGTCGCACTTTGATTATCGACTTGTGTCGATTGTGGTGCACATGTTTTTTCGACTTGTGTCGGTTGTGTACACACTTGTTATGTTGATGGTTGAGTTCATTGTTCAGCATATTTCAGGGCAAATTGTTGTTGATTATTGTCTTGTTGCACAAGATACCTTTGGTGTCATTTGGTGCAGGGAAAGAATTTGGTGCAAAGCAGTGCACAATTCTATGAGCTGGAAAAACATGCATGCAAAGAGGGCTCAAATTTCAGCATAGGTCTCTACTTCTTTTGAGAAGTTTTTGTAGCAAGTATCCCAAGAGTTTGGGATGAGCATTTGTAGTACATTCAACATGCTACAGCCGGTAAAAGCCTTCTCATTTGGGAGGCAGCTCTTCTTCTGGAGTGGAGGTTCCATGGATGGGCATCGTGACAGTTGGCAAGCCCACATGTTCAGAAGAATATTTCAGCTCATATATCAGCAAGTATCATTGCTGGTTTCTGCAAATTTTCAGTTTGTCTGGCGAACAAGCTTGGTCGGGATTCGACAAGTATTTGGCTTATGCAGCGAAAAGTCACCATGACGACAGTTGGCAAGGCAGGACATTTTGGCATCAGTATGCTCTTTTGGCTGAACGGAAGAGGATATTTCTGTTCCTCAAGTGCTTTACAGTTCAGTTCAGAGATTCAGTAAGCTTTTGGGGACCAAAAACCTTCTCATTTGGGAGGTGTGATCAGGAGCTCAGGACCAAGTGTCGTAAAATGGTCAAAAATTAAAGTGCTCATAATTGGTTTGAACCTAAACGACCGGATAGAGCTCGTCTTCCTGATTTCGGCACCATGAACGGTTCGGAAAACGGTCGCCGTATGAGAAAGTTATGCCAAAAAGAAGAATGGTCCAATAACATTGAAATTAATGGATTGAGACTTCTGCGATCTGCATTATGTGTGGTTATATCTTCCGGATCCATCGCATTTTGTTATTTTATGCATCGACATTTCGAACCATCCTCTGTGGTTCATCATCAAGATTTAGATTTGTGAAGAAGTCAGAGAGAGATGCATATAAATAAATAAAGGTTAAGGTGGGTATTATAAGGAGCCGACAAGTTTTGATGAAGGTGAGGTTTTTTAATTAATTTAATTTAGTTTAAATTTAATTATGATTTTTATTTTAATTTAATATGTTTTCATTTAATTTAATTTTGATTTAATATAATTTAATAATTTAAATTAATTTAATTTAATTTAATTAATTTTTATTTTTATTATTATTTTTTTTATAATGATTTAATTCAGTTTATATTTATTTGGTTTTATTCTAATTTAATTTTAATATAATGTAATGAATTTTTATTTAATTTTTTTTAATTTAATAATTTTAGTTTGATTTATTATTTTTATTTATTTATTTTTAAGTTATTTTTTATTTTATTTTTAATTTATTTATTTATTTTTTTTACATGGACTAGAAGATTTAATTTATTTTAATTATAATTTTATTTTAATTTAATTTGTTTTTATTTTAATTTAATTTAATTCCAATTATATATATAACCTTTGGAATATATTAGAAGAGCTAAAGGTTCCTCTTGAGTTAAGAGCTGCTGCTATAAGGCTATACGAGAATGTAATTGCCAAGCTAAAGAACAATGAGGGGTGGTCAAAAGATATTAAGTGTAACATCGGAGTTAAACAAGGTTGCCCCCTCTCCCCTACTCTATTTGGCATTTACATCGATAAGCTCGAAGGTTATTTAGAAGAAGCAGGATGTGGTGGCACAATCTTAGCTGGGATAGTCATTATCCTTCTTCTCTATGCTGACAATATTGTTCTTCTGGCAAGGCGCCCTTCTGATCTTGATAAGCAACTCAAGCTTCTTAAGGATTTCTACTCTACCATGGGTATGACTGTTAACACAGACAAAACAAAAGTTATGATTATCAAATCTAAGAAGGACACTTGCGCTAATTTTACGCATGACAATAATAACTTGGAGGAAGTGTATTCTTACAAGTACCTAGGAATTGATATCCATCACAAGCTCAACTGGAACCATAGCATTGAGAAAAGGATCAATGGGGGATGGAAAGCTTATTTTGGTCTTGAAAATAATTGTAAAACAGCAAACCTCGTAATGTGGGATAAAAAGAAGTTCCTCTTTGAAACTTTAGTCACTCCTGTTATCTTATATGGCTGTGAAGTTTGGGGCTGCAGCAACTCCAGAGAATCATGGAGGAAGATTGAGCAAATCCAGAAGCGTTTTATAACTTATAACCTGAAAATTAAAAGTAATACACCCTATCCTATTCTCCTTATAGAAGCAGGTCTTTCTTCTATTGAGAGCCTAGCTATGCTCAGGCTTTTGATGTACAAGCACAAGCTCAATAACATAGACAATCATAGACTTCCTAAGCTAGCTTTAAATTCCAGCCAAAATCACCTAAGGCTTAACCGAGGATGGCATAAGGACACAAGGGCCTGGTTAAACTATTGGGAGATCAATGAGAATGATGCTCTGCAAAACATAAATAACATTAAAGATATTGTTACTTCTAAGTTCAAAGACAAATTGTGGTGTGAGAAAGATTTAGCGTCTAAAAGAAAATTAAGTTATTATAAGAAGGTCATCAACCCCACCCTTGAAGATCAAAAGTATCTCTCTATTCCAACTAGCTCAAAAAAGAAAATTAATATAGCAAAGATTAGAACGAATTCTCATGAGCTCCATAGTGAAACTGGCCGCTGGGTAGTTCCTAAAATGCCATGGATGGAAAGGATCTGCCATATTTGTGAGAATAGGAGCATCGAGGATGAAAACCACTTCCTCTTAGAGTGCCCTGCATATAACCACATTAGATCTCAATTTCACAACCTTTGTTACAATACTGACCTTCCTAGCCTTTTACAATGCCAAAATTATAGTGAACTCGGGAGGCTTCTCTCCAAGCTTTTTGAGCATAGGAATAAAATCTTAAATCAAAATAAATAATTTGTCTTTTTAGGTCCGATAGATCATTATTTGGTCTCAGCGGACGGTAACCATCATCATCATCATATATATATATATATATATATATATTTCCCGTAGAAAAAGTCGCAATTTCTATTAATCAAAGAAATTACATTTTGTAGATGCAATGCATATGCATACCGAGGCTGTTTGCCTCTCTGTGAAAAACCAGAATAGACTTGTCATTGTTCCAAGCCACTAGAAAAGCCAGATATTCTATGTTGTATTCTCTCCTCTCATCAAACTGTTATCCACGCAGGGAGTTTGGAGAGGTATAAAACCAAAAAAAACCAGCCATAGAGTTTTCATTGTTCAAACATCTTTATGCAGCTGTAGCTTGCTGCCCAAAATTTTACAAAAAATAATAGTAGTTTGTTTTTATCACCATAGTCCATAACAGTCTTTTAACTAGACAGAAGTAAAAACATATATACAAAAACAGTAAAATTGTGCATGTTGGGACCCCTTTCATATGTGAGCTTCCCTTTGTGCCTGTTCAACAAAGGGTCTATGATAGTGCTGAAAGTAGGTACCATCCCGATCTTCTTGAATTAACCAGGTCTCTTCTTGCCTCTGCGCTGCTTGTTTGGATAGGTAGTCCGCCCGAGAGTTGCGCTCCCTGTATATGTGTCGACAGTCAAAATTTTCAAAAGCATCTGTTAGTCTGAGTGCCTCATCCAAGATGTGTCTCAAAGAGAAAGCAGAGCAAATAGATTTTCTTGTTAGCCAGTTGCAAACAATCATGGAGTCACCAAACAGTTGTAATTTTGAACATCCTTTCTCTAAAGCAAAAGATATGAGAGATTTTGCAGTGGAGAGTTCCGCATAATTGTTTGTGCCTCTTCCCAGTGGAATTTGTAGCGAGAAAGAATGGTTCTCACGCAAGTAAAGAATGCCTCCCCCCCCACAGCCATCCTCTTGTGCTGAGCCATCAAAGTATGCCCAGGGGAATGATTTGTCAATGTGTTCAGGGGTGATGGTTCTAGGGAGGGCCGGAGGGGGGTCATCAGGAATGAGAGCGAGGTCTGCTACAATGTGGGCAATGGTGATCGGCCAGTGAGGGATTTTTTGGTCAAAAATTGCTCTATTTCTTGCAATCCAGATTGACCAACACATGAGAAGGGGAATGTTCCTGTCTTTTCCTGAGTGTTGTGCCTGCCAGTTTCCCCAAGCCTCAGAGATAGTCTGGCCATGCCACAGGTGAAGGGAAGGGGAACGTGATGAGAGGAGTGACCATAATTTAAGAGTCATCAGACAGGTGAGAAATAAATGTTCCGTATCTTCCTCGTTGCTTCTGCAGAGATGGCACCAGAAGGGGCCATAGAAAGACCTTTTGATCAGATTTTCCCTAGTAGGAATCTTGTTGGATAGTATAGCCCACATGAGCAGCCTAGTTCTGGGGGCGGCTTTTAGATGCCAGATGGATTTCCACCATGGCTGTGATATGTCTGGCTGATGGAGTTGCATAAGCTGCAAATAACCTTCTTTCGGGGAGTATGTTCCTGATTTTGCATGGGCCCAGACAATCTCATCTGCTCCCTCCGATATTCTGATGTGAGCTTGTGAGAGAGCCTCAGTGTAAGAAATCCATTCTTGTCTCCATTGATCCGGAATGTGGAGATCTCGGGAAGACCTCCAAGCTTGATGGAGGAAACCAGAGTTTCCTTGGTCTGCTATGTGAGCAATGTGCGTGACTCCTTGATCCCTTAGATGTGTAAGGAGCCGCTCGGATAGTCTTTGCATGTTTCCACAGCCTATCCAGGTGTCGACACCAATTCGAACAGAATTTCCCTGCTTAATTCTCCAGGTCAGGCCCTCCCTGAATAGAGGAAGAGAGTTTAGGACTGCTTTCCAGATGATGGAGTGATTACCACTTCCCCTATGATCCCTGCGGATCCAGCTGAAGACACTTTCAGGAGCAATATATTTTTCCAAGACAACTTTCTGCCAGAGGCTATTGGACGTGAGGAGCTGCCAACCCATTTTTGCAGCGAGTGCATTTGCAAAAAAATCTAATCTCTTAATTCCCCATCCTCCCCATTTTTTTGGTTTTGCAATAGAGTCCCATTTAACCCAGGCAAAAAGATTTCCTTGATTTGATCCCTTCCATAAGAATCTGCAGCAGATTTTTTGAAGCCTTGAGAGTATCCCCCTTGGTATCCATGCCAAGGACATCCAGTACACCGACGTTGCTTCCAGCACAGCTTTAATTAGAGTAAGTCTGCCTGCCCTAGTAAGGTATCTGTTATACCAGACATTGATTCTTTTCTCCACCTTAGAGATTAACCAAATCCAATCAGCTATTCTGTAACCTCCATGTTTTATCCGGAAACCCAGGTATTTAAGCCCTTCCTCCAATGGGTGAATTTGGAAGGGGAAGCGATTCCTGGTATAGATGACTTCTTGTGGAGAACAACTGATCGCTGAGAGTGTAGATTTTTGAACATTTATTACCATCCCTGTAGCTTTCTGAAAGAGATCGAAGACCTGATGTAATGCCGATGAATCGGCCATACCTCCATTTAAGAAAATTAGCACATCATCCACAAACAGGAGATGTGTGAGGAAACAGTTGTCTGTGATTTTGATCCCTTTAATACGACCTCTTCTGTGTTCTGCTGCAATCAATCTACTTAGGCCTTCCATGATGAGTAGAAAAAGTAGAGGGGATAGAGGGCAGCCTTGTCGGAGCCCTCTTTCAGCGGAGAAGAAAGGGGTGGGGGAACCATTAAGGAGGACACTGAAAGATACATCAGAGATGCAGCACATAATTCTTTTGATGAATAGGAAGGGGAAACCCAGATGAGTGAGAAGCATTCTGATGTAAAGAAGATTTACCCTATCAAAGGCTTTAGAGAGGTCCACCTTGAGGATCATACCCTTTAAGTTTTTGCTCTTCATAGAGTGGAGGAGTTCTTGGGCAGTGCCAATAGCTTCATGGATCTGGCGCTTGTGGAGAAAAGCAAATTGTTCAGAGGATATGTTGGCCGAAAGGATGGGTTTAAGCCTGTTCGCTAGAATTTTGGCTAGGATCTTGTAGAGGCAATTACAGAGCGAGATAGGCCTGAAATCATTAAAAGATACTGGCTTATCCGATTTTGGGATGAGAGCAATGAAAGTGGCTTTGATGCTAGAGGGGATAGTTCCGATTTGGCAGCAATGGTTGATGGCCTTGAGGATGTCATTTCCAATCAGCTCAAAAAAAGCTATGAAGAATTTGATGGTCCAGCCATCCGGACCCGGGCTTTTGTCCTTTTGGAAACCTTTGATGGTGGCTTCCAATTCCGCCAGAGAGATATCTCTTGTCAGCTCCTCTGCCTCATCCTCATCCACAAATCTTGGGAAAAGTTCTGCAACCCTCATTATTTCCAAGAGATTTGCTTGATTTGGGGCTTTGTAAATATTCTTAAAATGTGAGGATGCTAGATGAGCAAGTTCCCCTTGACTGCTGACCTGATGTCCATGTTCATCTTTCAGTTCCCAAATAGTATTGATTGCCTTTCGCCCGTTTGCAAAACGATGGAAAAATTTTGAATTTTCATCCCCCTCCTTGAGCCATATGGCTCTGCTTCTGAGTCTCCAAGAGTCCTCCCTATCTCTGAGAATCTGAGTTCTCCTTTTGATTAGGTCTTCAAACAAAATTTTCTGTTCGGGTGATATATAGGTTCCATCTGAATTTTCTTCAAGAGCCTCAATTGCTTGCTCCGCCTGGGAGAGAATCTGATCATCCTGTTTCCTCTTTGTTTTCGCCCATTCTCTAGATTTACCTTTGATTTATGTGAGGTTTCTAACCAAACCATAGGCCGGGTCCATATTCACAGAGATTGGGTGAGCATTCCAGTAATCCGTTATCAGCTTTAAGTATGATGGATCCCGGAGCCAAGTAGCATTGAATTTAAATGGGGCATTATGAGCTCGTTGTCTTGCTTCAATTTCCAGGAAGATGGGCCTATGGTCCGAGATCCTTCCACTTCCCACCCATTGACGAGCTCGAGGGTAAAGGGGGCAGAGTCCTTCTTTCATGATGAAACGATCCAGCCTTCTCGCTAGGCTTTGATCCCCTGATCTGTTGTTCTTCCAAGTGAATTGAAGCTTAGCTGTAGGGAGATCAATCCAATGGTGATCTTCAAGGATCTGCCCAAAGAAATCAGAGAGGGGATCAATTTGTGTGAGATGTCCCCAGGATTCGGAGAAGCCTATAGAGAAATTTAAGTCTCCACCCAGAATGATATTCTCCGCTTGTAGAATAGGGGAGCCAAAGAGCTTTAGCCAGAAATGCTCTCTGTTTATACAGGGGCCATAGACATTTAAAACTATGAGGTTTTCCTCCAAGTCTCTCGAGTATATCTCTGCCCCCAGAAAACCCCCTCCACCCCAGATGTTATTTAGCAGAATGGAATTGTTCTTGAAACCAATAGTTATACCTCCTGATCGGCCTGAGACATCAATGGCCGAGAAAGTCCACCCAGGCATCCATGAACCCAGAATGGAAGATGCCGAGTCTGCTTTGCATAATGTTTCTTGTAGGAAGATAATGTCCACAGGGTTTGAGAGTAAGAGTCGTTTCAGGGCCAATTTTTTCTCCGGGCTGGCCAACCCTCTGCAGTTGAAGGACAAAATAATCATGGAGGGGGATTAGGGAGGGTAACATGCGCTCTAAGGGCCCTGGGAAGAGTTTTTTGTTTGCCAAGGAGAATTTCTTCCTCCGTAAGTTTCTGAGCAATCGATTTTGTGGAGGGTCGACCACGCCCCTGCTTGGGCGAGAAGGGTTGGGGATCCACCGGCATCCCAACAGCGTCCGAGATTTTCAGCTTTGTTGAAGATCGGGTAGGATATCTCGGAGATGAATTAACAGAGGGGGACGACGAGGGAAAGGAAGGGAGTGGGAATGAGGGGGAGGAGGATAAAGAAGGGTGACCTGTTTGTCCGGGAATGGGGCAGGTAACATACAGAGAGCCGACAGGGAGGAGGGATGAACAGGGTACCTTTACCAGGTCCTGTGCCGACGGGGAAGAGGGGGGAGGGAGTCTGATGGGGGGGGGGATGCCAGCCGATGATAAGCTCAAAGAAGCAAAATGAGAAATAGATGCAGACGAAAAAGTGGACATACCCGAGGAGAAGACCGCTCCCTTTGCAGCCTTTGAACGTGTCAGCGGAGGGGATGGAGGCCTGGGTGCTTTTGATGTCTGCTTCCTGCGGCGAGGGGCTTGGGGCGCTTCCACCGTATCCGAGTTGATGAAGTTGTCCGCTCTTGGTGCCATGGCAGCCGGAGGATCTGGCATACCCTCAGAGGAGGGCAGCTCCTGGCCTGGTGCATTCTGCTGAGACTTCTGAAGGAGGGGGCAATCCCTGAATAGGTGTCCCACCTGGTGACATCTTCTGCATCTGTAGGGTATACCTTCGTAGTCCAACTTCTGCTTCCTAGAAGTGGCTTTCCATTGGATAGTAATATGTTCAGGCACTCCCCCCCTGGTATCCATGTGAACAAGTATCCTTGCGAATGCCAAAGAGCCTGATGCAATATAGGACTTATCTGTTTCCATGAATGTGCCAAGGGCGTTCCCAATTCTTTTGAAGATATCTTCCGACCAGTACTGCGGAGGTAGTCCCGGGAGCCGGACCCAAACTGGTCCAATGCCTAAAAGCTCCGTCTCCGGGTCGAAGAGGGGCGTCCACCGTTTTAGAAGGACCGGGGCTTTCTCAAAATGCCAGAAAGAGGATAAAACCCAACTCGTGTGGTCCGCTCTTGCGAAACGGAGAGCAAACCATCCTCGCACAAAAGTCTGGACCGATGGCATCTCCGCAAGATATGGTCCCCAAATCTCGGTCGCCCACTGTTTTAACTTTGCAGCCGATGCATGTCTGCCTCTAATCCGTCCCACCAGGACACAGTCCGCTAGATCCATGACTTCGCCCCACTGAATATCTTCTTCCAGCCGAAGGAAAACGTCCTCCGCAGAAGATTTGAAACAACGCTGCTTCTTGGCAGGCCGGGAGGACATACGGCCCTGATTTTCGGTGTCCTGTGAACCCACGGGGGGAGGGAGGGAGTGGGGGGGAGGGGGGATGGTCCCGTGTGAGGGGAAAGCTTCTGGGAGGGGAGGGACCGCGTGATAACTACCAGAGGGGGCAGAGGGACCCGAGGGGGGGTTTGTGATCGAGGTGGGAGGGTTAGCCGACGATAGGGAGGGGAGCTCCAGAGAGGTAACCGGGGGAGGGGGGAGGGAGGGATTAACCGGACCTTGAGGGGAAGCAGTAACCGGGGAAGTCTGAAGACAATCCGCCAAAAACCCTAATGAAGCAGGCGAGGGGACCGCAAATGAGTTCCAGGAGGAGGGTTCGCCTGGGTAAAGGGAGGTGGGGAGTGAGGGGTCGATGGTGGGCGACAGGTGCTCCAGACTAGCAGATAAGTGCTCACTGTGTAAACCCCCTGAAGAGGCAAACGTGGAATGCCAGATGGAGCTTTCCGCCAGCGGGGACTCCGAATAATCAACTTCCTCCGAATCCATGGTGACAGCTGCAGCTCCTTCCTCGGAAAACAGGTAACCGCCTGAGAGGGACAGCCTCGAAACCAGGTAACCGCAGGTCGTCGGCACCGACAGCGGAGTAACCGTTGGGGAAATGATGTTGGAGGTCAAGCTGCTGGTCACGTTCTTCCGCTGCTGTGGAGTCGATACCTTCGAGCTGTCGGCAAAAAACGGAGCGGGGGCTTCGAACCAAATGACAGGCTGCACAGTAAACCCTGGGGGAGTAAAAAACCTTGGTGAAAAGAGCGTGTACGCCGAGAGCAACCGGGTAAAAGAAAAAAGGGAGTCACGGGCCGCGGGGGACCCGAGAGAAAACGCGGGAGCCAATAGCGTGCAGGGTGGAGGTACAGGAGAACATGTGGGGGTTTACAGGGCCGTGGACCGGCCTGCAAACCCCATCAGGAGGGTTCATGGCCATTCATGCAGGCAAACCCTAGTCGCTCAGCAGATGTCTTCTCTCGTCTATATATATATATATATATATATATATATATATATATATATATATATATATATATATAATATAATTTATTTTGAATTAAATTAAATTTTTATTTTTATTTTTTTATTTTAAATTTATTTTATTTTAATTTTAATTTTGTTTAATTTAATCATGCTGCTGACATCAACCATAACCGCTCCAAAACCTCAACTCTGGCTGAGCACTCCAGTAAAACCAATCATCACATTTGCATCGAAAACTCCTGTGTTATGGCCAAAATAGAGCATTACCACCACAGAAAATTTAGAGAAGCTATCGAAATAAGAAAACACCCCAATAACCTAAATCGTGATGACGGCTGGAAAATAAGTCATAACTGGATTCCAACCCTAACAGGGAGGTCCACCATATCCTAGACAAATCCCGACCCTTTGCTTCTTGGTCCTCCTGTTCCAATCCATAAAAATCGTTTGTTAAATTAAACTCAACTCATTATCATAATTTAATTACATTAAACTAAATCAAATCAAATTAAAACCATAATTTAATTAATTTAATTAAAATTATAACAAAATTAATTAAAATAAATCATGATTACATTAAACAAAATTAAAATTAAAATAAAATAAAAATAAAAATTTAATTTAATTCAAAATAAATTATATTTTATATATATATATATATATATATAATTGGAATTAAATTAAATTAAAATTAAAACAAATTAAATTAAAATAAATTAAATCTTCTAAAAAAATAAAAAAATAAAAAAATTAATTAATTAATTAATTAAAAATTAAAATAAATAAATAAATAAATAAAAATAAAAATAAATAAATAAAAATAAAAATAATAAATCAAACTAAAATTATTAAATTAAATCAAATTAAATAAAAATTCATTACATTATATCAAAATTCAATTAGATTAAAACCAAATAAATATAAACTGAATTAAATCATTATAAAAAAAAAAAAAATAATAAAAATAAAAATTAATTAAATTAAATTAAGTTAAATTAAATTAATTTAAATTATTAAATTATATTAAATCAAAATTAAATTAAATGAAAACATATTAAATTAAAATAAAAATCATAATTAAATTTAAACTAAATTAAATTAATTCAAAAACCTCACCTTCATCAAAATTTGTCGGCTCCTTATAATACCCACCTTAACCTTTATTTATTTATCCGCATCTCTCTCTGACTTCTTCACAAATCTAAATCCTGATGATGAACCACAGAGGATGGTTCGAAACATCGATGCATAACATAACAAAATGCGATGGATTCGGAAGATATAACCACACAACATTGAAATTTTGAATTTTTTTCAAAAAAAAATTAAAATAGAATATTCTTTGGAATATTTCGTTTTGGGCAACGAATGGTAAGCCACCACGTGGCAGGCCCAGAGGCCGCCACGTGGCCCGGATGACGTCAGCAAGTATTTTGGGGCGTTAAAATAGAATATTCTTTGGAATATTCCGTTTTTGGCAGCGAATGGTAAGCCACCACGTGGCAGGCCCGAAGGCCGCCACGTGGCCGATGACGTCAGCAAGTATGTTGGGGCGCATGTTTAAAATTTTTGGGAGTTCAGAGTATTGAACCCACACCTGCCTTATAACACTTCCACGCTTTACCGTTGAACCG
This sequence comes from Pinus tabuliformis, assembly GCA_031772625.1. Lineage (NCBI taxonomy): Eukaryota > Viridiplantae > Streptophyta > Pinopsida > Pinales > Pinaceae > Pinus > Pinus tabuliformis. The sequence continues at coordinate 302,716,868 of CM062804.1, read as the reverse complement.
TGAGCACCGGGCTTGTTTAAGGTGCGGAACAAACTTTTGTTAAAGTTTGAATTTGGTTAAGGGCGGGGTCCAAGGGGCCCAGCCCCCATGCATATGACCACAGTGCACAGAACCGGGGCCTAACTCCTAACCGTGCGCCCAAAAAACTAAACGGTCACCGTGTATTGTGGTCACATTGCAGGTTTGGCGGGTTTGTATTAAATCAAACGGCCAGTTAACCTGAATGTTCTGGCGCTAACTCCTATGTAAAACCGTCGACCCATAAACCGTTCACATGCGCCATAAAACCAACAGCAGTTAAGGCAGTTAGACTGGCGGGATTTTTGTCGGACCGCCAAATTTGGGCGGTCCCGCCATATTTGGCGGCCCTAACTGGCCCCAACTACAGTTAGCTGGAGTGATTTTAGGCCAAATTGGAGGAAATCTTCAATGAGCCATAACTTTGGCTAGGAAAGTCCTTTTTGGACGAATTTTTTTTTTGATTTTGGGTCTCTTCGACCTTCTGAAGCCATTGGCATAGGTTTCACATCCATCTGAGGTCGTTTGCAGGTGATTTTGCTTCGTGTAAGTTCCAGGAGCCACTAGGGCCAAATCAGTTTGCGAGTTGCATTGGGAATTGTGCAGCCAGTGAATGTGGAACGAAGGTCATTCCTAAAGTTTTTCAGCATTTTGAATCCATTTCTACAAATCGTTTTTCCTGTTGAGGCATTCTTCTCACTGTTTAGCTTCAGGGAAGCTTTCAGGGCCACCAGGGCCATTTCAGTGCTTGAGCTATTTGGGGGCTATGTTCATCCATTTTTGGTGATTCAAAAGCCTATGTCTGCTATTTTTGACCTTTTGAGTCTAATGGCAGAGGTTTCAGAACCAATTGAGGTTATCTCCACCTCGAAATTCTCCATGCAAGTTTAAAGGGCCAATTGGGGAAAGTACTGTATAAGGTACAATTTCACTGTTTAGTGTTTGAGAAAGAGAATGTTTAGCTAATTCCTATCTTGTGATTCTGTATTTACAGTCAGATCTGTCTTTCGAGACACTCATATTCTTGTATTAGCCTTTGTATCATTTTTAATACAAGAGGACAAGCCTAGTTTGAGAGGTTTGGTCCAGCAAATGTAGCCCAGAGGGGGTGAACTGCTTTATCATTTTGATGTCTTTATTTGCTGAAGATGATATGCTAAACAAAACTGATATAAAGTGTTAAACAACAAATATACATAACTTTCATACACACATAATCACCTATTCAGCTGCAGAAAGTTATTTGTCTTATTCCGCAAGACATCAAACTTCAAGTATGTGTATGTCAAAGACTTATAAGTGTTTACTTCGTTATTTCTTTAGGCAGAGCTTGTAGAGGGCCAGGTAGCCTCTAGAACTCATCCTCTCTTTAGAGGTGACATGTCCGGTGAATGCCCCTACAGTCTATCTCTGTATAAGAAATAAGAAGTTTTCACATTTTCAGAGGTCACTTGGAGTGTATAGCTCACATTTGCAATTATGGGAAATGGATACCTTGCACCCTTAAACAAGTACATTCCATTTTCAGATCAATGGTAGAGTCCATTACATAAACAATCAACCACTAAAAAAAAGGTGAAAAGAAAAAATAAAATTCCATGCATTCTGACCCTAAAAAAGTTAGGGAGGAGCGAACTGATCTGTACAATAAGGACATGAAAAATGCTTACTTTTCCGTTGTCTATTGATGAATTGTTGGTTGCAATTAAGATCTGCATTATCATAATCATTAAACTATTTGTACAATAAGGACAAGCAAAAGGCTTACTTGTGCATTGTCTTTTGATTAATTGTTGGCCGCAATTAAGATCTGCATTATCATAATCATTAAACCCTCAACTCTAGATAAAAGTTATGCTTTGATTGTATAAACCATCGAAATTGTTTAGCCATAAGAACAAAAATCATATTTAGCAAAAAGGAAGAACTCTCCAGAGTCCAAATTCATACCCATGTACAAATTACTAAAATCTTTGCACCCAATGACCTTGCCCTTCCTCCATCTAATCGTTGATGCTCTCCTAAGGTGTTTCCCATGCAAACTCCATCTGGGGTTCGAATCCCATGAAATCCATAGATCACAGTTGACAATTTTCCTTCTTCTCGCATTTCCACGGAGATATAGACAAGGCAGAGAAAAATGTAGTGCCACAATGTGATGTTGTAATATATGAATATTATATTTTAACCCAGTGCTAAAATGGAAATGAAAAAGAAAAGAAATATTTATAATGGAAAAAATAAAAGAAATATTTATAATATAAAATAAAATATATAAATTTCAATTGGGTTAAATGATTTATTTTGAATAAGAATTTGTTATTTTTGCAGAAGACGCTAAATTAAAAAGAAGAAGAAGAAGTTAAAAATGATAATGGGATGAGTGTAAACATCTGAATATGACTTCAATTAATAATAAAAAGTTAAATTAATAAAAATAATAAAATTCAATTTGTTATCTTTTGATTTTGTTATTAACTTGTGAATAGACTTTGTTACAATACCATGGGCCAATACCATGGATTATCAATACTATAAGTCCAAAAACCATAACGTATTTCACAACCAAAATATTTTATAACAATATGACAAGATTCTTAACCGTGGATATTCACCCCCACATTAAGGTAGATATTATTAACTTGTAAAAAATAGCCTTTGTTACAATACCATGGATTACCAATACCACATGCCCAAAAAACATAAATTATTTCACAATCAAAATATTTTATGACAATATGACAAGATTGTTAACCATAGATATTCCCCCTCACTTTACCATGGATATTAACCTATCGGCTTTGTTACAACACCATGGGCCAAGACCATGGTTTATCAATACCACGTGCCAAAAAACCATTACTTATTTCATAGTAAAAAAAATAATATTTTAATTTAACTTTACAACATTTTTTTAATTGAATCTAAAAAGGAAAATGTTACATATCTAAACCCTCTATTCTCACGACTACTAAAAATATTCCAGTAGAAATTAAATTAAGGTTTTAATCGAAGCATATTTTTTTTAAGGGGGTAGAGAATATAGGTAAAGTCAGACTTGAGAAAATCCAGAAAGGAATCAATCTAGCTAGAGAAATAACAGAGTTGATGAAGAATAGACTAGCTAATCTTCCTTCTGTTGAAAGTCTAAGATTGCCAAAGAACTATGTCAGCCTTAGTTCTTTAATGAAACAAAATGGCCAATCATCTGCTCCTACAATAATGGCCATGTCAAGAGTAACTGGTGAACGCTGGTAGAGAGCTGTGAAGGCGAAGGATTGCCGTGTTTGCTTTCCTGGTGCACAAAGACTTTGTTTCTCCTCCGTTCAGGGGCTTACTCATACTTTCTTTCAATGGTTGGTTATATGAATGAGTTTTCTCTTCAGAAGCCCGAAGACAGAAAGATAGCTCATAAGAATCAATGGTATTTTCTGAATAAGTTTTTAAATAAATCCAGAAATGAAGATGTTCTCTATGATGAAAAAGTGTTAGTACAAGAGTTTGAACCACAGCCAAACTGGACATTGCCAGAGATTGATATTGATAAGCTTTATAAAATGCCTGTATTCCAGTTTCGAGCTGCTCAGTTATTTAGATTTACATCTATGAATATTCCTATTTCCACTAGCCAGTCCGTATATCAAATCCCACTGATACAGCCAGAAAATATCAAATGGGGTTTGGAAAATGGTTATAGATATATCCATATAGGTATCATACAATTTGGAATTAATCCACTAGTCTGTCCTGGTCTAAATACTTCATGCTTGACATGTGTCCTTGATACCAGAATGAATAACTTCAACAACGCTTTATTGGGAGGATTCCAAAGTCCCTTCAATAGTGGCCCTGTCTAGTCATCAGTTATCCCCCGATATCAAGTTTCACTGACAGACCCTTATATCAATGAATTCTTGAATGCTTATATTCAGTTTTATGGTTTTAATGTTGCCCCACAGTCACAGATTGCTCAGCTCCATGCTTCTATATGCCTGAGATTTGTCTCTACCTCCATGCCTCCTCTCAATCCAAAGTTAGCTGGTAGAGCTTTAAAAGAAGGTGTTATTGTTGGCCCTGGTAACACTGCTCCCTTACAGATTGGTTTTGCAGAATGTACTCTTCCAGATGAATGGAATAGTACTTATATTCCACTTTCACAGAAATATCCTCAACTGCAAACATCTAAAGTTCCTCAGCAATTGTCTCTCATCCAACATCCTGACAGATCCTATGGTCTTAAATTCACCACTCCACTTACTAGATCTATGTCATCTTTCCCTAGATCTATAATTTTGGGTGGTAGGAATCAACATATACCCTCTGTTCCCAGAAGTTTATCATCAAGACATTCTGCTCCAAGAGAGGATCATACAAAGTCTACCTCTCATAAACCTGATGATTGTCAGTTCTGCGTTCCATCTTCATCTTCTACATTCCAGATTGATGATTCCCCTAGCTCTGAAGTCTTTATACCTGATATTAAAAGTTTCTCACTTCCTAGAGCTCAGTCAGAAGTCACTGCAAAAATACCAGAAAGATATTTAGAATCTGGAAATTCTAGAAGGACATTTAGCAATGGAACAAAGAAAGCAGATTTCCAATGGTTATCTATGAGAGCAACTTCTGATCCAGATCAGAACGAAAATGAAAAGCTGCATAATTATACAAACTACCAAATAGTTTGTATGCTTCAGAATATTGATGATATAGCCCGGGATGTTTTAGAAATTAAAGAACACATCAAAAAGATGCATACTGGTTATATTGAGACATTGGGAACCCAAGATGCACACACACATAAGCTAAATAATATTCAGTCAAATATGGGTATCATCTCCAAGTCTTTGGAACATCTTAAAGATGCACTCCCCACTCCTGATTCTCCACCTCATTATAGAGAAGTAGATGTTTCAAGTTCAAAGTTGAAATTCTCCTCTAGTTCTGATGAATCGAAGCATTTTTTTTTTAAGGGGGTAGAGAATATAGATAAAGTCAGACTTGAGAAAATCCAGAAAGGAATCAATCTAGCTAGAGAAAAAATAGAGTTGATGAAGAATAGACTAGCTAATCTTCCTTCTGTTGAAAGTCTAAGATTGCCAAAGAACTATGTCAGCCTTAGTTCTTTAATGAAACAAAATGGCCAATCATCTGCTACTACAATAATGGCCATGTCAGGAGTAACTGGTGAACAATCACAAGGTGAACCAAGTTCTAAAAGAGATAGAAGTGATTCCTTTTTCTATTCTAGCAAAGGAAAAAGAGGTGTTGGGGATACCTCTACACATGAAGCATCAGCATCAAGCCCGTTCAGTAGATATACTGAAAATCTACAATCTACATCTGTAAGATTAGACAATCCTACTTCTAGAGGCTATGGAAATTCATTGTTAGTAAATATTGATTGCCTTGATTATAATGAAGTGATTGCTGTATTGCATAATGTCCATGCTTGGGCACTACAGAGAAAAGCTGAAACCAAAGCACCATGGTCTGATATAGTCACTCAAATTGTATGGTCTTTTACTGGCATACTAAAGTAATGGTGGGAAAGGCTTGCAGAAGAAGAGAAAGATCAAATAGTTGAACATAGTACTGATCCATTAAGAGCATTGTTTGAAGCCTTAAAACATGAATTTGTTGGATTAGTCCCTGAAGACTCAGCCCATCATTCACAGCTATTTCTCTCCCAAAAACTATGCAACATTGATTATTTGCAAGAGTATTTTTGTGTTATACAGAAACTTCTGTATCAGGCTAGTGATCCACATAATGTTGCCTATCTGAGGTATTACATTCAGTCTATGCCTGGTAAAATTCCTGATCTCATTAATCAGTACATAGCAGATCATAAAGTGAATTTGGAAGGACAATCATTTGCAGCTATTCACCAAATGATTGTCACAATTTTGCAGAAAGAATGTGCAGAAAGCAAAGCTAAGAAGAATTTTTCCAAACAGATGCACTTTAGCACAAAGCTTTGCAATAATTTCAAAGAAACCTATAATTTTGGTTGTCATAAGAAAAGCGAAAGAAAGGTTTCTAAAAAGACAAAGTTTGACAAGTCCTGCTCTTGCAAGAATGATAAATACTTTCCTAAGAAGAAAAAGTACTTTCCTTCCAAAAGATCATTTAAAGGAAGAAGGGTAGTATTTAGGAAAAGATCAAAACCTTCTAAAAAAGTTGTGTGTTTTATTTGTGGTAAAGAAGGTCATTATGCTAACACTTGCAGAGAAAGAAAAGATAGGAAGCAGATGAAGGTAATGAATATCTTTTCGACAATCCACGATCCGCAAGATTGGGATCTCATATCTCACTCTGAGGGAGAATATTTTGAAGTTTCAAGTTCTTCTTCAGAATCTTCAGATAATGAAATTCCTGAAATCAGGAAATTAACAATTGATTCAGAATCATCTGATTCTGATGAAACATTCATTCCTGATATTAAAATGTTCAGTTTAAAATCTTCAGGAGATATACAAGCAAAGATTGCAGCAGTCAAAGCTGATCTCGCACAGTTAGATCCAGTCCAGTTTACAGCAAGAAGAAGATTGACTGAAAAACTTGAGAATCTTGAGAAACAACTGCCATCTAAAAAGAAAGAAAGATTTTCAGAAGAAGAAAGAGATGAGGATGAATTCATCGAAAGAGAGTTCGATTCAATGTTCAGACCTTTGCAGATTTCCGTATCTCCAGGTATGAATCAAATTGATGCTCTCAAGAAAAAGATCACAGATTTGGAATCTTCAATTCATCATACAAGGTCAGAAATGATACAGTTGTCGTCCAAGCTTCAATTACTTATTTCTGATTATGATGATTGTAATTCTAAATTAACAAGTTTACTGATGAAAAATGTTCCAGTTATTGAAGAGATATCCCCAAAGAAAAATGTTGAGCTGTTTAATGTTATGGGCATTGGAGATAGAGTGGTTATTCCAATAAGAATTAAAGTCCCTAGCATTAAACCTTATACTTTGGATGCTCAAATAGATTCTGGTGCTATGAGTAGCTGCTGCAAATACAAAGCCATTCCACATTATTATTGGCAGCCTACTAAACTCCAATTCAGGGCTATCACTGGTGATTTAATGGAAATAGGTCACATAGCTCCTGAATTTCCCATTTTCTTGAATGATGTATAGGTTTTTGTCACTTTGTATAGTTTTGATATTGGTGCTAAGATTTTGTTAGGACAAGATTTTCTGAAGAAATATTTGCCAGTCACTTTTGGGCAAGATTATGTTATATTCTCCACCACTGTTGGTCCTATCACAGTCCCTGCTTCCAGTGACTACAAAATCAATGTGCAACCTGAAGATGAGGATCCTCTCCAGTATAGTCTACAAGATCTGACCAAGATTAATAAGATTGTCAAAAATGCAGAGTTACATGGTCCCAAAACTTTGCAACATATTTCTGATAGGCTTCGTGCAGATTGTACTTCCAGTAGGCCAGATGCCTTTTGGGTACGGGAAAAGTATTTTGTTGCACTACCTTACAAAGAAGGATATGTTCCTAGGCCACAAAAAGCTAGTGCAAATCATATGAGTCCAAAAGAGCAAGAATTGTGCAAAGCAGAAATTGAACAGCTGTTAGAACATAAGCTTATTGAACCTTGTAAGAGCCCTTGGGCTTGCCCTGCTTTTTATGTCAATAAGCACAGTGAGCAGAAAAGAGGTAAGAAAAGACTTGTGATTAATTATAAAGCATTGAATGATGCTCTTCTTCCTATTCGATATCCTCTGCCTAACAAGGAATTGTTACTTGCTAAGATTGCTAATGCTAATGTGTTTAGCAAGTTTGATCTTAAAAGTGGATTTTGGTAGATTGGTATTATTCCTGCTAACAGATATAAAACAGCTTTCACTGTTCCTCATGGCCAATATCAATGGACTGTGATGCCCTTTGGTCTGAAAAATGCTCCATCTGAATTCCAAAAAAGAATGGAAGACATTTTTGGTGGGGTAGAGTACATTATTATATATATTGATGATTTGCTTGTATTTAGTAGAGATGTAAATATGCACAAGGTCCATTTAGAACAGTTCTACCAACTTGTATATAAGCATGGCTTGGTACTTTCAGATACAGAAGAAAAATTTCAAATTGGGAAAGTCAAGATTGACTACTTGGGTTTACACATAGAAAAAGGACATGTAGAACTTCAGCCACATGTGCTAACCCATCTATTGAAATTTCCTGATATTATTACTGATGTGAAAACACTGCAGAGATTTCTTGGATGTCTGAATTACATAAGGAATTTTTATGCTAAGCAATCAGAAGACACAAAGATACTACTGAACAGACTAAAGAAGAAAGCTGTCAGTTGGACAGATGAGATGACAACAGCAGTAATTAATATTAAGAGTAAGCTTAATGATTTGCCAAAACTTAAGCTTCCTGATACTAATATTCCTTTATACTTGAGACAGATGCTTTTGATCACACTTGGGCTACAGTTTTATTACAAAAGCATGGAAGAAAAGAACTGGTTTGTGCCTATTCCTCAGGATCTTTTGATGATACAAAGAAAAAGTATCCTTCATCTCATAAGGAAATACTTGCAGTAAAGAGAGGAATAAAGAGATTTCACTTGTTCTTGAAAAGTGTTAAATTTATTGTCAGAACAGACTTAAAGCATATGAAACAGATGCTGGCAAACAAAAGATTGTTAGAACAAGGCAGTACCAGAGTGCTGAGGTGGGCACTATGGCTTGAGGGTTTTGATTTTGATATTGTTTACAAGTCTGGTGCAGAAAATTATCTTGCTGACATGCTTACCAGAGAAGGTGCTCAAGAAATCAAAGAGATCAAGATGTTCAGACCTCTTCACCAGCATGAAGCTTCTACAAGCCAGTCCAGTCATGTCAAGTCTAGCAGAGTCACGTATGTCACAGTCTGTAGTAACTGTCATTATGAGTTTTGTCTAGAATGTCTTTCAAAACAGTTCCTAACCTTACCATTATGCCTGAGACAGATCATTTTGCAAAAATGGTTTGACTCTGAAGAGTCTAGATGGTCATATACAAAAGAGTTACCATATAGGATTAGGCCATGGCGTGTTTATTATGCATTGTCTAGAGAACCAGATCCTGTTTATTTTGGATGCATTCAAAATACTGATTGGACATGGTCAAAATATTTCTCTATTCATCAGAGAGCTAGGATACATGGTTCGCTTAAGGTCATTTTTTATGCAGCAGCTATAGACCCTGCTGAAAATTGGTGGAGTCCATGGTTTAAGCTATTTATGTTTAGGTATTTGCCCAGATCTAAAAGTATTTTTGATAGGACTTTTGCTAAGTTTGTCAGAATTCTCCATTGGGAAATGCATGTAGCTGTCCAGAATGATTATGTCATAGAGTTTGAGTTCATCCACCGCCACACAATTGTCATTCCAAATGAAGAAGATGAATCCTTTAAGCTTTCCGTCAGATTTAGAGGATTGATATCAGTGGACGAGCAAGACAGGCCTCCATTCATGTACACATTTCCATTCTTTTGTTGTACCAGAGATGCCACACCATATTGGCTAGATGAATATGTACCATACGAAGTGCTTGCTCCAGATAATTAAGAACTAATTAATGAATTAATAGAACTTGACCAAACCAGACTTGGTCATATTGATCCAGTTGTCCCAGATACTCATGCACATGATTATGATGACAGAGCTAACAGTGATTGATTGGAAAGATCACTCAGATGATATCCTTCCATATCCTGCTTTATTTGCACATATATTGTTTTCTGGTTTCCGTGGGATTTAGTCCGAAACCTATAATTTTGGTTGTCATCAATATATTTGTACATATATTGTTTTCTTCTTGTTGTAAACTGGACTGGATCTAACTGTGCGAGATCAACTTTGACTGCTGTAATATTTGCTTGTATATCTCCTAAAGATTTTAAACTGAACATTTTAATATTAGGAATGAATGTTTCATCAGAATCAGATGATTCTGAATCAATTGTTAATTTCCTGATTTCAGGAATTTCATTATCTGAAGATTCTGAAGAAGAACTTGAAACTTCAAAATATTCTCCCTCAGAGTGAGATATGAGATCCCAATCTTGCGGATCGTGGATTGCCGAAAAGATATTCATTACCTTCATCTGCTTCCTATCTTTTCTTTCGCTGTAAGTGTTAGCATAATGACCTTCTTTACCACAAATAAAACACACAACTTTTTTAGAAGGTTTTGATCTTTTCCTAAATACTACCCTTCCTCCTTTAAATGATCTTTTGGAAGGAAAGTACTTTTTCTTCTTAGGAAAGTATTTATCATGCTTGCAAGAGCATGACTTGTCAAATTTTGTCTTTTTAGAAACCTTTCTTTCGCTTTTCTTATGACAACCAAAATTATAGGTTTCTTTGAAATTATTGCAAAGCTTTGTGCTAAAGTGCATCTGTTTGGAAAAATTCTTCTTAGCTTTGCTTTCTGCACATTCTTTCTGCAAAATTGTGACAATCATTTGGTGAATAGCTACAAATGATTGTCCTTCCAAATTCACTTTATGATCTGCTATGTACTGATTAATGAGATCAGGAATTTTACCAGGCATAGACTGAATGTAATACCTCAGATAGGCAACATTATGTGGATCACTAGCCTGATACAGAAGTTTCTGCATAACACAAAAATACTCTTGCAAATAATCAATGTTGCATAATTTCTGGGAGAGAAATAGCTGTGAATGATGGGCTGAGTCTTCAGGGACTAATCCAACAAATTCATGTTTTAAAGCTTCAAACAGTGCTCTTAATGGATCAGTACTATGTTCAACTATTTGATCTTTCTCTTCTTCTGCAAGCCTTTCCCACCATTGCTTTAGTATGCCAGTAAAAGACCATACAATTTGAGTGACTATATCAGACCATGGTGCTTTGGTTTCAGCTTTTCTCTGTAGTGCCCAAGCATGGAAATTATGCAATACTGCAATCACTTCATTATAATCAAGGCAATCAATATTTACTAACAATGAATTTCCATAGCCTCTGGAAGTAGGATTGTCTAATCTTACATATGTAGATTGTAGATTTTCAGCATATCTACTGAACGGGCTTGATGTTGATGCTTCATGTGTAGAGGTATCCCCAACACCTCTTTTTCCTTTGTTAGAATATAAAAAGGAATCACTTCTATCTCTTTTAGAACTTGGTTCACCTTGTGATTGTTCACCAGTTACTCCTGACATGGCCATTATTGTAGGAGCAGATGATTGGCCATTTTGTTTCATTAAAGAACTAAGGCTGACATAGTTCTTTGGCAATCTTAGACTTTCAACAGAAGGAAGATTAACTAGTCTATTCTTCATCAACTCTGTTTTTTCTCTAGCTAGATTGATTCCTTTCTGGATTTTCTCAAGTCTGACTTTATCTATATTCTCTACCCCCTTAAAAAAAATATGCTTCGATTCCTTAGAACTGGAGGAAAATTTCAACTTTGAACTTCAAACATCTACTTCTCTATAATGAGGTGGAGAATCAGGAGTGGGGAGTGCATCTTTAAGATGTTCCAAAGACTTGGAGATGATACCCATATTTGACTGAATATTATTTAGCTTCTGTGTGTGTGCATCTTGGGTTCCCAATGTCTCAATATAACCAATATGCATCTTTTTGATGTGTTCTTTAATTTCTAAAACATCTCGGGCTATATCATCAATATTCTGAAGCATACAAACTATTTGGTAGTTTGTATAATTATGCAGTTTTTCATTTTCGTTCTGATCTGGATCAGAAGTTGCTCTCATAGATAACCATTGGAAATCTGCTTTCTTTGTTCCATTGCTAAATGTCCTTCTAGAATTTCCGGATTCTAAATATCTTTCTGGTATTTTTGCAGTGACTTCTGACTGAGCTCTAGGAAGTGAGAAACTTTTAATATCAAGTATAAAGACTTCAGAGCTAGGGGAATCACCAATCTGGAATGTAGAAGATGAAGATGGAACGCAGAACTGACAATCATCAGGTTTATGAGAGGTAGACTTTGTATGATCCTCTCTTGGAGCAGAATGTCTTGATGATAAACTTCTGGGAACAGAGGGTATATGTGGATTCCTACCACCCAAAATTGTAGATCTAGGGAAGGATGACATAGATCTAGTAAGTGAAGGAGTGGTGAATTTAAGACCAGAGGATCCGTTAGGATGTTGGATGAGAGACAATTGCTGAGGAACTTTATATGTTTGCAGTTCAGGATATTTCTGTGAAAGTGGAATATAAGTACTATTCCATTCATCTGGAAGAGTACATTCTGCAAAACCAATCTGTAAGGGAGCAGTGTTACCAGGGCCAACAATAACACCATATATATATATATATATATATATATATATATATATATATTGTAACATCCCAAAATAACTATGTAATTAATTTTCTAATTAATATCCAATTCAAAAGAAATAACAATTACCTGTATTACCTGTGGTTGACATCTGCTAATGGCAACATGGTTTTGGGGACTTCTCTCCACCCAACGGTAGGCTCAATTGCGCAAGGACTCGCTACAACTGGCTACCCCCGAGCCCTCAATCAACGTACTACTGCCAGTGACTCCTCTGTCTTAGAACACCATTCTCCTAAGAGAATGAAAGATAGAATCTTGGAATGATGGAATGCCTCCCATCCCCCTCACCATCTAATAAATAGAGCAAACATTGGAAGGGGAACCACATGCATACACTCCATGTGTCTACATGCAACTTTATTGCTTTCTTGTTTTATTTCTTTTGTTTTTACTTTTTAATAGCTTCACTGACTTTTTTTCTTGTTTTATTTCTATTTATATTTATTTAGAGCTTTAGTATGGTTATTTATTATTTATTACTATTATTATTATTATTATTATTTATTCATTGTTTATTATTTATATTATTGTATTTTTTTAATATTATTTATTATTTATTATTAAGGGAGGGACATTACATATATGACCGGCATAGATCCATCTTAACTAAGGATCCAAGGGATGAGACCAATCAAATTGACTAATTATAATAGATTAAATATAGTGCATGATTTTTTAAAAGTTTTTCATTATTTTATTTTATTTGACATGATTGATCCAAAATATAGGTTTAATATTTTACATCTAATTAAGTTTTTTTAATTTACATAATTTCTAAAACACAATACAATGTGATCAAATTTAAGAGAGAGTTGTGGAGGGTAAGGATAGAGGGAGGGAGATAGTGAAAAAGTTCAAGGACAGAGAGAGAGAGAGAAATAGAGAGTGATGGGGGGCAGAGAGGGAGCCAGAGGAAGGAAGATAGAGTAGAGAGAGAGAGAGAGATGGAGTTGGAGTGAGAGAGATGGAGGAAAGAACAAAGGCATAGAGAGATAGAGGTGGAGAGAGAGAGGGGTAAGAAGGGAGATATGGAGAGAGAGCGGGGGAGAGAGGAGAAGTAGGAAGAGAAAGAAGAGGAGAGGATAGAGATAGGGAGAGAGATGGAGAAGGAAAGAGGGGGGGGAGATAGTGATAGAGGTGGGTGGAAGAGAGAGAGAGAGAGGGAGAGTGATTTGGGGGCGAGAGATAGAGGGAGGTGGGAGATAAGTTATAGAGAGTAAGGAAGATAGAGGGGAGGAGAGAGAGATGAAATTGGAGGGGGTAGGAGAGGGAGGTAGCAAGAAAAACATAGAAGGAGAAATGTGGAGAGAGAGAGAGAGGGTGACAAGGGATTCATGGAGAGAGAGAGAGAGGGTGACAAGGGATTCATGGAGAGAGAGTAAGGGATAAAGGAGAGTGGTGGGGAATAAAGAGAAGGATATAGATAGAGAGGGAGAGAGGGGGAAGAGAGAGATATATAGAGAAGGGGAAGAGAGTGAGAGAAAGTGTGTGTATGTTTGAGGGGTGAGATAGAGAGAGGGAATAACAAAGAGATACAAATACAAATATAGATATTATATAGTATTATATAACCAACCTAGATCCATATTAACCCTATAACTATCAAGTTCCAAGAGGGATCCAATCTCTCGAGGTGCAAACATTTCCTCATGTTTTGCACTAGAAAAAAAAAAATTGCACCTCGAGAGGTTGGATCCCTCTCGGCTCTTGATAGATCCAGGGTTAAAATGGATCTCGGTTAGTTAATATGAAATTAAAGCAGTTTTTATATGATATTATAGTTTTAAAAATTAAAATTGTTCTTCAAATTAATTTCAAATTGGAACTAGATCCAACTAGATTCAATGAATATATTTTAAAAAAATATATAAAATATTTTTTTTATTAAAAATATATATTTTTAAAATTACAAAATATTAGAGATAAATAATGCAAAGTTGACTCACCTATATACCATGTGAGGATGAAGAAGTGTTAAAGTAAGGATAACCTTTCAACCAATCTTTAACAGCCTTTCAATCCCCTATCACTTGTAAGTTTACATTGCTTGACACAATTAAGATGACTAACATAAAAAATTAATTCATATTATTGTAATACTTATTAGGTAGTTATATTTTTATTCTTAAACTAAATTAGTCATTCATTTTAGTCATTTTTAGTTGTATTACTTATTATCTACTCATATATTTTAACCCGCGACTAAATTAGTGATTTATGTTAGTCGTTTTTAGTTTGGTCACTTAAGATTGCTCATTTTTTATAGTATTTCACTTGGAAAAGCTATGGCGGCTAACGTTTTTAGTCACCTAGTCACTAATTACTCATTTTCTACTAATGATCATACATCAAGTCAAAAAGGAAACATTTTCCAGATGGGGATATGGAAGATCCTTAAGGTTCTTTGATAGAATCCTCATTAGAGGGCTCACTAATCTAGAGAGGAAGCAAGTGTTTCATCAAGAACTCCAACTTATGATGATGGTGTGATAACATGAAGCAGATCAAGGGATTGAAGATCTTTTCAATCAAGGAAGCTGCAAGAAGAAGCCTTGATGACCTAAAGGTAAAATAAGGTATGTATGCTTGTAATTAATATTATAATGTCATGTCGTATGGTTGCATGTAACAAAGATCATTACTTCTATCTTGAGAAACATGATCAAGAGAAAAAGAATCTCATCCTCTTAAAGGATGTAGGAAGGCATAAGTCACAATAGATGAAATCAACATAATATGTCCTCATATGAAGTATGAGGTGGTTGACTACAATTAAGAAACTATGAGCGAAAGCTCCTGGGAAAGGAATGTGTGGGGAAGGAAGAGATCGTGCGATATGCAACCATGATGAAGGAAATCAACATCCAAAAGACAAAGAAGATTTAACTAGGAAATCTCCCAGAAGGACATGGAGACTCTGATAAAAGTCTAAATAGATGAAGACCCTTGACAATGGATATCTTTGGGAGATGTGTCAACATGTGAAGTTGATATCTACATAAATATGTCATGGTGAAGAGCCATATCGAAAGGAACAATTTGATTTAATTTTATGATTTCTTGAATAATATCTGGATGAGTTCATGCAAGGCTATTGGAACAAGAATTGAAAGTACAAGTACAACTGGCATTCATGTGGTGGATACTCCTAAAAGAAACATGATGAGGAAGAAGTAGACATATGACGAAGGTTCCAATTACAAAGAAGGCCACTTTCCATGAAGAAAGGAATGACACGACGAACTAAGGAGGAAAATGATCGATGGTTGTTTCCCTGCAAGGAAGAAGCTCAACTGAACTTCATGACATCAAGGAGAGAAATTGATAAATCAGTTGAAGGACCCACGAAGAAGAAGTTGTTGTGTATAGGAGAGTCCCTATCTAAGAGGGAGCTCTGACAGGTCCGTGATCAAGAGGGAGCTTGGAATGGATCACCTCTAACTAAAAGGGAGTGACAATTGTGTTTTTCTATCTCATATGTCATGCACTAGACCAGAACTAGCAGTTGTAAGTCTTAGTGAAGGTCATGAAGATAAATGTAGACACATGATATCCTCACTAGTTGAGAGGAAGAGATAGACACAACATTCTTGTCTTCATTTGGGAAGAAATAATGGAGGATTGGATAATCACCTGGCATGCGATGCTCTTTGAGGATGTGTAGGGCATCCAAGATGAGAGTAGGCAAGAGGAATGATATTCTTTTAGGGTTGGGAACCAAAGATAAGAATAGTCCTAGAAGGCCATACTCAATGAACACCTGGGTGGGTATGTATCTTGAGATACAATGATGAAGGTGTCTATAATCATTGGTCTTGCCAACATTGTGCTATGATCTTATGAGAGTAGAGCTATCAGTCAAAGGCCTTGTTGTGGAAATAATTTTGGTTACTATGATGCTATATAGATGGGTTACCAATCTGATTCTTCTTATGAGAAATTCTTTAGATTGAGAATGACCAAGTACCATTATGAATACCTCCCTAGTTAAGAGGGAATGTTGAAGAAAGTGTAACTAGGTTCGGTCTTCATAAATGGAATTTTGATCTTTGTACTTGTAAAAGAAAAGAAATATTATTTTTGTAAACTATAAAAATGAGTTTCTTGCTCATTGCATAGGTCTAACACATGTTGAAGTGCTATAGGAAAGTCAAAGAGTCAAAGAAAATATTGAAGAGCTCTTCTTCAACATATATAAAATGTATATGAGTCAACCTAGTATCTAGATCAACCCTCCAAGACAAGCACAATCCTCCAAAACAAGCACAAGAAGAAGTCAACCAACAAAACAATGTGAAAGCAGTCATGTCGCCTCAAATAAAAGACACAATGGTTCCCACACTCATGTTGGATTATTATGGAGACATAACTACTATAAATACCCAGCTAGGGTCACCATAGCACATAAAAAACTCGAACTCTCTGTAATTTCATATGGGTGCAGAAAGCTTCGAAACTTCAAACAAGTACAATGGTTTAGAATTTTCTGACAAGTACAATGGCTTAGGAATTTCGATAAGTGCAGTAGCTCAGTTTCGGATAAGCATCTTTGTGTTTTCAGATGGGTTCCACAGAAGTGTAGTCTTGACATATCTCTGATAATAAAGATCTATGTGCAGGAAGAAAACACCATCAAGTTCTCGACATAATTGTGATGATAAGGATCTCGGTGATTCCTCACTAACACAAATTGTCTTGGTATTCATTATGACGTAGTCAGCATCTCGGCATAATGATAAACACGATCTCAGTCATGATATTTGTAAGGACGCCATTACAAGATCTTAGTACAACTCTCATATGTATATATACATAACTCGTTGTTATAGTGAAGGGGTAGTGAGTGTCATATGAAGGAGCAACAATGATCTTGATGGAGGTGCAACAGTGTTGCAACAGTAATAATCTCAGTGACGACCTTGGTGATGCAAGCCGTAATGATCTCGGTGGTGCAGTAGTGATGGCCTCAATGGTGCAACAATGATGATGATCTCAACAATGACAAAGAAGAGGATTGGTGTCTTGGTCTTGGAATGGCCTAATAGGTCAAGGGTCATGGTATTAGTATTCGTCAATTGGAACCTCTATAAGAAGTATTTTGTGCAGGTTGTCCTCTCAAAGAGTGAGAGGTTCTGGCCCTAGCAAAAAGCCAACATCTTGTGTCCTTGTCTCTTTTGTTTTGGTAGCTATTTGACGAACTAAAGAAGACACACTCTAATAATAATAAGTGAATATTGTGCTAAGAAGAAAAATTGAAAACCCCTCACAAATAATTATCATGACTAAGAAGAATCTCATTAACTCTAATTGCCCTAGATGCTTCAACAAGAAGAAATGAAACATTTTATAAAGCAAATAAATTATTGTTTTCTTCCTTTCGAAAAAGAAGACGATTTCCAATACAAATTTCCTCTAATAAACTTTTGTAAGGCTAATCGTTAGCTATGGACTATTATTTATTTCATGGGGGTTTTCTATGCACTTCAAAATTTCATACATTTTTGTAGAGCATTCATAGTCTTAGAATAAAGTTTTTTTTACTTAATTTGTACTCTTATTTACTAGCTTGGATGATTTATTCTTCCTACCAAGAATAAACGAGTTTTAATCTACATTTAATGATTTTATTTATCACTATTAAAGCTTCATGCTTTTGAAAGCTTGATTATTCCCTCAAGAGGCCAACTCATCAGATGCAAAGCCAAGTCACCTGAGAGGGACAAAGGGTGAATTAAGGTGCCCCAATGTAAATGTAAATGGTAATATATTGTACACTCATTTTGGAACAAAAAAGTTCAAGCACAAGTATAATTGATTACCATACATTTCATTCTCTAATTTAATTTAGTTTTTGCATTTTTAAATTCTTAATTCCAATTACTTGCTCCTTCATGGCCTCATGAATTAAAAGTTCACTAGGTTGATTTCTATTATTTACAAGACTAAAGGAAATTGCTTCATTAGAGATTCGAATTACTATTATTATTTGTTGCTAAGACTTAAAGAGACTTGAACCTGGATAAGTAGGTAGAAGGTCGTTCACCGCCACAGTTTTTTTAAATCTTAAAAAAAAAATTCCTATTATTATTCTTATGCATAAATAATGAGTATATTGTGTAAAAGTTTTTGTTTTTTATTTTTAAAAGATTAATTCTTACCATGTGTATTATTGTGACATGTTTATTATTCACATGGTTCTAAGGTTTCTATTTTTACTTTTATTTTGTTTAAAATAAACATTTTCATCATTTAAAAGAAATCCAAAATATCTTTTCAATTTTTTAAAACGAATTGTACTTGTAATTTTATCTTCCTTATCAATTATTTTTTAATAAATTTTAATATTATTTAATATAAATTTATTAATTAATGTTTATCACTTTTTAATTATAAATTTACTATTTATATTTTTGCTCTACTATTTTTTCCAAGGAAAGAAATAAATCTTCTTCTTAACTCAAGGGTTAGAGTGAGGTTGCTGGTATTAGACGAACCCATAAGTGTATTAATTTAAGGGTTCACAAGGATTGAAGCCAATACAAAAGTTCAAAACCATTACAACAATAACTATCAAGGCATTTTGGCTCATCATGTGACTAGCAGGGATTTGAATTTGGGTGGGGAAAATTACAACCATTCTACCCAACCACCCAAGATAACCCCAATTGACATTCTCACTCTACCACTGTATAAATATCTTTCTAATTTAATAATAAAATTACTTTTAGTTCAATATTTACACTTAAATACCTCGAATGGGGTGCTTTACACATGAGAGGGTGGGAGCGGGTTGCTTCTATCCCATCTAGCCATTCGACTGTGGGATATGTTAACAAGCCCCCCTAGCTAGTCATTAAGGCTTTGGCTTGGCACGAGGAGCACTACTATCCTGATGCCATTCATATTATACATCACCCTAATTGGCTATGCCCCTGTCAAATCAACCTCACTTGGCTTGCTATATCTTAGCCTGCGTGTTTGAGTCTCTCCTGTGTGACTTATACATGCTAGGCGACTATTAACAATGGAATTTAATGCCTCAATCATGGTTATTTAGAGCTTTAACTCAGTCAATTGATTTGGAAAGCAGGTCACCAAGAGCTTCAATGTGATTGCTAAGGAAATCTGGTGGTTTTGATAATTCAATTCCCTCTTAAATGTGATAGCTCATTTGCCACAAAAAAAATTTACATAGGTTCATCCCTGCATGACATGCTAGTAGAGTTACATCACTTGTAGCCGTACAATTGGGATTGGAGAACAAGAAAGCTAGCTTGTTAGTGAGCTTTGCTCCACAATACTGACATTCTCCCTTCCTAACCACAACTGGCATTTAATTGTGATCGATAACAAGGCTCTTAGGGTGCAAGTCTATGTCAAGCCCTGAAGCCAGCTGAAGCACTCTTCAAGTTTCAAGCAACTCTTCACCTGTTTCATGACTCCCCCCTGAGGCAGGTTTACCTTTCTCTTTTCCTGTTTTTGTCTCACGTCTTCTTTTATGGCCTTCGTGTTTGGTTTCGTACTTCTCGCAGTCACTTGGCATCCTTTTCTTTTATGTTAATATTTAGTTCCCCGTATCTTTGGGATGTTCTCTCCTTCTCTTTATTTATAGTCCCCTACAATTCTCCCTTCAGTTGGTACATATTTTTGCTGGCCCCTTCCTTACCACTCTGGTTCACGATTGATTTCCTTCCTTTGTTTGAGATGCAAACGTGGGTCTGTTCCCTCTCGGTATCCTTCATGACACACTCCCACCTATTCCTTGGCCTTTTTCCCATCCCCGTGTAGCTTCCATGCCATGCCAACAAGCCCGAGTCAAAAGAGATGCAATGTACTATCAAGAACGAGCCAGTTGTGGCAACACATTGTAACCACCCCTCCCATATTTACCCACGTTTACAAGCTCTCTAGGGTAAACCTTTGATGAGTGTCACTATGATATGACTCGAACTCCAAGTTCCAGTTATGGAAGTGGGGCCTACAAACTGACAACAAAATGACATCCCACAGGGACTATCGACCACTCAGGAGCCTACAACCCACCCCAAGTGATCAATCCTGAGATGGAACTCTTTTTCACACAGTTTACCCTCTAATCGCACCCACAAGACTACATACATGCAGTTGGGAGGCTATAACTACACTCACAAGCTTTCCTACATGCGGTTGGGAGGCTATAACTGCACTCACAAGCTTTCCTACATGCGGTTGGGAGGCTATAACTGCACTCGCAAGCTTGCACGTATGTAGTTGGGAGGCTATAACCACACTCACAAGCTTGCCTGCATGCACTTATGAACCAATTTCCTCAGTTCAATGCATGCAGTCGCGAGATCTATGCCACTTTTTCAAGCAAGCCTCCATACCACTGCCCAGAACTGCATGTAACTTTCCAGAATCATATCAATAATGATAACGATGTAAACAATCAAAACTTAAGCAAGATATTGACCTAGACATCCCTAATGCAAGATAGACATTTCATCAAACATATGAAAAACATATAAGCTATAGGTCATGAATGCATATCTAATCATGAACTTCTAAACTTCATCTGAAAATCACTAAGAAGGCTCAATTCCCTCTCTAGTTAGCTGCAACAACACTTGTTAGCCCATGCATTCATCAACCATTTAATAACTTTTCATCAACCATTTAATAACTTATCAAATCATGAAAGAGATCCATAGATAGAGCACATCATATAACCAGGTATATAACCATAATAGAAACTATGAAAAATCAACTATAAGATCACCATAATCACAAGTACAAGTGCTCATATATCACAATAGGAAAATAACTCATATTAACATATGCAAAAACTAGCCAAGTCAGGGATTTCCATATACCACTCAACCATAGATTGGGTTGAAATTTTTTTCTCTTTCAGCCAATCACCCTTGCGCCATATTCCAAGCATGAATGTGGGATCACAAGGGTTAAACCAAAACGAAACCAACCAGGGCTTCCAAAGGCCAAACCACCTCAACCCTCAACCATAGTGATCTCACCTATACTGTCTAGAAATGGACATCAACTAGATCGGTCTCTACCCAAGCTGTCCGAGGTTCCAAGAACTAGTAACTCAACCCATATCTACTTCAGGGCTCCAAAGAATTTGTTCCAACCCGCGGCTCCAAGAACTAGTAACTCAACCCACAAGGATCCAAAGTGTTTGTCCCAACCTGCAGGCTCCAGGTACTAGTAACTCAACCCAAGCTGTTTTAAGGCTCAAAGAATTTGTTCCAACCCACAACTATCTGGAACCTGAGAAACAATAAGAAATAAAACAAGTGGGAAACCCACTACACCATAATTATCTAGGAAATGGCAAGGCAAGGCTAAAACCACTGTCAATCTAGGAAAATCTCCATGACAATGACAACACATAATGAAAAAATCACATGCATATACCATGCATCCAAAAATCAACAAGGAAATCACACATGCAACCTATTACCTGCAAGTTAATCTTGCTGTAGCTGCTGATCCAACTATCTCCTTGCGCTCCCTTGCTTTCCTTTGCTTTCTTTCTCCAATCCAAGTGAATGCTAGAGTGCTCCAAGAATGCTCTAATGAACAAGAGCCAAGCTCAAAACTGTCAAAATTTAGCAACTAATTCTCTGATTCCTTTTTATAATTGATCTCCTTTTTTTCATTTTTTCTTCATTTTTCCTCTAATTTCCCTTACATGCAAATTTGTGTCTCTTCACCTTCCTTTTCTCCTAATTCCTTTATTTTCATAATTAAATTCCATTTATTTCCTCTTTGCCTTTGCCAATTCCTTTGTCAATTTCCATAGCCATTATTAATACACAAGTGATGCCCACTATAATGTTTTGCCCAACATTCAGCTTGGAATACGTGTCCCATGACCTTGGTCTTATTTTATTTACATGGAAAATCAACCATGGGCTGTTACACACATAAACCCATCATACATTGGAGGAAGTAGCAATTCATTTTCGAGAGCTTACACTGGCCCCTATTTAGGAAGAACTCATTTGCGCTGAAAGAAAAGGAACCACCTAGAGGGACCTTCTCTCAGACACTTACGTACTAGTCGAGTTGGCTAATTGGATGCTCGACAAAAGGTACACACATGGGCACTTCAATCAATACATGCACATGATGGACCTATACTGGCACGTGAAATTCCTTCTTGGTAGGGTTCTACTATATTGACATGAACACAGAGAGGATCTCCTCCTCTCCATGAAGCATCCACACCAATATATGATAGACATAAATCAATGATTGAAGAAAATAGAGAAGCAACTCAACATTCCCCCACTACTGGATGCTCATTGGGCAAAAATAAGGAGTTGATGTAGGTTGCAACTACAAATTCATACCCCTCTTCCTAGTCTATTTACTTCTATTTTGTCTTTGGTTTCTTAGTTTCATGTTTATTCAGTTTACTATCAGGACCTTAAAGACTTGTATATTAGCATTTGTATGACATATTTTAAATGCTTGGGCAATTTTTTGTCTTCCGCCTCTCTTCGAAGGGTGCATTTTTGGAAATAATCAGGCTTTCCCAGTGATCAACTAATCTAAAGCCTTCAATTTTCTCATGTAATTTCTTGTTTCTAAAGCAATACAAATTTTATTCAAAAAAATATATTTACACTTAACGCTAAATGAAATTTCAATATTTATTAAATAAAAACTAAATAACAATAAATAAATAAAAATTACATTTTTAAAATTTTGATAGAGGTTTCTTAGTTTACATAAATCCACTCCCCCTTGCTGTAGCCAGAAAGGGTTGTATAAGTCAGTTTGTTAATGTGAATAAGCTCTAAGCACATAATTTAATATCATATTGTAACAACCCACTCAAATTTTTTTAATGTTTTTCCTTTCAATGACATTTTCTTTGAATGTGCTACGCTCATCGAAAGGTAGAGCAATTGGATCGTTTGCATCCTCACTATATTAATGGGTTTCATTCTTAACCTATGTTTGATAGCAACTATGTATTTTTGTTGTGTTTGGTGTATCATAAAAGGTTCATTTTTTGAGGAGCTGATTCAAGGTAGTTGATTGAATAGATGAAATGAATGAAGTTGGCACCACCAAATGAACATGTGTTGCATTAAATGACCAACGTAGATCCATCTTAAGTTCAGATCTACCAAGCGTTAAGATGGATCAAAATAAGCGTTGAGATGGATCAAAATTTTCAAGATGAAAACCTTTTTCTTAGTGCAAAAATTGATGGAAGGTTTGCACCTCGAGAGATTTGATTCCTCTTGGCTCTTAATAGATCTTGAGTTAAGATGGATCTATCTTGGTTAAGACAATTTTTATTTTTACTTGTTTTGTATAATATATAAATATTTGACGTTGAAATATTTTATTAATGATTCACTTTGTCCACATTAAAATGTTATTACATGCCCCTTCATATTCGAAAGTAGAAAAAACTCCATATATATATATATATATATATATATATATATATATATATATATATATATATATATATATATATATATATATATATATAAAGGGGTAAAGATTTGTATTAAAAACTAATATGGCTACAAGGTCATAACCTTTACATATTCCTCCCGGATGCGAGTGGGTAGCATGGCAAGTTGTACGAAGTCGGCTTGGAGGGGGGGCGCGTGGCTTTATGCCACCGCCATCCGGCCTCGCATGCAGCAAGTTTTAAAGTCTCCAACAAACAAATTCAATGCCGCATTAATGCAACTCCTTCCCCCTCTCCAGTATGCAAGTTTATTTGTTATGGCGCTCTTCTTATTTTTCATTCTTGCTCCTCCCCTGCGCTCATGTCGTTCCAGTGTTGCAGCAGCCCCTCGCTCTAGAGACAGCCTTGGGTATCGTCTGGCTCTGGATTGTTGTGCTGATTCTCAACGATGTTTTCATGTTCCTCATAGTCCTTTCCGTAATCTACGTTGTCGCCCCTACTCAGTCTTTCCCATAGCTGTCTGCTCTGCTCTTTCTATTCATTTCAACATGCCCAGAGTGCGCTCAAGAATGAGCTGCAGAAGAGGAAGTTCTCGAGGCCACGTCACCCGCCAGCCTTCCTCCACTACCTTGGACCCATCGTCTGAAGCCTCAGACTTTTGCTTTGATAGTCATCCCGTGACTAGGAGTGGCAGAGGCCGGGGTCGAGGGCAGCTTAATATAGAAGCGCGCTCTCAACACTCCCAATCTCACACGGCTCGCTTTCGGTTCCCCTGCACGCTCAGCAATTCCTCCTTAATCACTTCAGTTACCATTGAGCTGCGAGAGGATACTTTTGGTTCGGTTGCTGTTACTCCAGGGGTTTCTCTGGAGCCGAGGATGAAGGACCAGCATGATAATTCTCAGATTGCCAATACGCAGAGAAAGGATCCTGGTGGCTCTGCAACCCAGGACATGAATACCCAGGCCGGTCCAAGCGTTCCTACAGGTAGCGGTTCTTCAAGCAAAGAGAGCCAACCCTCTGAGGATGAAGACCCCTACCAATATGGATGTCGCATTGTTGAAGAATCGCCTCCAACCTCTCATGAAGCCTAATCAGGTCTGCGCTTATTGGTTTTTGTTTTTTGGCTGTACGAAGATGCTCAATTCCCTCCGGGTTTATAGTCATTACATGAATTACAGTTCTCAGGACCAAACTGTTTTCTCCAATGTTAAATTGTCGGTTTCCCCTGCGTGGGCGGCATTCTCCTATCTTGGGTCTCAGTTTCGGATCAAACTGTTTTTGGGTCAGATTCTAGTTTTGTAAGGGCAACGCTTTATTGATTACTTGAATGGGCCCAATCAATCCGTCTTGGTCTAGATACATCTCTGGTCAGTCTTCAGCTACAGTCTCTAGATATATCTCTATTTCTTGGTCAGTCAGTAAGCAAATCCTCTTTGTCAGTGTTCAAGTGAGGTTTTGTAAGAACGCTGCTTCTCTAGGCTAGTCCTCTCGAGGCCACTGCCTCTCTCTAATTTTATTTCTGTATCAATATAGGAGTAGACAAATTCAGGAAAAAAAAAAAAAAAAAAAAAAAAAAAAAAAAAAAAAACAAAAAACAAAATAGTTTTGCCCTTCTTCCCAACTTGAATCCAACCCATGTTTTCTACTACGGTGATGAGGCAACAAAAACCATTCATGAAGGTCCTCATTGACATGCATTTTTTCCTGAATGGTTTTTGTTGCCTTCAATGCATTTTCTTTAACAATATCTTCTTCCTGTTTATATTTTGCTTCTTTCTTGTCTTGAGGCTCTTCTTATTTGTATACCCTATAATGTTCACTTTGAGCTCCTTCCCACCATTTGAGCCTCCAGTTATTTTCCGGGCTTTGCTGTTCTTGAAACGCTTGGGGCCAATTTTTTATTACACGCCCAGTTTCATAACACACTGTACATCAAAGTGAAACATTTTCATAATCGAGCTTTTGAACTTAGAAATAGTCTGGAGCTGTCAAATTAATATTGGCGGGAAAACCCTTATTGAATTCCATCCCCACACATATTCAAGCATAAGTAGTCTTTTTTTTTCCCAGTTTCTGGGCTACGACAATAAACTTTCCTAATGCATTCCCAATAGAGGATAACAATGTGAGATTCCAAATATTCAGGGGATCGTTCAAAATCCTTACCCAAACTGGACCCATGGAGGATGCCATAACTAGATCAAAGGTGGGAGACGAGGGTTGTATGAAGAGACTAGCACTAGCCTAGAACCATGGCTTGGATTCACAAATAACCTTCTTGTCCTCAATATTGTAAAAAACAACAACAATAAAAACCATGCGCCATAACATTAATTTTTAGATCATCCATTAAGAGAGGTTTACACGACTCACAGATCCATTTGTGAAGATCAGTCAAGCGTGGCCAAAACCCATTAAACTTGCAAACCAAACCTTGCTCCATTTTTTTTTTACAACTAAAGGCTTCCTCCTCCAAAGGAACATTAAGGGAAGGGGTTTCTTGAACTACTGAAAGAACATATCTAGATTTCAACATGGCACTATATGAAACTGAAGAAGAGCTTGCTGGATCGACAACCATTTCTGCAAAAGATATTGTCTTCTTCGCCAGATCATTAAGATTCACCATTGTTCAGGATGAAACAAAGATCTGCAAAGAGATCCACGTGATCTGAGCATAGATCGACTGGCTAGGGCAAAATCCTAACCACCGTTGGGGTTTTCAGAGCTCTGTCCATCTTTTTGAAAACACTCCCTATTAGACATTGAAGAAATTATAAATTTTTGTCGCACCTTAAATTAGAAAGAACTTATTAATAGAATAAGAAATCTCTTTCTCTCTCTCTCTCTCACTCACACACACACACACACATATATATAGATTAAAATCTTTTACTCAACATCCATATTGAAATATTTGATTTTGTAACTCACATTAAACTGTCTTGTGTTTTTTTCAACTGTGGTACATCCACGGGTAATAATCCGGGTAGATCCACCCAAAGGGATCTAACCGTCGATTTATTTGGTCTAGCCTAACTCCTAGGGCGTTGAGGAGGGGGGAGCTTCCTTGGAGCGAAAATGGTGGAACCCTAGCTAGGGTTTGCTACAGAACACCTTCCCATGGCGGTTTACAGGCTTAGCATCCGGTTTTTGTGTAAACTGTCGGATTGACTGCGGTATCGTCATCGTATCTCGCGGATTTTTTGTTACTTTCTGCGGTCCCCCCTGAGAGCCCTCTGCCGCACTGACTCTCCCTTTCATCTTGCTGACGGGCCCCCGTTCGAATCCCTGTTACTCCTTCTACTGACAGTTCAATATGGGTGACGAGGAGTTGGTAGATTACGAGGTGGACCCCATGCCGCTTCAGGAGATATGGGCACATACAAGGAGGCCGCAAATGATATCGAGGAGCGTTGCGCTAGGTATTGTGACAGGTGCCCCATCTCAGCATCCACATTTGTCTACTTCTGGTAAAAACAAAGCGCCGGTTCATACTCCCGCGGACTCCTCGCCCCTTGACTGCCCTCCTCTCTCCCCTGCGACGGCACAACTCTTGGGCTCTTGCTACCTTAGCTCTCCATTCCCTGACGCCCCGCTCCAATCTCACGTCCGCCCTGTATTACCTCCGCCTCCGCCTCCGCCCCCATCGAGCTCCCACTCTCCTTCAGTTTCATTTATGCCGCAGGCTCATCTGCCTTACAGCCACCCCTCTGCGTCCATTTTTCCTGGCACCAGCTTTACAACCCCCTGCACTCCCATACATTCTGGCTGTTTCACTACCCCGCCTCTTCCGGTGCGTTCCGCTGCATCTGCACAGCACAGTACCTCTGACCCGTGTCGCAATCTGCTGAAGGGCATCCCTTTTGGCAAACGCTCTGAGAAAGTGACCAAAGGACGCTGCCTCCGGTCCATTGATCCTGACTACAACATCAATTTGGGGCCTGAAGCTCCTCTTCCGGATGTAATGGACGCCGCAAAAAAAGTTCTGGTGGGCAGAGTCAGGGGTCGAACATACTCTGCGGAACGACTCAAGCTTTGGGTGGACGAGATTTGGGGGTCATTCTTTAAAGAACTTCCTGAGATTATGGTGCTTACAAGAGGCTGGTTTGCCCTGCATTTTCAGCGGCCTGAATACACACAGTGGGTTCTTACCCAATATTGGCACATTGAGCTCGCCCTGGTTTTACTCAAACGGTGGGATCCTCTTTTCGACCCGGAACGAGAACAACTGGGGGAAGGACCCATTTGGGTTCGCCTACCTGGGCTACCATGGCAATTCTGGAATCAGTATACCTTCAAAAAAATTGGGGACACCCTAGGCACTTACTTGGAGCACGATAGGTCATATGAAAAGTCAGGTGTGAGGACTATGGCGCGAATTCTTGTCCATATGGATATCAGGCCCGGACTGGTGGAAAAGATCACTCTGCACCATAATCATGTCTCCCGCAAACAACCACTTGATTATGAGGGCGTTCCATACCGCTGTCGGAGGTGCCACAAAGTTGGGCACCTCTACAAGGATTGCCCACTACTCTCAAGGGTGACTTCTGAGGACGTCAAGGGACCCCGACAACAGGCCACTGTGAATCAAAATGTTGGTGAGAACATTCCTACGGAAGGAGCTCAGATTCTACAGGAGACCCCTTCCATGAAGAAGGGAGACAGCGCTACAAAAAAAGCCCGCAGTAAGGACTCGGCTGCACCTGGACCGCCGCTGACCCGCTCGAAGACCGCTGTGAAGGCTACTAAACCGGCCGAGACTGCTCCTACTCGATCGCTTAATGACTCCATTTCCCCTCTCACTCAATCTTTCTCTATTGATATGCATTCTATTATTCATTCTACTATACAAGCACCCCAATCTGAATTTGTGCCCATCCCCTCCATACTCTGCACCATCGCCACTCCTCCGCCCACCATTTCTACCACCCCTCCCTCACACAATCTGATCCTGGGTGGTACCGACATTCATCTTCTCCGGATGTATCTGGCTCACATCATTACCACCTGAGACCTCGAGCTCGAGCTCGTATATTAGGTCTGGGTTCATCCCCCGGACGCCACCGTAAACAGAAGCGCGGCAGACCCTCTCATATGTCCTCGGCTAAGTTAAATGCTGTCGCTGATGTCGCCATGGGGTGGCAGGTTACTATTGAACGGGCACTTAGAGCTATTGAGCCCATGACCTGTGGTGACCCATGATCTGGCTCTCATTCAACTGCAGGGGACTAGCCAACCCCAAAAAACGATTGGCTCTGAAAAGACTCCTTCATGTATCTAGATGTGATATAATTTTTCTTCAAGAAACTTTGTGCACAGCTGAGGTGGCGGTGAGATGCCTACAAGCTTTGCTTCCGGGATGGATCCTGCATGGCCTGGATGCGTGTGGTCGATCAGGAGGATTACTCATTGGTATCAATCCAAGAAATTGTAGGTCTCTCTCTGCCTGGGGGGGCAGAGGTTTCCTCGGTATGGATATTATTATAGGTGACCTGGGTATTCCGATCAGATTTATCAATATATATGGACCTAACCAGAACCGACTTCCATTCTGGCAAGATTTTTTAACTGGTGACCATATCACACAGCATACTGTGATAGGGGGGGATTTCAATTTCTCATTAGGAGTTGGGGAATCCTGGGGACATAATGCCCAGCGGGATCCCATTGCGGACCAAATGCAAATGCTACTAGATTCACATCTCCTTGTGGATATCCCTATGAACAAGAAGCTACCTACTTGGCACAATCAGCGCACTGGGGAGGATGCCCTGGGGAGGCGACTGGACAGGTTTATGATGCATCAGGAACTTATACAGATATGCCCATTATACAGACAATGGGTTGGTACAGGGGGACTATCCGATCATCAACCGATTTTTCTTCAAATTAGTAATAACAATCCTAAGCCGCGGTCTCCCTTCAAATTCTTTGCTGGCTTTCTCCAGGAACCGGATTATATCAAGATGGTCTCGGACTTTTGGTCAACACAGCCCCCATTGCGGGAGCAGAGGAAAGCTTTTGATTTCTGTGAGAGACTCAAAAATCTCAAAGTATTGACCGAGAACTGGGCGACAACCAAGCGGAACAGAGATGAACAGATTCTGAAAGATACTGAAGCTCAGATTGCTTCATTGACTTATGACAAAGGGACTGGTTACCTTTCTGACGATTCCAAAACACTTCTCAACCAACTGCTTGGGCAAAAAGTAAAAATTCTACAAGAGAAGGAGGAGCAGTGGAGACTAAAAAGCAGAGCCATTTGGCTCAAAGCGGGGGACTGTAATACTAAATTCTTTCATAACTTAGCCAATGGCAGGAAGGCATCGAACACCATTTGGAGACTACCAAGGGAGCCAGACGAATGGGCTACTACACACCAGCAACTGGCTTGCCTTGGGGTATCCCATTTCAAGGGTCTCTTCACAGCACCACCTGAAGTCAATCTTCCTGATATCATTAGTGTTGCGGGGAAGTTCCCTCGGTTTGTTGCGCAGGATGACATTGAAGATCTTACAAACCCAGTCACTACTCTGGAGCTAGAAAGTACACTTAAATGGTTTAAGAAAGACAAGAGCCCGGGACCAGATGGATGGCCTGTGGAATTCTATCTAACTTTTTATGATTTGCTGGGAGAGGATCTTTTAGCTGTTGTTGAGGAAAGCCGGATCTCGGGGCACATCCACCCTCCTATGAATCAGACCTATATTGCCCTGATTCCCAAATCCGATGAACCCTCTTCTTTCAATGACTTTCGTCCTATCTCCCTCTGCAATTGCCTCTATAAAATCATTGCCAAGATTATTGCCAATTGCATTAAGCCGATTCTTTCCTCCCATATATCTGCTGAACAATTTGCATTCCTCCACAACCGCCATATTCAAGAAGCTATTGGCACTGCTCAGGAAACTTTACATTCCATCAAGTTGAAGAACCTGAAAGGGGTATCCTTAAAAATAGACCTTACTAAGGCTTTTGACAAGGTGAACTGGCTATATCTCAAAATGATTCTTATCCACCTGGGCTTTCCTCATCTATTAATAAATTGGATTATGGGATGTGTTTCTTCTGTCTCCTTTGCCATCCTTATCAATGGTGCAGCCTCGGATCGTTTCTACATCAACAGGGGTATCAGGCAAGGCTGCCCGCTCTCCCCATTACTCTTTCTCATTGTTATGGAAGGACTGAGCAGACTTATTGCGGATGCAAAAAGGAATGGGGAGCTAAGTGGTCTCAAAATTACTGAACATTTCTCCATCACCCACCTTTTGTTCGTTGATGACATTCTCATCTTTCTCAATGGCAGTGTCAGAGATAGCACTGCATTACATAACATCCTCCTCCTTTTCTGTAAAGCTACGGGTATGGAGATTAACAGGGACAAATCTACCAAATCATTGACGCGATGTACACAACAAGAAACTCAGTTGGCTGTACAGTTCTTTCCCTTTCTGGATACTAATCTACTGGAAGGTATTAAATATCTAGGATTTAGATTAAGGCCGGACGGATACAAATCTGAACACTGGATGTGGCTTATTAACAAAATTGAGAAAAGGATCACTTGCTGGCACCACCGCTTACTGTCAAAAGCAGGCAGATTACAGCTGATCAAATCTATTCTTGAGGCCACACCAGTATATTGGATGTCCCTCACATGGATTCCGAAGGGCATTTTACAAAAAATACAACAAATCTGCAACAGATTCCTATGGAATGGAAACAAAAAGGGAAAGATTTTCGCATGGACAAGATGGTCCCTTGTCACCATGCCTAAGAATTGGGGTGGGTGGGGACTAAAATCCCTCTCAGAATTCGCACAAGCTTTAACAGCAAAACAGGGATGGTCACTACTCAAGATGGACAGCTTATGGGCCGAAGTTATACATAAAAAATACATTTGGCCTTCCAATATCACAGATTGGCTTCGCAGACCTTCATGGAATCACCAGGGCGTATCTGTGATCTGGAGAGCTACTCTTAAAGCTCTGCCTCTCATCAAGGATAACCTATTATGGAAGATAGGTAATGGAATTCAAGTTCGCATTGGACTGGACCCTTGGCCTGGGTCTGGGAACGCTCATCTTTTGCCAGAAGACATGATTCGACACCTCAACAATAAGGGCATCAAACATTTAGCACAGGTTGTTGACCCACTCCGATCCACCATATTCACTCAAGCTTGGATAACGGATCAACAGTGGCAGTTGACAGAGGAATGGGCGGAACATTGGCATCGATACATTCAGGCACTCACTGAAACTCATATTAAGCTACATGAGCAGGACGATGAACTCATTTGGGCACCAGCTAAAACAGGCATATATACACCAAAGCTGGGCTACTTAAAGCTCATAGAGGACAAGAAGCCTGATTTTCTTAAAAATTGGTGGTCGAACATCTGGCAGCTACAAGCTCCGCCAAGGACCAGACTGCTAATGTGGAACATTTTGGCGAATAAAATTCCTACTGGGGAAATCCTTAAAAGGAGAGCTTTTGCTGGACCTACCTGGTGCGTACTCTGCAACAAGGCGGATGAATCTTCTTCTCATCTTTTCCTCACCTACGAAGTCACTATGGAGATCTGGCAACAGGTTAAACACTCCCTCAACATCACCACCGATTGGCACGCTGAAGATATCCCCACAGCTTGGACGCATTGGTGGAATGCTGTGACTTCGGAAAAGGCAAGAAATTTACCGTTAGTGGTGTCCTCATACATCTGGTACAAGCGCAATGCCATCATATTTGAGGAAGGCAGGGGCAACTGGCAGATCCTACCGCCTACCATCTGTACAGCCTACACAGAAATTCCATTTGAATACAAAACTAATCCACCCAGGCATATCATACCCGAATTTATTAACAGGGATATGCCTTGGGCCTATTTTGATGGAGCTGCATCGGCTCAAGGATGTGGAGGGGGTATTCTATTTCACATGACAGATACACATTTTTTCCACCTGAGACTGGGTCTTGGTCTGGGTACCAACAATCATGCTGAGCTTATCACGCTGAGACATCTTCTTTATTTTGCACTATCTAAAAATTGTCGACAAGTTCAAATCTTTGGGGACTCTAAGATAGTGATTGATTGGGCAAACAATAAAACCATCTGTCATACTTATTCTTTGAAACATATCTTGGAAGAAATTGTTTTTTTTCAAAACACATTTTGACCAGATCACTGTTTCTCATATCTACAGGGAAAGAAATACAACTGCTGACTGGCTCTCGAAAGAAGCGGCGGATCGGCCTCTAGGCGATTGGATGATCGAGGAATACAGTCCAGATGGGATGCACAGGTTCTACCACCGCCCCTACATCGATGGCCGACAACAAGGGGACATCCTCCCCATCTGAAATTTTTGATATACTTGTCTATTTTTTGTATATAATGGCATGGATCTGATAGACGCATTTTTGTTTAGTACCTGACCAGAGGTATACACACCTCTTTCTTTATATGCATAATATGAACTTCTATGTATTACTGTGAATTTTGTAATGGATACAGCCCCATCGTATCCATAGAGACACCTACGGGACAGATTTTATGTAACTTTCTGAACTGTGGAATACCACACTACTGCATATGCCTTGGCATCAACAGCATGTAATCTCTATTATACCTCTTAATAGAAATTACGAACTCTATTTTCCCCGGAAAAAAAGGGCGTTGAGGAGATTTGACCCGTGACCTCCGAAATGGCAAGTTACTTAGTGTAGGTTTTAACCCCGTACAAAAATTACCTGCATACGAATTCTAAAAAACAGAAAATAAAAAATGGCGAGAGCATAAAACATAAAACATGTATACACAAAGCTTTTCCCCTGGATCCCAAAACCGAGACTACCAAATTGATTTTTCATTATATTCCTTTCAATGTTACAATACATATATATACATGCCGAAGCATCCATAAAACCCAACCCATTAACCCTGGATTAGAACATAACCGTAGTTCCTTTGACCGAATCTACAAAATACCATGGACAAAAAACCATCATGCCAAAACCATGTGTGAAATCCATGCACAAAACCATAGGTAGGTCTGCCCACCTAATATAGGGTCCAAATATTTTTTCTTGGGGCGCTGTCCCGGAACTCGTGCAGGAGGGCTACCGCCCCCTTGCATACCCTCGACAGGGGGGCAACTGCCCCCCTTGTGACCCCCTTGCTGCGCTCGTCACAACGCACAGAGGGAGCTACTGCCCCCTGTGACCTCCCCCGCATATGGCGTAGTCGTGGAAAGAATATAACACACACCCAACACTTAGCAAAGGGAACTCAACCAATTGAGCTATCCCTTGGGGCTATTAAATTGTTTTGTGTTATTAACATTTTTTAAATATTGTATATGAACCTCATATGAAGAATGAAATAAATTACACATTCTCTCTCACAATGGAATATCTATATAGTTTACACTAAATGGAATATATATATAGTTTACACTAAATATTTTTTTGTTATTAATATATTTTTGCTTTTTAATATTACATGTCAAATGAACATAGAACAAATTATACCATGCAATATCAATAATATTATTTTTACATGCCATATGTGAACTCCATATTAAGTATTGAAGGAATTCCATATCTCTCTCATACTTAAAAGTAAATTAGAACTTACCCATGAGGTGTAGACTACTTGGTTTCTATGGGGTTTAGTCCCCTCCAAGGAAAAAGTTCAAACCTCACGGGGAGTGCTTGAGAATAGAAGCCAATTTTGGGAATTAAACTTCCCAAGGGGCATCCTGACTCGATCGAGCCTCACACAATTTGGGTGATAAACATCTCATTGTGGGTGGAATGATCTTCTTCCATCTAATAAACATGCTAGCCCTGATCTAGATTCAACCTAGTCACAAAAAAAAAGAAAAAAGATTCTTTCATCCAATAAACGAGCTAGCCTCAGCCTAGGCTTACATAGTCACAAAAAAAAGAAATAAGAAAAAAATAAAAGAAAGTAATTAAAACTTTCCACTTTCAGTTACTTTATCTCTCTATTTAAAGTTGATCTAAACTTAAGGTGGAAATTGAAATATTTTATTTATAGTTCAACAATGAATTTTTTTGTTATTACTAATATTTTTAATTTGTTAATGCAAGTATTTTATTGTTTGTAAATATGATATTATGTGACATCTCCTTTATATTGAGTTATAGAGCACTTCTCGACACAATAATATTTTATAAAATTTAAAAATATATTTTAATACTAAAAGTTGAAAATATGAAAATTAAATAGAATATTAGATGGTTACCATTTTACTACTTCAATTTGTGTTGGGCCTAACAATAACGTTTGATTGCCCATTTTAAATATTAGAGGACAAATTTATAATGAAATTGGAAAACAATACATTTTTTATTAATTTAACATTTTGATATGAAGTTTTATAAATCATTTTAGTTAAAAGAGATATTGTTGGGTTGCATTTCTTTTTAGGTTTGATTATAATTTTTTCTATTTAATAGCCATTTTTATGTGTGTTTCCTTTGTAATAATTTATGGTTAATTAAGATTTTTTTATTTTTTTATTTTATAATGTTTCATATTTTATTTTATTTTATTTTTAAATAAGATTCGAGGATAATTTTATATTAAAGAAAGTGTGAACATAAAATTCAAGTGTAGTACATGGCAAAACCATTTAGGGAATGTTTCTAAGAGCTTTCAATTCTATTTTCACTTAGTCTCTACTTTTTAAGTACATAATATTTAGGCATTTAGTGCTACTGATCTCCTTATATTACTTATAATTTTTTCCGGAGAAGAGATTTAAAACTGCCATTGCAACTACTTAAACCCAATTATAACACTTGTAATAACATAACATTTAATATTTATTATATCACTTATAATATCATAACATTTAATATTTTTCTTAATAAAGTAGTTGTAATTTTTATTTTATTTTTCATCAGTAATTTTTCTACTAAGAAACATTGTGATAAGTGAAGAGTAATAACATGAATGGTTAGGAGGGAAGTCTCATTTAATACTTGGGTTCAAATCCTCCGTACACTTTGTCTTATTGTGATAAGGCTAAAAGGGTAGACACCCCATGAGTGAGAACCCCCCTTGTAGGTGTGTCTCCAAACCCACTGCGATAAGGCTAAAAGGGTAAACACTCCCATGAGTGGGAATTCCCTCCACCCCCCTCCCCTTGCAGGTGTGTCTCTGGACATCTTAGCCCTTACTAAGTCATAGGTTCCCTACTAAACATTAACTTGCTAATTATTGACACTATCTTAGGATTTATAATGACAACTAATCATATTTGAACTTAAATCTAACTTAATTAATCAAGGTTCCTCCTTTGTTGAGGATCTCTAGGTTACTGGTGATTCGCTTCAAAAACTCTTCCTTGGATCTCTATATCTAAAAGAAACAACAATAATAAATTCTATTCAAAAATTCTTCCTTGGATCTCTATATCTAAAAGAAACAACAATAATAAATCTCAAATAAATGAAATTTACAAATATAACAAAACCATCAAATTATAACTAATAACATTTATACTTTCAAATTATAACTAATAACATTAAATACTAGCCTAGATCCATTTTAACTCTAGATCTACCAAGTGTTGAGAGGGATCAAATCTCTTTTCACTCTAAAAGAGGTTTGTACCTCAAGATATTTGATTCCTCTGACGCTTAGTAGATATGGAGTTAAGATGGTTGTAGGTTGATTTAATTATTAATTTTATTTTTTTACGTAATTTGACTGCGTCATAATGTTTTAATTAATAATTATAATTAATACTTTTAATTTATTTTATTTTTTTAATGTAATTTCATTGAGCCAAAATGTTTAGATAACATAACATAATAATAACATAATAAGACAAGACATTACAACATCACTTCCATACTGGGTTGGAGAGTGCTTCTCGATGCAATAAACCAAACCAATTAAGAAAATCTACCTCGAAATAAGTTAAAAAACAAAATTAAATTCTTATTTTAATAAATAATAGTGTGTATATATTTGATTGAGATAACTAAAGTAATAATGCTTTTAATATTGGGCATAGAATATGAGTATGCCCTAAAACTACTTTTGATTGGTAAGAGTTTGTCTTCCTCAAACATAAGGAAATGGGTTAACGACTCAAGACCCAAAGGTATCTAGCAGGACCTCAAAATAAGTTAAAAAACAAAATTAAATTCTTACTTTAATAAATAATAGTGTGTATATATTTGATTGAGATAACTAAAGTAACGATGCTTTTAATATTGGGCATAGAGTATGAGTATGCCCTAAAACTACTTCTGATTGGTAAGAGTTTGTCTTCCTCAAACATAAGGAAATGGGTTAACGACTCAAGACCCAATGGTATCTAGCAGGAGTGGAAACTTGCGCCCTTACGGACCACCAACATGTCATTCCAAGTGGCGTGGTTTTTCCTTGAATAATGACAATGAGTTAACCTGCATTTGCAGATAGCAGCCAAAGATGGCTGTCCCCACTACTGGTTTGACAACTGAGTTATTATAGATTTCCCCTCTTTAAAAAAACAATGCTTTTAATGCATTAATTAATATTTTACTACAATCATTTGAAAGTTATATATATATATATATACTATTTTTTTAAAAAACAATGGGAAAATCTATCATAATTCAATTGTCAAATTAATAGTAGGGACAATTATCATTGGCTACTATCCACAAGACTTGTCACTTCGATTGAAAGAAAACCATGCCACCTTGTTGATGAGTAGACTTTTACTTTTTCCAAATACCTCTAATTTTTGGACTGTTAACTTATTTGACCTCATTTTTTTTTACCACATAATTATCTTGGATTGGCACACCTGAAAAAATTAGCCTAATCGGTTGACTATCAAAGCCTCACCCTAATAAACCCAAGAGAATTGAATCCATAGAGAGATGTTTTTGGTCTGTTAACTTATTTGACCTCATTTTTTTTACCACACCTGAAAAGGTTAGTCTAACTGGCTAGACTATCAAAGCCCCACCCTAATAAACCCAAGAGAATTGAATCCACATAGAGATAAAACAAAGACATAGCAGAGCTTCAACGAGGTTATTTGACCTCTTTTTTTTACCACATAATTATCTTAAACTGACACACTTGAAAACATCAGCCTAACGCGTTACTATCAAAGCTTCACCCTAATAAACCCAAGAGAATTGAATCCACATAGAGACATTTTTTGGCTATTAACTTATTTGACCTATTTTTTTTACCACATTATTTTTTTTACCACATAATTATCTTGGGTTGACAATTATCTTGGGTTGACGCACCTTAAAAAATCAACCTAGCTACTATCAAAGCCCCACCCTAATAAACCCAAGAGAATTGAATCACATAGTCACACGACAAAGACATAGCAGGGCTTCAACGAGGCTACCCATTAGCGCTCTTTTTGGCTCCATTCTACTACTAGAGCGATATAATATAATTATATGAATAAAACAATTGGAAAAATGGAATATCATCGGTGAGAGTTTGGCTCCACATATTCTCATATCCTCAGTATATTGTAAATAGCCGTGGAGTGGCATGGTGCATGGTCTAGTCGCTATCCACTGCTCTATAATCACAGAGCAGGAATAGTGATTTGGTGAGACCAGAGGTATGGCAGGAATGGAGTTACTCTATCTGATTGGGAGTGTGTTCAAGGCTCTAACAATTTCGTTCCTGTACACTTTACAACTCCTCTGCAAGAAGTTATTATTCTCTAAAACAACCACTAATTGTGCAAAAGAAGGCAGTGGATTAGTTGTGTACGAGGGGAAGGTGTGGCATGAGCGAAGGAAACCAGTTGTTCACAGCTTTGAATACAACGTGAGATATGCTCTCATCAATTTGGACGACCCACCTCCTTGGTTTTTGCCTGTTATCAACAATCATCACATGGATGCTCAGCAGGTGCGGAGTATTACGGGCACTTCTGGACCAGTGTGAGTTCACTTTTCCCTTTTTGCCTTTGTGGGCTGTTTTAGTTCTCAAAATAGATAATCTGGAGCTTTTCTCCATCAATTGGTTATTATCAGATATATATTTCAGAGTAGTATAATTACAAGATGAACTAAATACAACTATAATATGCAAATAGGGCATCAATGGTCTATGCAAAATCACATGACATTCAACGTTGTTCTATGAATTAGTGCTACGTCTATGGAAGGAATCAACATCCATCATATATTTATTTTATCGAACGACGCAGTCCTTAATGCATTTCCTGAATTCTTTAACTACCCTTTTGAAATCATGATAAACAACTACTCTCAGAGAAATGCAGTACAAAACCAAAGTTGATAGGCATCTTGAAGTGGGTTGACAGCATATAGTCCTTGATATAACATAAGACCGCAACTTGTGGTTACATTTGTTATACAAGCAGTGGAAATTGTTTCAGAATTCGGCTCCCACTAGCAGCATTGCATGTTTCTTCTTTCTCTGTGTTGGCATTATAATCAAACCAAATAATTGTGGGACTGGGATCCCCTCTATCTTGATAATAATTATACCCCTCTTCACTGTAAGTGGTGAACAATGTGCATGCATCCATAACAAAAGTTTTAGTGTTGTCAAGGTTTGGCAAAGGAAAGAAGTCAAGAACCAAACCCTTCCTACACCGTTGTTTTCCTTATTTTTCTGCCCAATGTATTAAAATATACCATATGGTGGGAATATATAGAATACTAGCGTCTTTCAGACCTAGCACCAATGTGGTTCGGAACAGAGATAACCTAAAAACCATGATGTACGTACATTCATTCCATAAGGATTCTGGACCATTACGGAAGCTCCAACAGGATCAGACTTAAATACATTAAGTTGTTTCATTCAAAGTTCAAATGAAATATAGGAGTCCAAAGGGTGCTGCTGCTGCAGCTGTAGTTCAGCATTCATATAATAATCTCTATTATGTAGAACTTTGGCCATTCCAGTCTCAATTCAACCTGGGCCTTGGTTCTTCAGCTACAATAATAAAGCTCATATTGTCAAATAAAATATTACGTTAATTGGAAAGGCTAGATTGTTGCAGAGTACTTGCTAATCATCAAAGTTTAAAAACATGCTACTGCCTTTAATAAGGGTGCATGTTATAGCATGGTTTGAGTCCAATACTACCTTTCCCTGGGCCAGTATTCTAATACTTCCCCCTGTATCATCTCCCTTCGGATCATTTCCCTTATGTACCATCTCCCCCAGCAACCATTTCCCAGTATCATTTCCCCCTGGTACCATCTCCATAGTATCACCTTCCCCAAGATCATTTCCCTCGGGTGCCGTTTATGCAGGTCGTTGTCATTTACTTTCCCCGGGTGCCAATTCCATCAGGATCATGTTCCCTGACACCATTTCCATTGGGTGCCCTATTTCCCTGTATCATTTTTAGTGTCACTGGGCCGGTATTATTGAAACAATGATCATCTGCTTTCTTTAATTAAGTTTCAACGAAGATAATGATGTCTTCAATAAACGATTATCAACTAAGCCCTTTTTCTCTTTTTTCTTCCCGTCCAAAAAGGATTGTGTGTTTATGAATTTTAATGAGTGTGTAAGGGATGTTCCATCGGCAAGCATGCCAACGCTACTTTCCCAAGCAATTAGCAAATTTCGAGAGGGATTCTTGATTTGATTCATTGATTGATAATCTTTATTATGTTACTTTCATTGATAGTTCTTATATGAAAACTTGGGTATATTTTATGAAGATGAAGGATAAGGTCTTTAATATATTTGGAGAGTTCAAAGCTCTTCTTAAGAAACATATAGATAGGAAGATCACGACACTGAGATCAGATAACGGAGGAGAGTATAACTCCAATGCTTTTGATTCCTTCTGCAAAGAAGCATGGATCAAGAGGCAGTTTGTAGTGCCTTACAAATTATATCAGAATGGCGTTACAAAGAGAAAGAACAAGTCCATAGTGGAGACTACTAAGGCTATGGTTCATGATTTAGATACACTTACGTTTCTTTAGATAGAGGCATGTTGTACAATAGTCTACATATTGAACAATTGTCCTCATAGAGTGTTGAAGGATGGAGGAAGCTTTAATAGGGGAGAAACTAGATGTTTCTTATTTTAGGGAGTTTGGGACTCCAAATTACATTTATGTTCTAGATGAGAAGAGGACAAAGCTTGAACCCTTCAATTATCAAGGTATTCTAGTTGTCTACAATGAGTCCTCTAAGGCTTACAAGATCTATGTCCCATATTAGAGGTAAATAATCACACAACTTAGCCCTTTCTTTTACCTTTTTATATATTGCTGACGGTTATTGACCAAGCCCTAAGGCCACTCCTAGGAAGTAACTTGGGTTACACTATGAGTTGGAATATCACAGATCTAAGAATGAACCATATACATCAAAATTCAAGATACACTGGAATGTGCACACACAAAGACAACAAAGTCCTACAAACCTTGGTGGAAGTGAGTTGAGATGTGAAGGTTGATGAAGATGCATGGTCTTCAGGGTTACAGGGACCTCTTGTAGGGGTTGAGTGTGAAAATTCCTAGATCTAACAATCTCAGGAATCCTACTGCAACCAACTGAATCTACTTCACCTAGATTGTAAATTACATTACAAACTTATTTCAGATTTCTTCTTGAAATATTGAAGCAAATTACTGAAGCAACCTACACCAAATTAAATATGATTCTGAAACATGGAAACTGAGCAAGGAAATACAAACACATAGGACACCTTTATTTTTGGACAAATGTCCTTGGAAAAACCCAACTTGGGAAAATTGGTGCAGTAGTGATGGTTTTATTTTATTATGCAACAGTGAATTTGAGCACATCTATGGATGCCCAACTAGCAATCCAAGCAGCAAGAAAATATGGCAGAGATATTCCCTAAGCAACCTCGGCAATCACGCTTCCTGCACTCGTGCCGCCTGCACTCGCGTTCCTGCACTCGCGCGTTCCTGCACTCGCGTATTCCTGCACTTGTGAGTTCCTACACTCGCGAGTTCCTGCACTTGCGAGTTCTTGCACTGGGAATAACTCAGCCTCTTGCCATTGCCTCTCCGGATTTGGAAATCTTCCTCCGGATCACTGTCCCTACCCCTCTACTGCAAAAGATCTCTTCGATTAGAATTTCCTCCTAAGGACTTCTCACTTCAAAAATTCGATCTCTTGATCTCTCGGTGTGTTTTCCAAATGACCCTCAAGCCCCTTCTTATATCTTCCTGTTGGACAACTAATGGCCTAGATTAATTCCTAATCAAAGGCTCAAATCATTTTGACTTGATCTTCGTCTTTATCTAAAAAATTCACCCACAATTAGATTAATACCCATTAATATTTTAATTTTCCTAAGTTTAGACTTAGGACATTAAAAATATTAATTAGTTTAATAAAATCGTCTCTGGGTGGAATTTCCCAAAACGGTTTCTGGATTCTTTAGAATGCATGTGCTTAAGCCTCCCTGCAAAATTTGAGGCCTAGAGCACATTCGATGCTACCCCAAATCAACACTCCCTCTTAGCGAGGAATGTGCTCTAGCAATATACTGCTGCTGCGTACTGCTTTGACTTTGAAGCATCGTCCTCTACACTGCTGATGTTTGACATGCTGTCCACCAACTACTGCGCTGCTGCTACAACTGTACTGCTGCCTTTGACACTGCCATTGCCAATGCTAAATCTGTACTACAGTTCCCTCTCAAACGCTGCATCTGCTATGCTGCTAGCACTGCCACTGCTAACACTGCATCCGTACTACAACTTAGTTGCTGAGAGAAGCAACTGAAAAACATCCAAAATTACTGAACTAACCGTATTTAGTATGATACCACGCGAATGCTGGAACTGATTGCTGCTAGTCTCTGCGCTAACACTTTGAATCTACTGCACTGTTGCTAACCTCTGTTTTGTGCCATTTGCGCTGCTGCCAACTCTGCTCTGTGCTGCCTAGTCTCTGGCGCTCCTAGCCACTGCAACTATCTCCCTGACACTCCCCGGCGCCATTCGACACTAGTCCATCCTGCTACTGCAAAAATTGGGTTCTTGTAACAAGGTGTTGATCCAAGAGGTGGACTCCTCAAGGATCCTGCCCATCTGTAGCTCTTTCGAACTACAACTCCAAATTAGCCCACCTCCCTCATGGAGGTATCTTGGCTGTTCTGGCGACCTCGTCCTTGTCAATCTTCATGGTTGCAACCTTAGGATCATGCTTCTCATCCTTGTCCTTTTTCTTCAAGGGACATTGAGATGCATAGTGGCCCATCTCGCCACATCTGAAACACTTCACCTTGGAGACGTCCTTCTTTTGTCTCTGTTGCCTCTGTTGTCCCTTTGATGCAAGGGCTGCATTATCCTCCTCCTCTACTTTGGGCTTCAATCCACTGCTACTGCTGCTTCCATCAAGTTTGATCTTGACCAGGTCTCTCCACAACTCTTCTTGTTTTAGAGCTGCCCACATCTCATCCCAATTAGGCAATGCTGCTCTGCCCAGGATACACTCTGAATCCTGAGGTGTATGCCCCACAACCGACAACTCATCACGGGTCTCCTTCAGCTTCGTGAGGAATGGATCCACACGTTCTCCCTTCTACATCTGCGCAGATCTCAACTTCTGTTCCAAGTACATCTTCCGCTGCTCAGAAGATCCCTGATACAATGTGGCCAAGGCATCCCACATCTCCTTAGCAGTCCCTCTGCTAGCAACGTGACACACCACATTATCCTTGACTCCATCCAGGATCATCCTCTTGGCCTTCGCCATCTCAAATTTGTACTTCTTTAGCAAATATGCATCCCCAAGGACAGCTACCACACTATCAACATACGTCTTGAGGGCATGTTCATCTAGAAGGAAATACATTCTAGCCTTCCAGATGACGTAGTTGGAAGCTCCATCCAACCTGTCCTGATCCCTCAAGCCACTGGTTTCCATATCCTTCAAAAACTGTCGAACAACTCCCTCTTTCTCCTTATTGCGTAGCTTCTAGGCTGGTTTACGCACTCCCTGATGGAGCTGGTAAGTCCGCTGCTCCTCTGCTAAGCAAATGAGAAATATTGATTTCCTCGGCAAGAAATCACTGAGGAAGTATTCCCTCACTATGCGATTTGCTTTTTTCTTCCAACGACTTTTCTGCCCAGCACTCAACTTGCAAAAACTGTGTCCCTCTAGCTCTGTGTGGTTCCCTCTGCCTTGGCAAATTCTCGATCCAACAGTCTTACCTCTCTGTCAGCTCACTCAGAGAGAGACACCCACGAAAATATAGCCCTCCTGGCTAGAACTGCGCAATCCCTCAGGGGATTCAAACTGCTGCTTGTTGCAGCAAGTTGGCCCTTGCTTCAGTGCTAGATCTGCTCTTCTTGTTTCACATCAACACCTTTGATACCATGTGAAAATTCCTAGATCTAACAATCTCAGGAATCCTATTGCAACTGAATCTACTTCACCTAGATTGTAAATTACATTACAAACTTATTTCAGATTTCTTCTTGAAATATTGAAGCAAATTTACAGAAGCAACCTACACCAAATTAAATATGATTATGAAACATAGAAACTGAACAAGGAAATACAAACACATAGGACACCGTTATTTTTGGACAAATGTCCTCGGAAAAACCCAATTTAGGAAAACCAGTGCAACAGTGAGGGTTTTATTTTACTATGCAACAGTGAAATATGAGTACATCTATGGCTACCCAATTGGCAATCCAAATAGCAAGAAAATCTGGC
The DNA here is from genome assembly GCA_031772625.1 of Pinus tabuliformis. NCBI lineage: Eukaryota > Viridiplantae > Streptophyta > Pinopsida > Pinales > Pinaceae > Pinus > Pinus tabuliformis. The sequence goes on along the minus strand of CM062804.1, from coordinate 302,672,320 downwards.
AGAGATATTCCCTAAGCAACCCTAACACTCATGCTTCCTGCACTTACGTTCCTGCACTTGCATTCCTGCACTCGCGCGTTCCTGCACTCGCGAGTTCCTGCACTGGGAATAACTCAGCCTCTTGCTACTGCCTCTCCAGATTTGGAAATCTTCCTCCGGATCACTGTCCCTGCCCCTCTACTGCAAAAGATCTCTTCGATCAGAATTTCCTCCTGAGAACTTCTCACTTCAGAAATTCAATCTCTTGATCTCTCAGTGTGTTTTCCAAATGACCCTCAAGCCCCTTCTTATATCTTCCTGTTGGACAACCAACGGCCTAGATTAACTCCTAATCAAAGGCTCATATCATTTTGACTTGATCTCCGTCTTTATCTAGAAGATTCACCCACAATTAGATTAATACCCATTAATATTTTAATTTTCCTAAGTTTAGACTTAGGAACTCCATTAAAAATATTAATTATTTTAATAAAATCGTCTCTGGGTGGAATTTCCCAAAACGGTTTCTGGGTTCTTTGGAATGCATGTGCCCAAGCCTCCCTGCAAAATTTGAGGCCTAGAGCACATCCGATGCTACCCCAAATCAACATTGAGGAGGTAGAAATAGTTGCTGTCCCAATTGCTGTCTCACAAAAATCAGCAAATGCAGATTCAGGTCAGCCAGGTTTTTGTATAGGTACAAAGGAAATTTTACCTTCTTGGATAGCTAGGAAGTTGATGTGGCTTGTCTAAACATTGTAGGAGGTAGAGGAGCAAGTTGGTGCTAAAGACTTTTATTCGGGTCAGGCATCTTTTGAAAAATTTTCCTAGTTATGTTGCATTCATGTACAACCTTCCAGCTATGAGGAGGCAATAGGTGAGTAGTTATGACAAGATGCCATGCTGGAGGAGTACAACTCCATTAGACTAGAGAAAAATAGTGGCTGATTCCAGGTAGCCATACAATTTAAAGCATGCCATTGATGGCAACATAGAAAAGTACAAGGCTTAGTTCGTAGCACGAGGATTCTCCGAGAGAAAGGGATTTGACCATGAGGACACCTTTGATCTAGTTGGTAAGTATACTTCTATCAAGACTATCATTTCTTTAGCATCAATTTTTGGTTGGCAATTATATTAGATGGATGTAAAGACAACATTCCTTAATTGTGTGATTGAGGAAGAAGTATATATTAATTAGTCGAGAAGGTTTTAGGTGCTTGCTTGAGAGATATGTGTGTGTAGATTAAAGAAATCCCTTTATGGACTTGTTACCCACCAAAATGGATAACCCCGTAGGAGAAAAATTCTCTCCTACATTTTACCACTAGATGTGCCTTCGCCATCTGCATTAGCCACATACCTCTCACCATTTGACAATTTCTCTTAAATGAAGGTGGGATGCTATTCAAAAGTTACTTTTATCATTTTGCAATTGCGTGCTTATACTTGTTTGTTTTGGGCATTTTGTATGGATAAAGGGGTGATTTGGAAGATTGAACAATCTTGACTGTAAATCTGTTCTCTCACATTACCAAGGGGTTAATCATTAGCCCTAGTCCAGTGGGACCTCCCTTGAGACCTTAGGGTTATAGGAGGGGCACTACTTGGAAAATCAAAATTGAAATAACGTGTTCATTCTCCCTTACACCATTCTAACTTGTCATTGTTTCATTGGGATTTGGCACCCTCTTATCCACATCCTTGAGTAGGGCTAAGAAACATTGCCCTGGAGTTTGATGCAACTAAAAGAATGGAAAAACATATTATGGCCACAATAGAAGAAAAATAAGAAAATCAAAATGCAAAAGATGGCTGAGACATAAGTTAGCGCGTGGGCAAAAGCTTAGCATGAGCTCTACCCTCCTCATTAGCCATCACTTGGTTTCTAAGCACTTTATGCTCCATTTCATCAAAAGGAACCCTTGCATGTCCCAACCTTGATGAATGATAAACTGTCTCATTTTAAGGGGTAAAATTAAATGCTATATCATAAAGAGCAAGCTCTAACCCTTGAGCTATGCACCCAAAATAAAAACATTATTAAAAAAAGTGAAAGGCACACTAGAGGGGTGGAAAGAGCAAGCTGAGCAGGGTAACCCATACCTCCACAATTGCTTCCTCCATTACACCTATACACCTAGGATGTGGAATCCCATTAGTTGGTCCCCTTGACCATGACACTTGGCCATGAAGCCTTTTTCCCTCCATTGCCACTCATTTACACTAACACCTATTGATTGAGGGGTTGACCTTGGAAATGCCACTTCCCCTTAAGGGTTGGAATCACCTAATAGGGTTGATTCTTAGCCATCACTATCAAGGCAGGGAACACCTTTACGAGACTTTGTCTAGTTAGATATTGGAAGGTGATCCAAGTTTGAAGTATTAATATGCCCTTAACATGCAAATTTGATCCACTTAGATGCGCATATGATCTTAGTCTCTAATGAATGCTTGTTTTCATTGGAATTTAAGTTGGTTTTGTCAGGTGATCTAGAGCAGCCCAACCCTCGAGGGCACCCACTCCATGGGTACCCAGGCTTTTCAGAGAGGTTGATGACTTAGCAGATGCAACCATTGCCCACCTACATCAGAGCGTTGGAAAATATGATGACTTGAGTAACTGATGCACATCCCAAAGTACCCCAGGATTTTGGACACTGATCTTCTTTGGCCCAACATAGAGGATTCTTGATGATTGCGCTACTAGACCCAGCATGCCCCCCGACAGGCCTTAACACTACCTGATGGGTAGGCCATGATTCAGAGTACAAATGAGGATGGTCTTCCATGAGATGACTAGGGAGGGCTTGTGGCACCAGATGGAGCCCTAACATTGGAGAGAGGAGGCATTGCGTTGACCATTGGAGACCCATGGAGATGATGTGGTGACACCTCGATTGGATTTGGGACCCTTGGAGCTACTTTGAGGTTGGATTTGAGTATTCCTCAAATGATGGATCATTATGATACCTGGAGACACCTTAAGCCTTATACTCACCATCACATGACATTTAAAGTCCAAAAAGGGCATGACTTCATCATTTAGAGGCTTATGACTCACATGTGTGGGTCTTTTGTGGCATATTTTCACATTGAGCTAGTGGGTTGGCTTGTAACCCAAGGATTATTTTTTGTTTACTCATTATCAAACTTGTTTAGGGGTTTCATAGGTTAAAATTAGATGAGGTATACCTCATATAAATAAAGTTCACCTCATTATTACATTTTATCATCACTTGTGGACTATTTTACATATTGGAAGGTGATCCAAGTTTGAAGTATTAATATGTCCTTAACATGCAAATTTGATCCACTTAGATGCACATATGATCTTAGTCTCTAATGAATGCTTGTTTTCATTGGAATTTAAGTTGGTTTTGTCAGGTGATCTAGAGCAGCCCAACCCTTGAGGGCACCCACTCCATGGGTACCCAGGCTTTTCAGAGAGGTTGATGACTTAACAGATTCAAAATTGCCCACCTACATCAGAGCGTTGGAAAATATGATGACTTGAGTAACTGATGCACATCCCAAAGTACCCCAGGGTTTTGGACACTGATCTTCTTTGGCCCAACACAGAGGATTCTTGATGATTGCACTACTAGACCCAGCATGCCCTCCGACTGGCCTTGACACTACCTGATGGGTAGGCCATGATTCAGAGTACAAATGAGGATGGTCTTCCATGAGATGACTAGGGAGGGCTTGTTGCACTAGATGGAGCCCTAACATTGGAGAGAGGAGGCATTACGTTGACCATTGGAGACCCATGGAGATGATGTGGTGACACCTCGATTGGATTTGGGACCCTTGGAGCTACTTTGAGGTTGGATTTGAGTATTCCTCAAATGATGGATCATTATGATACCTAGAGACACCTTAAGCCTTATACTCACCATCACATGGCATTTAAAGTCCAAAAAGGGCATGACTTCATCATTTAGTGGCTTATGACTCACATGTGTGGGTCTTTTGTGGCATATTTTCACATTGAGCTAGTGGGTTGGCTTGTAACCTGAGGATAATTTTTTGTTTACTCATTATCAAACTTGTTTAGGGGTTTAATAGGTTAAAATTAGATGAGGTATACCTCATATAAATAAAGCTCACCTCATTATTACATTTTATCATCACTTGTGGACTATTGTGGCCTCCTTTGAGATTTCAGCCTAGCTCTTGTAGCTTATTACTCTTGTGGAGATGTGATCTTTGTGGATATTTTTGCTATTGGAGACTAGTCCTTGTTGTGGAGACATCACTTTGGGATAATGAAGGATTGTTCATGGATATCTTGTGAGTATTTTTGTTGTTGAATATCTTTTAATGGTTATTACATGCAATATATTTGCTAGGGTTTTCTATGTTCTTGTTCAATTACATATCTTTATATGAAATTTTGGTGAAATATTGTATGCTTTAATTGGAGAATCTTGAACATCCCTTGAGAACCTCCTATAGAACTTTTCTCTTGATTTTATCCTCGTATTGAGTGATAGCTAGGGTTTTGAAAGTGGAAAACTAGGGTTTTCCCCCCTTACTCTCTTCTAGGGTTTTATATCTCCATATCTATTTTCCCTTTAGATTCTATCACCCAAGAAGTAGGCATTGGCTTCCACATAAATGATCAAACATCATTACAACCTTATTATTTTCCCTCTCTCTATCAATTTTGACCCTTCAAGGAAAGCTGTTAGGGCATAGGGCCTAATTCAGCTAGGGTCAAGTTGTTGGCTTGTTTTGAGGTTTTTCTTTTTGATTGAACCTTATAACATCAAAATCTACCCTCTACCACGGTTGGAATAGGCTCCCTAGGGTTGATGTCATCAACCCTAGGCAATTTTCCCCTAGAAAAACCGTAGTCTAGCATTAAGGCTTCAACTTAGGGATTGTTGAAGGCTTGTAGTCCCTTTTTGTTGAATGTACCTATTTTCACAAGCCTTTTCTTGGTCTTAAATGTCTATGGAAGCCACTCTTGTTGCATATTCCTCAAAATCTGGGCTATATGTACCCTTGATAGGTTTCTTGAAGAGCACATTATTCCTTGTTTCATTAGAATGAGCCTTGTTCTTAGTTAGAGTGCCCTTTCTGAGCTTATCCCAAAAGTCACCTTTGAGCTATTGCATTAGAATATCTATTAGGTGACCAATATTGGGAAGCCTCCCTTGTGGTGAAACTCCACTAAAGAGCAGGAGGTCGATAGCTATGGTGACAGTGGGCCTTCACCTCATTGTTGTCCCTTGGTCTAATTCTTGTCTCGTGAGTCCTCTCACAAGACCTACTGGATTTTGAGGCAACAGGGCTAAAGTAATCCTTACATGCTTGATACTCCACGATTGATGAGTAATTGTTAGGTTTGGGTTTTACGAAAACTTTTGCAAATCTCAATCTTTATTATTTATTTGATAGATATGATATGTATGTTTTGGTCTTGTATGCAAATGACTTGTTATTTATAGGGATCTTTGAGAAGCTTAAATCAGGTGCAAAGCAGAGTTGGCACAAGAGTTCAAGATGAAATACATTGGACTAATGCACTATTTCTTGGTCTAGAGTTGTGGCAGAGTCTAGGTGAGGTGTTCCTTAGATATGACAAGTGTGCAGTTGAGATTTTGAATAGATTTCAATGATAAATTGTAAACCCTTAGCTACTCTCATGGCACTAAATCTGAAGTTGCATGCTGATTTGGATTTAGATTTGATAGATCCTTTGGTGTATAAACAATTGATTGCATATTTGATGTATTTGGTTAGTACTGGACCTAATGTATGTTTTGTAGTAAATAATTTTTGCAGTGTTCCACGAGGATGCATCCCCCAAGGTGGGGAGCATGCTCCCCACATTTCCCATGCTCTTAGGATGGGGGGATGCTTGGGGAAATGTTTCCCCATGTCCCCCTTATGGGGAAACATAGGGGAAATGTTTCCCTAAAAGGGGTGCTCGTGGGCATTCCTCCCCTCAACAAGGGGGGCTTTTGGGTATCCACCCTTTGAAAGGGGATGCTTGGGTGTCCCCTCCTTGAATTTTGCCTAAAAACAATATTTTATGAGCAGTGAAGCGTAATGTTCAACCCTAAGGCCTTAATAATGCTATGTAATTAGTGGTATTGTTATATTCTTAAAGTAAAAGGATATGAAAATGCAAGATAAAGGAGAATGTCTAACATTATCATTATTTGTTTTAGGTTGTTTGAGAGTGGTTCCAACTTCATTCGAATTTCAAATCCCACACAAAATCCAACAGACTTAACAACTCTCAGGATTATACGATTTTGGGAATTGCAACATTTCCATTTGATTCTATCATGTATGAGGGCATAGATGATAGAACTAGCATTTAAGCAGTAGCACCAAGCCCTCTATGTACCTCGATGTTGGTGGCATTGATTGTTGAACTCTTCTGTCATGACCGTAGTAAAAATGTACCCATCACTCAAACAAAATCTTTATTTGACATGTTAAGCTTTCTCTATCTTATTTTAATGCTTAGAGGGTCATACTGATGATGAGGATCTGAATATAGGCGATGGTTTTGATGAAATGTAGGAATTTGTTGTAATATGATTTTTAATTTGAATATTTATGTATTTTTTGGTTCACTGTTTTTTTTTGGTCCAGTATTTTTTTTGGTTCTTGGTTTTGGGCTCAATCGGTTCGATGACCGATCTGATTTTGATAACATTGGTTCATTGCCCATTGTTCATTTTCAGTTTTAACTTTTGAGTCTTGACTGTAGATATTGATGACCTTAGCCCAAGTCTTTGACTCGTCAATCTACTATTTTTGAGTTTGATTGATTTCAATTTACTGTTCGAGTCTTCAGAGTTTAGTGTCTACCATTTTGCTTAGTACTAATCAGATTTTACAATAATGAATGAAGAATTTAAATCCATGTATACAATATTTTACTATTTCTATTTCATTAAATCATTTATGATTTTTTTCCACTGGAAAAATCCGTAATTTTCATTATATGGAAAATTACATATTGAAGATGCTATACGCATATGCCTGAGGTCACTATTTCACAGTGTACCTATTAGTTACAAAAAGGATTCTGTACATAAATATCAGATCAGATGTACCTCGCAGGGTCATCTTCTAGTGTTCTATAAAAACCTGTTTACAAATTGCCTTCCGGCTTTCCTAGCTGATTCAAAAATATTTAGTGATTACAAAAAACAGTTGCTGTCATGTGCAAAATATTCTTCAGATAATTTATTGCTCAGGTGCATGCTGATATCTCGGATCATTGTATGGACGATGGTAGTATTTGTACTCCTGTTGGCCTTGTACCTCTGTGATCTCCCATACTCCTCTGTCCATCATCGAGGCCTCCTTGGATAGTTTGTCAGCACTCTCGTTATGTTCCCTGTAGATGTGTGAACATGTGATGTTGTTAAAAGCAGCTTTGAGTTCAAGAACTTCATTCAATATAATGCTGAGTGTGTGAATGTGACAAATAGATATGTTGTTGAACCAATTTATGATGATTTTTGAATCCCCGAAGATGTTTATGCAAGTGCAATGATGACTCAAAGCAAAATGAAGTAAATGACGAAGAGTGATGAGCTCTGCAAAATTGTTTGTTCCAGTTCCCAGTCCCGCTTTTACTTTGTAATAATGATGCTCGGATTTGTATATGATAAAACCGCCCCCACAACTCTGCCGGTTTGCGGCCCCATCAAAATAAGCCCATGGTGTGTTTTGATCTATTCGGGGGGGCGGATGAGGATGACACACTTTAGGGGGCGGGGGGTCTGGTAGTTCACTAAATGCTGCAATAATACCTGCCACCACCATTGGCCAGATTACAGGTTGGTCATTGAATATGATTCGGTTTCTCGCTTTCCATATGTGCCAATTTACAAGAATTGGTAGGTTTATAATCTTTGATCCTTTGTGCCGCGTCTCCCAATCTGTCCAAGCCCCAGACAGATCGGTGCCCTCCCAGTTGCCAGTGTAAGTAATGGTGTTTTTAATAGCGATCCACAGATCTTGTGTCAACCTGCAGCGCATGAAAAGGTGCTCTGTGGATTCGGATGCTTCTTTGCATATCACACACCAGGATGGTCCATAGTAGGCTCTGTGCGATAGGTTCTCGCCAGTGGGCACCTTGTTCCTCAGGATACACCAGAAGAAAAGTTTGGATCGCGGTGATGCTATTTAAATCATTTATGATGTATGAATCAATGTATTTCATTATTGAATCTGAATTTGAATCATGTTTATTTTATATATATATATATGTACACACCCTGATGTCTTCCTGCCCCCCTTGAGTTTCCCTAAAAATGGGGGTGCTCCCAGACATCCCCCCTGTGCATCTCCCCATACCCACGTCCCCTTGTCCCAGAAATTTGGTGTAACATTGACTTTTAGCCTATATATGGTTAAGCCAAAGCAAATCCACTAGGTAGTTGCAAAACATCTGTTTTGTTTCTTGAAGGGAACAATACATAATGGTTTAAGGTATGTAGGAGATAATGAGTTGATATTGTATGGGTTTGTTGATTCTGATTGGGTAGGGCATGCTGGTGATAGGAAGAGTGCTTCAAGTTGTTGCTTTTGTTTGTATTTAGGAATTATTGGTTTAGTAGGAAGTAGGCTTCAGTGGCATTGAGTTAAGTGAGCACATGGCAATCAATGCTGCAAGTTGTGAAGCCATTTGGCTTTGCAAGTTGATAATATAGCTGAGAGGTGTGATTTTGGAGCTGACTAAGATTCACTATGACAATTGTAATTCTATTAGACTCTTTGAGAATCCAATATTGCATAACGACTCCATGCATGTTGACATCAGGTACCACTTTCTCGGGATAGGTTTCAGAAGGGAGTAGTGGCTCTAGAGTATGTTCCCATAGATCAAGAGGTTGTTGGTGTTGGTGGAGAACACATTCTGCATTGAGAGGTGAGATGTTGAAGTCTACTATGGTTCACTGTGACAATTGGAATTGTATTAGACTCTTTGAGAATCCAATATTCCATAACCACTCCAAGCACGTTGACATCGGGTACCACTTTCTTTGGGACGTGTTTCAGAAGGGAGTAGCGGCTCTAGAGTATGTTCACATAGATCAACAGGTTGTTGGTGCTGGCGGAGAACACATTCTTCGCTAAGAGGGAGTGTTAGATTTTTATATGTTTAGCTTGGATAGAATTGTCCAACATTAATGGTCCTCTAGTTGCACTATTCTTGATTCTTGTACACAACAATAGATAGAGGACAATAGGTAAGGAGGGTGCAACACTTGTGGAATAAAGGAGATACATAACGGTTATGTAGAAGAGAGATAAAGAGGGCACATTCATGCCTCCAGCATGCATAGGCCAACCTTAGACTATTCTCAGAATTATAGTTGATGTTCAAATTTAGCTTTCTATACTATTTCTAGAATTAGAACCAATGTTGCACGAAGCGGGGACGTTTTTTGGAAGCGGGGATGCGGAAGCGTCGTTTTCCAAAAATCTAGGAAGCGGAGCGTCCGCGGAAGCGTCTGCTATATATATATATTTGCATTTATACTCAAAACAAACATCCCAAATACCAAATTAATTGTAGAAGACATGAAAACATGCATATTTTTGCATAAATCAAGATAGATATGGCATCCATGATTCCATTGTAGTTACTAGTATGTACAACAATCATCTATATTCTAGCTATTACAAACATACATCAAATTTTTAAGCATATTATAAAACATGAAACATTTAAGCATATTATAAAATAAAACATAAAACCTAGAGTATATTATGATTTATCTAGCAAGTGAGCAACTGTCAACATTTGTCATGTCCAAAATTCAAATAATAATGTTTACAAAATATGTCACTTGGTCACCGCCAAGACAAAAAAGGTTCAAAATTCAAATTCACAAGCCTACAAGTCTAATGAGTAATCTATGACAAAAGTAGTAGATTGTGAATATATCTACTAATCTCTCCTCCTTCCACCACGAAGAGAACGTGGCGGCGGGCCTCCACGTGGTGGTGGGCTTCCATGTGGTGGCAATGAAGAAAATGGTGCTTGTGGAAGTTGTGGCTGTGGCATTGAAACTGATGAAGAAGAACCCCCTGCTGTTGGTGTTGAACCATGGAGCCTAGGAACCAAGGGACTAGATGGGGGTGGGGGTGGCATATCAACACGATCATCATCATCCTGGAATCGCTCAAAAAATTCATGCAAAAAAAAAACACTAGTTAACAAAAAAATTAAAAACATGAATTAAAGAAATGCTTTATAAGGAAAAATTGGAAAATTCATACCACAATGGACATACCTGGATAAGAGCATCCTCTAATTGCTCTAATCGCAACACTCCATCCTCCAAATTGGGCTCCTCTGGATTCTTGTTCCAAATCAACAAGTCTTTATTAGACTTTGCATCTTCACAGTAATGGGACAACAATCGCAAGTTGTAATGAACATAAACCTAGCTCTCTGCCCGGTCTAAACTCAACCTGTTCCTTTTAACACTGTGGATGAAAGAATAAGAGCTCCAACACCTCTCTGCAGAAGAAGTGTTTACCACCTGTGATAGCACCCGCAATGCCAAAGTCTGTAGAAGTGGAGTACCCCCTCCATGCATGTTCCACCACTCAAGACAAGAAAAAGTCTCTCGATCTTTAATTGCATGCACGCTCCCAAATGGACCAGTGTTAAGCGTATAGTTGCTCACCTGTCTCCGTACCAGTGCAGCCTCCTCCTCATCAGGGATTAATTTACTCAATGCAGCCATATATTTTCTGTGAACCTCTTGATCTTGGTGTGGTTTTCTCCTGCTTCCCCCCCCAGGTGCTGGTGTTGAAAGCCATGATGGATGATAGTATTTAGGTGTCAAAACATATGCTAATGCATGCAATGGAACATTTAGCATTTCCCATTGGTTTCCACCTCTGCATGAATATAATTGTACAGGGTGGTATCTCTAGGCTCAACAATGTTTTTAATCTGCCTTAACATGCTATCCATTTGCTCATACACCTCCCCAATTACTGGTCGATCTGAATCTGCAAACTTGATCATGTAATAAATTGGTTTGGTGAATTGCAAAACATATTTAACCTGTGCCCAAAAGTAACTGTCAAGAACAGTGTCCTTGACTGCATTAGCACCATCTATGTTAGTGTTATTTCATCCCATGATTCAGCACACACCAGATTAGTTAAAGCTTGTCTCACCTTCACTAGCCGCCTAAAGGTGAGGCAATAACTAGCAAATCTTGTCTTTGCAATTTTAAGCAACTGCAACTTGGAATAAGTGCCATAGAAGTAGTTTACCCTTGTATGCCCTGTGATGAATTTAATGAGTTGCTTCCCTCTCCTGTAAAGCTCAGTAATCCACCCACATTCTTTGTGCTTCACAATATCATGCATCAAAAGGTTCAATGTGTGAACTAGGCACCCAGACCAAAAGATGTGTGGATAAGTACGCTCAATAATTTTTCCTGCTGCCTTACAATTTGCTGCATTATCTATGATCACTTGAACCACATTATTCGGACCAACATCTTTGATTGATTTCAATAGGAGATCTGCAATGTTTTGTGCAGATGCAGTGATGGAGGAGGAGTCATGACATGTAATAAATACTGCACCACTAGAAGAAACACCAAGAACATTTATCAAATGTTGGTTTCTAATATTTGTCCACCCATCTGATACAATAGATACCCCAGAATCTACCCACTCATTTGTAAAACGTGTCAAAGCTCTTTGAACCTTAGCTTTTTCTCTTTCTAATAACACTGTTCTAGCTTTCTCATAGTTGGGGGTCTTGTATCCTTTTGGGGCTTCATTGATGGCCTTTACCATTTCATGCCAATAGGGAGAGCGAAACACATTGGATGGTACACCGCAAGCACAAAGAAAACAGACTATCTTTCCATCCACATCATCCCTCCCAGCAACATTAAGGAAATCCCCTATTGTTCTTCTACCTCCAGAGCTTGCAGAAGTACCCTGAGGAGATGAGCAGCTACCAAATTTAGAGGTTGCACTTGATTTAGAATGAGTTTTTTGTTTCTTGTTTTTTTGTTGTGCGGCCTCCTCTATTTGGATGTATTTTCTTCTTTCTTCAGTTGAAATGTTTGGGTAAATTTGTACCCCCACAGGACCCTTTTTTTCATCACTGTCCAACACCCCACAAAGATGCCTCGTCACACGGGTATATGAACCACAGTATGGTTTTCCTCCATGACAACCATGAGGGCACACAAATTTGTAAGTTCCACCACCCTTTCCCCCATCAAGTTTGGTCACATAGTTCCACAAGGGTGTTAATGCAGCTTTCCCATCTAGTGTTTCAGTTTCCCCTTCAGGTTCATCCCCTTCCTCTTCAAACCCTTCCTCCTCATCATACATTGGGTCACTCATATTGGGATCACTATCCTCTTGTGTTTCTTCCCTTCTATTCCTATTCCCCTTTGCCATCATTAAAACCAGGAGTGGAATGATACATAGAAGCCAAAAGAACACCATCTTGGAATATGGATATAGGTGGTGGACAACCTGCAAGTAAAGGAGCAAGTAGAAACAATGGGAAAGAGTAGGAGAGGGAGGAGAAAAATACAAAAAAAATGTCAAAAAAATAAGGGAGTTTGGGGTTTGAACTTACCTCTTTAGCTCTTGTAGATGAAGTCCTCCAAGCTCCTCCTCCTTCTCCTTCACTCCTCCAAGCTCTCCTCTCTTCTCCTCTCCTTTCCTCTCTTCTCCTCTCCTCTCCTCTCTTCTCCAACTCTCATAAACTCAAAGTGAGAAAATGAGGAATGAATGGGGGCTTTATTCCCTTCATTCCTCACCTTAACCTCACCACAACCTCACCCTAACCCACCCCCTTTATGCTAAGTCAACATAAATTAAAAAAAAAACGAATTTTTGCCTTACGCGTGACCTTTTCCTGAAGCGTACGGGAAGCGTATGCTTCCTCCTCCGAAGCGCTGTACGAAGCGCGCTTCGGAGGCCTGGAAGCGGCGCTTCCGACCCACGCTTCCGAAAGTCCAGGAAGCGGCAAAAAAAATCGGAAGCACGCTTCTGAATTTCGAAAGTGCGCTTCCGCCGAAGCTTCCTAGGCGCTTCCAGGCTTGGAACCCGGGGGGGGGGGGGGGGCGCTTCGTGCAACATTGATTAGAACTGTTGTTTAGCTTTATTTCCAGTTTCAGTGTAGATTTATTTCAATCAATTTTCTAATTCCAGTTTGATTTTTCTAGTTTTATAGATAGGTGCTTGATTTGACTTGGTCTATGTAGGGTATAGACCTGTAGGAGCCGGTGCTTGCTTGTATGCATGCTTGCTACTCCTTGTAGAAAATCCACAAAAATTCTGATCTGCTTGAATGAACAAATATGAAACTAACTTGTAACCCAAGACACAAAAATTTCTCTACTTAATTTGCAGCATAATAGAAACATAAATAAACACAATCATAATATCAAAACCACAATTTTTCTAGGGAACCCAACTAGGAAAACCCTCTGCTTGATTGAGAATTTTGTTGATATAATTTTAAAGCAATGGATCTCTTACAACACAATCTTGTTTCAATAGAGAAAACAACTTATTCTCCCTGCTAGTCCTTAGCTTGAAACACCTTGCAAGAATGCTGATCTTGCTTCTTCCTTTCCTTGCCTGGTTGAGCTCCTATTTCCTTGCGCTGATTTCTCCTAAATCCTAGCGCAATAGAGGCTCCTATTATTTAGGAATTACTCCTAAATTCTAGCGCATTCCTTAAGGAATTCTCCCCTATCAATTTTCCCTTCCCACCACAAGCTCCTGCGCAAACTCGTGCTCTCTATTGCCTTGTCTCTCCAACTTGTGCTCACAAAACAATTGAATAATTCTATGCCTTGGTCCTCCTTATAAGCTTTTTGAATAGGCTAAATTTGGCAAGTTTTTATTTCTGGGAATTGAATTGGTGATTGATTAAGTTAATTGAGTCTAATTGACTTATGTAACTCGTCCTGCCCAAATTTAGAACTTAAGACTCACTTGCTTGTCTTCTTCCAAAGATAACTCGCACTAGGGGACAACAACTGAGCCTCTCACTCTAGCGCATCAATTGAACTGCTTCATGAACTGTCCTAACTTATAGGAATTCATCCTAAATTTTAGGAACTTGTCCTAACTTTTAGGAACTCATGCATGCTAAGGAAAACTGCTTCTTGGTCTCTTTGACTAAGGCACAAGTCAAAGAAGGACCTTTCTCACTACTATTTTCAACACTCCCTCTTAGCGAGGAAGGTGCTTCTGGAAGAACCTCGTCCACTTGGATCTGTCTCCAACACTACCACGTTCTCTGCTATTGTAGCTACTCCCTCTGAACTAGAAGACTTCCCTACTTTCCTCTACGGAACTTGATCTGAAGACCTATTCTTTCCCAGCGTGTTCTATGAGTCCATCACTTCAGTTATAAGTGCCATGTACCCTGTGTACTTTTGTGGCTGCTTCCTCTAGCTAGAAGTGATACTGGAAGATTCAAGTATGTTTTGATCTCCCTTGATCAAATCCTCTGCCCACTTAGTTCGAACTCTCCCTATACTTCGAGTCTTTCACTGAGCGTTTGCCTCCACTCGCCCTGGGTTATGCTCCTCATCATCCTACTAGTCAGCCCAATTGCCAACTAGCTTAGACTCAAACTAAGATATTGGCTAAGGCTCCATCTTGAGAGCTCTATCCTGCTCTCGCTCAAGCATCACTTCTCTATTTTGAAAACTCCTTGATTTGTTGCTCAAGGTTGTGCCTATCTGTACCTGCAACTTGTAGAGATTCTTCACCCTCACACTTATTTGCTTCTTACATTCCAGAAGCTAAGTGTTGGAGGTACGCCTTACCTCTACTGAAGATGTTATCATATCCCTTGTCCTCAAGGGTAGCTACCTAAACAAGATTCTGCCTCTATCTTAGAACATAGAGAACATCTCTGAGATGAAGAGGATTACCTGACTCCATTTGAAAACTAACAGTACCAACTCCTCTAGCTGCATACTGACCATCATCTCCAAGCTCAACCTAAAACTGCACGTCCTTTTCCTTCAGGTGGCTGAAACTCTTCTTGTTCCTGATCATGTGGAAGGATGCTCTTGAAACAATATACCATATACTGCTGT
Source organism: Pinus tabuliformis (assembly GCA_031772625.1). Classification (NCBI taxonomy): domain Eukaryota; kingdom Viridiplantae; phylum Streptophyta; class Pinopsida; order Pinales; family Pinaceae; genus Pinus; species Pinus tabuliformis. The sequence continues at coordinate 302,657,231 of CM062804.1, read as the reverse complement.
CTGCTGAGCTTGCCATGCAAGTAATCGATGTGAAATCTTTCTTGAACTGGGTTGAAAAAGCATCTACCTCTGTCGATGAGCAACATGATCCTTACTGGACTCCTTCTATTTAGGACACTTGGTGGCATAGTGTCCAAACTCATGGCAATGGAAGCACTTGATCTTGCTTAGATCCTTCTTCTTACCCTTCTAACTAGACTCGACCTCTCCTTGGCTCTTCTTGCCTTTTGCCTTGCTTTCCAGGGCAAGGTTCTCATCCACTGTCATAATTGATCTCCCTTCTATGGTTCCTCTTCAGATCTCTTCTTGAATGTAGTCAGTCTAGAATCTTTCCCAATTTGGAAAGTTCTCTCTCCCACTAACAACATCCTGGAAGCCTTTCCAAGACTTGTGAAGTCCAAGTAAGGCAAAACTCACAAGGTCATGATCAGATACAACCACGCCCACACCACCCAGTTCATCTCGTACTTGAGTGAACCTTGACAAATATGTGACAATGGGCTCATCCTTGCTCATCTGGATACTCCTGAGCTACTCCTTAAGAGAATGCTTCGTGGTATCACTAATACTCTGGTATAGTTTTAAGATGGCATTGAACATCTCACATGCTGTCTTCTTCTCATGGATATGAGGTACTATATGATCCCTGACCCATTCTAGAACAATCCTCCTTGCCTTGATATCGTTCTTATTATGCTGGGCCAATGGCTAAGGATCTTGAGGTGGCACTATCGCCTACTTGATTAATTCTCCCAACCCATTATCTTCCAGCACTATCCCGATCCTTCCTTTCCGTGGAATGAAGTTTGATGCTCCCTCTAAACTGTGATCTGCCTTCAACCCTTGGTACGCCATCCTGCTTCCCTGGAGATCTCTCCAACACCTACCCACTAACAACGTTGTAATCCTTCATAAGAAGATGTACTTAGGGCTCAAATAATTGTGCCTCTCCTATCAATCCTATAGTCCTTCACAAGGACTGAACTTAGGGCTAAATAGACACCTTCTAGCAGCCCACAAATTTGCTCTTAAGCTGCCACCAAACACTACTTAAATAGACTATAGAACAACCCTACACAACCTTGCAATGCATCAATCACTGAAGAAGACAAAACATGTGTCAACTAGCAAACTTCTTCTACTCTTCTTGGGTCATGATTTTGGGATATTCCTCTGAGATTCCTCAGCCTCAGGTTAGTGCACCTGAACACAATGCATTATGTTGAGAAATCTAGGGCATGAAGATTAGGTGATTTCTCTTTCAATGATAACTTCTTGTCAATGCTTTTACTTCTTTAGATTAGGATCTTCTCTTTACTTAGATTATTATAGCGTTCTTCTTCATTAAACAGCTATCAAAGCATAAACAATAAAGAGACAAGAGACACTGAATATAGGCGATCAACCAGGGCCAAAGCCTCTCCAACTTAAGAGGAAAACCCAAATGAATTCTTCTTCTTATAGAGACTTCAACTGACGAATACCAAGTCCAAGATCCTTGACACGATAACCTCTCCAAGACCAAGTCACAAGCTTGACTCCTTCCTTGAGTCAACGATGGTCAAACTTCCTTTTGCTCCCACTATTTCGGCTATCCTTTGGATTTCGGTCCCTTGATTCAATTCTACAATTCTTGGCTCTACTTCAGAAACCTTTGACTGTAGCATAAGAGAGAGAGTAACACCTTGATTCTCTTCGATCTAGATGGAGACTCTTCTCCTTCAACTTGGCTTGAGAATCACCTTGTTTTCTCCCAAGATCTGCCCTTTCAATATGACTGTGGTATCTCGGTCCTTCCAGCGGTAGACAACCCTAGATCCTTGCACGTGTGGAGTGTGCTAACCCAAAAACATATCAGAAAAACAATTTGATGATGATCCTCCTTACTTCGCTTGGTGATGGGATTCTTCTTGGGATCATCACACTTATTTTTCTCTTCTTCTTGCTTGTCCAAAACTATGTCTTGAACTGGTGCCTATGCCGACATGTCCTACTAGAATCCTCCTTAGGCCGACTTGAAGGAGAGCTTGTGACATGGTCTTGGAGGGTTAACAAATTTTCTTTTACAATAACTTACATGCCCAAATGGGTCTTTAAACTTTGACATTGACTTAATAGACTTTATGACATGATGACCAACCCTAAAGGCTCACAATGGGAGCCGTAACTATAAAAATGAAATTCCTTGATCATGAAACCCATGAATCAAGCATTACGAAAATAAAATTATTTTCTTCTTTACATCAATTACATAAAATCACAATTACACATGTCATTATGAAGATCAAACCTAGTTACACTCTTCAACACTCCCTCTTAACTAGGGAGGTATTCATAATCCATACAAGGTACTTGGACATTCTCAATATGAAGAATTCTCATAAGAAGAGTCGGATTGGTAACCCATTTGTATAACATCATATCATCCAACATTGTCACATAGCAAGGCCTTGACTAACAACTCCGTCTCTCCACAAAATCAGAGCACAATGCTAGCGAGACCAATGATTTATAGACACCTTCATCATCGTCTCTCTTGGAACATACCCCACTCAGGTTCTCTCAGAGTATATTTCACTAGGACTATTCTTATCTTGGATTCCCTGTCCTCAAAGAATATCGGTCCTCTACGACTACTCTTATCTTGGATGCCCTAACTCATCCTCAAAGAGTATCAGATGCCAGATGTTTATCCAATCCTCCATTATGTCTTCCCAAGTGAAGACAAGAATGATGTGTCTATCTCTCCCTCTCAACTTAGGGAGGACATACCCATTCCACTGAAGGAATGTATCCATTCTTATAAACAGGAATGTACCCATTCTTATAAACAGGAATGTACCCAAGCTCCCTCTTAACTAGGGACTTGACCAAGTTCCCTTTTGATCAGGAACTTGCTTTCAACAACTCTTTAGGTGGAGATCAAAGGGACAACCAACTGCTTGTAGAACTCCTTCTTTTGATGTCATGAATTTCTTCTTTGTTATAGAGACTACATCTTTTGGGACTTCTTCGTAGGGCACAAAACATCCATCACTTTCATCCATAAGTCATGTCATCATTTCTTTCATTGGAAAGTGATCGATTAGTCCATATCTGGCCTTCCTTCATGATGCTAGCTTCTTCATATCATGTTTCCTTAAGGACATTTCATCCTGCCACATGATTGTCAATTGTAGAATACTTCCACAGTTCTTCCCTTAGCAGCCCTGCATAAACCCATCCAAATATCATAAAAGAAATGAACATTAAATCAAAACTACCTTTGTGATGGTCTTTCATCATGACATCTTTCTGTTTGCATCAACATCTGATATACATATTGACACATCTCCAAAAGATATATAGTGTCAAGGGTCTCTTTCTTTTTTTGACTTCATCAAGGTCTTCATATGTTTCATGGAAATATCATAGTCAAATGTTTCAGTCCTTGGATCCTTGGATGTTGATCACCTCTTCCATAGTTGCATATTTCATGATCTCTTCATTTCTTTCTTCACACATTTCTTTTCCAGGAACTTCCAATCAAAGTTCTTCCATTTTTTGTCAACCACCTCATATTTCATATGAGGACATATTATCTAGTTGATGTGTGACCCATGCCTTCCTGCATCATTTCAAAGGAAGAGATCCTTCATTTTTATCATGCTCTCGGGGTAGAGCATTCATTCATGTTACCTGCAACCATATGACATGACTCTGTTTTGTCAAATACAAGCATAAATACCTCATTTTTCCTTTAGGTCATCTAGACTCCATTCAGTAGCTTCCTTAATTGAAAGACCTTCAATTCCTTTATCTGCTTCAGTTCTCTTGACACCATTCCAATGAAGATTCCAACAAAGGATATTGAGTATCCTCATTCAACAATTTTTTTTTCCTTTTGATTGATGTATGATGTGCCTTGTACTAGATGAGTTTTTCCTTTTCTCATAAGTACCATTTATGCTTCTAATGAGGTTACCAAGAGCTATATCCTTCCATAGGTGATTGCCACAAACTTCTATCTTTCATGCTTCTCTATGATGATTTCACGAGCTCTTGCTTTCAATGCTTCTATGATGCCATGATGCATCCTATCATGCTCCTTAGTGACTCATGATGGCCATATCTTACAACAAAAAAACTTGAAAAACAAAAACTTGAAAAGAACTAGGTGAGGAAGACTATCTCAATCATAGTAGAGATCTTTTACTTCCTCTTTCTTGGACTTCTTCTTTTCAGTGTCCTCCACTTCTTCGATGATATGGGCTGCTTCTCGACCTCTTTTGTTATTGTCCTTCTTGAGCTTAGGACAATTTCTCTTGTAATGCCCATATTCTTGCCATCCATAGTATTGAATCTTAGCCATCTTCTTTTTCTTTTTTTGAGGACCAAATTTCCCAAACTTTCCTTTTCTCTTTGCCATAACAACATATGCTTGATTTTACTCATTTGATTCTGTTGACCACTACTTGTCAACAACCCATAGCAGTAACCTCATTTTTTTCGCAAAAGGGATAGCGCCTGATCGATGTGTCCTTGCTGTCCAACTATCATCATCAGCTTGACTTCTAAGATGTTAGTAAACCCATCCTGCATGTGTATAATGTAAATAATCTCAGCAGACCTGTGTCATGTATGTAACAACCTAGGTAAACCTACCTTTCTAGTGATGATCTCCATTCTGGGAGGTTTTTTATTTCATCGATCCATTTTCGGATGGTCGGTAGAGTTTTTCCCTCTAGTCTTACCCCAAAGCTGGAATGAATTTTGTCGCTATGATCTTAGGCGAGCCCTAGTGTTCTAGATTGAGTCTATGTAAAAGTAATTTGGGAATAATCCTAACTATTTGGTTAGATTATTTTATTACAAATTGCTTGGTCTGCTGGATTATACTTGTGTTGCAGAAATTGGTAGTCTGTGAGGGTCTGTTACAAATGGGTTTTCCCCCTTGCGATGTAAAAAAAATGTAAATCATGATGTAAAATGTCTAGTGCATGGTCCCTCATAATTAGAAAACCATGGCTAAACATTTGAAGGTTGGAAAAATAATTTATTTCCTCATAGATTAATTAATTAAATTTTTTGGTCCAAAATTAATTAAAATCCTAAGCCAGAAATTTAATTAATTCTAAGTCCTAGGTAAATTTAAATTCTCCAAAGGCAAAATTCGTCGTTCCTAATAAATTAAATTTTAAGAGGTCCCAGGACTAAGGTAAATTAATTATTTTAATAATTTTAAAACTTTGATCCCCGGGGATTAAGTCAAAGTCAATTTTTTGGGGAAATTAACTCAGAAATTTTATTTTTGAGTTAATTAAAATGCATTTAAATGAAAAATTCGAATTTTCTCAAAAATAAAATATTTCGACGGATGAGATTAAAAAATATTTTGATGTTTATCAATGGTCGATATTGCTTTGACGAGGACCACTCGAACTAGTTGTTGGATGATTTATTTTTAAATAGGAGGTCATTTGTCAATCGATCTATCTGATCTTTGAGTCGTGTGCTTAACAAGAAGCTTTGGTGTAATCTTTTTTTTTTGGATAATAAAGAAAGACTTTGGGGTTAAATTCTGCTAGTGTTACTCTTCATCGGAATGTTGTAAGATGTTTTATTTCATGCATAATTTTTTCTAAAGCCATTGATGATAGCTTCTAAAGAGTGATCTGAGCACAGGTATGTTGTTTAGTTTCTTGGGGTTTGAATACAAATTTTAATTTTGAATGTAATAGTAGGTATCTCTATTTGTCTAAATTTAATTATTATTTTTTTGCTCTATTCTTAATGGCTGGATCGAGTTTTGCAGGGAAATATTGAGATAGATTATCAGGTGTTAGGGGATAGTCTTCAGTTGGACCAACCAACTCCCAATCAATATTTCTTGAAGATCCCAGCTAAATAAGCTCCAAACTTATCATAAGATTTTCGTTTTGTGATGCATGAGGGTTTCGAGCTAGCACCTCCTTTTAATTTTGTTTTTTTTTTGTTTTGTTTTGTTTTTTTTTTCTTTAATTTTTTAATTATTTTATTTTATTTATTTATTTATTTTCTGTGTAGCATAATGATAGATCTGGCTAATTAGAGCCTTCAGTTTGTAATTATTGTCATTATCTAGCTAGTTTTTTGTTTTTTTGTTTTTGTTTTTTTTTCCTTTCGATTTTATCATTGTATATATCATTTGGGTGTTTTCTTGTTGCCATGCAGCTGCAGATCTGAGGAGAAAGATAGTATAAAGTCCGGATCTAGGCCCTGGAAGGTAAGATCCGGATCTTTGGGGTTCATCTGCGTATTTCTTCAAGGGTTTTACGACATATTTTCAATTTTTTTTTTCAAAAAATTAGAAAAGAAAGGTGGGCATCACACTACTTCAGCTCTTGGCTTCTTCCCTTGCTACATTCGTACATTCCCTTGTCCCTCCACGCAACTTCTTTTCCGCCTTCTTATGCATGGTTATTGTTGTTGTCTAGCATAACCCCTTTCTCCTTTAGCCTGCAAACCCTCCTCTTCTCTGCTTTTCCTCAAACCCGCATCCCTTTTCTGCCTCTGTGTTTCCAGTCATCTCCCTCATCTGTCGTCCTCCCTTCCTCATCTCTGCATGTCCATACCTTGCTGCCATCACTGCTCCCTCATCGTTGCTTGGACCGTGAGCCTTTCCATCTGCATGAGCTTGTTCTTTCCTCACTTGTCTGCGAACCATCCTTCCCTTAGCCTGCGACCTCCTTTCCTCCTTGCGTTTGCAGTATCCTCCTCACAACCCCTCGCTCCCTCACTCCTACAATCACTGCTCCCTGTCGGCTGCCTCTGTCTGCGGCTTCTCTCAACCTGCATTAAATCTGCGTCCCTCAATCCGACTCCTTCCTCATCGCTCCCGTCGTCTACCTTCCCTCAAGCTCCTCGCCCTTCCGTTGCATCCATCCCCTCGCTGCCATGCTCCATCGATCTGCAAGCTCCATCGCTCCTTGACTCCATACGCCGCCGCCAGACCTGCAAACAAACAGACATTCATTTTCCTTTATTTTATTTGTTTTATATTTCGTGTTTTCATTTAGGTTAGGTTTTAGTTTTATTAACAATTCCATTTTTTTTATTTGGTTGCTTTTTCGATTTGTTTTGTTTACATTTAATTTTTTTATTTTGATTTTATTTTTAAAAACTATTTTATTTTTTTGTATTTTTTAATTTTTTATTTATTTTTTATGTGACTTTGAAATTTCTAAAAGAATTAAATTAAAAGAGGACTTACGCTTTCACATTAATTTATTTTTTATATTTTTTATGTGGCCTATGGCCCATTAAAAATTTAATTTATTAACCCTTTTGTTTTTTACTTTTGTCACATTGAAAAATTTAATTGATTATTTACCACGTTAAAATTTCTCAATAAAACTTAGCACATTAAAAAATTACCTAAGGAATAATCAAATTTTTGAACTAAAATTCATTCGAGTTTTTATTTGTGTTAAGGGTTTTTGGACTTTAAAAATTTAAAAGGAAAATTTTGTGGTATTAATTTCTCTATTGTCAAACACGCTTAAAATCATATCTAAAGATTGACTATAGGAAAATTAACAAATTTTCTAGATCTGGGTCATTAAAGAAAATCATTTTAATTCTAGGATTGTGAATTGCTTAGCATTTGAATTTCATGGTTCTTCATGGTATTTAATTTTTTCAAAATTTAATTGCTAGAATATTTTTGCATGCTAAGGTTTTGATCTAATTGTTCATGATCGTCACTTCTATTACATTTACAAATTTCTCTGAATAACTTGTTTTCAATTGGTTTATGGTTAACTGAACATTAAGGCACTGGTCTGGAAATCATTTCTATCTTGTGGTTGTGTCTTATTTGTCTTAATTGTTAGATCTATCCATCTCGGTTAACCAGGACTTGTTTTACATTCGTCAAGTTGTTCATCCTTAAGTCTCCTAGAGCCTATCTTCATTCATTCACCCTAGGGACTACCCCCCTTGGCTTGTCTAGGAGAGAGCCTAAACGGAGTGAGTAAGGATTAGAGTGACAACCCTTACTCTGAGTGTTGTCGCAGTGTCTAGACACATTGTGCAACAACAAATCCTACATCAGTTTTTGCCTTCAGCCTGGTTTCTTCAATCTTGCATAGTGACCATAGATCCTAGAATGGAGTAGCTTCTTTCTTCCCATAAATGCTTGAAGTAAAGTTACCCCACTCCTGTGGTAGTGCATTTAGTACTACGATGGTCACCTCCTTGTCAGACATTATTTCTCTCAAATCTTGAAGTTGACCCCTTATTTTAAGATATTCTCATAAGGTATGAGGCTATTCCTTGTTCTTTTGATATCCTTAGCTTGTACAGTTCTTGCCTTAATGAGATAACTTCTCCTGCAGTGCTTACGAAAAACAACTCTACCAGTTTGTCATATATTTCTTTTGAAGTTTCAAGTTTAGATACATATGGGATGAGGGGATCCTTGATGGATTCTATGAGAATCCTTTGAGCCCTTACTTCCCCTTTCATAAACTTTGCAAGTGCTTGAGCATCTTCTTTCGATGGTTTGGTGATTGAGCCTTTGACATGTTCCATGACCTCATTTTCAATGAGATTCAGATCTGTCCTCTTCTTCCATGCAAGAAAGTTTGAAGCCCCAACCAATTTGTTGCTTTCCTTGCAAAAAGACATTTTGACAGATTCAGATGTAGACATAAATATACTTACTTGTGAAGATGCTTCTTCCACTTGTTGCCTCCTTGAATTTGATGATGATATAGATAATAGAGAACTTCTCCTTGATGAAGATAGTTCTCTTCAAGAATGATCCTTGATTCCACAAAGAGGGAGATCACTTTAGATCCTTTGATGGTGATTTCCTTGTTGATGATGATCAATGATGGCTTCTTGATGATGTGTTGATGCTTCTTAGATGATCTTCTTCGATGGTAAGGACCTTACTTCAATGAAAGTGAGATTGCCTTAGAAATTTTTGAAGATGATGACAACCTCCTTGATCTTGCTTCTCTTGGATGAGTAGTCTTCAAGATACTTTGATTTGCAAGTCTCTTTAACTTGAGTAGGGTCTTTGTGGTCTTTTGAGGATCCCAAGACTTCTTCTTTGATCTAGGGTTTTGACACTTCTTTGTAGATCTTGACTTTGGTTTGATGTCTGTTGAGATTTGATCCTTGAATGTTTGTGTGTCCCTTGATGAGATACCCTTTCTTTGATTTGTCACCTTAGCTCTAAATCCTGATACCATGTTGAGAAATCTAGGACATGAAGATTAGGTGATTTCTCTTTCAATGATAACTGCTTGTGAATGCTTTTTACTTCTTTAGATTAGGATCTTCTCTTTACTTAGATTATTATAGTGTTTTTCTTCATCAAACAACTACCAAAGCATAAACAATAAAGAGACAAGAGACACAGAATATATGCGATCAGCCAGGGCCAAAACCTCTCCAACTTAAGAGGAAAACCCAAACGAATTCTTCTTCTTATAGAGACTTCAATTGACGAATACCAAGCCTAAGACCCTTGACACGACAACCTCTCCAAGACCAAGTCACAAGCTTGACTCCTTCCTTGAGTCAACGATGGTCAAACTTCCTTCTGCTCCCACTATTTCGCCTATCCTTTGGATTTCGGTCCCTTGATTCAGCTCTGCAATTCTCGGCTCTACTTCAGAAACCCTTAGCTGTAGCATATGAGAGAGAGTAACACCTTGATTATCTTCGCTCTAGATGGAGACTCTTTCTCCTTCAACTCGGCTTGAGAATCACCTTGTTTTCTCCCAAAATCTGCCCCTTCAATATGACTGTGGTATCTCAGTCCTTCCTGCAGTAGACAACCCTAGATCCTTGCACGTGTGGAGTGTACTAACCCAAAAACAGATCAGAAAAACAATTCAGTGATGATCCTCCTTACTTTGCTTGGTGATGGGATTCTTCTTGGGATCTTCGCACTTCTATTTCTCTTCTTCTTGCTTGTCTGAAATTGTGTCCTCAAATGGAGGCTGAGCTGCCCTATATATAGTGTTTTGTCTATCAAAATAAGCCGACTTGAACTGGTGCCTAGGCTGACATGTCCTGCTAGAATCCTTCTTAGGCTGCCCTGAAGGAGAGCTTGTGACATGGCCTTGGAGGGTTAACAAATTTTCTTTTACAATAACTTACATGCCCAAATGGGTCTTCAAACTTTGACATTGACTCAATAGACTTTATGACTTGATGACCAACCCTAAAGGTTCACAATGGGAACCTTAACTATAAAAATAAAATTCCTTGATCATGAAACCCATGAATCAAGCATTCCAAAAAATAATTTTATTTTCTTCTTTATATCAATTACATAAAATCACATTTACACATGTCATTCTGAAGACTGAACCTAGTTATACATTTCAACACACTAGTTCTCCAACTTGGCCTCTAAACATCCACAAAAAACTTGTGTAACCCTCTCTTTACAAGCCTCCTTCATGTGCTGACCTTAAGGAATGCTCCAGCCACCTGTTAGGCCTTCCGGACCTCCAAGACTGAGACTACAAGGGCTCATCCCTCCTTCTAAGGCACACAGAAAATATCAGCCTGGTACACAGTGAATTACACACAAAAAAGAAGCACAAAACTGCCCTCAAGCTCAGCCACAAACTGCCTTCAAATTCAGTCTTTACCAAATCACAGAAAGACACAATAAACTCGGCTCCTTCTCACTTGATAATGCTCCTAGAGGCTGTGACTGCTTCAAAAGTTCTTTTCTTATGATGCTTGTCTCAACTTGTGCTGGTCTTGATTCTGTTCACTGCTCTGGTACCATGTAGAAAATCCACGAAAATTCTGATCTTCTTGAATGAACAAATCTGAAACTAACTTGTAACCCAAGACACAAAAATTTCTCTACTTAATTTGCAGCAGAACAGGAACAGAAATAAACACAGTCACACAATATCAAAACCAATTTTTTTTAGGGAACTCAACTGGGAAATACCCTCTACTTGATTGAGAATTTTATTGATAGAAATTTAGAGCAATGGATCTCTTACAACACAGTCCTGTTTCAATAGAGAAAACAACTTATTCTCCCTGCTAATCCTTAGCTTGAAACACCTTTCAAGAATGCTGATCCTTCTTCTTCTTTTCCTTGCCTGGCTGAGCTCCTATTTTCTTGTGCTGGTTTCTCCGAAATCCTAGTGCAATAGAGGATCCTATTATTTAGGAATTACTCCTAAATTCTAGCACATTTCTCAATGAATTCTCCTCTATCAATCTGCCCTTCCCACTACAAGCTCCTGCACAAACTCGTGCTCTCTATTGCCTTGTCTCATCAACTCGTGCTCACAAAACAACTGAATAATTCTGTGCCTTGGTCCTCCTTATAAGCTTTTCGAATAGGCTAAATCTGGGAAGTTATTATTTCTTGAAATCGAACTGGTGATTGATTGAGTTAACTGAGTCTAACTGTCTCATGTAACTCGTCTTAGACTCAGGTAACTCGTCCTGCCCAAACTTAGAACTGAAGACTCACTGCTTGTCTTTTTCCAAAGATAACTCACACTAGGACACAACAATTGAGCATCCCACTCCAGTGCATCAGTCGAACTGCTTCATGAACTGTCCTAACTTATAGGAATTTGTCCTAAATTTTAGGAACTTGTCCTAACTTTTAGGAACTCGTGCATGCTAGAGAAAACTGCTTCTTGGTCTCTTTGACTAAGGCACAAGTCAAAGAAGGACCTTTCTTGCCACTATTTTCAACACTCCTAGTTGAACTTTCTAATCTAGTTGCTCTCTCATGCAGGCCTAGGGTGCACTTCCCTAAGCTAGAATTAGAATTAGGGTCAGGTTTTAGTCCTCTAGTCTGGGTGTCCTACCGGGATGGAGTGCATCATTGTAAATCTAGCATTTCCTAGTTTATAAAGGGTTGCGAAGGTCTTCCATTGGGTTGGTTAGCAAGACTGAGGTTTTGAGATATAGCATTAGAGTTTGCTGTTTTTCAGTTTTAATAAAATAGTGATGCAGATTTTAGATTTCAGTTTTCTGTGTATTTTTGTTATTGTTTCCAGCAGCATGTGTTGGTAGATTAGCATATTCAACAATCTTTGTTTTGAGAGGGTTTCCATTAAAGTTACGTAGGTTTTAGTTATTCTTTGAGTGCAGAATCTGCTTAGTGCTGTTTGAGAAATTTCAACAGCATCTTTATGACAAAGAGCACATCCATTGTGATCCCATCTTTCCCTAATGTTCACGAAATCCAACTATAAATCGACTTGTGCAGGGCTATTTTGTGCTGATCTATCTCCACCTGTCCATATTTAGTCATCCTATGTTTGGAGCTATTCTTGGGATGAAATGTCCAACATCATTGTACCACGTGGTTATGACATCTACTATGGAGTTTCTTATCATCAACTTCTGTCTCATGGTAGAATAAGAACTGTCCTTTCTACCTACAAGGGAATTATGGGTGATTCTTAGATCATTCAAATAATCTGTATGTGGGTAAAAGATGTGAGTCATGACCACATGATTAACATAAAACTATACGCAACGAGGGGTGGTTGCGAGATTGTCCTTTTGAAATATGATTATGTTCTTCAGATAATTTATGGAGTTCACGAAATTTATCCATGCACATCATAAAGATGTGGATTTGTGGTTTCCAATGCATCTGCAACCAATATTGGCAATTTGGTCATAGTTTTTATTAGGCTGAGCTGGCTTATATTAGATTGAAAACTATAAAAATCCCGTCATATGAAGATGACCATTCTGCATATTACCACATAATCTTCTGTTTTGGTGCTTCATTGCTATTTGTTGGTAATTTTAACATTTGGCATGAGCAACCTAAATTTTTTGCACACCTTTGTGGAAATTATTTTGACTTACAAAAAGGAAACTACAAACACGTTACTGCAAAATATTTTCCTACATTTCAATCTGGATTTTGTTTCTTGCTAACCAAAGTCATTGTTTCTTTTTTTAAGGGAACATGTCCTTTTAGGATGGTAAACCTGGAAATAAGCTTGAACTACCCTCACACACTAGCTAAGGAATAGGGTTTTCTGGTGGATTGTCAGTGCCATACAATAATCAGCCGGAAGAGTACATCAACAATATCCAATATAATCAATAGCCACATCCGACAAACCCCACATTGGAGAGGAGCATGCCCGCCAGAAACAGAACGATACCTTGATGAACTAAGCAAAACCTTTGTTGCTGTAGTTAATGTAATCCCTTAAAATACATGAAGGCATTTACCATACGGGAATCAAGTACAAAATGGTTTAAGAAAGATCACTTGAATATTGTATATATTTGTAATTTTTTTTAAAGTCGTGTATATTTTATTGAGATAAATCAATTGTGTGGATTCATGTGAACAAATCACTTTACTTTTTTCAAACTGTCAAGGTTAAATAAAAGGGTACTGGTAATCCTCCTAAATAACGAAAATGATCTTGCAGATATCTTCTTACGATTCCTACAAGTGTTGTATATGAGCAGAATCCATTAAGTGTGTATTACTGCTATGATGCGGAAGGACCCACCTCATATCTCAAACTATGCGTAGCTGAGGTCAGCAATATAACCATGTTCCATGTTCTAACTCAACGTGTGCAACTTTAATGAATTAAAAAATGGAACCCCCCTTTCCATGTTTGCATTATTACGTGCGTGCTAGTTCTATGATCTATAATCTTCTTAAGTAATTTCCCATTGGATTTTGCATTCTTCTTGTTTGTTACTGAATTTTCATTAAGCCGTAAATGATTCTTGATTTTCTAAAACAAGTTTGATAAATGCAAACAGCCAGAAATGGTTATGCAACTAGCTATTCTCCGATTTGTATTGTAATTTAGGCATTACAAATCATATTATTCATGTGTATAGTTTTATACAACTGAGGATTGGAAATGAGTATTTCGACAATTAATTTGAAAATAGTAATTCACATTATCATGGACTTTTTCTCGTTTTATAATCCAGAGGATTAGTGACTTACCACTGCTGTAAATATAATCTTGAAAATTGAACAGTACCATATGGTCTGAAGACAGTAGAGCTCATAAAAATTGGGTTCTGGAGTACTTATGAACTTTAAGAGTAGGGAGTAAATTGTGATTTAACATTCCCAAAGAATCTTAAGGACTATGTTTTTGTTCACGAATAAAGTTATAAACACAAAAATTGCAGAGAAGATTGCAAACAGAGGTTGACACATGAGGAAAGAGATGATATATCAGTTCTCACAGGGTATTGATAGTAATGCATTGTTAGGTGCCTTGATCTTGACTCCCAACTCTACCAAAAATGGTACTTCAAATTCTTTTTCACTGAGTTATGCACATGTACTAGAGATCTCAAGACCATGGAAATACTGCGTAAGAGAACGACCATGCAATAAGGGTTCAGGGACCATATGAAAGTTAACAAATATGGAACAAGTGCGTGGATCACAAATGAAAGTGATACTGATTGTCCTAAGTCAGGGACATAACTGCACCTAAGGACAAGCCCAATGGGCTAGCTTGAGTGGTTAAGTGCTTTGAGCTTCAGGCATGAGCTCTTGGGGTCAATTCCTTGGGTGGGCTTCCTTTGTTGCATGCCTCACTCAATGTCACTCTTGGGTCAGGCACCATGAGTTTACACTGGGTACCGTCCATGAAATATTGGGAAGTTGTTGATGGTTTCCCCAGTGAAGTTTTCCTTGAAAAAAAACTGCACCCAAGGATACTCACCTCCCAGCCAATGTCAGACCTCCACAATCTATACCCCTAAGCTCTATAGAAGGTGACAAGTAGGATAAAACACAATGTTTTCTTAAGTTGTGCATCCAATGCAATTGCTGCCTAAGGCTATGGTCATCCATTGAATTCCATATCTAAATTGTTTGGTTCACAGGTGCTTACTCCACCTCCAAATCTTGTTTGGTAGCTTCTTCCTCCAGTCAACTAGTTACCCAGTAAACTTGGGACATGATCATTCCACACCTGCTAGAAATTTTTCAGTATTGTTGCTAACCAATTCACCTATTGGAGAGTAGGACACCATGAAAGCCACCAACCTTGATCCTTTTGGCATTTTTGAACATTGATTCCCATGCTTTCTGGTTCTCTTATGGTTCTTCTCCATGATCTACCAATGAAGTTGCCCTCTAGATTCTATGAATGCCTCTATTGCAATATATATATATATATATATATATATATATACATGAAATCACCCAATTTAGCTGTCTTGATAAGTCCATTAGAATATGTGCCCATTGCCACCTTGGCATGGTATCCCCACTTTTTAGGCCAAATCGTACTGGAGGCAAGGGAGGCTTCCCTAATTTGAACACACAAAACTTCACCGAAAATCAGTAGACTATTGCCTAGATGCAATATATATGGTGAAGGTATGAGTTGATTAATTACTTTACTGGTGTGGAATATGAAATAGAACTGTAGTAAAATGCAAATCAATAACTAGAAAACCACTCAAACCTCATGATCTACCGATGAAGTTGCCCTCTAGATTCTAGGAATGCCTCTATTGCAATATATATATATATAAAGAAACATGAAATACACCATCAATTTTTAGATCGAGTAGCAAAGTAGGCTTTAATGCAGCAGATCCTGTCTTTTTCAAGATGATAAAGAGATAGTTATCACCCAATTTAGCTGTTTTGATAAGTCCATTAGAATATGTGCCCATTGCCACCTTGGCACGGTATCCCCACTTTTTAGGCCAAATCGTACTGGAGGCAAGGGAGGCTTCCCTAATCTGAATACACAAAACTTCACCAAAAATCAATAGACTATTGCCTAGATGCAGTATATATGGTGAAGGTATGAGTTGATTAATTACTTTACTGGTGTGGAATATGAAATAGAACTGTAGTAAAATGCAAATCAACAACTAGAAAACCACTCAAACCCCATAATATTTTACTTAGAACAATACACGGTTGAGTGATAGATGCACTTACCAGATGATAGATGATTTCCTTGATTTACCTCTTGATAAGTGGTTGTAAATGGACAACTGTGTCACTATCCTGCACTATTTAGATCTCCAAAATAATAAAAATGCAAAAATCCAACATGCCAAAGTGCCCTTTGAGGCCACCCACAATTGTGGAAATACACCAGATTAATAGATCTGTGGTTGGGGAAGCTTGGGCATGGGGTTAGCAATAGTAAAAAGCCCAACACTTCAGATTTGCAAGTAAAATGAGTTTTCCAGCAATCTGGAAACTACTTGCAGTAAGAGGGGATTGATTCCCTTTAAAGTCAATGATCAAATTTTTTTTTCCAGCAAGAAATACAATTTGTAGCAATCTAAAAAGTATATTTAGCCCCAAAAAATTAATAATAAACAATGAAACTCAGATTTGGAATAAACAAGGGTTACAGAATAATATGTACTTACTTGATCAAACCCTTGAGTAAGGGTTTTGCCGGATCTGGAAAAATTGTTATGAAAAACTACGGATCTTCTAAAAACATCTTGAAAATACCCTCATGAAGTATACTTTTAAGCGTGGAAAATAGAGAGCAATAATTTCCTTGGATAACATAATAGATCTTAAGCCTAAATTCCAAGGATTTATTAGTTTTTTTAGATAAAATATAGGCAACAACTAGAAAATATTTTTGTATTTTTTATTAATAGAAAATAAAAATGAGTTGCGTAAAAATGGTTGCTATGAAGTGGCTTACCTTTTCAGGGCATGTAGTCAAGATCAAAACCCCTTCTTTTGTCAGTTATGCAATTTCGATAGGAATAAGAGGATTGGTGTTGAGGCGATGGTCAATCCTTGATCTAGTCAAGAATAAAATTACGATCTCCAATTTATGCTGGGAAAAATCTCTCTATGGGGAAGTCTCCAACCACTCGGTCAACTATGGCACGAAGCGAAATCATACCCTTGCCAAAGGAATCCTTGATGAGGATTTTCCTAGCAATGAAGTTTAATAAACACCTTACGCCGACAAAGGTGAGATGGAGGTTAGAACCCTGACCTTCCCTTCCATGTGACAATGTTGCCGCTCGCTGAATTGACCTAGTCACCTTGTAGTAACTCCAATTAGCTCTTTTACAACACTAATTGTTAACCCCAAAATTTACCCCTTGCAAATTTGGAGGGTTAAAGACTAGAACATTTCATTAGGATGATGGGTCAGAGATAGATATAGATACATGTTAGTTTTTGTAGCATCAGATGTGTTCTAGCCTCGAAACTTTTTGGAGAGGCTAGAATACATGAGTTCTCCATAACCCAGAAATCGTTTATGGAAATTCCTCCTAGAAGTGTCTCAATTAGATTATTAGGTGATTTTTAAATATTTCCTGTCTAAACTTAGGGAATATGGTTAATTAATTAGTATTAATTGAGATAAGGTGAGAATCATCTAGAAACTCATCAACATAGGATTATAAGAAGAAGTTGATGGGTAGATGGAGAACACACTTGAGATACTTCAGCAGTTCGATTTCCTTGGCAGATAGATTTCCAGAGAGCAGCAAGTTAATAATAGAGTTTAGGCTTCTGTGATCCATATTAAGTTAGAGAAAGATTTCGGCGAAAATCACATGGAATGTCATTTGTCGACGCGTTTCGAATCAACCAATGTGGTTCATCGTCAGGACAAGTTGAAGAAACAGATCCAGCTTAGCATGTCTATATAACATGCTAAGCTGGATCTGTTTCTTCAACTTGTCCTGACGATGAACCACACTGGTTGGTTCGAAACGCGTCGACAAATGACATTCCATGTGATTTTCGCCAAATTTTTTCTCTAAGCAGCAAGTTAAGTTATGGTATGTTCTATGCTTATAACAGTTTACTTCTTTTTCTTATTATATTCCACAGATTAGCAATCACATGTACATAAAGTAAAGTGCAGATAGAACATTAAACAATCAACAGAAAACAAACCAAGACAAGAGACACAAGATGTGGCGGCTAGCCAGGGACAAACCCCACAATGTGTGGGGAAACCCTTTGATCAAATCTTCTTTTATCTTCAATAATTCAGCAGAGAGAAATAGTAAAATAAATATGATTCATATCAGCAGTAGCAAACCCTAGATCAACAACATTAGCATTAGCGGCTTCATTTTCAAACTAGGGCAGTGGATATCTTGCAAACCGTCCGTTGGATTGACTTGATTCCTCCACCAAAAGTTGCGGCTTTCAGAGGAGATCCAGATGGACCTACAACGCAGTTCTAAGGAGGAGATCTGATGGTCAACGCTGGTCAAACTTTGGATCTGCAGTTGCAGCTTCAGGTTCAACAACGTCTGGCTTCACATGTGTGAGAGAGAGACCCTTTTCTGCGCAGTAGAGAAGAGACTCTTTTCTGCGCAGTAGAGAGAGATGTGATGAGATGAGTGAGTCCAAATGAGGAAAAGTCCTCTTATATTTATACACAACGTTGGTGTTTGAATAGATGCGACTGTTGGGCTTCTGAACCTACATGAGTTGTAGGTCGGCTTGATAATAATTTCTTAATCAAAATAAATTCATATCTCCATGAATACTTATCGGAATCAGATGATCTTTATATCAATCCTACACCTCTCGACGAGAGGGATCTAATAAAAATATTATTAGCCATGAATAAGATGACCCACATGAAGTTTAGCCCTAGTTGCCAATTTTAACACAACGGTAGTTGCTGGAGAGCCAGAGGTTGAACTAGAGGCAGTGAGGGTTAGGGATAATGAGGTTGGAGGAAGCTTTCCAGATCCAGCAAGTGCATTGTAGAGAGGCAGAGATAACCATAGTGAGGCTGTGCAGAAGCCTCTAATAGGCAGTTTGATTTGCAGATTCGGGAAGTTGTTTCAGAGATCTGGAGGCAGAAGAATTTCGTAGAGGCCGGGAGAAACGTTTCTAGAGTCGGTGGCAAGCAGAAGAGGCAACTCAGTATGAGATCCAGACCATATGGATTAGTTCCTGTGCAAAGGCCACACAGAGGGTGACGCAGGGCAATTTGTAGAGGGGTTTCAGAGGCCAGTCTTCAGTGTCAAATTTCCTATGGGGTGAGGAAAATTCCTCACTATATTTTTGCTAGTATTTTTCTCTGTAGGATTACCAGATTTGACATCTAGATTTATTGTACTCAAATTTTCTCACTGCTGCATAATAATAAATATTAAAATCCTCTGCTGTTGCATAATAATAAATATTAAAATCCTCAGCTGCTGCACCAGTTTTCCCAAATTGGGTTTCTTCGGAGATATTTGTCCAAAAATAACTGTATTAATTTTGATGTGTGTGTGCTAGAATTTTCTCAGTTTCCAACGCTATTTTCTTCCGAAGTTTATTTGGGAAGGTTGCAGTGAGATTAATTTGGTATTTTTCCATAGCAAATAAATTGTTAAATTAATTAAGAATTAGAAGAATTGATTCTAATTGCTGCAATAGGATTTCAGTGTTGAAATTTTCACAATACAAGCTGGGGGTTGGTTGCCATGGAGACTAGTTGTAGGATTCAGTGTAGTTCATACACAGTTTTACATAGATTGGAGAGAATTGCTATTTTTAGCAACTTCCCTACCTTTTAGAAGACGAAGTTCCAGGGATTGTATTACAATATCAATCACATATTTAGAGTGCTTATGAACTCAGGATGCTAGTGAGGCTTTTTTGAGTGACATGCATGGCACTTACTATTTTTAGCTGTACTTGCATGTCAATTTTGATCATGGATTTACATTCCTTACTAAAAGTCGAATCTAATGAGTATGATTTCATGAGATTTTAAGTACACTCTATTTTTAGTAGCGGTCATTGTTGCCTCAAAATCTAGTAGGTCTTGTGAGGGGAGCTTACAAAACCAGAACTAGACCAAGGGACAACAATGTGAGGTGTGGCCCACTGCCACCACAACCACTACCTCCTGCTCTTTAGTGGCCTTTCACCACAAGGGAGGCTTCCCTATCTTAGGTCACTTAAAGGATTAATCTAGTTCAAGGGGTAAATGTGAAAAAATAGGCCTAGGAAGGATGCTCTTCTTAGGAATAGGGCTCATCTAGCACATTTAGGTCAATGTGCATTCTCCAAGAGGTCTAGTTAAGGTGCAACATGATCTAGGGTTAAAGAATAAACAAGGTCAACAAGCTTATCTAGGATTACAATGTGAAAATTCCTTGAAATATAGCAACTGGAATTTTTTTCTTCTAACTGATTAATTATGTAGTTTATTTGCTACAACAAACACTGCCACCACAATCACTACCTCCTGCTCTTTAGTGGTCTTTCACCACAAGGGAGGCTTCCCTATATTAGGTCACCTAAAGGATAAATCTAGTTCAAGGGGTAAAGGTGAAAAAATAGGCCTAGGAAGGATGCTCTTCTTAGGAATAGGGCTCATCTAGCACATTTAGGTCAATGCACATTCTCCAAGAGGCCTAGTTAAGGTGCAACATGATCTACGGTTAAAGAATAAGCAAGGTCAACAAGCTTATCTAGTATCACAATGTGAAAATTCCTTGAAATGCAACAACTGTAAATTTTTTCTTCTAATTGATTAATTATGTAGTTTATTTGCTATGACAAGCAACAAATAAATTACATTGCAATTCTTCACAATAAAATTATGCTATGGAAAACAATTGGAACTAAGAAAATAGATGTATACACACAATAAAGATGACACCAATTTTTTTGGGACAAAAATCCTCGAAAAAACCCAACTTGGAAAATTGGTGCAATATATGAGGGTTTAATTTATTATATGCAACAACAAAATTTGAGTACAATATTTATTGAAAAGTGTAACTAGGAAGCCGTTTTGAAAAGTGTAACTAGGTTTGGTCTTCATAATGACATGTAATTGTGATTTTTAAAAATGATGTAAAAAGAAAATAAAATTATTATTGGCTTGCTTCATGGGTTTCATGAGCAAGAGATTTTATTTGTAGATGGCTCCCATTGAGAGCCTTTAGGATTTGTCAAATAGACTCAATGTCATGTATGAAGAACCCATCTTGGGAATGTTACAAATGTATTTAAGTCTATAGGATTGTCTAATAGCCATCCAAGACAAGCACATGTTACTCCTTTGCAAGTCGGCTTCAAGATGAAGTATAGATCTCATGTCGGCTCACCTTATTTGGAGACACAACCCTTCATAAGAACAGGTTGACTTATATTCATAGGAGACTACTATAAATAGGCACCTCGGCCTATTCCACAGAGACAAAATTTCGGATATCTCTTTGAGTTTTCGGGTGGACAGTTCACAGATAAATTCGAATCTCTTTGAGATTCGGGTGGCCTAATGCAGAGGTAGGTTTAGATATCTCTATGGTTCGGTGAGGAGACTACAACTCGGTGTTGAAAGGAGACTATAGTTCGTTGAAGAGTTAAGAAGTTTAGATGGAACTCAGAGAAGTGATGAAGGGACAACGTGATCCAGGTGGATATTGGTGGCCACCTGCCTATTCCACTTGGACCCCCAACACTGTCTCTTTCAGTTTTTCGGTTTCCTTAATTGTAGCACAATTTACTATTTTTGGCAGTTTTTCGGGTCCTGAACTTTTGGAGCCATTTTGAGGCCCTAAACGACATTTTTAGGGAAAACAGAGAGACTGAAAATGTTCCAAACTAGCGTGCCAATTTGTTTTTAGCCTTCTCTTCGAAACGAGGTATTATGATAGCCAAACGGAGATTGTATGCCAAAGTTATGACCCCGGGAAGTTGATGTACCAATTTACCCAAATGGGGCCCACAATTTTGGCGCTTCATCTCCTAGGGTTAGGTTTTTGGATGTTTAGGGTTTTCCATTGTTTCTCAATAATAAATAGGCCTTTGAGCCTCATTGTAACACAGTTCAGAGGCATGTAACCGCCACATCTCTTCTCAGAGATAAGCTACCATCGCCCTAGCTAGTTTATTTCCATTTTTGTTTGTAAGCATATTTCAGTGTTTGATATTAATGGAATGAAGTATTATTTCTGCCACATCTTTGTATTTATGGTTATCTCTGTAATTTGTTGCGTTCCTGTTTAAATCCGGATCAGTGGTATCAGAGTGATTTGCTCTTTCTCTGTTTTTCTTTGCATGTCCCCAACGAGGTCGGGATATAAGGAGTTAGGGCTTGAACTGGTCGAACCTTTACAAGACCAGCGTCACAAATCCCAACGACCTCCTATGGCGGATGAAAAGAAAGACGAGGGGGCAGGAGATCCTATCAAAATCTTGCTCGAAGAAGCTCTCGAGCGACAAAGGAATGCGATGATGGACAACTTTGCCCAGATCCTTCAGTGGCTACCCAGGGGCGATGCATTTACTTCCAGCAGCTACTCTGGAAGTGCCACACCCTTTAAGGTACAAGTTAACTTTGACATTCCCATATTTGAGGGTCAGATAGATGCAGACACTATAGATAAATGGTTAAATTTGCTAGAAGGATATTTTTCCGTTCATGATTTTTCCAGCCGGGAAAATATCACTTTTGCACTTCTCAAAGCAACCCCCCACGTCAAGGACTGGTGGGAAACCTACTGTGAGCAGAAGGATGAAAGTACGAACTCACTATTTTCAGCCGCACCCACTTGGAACTCGTTCCGGGATGCCATCAAGGAGCAGTACTACCCTGTCGGGAGCTATGAGGATAAATACATAAAGTGGACAACGCTGTGACAGGGAAGGGACCAAGATGTGCCGGAGTTTACCAATGTTTTTCATACCCTTCGCACGAAGTTGGGTATCAAGGATTCAAAGAAGAATTTGGTTCTCGAGTACTGTGGCTGCCTACACCGGTACATCCAGGACGAGATGGAGTTCCTGGACATCTCCTCGCTTGGCATGGCATACCGATATGCCATCAAAATCGAGCAAAAGTTTAAACAAAACAAGCGAGACTTTGGATCTGCGAATTCGAAGCAAGGGAAATGTGCCCTCAAACCATAGAACAAAGAACAAAGCCAAAGCAGGGCGGCCCAGGACAACCCGCCAAATCTGCAAGCAAAGAACAACACCGCGAAGCCGAAGAAGGACACGGGAAAGTGGTGTGAGGTCCATAAGAGCTCCACTCACAACACAAGTGAGTGTCGGGCCAAGCAGTCACTGGTGGCTGAATTAAGGCTTCGGAATCAGATGCATGTTTTGACTTTGAGTCAGAACCCGACAAGGGGAATAACAAAGGAAAACAGATTATCAATGCGGAGCCCAACGCCACCATTGCCACCACGAAGATCTAGAAGGAGGAACTTGAAGATCCAGAGGAGGAGGAGCGTCTCTTCCACTCCCAGAAGTGGGTAAAGGGTTCCCCACTACAGTTTATTGTCGATAACAGGAGCCAAAAGAACCTCATTTCGGCAAAGGTCGTGAAGCGGCTGGGCTTACCGATCACAACACATTCACAACCGTACACCATCGGGTGGCTTCACCAAGGACGGGATCTTCGCGTGAGCCAGCAGTGTCGCCTTCCATACAACATCAAGCCCTTCACGGATGAGGTATTGTGTGACGTTGCTCCCCTTGATGTTTGTGATGTATTATTAGGCCAACCATACTTATGGAAGCGACAAGCTGTGTATGAGTCAAGGCTTCGTGTTGTTATTATTACTTTGGGAAATAAGTTGTACAGGATACCAGAGGTAGCACCGCCTACCGCCATCTCTTTGGTTACTACAAAACAATGCAGTAAGCTCATTTCCAAAACCGGGAAATTTGTTTTCCTGATGATACGCCCTCAGGGAAAGAAGAAGACGGTGGCCATGACCTCCAGACAGGGCCCCTCCGCATGACAACAATAGATGGACAAGGTCGTGGAGGAGTACGAGGACATCTTCACCTCCCCCGCAGGGGTTCCTCTGCACTGTCAGGTCAAGCACTCCATCGATCTGACCCCAGGTGCGTCGCTGCCCAATGGACCAATCTATCGGCGCTCCGTTCTGGAGAACGACGAAATCAAGAGGCAGATTTAGGAGCTGCTGCAGAAAGGTCACATCCAATCGAGTTCATCGCCCTATGGGAGCCCGATCGTGTTGGTACAGAAGAAGGATGGGACTTGGAGACTCTGTATTAACTATCGGGCACTGAACAAGATCACTATCCAGAATAGGTACTTGATCCCACAGATTGATGACTTTCTAGACCAACTGAAGGGGGAAAAATATTTCAGCAAGATCAACCTGAAATCAGGATATCACCAGGTACCAGTTGAACCCTCTAATGTGTGGAAGACTGCCTTCCAGCAACCTTCATGAGGCTGATGGATGACATCTTGTGGCCATTCATCAACTCATTTGTAGTGGTATACTTGGATGACATCCTGATCTTCAGCCAGAGTTGGGAAGAGCACCTCCACCACATCCGATAGGTTCTCCAAACACTGCGACAACACAAGCTATGTGCCAATTTGAAGAAATGCACTTTTGGCATGACCCAGGTTCAGTATTTGGGATACATTATTGATGAATGGGGGATGCATGTGGATCCAGCCAAGATCCAAGTCATTCGGGATTGGCCAGCTCCAACCACTCTGACAGAGCTCCACAACTTTCTGGGTATTACCAATTTCTACCACAGGTTCGTGTTGGGATTCTATCATATCACTTGTCCCTTGAGTCAAGTTACGAATGGAGGAGTGAAAGCAAAATTCTTTTGGTCTGAATCTCAACAGAAGGCATTCACAGAGTTGAAACATCGCCTTTGCTCTGCACCAGTGCTCACATTACCAGACTTGCAACAACCATTTGAGATCGAGACAGATGCCTCTGACTATGCTATTGGGGCAGTCCTTACTCAACAGGGGCATCCAGTGGCATATCACAGTGAGACACTTTCAGACACAATCCGAAAGTATCCCACTTATGACAAAGAGATGTATTCCATTGTGCAGGCCTGCCGACAATGGAAGCATTACATTTTGGGGAAGGAAATGGTCATTCACACAGACCATCGGTCTCTGTAGTTCATACAGACACAAGGGAAGTTGCAGAATGATCGCCATCAAAAGTGGTGCACATACCTGCAACAATTCCATTTGAATATCAAGTATAAGAAGGGTAGCACCAATAATGTTGCAAATTGCCTCAGCCGACCACCGATCATGGTGTTAACCACCGTGTTCAACTCTTGTGCGCATGAGACTTCTAATTGGTCACTTCTCTACAAAAGCGACCTAGAATTCGGCCACACATACAAGACGCTCTTGGAGGGTCAGCAAATTCCAGATTTTCACCTCTAGGATGCCCTATTATGCCACTTGGGACACTTTTGTGTTCCTTCAAGCGAGCGTGCCAAGATGATTTGGGAAGCACACTACAGTCGGGCCGCCGAGCATTTTGGGGTCGAGAAAACGGTGGCAGCATTGCAGAAGTATTTCTATTGGCCGAATCTTCGACAGGATGTCATGAAGTACATCAGATCCTGCACTGCCTGCGCTATTGCCAAACCGACCATCAAGAAGCAAGGACTCTATACTCCGCTGCCTACCCCTAGGTGACCTTGGGAATCCATCTCCATGGATTACATGTCTGGCCTTCCTTCTACTAAGCATGACAACGATTGTGTTTTTGTGGTCTTCGACAGATTCTCGAAGAGGGCCATTATGGTGGCCTGCAAGAAGAATATCACAGCAGAAGCCACTGCTAAACTCTTCTTTGAATGAGTGCGGGTGCACTTTGGGATCCCACAGTCTATCATCTCAGATTGGGACAGCAAGTTCCTCAGTACATTTTGGTCTAGTTGTTGACCACTACATGTCAACAACCCATAGCAGTACACCCCCTTTTTTCGCAAAAGGGATAGCGCTTGATCAATGTGTTCGTGCGTTTCGACTATCATCATCAGCCTGATCATGTTATATTGTAAACCCTTTTTTGCATGTGTAAATTGTAAATAATCTCAGTAGATCCATGTCGTGTATGTAATTGCCTAGGTAAACCTAATTTTTTGATGACGATCTACATTTTGGAAGGTTTTTTGTCTCACCGATCCATGATCAGCAGAGTTTTCCTTCAGCCTTACCCCAAAGCCGGAATGGATTTTGTCACCAGAATGTTAGGTGAGTCCTAGTGTGTTAGATCGAGTCTATGTAAAAGTGATTTGAGAATAATCCTAACTATTTGGTTAGGTTATTTTATTACAAATTGCTTGATCTGCTAGATTATATTTGTCGCAGAACTGGGTAGTCTGTGAGGGTCTTGTTCAAATGGGTTTTCCCCCTTGAGATGTAAAAATGTGAAAGTCATGATGTAAAATGTCTTGAGGGTTAGAAAAATAATTTATCCCCTCATAGGTCCTAGGTCCTAGCTAAATTTAAATTCTCCAGAGGTAAAATTCGTGGGTTCTTTAAAAAATTAAATCTTAATTGGTCCATGGACTAAGGTTAGTTGATTATTTTGCTAAATTTTATGTCTTAGGTCCCTGGGGTTAAGTCAAAATCAAAGTTTTGAGGAAATAAATGCAAAATTTTAATTTTTAAATATATTAAAATGCATTTAATTGAAAAATTTGAAATTTCCTCAATATTTAAAATTTCGACGAATGAGATTAAAAGAAATTTTGATCCTCATCAACGGTCGAGATCACTTTGACAAGGATCACTTGAACTAGCCGTTGGGAAATTTATCTTTAAATAGGGGGTCAGTTGTCAGTTGAGATCATTCGATCTTTGAGTCGTGTGCTAAGTGAAAGCTCTCTTGTAATCTTTTGTTTATGTGCAATAAAGAAAGACTTTGGGGTTAATTTCTGCTGGTGTTACTCTTCGTGGAAATGCTGTAAGATGTGTTATGTTCATGCATAGATTTCCTTTTAGCCATTGATGATAGCTTTATGAAGAGTGATTTAAGCACAAGTATCTTTCTTGATCACTAGAGTTTGAATGGTAATTTAATTTCTGGATATAATGGTAGGTATCTCTATTAGATCTGAATTTTATTATCGTTTTCTCACTCTACGTTAATGGTTGAATTGAGTTGTGCAGGGAATTTTTGATTTTGAGATCATCGGGCGTTCGGGGAAGTTTTCAATTGGACCAGCCAACTCCTAATTAGCATTTTCTGAAGGCCCAACTTGATTGAATCCTGGGCTTATCATTAGAAATTTCATTTGTTGATGCATGAAGGGTTTTTTGCGAAGCACCTCTCTTTAAATTAAAAATTTTAAAATTTTCTATGCAAAATTGATAAATCCGGCTTTAAAAGAGCCTCAGATTATCAGATTTGGGAGCGGAGTTGGACTCATACTCGCCAGATCTGGTAGATCTGCTACCCCTGTACATAGATCTGCAATTTTTTTTTAATTTTTTTTGACCTAGGGTTTCTAGGGTTTCATTTTTTTTGGGTATATCGGAATTCTGGGTGTTTGTTTTCAGGAACAGGTTGTAGATCTGAAGGTGAAGTTTAATTTTGAAGCCAGATCTAGGCCTTGGAGGGTAAGATCTGGCCTCAGAACCAGTTCTTGCAGAGGCATTATTTCTGTGGTCCAAGGGTTTTAAAATATCTTAAATCTGGAAACAGTTTCACAGGGGTTTCAATTAATAAATTTGAAGCAGAATATATCAAGTTAATATGGAAATTTCTGGGCTTTTTCTGAGGCTTTTTTTTTCGAAATCGTTTTGAAATCATTTCCGCTGTCTGATGTTTTCAATAGAGGATTTTCGGATTTGTTTGCTGGCTTGGGTTTGTCCTCTCTTGCTGCGTGCTTTTCTCATTTCTAGGAGATTTTCGAAGTTATTTCTACTGTCCGATTTGGGGTTTTAAATTCTTTAAATCTGGAAAGAAAATTCTCAAACAGAGTTTTGGGAAATTTCTGGGTATTTTATTGTTGCCTGGGGTTTTAGTTTCGTTGTTGCAGATAAACCCCCACTTCTCATCTCCATCCCATTGCGGCTCCCTCCTTCAACTCATCCATAGCCCTCCTCACGTGGTCTTCATAATCTTCAAACCCTTCCACGCAACCTGTTAACCCCTCATCAATGCCATCGCAGCCTCCTCGACCGCTGCCCATTCACAGCTCCTTCCTCCAGATTTGCGCCTATTGCTATGCCTACCTGCGATTCCTCAGTCTCGCCCTTGATCTGCACGTCCAAACATTGCTGCAAACCTGCGTTTCAATCCCCCAGATTTTCTCTCTCCTCCACGCTGCGTCCCTCTCTGTAAGCCCGAGCCTCATTGCATATATCTCCCGCAGCTGCTCACTACCTCTCCGTCGTCACTCCTCATCAACGCGCAACTACCATCCCAACCTGCAAAACAAACGTTCCGTCTTCCTCTTGCGTCCTCTGCTCCTCACTACGCACAACAAAAAACATTCGATTTTTTTTTATGTATACGGGTTAATAAGTTTAGAGCCTCACGATTTCATTTTTTTTTTATTTTGGTCTCTATGCATTCGTCGAGTTAGGGTTTAGGGTTAGCATCCTCCTTTTTCCTTTGATTTCATTAAGTTAGATAGGCTTATCATTTTTCATTGTTTTATGATTGTTTAGTTTAAATTTGGTTTCTATTCCTTCGCTAATTTTTGAGATTCGAATTTTATTTTCATTTTGATTTTTCCTTTTTTCATTTTAAATTTACTTTTGTTTTCATTTCTTTTTTTATCATTATTAAAATTAAAAAAAAAAAAAAACATCTAAAATATTAATTTTTTTTTTTTTTTGAAAAAGACTAATAAAAAATTGAAAATTCCTTTTGATGTCTTTTGTGGTATTAGTATTTATCATTTTACTATAGTTAAATGTGCTTAAATTTCTATATTTGAGGATTAACTATTTGAAAGTGGTAAATAATTTTAGGACCTGAACTGGTTAGCCTTAAAATTTCATGGTTGATTAAGGTATTTGTATCTCTTGAATTTTAATTGCTAAAGCATTGTGCATCTATTGAATATCTTACATCTATCTATCGTCATTGCTTGGATTATTTAATGCTCATTATATGTTAGA
Source organism: Pinus tabuliformis (assembly GCA_031772625.1). NCBI lineage: Eukaryota > Viridiplantae > Streptophyta > Pinopsida > Pinales > Pinaceae > Pinus > Pinus tabuliformis. Next base: position 302,628,363 of record CM062804.1, on the reverse strand, counting down.
CATTTTGCAAATATTTTCAAGCAATTGGTTTTATTGTGGAATCATTTACTTGGATCATTAACTCCATAAGGCACTGATATTAATCATTTAAAGTCTAATCAAGCTTAAGTATTGCTAAGCCTTAATCAAATATTTGATTGCCTCGTTGTGCCTCCCGAACTGTTTGTTCCTCAACTAGCTCTTCTTTTACATAGGGACTACCCCCTTAGCTTGTCGTAGGGAGGTGGCTTAAACGGAGAGATCGGGGATCAAGGTGATAGCCCTCAATCTGAGCGTTGTTGTAGTGCTTAGACACTCTATGCGACAACACCAGTCTTTGGTCAACGATGGACATCAAGCTCACTAAGTCCACAACGTTCCATCCCCAAACTGATGGTCAGACAGAGGTTGTCAACAGGATGATCGTACACATTCTGTGCATTTACAACTCAAAGCATCCACGCACATGGGATGAGAGCCTCCCCTATGTCCAGCACAGCTATAACCGGGCTCTCCACAGCTCCATTGGCCACAGCCCTTTTCAGGTGGGCTTGGGATTCTAGCCACTATGTCCCATTGATGTGGCCATGCCATTTGCAGCTACTTAGGCAGATTCGACTCATGTCTAGTCTGAAACCGATAAGGAAAACAACTTCATTGAGCACATCCAACATATCCTCCAGTAGGTCCATGACATTTTGGAGAAATCAAATGCCAAGTACAAGCAACGTCATGATCAACATCGAGTGCCACACAAGTTTCAGGTGGGCGACAAAGTCTGGTTGCATTTGCAAAAGGAACGCCTTACTGGAGCCTATCAGAAACTCAGACCACTCCGATATTGTCCTTACACCATTACCAAGGCCGTGGGAGACAATGCATTTGAGCTCAGCGTTCCCCCATTCCTTGGCCTACACCTAGTGTTCAATGTGGACTGCCTTCGACCATACTTCCCACCATTGCTAGACACATCAGACATTGCAGAACAACTCAAACCTACAAAGTTAAATCCAGATTGCATGGAACAAGCCACAACTGATCGGATCATGGACACGCAGATCAAGAACACCCGACAGCAAAGGATCCAACTATATCGAGTTGTCAAAGTAGGCCAACTCCTTCACCAGGGCAAGTGGCTCACCAAGGACCAAGTTCAGCAGAAGTTTCCCCATCTCATTGAGGCACTCAACGCAATGGGGACCATTGCTTCCTAAGGGGGGAGGAATGATCCAGGTGGATATTGGTGGCCACTTGACTATTCCACTTGGACCCGCGACAATGTCTCTTTCAGTTTTTCGGTTTCCTTTATTGTAGAACAATTTACTATTTTTCGCAGTTTTTCGGGTCTTGAACTTCCGGAGCTATTTTGAGGCCCTAAACGACGTTTTTAGGGAAAATGGAGAGACTTACAACATCCCAATGCGGTGTGCTAGTTTGTTTTCGGCCCTCTCTTTGAGATCTCTGAAACGAGGAATTATGATAGCCAAACGGAGATTGTATGCCAAAGTTACGACCCCGGGAAGTTGATGTACCAATTTACCGAAACGGGGCCCACAGTTTTGGCGCTTCATCTCCTAGGGTTAGGTTTTTGGATGTTTAGGGTTTTCCATTGTTTCTCAATAATAAATAGGCCTTTGAGCCTCATTGTAACACAGTTCAGAGGCATGTAGTCGCCACATCTCTTCTCAGAGATAAGCTACCATCGCCCTAGCTAGTTTATTTCCATTTCTGTTTGTAAGCATATTTCAGTATTTGATATTAATGGAATGAAGTATTATTTTGGTTGCACCTTTGTATTTATGATTATCTCTGTAATTTGTTGCGTTCCTGTTTAAATTCGGATCAAAATGAGGGTTTGTTTAGGGCCAATCACAGAAATAACAGTTCGGATTTCTGAAAGAAGGTTTCGGTGCTTCATCCAAGGAACACTGTTCGGTCAAGGTTATATATATTATAGTTTGGTGCTATGAAGAAGCCATTGTTCGGTGAAATAATAAGACTATAATTCGGTGCTATAAATGAGCTACAGTTCAGTGATAAAACCACAGTGTTTCGGTGCTGCTACAGTGATGACATTTTGGTCACATTACAGTGATATGTTTCAGTTGAATCTCAAGTGTGTCTATTGTTTGTTGCTATCACAGTATGCTCAGATAGGAGATGATCTCAGTGCTAAGAAGGTCAAATCAGAAGAGGAGTCAAGAAGAAGAAAAGAGCAGAAAAGAACTAGTGTCTTGGTCTTGGAGTGGCTATTAGGTCAAGGGTCTTGGTCTTGGTATTTGTCAATTGGAATCTCTATAAGAAGAATTTATGTGGGTTTTCCTCTCAAAGAGTGAGAGGTTTTGGCCGTGGCTAATATTCTACATTCTATGTCTCTTGTCTATTTATGTTCATGTATTGGTAGCTGTTTGATGAAGAAGAACACTAATAATCTAAGTAGAAAAAGATCCTAATCTAAAGAAGTAAAAAGCACTCACAAGTAGTTACCAATTTAAGAGAAATCACCTAATTATTGATGCCCTAGATTTCTCAACATGGTATTGGAGCTAAGGTGTCAAGGTCAAGAAAAGGGCATGTAATCAAAGAGACACTCAAGGATCGAATTTCAAGAAAGGCATCAAAGCAAGTCGAAGGATATCAAAGCAAAAGTTCAAGATCTACATTGAAGAATCAAACCCTAGATCGAAGAAGCAGTCTACACCAACAAAAGTTTTGGATCCTCTAAGTCATCATTAAAAGACCACAAAGACCCTCATCAAGTCAAAGAGATCTACAATGCAAGGTAGCCCAAAGTATAGACATCCAAGAGAAGCATTTCTAGGACTAAGATCACATCATCTTAGAGAAAGTCGAAACCCTAGAAGCATTTATGATCTGCACTCATTCACCACCAAAGAAGTCGAAGTATCTTGAAGGCTAGAAGGCATTGTCATCATCTTCAAAAGGCTATAAGGCAAGTTCCCTCTCATTGAAGCAAGGATCCCCTCCTTATCCTTAAACAAGATTATCCGAGGAAGCATCAAGACATTCTCATCAATCATCATCAACAAAGGGAGCTAGATCAAAAGGCGTTGTCATCATAAAAGGGGAAATCTCCTTTTATTGAAGAAGGGATTTCATTTGGAAGAAGATCACCCAAAAGGGGCACTAATACATCTTCATCAACCACCATCAAAGGGATCAAGTTGAAGATTTCATCTTCACTTGTCAAGTATCTTTTATTTTATAATCTAATCTAGTAAAATGTCTTCGTTTTGCAAGGAGATCTATAAGCTGGTTGGATCATCGAACTTCCTTGCATGGAAAAGGAGGATAGACATAGTCCTCGAAGAAAGTGAAGTCATGGAAAAATCTCCAAACCATCCAAAGGTCAAGCATTATCTAAATACATGGAAATGGATCAAAGGTCTCAAGGGATTCTTATGAAATCAGTCAAAGGTCCCCTCATTCTCTATAGATCAGGATTGGAGACATCATAAGAGATATATGATAAGCTGGTAGAACTATTCTCTGAAGATGCGATAAGAAAGGTCATATCACTTAGATCTAATCTACACAAATTGAAGGTATCAAAGGAAGAAGCGATATCTTCATAAGATCGCAACTGCAAGATCTGGGAAAGATGATATCAGATAATCCTCATTATTCTAAATGCACTAACTGATGAACAAAATAACAAATGTCTATGAGGATAAGAAGGCTATCCCATTCAACAACTTGTGGTTTCTATGCAAAATAGAAGAAGACAGGTTGAGGGCAAAAAGTATTCAAACATTTGTCGAAATGAAGAACATTGCTAAGATTCAATGCTATGAGCATTACAGGAAAGATTGTCCCAAGCTCAAAAAGGGAAATAAGAAGGAAGATAGAGAAGAAGTCCATTTCACCAAAGAAGTGGAGGAAGCTGAAAAAGGAAAAGCATTAGAAGCAAGAGCTTGTGACATCACCATAGGACAGCTGGAACAAAATCTATGGCAGTCAAATATGAAGGATATAGCTCTTGGGAACCTCATTGGAAACATAAGGAAAGGAAGAAGTCATCTAGGACAAGGCTCATCATACATCAAAAGGTAACATCTGTTGGATAGGGATATGCAAGATCCTCAAAATTCTTTGGTGGAATCTTCATTGGAAGGTTCGCTGATCTAGAGAGGTAGCAAGTGTTTCATCAGGAACTCCAACATGTGGAATTCATGGGATGATGGTATGATGACATAAGAGATGAAGCAGATCAAGGGGTTGAAGCTCTTTTCAATGAGGTACATATGCTTGTATTCGAAATTATAAAGTCATGATGTATGGTTGCATGTAACATGGATCATTGCTCTATGTTGAGAAGCATGATCAAAGGAAAGGAATCTCCTCCTATGAAAGGATGCCAGAAGGAATGGGTCACACTAGATGAAATCAACATAATATGTCCTTATATGAAGTATGAGGTTATTGACTACAATTGAGGAACTCCGATTGAAAGCTCCTGGGAATGAAATGTGTGAAGAAAGGAAGGAAGAGATCGTGAGATATGCAACCATGGTAAAGACAGTCAACATCCAGAAGACCAAGAAGATTTGACTAGGATATCTCCATGAAAGATATGACGACTCTAATGGAGTCTAAAAAAGAAAGAGCCCCTTGACAATATATATCTTTGGGAGATATGTCAACATGTATGTAAGATGCTGATGCAAACTGGAAGATGTCATGATGAAAGGCCATCATAAAGGTAATTTTGATTTAAGTGTTCATTTCTTATTTTGAACAAATATCTCGATGGGCTTATGCAGTATTGCCAAGGGAAGAACTATGGATGTCTTCCAAGAGGACCATGTAGAAGGATGTAAGATCCTTCCGAAGAAGATAGCATGGAGAAGGCAATTTGACATGAAGCAAGGCCGGATATAGACTGATGGATTACTTTCTGATGAAAGGAACGATGACATGACTAACCCATGGATGAAAGTGATGGATGGTTTGTGCCCTATGAAGAAGTCCCAAAGGATGAAGACTCCATGACAAAGAAGAAATACATGACATCGAAGGAAGGAGTTCTTCAAGCAGCTGATTGTCCTGTTATCTCCACCTAAGGAGCTACTGTAAGTCCCTAATTAAGAGGGAACCTGGAAATAAGTTTCTTACTTGGAAGCTATGTTGTAGGAAACGTAGGGCAAGGGGGCGTTTTCGTACGGAAACGGGTACGAAACGCTGAAACACGTTTGGTACGGCCCTGAAACGCGTTTCAGGCCGTACTGCCACGTTTCCCGAAACTGAAACGTGGCCAGTACGGCCTGAAACGCGTTTCAGGGCCGTACGACTCACATTTTAGTGTTTTACTTGTGTTTTTTGTTTTTTTTTTTAAATTTAGTTTGTTTTCTAATTTATTTTTAGGTTATCCTAGTGACTTCTAGTTGCTTCTAGATGCTTGTCTAAAGTTATAAAAGTGAACTTTTGTCCTAGTGTTGATATGCAATTCATGGTAATGTTAAATTCTTAAAGTAAAAGTGATATTCTCCTTTATTTTTCATTTTCATCCTTTTACTTAAATTTTTAACATTACCATGAAATGACTCAGGATGTTTGAGAGTGGTTTCGCCCTCATTGGATTTCATATGGAGAAAGTAGAATTTTACATCTCACTCAAAATCCAACAGACTTATCTGTTTTTCAGGATTTCAGGATTAGGGGGATTGCAATGTTTCCATTGGATTTTATCATGTACTAGGGTATGGAACTTGTATTTAATCAAGAGAACCAAGCCCTCTATGCAGGGGAGACTCCCAATAATGAAGAGCATGTAGGGTACTAGGGTATGAAACTTGTATTTAATCAAGAGCACTAAGGTCATTTGACTATGTAGGAGGAGACTCCCAATCAAGCACGAGACAAGAAATTAGAAATTTCTCGTGGCTGATTTTGGATATTTCTATTTTCATTATGTGATCATTCATGAGTAAATGTGATGTAAATTTAGAGACTTATAGTTTATGCATTGACAATTGACAATTTTATCATAATGTAATAAATTAGAATGTATCATATATGCTTTATGATTGCACATATTTCTTAAATGTCCTAATATATATATATATTCGCGTTTCCCCGTTTCCAAAATTTGTGGAGGTCGCGTTTCGTATCGCTTCCCGTTTCGGAAACTCGTACCCGTTTCCCCGTTTCATGCAACTTAGCTTGGAAGAAACTTGGAAATTCCTAAGCCAAGAGGGAGATTAGGTACATTCTTTCCATAGGAATGAGTACATTCCTTTATTGGAATAGATATGTCCTCCCTAATTAAGAGGGAGAGATAGACACCACATTCTGAATGGAGGATTGGGTAATCATCTGGCATCCAATACCCTTTGAGGATGAGATAGGGCATCCAAGATAAGAGTAATCATGGAGGACTAATATTCTTTGAGGACTGGGAATCCAAGATAAGAATAGTCCTGGTGGAACACACCCTGAGAACCCGGTGTTGAAGAAAGTGAAACTAGGTTTGGTCTTCATAAGTGTAATTTTGATCTTTGTACTTGTAAAAGAAAAGAAATATTATTTTTGTAAATTGTAAAAATGAGTTTCTTGCTCATTTAATAGGTTAAGCACATGTTTGAGTGCTTCTAGGAAAGTCAAAAAGTCAATGTAATTGTTGAAGACCCATGTGGGCATGTTACATTATGTAACCTATGCATTAGAGTCAAAATAAATATGTCAAAGAAGATCCTCCAAAGAAAACACAATTCTCCTCTTCAAGTCGGCTCAAGAAATGATTTTTTTTATGCACAAATGTCAAGTCGGCCTAAAAGGAGGGACATACTCCTATATATAGGGCAATATAACCTCACCATTAGACCATCAAGTGATCTCTGAAATCAGCGAAGAGAAGAGGCAAGAAAGAGGTGCGAAAAAGAGCAAGAAGGGTGCTTCTAGGGAAGCAAAGAAGAGAAGAAAGAAATCTGAATTGGGGAGGACTGTTTTAGGACTCTTTTCTATCACACGTGCGAAGAAGGAAGGACATTTCTACAGTCATATCAGATATAGAAGTGCAGGAACTTAAAAAGGGTTCGATTGGGCTAAGGAGAGGCTCAAAATAGGCCTCCATATCCAACGAAGTAGGTGCCATCTCAAGCGAAGGAAGGGAGAAGCAAAAGGAGGTCAATTACAAGCCTAAATCAGCCACATGTGCGAGAATCCAGATCTGCAGTAGGGTTTAGAGGATCTGCCTCTAAATCAGAAGTATACCTCAAGGAAGAGCCTCATTATCTAGCCTTAGTATCACATTGAAGGAAGACTATCAAGCGAGGAAGAGAAAGAAAAGAAGACACCAAAATAGAGGTCTCTAAGGGGACATAGGGTTTCTGCAATAGTGCTACCAGTTGCCGGAAGAAGTGCAAAAGGAGAAATCAAGGTGAAGTGCAGAAGGAGGCATCAGTTGAAGGACAAGGGAAAAGAGACTTTGTCTTGTGCTTGGAGGATCTACTTGTCAAGGGTCTAGGATTTGGCATTTGTTAATTGAAGCTTCAATAAGAGAAATTTGCAGAAGGGTTTTCCTCTCTAGGTGAGAGAGGTTTTGCCCTGGCTGAGAGCCAACATCTTGTGTTCTTGTCTCCTTTTATTTTGGTAACTGTTTGATGAAGTAAGAGAACACACATTGATAATAATAAGAGAAGATTGTGCTAATAAGAAAAGTAAAAGTACTTCACAAATTGTTATCATCGATAGAAGAATCTCACTATAACCCAGATGCCCTAGATTCTTCAACATGGTATCAGAGCTAAGGTGACACATCAAGGAAGGGAATCTCAAGAGCACATAGAAGATTGAAGCATTAAGATCAAGAAGCAAGGGCACACAAAGGTTGAAGCATCAAATCTACAAGTAAGAGTTCCAAATCCATCAAAGATAAGAAGGATTACCATCTCCTCTCCTAGATCCATCAAGAAGAACTATCATCCTGGGAACAAAGAAAGAAGAAAGCCTTCCATCTAAAGGCATCTACAAGAAGGTTCATCCAAGAAGGCTTACATCAAAGATTCATCATCTTCAAAGGAAGGTACTCAGATCCAGGCCCATCATTGAAGATCTTCAGATCTACACATTGAGAAGTTTTCATCAACAAGCAAATCCATCACAAGGCACCTTGAAGGAAGAATCTTGAAGAACTCCAAGCTCTGAGAAGCTGAGACTTCATTCATCAAGGAAGCAACAAGATTTCCTTATCACTAACACTCTCAAGCAAGTATTTTTATGTCCTCTTTTGAAAATATCAAAATGTCTTTTTGCAAGGAAAGCAACAAATTGGTCGAGACTACTAATTTCTTTGCATGGAAAAAGAGGACTCATCTACTTCTCAAAGAAAATGAACTTCCAGACCATGTCAAAGGGAGTGTCACTGTTCCTGTTAAGGAACAAACTCAAGCCCTAGCAAAGTATAATAAGGATGAAACAAGGGCTCAAAGGATTCTGATAGAATCCATCAAGGACCCTCTCATTCCTTATGTTTCCAAACTTGAAACATATAAAGAAATCTATGATACGCTGGTGGAGCTATTTTCAGTTAGTACAACTAGAGAAGTGATATCATTGCATAATGAACTATACAAAATGAAGATATCCAAGGAAGAAGGAATAACTCCCTACTTCATGAAGGTCTCTGAGATGAGAGACCAACTGCAAGAACTAGGAGAAGTTATGTCAGACAAAGAGATGACAACTGTGGTGCTCAATGCATTACCTGAGGAATGGGGCAACTTCACATCAAGTATATATGCCAAGAAGGAAGCCACCTCGTTGAATGAACTTTGGTCTCTATGCAAAATTGAGGAGACTAGACTCAAAGCCAAGGATGATGTGGGATCAAAAGAGCAGGCATTTGCTACTATGGCCAAGAGAAAAGGAAAATTTGGCAAGTTTGGTCCACAGAGAAAGGGCACAAGGGATATGTCCAAAGTCCATTGCTTCAGCTACCAAGAGTATGGACACTATGGGAGGGATTGTCCTAAGTTTAAGGACAACAATAAGAGGAAACGAGAAAAATCTCACATTACCCAAGAAGTGAAAGAAGAAGATAAGAAGCAGAAAAAGGAGGACCCTCCGGATCTCTGCTATGATTGAAATCAACTTCTTCACATAAGTCCTCTTTAAAGTTTTGGGTATCATAGGAACATGTAGCAGTAGGATAGAATGCATGATTTATGAGAATGGCATCTTCAGGTATATAGGAGCATTAGGTAGAGATAGCTCAGATAAAGATATTCATGTAGGAAGGATGAAGCGATTTGATAACCTCATCAATGCATAAAGGAATGATCGTGATCAAGAAGACTCATCTTAGAAGGTCTCTATCATCAGCAGAAAGGAGCATTTGCAGGATGAGGACTACTAGGATCCTCCGATGGAATCTTCAATAGAGGGTTCATGACTTTAAGGAAAAGCAAATGTCTCAATAAGAATTCCACTTATGGGGATTCAAGAAAGGATGATATGTAGGCAAGAAAAGATGTAGCAAAGCAAAGGAGATTGAGGTAATCTCAATCTAGGAAGCTATCAAAGGAAGCTGAGATGATCAAGGAAAGAACTAAGATGAGGTATGTATGCATCTATGTTTTCAGTTAAAGTCATGTCATCATTTGTAAGCACAGGGAATTGAATCATAAGATGAGATCTCTTTCATTGTGATATGCATGAAAGCATGGATCACACACTGAAAAAGGTCAACATGAGAAATGTCCTCATATGGAATATGAGGTAGTTGACAAAGAAAAAGCTAAAAAGAAGCATATGAGATAAAGAGATCAGGGATAAAAGGACACCATGGACACTAGGAAGAAACATTTTGACAGATTTGTTGAAGGCATCTCCCGGAAGAAGGCATGAGAATTATGACAAAGGAAGAAAAAGATCAAAGGACCCTTGACACTTGGAAAGGCCTTAGAGATGTAAAAATGCAGGATGTTGATGATTCAAGCCAACACGATGTCATGATGGAAAGCCATCTCCTAAGGTACTATTTGATTTAATGCTATACTTTAATTTCTTAAACTATATCTGGATAGGTTCATGCAGGGCCACTGAAACAAGGGTTGTAAGTGCAAGTACAACTAGCATTCATGTGGTGGATGGAAATTCCTGAAAGAAGCATGAAGAAAAAGAAGTAGCCATATGACAAACGTTCCATATATGTATCAAGAAGGCCACTTTCCATGAAGAAAGGAATGACATGACAAACCAAGAAGGAAAGTGATCGATGGCTGATGCCCTACAAGGAAGAAGCTCGACTGAATTTCATGACATCAAGGAAAGAAAGTGATCAAGCAGCTAAAGGACCCACAAGAAGCAGTTGCTGATGGAAAGGAGAGTCCCTAGTTGAGAGGGAGTTCTGGCAAGTCCCTAATTAAGAGGGAGCTTGGGTAAGTCCTTGGTCAGAGGGAGCTTGGGTACATTTCTTCATAGGAATGGGAATATCTTCCCTAGTTGAGAGGGAGAGATAGACACAACATGCTTGTCTTCACTTGGGAAGAAAGAATGGAGGATTGGGTAATCATCTGGCATTCGATGCTTTTTGAGGATGTGCATCCAAGATAAGAGTAGGTAAGAGGACCGATATTCTTTGAGGGCTGGGAAGTTGGGAACCCAAGATAAGAATAGTCCTAGAAGGTCATACTCAGTGAACACCCGAGTGGGTATGTATCTTGAGAGACAATGATGAAGGTGTCTATAGTCATTGGTCTCGCCAACATTGTGCTATGATCTATTGAGAGATAGAGCTGTCAGTCAAGGTCTTGTTGTGGAAACAATGTTGGTTACTATGATGTTATAACAGATGGATTGCTAATCCGATTTCTGTTATGTGAATTCTTCAGATTGAAAATGACCAAATACCTTGTAATGATTTATGAATACTGTTGGACACCTAATCCTCAATAGGTTAGTGTGGAAGCCGAATAGACAAAAGCAGTCCAAGAGACCTTGGGATGTGAAACCCAATGGTCACAAGTTGGTCACAACATGTACTATAAATGTAAATAATTTGTTAATAAAAATGTACTGTCATGTTTTATCTTTCATATTGTTCTTGCTGCCCATGTGTGTTTAACATGGTATCAGAGCGGGCGATTACTGGTCCTACTCCAATGTGAGCCACTTGTTTTGTGGTCTCTATATATATGTCAGTTCTGCCTTTCTCCTAATCAGAGTTGATCAGAATTGCCACCTTATAAAGCGTTTTACTGTGTGCATTAAAAACGCTCCTTGCTCAGACCTGCCATTTCTGCCCATTACTTGTAACGCTCCATTAATTCATTGTCTGCCAGAAATCCGCTGCCTCTCCTACCTGACCTCTGGCACTGTATACGCTGCACTTGACTCTGGCTATTTTAAGACTCTCTTCTGCGTTACCTGACCTCTGGCATTATATACGCTATCTCTGACTGAAAATGTTGTTTCATAGCCAGCGCCCTGACCCAGGACGCCGTTAGTTTCCTACAACCCGCGTCGACGCTTTCCCTGGAATTGGCACTACGAACTTTTTCATTGATGCATAGGTTTTTCCTCGAACTAAGCCCTAATGCTAGGATTTTAGCTGTGCTTCCGAGTTCTTTTTGCTGGTAATCGTTCAGAAGGCAAAGTTCGGCTAAGACTTTCTCCATTTCGTGGACCGTGCGAGTGCAGTAGATGAGTTTCCCCACGCTGGGATCTGAGAACTGGTAATGAGGGAGAGAAGGGTTATTCTTTTCCTTGTTCCGGTGGGCATTTCAAGCAAGCAGTGGCCCTTGGCGTTCTGGGCACGCTTCAGCTCCATCATATACTGGTATTGCTCTGGGCAGATGTGCTCGTAAGGGAAGTTAAAGAGCATGGTATTCACTTGTATGACGTTTCGAACAATCAACATCTAATTTGGTGCGTGAAATATGTAACTTGATGTTATTATCCGCTCATTGGTACATTCTGGAATAGAATGGAATGAATGACAGGCAGTAGAAAGGCGTGATTTGATTCATAGTATGCTATTCGATTTATGGTGTATATGAATGGTGCGATTCAGTTCATAGTGTAAATGTTCGATTCATAGTATGTGATTCACTGTGCGTTGAAGTCCACTAGGAGTTAATCAAGGTAGCAGAAGGCGTTCGACTCAACAACCAGATTGAATCCCTTTCCCAGATTGTAGATGGGGGAATGTGATTATAAAGACTAAGATTCCTTCTCTTACAACCACCGAGTCAAATTAAAGAAGCCAGGATACGTAATTGTAAACATACAAAACCTCTGCGGATTCTCTACCAAAAGAGGCTCCTCGCCAACAACCACCATTGCTGGTCTTGTTTTAACAAGAATGGAGATATATACAAGTGCCTAGATGCGAAAACAGGGCTGAGACCTCAAGAATGGATAATGAACCTACTGAAATGCGGATGACTTGAGATAAACCTGCTGAAATTAAGATAACTTGGACTGATTTAGTACCGAGATTGTATGCACCACAGGTTCTATATATTCGTTGGGGAATTTGATCTATGGCGCGTCTCTGGCTCGATCGAAGGGCTGTTGAATGAATTGAAGGGAGGCTCGAACCACTGGTCTGTTGACTCCTAATAAGCTCCAACCCTTTAATTCCAGGAGATCAAATTATTTTGAAGTGCAGCTTACTGTATTAATTCCAGAGGAGATCGCCCAATCATCGCTGCTCCTCTCCGGTGTTCTACCCCAAATTGTATCCCCTGCAATTTGCTCAAATAAAGTTCAGAATCTGTCTCTCTCCAAATAATGGTATGCTGGTGCCGATTCGAATTAATTAAATATAGGTATTTTACCCAGTGGTATTTTACAGTGGTATACTAGAGGAAAAAAGGACAAGTTTACTTCGTCCAATGCTGGTGCTGATAAAACATTCAGAGGTTTGTTGGAATTTGTTGTTGTAACTGTGTTAACTTGTGACCCGAGGGCTTGCTCCAGTTTTATGAGGCGTTGTATCATGCCAAACAGTACTCCTGCCAGATGAAAAAGTACCTAGGATGCCCTCTACCAGTGTTGTGATGGAAGTTCCTCCTTGAACCTTGGGTGTAAAATTGATAAAATACACTGTATTTCTTGAATAGATATCTGTGTCCTTGCTGATATATATTTCTGAGTGGAAAAACAAGTATTTTATTTGTTGTAGCATTTGAGTTTCATTGTTTGGGAATGCACAATATACTTTCCTTGTATATGAATGCAACCAACCATCGTTGTGTGTGGATTTGGAGAATAAGTAGAGTTAAAATCTAGCTTTTGATTCATTCCTCAAGGAATAATCTCATTTGATTGTTGTAGTTTTCTGAGAGAACAAACTTTGAGAATACCTTGTAGTGACATTGGTTCATAGTTGGCTTAAAGTGTAAGTTTAACATTGGAGAAAATGGCCAGAATCAATGAAGTATTAGAGTTCCTCAAAACTCTGATATTGTCTACTACTCATGATACATTAAAAGTCAGCAAAGTTTCTCTCACAGACATTCAGGTCTGTCTACAAAATGCACAGGAAAAGATCGATTTTTTGCAGCTTGAATCTCAGCTACAGCAAGAAGAATTAAAACAGAGGAGTCATTCTGAACATGTTTCTGTTCAGAACATTGAGACTGCAACCCATCAGAAGCAAGTCAATATGTTATAGTTGGTTTAGATTTAGTACCCAATAAAGTAGCAGTTGTACATGCAGATGCAGAAACTCAGTCTGCACTTCCCAAGCCCATCATCGGACCTTGGGAACAGCTTGTCCACAACAAGCACAGAACCGACCTTGGATATGAGAAGGACTTGTCCTTTCATATTCCAGACTACTTAAAGCTCATTCAGTTTCAGAGTGTTGGATTCATTCATGACAGTTCACATCCAGCTGTTCCAGATTCTGCTCCTCTTCCACAGCAACAACAACAACAACAGATTGTGAAATGCCAACACTATGACCGAGTTGGCCATTTGAAAGATCACTGTTTTGATCTTCATCTATGTAAGCATTGTCATAAAACCACCCATTCTTCACGCAGATGCTTCAGAAATAAACGTCCTGCAAGAATAAAGATTCATCTTGGATGGATCGCTTCTTGGCAATGGGCATGAACAGCCAAGAAGATATTCCAAACACATGTCAGAACTTGTTCCAGAGTATTGAACAGTCTTGCAGTTGAGTTTTCTCCATCATCTCACCTTGTATCTGACAGGGGGGGGGAAATGATGGTCATCTACAAGCTTCAAAGTCACATCAAGCGAGCTTGAGCCACAACCTGCCATACTAGATTCAGAGTTGTAGCCAGAAACAAAGATGCCCCTGAGCATGCCTCTAGTTGGTAATCTGGGACACTTCCTCTCACAGAAGACTTCACCTTCTTGCCAGTTTCGGAAGAATTCCAGGAATAAAATTGAGAACACTTCCTCTAGCAGAAGACTCCAGCTTCTTGCCAGTTTTGGAAGAGTTCTAGGAATTGCATTAAGCATTCTAGAGTTGTTGGTCATCCTTAAACCATCACAGGTTGAGACTTCCCTTTTCAGGTTGAAGTTTTCCCTTTTATGCAGGGTGAGACCTCCCTTTTATGGTTGAAGGTTTCTCTCTTCAAAACAATAGGAGCACTTCCTCTGGCAGAAGACTTCAGCTTCTTGCCAGTTTTGGAAGAGTTCCGGGAACTGCACTAAGCGTTCCAGTGTTGGTGGTCATCCTTAAACCACCGCCCTTTATACCAACATTTCAGAGAGCACATTCAGCCTAGTGCTGCCATGCATTTTTGCACATTTTGTATTACAGCTCTCTTCTTGGACTGATACATAACCCTTTGGATTAAGGGGGGGAATGTTGGACACCTAATCCCCAATAGGTTAGTGTGGAAGCTGAATAGACAAAAGCAGTCCAAGAGACCTTGGGATGTGAAACTCGACGGTCACAACATGTACTATAAATGTAAATCATTTGTTAATAAAAATGTACTGTCATGTTTTATCTTTCATATTTTTCTTGCTGCCCATGTGTGTTTAACAAATACCTCCCTAGTTAAGAGGGAGTGTCGAAGAAAGTCTAACTAGGTTCAGTCTTCATAAGTGTAATTTTGATCTTTGTACTTGTAAAAGAAAAGAAATATTATTTTTGTAAAATGTAAAAATGAGTTTCTTGCTCATTTAATAGGTCAAGCACATGTTTGAGTGCTTCTAAGAAAGTCAAAGAGTCAATGTAATTGTTGAAGACCCATGTGGGTTTGTTACACTATGTAACCTATGTATTAGAGTCAAAGAAATATGTCAAAGAAGATCCTCCAAAGCAAAGACAAGTCTCCTGTTCAAGTCGGCTCAAGAAATGAATTTTTTTATGCACAAATGTCAAGTCGGCCTGTCAAGTCGGCCTAAAAGGAGGGACATACTCCTATATATAGGGTAGTATGACCTCACCATTAGACCATCAAGTGATCTCTGAAATCAGCGAAGAGAAGAGGCGGGAAAGAGGTGCGAAAAAGAGCAAGAAGGGTGCTTCTAGGGCAGCGAAGAAGAGAAGAAAGAAATCTGAATTGTGGAGGACTGTTTTAGGGCTCTTTTCTATCACACATGCGAAGAAGGAAGGACATTTTTGCAGTCATATCAGATCTAGAAGTGCAACAACTTAAAGGGGTTCGATTGGGCTAAAGAGAGGCTCCAAATAGGCCTCCATCTCTAGCGAAGTAGGTGCCATCTCAAGCGAAGGAAGGGAGAAGCAAAAGGAGGTCAATTACAAGCCTAAATTAGCCACACGTGTTAGAATCTAGATTTGCAGTAGGGTTTAGAGGATCTATCTCTAAATAAGAAGTATACCTCAAGGAAGAGCCTCGTTATCTAGCCTTAGTATCACATTGAAGGAATACTATCAAGCGAGGAAGAGAAAGAAAAGAAGACACCAAAATAGAGGTCTCTAAGGGGACCTAGGGTTTTCTGCAATAGTGCTACTAGTTGCTGGAAGAAGTGCAAAAGAAGAAATCAAGGTGCAGTGCAGAAGGAGGCATCAGTTGAAGGACAAGGGAAAAGAGACTGTCTCTTATGATTGGAGGATCTACTTGTCAAAGGTCTAGGGTTTGGCATTTGTCAATTGAAGCTTCAATTAGAGAAATTTGTAGAAGGGTTTTCCTCTCTAGGTGAGAGAGGTTTTGCCCTGGATGAGAGCCAACATCTTGTGTTCTTGTCTCCTTTTATTTTGTTAACTGTTTGATGAAGTAAGAGAACACACACTGATAATAATAATAGAAGATTGTGCTAATAAGAAAAGTAAAAGTACTTCACAAATTGTTATCATCAATATAAAAATCTTACTATAACTTAGATGCCCTAGATTCTTCAACACTCGGGTGGGGTATGTTCCAGGAGAGACAATGATTAGGGTGTCTATAAATCATTGGTCTCACCAGCATTGGGCTTAGATCTTGTGGAGAGATAGAGCTGTTAGTCAAGGCCTTGCTACATGACAATGCTGGTTGATATGATGCTATACAGATGGGTTACCAATCCAATTCTTCTTATGAGAAATTCTTCAGATTGAGAATGACCAAATACCATTATGAATACCTCCCTAGTTAAGAGGGAGTGTTGAAAAGTGTAACTAGGTTCAGTCTTCATAATGAGATGTAATTGTGATTTTTGTAAATTATGTAAAGAAGAAAATAAAATTATTATTGGCTTGCTTTGCGGGTTTCATGAGCAAGAGATTTTACTTTTAGATGGCTCCCATTGAGAGCCTTTAGGATTTGTCAAATAGAGTCAATTTCATGTATGAAGAACCCTTCTTGGGCATGTTACAAATGTATTTAAGTCTATAGGATTGTCTAATAGACCTCCAAGACAAGCACATGTTATTCCTCTGCAAGTCAGCTTCAAGATGAAGTATAGATCTCATGTCGACCGACCTTATTTGGACATACAACCCTTCATAAGAATAGGTCGACTTCTATTCATAGGAGACTACTATAAATAGGCACCTCGGCCTATTCCATAGAGACAAAATTTCAGACATCTCTCTGAGTTTTTCAGGTGGACAATTGCAAAGATAAGTTTGGATCTCTCCGAGATTTTGGGTGGCTAATGCAGAGGCAGGTTCGGATATCCTTGTGGTTCAGTGAGGAGACTACTACTAGGTGTTGAAAGGAGACTACAGTTCGTTGAAGAGTCAAGAAGTTTGGATGGAACTCAGAGAAGTGATGAAGGGAAAACGAGGATTTGTTTAGGGCCAACCACAGAAATAACAGTTCAGATTCTGAAAGAAGGTCTCGGTGCTTCAGCAAAGGAACACCGTTTGGTCAAGGGCATATATATTACATTTTGGTGCTATGAAGAATCCACTATTCGGTGCAATAATAAGACTATAATTTGGTGCTATAAAGGAGCTACAGTTCAGTGATAACACCACAGTGTTTTGGTGCTGCTACAATGATGACATTTCGGTGACATTACAGTGATATGTTTCGGTTCCATCTCAATTGTCTCCTATATGTATGCCCAGATAGGAGATGATCTCAGTGCTAAGAAGGTCAAATCGGAAGAGGAGTCAAGAAGAAAAAAAGAGCAGAAAAGAACTAGTGTCTTGGTCTTGGAGTGGCTATTAGGTCAAGGGTCTTGGTCTTCGTATTCGTCAATTGGAATCTCTATAAGAAGAATTTGTGTGGGTTTTCCTCTCAAAGAGTGAGAGGTTTTGGCCCTGGCTGATAGCCTACATTCTGTGTCTCTTTTCTATTTATGTTCATGCATTGGTAGTTGTTTGATGAAGAAGAACACTAATAATCTAAGTAGAAGAAGATCCTAATCTAAAGAAGTAAAAAGCACTCACAAGCAGTTACTAATTGAAGTGAAATCACCTAACCATTGATGCCCTAGATTTCTCAACAATATCTAGATGCCCAAAATGGCAATCCTCAGCAAAATAATCTAGCCAAAATATTAGTGAGACAATTTGTCTCGACTCTCACCCGACAACTGATCTCAGCTTCGAAATTGGCTATGTCTGGGCTACTCGAAATCCCTGCGTTAGCCTCTGCGCAAGCTCTACTCACACTGCATATGGAGCTGCTCTGATCATGTCGTTCTGCCCAACTCAGTCACTAGAGATGACTCACTTGGCCTCCTAGAACCTCTTCTGGCCACTAGCACCTGAATCGACCTCCACTCCAGCTAAATCGAACTGCCCTCTGAAGCCTTTTGTGTAGTCCTTGCGCAACCTCATTGAGGAATAATGCGGCTCTCTTGTTGCTGACTCTCGGGCACTGGAAATCCATCAGAAATCACCTAACCATTGATGCCCTAGATTTCTCAACAATATCTGGATGCCCAAACTGGCAATCCTTAGCAAAATAATCTAGCCAAAATATTAGTGAGACAATTTGTCTTGACTCTCACCCGACAACTGATCTCAGCTTCGAAATTGGCTATGTCTGGGCTACTCGAAATCCCTGTGTCAGCCTTTGCGCAAGCTCTACTCACACTGCATATGGAGCTGCTTTGATCATGTCGTTCTGCCCAACTCAGTCACTAGAGATGACTCGCTTGGCCTCCTAGAACCTCTTTTGGCGACTAGCACCTGAATCAACCTCCACTCCAGCTAAATCGAACTGCCCTTTGAAGCCTTTTGTGTAGTCCTTGCGCAACCTCATAGAGGAATAATGCGGCCCTCTTGTTGCTGACTCTCGGGCACTGGAAATCCATCAGAAATCACTGCTACTGTTCCCTCTCACTTCTGCTTTCCTTCTGGCTTGAACTCTTCTTCCTTGCTTGACCTCTGCAGTTGGATTGTTCGATCTGCCAAGGAACTCGCTCACCTTCGATGTGTCTATCTCCATCCTCGTCGACCTACTCTTATAATGTCTTGTTGGTGAACCAACAACCATGATTAGGTCTCCATCAACAATTAAGATCATCTCAAACTCAATCCATGTGAGTTTCTAGAGCATTCTCACCTTTCCTTAATTAATTACTATTAATTAACCAATTTTCCTAAGTTAGACTTCGGAAAAATTTAAATGATGGTTAATTAATTTAATTAAGGCATTTCACAAGCTTATCTCATGAAACCTTTTCTAGGTTTTGAAGATCTTGTGTTCCTTAGTCTGTTAGACACAAATCGAGACTAGAACACTTGCCCGATGCTACAAAAACTAACACACAAGGCCAATAAGAGGCTTGAGATGAATAGGTATGATCAATTTATGGCATAAGTAGCCTTCAACAAGCCTCAAGTTGAAACCTAGGGCAAACTAGGGCTTTTCTAGGGAAAAAAATTACCTATGGCAAAGGATGTCAACCCTAAAATGGAGAAATTAGCCACGGGAAGAGGTTGATTTTGAGGAAAATACCTCAACCAAATGTTGAATCCATCCACTAGGCAACGTGGTTAACCTTTGTTGAATTTGATACCATAACCCTAACTAGCGGCTTTCCTTAAGAGGCCAAAATTCAGGTTTGGGGTAGAAAAGTGAAGTTTAAAGTGAGTTTTGGTGGGATCAACACTGTGACCAAGGCCAATGCCTTGACCTTTTGTGATGGAGTCTATGGGATTTCTAACTTAGGAGAAAAGTACTAGACCCTAACAAGGAGTAAGGGAATATGAAACCCTAGGTTTCAAACCTTAGCTATCATTTTTGCGTGGGAGCAAAATCAACGAGGAGAGCTAGTTGAAAGATTCACTCATGGGATTGTCATACAAATTCTATAGTGGGTAATTCATATAATACTATTGCTATGATTCCATAGAATAATTTTCAACAATAATGAGCACATAGAAACCCTATACAATTAACCATTCCCTTAAAATAACCCTAAATGTAAAGATACATCAAATACAAGGAAAACTTACAAGATAGAATACACGAGTCAATCCATTATTGCTCCAAAATGACATCTCCAATACCAAAGAATAGCTCCATAAACAAAAATCCTCAATAGATCACATCTCCACAAGATACAAGGTGAATTTCAGCTAGGCAGAAATCTCTAAAAGGACCCAAAGTGATCCCAAGTGATGATGAAAATGAAATGTGAGTGATCTCTATTTATATGAGGTTTATCTCACCTATTTTAGCCTAATGAAGCCCCTAAAACCAAGTTTGATATTAAATGACCTTGGGTTAGAAGCCAAGTCATTAGCTAATGACAAGATAAACCAATTTAGCCCACACATGTGAGCCATAGCCTCTCAAAATGCTAACATCATGCCCAATTAGGGCTCAAGATGCCATGCTAAGGTGTGCTGAGGTGAAAAAATATGTAGATTCCTAGATGATGCAAAATTTGAGGGATGGCCCTCAAATCCATTTCAATATCTCCTCTAGGGTCCCAACTACAACTGGGGTGCCATCAAGTGGTCTCCATGGGTCTCCAACTGTCAAATAAGGCCTCCTTCTCTCCAGTGTTAAGGCTTACTCTGGTGCATCAAACCCTTCCTATTCTCTCAATGGGACACCATCTCATCTAAGCTTTAAATCAGCTCTTGCCGAGTAGGTTGTGTCAAGGCCAGCATGGGGGCATACTAGGTCTAGTGATGTCATCATGAAGAATCCTCAAAGCAAGGTCAAATTTTACCAATGTTGTGGGCCCTGGATGTACTCTGGCATATGTGTCATATGCTCATGTTGTTAGGAAGCTTCAATCTCTCAATGTTGCATCTTCTTAGGCCATGTACCTCTCTGAAAGGCTTGGGAACCTATGGAGTGGGTGCCCTCAAGGCCTGGGTTACAGTGAACCACCTGACTAAAAACAACATGGATTCTAGCGAGAGAAACCATCCATTGGAGCCTAAGACCAATTATGCATCTAAGTGAACCAAACTTGAATGTTAAGGGCATGTTAATACTTCAAACAAAAATCACTTTCTAAAATTAGGACCAAGTCCTCATAAAGGTTTTTTCTCCCTTGGAAGGGGTGGCTAATGGTCAACCCTATTAGGCGATTCCAACCCTTAAGAGAAAGTGACATTTCCTTGGTCCACTCCACAATTGATATGTGTTAGTGTATGATAATGTGGTAATGAAGGGGAGAAGAATTCATGGTCAGGTGGTTAAAGGGACCAGCTAATGGGGGTGTCCACATCTTGAGTGTATGGATGTCAGGTGGGAGCATTCGTGGATGCATGAGATACCAACTTGGCCTAATTTTTCCACCCCTCTTGTGCGCTTTTTACTGTTTCTTGATTATTCCTTGTATTGCTGCTTATAGCTCAAGGGTTAGAGATTGCTCTTTATGATGTAGCAGTTTTATTACCCCTTAAGATGAGTCTATTCATCGTTCATCAGGGAGGTCGAGCTCATGCTAGGATTTTGCCCATGTGTTTATCTTTATGTCCCGACCATCTTTTGAATTTTGATTTTCTTTTTTTTGTTTCATTGTGGCCATGATATGCTTTTTCTTTTCTTTTTAGTTGCATCAACCTCCCAGGGCAAAGTTTTCAGGCCCTACTCAAGGTATGTGAACATATGGGTGCCAAATCTCAAGGAGCCAGTGACAAGTTGAACCCGAAGAATGGAGGTGATATATGGGGCTTGTAATGTGTCATGGAAAGTGTTAAGTATGGTATAGGGAAAATGAAAGTAGAAACACACTATCTGAATCATGGCTTTCCAAGTAGTGCCCCTCCTATAACCTAAAGGGCCTTAAGGGAGGTCCCACTAGACTAGGGTTAAAGATTAAACCCCCTGGTAAGGTGAGAGAACAAAATTACATTCAAGGTCTGCCAATCTTCCAAATCACCTTATTATCCATACTAAATGTCCAAAACAAACAAGTATAAGCATTCGATTGCAAAATGATCAAAGTACCTTTTAAATAACAACCCACCTTCATCCAAGTGTCAATGTTGGATGGTGAGAGGCACATGGCTAATGAAAATGGTGGAAGTACATGGAATATCATTTTCTAATGGTGGCTAGCCAGGGTTGTTGGTTATTTGGTTGGTTGTCAAATAAAGGAGAAAAATTCCCCCCTATGGGGTTACCCATTTTGGTGGGTAACAATCACATGTCAAGTTTGATCACACATTTGGACTCCCCATTGAGTTCTGAATTTGCTGGTGGTGATTTCATTTGATTTTAAGGACTTCCTATTTTTAGCAGTCTTGGCATGGCAACGCTGACAGCATATCCGGGTTCTCCCCATTAGATTCTGAAACTAGTTAGTATAATATTGTGGGCATGTAATGAGATTTCTATTTTTAGCAGTGCCTATTTTTAGGCATGCTATGTATGGCAGGGCCCCCTATCTATTCTAGGCATTTGATACCTTTTCCTATTTTTTAGGGGGATTTCTATTTTTGGCATGTATATCTTTAGCAGTATGGGGTGGCAGTATGAGGGTTTGACAGGTGATAGCAATTGTGAGTGGACAGGTGGCAAGAATTTGGATGAGTCATTAGTAAGGTGTTAGAGGATAAGTTGACATGGCAATCAATCATTTTTATTTTGCTCCCTTTTTATGCCTTTTCCTTTCTTAATTCCTCTCCTATCTTCCCTCCCCCCTATTTCCTATTTTCTATTCTGCTCTCCCTCCCATCTTTCCTCTCATTCATCCCCCTAAATTGTCTCCTTTTTTCTCTCACGCTTTTCACTATTTTTCCCTCCATAAAAAATAAAATTAATTTTACCCCTCAAATTTGGTTAAGTCGAGTTATCTAGATTCTAAAGAAAGATAAGAGAGAAAATTATTCTATGTTGAAATTTCTAAAAATGGTTTAAGGGAGAAAAATATGACAAGTCAAATCACTTGAGGAAAATAATCCAAGTCGAATTGCTAAAATTGACTTGGGATATTTTTATCATGAAAAATATGCCAAATTGAATTAATTGAGGCAAAGCCTCTCAACTCAATTTGGCTAAATTGATCCCATAGTTATTTTTTTCTTATGACAACTCAAAGTTACTTCAATTCAACTCAAGGAAATGTCACTTAACTATATTGTCTTCTCGAATCAGAACTCAGTTGGTTCAACCATGTGTAGGAATGGCCAATAATAGAGAATTCAAACTATCCTTCTGTTGGGCACAAATTGAAGGTATATATGTTAGGTCCCTATAATACTAGTGATTCCCCCATTACTATTGTCGTTGCATCCCTTTTTGTTATTGTGGTGCCCCTATTGTCCCCATATTGTTATTATTGTGCCCCATAGAATCCCACTATTGTTATTTTTGTGCCTTTATATTATTATTGTTAGGTCGGCTTTGGTTATATTGTGATCCCTTGGACTCTTATATATAGAAAGGAGGTTTTTTCATTTGAATCATCTAAGAATTGTTCATTTGTGTAATGTAAAGGAGGTTCCCCCCTCGAAGAGGCTTATTTCTAAGGTGTTGATCTATCTTTTATATCTTTTTGTGAGCTGGTTTCATAACATTTGGTATCAGAGCTTTGGATTCTAGGGTTTCACTGCTCCAAACAAGTCATCGTGGCATTTTCGCTATAACTTTTTCGCTACAAAGTTTCAGAAGCTAAAAAAAACTCATTTGAGAAGGAATCGGTTTGAACCTTGGGCCCGAATTTCAGATCTTGTCTTGCTATATTTTCGGAGATATAATCCGAGGAAGTTAGGGTTTTTGCAGACCCCTAAATTACATTCCAAACAGGTGACCTTGGGAAAATCATCATAACTTTCGCTCTGAGCATCAGATTGAATTTTCGTAAGAAGTTACAGAAAAAGGACAAACTATAGTTTTTTGGGTATCATTTTCAGAACCTAAGGTTGAAACAGTGACCCGCGGAATGTTGTACAAGTTCGCTCTACTGAACCAGTCTATACTCAAGTCATTGTGGGAGATTTGGCATAACTCTTCAATGGATAATCCAATCTTGATCAGACTTGCTGGGTTAGAAAGATTACTCAGAGGGTTACCACAGAAAGAAATTTCAGACCTTGGAGATCCAAAATTATAGAGATACATCAGATTTAATATCAAGCTCCTACAAAGTGAAAAAAGGTGTGTAATTTTTTAAATTTTTGCATAAGCTTGGTTTGAAAAGTTAGTTTGAAGGAATTCAAAGGGCATAGTGAAGCATTATTATCGATAATTGATGCCCTGAAGAAAGAAAATGGAAACACCTAATAAGCAACTTGAAAGCTCTAGCATGACTCATGAAGAAGAGGAAGAAATGCAACATAATATATCAAAATTACGAGACCAAGTGCAACAAATTTCACTCACACAAAAAGTAACAGGAGCTAAGATGGATTGTTTAAAGAAAGACGTAGAAGCTAAGATGTATGGCATGGAAACTAAGATGGATGGTTTAAAGAAAGACGTAGAAACTAAGATGAATGACGTGGAAGCTAAGATGGACGGCATGGAAGCTAAGATGGATGATTTAAAGAAAGGCATGGAAGATTTGAAAATAGATTTGACAAAATTTCTACAAGAAATGCTTACTAATAGCGAAAGGGTAGTAAAGGAAACTCATGATGAGAACAAAATAAATGTTAATCATGATTTCATAGATTCTAACGTTGGGTCGAAGAACCACCATGTTCCAAAGATCGATATGAGGAAGTTTGATGGCAAGGATCCTGGAACATGGATACTACAGATGGAGCAATTTTTCGATCTCCATAATGTGCAAAACACATAAAAGGTACACATTGCAACTTTATATTTGGAACCAAATCAGTTTGTATGGTATCGATGGCTTTGCTCTCGTAAACAAATTGTCACTTGGGCTATTTTTATGGGTGAAATGATAGCACATTATGAGGATACAAAAAGCAACACTTTTTTTAGCCAATTGATAAATCTCAAACAAAAGGGTTCAATGATGGAGCACATTGAGAACTTCCAAAAATTGAATATAAGGGTAAAAGATATTCTAGAGGAGCATATGATTGATGTGTTCATAGGGACTTTAAAAGATAACATCCAACATGAGGTTCACCTTTGGGAACCAGATTCATTGGAGAAAGCATTCAGGTTGGCAAGAAAAATGGAAAACAAAATTATGGCAACAAGGAAGCCTACCACTCACAATCATAAAGATGGAAGTGTTGCTACCCCTAACCATCCACAACTTACAAGGTTAACACCACAACAATTGGAAGAAAAAAGAGCAAAAGGGCTTTGTTATAGTTGTGATAGCAAATACACTAAAGGCCATAAGTGTGCCAAAAAGAAATTATTTTACTTAGATTGTGAAGAGGAGGAAGAGAAGGAACAAGAAACGTCAAAAGAAGAGGATATACACCAGGAACAAACCCTAGAAAAAAAAGAAATAAATCCGACCATATCTTGTAATGCATTGGCTGGAATTACCACTCCTCAAACTATCAAGATAGAAGGGCATATCAAGAAGAAAAAGGTAATGGTGTTGATTGATTTGGGAAGTACCCATAATTTTATTCATTGTAAGATAGCCAAGGAATTGAATTGCTTCCTATATCCAGCACCAAAGTGTCAATTGATGGTTGCAAGTGGAGGAACCATAGATTGCTCAGGAAAGTGCCATAATATCAAGCTATCCATGGGAGAATATGTATTGAATAGCCCAATGCTTTCCATTCCAATGGGTGGTGCTGATGTTGTACTAGGAGTCCAATGGCTACAATCCTTGGTACAATAGCTTGTAATTTTCAAGAACTTTTCATGAAATTCTCTTCAGAAGCAAAGGAAGTTGAATTAAGGGGTATCACAGGGAAATCGGGAAAGCTAATTAGCTCAACGGAATGACAAAGCTTCTAAAGAAAAACAACGAGGCATAATTGCATAATTATGTTCACTAGAGGTTCCCACATCGAAATCATCCATTTCTCTAAATCTCCAAAAAGTCTTAGACAATCATTTCAAGGTATTTGAGACTCCCAAACGCCTCCCACCTATTCGTGATCATGATCATGCTATTAATTTTATTTCAGGAAGTGTTCCTCCAAACATCAGGTCTTACAGATATCCCTATGTCCAAAAGAGTGAAATTGAACGTATGGTTGCAGAAATGCTAGAGGCTGGTATAATTCAACCTAGTCAAAGTTCTTTCTCTGCTCCAGTAGTATTGGTTCACAAGAAGGATGGATCATGGCGCATGTGTCTAGATTATAGGGAGCTCAACAAGCTCACTATTAAAGATAAATTTCCCATTCCTGTTATTGATGAATTATTGGATGAATTGCATGGATCAATTTACTTCACCAAGTTGGATCTTCGTTCAGGATATCATCAAATTAGAATGAAGACTAAAGACATTCCAAAAACAACATTTAGAACTTATGAGGGTCATTATGAATTTTTGGTCATGCCTTTTCGCCTTACTATTGCACCTTCTACATTTCAAGGTTTGATGAATTCCATTTTCAAACCCTTCCCTAGAAATTTTGTGTTAGTATTTTTTGATGATATACTAATCTACAGCAAGTTTTGGAAGGATCATGTCCAACATGTTGACATGGTGCTCAAACTATTGGAGGAGAAACAATTATATGCAAAAATCTCCAAATGTTTCTTTGGAGTACAACAGGTGGAATATCTGGGTCATATTGTATCTCATGAAGGTGTTAAGGTAGACCCTAGCAAAATTAAAACCATTAAAGAATGGAAAACCCCCACATCCATAAATCATCTACAAGGATTTTTCGGGTTGACAGGGTATTATCGCAAGTTTGTTAAGAATTATGGGAGAATAGCAGCATCTTTAACAACATTATTGAAGAAGGATGCATTTTCATGGACTCCAGAAGCAACGAAGGCCTTTGAACATCTTAAAGAGGCAATGTGCCAAGCACCAGTCTTAGCTACACCGGACTTCACAAAAACCTTTATTGTGGAATGTGATGCCTCAAGAAATTGAATTGGTGTTGTTTTAATGCAAGAAGAAAGACCCATTGCTTTCGAAAGTCGTCCAATCAAAGGAAAGTATTTACACAAAGCTATTTATGAGAAGGAAATGTTGGCAATACTATATGCACTTAAGAAATGGCGACCCTACCTAATGGGAAGACACTTCAAGGTAAAAACAGATCATGATAGTTTTAAATACTTTTTAAAACAAAGATTATCCTCAGAAGAGCAGCAAAAATGGGTCACAAAGATGTTGGGTTATGACTTTGAAATCATCTACAAAAAAGGGAAGCAAAATGTTGTGGTAGATGCACTCTCAAGAAAAGATGAGGATGTGGAAGCATTTCTTTGCGCCATTTCTATTATCCAACCAGAATGGATGAACGAAGCAAGAGATGAATGAAGAATGACGAGGAAGTGTGGATACTCATTCAAAATATACAACAAGATCCAATACATCTGATACATTTAGATGGAAAAATGATTCGTTATGGTACAAGGATTGGTTATACCTATGTAAGAATTCCCAACTCAAACAAAAGATTTTTAGGGAATTGCACACCTTTCCCTTAGGAGGGCACTCAAGATTTCTAAAAACCTACCACAACGTTAAGAAGGATTTTTTTTTGGGATGGCCTTAAATCGCATATTCAAAAGTTTGTGGTGGAATGTTTGATTTTCCAACAAAATAAAGTTGAAACAATTAAGACCCCATGACTATTACAACCTTTATCCATTCCAAGCCAACATTGGGAGGAGGTTTCAATGGATTTTATCACAGGTTTACCCAAGTCCGAAGGAAAGAGTGTTATCATGGTGGTAGTTGACAGACTTACCAAGTATGCACACTTTTGTGCATTACCTCATCCATTTAAAGCGAGTACAGTTTCTATTGCATTTATGGAAACAATTCAAAAGCTATATGGAAACCCAAAGATTATTGTAAGTGACAAAGATCCTATTTTCACTGGAAATTTTTGGACATAATTATTTTCGTCTTGGTACTCAGTTAGCTCATAGCTCATCTTATCATTCTCAATCTGATGGGCAAACTGAGATAGTAAACAAATGTTTGGAAGGATATCTTCGTTGCTTTGCATCTGATAAACATACACAATGGGTCAAATGGTTGCCTCTGGTTGAATGGTGGTATAACACTTCCTTCTATACTGCAACAAAAATGACCCCATTTATGGCACTTTATGGATATCATCCACTATCCATCACATAATATTTAAGAGAAAATTCTAAGGTTCAAGAAGTGGAAGATCACATCGAGGATCAGCAACAAGTTCTCCAACTCTTAAAGGATAACCTCACATTGGCGCAGAATAGAGTGAAACAACAAGTAGATCAACATCGTAGCGAAAGAAGTTTTGATGTAGGTGATTGGGTATTCCTATGGCTACAACCATATAAACAAATGTCCCTTAAGCTAAGAAGGATAATAAATTATCACCAAAGTGTTATGGTCCGTACAAGGTGTTGCAAAAGATAGGTACTATGGTCCTGCAGCTTCCCGAGTGCACCCAGTTTTTCGTGTTTCATGCTTAAAGAAGGTTGTAGGTGACAAGCTTCCAGTTCAAACAATATTGCCAGAACTTGATGAGGAAGGAAAAACCATACTGGAACTTGAAGCAGTCAAAGAAACAAGAACTCGACAGCTATGAAATCGATCAATTTCAGAGTATCTCATCAAGTGGAAGAACTTACCCATTGAAGATTCCACATGGGAGGATGAGAATTTTATAAAGAAGCATCCAGAACTACTCAAGCGTTGAGTACAACACTTTTTTGAAACATAGGGGCATGTTAGGTCCCTATAATACTAGTGATTCCCCCATTACTATTGTCGTTGTATCCCTTATTGTTATTGTGGTGCCCCTATTGTCCCCATATGGTTATTATTGTGCCCCATACAATCTCACTATTGTTATTTTTGTGCCTTTATATTATTATTGTTAGGTCAGCTTTGGTTATATTGTGACCCCTTAGACTCTTATATATAGAAATGAGGTTTTGTCATTTGAATCATCTAAGAATTGTTCATTTGTGTAATGTAAAAGAGGTTGCCTGCTCGAAGAGGCTTATTTCTAAGGCGTTGATCTATCTTTTCTATCTTTTTGTGAGTTGGTTTCATAACAATATATATATATATATATATATATATAGAGAGAGAGAGAGAGAGAGAGAGAGAGAGAGAGAGACCAACCTTCCAATTTAAATTTGTCTTGAGCAAGAGAAAGCATCCATACTTTTTCTCTCTTCATTATTCTTCTCTCTCTATTCTAGCTCTTATTACATTGTGTCTAGTTATCATTGTATTCAAGTTCTATGATAGTCATCATGGTGCAGCCAATGTTTTGTCTCTCACGGAACAAAATTAAGTCGACTTCAACGTTCCCTTGAGAAAGTGATAACTGCTAGTTGACTTGGTTGTTGAATCAAACTTCCTCCCATGGTCCAAAGTTGTCAATGTTCACTTTAACGATCCATGAATGTCGTGGAAACTGTGCTAATGGCTAGGAGGAGTCCAATGTTCACCATGAAGGAGTCAACGACTTTCTTGAGAGGATAAGTTCACCTTGGATGAACTAAGGTGCTTAAAGGATGGAATGTTTGCTTGAATTTGTGCTCAAGTTGTTGCTATATGGTCAAGCCAACATATATCTCCTTGATTTCCTCATTTGCATGGGTTTCAACGTCACATGCAATGTCCAAATCCACCACCTTTCACCCAAGTCCAGTATAGAAGAGAAATCGACCACCTTGGAGCAAGGTTGAACAACGCATAAGTGTTTTTCAGAGTGATATCATCATTTTCCAAAAACCACACACACACACACACATATATATAAATTGCATTTATATTTAAAAAACATCTTCGATGCCAAATTAGTTGTAGAATAGATGAATACATGCATATTTGTACATCAATGAAGATAGAAATGGCATCCATATTACATTAATGATTAATCATTTGAGCATCAACCATCTAGAATATAGATTTTATCAATTACAAACAAACACAAATTTACCTAGGAGATCGGTGACCGTTACGTCCACTAAATATTTGTACCAGGAAGATCTACCTGAAGGGATCACTTCCTGTCGACTCAACCACAGACCCTGACCCCGAGAGTGTCGAGAGAATTGAACCATGACCTCTCAATAGCGAAGGTGCTTTAACAATGGGGACTCGACCAATTGAGCTAACCCTCGGGGCCATGGAATCAAATATATTATCTATCAACTATCAACAATAACATGACCAAATAGTTATGTTTATAAAATAGGCCATCTACATACTAAAATATGAAGACTGAAAGGTCCAAAATAACTGAGCTAGTTGTTAAACACCTTGTTGAAATGTGTAACTAGGTTCGGTCTTCATAATGTCTAATGTAATCATGATTTTATGTATTTGATGTAAAGAGAAAAAGAAAATATATTATTATTATTTTGTAGCCTGGGTTTCATGCTCACGGTCATTTTTATTTGTAGGTCAAGCACCCATTGAGTGCTTCTAGGTTTTGTCATTGAGTCTAGAAGTCAAAGAAGTTATTGTCATATGTAAAGATCCTATTGGGCATATTGTACCATGTAAAATAAATTTTTGTAAGTCAAAAAGAGTCAAAAGGCTCCCTCGAAGACCAAGTCGGCCTTCAAGTAGTGAAGTTGGCCTCATTAGGACCATTTGATCACCATGAAGAAGCATATATATACAAGTTGTTCGACCTCATTGAAAGGACATTCAAGAAGTTCGTTGAAGCTCAAGGAAGACAAGAAATACCTAGCAAAGAGAAGGGGAACGAAAGGAAGAAGGAAACGAAGTTCTAGAAGACTGTTTTTGGGCCATCTTCCTTCACATGTGCAAAATTAGGGCATCGAACCTGTTGCAACAAGAACATAAATTGCAATCGTCATTAGGAGCTGAAGTCTGGGACTCAAAGGAATCAGTTTGAAATCTGAGTTGCAAAGGAGAAAGGAGATCCTCCAACGAAGAAGAAAAGAGACCGATTCTACCATATTTTCCTCACTTGTGCAAGCTAGGGTTTTTGTCATAAGGGCCGAGCATAAGGACATCATCAAGGAGAAACAAAAGGCATGAAGGAGTACTATCCATCACATTACAACGATTGTTGAAGAATGTAACTAGTATTGGTCTTCATAACTGTATTTGAGTCATGATGTAATAAGAAAGATTTTTTTTTTTTTTTTTTTATTAAAGAAATTGACTTATTAAAGCATTAATGTAATAGCCCCTTCTTTGGCATTGCCAATCAAGAAACAAATTTATTTTGATGTAAACTAGGTCTTCTAGGCCTCCTCCACCAAGTCAACCTCAAACTAGACAAGTCGGCCTATTTGAGGGGCAAAATCTCCTATATAAAGGCAACAACTCAACCTCATTTGGTACACTCACTCAACAAGTTTGATCTGCAATTTTTGGGACAAGAAAAAGTGCGAATTTCAAGGAACAAGGAGGAAAGGGCTAGCGAAGAAGAAGGAGAACTTTTTCAAGCACAAGAAGTCGAAATTTTCTTTCTCTCACATGTGTGAAGATGTTGGAGGGGCCAAAACTGCAGTTCTAAAGTCGGGTCGAAATTTTGGAGTTGTTGGGGCCGAAATTTTGGGTTGTTGTTGGGTTGTAGCTCTTGGACAAGAAGAGACCATTGAAGGTTGCTGAATCATATTGGAAGGCTGACTTGGTGGAGGAGGAGGGTCTATTGGTCTATCTCAACTTGAATTTGCTAGTGGAAGAGTTTGACTCGGTTTTCCCCTATAAAGGGGTTTTAGCCTTGGCTGAGTGCCTACATCTAGTTTCATTGATCTTCGTGTTTTGTTTTGATGATTGCTTGATGAAACAAAGATAAAAGAAGAATGCAAGAAAGTTAATAAGAACACAAAGATATCACAAGTAATTATCAACATAAGAAAATCTTTTTGCCTTTACTTTTTTCTAACATGGTATCAAAGCTAAGGTGAAGAAGGAAGGAAAAAGGCAACTTGAAGATATATTAAAGAAAAGGGGGTCTAAGGAAGGTCATTAAGGAAAATGATTATAAGAGAAGCCTACTATCTATAGTAACTATGTCAACTACAATGAAGGGAGAAAACAAACTAGGAGCCTCCAACTACGAGGCATGGAAAAAGAGGATAGATTTTGGACCTTGTTCAAGGAAAAGTCAAGAATCCTACAGATGAAAAGAAGGAGAAGTTCAGAGAAACTGAAATCCTGGCCATAAATCTAATAGTAGATGGAGTAAAGGACAACCTAATTCCATACATATCCAACATAGACTCTACTCAAGAAATGTATGAAGCTATTTTCAAGTTATTCACCATCAAGAACATTGGTCAGATAGCTAGCCTCAAGGATGAACTAAGGACAATAAGGATGACAAGAGACGATATTGTGTCATCATATTTTGTAAGGATATCTAGAATAAGAGATGAACTTTAAGCAATAGATGAGGTTGTACCAGAAAAAGAACTCATAATCGCCGCTCTTCTAGGTCTACCAAAATCTTGGAGTGCTTTTGTATCAGGTATTAGCAGTTGGAAGGACACTCCAACTTTCGAACAAATGTGGAATGCATGCTGTTAAGAAGAAGCCCGAATATCATTAGTAAACAATAAGGAGGAGGATGAAGAAAATAACACCTCTAATTCATATTCTGCTCATCACAAGAAGAAGGGAACCTTCAAGAAGTTCAAAGGACCAAAGAAGAAAGTTGACCTATCCAAGATTGAATGTTACAACTGTCATAAGATGGGTCATTACAAAAATCAATGTCCTGAGAATCCAAGGAATAAGAAGAGAGATAGGGAACAAGCAAATATTACTGATGAAGCTCCACCTAAGAAGAACAAGACTGAAGAATCGAAAGTCAAAGACTTATACTACTAAGTCCTCAAAGACTTATACTACTAAGTCCTCTCTTACATATCCTTCTTAGTCTTCTATTCTAAGTTTTGTATTGTTTTCCTTTATGTTTTGATTTCTAGAATTTGTAGGTCTAACATGTCTTGTTAGAACATTTTTGAATTATTTTGATAAGTTGTAGGTGTCCCTCAGAAAGATTGAATTAAGAGGGAGTCTCCACCATTTTACCAAAAGATAAGTATTTTGTTCTTTGTTTCCTCTTTTATGTCTGGTTTCCTCCTCATTTCGAGATTTGCTTGTATTGTGTGCTAATAACCTTTTCTTTATATTTTCCTTGGTAGGAAAGATTTCAGAAAATACAAAGGTTATGGAGGAGACTTCAAAGGATAGACTTGAAGCATGGAAGAAGTTCGGAAACCCTTCAAGAATTGATGTCCTACAAGGTTTGTTAAAGAACAATTCAAGGTACGCCTTAAACTATAAGCTTTGTTACAAGGTTCTCTTCATAGAAAAGGTATGTTCATTCTCTTTTGAAATTTACATTACTGACATCGTTATGTCTAGGGTTTTGAATCTTAAAGATTCTTGTTAGGGTGATTAATCATTAGATTGAATCTACCCTCATTATACTATCATTTGATCATTCTTGTGAAACCCTAGCCTTTAGGGTTCACTGTAAAAACCTAGCCTCTTGATGCTAAGGGTATGTCAATGTTGATTATGAAACCCTAATCTTCTTAGGGTTTGTTGATAAAGTCTAGAACATATGATGAAATCCTATTCTTTGAAGTTTAAGGTTTTTGAATCTTGATAATGTTATGATAAAACCCTAGTCCTTTCGGGTTTGCTGTTAATGTCTAAATGAAACCCTAGATCAAAACCTTACCCTGAATTGTTTGTTGTATTGATCTTGGGTGTACCTAGTAGATATTGATGTGAAATGCTAGTGCATCCTAGATATGTATATGCAAGTATGCTAACTTAATTGTTGATACTCATGTTTTAGTTTGTGAAAATCTAGGGTTGGTAACAAAACCCTAGTAGAGATTGATATTTTAGGGCATGATGATATTATTTTTCGATTATTGATATGATTTAGCTTTGGTGATAAAATCTAGGGTTCGCAACAAACCCTAGTAGAGTAATTCTAAAAGCATATTGTTGAAAACTTAGATGTATAGTACTATGATTGAATTGTTATTTGATTAAATTGCTGATATCTAAGGCTTTGTGTTTTGAAGATGGAGTCTAGGGTTTATGACAAAACCCTAGCAAGAAGTTGAAGTCTAGTATGAAAAGAGATATGAATTATGAGTTTAACTAGGTTTAGGTATTTGATGTCTAAAGTTAGAGTATTTTGATATAGTTGACTTCATTTTTATTTGGTTGTATTTGTTATTAAAGTTTTGCAGGTACATAAGATGTTCATAGTTGAAGACGATATTGATGAACATGTTGAAGGAAGCTATAAGAATGAGGATGATCAAGATGACCTTGATGCCATAAGAAAGAAGTGAAGCCTTGAAAGAATGAAGTTTCTTCGATGTTATGAAGTTATTGATCTCCCCAAGTTGAGAGGGAGCTTGGATAAAAGAAAGGGTATACCTCCCTAGTTAAGAGGGAGAGCATGTTATGACGGTTATAGTAAATACCTTGAAGAAAGAGTGAATGAAAGTACTACAAATGAATGTTTGTGATTCATGAAGTTTTAAACAAAAGACTTGAGAAGTAATGTGGTTGTATTTGGTGCTACTAAAGAAAGAAAGCTTCCGACAAGTTGTATTTGAATGACTTGATGATGATATAAGTAGCATCAAAATGATTAAGGACCCCGAAGGTTTGTGTTTACTTTTATATATGTTTGAAGGTTTATTACTGATTGGGGTTGTGATTATGCAGGATCTCTACATAAAAGGTTGAACATTTGAAGCATGCTTGGATTGGTGGATATATCTGATTTAGTTTATTATGAGAGATGAAGCATCTTATGGCAAGATGCTTGGGAGGACATCTGGCTGGCCTATGTGTTGATGTCTATATCTCGAAGTAGGGAGGGTAGCGTTGGTCATGGAGCTTCAACCTTGGATATGCACCTAGATCCTTGGGTTGGTGATAGAGCTTAAAATCCTGATGGTACCTAGAGTGGCTAAAACTTAAGTTCACCTTAGTCCCACCCGATTAGAGTACCCTGGTTAGGTATCCAATCTATAACACTGCATATGCTAGGACTCTTCATTGTTCATATCATTTTGAGATCTTCCATGTACCTTTATATGTATGTAATTATGAATACCTCCCTAGTTAAGAGGGAGTGTTGAAGAATGTAACTAGTATCGGTCTTCATAATTGTATTGAGTCATGATATAATAAGAAAGAAAAAGGAATTTTATTATTAAAGAAATTAACTTATTAAAGCATGGGTTTCATGCTTGGGTCAATGGTTTATAGGTCAAAGCCTCCATTGTAGGCTTCTAGGGTTTATGCCAAGTGTCCTTGTCCATGTCATAATATAATAGACCCTTCTTGGGCATTGTCAATCAAGAAAAAAATCTATTTTGATGTAAATTAGGTCTTCTAGGCCTCCTCCACCAAGTCGGCCTCAAATCTCTTCCAGAGCACTTTCTGGCTGAGTGGGTCCAATGTGGTCTTTGAGCTCATCTTCTACCTGGAAAATGACTTCAAACTCTGCTATTCTTTGCAATAGTCCTCCTAATTTTTTTCAAATTTCTCGTTAGATATGCCTCGGCCTTGCTTTCCTTTTTAACCCCGTTTTGCTTTTCTGGAGTTTTCAATTCCTCTTTGCATACAAGAACAAACTCCTCTTCTATATGAAGAAATAAAAAGGGGGGATGAGGAGGGTACAATAGGTTTCATGCTTGGGTCAATGGTTTATAGGTCAAAGCCTCCATTGTAGGCTTCTAGGGTTTATGTCAAGTGTCCTTGTCGATGTCATATTGTAATAGACCCTTCTTGGGAATTTTCAATCCAGATTGTTTTTTAATTTTGATGTAAATTAGGTCTTCTAGGCCTCCTCCACCAAGTTGGCCTAACTGAGGGGCAAAATATCCTATATAAAGGTAGCAACTCGATCTCATTGGGTACACTCACTCAGCGAGTTTGATCAGCAATTTTTGGGACAAGAAAAAGTGCGAAATTCAAGGAACGAGGAAAGGGCTAGTGAAGAAGGAGAACTTTGCTAGGCACAAGAAGTCGAAATTTTCTCTCTTTCTCTCACACGTGCAAAGCTGCTGGAGGGGCAGAAACTACAATTTTGAAACTAGGCCGAAATTCTTGGTTGTTGCTAGGCCGTAGTTGCTGGACAAGAAGAGACTATTGTAGGTTGTTGAATCATATTGGAAGGCTGAATTGGTTGAGGAGGAAGGTCTTTTGGTCTAGGGTCTTGGTCTATCTCAACTTGAATTTGCTAGTGGAAGAGTTTGACTAGGTTTTCCCCTATATAGGGGTTTTAGCCCTGGCTGAGTGCCTACATTTGGTGTCATTGATCTTCGTGTTTTGTTTTGATGATTGCTTGATGAAACAAAGATAAAAGAAGAACATAAGAAAGTTAATAAGAACACAAAGATATCACAAGTAATTATCAACATAAGAAAATCTTTTTGCCTTTCCGATTTTCTAACATGGATCACATCATCACAACTCTTGGAAGAAGAAGAAGACCTCAAAGACCCTACCTCCATTCAAGAAGGACTTAACACATTTAAAGCATCTTGAAGTCTCCACATTCTACATTTCTACATCCAAAGGAAGCAAGAAGAAGCATTGCCATCATCATCAAAGAAATCAAGGTAATCTCCCTCTCATTGAAGAAAGAATATCATCTCAAGCATACTTGAAGAAAGACATCTCTTATCATCTAGAAAATGAAGTATTGTCATCTTTGGAGAAGGAATACATCATCAAGAAACTAATCATCTTCAAGAAGGCATCTTCAATTGTCAACATCATCAAGAAGGCATCAAGTTGAAGATATCATCTTCAAAGGAGCATCTTCACTTGACAAGTAAGTATTTTATATTTTTATGTCTCAATATACAAATCAAATGACTTCATTCTACAAGGAGAACAATAAATTGGTTGGGACCTCGAACTACCTTGCATGGAAGAAGAGAATTGATTTAATTCTCATGGAGAATGAAGTTATTGAATATGTTAAGGGCTCAATCACCAAACCATCTCAAGAGCAATCTCAAGCACTTTCAAAATACATGAAAGGAGAAATAAGGGCACAAAGGATCCTCATAGAGTCAATTAAGGATTCTCTCATCCCTTATGTAGCAAAGTTGAAGACATCGAAAGAGATCTATGACAAATTGGTGGAGTTGTTTTCTGTAAGCACTGTAGGTGAAATCATATCTTTAAGAACTGAACTATACAAGATGAAGGTATCAAGGGAAGAAGGGATAGCTTCATACTTCATGAAAGTATCTGAAATTAAAGACCAACTACAAGAACTTGGAGAAGTAATGTTTTATCGAGACATGACCACCATTGTGCTCAATGCACTACCTAAGGAATGGCGGAATTTTGTATCAAGCATCTATGGAAAGAAGGAAACCACTCCATTCAACGATCTGTGGTCATTACGAAAAATTGAAAAATCTAGATTAAAAGCAAAGAACAATGTTGGATATATTGAACCAACTCAAGCATATGCAACATTGACAAGGAAGAAAGGAAAATTTGGGAAGTTTGAGCCTCAAAATAAGTTTCAAAAGAGAATTGATATGTCAAAGATCAAATGCTATGCATGTAATGAATATGGGCATTTCAAAAGGAATTGTCTTAAACTCAAGAAGGACAACAAGATGATAAAGGAGAGAAATGAAGCCCATATCACCAAAGAAGTAGAAGAACCTGAAAAGAAGAAATCAAAGGAGGGAGTGAAAGAACTTTATTACGATTGAAATAGCCTCCTTCACTTAGTTTATAGAAGATAGTAGCCATGATGAAAATGATCAAAAGTATGATAGGATGCATCGTAGCTGAGATAGAGATGACTTCATCATAGAGGCATGTAAGGTTAGTTGAAGTAGAAGTTCATATAGTTGAAACTATCATCATAGAGAGGAAGTAGCTCATGGCATCTTCATTGGAAGTATATAAGAACAACAGAAGTAGCGGTCTATATGGTTGGAGAAAGTCATTTAGCAAGATAGAAGATAAAGAGATCATCATACATCATCATTATTAGGAAGAAGCATTTGCAGAATGAGGATCATCAAAGTCCTCCATTGGAATCTTTATTAGAAGGTTCACCTCTACTTAGAAGAAGCAAGTGTCTCTCTAATAGTCTACATTCCATCTTGTGTGGCATCCACAGATTAAGAAGGATAAAGGTATGGTGACAAAGAAGTGCAACATGTCAAGTTGAAGTACTTTCATCTTCAAGCAAGGAAAGGAAGTTGCTTAAAGGAAGTCTAGATGACCACATGAAGGAAGAGGTATGTATATATTTGGTAATAGGGAGATAAAGTCATGTCATCATATGGTTGTAGATAGAATGGTTAAAATGATCTATTTCATGAGCATGATGAAAGAAGAAGAAACTCTTCCATTAGAATGATGCATAAAGGCATGTAGACAATGTGCCTTGAACTCTTCTACACATTGACAAGATGAAATCAACATAATATGACCTCATGGAGAATATGAGGTGGTTGGCAACTATGGTTCCTATGATAAAGAAACTATGAAAGATCCTGAGGAAGCAATAAGTAAAGAAAGGTGAAGGAAGAGTTCATGAAAGATGCATCTATTGTCACGCAAGGTAAGATAGATAGTCAACATCCAATAACTAGAAGAATTAGGACATCTCCATGGAAAAGGTATGAAGACCTTTATATGTATGCTGGAGAAGGAGAACCTTGGTGATGTATGTCTTGGAGATGGATTCATACGATACATGAAAGGATGTTGATGTTGTAGGAAGCCGATGTCATGATGAAAGGCCATCATAAAGAGGTAACTTTGATTTAATGTTCATTTTGATTTTTGAAAACATTTGGTTGGGTTGAAATAGGGCTACTGGAAGAGAGTTGTAGAAGTAACCTACAACTAGTACTCATGATTCTGAAAGAAACATGACTTGGAAAAGGTAGGATAGCCAGATGTGGACTAGAATATCACTTTCCGATGAAGAGAAGGATGACATGACTATTGGTCCAACACTATGTTTCAATGAAGGAAAGTGATGAAGAAGATGGTTGATGCCCTACGAAGAAGAAGGCTCCATGATGAAGAAGTTGAAGTTCATGACATGATGCCAAATGGAGGAGCCCTACAAGTAGCTGATAGTACTGTGATCTCCACCAAAGAGAGCTGTTGTGGGAACAAGTCCCTTGTTAAGAGGGAGCTTGGATATATTCCTTTTATAAGAATGAGTAGATCCTCCCTAGTTGAGAGGGAGAGATAGACACACCATTCTTGTCTTCATATGAAGAAAGAATGGAGGATTGGGTAAGAATCTGAGGTTTATTTCAATACTCTTTGAGGATGAGGTAGGGCATCCAATAGGCAAGAGTAGTCGAAGAGGAAATTCCATGAGGATGTGTCAATCCAAGATGGTAATGGTCCTAGAAGGACATACCTTGTGAACATTTGGATGGGGTATGTGCCTTGAGAGACAATGATGAAGGTGTCTATTAGTCATTGTCTCCCCAACATTGTGCTGTATTCTTGTGGAAAGATAGAGTTGTTAGTCAAGGCCTTGTTATATGACAATGCGGTTGATATAATGAGATGCACTGATATAAGCTGAATAAATAACTGATGAGATGACTTACCAATTCGACTCTTCTTATGAGAATTCTTCAGTATAATAATGTCCAAGTACCTTGTATGGATTATGAATACTTCCCTAGTTAAGAGGGAGTGTTGAAATGTGTAACTAGGTTCGGTCTTCATAACATCTAATGTAATCATGATTTTATGTATTTGATGTAAAGAAAAAAAGAAAATATATTATTATTATTTTGTAGCACGGGTTTCATGCTCAAGGACATTTTTATTTGTAGGTCAAGCACCCAATGAGGGCTTCTAGATTTTGTCATTGAGTCTAGAAGTCAAAGAAGTCATTGTCATATGTAAAGACCCTATTGGGCATATTGTATCATGTAAAAAAAAATTTGTAAGTCAAAAAGAGTCAAAAGACTCCCTCTAAGACCAAGTCGGCCTTCATGCAATGAAGTTGGCCTCCTTAGGACCATTCGACCACCATGAAGAAGTATATATATACAAATTGTTTGACTTCACTGAAAGGGCATTCAAGAAGTTTTTTGAAGCTTAAGGAAGACAAGAAACACCTATCGAAGAGGAGAACAAAAGGAAGAAGGAAACAAAGTTCTAGAAAGGAGATCCTCTAGTGAAGAAGAAAAGTGACCAATTCTACCATATTTGCCTCACTTGTGCAAGCTAGGATTTCTGTCATGAAGGGCCAAATTGCAGTCAAAATTGCATGTCTAGGATTTTTGGTCAAAGGAGAAAGTTGCAACAGCTAGAAGGCAAGTTTGACTAGTGTTGACTTTGTGGAAGAGAAGTTCATTAAGAAGAGGTTTGACTTGGTCTTGGATCTTAGGTCTTGGAATTCGTCATTTGAAGATTCTATAAGAAGAGAAGAATTCTTGTGGGTTTTCCTTTCAAGAGTAGAGGTTTTGGCCCTGGCTGGTAGCCTATATTTTGTGTCCTCTTGTCTCTTTGATCTTCATAGTTTGGTAGCTGTTTGATGGTAAAGAACACGATAATAATCAAGTGAAAGAAGCAGCCAATAACAAGTACATCAAGTAAAAGAATATCACAAGCAGTTATCAAAATAAGAGAAATCACCTAATCTAGCTGCCCCTAGATTTCTTAACACACCTCTCTACAGGGAAGTGTTCACCGATTGTGAAAGCACTTATGTTGCCAAATGTTGTAGCTGCGGGGTAGCAATGACATTCATGTTCCACCACTCCTTGACAAGCAATGTTACACCATCGCTAATATCAATATCCTCATCATTAGTATCATCCTTCATTCTTTTCCTCTTGTCTAGCCTTTGTCTCTACCTTGACCCTTTAGGAACATCAATCTACACCACCTAATTTTGATGAACCTACCTCATTCAAGCCTTAAATACGGTAGAAAAATCTTAACATACCTGATCAATGATTCTGGTTTGAGTGAAGGGTATATTTTTGTTAATGCCATGATAAATAATTTTAACAATCAACATCACCAACACTAGCATACATATAGGGCTTGCTGCTCTTGATTAAATGCCAATCACATACCCTCATATGTGATAGAATCTAATGAAATGCCGGAATCTCATCAATCCTAAAATCTTGAAAATTGTTAAGTTTGCTGAATTTTGAGGAATATTAAATCCATTTTTGTCCATATGAAGTCCAATGAGGTTGGAACCACTTTCAAATATCCTGAAACAATTAATGGTAATGTCAAATATTAAAGTAAAAGGAATTTAACATTAGCATTAAGGAGCGTCCAAGGAGCGCTTAGGGAGTCTCTAAGGAGTGCTATTGCTTGAAGCACGATTATAGGGTCAGTAGCGGGGGGGGGGGGGGTTCCTGCAACATTACCTTGGAGGCTGAATTTTGCTTGATAGGATCTCCTTTTGACAAAAACTCAATGTGGCATGTCAAGTACACCTCTTGTTGATCACTCCGATCCCTTATATTCTGGAGTGGGAACCCTATGCACTGAGATCCTTGAAGTGCCTTAGGAAACATGAAATGTTGTGGACTGTGAGACTGCTCTATGTTGCTTGGAAGCGGGAGTGGGGAGCGACAATTTTCAAAAGCTTCCGAGTCGGGAGAAATTGTTATATAATATATATTTTATATATTTTGATGCATATATGTCAACAAAAGCATGTAGAATGATGAATTAGTTATAAAAAGCATAAAAATATGGGTTAAACCATATAACATCAATCATCTAGTAGTTATAATCTTCATCAACCACAAGTCCACAAGTTACAACATCTCAATTCTAATCAATCTCAAAGTTTCAAAATTCAATATATAACATTTGTCATCAATTAAGTTGTACTTGTAACCATTGTAAAAATATAACAAAGAATATCAAATAGGAATGAAATGTTTCAAATTTCACGAAGCATCATAATGATTCATTACCAATGAGTTATAATTGCCAACTTCAAACTTCAAATTAAAATTGTCATATATTATTTACAGAAAATACCATAATTAATATGAAAGAGTCAATACTTATAAAAGTACTAGAAACTAGAAAAGACAAGTAAATCTACTATCTACTAAAATTTACTTTTGCCACGAGAAATTTCTAATTTATTTTCTCGTAGTCTATGAGCAATGGGAGTCTCCTCTCGCATAGTCGGATGGCTACGTCCATAACCAGAAGGCACATGACCTCCATGTGACGCTACAGATGGAGGTGGCATGGCTGTTGATGCTGCTTCATCCTCATCGTTCAAAAGTTCTGCTTTCAATTGTTTTAAATGTAAGGCTCCATCCTCGAAATTGTCCTCCGGGTTGTTGTCCCAAGTGATATATGCTCTATCGAATTGAGCCCGCTCACAATAATGTGTCAACAACCTCAATTTTTAGTGTACATAAACTAAGCTTTCTGCCCGATTTTCATTGAGGCAGTTTCTTTTGATGTTGTGGATGAAGCTAGAAGTGCTCCAACACCTCTGTGCAAAAGAAGTATTAAACACTTGTGAAAGCACTTTAACTACCAATTTTGCCAAAGGTCCCCTAGAGCCATACATGTTCCACCATTCAATAGGACCCATTCTATCTCTATCATCAATTGCATGCAAAGAACCAAACACTCCAGTTTGATTGAAGTATTTGCTTAATTCTCCACGTAATCTAGCACACTCCTCCCTGTCAAGGACCAACTTGTCTAATGCTAACATATACCTATTTTGTACATTTGGATCTGTATGGGGTTTTTCCTGACCCCTCTCCCAGGTGCAGGTTTGGCCAACCAAGATGGAGAGTAGTATTTTGGCATAAGGACATATGCCAAGGCATGGAGTGGAACATTAAGATTATCCCACCTTTTGACCACATGTTTGTGAATATGATCATACAAGATGGGATCTTTCGGCTGAATAATATCTTTGATTTGCCTTAGCATGCTATCGATTTGCTCATAGACCTCCCTAATCACTGGCACATCTGTATCTGCAAACTAATCATGTTATAAATGGGCTTGGTCAACTGCAAAACATTCTTCACACTTGCCCAAAATTGACCATCAAGAATGATGTCCTCCACCTCTTGAAAATCCTACTTGTGAGATGCAGTTGTAGCCCTGTCCTTTAATATCTTTCATGATTCACTTATACCATGCTAGCCAATCCCTCTCTTACCTTCAAAAGGTGCCTGAAGGTGAGGTAATAGCTAACAAATCTAGTCTTTGCAATCTTCAATAGCTCCAACCTTGAGTTACTATGAAAAAGGCCATGGGTATTGCTATGATTGGTAATAAATCTTATCATTTTCTTGCCTTTCTTGTACAATGAATCAATCCATTTGTATTGAGGTTCCTTTATCTTAATAATGTCATGCATTAAAGGTTCATTGTGTGAACCAAACACCCAAACCAAATATGTTGGGGTATCTATCCTCAATGATTGCTCCCAATGCCTCACAATTAGAAGCATTATCAGTAATGACTTGGATGACATTGTATGGCCCAATACTTTCAATTGTTGAATTAATGGTTTTGCAATATTGATGCCAGTCTTGAACTTATCTGAGTAGTCATGACATGAAAGAAACACTGCATCAGTAGCAGACACACCAGGAACACTTATCCATGGCTTTCCTTTTACATTTGTCAAACCATCAGAGAGAATGGATACCCCATATTCATTCCAAGCATTTGTGAATTTACCCAAAATATATTTTATTTTGGTTTTTTCCTGATCAAGTCCCACGGTTCGAGCTTTTTCATACCCAGGGCTATTGTATCCTTTAGGGGCATCATTGATGGCGGCAACCATTTCATGCCAATATGGTGAGCGAATAACATTGAATGGTATGCCACATGCAAGGAGAAATCGATTTTTTTTGCATCCACGTCATCCCTACAACCTTGGTCAAGGAGTTCTAATATTGTTCTACGTCTTAAAGGGATGGGTGGATGCTGATGGAGTTCTTGTAGTTGCTCTATGTGTGCTAGTGGTGTCATGTTCACCATTTGATCTTTTTGATTGGTATTGTGCTTCCTCCTATTCCCTTATATATATTTGGCTCTTTGTTGTGTTGACACATTTGGACAAGTTTTGATTGCTATTTATTTATTTCCATCCATGCCATTTTCCTACATAGATGCTTTCTGGCATGGGTATATGAACCTGTGTAAGTAAATTTGCAATTGGGGCATACAAATTTAGTGGTTCCACTCCCTTTCTCCTCTAAGCCTTGTAACATATTTCCACAAGGGTGTTTAGTCTACCCTATTTTTCTTTCCATCATCTTCACTCTCATTATCCTCCTCCTCCTCTTCCTCTTGGTACTCCTCCTCTTCTCCAAGGTAGCCTCCACCACTACCCACTTCTTCTTCTGCTGCCCAACACCATCATCATAGAAAAAAATGGAACCAACAAGATAAAGCTAAG
Organism: Pinus tabuliformis; assembly: GCA_031772625.1. NCBI lineage: Eukaryota > Viridiplantae > Streptophyta > Pinopsida > Pinales > Pinaceae > Pinus > Pinus tabuliformis. The sequence continues at coordinate 302,584,100 of CM062804.1, read as the reverse complement.
CCATATACCCATCATGTTTGTTGAAGATTGAGATTATTGCTTGCAATAAAATGGGGGAGGAATGGGAAAGAATAGGAGAAGAGAAGAAGAACATATAGATTCTACATTCATTAAACATATAAAAAACACATGTTACATGGAAAAAAAAGAATGGGATTAGACCCTACCTTTTTTGCTCGCCGCTCTCCAACAATTTCCCAAGCTTGCAAATCTCCCTTCAATCTCCCACAAGCTTCTCAAGCTCAAATCCTCTCAATCTCTCTCACATGAAAATGATGTTATGAGGGGAGGGGAGGAGGCATTTTATTATGTTTGGCCCCTCCCCCCAAAACCCTTCTCTCCTTGGCCGCAAACATGCTTCTTGGGCCTGGGGGCGAAAATTTTAAGAGGGAGTGATCGGGGAGCAATCATTCCCGTATTGCTCCCCACCTTTAAAAATCGCTCCTGGAGCGATATGGGAGTGATCACTACCTCTATTGCTCCTGGGAAACTAGGGAGTGGATTTTTTTTTTTTTCTTCAGGAGCATGCTCGTGAAATTCAGTCCTAAACGGGAGCGAATTGGTAGTGTGCTCCCGGTGTCGCTCCCTTTGTGCTTCCGATCAAAGCATGCTTTAAGGGTGAATTAGAGAGGGGGGGGGGCGCTCCCTCACATCCTTGAGACTAACACATGGAGAAATGAGTATACCTTGACCAAGGAAGTGCATGCAAACTCTATAAAGCATGACCATGTGGGAAAGACATAGGTGCACCTAAAATCATGGGTATAACAACCTTTACATAGCGTGATCACCTCTACATAGAAAACAAGTGGATCCATAAACCATGTATCCTAGAAGATTCATCTCAAGGCCACCAATCATATCCAAGACAAAAGAGATTGAGAGTGAGGACTAAAGGTACTGGACATGGCCAACCATCTAATGGCCTAGGAAACCATATATGCAATCATATGCATGGTTTGCTGGGTTTTGTATCTTGCACCCCTTTCCAGTCTTACAGTGGTGTTGTCTATGAAAAAATGTATGGTACCTCCTCGAAGGTAACATTTGACTCCTTGTGTGGGATACTTGCTTTTCTTGGGAGGATGTGAGAACCTCATAATCTCTATACCTATATGTGTGAAATAGTCTAAAAAAATTTGGCTTTAAAAGGAAATAAGCCAGAACAAATAACAACACTCAATGAAATGAAGAAAGACAAGAAAACATGGAACTAAAAGCTTCCTATAATATAGAGATTCCCTTGATAGCATTAGACAATACCTAGATAAAATAGTATCAGTGTTCTCTTATTGACAGGCAATGATAGCTTCTCACCATCCAAATGGCTAAGGTAGAAATAATTATTACTTGCAAGCTCCTCAATTTGATATGGGCCCAACCAAATACATACAACTTATGGTGGTTTCCTGGCTTCTCACCTTTCTTATTGCATATTAGGGCCAAGTCACCCTTTTGGAAGTCGCATTGACGGGTTGTTTTGTTGAATTTCTCCTTAGCCTTTTCTTGGCTTTGAAAGAGATGATCAAAAGCCACATCCTCTAGTCTCATTGATCTCAACCAATTGGTTTATCTTGTTCTGTAGAGCCTCTAAATCAATAGAAAAATACCTCATAATCTTGTATACTAGGAGCTTTAGATGAATCAACAAAGTAACTTCCATCCTGTATACTAGCTCGAATGGACTTTTCCCACTGTTGGAAGGGTGTTTATACTACAATAAACTGAAAAGGTAATGCTACTAGCTTCTGCTTCCTTGTGAAGAACTATCAAGGTTGACATTCTTTGACAAACTTGTGCACATTTGCAAAGTTACTTGGCCAATAGTAACCACCTCATAATATCTTGTGGGTGGTGGTATTCACAATGTGGTGTCCGCTACACAATCCCTGACAAAATTCATTAACATCTTTGCTTCTTTAGTATTGACACGTCGTTGGATGAACCCATTAGGATTCCTCCATCTAAGGCCTTGATCGATGAAACAATACCTTGTAGCTTTTAACCTCAAGCCTCTTCTTTTGTGGTTTGATGGGTGACTAGGGTTGGTCATGTTTTTGAGATAGAAGATGATATTTGCATACCAATCATGTTGCTCTAAGTCTCTACTCACTATGTTGACCATGGCATAAGGTTTTGCTTTTAACTGAAGGACTTCTTCATTTCCTTCAACCATTAATCGAGCTAACCCCTGTCCCTTGATAATCTTAGTAGGCTTGATTTCTAGGTCATACTCTTGAATCTTGGTTACCCACTTGCTCTTTTACCCAAACAATCCTATTGTGATAATATGTCCTTTATCGTAGGATGAGGAACAAAAGCAATCACCTTGGAGTATCTAATAGATCTATTGAAATGCTTTAGTGACTTGCCTAAAGCATATGCTTGCTTTTCCATTCTAACATAGTTTAACTCTGCATCTCTGAGCATTTTGCTCATGAAAGCAATGGGATGCTCATTTCCATGATCATTCTTTTGAAGTAACATCCCTTTATTGGTATTGTTAGAAGCAAATGAAAATATTAAAAATTCTTTTGAAAAATAGGGCTTACCAATACTGGAGCATTGATAATGGCATCCTTAACACTCTCAAACATAGTGTGGCCAAGTTCATCCCATTTGAAAGTGGAATCCTCCTTTAGCAACTTGTTGAGAGGCTTGGTGATCTCAACAACATTTGTTGAACCTCCTGCTAAAGTTTACTTTTCCAAAGAAAGATTACAACTCTTTTTGGTTTCGTGGTAGCTCAATCTGTTGAATTTCCTTGATTCTTTATGGGTCCACCCTTACACCTTCCTTTGATACGATGTGACCAAGCAACTTTTCTTCTGTAACACCTAAAAATATCTTCTTAGGATTGACTGATATCCCATATCCTTCCTATTCTTTGAGAATATCTTAAGATCATCCTAGTAGATCTCAATGATCCTTTTGATGATATCCCCAAAAGCATAATCCATGGCTCTCTGAAAGGTGGCGCCCGCATTGAGTAATTCAAAAGGCATCCTTATATACCTAAAAGTACCCCAAGGTGTGGTGAAAGCAGTTTTCTCTCTATCATTTTTGTTCACTAAGACTTGGTTATGTCTAGAAAAACCATCCATAAATGAATGGATAATTTTCTTGAACTGAAGCAATGTTGATATTTTTGAATTCCACAAATAGTTTGATCTTCCTTGTCTTCTTTTGAACCATCACTGAGTTAGATAACCATGAAGTGTTCCTGGTCGGAGCAATGATTCCCGCATTAAGCAAATTTTCCAATTCTTTCCTCATGAGTGTTGCCAACTTTGGATTTATCTGCTTGAGCTCTTGGCAGAAGGGCTTGACATCTTTGACTAAAGGAATCATGTGCTAGATGATGTCTCCCTTGTCAACTTTGAGATCGTCGTATGACCATGCAAATGTCCTTGTACTCTGTGACTAGATCGTTGATCTTTTTCTTTTCTTCATGTTTGACCCCTGCCCTAATTTTAATCATCCTCAGGTCATCCTTTGTTCCCGCATTGATTTCTTTTGTTCTCTTTTGTCTCAATTGTCTCACTTTGGCCCTTGAATGCATAATATCTACTAAAAGTGGCTTCCAAAGGTACAAGTCCTACAAATATCTTGTTGGTTGGCAATTGTTCTATCGAATCCTCTTCCCTCCAACTGATCTCATTCTCTGCAAATTCTTGTGTGTTTTTCAAGAATTTGCGTATCTGTGCATCATCTTCAAAAACCTGCTAGTATTTGATGTTATTCGGAATTGAAGATCTATAAACTGGCTCTATTATTCCACCTCTTTCCAACTCTGGGCAAGGTTGAAAGATCGAAATAGAAACTACTAGACCATCATCTTTCTCATTTAATGATCTTGGTATAACTTCCAAGTAGGAATTTATAGGGTAAGTTCCTCAGACAGAACACCAAAGGACACCGCTCACAACCAGATCGCAGATCAATACACCAGTATTTTGACGTGGTTAAAACCCTCAAAGAATGAGCCAACGCGGCCACTTCAGGCAATTTATTAATAAAAGAATGAAAATTTACATATGCTTCTCTCATAGACGGATTACCCTACAAATGACCCTCCATGCGCTTTAAATAGAAATCATGGACCAATCGGGTGTTAAGCCACGGATCAAGTGTCGGTAATACCGAGGAGAGAATGAATCGTCGGATCACTACATATCGTGACCGTCGGATTGTAAGTTACAAAATGTACAAGGTAAAGAAACACACTTTACCTAACTCTATACCTAACTCTATACTAGACCAAGTTGTACTTAACTATTTCCTATGTGTCGGAATATCCTAACATCCCCCCTTAAGAACAACTTGGGATAGGATTGAAGGATTTACAAATATGACACAATAGGAGAAGGAAGGAGGCACTAGAGCCTATCCCCCCTTAGTGACAACTTCCTGAACTCCAACCATAAATCGAAGTTTAGTGAACTTCGCCTCTGTGAGAGCCTTGGTGAAGATGTCTGCAACTTGATCATCTGTTGAACAATATTGCACTTCAAGAACATGGTCGTGAATGAGCTTTCTGATGAAGTGCATGTGCAGTTCAATGTGTTTGCTGCGCTGATGTTGGACTGGATCTTTGCATAGTTGAATGGCACTTTGATTATCACACCAAAGTGTAGTCGGATGTTGCTGCTGAAAGCCAAACTCTGACAGGATCTGACGAAGCCACAAGGCTTCCTTACTAGCTTCTACGGCACCACGATACTCTGCTTCTGCTGATGAAAGAGAAATGGCACCTTGTTTCTTGCAAGCCCATGTAATAGGTCCTGAACCAAGAGTGAACACATAACCGGTAGTAGACTTCCGATCATCAGGGTCACCAGCCCAATCAGAATCAGTGAAACCAACTAATAGAGGAGCTGCTTCAACATTGTAATGAATCCCAAACTGAACTGTACCTCGAACATAACGAAGTATTCTTTTAGCTGCTTTCCAATGACTTTCACGTGGGTTTTGCATAAACCGAGCAACAAGGCCAACGACAAAGGAATGGTCAAGACGAGTATGGGTTAGATACAAAAGTTTTCCTACAAGTTGACGGTATAAGGTAGCATCAACTTCAGGAGAAGTACAAGTGACTGAAAGTTTGACTCCAGACTGAAAGGGAGAAGGGGCTGGCTTACAGTCTTCCATGTGAAAATGGCGTAGAATATCACAGGCATACTTGGACTGGGAAAGGGAAATACCCTCCTAAGTCTGTCATTTCAAATTTCCTTTTAAGGCTAGACTTCACATGGTTTATAAGGTTGGGATCACTACCAGTCAGGATAAGATCATCAACATAAAGAACAAGAATGATAAGAGACTTGCCCACTTTCTTGGTGTAGACAGTGTTGTCAGAATGACACCTAGAGAAGCCAGATTCTAAAAGAAAGTTATCCATTTTGGCATACCAAGCTCGAGAAGCTTGCTTGAGACCATAAAGGGATTTCTTAAGCCGACATACAAGGCTGGAGTCTGTTTGTATAAAGCCAATAGGTTGTTCCAATATAGATTTCTTCATGCAAGTCCCCATGCAAGAAGGCAGATTTAACATCCATTTGATGGACTTCCCATTTGAACGAGGCAGCAAGGGGAAGAACAAGGCGGATAGAGTTCATTTTGGCAACAGGGGAGAAGGTTTCAGTGTAGTCATTGCCTTCAACCTGTGAAAAACCTTTAGCAACAAGACGAGCTTTATGTCTATCAACTTTCCCATCTGGTCCATACTTGGTTCTGTAAACCCATTTGCATCTAACAAGTTTTCGTCCATTTGGTAGATGAACAAGATCCCATGTATCATTTGCCAATAATGATATTCTTCATTCATAGCTGCTTCCTAATCTGGATGGCTTGAAGCTTCTGCAAAGGTGTCAGGATCATAATTTACTGGAGCTTGAGCCAGTAAAGAAGAGGCTCTGTCAAACTGAGAACGTGTGCGTCGCTGATCTGTAGGATCACCGGCAAGAGCACCTGTTGCATCTCGAGTAGCACGAATCCATTTTGGAAGCTGAGGAGCTGAAGGAGGATCCTGAGATGGTGGGGGAGGATTGTCATCCTCACTTTCATTATCTGAAGAAGAAATGTTTTCAAAAATAGAAGAGATAGGGAGAGGTGGCACATCCGCCAGACTAGGCTCGCAGGCCGATATATTTTCATCAAATTTTACATCTCTTCTAATGATAACGTTTTTGGACTTAAATGGAATAAGTCTATAGCCTTTGACATCTTCAGAATATCCAACAAAAGTACATTTTTCACTCTTAGGTTCTAAAGCTTTATGTTTTTCATCTGGAATATGGGCCCACGCTTCACTTCCAAAAACACGAAAGTGACTTACATCTGGTTTGATTGAGCTCCATGCTTCTTCTGGAGTGATATTCTTTAAAGCCTTAGTAGGAGTGCGATTTATTATGTAATTTGCACAGTTAATTACTTCTGCCCAAAAACTAAGACCAAGTCCTTTAGATTGTAGCATACAATTAGCCATTTCCTTTAAGGTGCGATTCTTCCTTTCAGCTACACCATTTTGTTGTGGAGTATATGGAATGGTATGTTGCATTTGAATTCCATTCTCAGTGCAAAAGTTGATGAATGTGTTTTTAACATATTCTCCGCCATTATCAGATCTTAGCTTAAGAATTTGATGTCCAAATTGTTTTTCAATAAAGGCCTTGAAGGCCAAAAATGTGTTAAATACTTCACTCTTGAGTTTTAAGAAGTATACCCAAGTGCGTCTGGAGAAATCATCAATGAAAGTTAAGAAATACTTGCAGCCAGAGAATGAAACAACTGGAAATGGACCACATAAATCACTATGCACAAGCTGTAAAGGGGCTGAGGCGTGCCAAGAGGCACGTTTTTCAAAACTGTCCCGATGATGTTTTCCGAGTACACATCCGGAACAAACACCATCTCTGCAAGATACCATAGGAAGACCTGTCACCATATTTTCTTTACATAGATGCTGAAGGGAGCGATAGTTTAAGTGACCAAATCGCTCATGCCAAAGTTTGCTCACTTCATCATTATGAGCAACAAATACTGAGGGAAGATTTGATGACCCAAAGTTGTGAAACTTATACAACCTTGTAGAATCATCAGCAATGCCAGTAGCTAAAATCTGTCTAGGATCTCTTAGGTCTTTAATTACAACATCGTGAGGTGAAAATTCAACGATTTTACCTTCACCTGAATGGGTTATCTGATATACAGATAGAAGGTTGCAGGATAAGGTTGGAACACATAATACATCATTAAACTGACCATTGTCTAGATGAACAGTTCCAGTCCCTACAACACTAAGAGATCTATCATCACCAACATATATATTTTTGGTGTTACAATCATTTAAAGAAGAAAACATGGCTTTGTTTTTGGCCATGTGATAAGAAGCTCCAGTATCAATGAGCCACTCATGAGAATGAGAAGAAGAAGATACATTTAGTGCATAGCCAGACCGAGATGCTTGACAACCACATGCAGAAAGTGCCATTCCTGAAGATGAAGTTGAAGTTGAAGATTGCTCCAAATGGATGTTATGTTTCTTCATCGCTGCTTCCAAGGCTTCCATCTTCTTAAAGCATTTGGATTCTAAGTGGCCATCTCGATTACAAAAGTTGCAATGTCTATCAGTCTTCTTCCATTTGTTTTTATTTGTCTTATCATTTTATTAAAATGATTTTTCATTTTGAGGCTGAGATTGCTTAGGACCCTTGTTCGGTTTAGGACCATTCTTTTTAGGATATGACTTCTTAGGATTCTTTGAATTTGGTTGCTGCTGGGCGGCTAACGCTTTCTTGGAAGAGTTTCCAAGATTAAGAAGACCAAGGTGTAAGAGTTTTTTTGTTCTCTTATTAAAGAATCACAAAAAGAGTCAAAGGAAGGGGACTTGTAGTCTGTTCCTTGAGAAATGAAGGCTTCTCTTGTAGAATGGAAGGTGGAAACAAACACAGAGTAGGCTGGTCCCAACTTAGTAAGAATGGAATAGATAAGGTTACTATCTTCTTTCTTAACCTTAACACCTTCCAAGAGATATCTAAGGGTCTTGAACTTGGACAAGAAATATTCAATGCAAGAAAAATTATTAGGGTCCAATGTAAGCAACTCATTTTCAAATTGATGGGCTCTAAGTTCATTTTTAATCCCAAAAACTTCATTGATTTGTTTCATTGCTTCATCAAGAGTATCAAGTTCTGCAATATGGAATCTAAGATCTGGAGAAATAGACATCCCTATCAATCCACATGCTTGATCTTGCCTATTTTCCCATTTAGCAGCCTTATCTTCATCCTTTGGTTTCTTTTCTTGGCCTGAGGCTATTCTGTAGATACCTTTACTTCTAAGTAAATCCTCAATGTAGGACAACCATTGGAAGTAGTTGGTGCTGTCAAGGGTAACTTGGTATTGACTTTTCATTTCAACGGAAACTGAAGCTAAAGATGCTGAAACTAAGTGTTCCAATGGATAGATCTCAAAAAATTAGGCTGGTTTAAAAAAAATCGGCTCTGAAAACGGCTTCCGGATGAAGAAGTTATGGCTTTTTGAAAAAAAGTTGTTGAAGATGCCGACGAAGTGCGGGAATGTGCGGAAATGAAAAATCCGCCCTCATAAAAAGGAGATTTGAACCCAAGACCTCTACTCTCTTAAAATAGCTTTGAACCAATTGAGCTATACAAAAAATTTGAGAGAGAGAGAGAAGGGGGGGGGTTGCTTTGGGTTGCGTGCTTGCTTTGAGAAGGCTCTTTTTCCCTACAAAACAAAAAACACAAAACCCAACACGGACATACAAAAAAAAACGAACCTTGCGGCTCGAAGTTAGCTTTAGCCGAAAAACTAAATATTTTCAAAAATGAACCTTGCGGCTCAAAGTTAGCTTTAGCCGGAAACTAAATATTTTCCTCAATGTTTCTGATTTTCCAAGATCACACTAAGGCGCAGGGAAAAGAGCATACGCATGAGAAAAATCCTTCCTTTCTGTTTCTGATTTGCCCAGATCGCACAGGGTCGCAGGGCAAAGAGCATACACAGAAATGAAAGGTATAGATCCGGTAATAAAAAAGCTAAATAAACCGAAACCGAAATAAACAGAGAAAAAATAACTTTAAACTGCAAATAAACACTGTATACCTCCAGATCTTAAAAATGACGCAGCTAGGGCTACCGGAAACCTTTTCGCGTGAAACGAAAGGGGTTCCTCACTGGAACAGATGCTCCCAACACAATAGAGCAGTCCTCTCGGCCCGAAAGTAGTCAGAAACAGTAGATCTAGGAAACAACAGTCGGATGCAGTTCTACCGGCTTCAGATTTGGATCACCAACGGACGCGGCCCTCAAATAGCTCTGATACCATGTAGGAATTTACAGGGTAAGTTCCTCAGACAGAACACCAAAGGACACCGCTCACAACTAGATCGCAGATCAATACACCAGTATTTTGACGTGGTTAAAACCCTCAAAGAGGGAAACAGTCCACGGCCTGAGCCAATGCGGCCACTTCAGGCAATTTATTAATAAAAGAATGAAAATTTACATATGCTTCTCTCATAGATGGATTACCCTACAAATGACCCTCCATGCACTTTAAATAGAAATCATGGACCAATCGGGTGTTAAGCCACGGATCAAGTGTCGGTAATACCGAGGAGAGAATGAACCGTTGGATCACTACATATTGTGACCGTCGGATTGTAAGTTACAAAATGTACAAGGTAAAGAAACACACTTTACCTAACTTTATACCTAACTCTATACTAGACCAAGTTGTACTTAACTATTTCCTATGTGTTGGAATATCCTAACAACTTCCAAGTTCAATGCTTTAAATGGTTCCTTGGAAACCAGGCCTAACTGCCTATACCTTCTCAGATTTTCATTCTTACAAGCATGTAACCCTTTTGGAGAAACCTGTTGAATTGGAAAAAAAACTATCAAGCTATATACTAGTATCCATGTAACCTGTGCTTTGAACATAATTGCTTTGATTATAAGCATGATTAGATTTGTTTCATGGATATCATAGTTGTTTTGTCGGATAGATAAAGTTATGGATTATTGTACTCTCTTTTGCTGATTCATTTGATGACAATCTAAGAAGAAGAAGATTAGCAAGGGTTTTCCCCATAGTGGGTTTTGCCCCGGTTTCGGACCAATCCTAGTGTCTCTATGTGTGTGCATGCTTTTCTTCTATTGTTCCTTTATGTTCCGCTGCATTGATGATGATGATGTTGTTATTTCTTTATAATTGCATATGCTGATGGATAATGGTGTAGATCTGAATAATGTAATGATGATACAGCGTGAACTTAATGTATTATTGAAGAAATGAAATTATCAAAGCAAAGAACAATGTAGCCCTGTAAAAAACCAATCCAACACAGAACTAAAACCTGAAATACAAACATAGAACTATAACCTGAAATACGGAAGCCTGAACATTAAATCGATACATACCTCAACTGCTGCTGATCCTGCTTCTGTCTGGTGAATCTGCTGCGCTGTGGTTAATTTGATTCAATTCTCGCGAGGCCAATACCTCCCAACCTGACAGAGCAACTTGGTTGCTCAATCCAGAAAAGCTCTCCACAGAGGCTCTCTGTCCCTCCGTGCCCAAAACTCAGATCACTTAAAGCTCTTCCACTGATAAGTCCCTTCTCCTGGTTTTCTGCTGATGAGTCTATACTTCTCTGGTTTTTTCTTTTTTTCCCCCTTCAGGTTCAGGTCTCCACTATTTATTCCCTGGCATGGCGGTGGCCGCCCTCCCACTTGCAGCCACCGCCTCCCACGCATTGATGGCTCTCTCATCTTCTTACTGTCCTCGGCGCTCTGTAATAACTACTTAGCTGGTTCCACCCACTTTATTAATGAACTGGTATACATATATAGATTCTTTTTAGGGTAGTTGATATTTACGCTTATAACATTTCCTGTATATGTTATAACATTTTATAACTGATACTTTTTATAACGTTTTCACTATAATGCTATAAAGTTTTATGTGATATACTTTATAACCTTTAAATCATATATGATATAAAGTTAAGTAATATATTTCATAATATTTAAATTATATATGATATAAAGTGAATTAATATATTTCATAACATTTAAATTATATATGGTATAAAGTTAATTAATATATTTTATAAATTCATATTATAAGGTCTAACCATATACTTTATAAAATTTAATACATATATATATATATATTTCTATAAAGTTTTAAAGTCTAAAATTTTATTAATGGGTTGTTACATACATTCCCCCTTCTGAAAACTTCGTCCCGAAGTTAGAGCTTTTAGGTTCAAGGTTTTAATGGACATGACCCTTTTTTTTTATTTATTTATTTATTTATTTTTTCCAGGTCCCCAAGCTATTCAAACTCATCCTATCCTCCCTAATCTCTTCTGCTCCCATCCTATCCGTCCTCTACTAGAGTATGCCATGGCGTCAATTTACTGACCTAACCATTCATAACACAAAGGTAACAGCGTCGGCTATACCGACCTGATTCCCAGTAGGCATCCGTCAGTCATCATCACACGTCTAGGGGAGCGTGACTCGCACAGTCCTCCCATGACTCCAGGATTCGGAGGATAAACGGTGGGTAACACCTCCACCCCTCCAGTAGAATCAGGGCTACTACCCTATCATAGAATCACTTTGAGCTTTAACTGATCTGAGGTTCTGTCATCACGTGGCCATCTCGAAAATTGAATCAATTATCTGCAATCATAGTTTATCTGCCCGTTTATCTGCAATCTCACACTTACCCATGTATTTGTAAAATGTGCATCAGTATATTCGAAATAACTTATGTATTATTTACATATGATACTACAGCATAACATAATTTTGTCATTTTCTATGCATGTATTCTGACTTTTCTTTAGGATGTATTCACTTCATATCTTCCATTTCAGTTGGTCATCTTTGACATGCATAAATAAAACAGATTTATATTGTTTTCAATTCCTACCAGAAGTAAAATCATTTAACGGCCTTAACATTACTTCAACATTTATAATTTAGTAAAATAATCACATATATTGTTTTGGTATCCATGTACCAGCAGGAATTTAAACACATATTATTTTGGTATCCATGTACCAGCAGGAATTTAAACATATATTATGCCACAAAGTTTCATGTTTATCACTAATCATTCAAATGTTTTTGGGTCTCTGACAGTGGTGAAGTAAATATACTAAACATAGTGTAAAGTTCTTCAAAATGGACATAAACTAGGGTATCTCTGACATATGTCTTCTGTATTCTCCCAAGTTGCTGATCCAGGACTATACTTGTCCCACTGGACCTTAACTTGGTCCACCAGGCGGTTCCTCAGTTGACGAACTCTACGTTCCAGTATACGTAACGGTTCGACCGTTACGACTCTCTCGTCTGATACCTGCAATTCTTTCCACTGGATGTTATGAGATAGATCAGCTACATAATGTCTTAATACAGAAACATGAAATACATTATGAATTCTATGCAGGTGAGATGGCAGGGCAAGACGGTAGGCAACAGGTCCAACTCTTTCCACGACTTTAAACGGTCCTATAAATCGGGGTGACAACTTTGTCCCTTTCCCGAATCGAATAGTACTTTTATTTGGTTTGATGCGGACGAAGACCTGGTCGCCTACCTCATACCTCCTATCAGATCGGTGAGCATCAACATAACTCTTTTGTCTATCCTGTGCTTCCTTTAATCGCTGTCTAATCTGGCTGACCTGCGCTTCCATTTCATGGATTAATTCTGGTCCTATAATCACTCGATCTTCTAACCTGTCCCAACTTAACGGTGTTCTGCACGGTCTGCCATATAAAGCTTCAAATGGAGGCATCCCAATCGAACTATGGTAACTGTTGTTGTATGCGAATTCAACCAAGGGTAAATACTTTTCCCAGTGGGATTGCTGATCCATTACATACATTCGCAACATGTCTTCAAGTACTTGATTCACTCTTTCAGTTTGCCCATCAGTCTCAGGATGGTAAGCCGTGCTTAAATTTAGCTGAGTACCTAAGGCTGTCTGCATGCACGTCTAGAATCTGGAAGTGAATCGCGAATCTCTATCGGATATAATCTTTTTAGGTACTCCATGAAATCTGATAATTTCGTTTATGAATACTCGAGCCACGTCAGCAACATCATAAGTATCTCTTACCGGAATAAAATGGGCGCTTTTTGTTAATTTATCCACCACTACCAGAATGGCATTGTGTCTTTGAGAAGTAAGAGGTAGTCCAGTGATAAAATCCATAGAGATGGTCTCCCATTTAGACATAGGTATGTCGTGGGGTTGTAAGAGGCCCGCAGGGTGACAATGATCTGCCTTTACTTGCTGACATTCCATACATTTTGCAACAAACTGAGTGATATCACGCTTCATGCCTGCCCAAAAGAAGAGTTTCTTGGTATCCGCATACATTTTCCCTACTCCAGGATGAGCACAGTATACTGCTTTGTGAGCTTCCCTGAGGATAGTATCTCGAAGATCTTTATCATCAGGAATGTACATCCTTCCATGGAATCGTAAGATCCCATCGCTTTCTAATTCATAACCCTCAAACTTAGATTCTTTTGCCTTAATCCCCTCAAGACTTGCCCTCACCTTTAAATACCAGCTGTCTTTTATAAGACGATCTAGTACTCGTTGTCTTAAGTCCACTTTAATGGGTATGAGAGAAAATATCCGGGGTCTCCTGCTTAAGGCATCGGCTACTACATTTTCTTTTCCTTTAATATATGATATTCCGAAGTCATATTCACTTAGGAATTCACTCCATCGCCTTTGTCTGGCATTTAAATCCCTTTGGGTGAACAAATATTGTAGACTTTGATGGTCGCTTTTAAGTGTAAAATGTCGTCCCACCAGATAGTGTCTCCAGATTTTTAAAGCTAGCATTACAGCGGCCAATTCTAAATCGTGGGTAGCATAGAGTTCTTCATGAGGTTTTAGCTTTCTGGAAGCATAAGCTATCACTCCCTTATCCTGCATCAATACTGCACCCAGCCCCTGCTTGGATGCATCAGTACATACTGTAAAGTCTTTGCCCATATCAGGGACTCTTAGGATTGGTGCACTGGTGAGTAGTCTTTTAAGTTCAGAGAATGCTTTATTACATTCCTCGGTCCACTCATACTTAACACCTTTACGCTGAAGGGTTGTGATTGGCTTCGCGATTTTGGAGAATCCCTCCACAAATCTCCGGTAATAACCTGCTAAGCCCATAAAGCTTCGTATCTCATGTGCATTTTTCGGTATTGGCCATTCCATGATCGCTTTTACCTTCTCAGGATCTACTGAAATCCCTTCACCTGATATGATGTGACCCAAATAATGAATCTTTTCCTGAAAGAAGGAACACTTGGACAGTTTTCCATATAACTGACGTTCTCTAAGGCAGGACAATACTAACCGCAAATGTTCTTTATGCTCTTCTTCATTCTTGGAATAGATGAGAATATCATCTAAAAAGACTTGAACAAATTTATCAAGATACTGACGGAAAACACTGTTCATAAGATTCATGAATACGGCTGGCGCATTTGTTAACCCAAATGGTACCACAGTAAATTCATAGTGCCCAAAACGTGTCCGGAATGCTGTCTTAGAGATATCATTTTCAGAAATCCTTAGCTGATGATACCCTGATCGAAGATCAATTTTTGAAAATACTGAAGCTCCTTTCATTTGATCGAAAAGATCATCGATCCGTGGCATAGGGTATTGATTCTTTACTGTAGCTCGATTCAAGTCCCGATAGTCTATGCATAATCTTAAGGATCCATCTTTCTTCTTCACAAAAATTACAGGAGCGCCCCAAGGTGAGGTACTGGGCCGAATAAGCCCTATATCGAGTAGTTCCTTCAACTGGATTTGCAATTCCTGAAGTTCTGGAGCTGTCATTCTAGAAGGCGTTTTAGAGATTGGTTGGGTACCTGGCTTTAATTCAATAGTGAGATCCAATTCTCTTACCGGGGGTAATCCAGGTAGTTCCTTTGGAAATACATCCGGGAACTCGGCTAACACCGGATATTGTTCTAAGGATGGCCCCTTTTCCTGGCTTACTTCGTGAATTGCATAAGCCTGACACCCCTTTCTTAAACAACGTTTCACTTGCATTGCCGAGATGTAGCGTAAGGAAACTTCCCTCTTGATTCCTTGAATTTGGATTACTTCGCCTTCATCATTTACGCCTAAAATCCTTTTTCCATAACAGTCCACCCAAGCTTGGTGAGCTTCCAGCCAATCCATACCGATGATAAGGTCATACGTCCCTAAGGCTGTGACATAGACTCTTAGTTTGGTCGAACAGACCCCTAGGTCAATTTTGCATTGATCCACACTCAAGCCCACGGTTTGGAGTTCTCCTGAGGCCATTTCCACTTGGTGGAAATCATTTTGTCTACGAGCTGCCAACCCACATTTGTTTAATGCATATGACGAAATGAAACTATCTGTGGCACCAGTATCAAATAAGATTTTGAGTTTTACACCATTGATAATACCTGAAGATTCCACTACAGTGGATTGATGGGCTGCTTGGTCGTGGTTGACTACTGCATGAATTCTATGATTACTTCGCTTGGTTGATATCGGCTCCCTCCCAGTGCTTTGCAATATGTCCGATGACGCTTCTGGGCAGTTACGCTGGAAATGCGGCCCCCCACATCCCCAACAATTGAGCTGCGCTGATCCTCTTGAATTGAGGTGTGAGTTTCTAGAGAACGAGCCGCGTCCTCCCATGTTGGTTCCTCTCGCACCCCTTCCTCTACCGGTAGTCCCTCGCGATGCCCATGGTCTGGTGTTGGATGATTCCGCAGCTATAGTGTTTACAGCCATGGGAACTCTTGTCCCCATACTTGGGGTAAACCTGCTGCCGTAAGGTGGCCTCGAGCTGCCTCCTCTGAAAAATTTCCGGGGAGCCTTCCCTGGAAGTCCTGATTGTAAAGGCCCTGCTGGCCCTATATCCTTTTTGATTCCAAGGTGTTCTTCTGCATAACGGCTACATTCGACTGCCTCGGCTACAGATGATGGTTTCCACATACTTACCAAGGCTCTGATGCGAGGGTTTAACCCAAATATGAAGCGTTCAGCTTGTCGTTCATCAGAGTCTAAGTAGGGAATGTATTTCACCAGCTCCATAAACCTTATTTCGTACTCTTCCACCGTTTTACTTCCCTGAATTAGTGTATGAAAGGCTCTGGCTTGCTGTTGTTGAAAGTATGGAGGTAAATACTTCGCGCGGAACCTCTCCTCAAACAGATCCCAAGGAACGTTATCTGATGTAAGGTGTAGCTGCTTTTCCAGGTTTCCCCACCAAATCAAGGCACTTTCCTTTAGTTGAAACACGACAATTTTTGTTTTTGCTGCAGGTGAATATTCTCTTAACCTAAAGCAACGGTTCATCCCTTCCAACCATGCCTCAGCGCGTTCACCAGCTCGACCTCCCGAAAATTCTGGGAGTCTGATTTTCTGAAGCTCTCTAGAGATGTCTTCTCTCGATCCTCTGGGCTCCAAATTATGTGGTTCCGCTGAACTGGTGGCTACATGCTGAAACTCCTCTTTGTTTTTAGCCTTAGCTGATTCCTTTAATGTCTCCAATAAGGCCTCCAAAGAGTTCATTATCACAGTCAACTCTGGCGTTGGAGCGTTTGATGTTGACGGTTGCCTTGGCGGTGACGAGGGTGAGGGGGATGGCGATGGCGACGGTGGCGGCATTAATGGTGATGATGCTGCCTGATCACGTCGTCGTCGCTCATACGTCTTTACCATAGTAATGGTTCCTGAACATAAATAAAATGTATATCCATAAAAAAGTATTTTGAGGCGGATAACCGAATTTTAATACACCAATTTCTTTGCAACTTCACATTTAAAAACGGGTATAGTTTTGCTATTTTTACCCGCTAGGCGGATCTTACTGGTACCGAGGTCAAGGAGGGTGGTCACGCGACCTCCTTGTCCTAATGCAGGGTTTTCTAAAAATGAATAATGCAGAAGTGCATGGTTATTAGCTCCTCAGGTAAGACATCTAAAGTTTATTTACCTAATAACATCCCCAAAACGAAAATGTTACGGTAACATAACTGTCATACCTCAACCTGACTATAACATTTAAGGGGGTCATCTTTATCCATACCCTGAATATATTACAAGGATATGGGTTAAATCTTTAGCTTGTATGTTTTACCAGCATTGACAATTTTGGCAATAAATTGCAAGCAGTTTGTTATTGGTTCTAACATGTTGGTGCCTCCACTGATTGGAGCATGTATTAGCTAATTTGAAATTCCAAAAGTCAGAAGTAATCAACTCAGAAGTAGTTCTTCCTTCAGGTGATGGAAGTGTGCTAACTTATTGGTTTCCTGCCATGACAAAACATATGGCAGAATGTCACACCTTTATACAGTTGAGCACTGAATTTAATGATTGCACAGATCAACACTACAGTTGCTCTGGGCAGAGGAATTTGAGGCACTTTAATAGCACATTAAAATATATATTATTTCACAACAGTTATATATATTATCACCTACAAAGTGATTCAGAGTATGAACTAATATTTTATAAAGTTCTCTCAACTCAGTCACATTCTGGGGTTGGCCAGTGGAGAAATAAGGAGAGAAAAAAATTCAAGAATAAGGGATGAAATGAAACAAGCTCTGGGTGATTGAGAAAATTACCAGGCTTTAGGCTCCTTGGCACAATTTGATAGGAAGCAAACTAGCCGCTTTTCATTCTAAATATATTGTCCTTTATACATAGAAAATAGTGAGAGAATCAATTGTAGAAAAACTTAAGTTACTAATAAATTTATTCAGGTTCATCTTCTGTTTATAAGTATTTGACAGATGCTTGAGTGTAACCCCTCTGTAGCTGTAGCCTCCAACGATCCTTATTAGTAAGATCATTGAGATGTGCCATGGCTTTCAAAATTCATTGGACCATTTAGTATTTATGCGGTTCACTGTACTGTTCCTTTATGTTCTAACTTCTGGTATATGCCATGGTTCCCCACGGATTTAACATCCTTAAAAGGCCTAAGTAAAATAAAATCAGTATTTACATTAAAATCTAAAGCATCACTATTACATTATGTAATAATAATAATTGTTTACTTTCAATATTAAGAAAGAAGAAGAAAACACAAATTGCAAATATGAGTCTGGATTTGGCATACAGAAGCTCTATTAAAAGCACATAATGCCAATGACTTCCCTGGAACCATTTCAGGCATGCAATTTAAGATAACTTTTGAATGAACCTCTACACTTTCTCTGTTTCCCATTATTCTGTTTAAGCATAAGGCAATTATGAAGGATAAATTCCGCCAAATTTTATTAGTTTTCCACATTTTTGTCAAGGTACATATTGACGTTCTTTAAGATAATTTGTTATTGTTGTAAGCTATCTTGCTTAACCTATCTTTAGTATGTTCAAATGTAACAGCCAGTGCAACATGGCCATTAAAAGAATACGAAAGCACTTCAGAAAATTTCATGTGTAAAAACCGGATAAGAGCCCATGCAAAATGACCTTCCATTGAACTAAACATATAGCCAGTTATAAAACAGCTAATAACCAGCTTTAGCAAATATCTGAAATTATATTGACATGAAATACCTGAGTCTCTTTTACCAGTTTGTTTACTTAGTTGAAGGTCCTAGCAAGTACAAAAAGTGGTCCTAGATCAAGAACAACAGTGATAGCATAGGCTAAACACTAGAAGTTGAGAATTTATAACTTTATAGAAATAATATATTTTTATTAATGTTCACAAATAACCAAATTATAGATCAATGGGACTACAGATTTAAAATCACTAGACAATGGGAGTGTCTAAAACACTCATAGAGCTAAAATGTTATTGACATACAAGAGATATAAATGACAATAAAGAAAGAAGAAAACAACAGCTAGGAGAACCTTAAAACGACTGCGGCCCTAGCTCAATATCAGTGTCATAAGTAGACATAAAAACACAAGGAAAGGTTCCCCAGAAACATCCAATGAAGCTAATTAAAGATACGACAACAGAAGATGCGGCCACAGAGAATCAAGAGGAAGCCCCTTTTTCAGCTTTATCCAACATAGCAAACGCCATAGCACATTAATCATATAATGCATTCAACACGATGAACCGTTGACAGCAGGGAGTAATCAAAATAGAGAAGCGTTAATCTCGAAACGTGAGATCCCACAAGAATCCACATGAACCCACTTAAACTTAATATTCCAAAAATTTCCCGCAGCCAAAATTAACCGGAATAGTTGCCCGGAAAAAGCGAAAAAGTTTACTGGTTTTTCAAATAACAGGGTCACCAATAAAAGAAATTTACTTTTACTCATGAAAGTGTGAATGGAATATCGGAGTTCGATTCCTGGCAGCGGCGATTTTCCTAACTTGATTCCACCATAAAAAATGGGTTTTAAAAAAAAGAATTTATTTTTAAGAAAATAGGCTCTAAAGTAGCCAATGCACCAAGAGGACCTCCATTCATCAAACAACTTCATTTCAGAACTTTACGTCGACCCCCCGATAACCGTTCCTCTCTTGCTCAATGAACCCAAGTTCTGGCAAGCAACCTCTGCGCCCGACACTGAAACCACTACTATCACTCAACCGACCCGAGACACAAAACGGCCTTACGCGGGGCGCGACATCACCTGATCGTAACGTCTGGCGCACGATTCAAACCAGAAGTGTTCCCACCGCATTTTATGCGCCGTCTGTCCGTTTTTGAAACGTCCTCGCTGAAGCCATCACTGCGTAGTGAAGAAACCATATATCGATCTCAGACAGCAGAAACGCCACATGGTCAAAGTAATAAAACTCAATGAGAACGCCGTTTTTATATTTTGGCCACAAAGCTGTGTGCCGCCGGCGTTCCTACGTGGCAATTTCTTCCCGGGAATTACGAAGGGTTTATCTGCTTCATTTTCAATAATTGCAACTTAATTTTCTCGATTTTAAAGTCTCCGTCGCCACCAGGGCTGGTATAACTGCATAATATGCGTTGCCCACACCAGGATTATGGTACAGTCTGCGTATTATTGCAGTCGTAATTTGCAATGCCGCGGTAATCGCTGGTTTTATTTAGATTGCACCATTGTTCGAATATGCCTTCGCCTTCTTGAAGAACCTTCCGTGTTATAAAATTTTTGGTTTAAATAAATTTTATGATCTAATTTGACGGCAGAAATCTCTCGAGAAAGCTATATTACATACAAAAGATTCTCTAAAACAGAATTGAACGTGCTCGCAAATAGCAGAAGACGGCCATGGCCAGCGATAGATAAAGCTTTAATGCTTCTTCCAAATCACGAGATCGCATCCCATCAAGGTATCACCATGACGGTTCACAATGGACACAATTTTTTTTTTGCAGAAAAGGGCAGTGAAGGAAATACAGAGAACAACAAATTGTGGCCCGTAAGGTCGAACAGGGTTTGAACAAAGCTCCGATACCATGTGTAAAAAACCAATCCAACACAGAACTAAAACCTGAAATACAAACACAGAACTATAACCTGAAATACGGAAGCCTGAACATTAAATCGGTACATACCTCAACTGCTGCTGATCCTGCTTCTGTCTGGTGAATCTGCTGCGCTGTGGTTAATTTGATTCAATTCTCGCGAGGCCAATACCTCCCAACCTGACAGAGCAACCTGGTTGCTCAATCCAGAAAAGCTCTCCACAGAGGCTCTCTGTCCCTCCGTGCCCAAAACTCAGATCACTTAAAGCTCTTCCACTGATAAGTCCCTTCTCCTGGTTTCCTGCTGATGAGTCTATACTTCTCTGGTTTTTTCTTTTTTTCCCCCTTCAGGTTCAGGTCTCCACTATTTATTCCCTGGCATGGCGGTGGCCGCCCTCCCACTTGCAGCCACCGCCTCCCACGCATTGATGGCTCTCTCATCTTCTTACTGTCCTCGGCGCTCTGTAATAACTACTTAGCTGGTTCCACCCACTTTATTAATGAACTGGTATACATATATAGATTCTTTTTAGGGTAGTTGATATTTACGCTTATAACATTTCTTGTATATGTTATAACATTTTATAACTGATACTTTTTATAACGTTTTCACTATAATGCTATAAAGTTTTATGTGATATACTTTATAACCTTTAAATCATATATGATATAAAGTTAAGTAATATATTTCATAATATTTAAATTATATATGATATAAAGTGAATTAATATATTTCATAACATTTAAATTATATATGGTATAAAGTTAATTAATATATTTTATAAATTCATATTATAAGGTCTAACCATATACTTTATAAAATTTAATACATATATATATATATATATATATATATCTATAAAGTTTTAAAGTCTAAAATTTTATTAATGGGTTGTTACAAGCCCTATGAAAAATTTAATATGGTATCAGAGCAGGTTGATGAAAATCATCTTGAGGATGACACCTTTGATGGATGCAAGAAGAGGATGGTGGAGACCTAAAAGAATTCTAGGGTTTGAAGAAAACCCTATGCAACTTGATTATTAGGGTTTGATGGATTCTATGAGGTTAGGGTTGGAGAGAAAACCCTAGTTTATAGAAATAATATGAGATATGGAACCTAGCTGGTTAGTGTGAAGATGCTCAAGCACTTGACAAATATTTGATAAAGATAATCGCTATCGGACCTGGTTGGATAACTTAAGGCAACATTGGTATATGGACCATGGAAATTGATGGCTCTTGAATATTGGTTCAAGAGGGAGAGGATCGCCTCTCATTGAAGATAAGTATTTTTTGACTTATGATGCCTCTTACTTTTGTTTACACCTATGGATCTGATGATTATGTTTATTGCTTATACTTCCTGCATATGTATTTGAGTATATGGATGTTTCTAACCTCCTTGATGAGATGTGATAAAGTGGATCCCTCTTGAGGATCACTTGAGATGCAGGAAGGATGACTAGAGCTGGAAAGGGTAAAGAGGTACTTGATGAAAAGGTGACAAGCAACACATATTGCCTATGAGTAGGTACACAGGTATTTGAATACCACAAGGTATGCATGGTATGTTGTATTTCAGCTGTAACATTGGATGGCTCAGTAAGCCCTAAAGGTATGATGAGAATGTCTCTTTCTTTGATGGCCCATACATGCATATGAAAGCAACTTGGATCTATGCACCTGGTGTTGAACATTTTTTTATCTTCTTAAATTCTATGAGGCTATCTAATGTTGATACATTAATACACTTGATGATTGGCTAACATCCATCTGTTGGACATCTTGATCCTATAAAGAAGGCTAGTACCTTGGTTGTAGTAGATGATACTCTTGATACTTGTCATGCTTGGGTCACGTTGGATTTCACATAGAAGGATAGCTCATTGACTCCGATACATGGGTCTGCTGATAATGCTTGTGATAACCATGATGAAAGCATATGGAAAGAGAGATGACACTCTTGTTGTTTTGGTAAAGCTTTATTGAATGACCTAACTTGATCTCATTGATCATGATAAGCATGGTAACCTTGATGTTAGAGTTATAACTATGAGATTGATATTCTAGATCTCTTACTACCTATGGTCTTGTCTCGATGGCATATGGTTAAACTGAATGTCCTAACTTTATGAAGTGACTTGATAAAATATTCTATTGTGTTCATAATATTTGAGATGTGATGTTGCATCTATCTACTGCTTTGAGTCTAACCTTTGATGAAAGATTGATATCATGACGCTGATAGCCATGATAGATATATGTTTATGATTTAACAGATCTACTGTTGCTTAGAAGCAGGTTGATGACATAGATTCCCAGTCAAAGAGAATCTCTTCTCAAGATTCTTACTCTCATTACTCTTTGCATTCTATGTTGATGAAATATGATTTATGTGCATCTGACGGTGTTAATTTGTAGAAGAGTCTCAACTCTGGAGCTTGTACAAAAACTAGGGTTTCTGTACTAGATGCAGTCACTGATCTGGGAGATCTTGTCCCTGGACATTCGCATGCTAAGGCCCAGATAGCGTCGAGGCAACTAAAGATGCTCCCATGCTAACCTGAAGGGAGCGTCCAGGGGTTTGACTACAATTGACCATCATCTGAAGCTTTTTGAAGTTGTTTGAACTCTGAATCAAGGTGTCTCTGATAGATTCTGTCACTGTAATCTGATTTTTGAAGTTGTTGGGTTAAATTGTTGATCACAGAAAAATGCAGTATTGTGCATGAAATCAGATGTTCACCTGGAAGATGCCAGTACCACAGGTGTGTTGCATATAACAAGAAGATTTGCAAGTAGGAAAAGCTTGAATGTTTTCCATAACATGAACAAGCAGATTAAACTTGTGTTTGTAGATGATCGGGACATACATATAGATATGTCACTATGTTTGTGCTACAAGAAGTTGGCATGATTTGGCTTATTGATATAGATGAACAGTGTGTTGTCATGATGCTTGACAATAACTTTGAATTGATGATTGAGATATGCTTTGACTATAGAACTCTCTACGATAGCTAATTTGGACTTGACTTGATGTCTAATGATCGGATTTGACGATTGTGGATTTGCCCTGATATCAACGCTATGTGGGCATACTGGCTTATGTGGGTATTTAGAAAAATGATTTTGTATTGGCCTCCTCGTTCCTAGCACAATGGTTGAAGTATTGATAGCTGTGATTCATCATGAACATGGAACCTACATTTGCATCTAGTGACAAAAATGATTTATGTAATGATTATGACCTAATAAAGTTTGGATTGATATTGCATCATTGATTACAACTTGTTGGCAAGATGAAGTCATGATTTGATATGAGCTCTACCTGTCTCTGGGTTGAAAGTATTGATACCGTGATATTGATGGCTTTGATAATGGTTGTGATCTGACTTCTAAACTTTGATAAACTGACTTTGCTAATGTGATGGTACAACATTGATTTATGTAAGGTTGACTATGATGGCTTAGCAAGACATTATGCTTAGAGCATTGCATGAAGCAAGCTCCTCAATCCTGATATGTCTATATTTGACAGTTATCTGATGAAGTCAGGATGATGAGTTCCAAGGTATGGCTTTGATTTTGATTATGGTTTTGGTTTTATATCCTGATGATCTACTTTTGACAGGTGATGAGTGTGAAAATTCCTAGACTCGAAGGAACACCTACTGCAGCAAATTTAAATCTTCTTCACTTATTTGATTTTTTGAATTACATTCATCAAGTTATTCTTCTGAATATTGAAGCAAATTATTTTTGCAGCCTACACTAATTAAATATTTGATCTCATGAAACAGGAAACAGAGCAAAGAACAAGATACATAGGACACAATTATTTTTGGACACAACAGTCCCCAGAAAAACTCAGTGCCGGAAAACTGGTGCAGTAGCTCTGAGGGTTTTATTATTATGCAGGAGAAATATCTGAATACAAATCTACAGAGGAAATACTGGTGGAAAATCTGAGTGAGTTTTACCTCACTTCACCCGACAAAATCTGGCTGATTCGGCACAAGATTGGCTAACCCCGGCTATTTTTGCGCTGGCTCTGCGTCACCTTCTTTGCCCTCTACGTTAGCTCTCCTGATCATTCGACAGTTCTCGACAGTTCCAATAGTTTTGGATTCTACGTTCTGCACTGGCTCTGCGTCAGCCCTGCGTCACCTTCTCTTCCCTCTACGTCAGCTCTCCTAGCAAATCCAACAGTTCTGGATTCTACGTAACTGGCAACTTTTCTGCTCTTCTCTGGCTCTTCTGGCTTTGCGTCAAGACTGTGTGGGCCTAGACCGGCCCAACGTCAGCTTTTCAGGCTACTGCGCTGCCTCTCTGCAATCTCTCTCCGCCTCTCTGTTCTGTATTTTCCGCAAAGTCCTTCTCTCAGATTCTCTCTGCCCCTCAGTTGCAAGATCTCCCCATTCGATTTTCCTCCCGAGAACTTCTCACCTCAGAAAATCGATTTCCTCAATCTCTGTGTGTGTGTTTCCAAACGAATCCCAAGCCTTCATTTTATACTTTCCCTGTCGAGTCTTCAATGGCCAAGATTAAGTCTCTAATCAACGGCTAAGATTAAAACACTTGATTTGCCTTCTAGATCATTCTCACCCATATTTTGATTAATACCCATTAATATTTTAATTTCCCTAAGCTTAGACTTAGGAACTTCATTAAAAATATTAATTTTTTTAATAAAATACAATCCGGGTGGAATTTCACCAAACAGTTTCTGGGTTCTTATAAAACTCATGTGCCTTAGCCTCTCCACCAATTTTCAAGGCTAGAGCACTTCCGATGCTACCAAAAACTAACAATGAGCCTCTGATGATTTAAATCAGAGGGAGATGGCTTCTGAAGTCCGAAATGATGTATCATGGCATGAGGAATCGATTTCTGGAACTTGGGAAAGAAATTCCATATTGCAAAGCTATTGGAAAAATGTTTTTGAATAATGAAAATGCAAATCCTTGGATAGTCTGATTTGAAGTTCAAAGATGTTGTGAACTTGGCATCCGACTGTTGATTGAAGCATTGATGTTCTGTTTTGAACATCCATTTGTATATGTATGATGTGCATAAAACTTGAATAAATTCATGATTGAGCTGCTTCACTCACATAGAGTTGTCACTGAGCATCCTTTGAAATATTTGCATGAGGTGTTCTATTTTTGAGAATGACATATTTCTCCTATGATATGTGACTGCATGGATGTATTGTTGTTGATAGAGATTATTGTTAAGCACATTTGGATGTTATATGAGATCTGCCATGATATCTTGGATGAGAGGTCCATAATACGATTAAGGATGAGTATGATGTTGCTAGCATGGCTAGCTGGGAGGCAGGATGAAGAAGCTCCTTAGAGAGTTGTTTGAGTCTGATTTGGATATGACATGGATACATTGTGATGACATAGCGTGAGATCCAATTGGTAGAAAGTCCCATGTTTATAGTTGGGACCGATACTCTCATATATTGGGATAGTGTAGCTGTTCGAAACGAGCTCAAGCTTGTGGTTGGCACCTCCTTAAGAGGGAGGATGATTATGGAATCCTTTTGTGATTTATATGATTATTTATGTTCTGACATGATATTTGATTTGATGTCCTGTATAAACAGGAAACAACTGCTATTGAGACAAGATGATACCAGATTTGAGTATGATGAAAGCAACGTTGATCGAGGACACTGAGCCAACTCTTCCTCCCTGTTTGAGCTCCCAGGGTGAAGAATTGAGATGGAGGGCTCCTCGAGTTGAGGGAACTCTAAACAATAGGGCGCCACCCCTATCTGTTACCCATAAGGTTGGAGAATGCTGCTCCCCTATCTTCATAGGGTTGGAGAATGCTGCTCCCCTATCTTCATAGGGTCGAAGAATGCTGCTCCCTTGTTTGGTCTTGGCAGAGTATACCCCAGTTGGCATCATGCCCACAAGCACGTCGGCTTGTCGGGAATACCGCTCCTTGTTTGGCGAACGAGTTGAGAATGTACTTGGGGTGTGCAACCCAAGTCGATTATGATGTAAGTGTTCTACCACATGACTATTCAGGGTCATTGGAAGATCAGTAGGCAATAGGATGGGTTGAGATAACCCTATGCGATTCCAGGTTGAGATTGAGCTCCCTAATGAGATCCCAGGGTCGAGATGTGCTCCCCTGTGTGTTTGGATATCCTATTGCTTGATATGGGGTTGTAGATGTATAACTCCCCCATGAGATTTCAGGTCGAGATGTGCTCCCCGATGTGATTCCAGTTTGAGATGTGCTCCTTGATGATATGCTCCCCGATGACGATTGATGATGATATTCTGGGTAGCAGCCCACTAGCAGAGATTCCAGGTAGTAACCTGATGGATAGAGGGTGGTAGCTTAAGCTCCCCTTCAGTAACAAATTCTTCTTCTTCTAGATTCGAGAATGTTCAGCATACAAGCAGGAACAATCAAGAGATAAGCAAGAATAAGCAACGGATAGATCAAGATGTACATTGATGATTTGTGATACTTGAGGTGGTCATGGCATGATGACTACAATAGAGATTATCAGGGATGATACCTGATGACACTTGAAGACACAAGAATGACATATTGATCGATGGACAAATATTGGTAGGTGGAATTCTCCCTAGTTGAGAGGGAGTGTTAATTTTTGCAACTGCGGTCAAATTCCACCTTGGAACAACTCAAATGATCGAGATGATGATTGCATTAGATTCCTCTTTTCGAGAGGACCAAAATTGACCTAAAGATCACCTTATTTGGAGAAGCAAAAGTTGGTTTTTGAATTATTTTATTCATATATGTATTATGGAATGGGTCAACCCTAACCACATGTCTAACTGCTTAGGTTTGTCTCAACCCCAAGTGGACGCTCATGAAAGCCTATAAATAGAAGAGACCTCAAGCTCATTTGGACAGATTGAACAAGCCATCTTCTCTTCTTTTATTGTCTTGGTTCGCACAGGTCTATCGGAGGAAAGTTCGCACAAGGGTCAAAAATCTCAGGGTCAAAGCTCGCACTGATCTAGGGTTTTCTAGATCTCGGATGTTGGCACAAAACTTTACATTTTAGTCCCTGGATGCTGGCACAATGTGTTATGGGAGCACCTACGGAGCCTTGGACGCTGGCACAATGGGTTATGGGAGCATCCAGGGAGCCTTGGACGCTGACACAGTGGGTTATGGGAGCATTCGAGGCTTCAGAGATAGATCGGGTTGTATTAGTCTCCAGACGCTTACATAGAGTGGTCCTGAGAGTGTCCGGGCTGCCATAAACGTTCGCACAACAACCTTATGAGAGCATCTTGTTGATTTGGGGTAGCATCGTATGTGCTCTAGCCATGAAATTTGGAGAGGTTGGGGCACATGAGATCTCTAAAACCCAGAAAGGGTTTGGGTAGATTCTAAACAGTTTGAGAAATATTAAAATAATTAATGTTTTTAATGGAGTCCCTAAGTCTAAACCTAGGGAAATTAAAATATTAATGTGGATTAATATAAAAGTGTGTTAGAATGGTCCAAAAAACATGGATCAAGCCAGATCTAATCTTAGTTGTTGATTAGGGACTTAATCTTGGCCGTTGATATGTCAACAAGAAAAGTATAAGAGGAGGCTTGAGGGTCATTTGGAGCAAACACACCAGATGATCAATGATTCTATTCTCTAGAGCGGGGTTTGCTAAGAGAGATAGAATCAGTGATTGAAGTTGCAGTTGAGGGGAAGTGAGTACAGAGAGACATAGAGGCAGAGATAGTGTCGGGAGATCGGCGCAGGAGCCAGAGAGAGTGACGCAGAACCAGCCAAGGCTCATGCAGAGTAGCCAGGAGCTGCGTAGTGCTTCAGAGAGGCCAACGTTGCTGACGCAGAGGGCCAGAAGGCTGATGCAAGGCCTCCTGAGGCTGACGCAAGGCCACACAGAGGCAGCCAGGAGCTGCGCAGTGCTTCAGAGAGGCCAGCGTTGCTGACGCAGAGGGCCAGAAGGTTGATGTAAGGCCTCCTGAGGCTGACGCAGGCCCATTCAGGGTGACGTAGGGCCAACACTGGGCAGAGAGAGGTTGACGCAGTCTAGAAAGGTAGATGCTGGGGTTTCTGGGGCAAATTGAAGCTAAAGAGCTGCTAGAGGGTTTATCCGAGGTTTCCCTGAGACATTTGTCTCAGACTAAGAGGTACTACTACCAAGGGCATTCTTTGTTGGGTAAGCCGGATTTGGCACCCAGATTGTACTCTGAATTTTCTTAATTAGAAAACCCTCAGATCGCTGCACAGATTTTCTCGCATTGGGTTTTTCCAGGGACATTGGTCCAAAAATAACGGTGTCATTTTGTGCGCTTGTTTCTATTTCCTTCAGTTGATGATCTGTAATATGTTGAGCATGCACTAGTGTTTATTTTCAGTATTTACACTGTAAAAAACTTGTTAAGTAATGGAACAAGTAGGTAGGAATAAATCAGTAAAGTGCATGGAGGGTTTTTAACGTGTTAGACTTAGAAATTCCAACATGGTATCAGAGCGTGGTTGCAGATCACAAGAGAACTGAGGACATCAGCCAAGCGGAGCAGTAGCAATAGAAAACAACTGTCCTGAGTGACAGAAGTTGTATCTAGCAGAGCAACAACAAGGGAAGGGTAGGGTGAGCCAGGAAGAGGCAGCACAGAGGCTAAGAGAGGCAAAGGGAGACTCATGTAGAGCCACGCAGAAGCTAAGAGGGTTGATGTAGTTGGTTGAGGAGGCCGAGTAGCTGGTGCCGGGATTGCGTAGAGCCTAGGAGCTCCCATCTTCAGGTTGCTAGGGTTTAGGAGGCCGTGGGAAACTTGCAGAGTGGAGCTAGTGGGGTACTATAGTCAGAACAGTACCTAACAGGGCAAGGAGGAGGGAGTTGCTACCGAGGGTTTCTAGCCAAGAAATCCGGATCAGTGGTGCAGTTGCACAAATGATCAGAGTAGGGGGCATCTCGACATCGACAGAAGGATTTCCAGGAGGGAAATCGAGACTGAGAGGGAGTCAGATCGAGAACTTACAGGAGGGAAGTAGAAGTGCAACATGGCACTACACAAAGTAACAGACCAGGACAGACTGGACGGAGCCTCAAACTTCGTAGTCTAGAAAGCCAAAATCTTATTCGTACTTGACATAAATCATGTCAAGCACTTCGCCTTGAGGATGATAGCAATCCCAGTTGACCCAGCTGATAACGACAAGTACGAGGAGGCAATGGCGAGGGCCAAGAGCATCATCCTTGACGGGGTCAAGGACCATGTAGTACCACACATTGCCGAGAAGGAAATGACATATGAGATGTGGGAGGCCCTAAAGAAATTGTACCAACATACTTCTGTGCAGAGAAGAATGTTACTAGAAAATCAGATGAGGTCATACCAGATGAAGAAGGGAGAACCGATCGACACCTTCCTCGGTGGACTAAATGAGATCTGAGATCAGTTGACTTCCATAGGGGCCACACCGGATCAGGAATTAATGGTGAGGACAACCCTGAATGCAGTCTCAAAAGACTGGGAGGTATTTGTCCAGAGTATGCTGGGCAGAGGGACCCTTCCACCTTGGGAGGAGATGTGGGCGGCTCTTCGCCAAGAAGAGATTAGACGGCAGACAAAGGCAGGAAGCAACAGTAAGGAGATCAGAGTCAAAAAGGAGGAGGAGGAAGATGTTGCCCTAGCATCTAAGGGAAAGCAAACAAAACAGAAGAAGAAGGATCTCTCCAAGATCAAGTGCTTCCACTGTGGGGAGCTAGGTCATTATGCAACCCAGTGTCCAAGGAATAAGAGTAAGGGAGAGTCTTCTGAGACTAAGGTAGCGCCAGCAAGGGCAGAGAAGGAAGTGGAGACAGACGATGACTGTGCCATGAGTGCACAAATGCCACTTGAGCGGAAGTGGGGAGACATAGAGCTGTAGTCAAACTGACTACAGGCGATGAGGGGCAGGATCCTCGAGGTACCCAGCCTCTTGGATTAGACCATGCTACGGGAGCCCCGAAGAGGAGTAGCACAACTGGCGGATGTGGGTAGAGATGAATGTGGATGAAGCGACAGAGAGAGCTACAGTGTAGGATTCCCAAGACTGTACGAGGCTAGCCGACTGCAACAATGCGAGAGGCACGGGAGTGTTGCACCAGTGCAGGAATGCACAGAGAGGTGTGCAACGTTGCGAGATGCAGGGATTTGTTGCAGCAGCGCAAAGGTCAGAGAGGGAGCACTTGTCAGCGACAGAGGGAGCTTCAGCATCAGCGGGTGTCTCTAGCCCAACAAAGTTCAGAGTTGGGAGATTAGTTACTTACTTCTCAGTAACTGAGTTACAGTGCAGTGATGGGCAGCACAATGCAACATGATGAGAGGAGATGCAGTGCAGATGCAGCAGTGGCAGTGGTAGAGCCATGAGCAGCAGCATGGATGCAGAGGGAGTTGTCGTATAGATGCAACAGTGGCAGTGGCAGACCCATGGGCAGCAGTGCATAGGATGATGAGCTGCAGGCCTAGCATCAGCACAGGGACCGATGTTGGATGATCAGGGTGATACTTAGTGAGGAGTATTGTTAGAGCACAGTCCTCGCTAAGAGGGAGTGTTGATTTAGGGTAGCTTCGGATGTGCTCTAGCCACGAAATTTGGTGGAGAGGTTGGGGCACATGAGATCTCCAATACCCAGAAAGGGTTTGGGCAGATTCTAAACAGTTTGGGAAATATTAAAATAATTAATATTTTTAATGGAGTCCCTAAGTCTAAACTTAGGGAAATTAAAATATTAATGTGGATTAATATAAAGTTGTGTTAGAATGGTCCAAAAGACATGGATCAAGCCAGATCTAATCTTTGCTGTTGATTAGGGATTTAATCTTGGCCGTTGATATGTTAACAAGAAAAGTATAAGAGGAGGCTTGAGGGTCACTTGGAGCAGACACACCAGAGGATCAGTCATTGTATTCTCTAGAGCGGGGTTTGTTAAGAGAGATAGAATCAATGATCAAAGTTGTAGCTGAGGGGTGGTGAGTACAGAGAGACAGAGAGGCAGAGATAGTGCCGGGAGATCAGCGCAGGAGCCAGAGTGACACAGAACTAGCCAAGGCTCATGTAGGGCCACATAGAGGCAGCAAGGAGCTGCGTAGTGCTTCAGAGAGGCTAGCGTTGTTGACGCAGAGGGCCAGAAGGCTGACGCAGGCCCATTCAGGGTGACGCAGGGCTAGCGTTGGGCAGAGAGAGGCTAATGCAGTCCAGAAAGGCAGGCGCTGGGGTTTTTGGGGCATATTGGAGTTGAGGAGCTGCCGGAGGATTTATCCGGGGTTTCAGCCGAGACATTTGTCTCAAACTGAGAGGTACTACTGCCAAGGGAATTCTCTGTCGGGTAAGCCGGATTTGGCACCCATATTGTACTCTGAAATTGCTTAATAAGAAAACCCTTAGATAGTTGCACCGTTTTTCCCGCATTGGGTTTTTCCGGGGACATTGGTACAAAAATAACGGTGTCATTTTGTGTGCTCGTTTCGGTTTCCTTCAATTGATGATTTGTAATATGTTGAGCATGCACTAGTGTTTATTTTCAGTATTTACATTGTAAATAACTTGTTAAGTAATGGAACAAGTAGGTAGGAATAAATCAGTAAAGTGCATGGAGGGTTTCTAACGTGCCAGACTTAGAAATTCCAACAAATCTAGGGCTTGAAGCAGGTTTGGTTATTGTTGACCCCGAATGCCCTCATCCAGTTCACTTGAGAGCATCCAGATCTGTTCCAGGCATAGTCATCCAAGTATGCAGAAAGCGTCCAGATCTACTGTAGATGCTCACACAGCACCTCCTCCCTGCGTTCAAGACTCATGGATGAGATTTCTGTATTCTGAAGATTTTGTTTAGTGACAGCAGTATCGAGCAGTTGATTATAGTCAGCGACAACATACTACAGTATTCAGAATCAGGGTTGTGATTATAAGCATGATTAGATCTGTTTCATGGATATCATAGTTGTTTTGTTGCATAGATAAAGTTATGGATCATTGTACTCTCTTTTTCTTATTCATTTGACGACAATCTAAGAAGAAGAAGATTTGCAAGGGTTTTCCCCATAGTGGGGTTTTCCCTAGTCTCAGATGAATCCTGGTGTCTCTATGTGTGTGCATGCTTTTCTTCTATTGTTCCTTTATGTTCCGCTACATTGATGATGATGATGTTCTTCTTTCTATATAATTGCATATACTAATGTATAATGGTGTAGATCTGAATAATGTAATGATGATATGGGGTGAACTTAATGTATTAATGAAGAAATGCAATTCTCAAAGCAAAGAACAATGTAGGCCTATGAAAAATTTAACACAACCTCTCTTCAAGGTTGCAGGTATGGCTTTGTCGCTTGATTTTATATGTTGACTATTTGTTTCTGACAAGACCAGATCCCCTCAGCATCCAGTGCCAGAAGGAGTTTCCTTTAGATTGGAAGTAATGAGGTACGTTGTTAAAAGATAAAATATACACATCATGCGAAGATGATAAAATATCCAGGTTGGAGAGCCTTAATAAACTTCTTGTTGATCACGACCTTGTGAAAAGAAAAGGGTACTTTGGAAGACAATCTCACACAAACAAAATAAAAATTCAGTAATCTTGAAGAATCCAGAATAGAATTAGAACAACTCAAGAAACACTTGGAGGTATCTGAGAAAGAAATGAAGTCTAGCCATGCAATACAAAATAATCTAGAAACTATTGTTTTGCAGTTATAAGAAATATGATGTCAAAAGTTTGGTATTGTACAATAGCTTTTGAAAGAAAACTCCACTTCAGACTTGTTGTTGCCCGGATTGTACAGGCACGCGTGACAACCGCTCAGGGTGGAGGCTGTCACTCTGATCCCCGCCCACTTCGTTCTAGCTGTCTCCCAACAACAGGCTAAGGGGGGTTAGTCCCTATGAGATGAAGTGAAGGAAGACAAGTTGGGGACCAACTTGCCTGGGAGACATGGATGAGTGGCCTAGACACTTGGTTAAATTAGAGCAAGATTTATTGATTAGATTAGATTTTCAAGTAATGCGACCAGTGCCTTAATGGAGTCACAATTCTTGCTTATTATAAATTGAAACCAAGTGGCCGGATGGACACCCGCTGCTTAAATGCTTGACTAACCTATATGAAATGCAAGTCCTAAAATCTACGTGAAGTGCAAGGATCTTGGTTAGTTTTATATTATATGCCTAGTCTAAGTATGACCTTCCCTTAACTATTTTGAAGCTGGGCTCCAAGGTAGGTTGTGGGAAGGAGACCAATAGGAAGCAGGCTAGGGCTTGATTAACGATACCTTCCGTTGTGCTCCTATCACTCGATGCCTCTAGCGCTGCAGAAACTGTGGCTCTGATGACTGCAAGGTCACCATGTTAACCACTGAAGAGTTGCCAAGCCCCTCAAGCTAGGTGAGAAGGGTTGCCCTATATCTCTATGAACGTAGCTTATGCTAGGAGGTAAGTTTTAATGCAAGCTAGATCCTAGAATGCTTATGCAAGATGATAAGTGAAATTATCTTGAGTTAAGATTATTTATGCTACATAAGTACTTAGTGTGAATCTTCTTATAGCAAGAGTACTTAACAATATTGAAATGACAATCTTAAACAAGATAGATGCTAACAGATACAAATGCAAAATTCAACTACAGGTCAATCCACAAGATGCTCAAGTAAATCAACTTATCCACCAATGATTATCAACACAAGATATTATGCTAATTTAAACTTAGATGCCCAGGTTAACTCTATTCATCAACAAGATTAACTTCAGATTTTGAGTGCAAAGTTAGACAACCTTTGAGACCAAGATGAGATAAACCAATTTAAGAATTATTACAATTTAGATCAGCAATAACACTTTAAAAATTTCAAAGTTTGTTAATGTTATGACAGCAGTAAGAAAACCATTTCAAATCATGAAATTTGCCAACGCATGAAACATAAAAATTTCTGATGACTAGCAAATGAAAATCAACTCATTAAGCCCACTTTATGATGATGTATCCAGTGATATTTCAGATCTGATTTATTAATTACAGCAGTAAATAACCATAGATCAACAAGCTAATGATGCCAAGAATAAATGACCAATATGCCCAAAAATAGCAAAAATGCACTGAAACTTGAAAATTTCAATTTTTAGGGCTTTTAGAGAGTATGACTCAGCAAATTTCAGAACTGATATGTTTATTACAGCAGTAAATAGATGACAGATCAACAAGCTAACAATACTAAAGACAATGCCCAAAAATAGTAAAATTTTGCCAGAAACTAAAAATTCAAAATTTTGACCCTTATTAAGTGTATGTTTCAGAAATTTCAGGTCTGAAATTATCAATTATGCAGTAAATTCCAGCAAGCATAAAATTAGATCTAGGCTAGATCTAAGATGCCCAAGTGGCCAAAACTCATGAAAATTTAGATTTTACAATTTTAGGCGATTTTGACCATTAAACATGTGGTTTTAGGGCTTAATTATTACTGATTTGACTACTGTAATAAAACAGAGATAAAACTTGGGTTTAAAGGTCAAACCCTAGGCCCAAGGCCTTGAAGATGCCTTGGTCAAAATTTGTTGAAACTTTGGGATCAAGTTGCTACTTGAAAAATAGAATTTTTGAGCTTCGAAACTTGCAAAACCACAAAGTATTCAGTGCTGAAAAATCAGAGGGTGGTTTTATGGCAGATTAGGGTAAAAGAGGCCAAGAAAAGCCAATGCTAGGCCAAAGAAGGCCAACTTTTGGGCATAATGGGGCTAGAATGATAGATTAGGGGCTGAAAAGGCAAGAGGAGGCCGAAAGGAGGAAACGTTGGAGGAGAAAGAGCCTCAAAGGCTTGACATAGGGGTAATTGGTACTCAAAAGGGATGGGGTTGAGGGTTTTGGGCCTCAAAAGGTCATGAAAAACCCTTAAGGGCAACCATCTAGCGCTCTGGAGGGAGGTTGAGGCCCCAAAATGCTACGACTAGCCTTGAGAAGGGCTAAAACCCTCTCCGCAAGGAAGGAGGGAGAAGGAGGAGGCCTTTGGGCCTTACAACTAACCCTAACGTGCTGAAAAATGCTGAAGCAAGGGGTCACTGGGATGAGGAGGCCGGATCTAGGCCCGAGAGGCCCGAAAAATGAAAACCCTTGTCTTGATTTTTTTTTTCTTCCTTGGATCTAAATTTTGCCATGAAATATTTAGTGAATAGCCCTGCAAAATTGTCTAGAGACTAGATCTTACCCTCAAGGGTCTAGATCTAACTCTTCTTCCTCTTGATCCCTTTATCCAACCTGCAAAAAATAAAAATACAACACCCAAACCCCAAAACCCAAGTTAGAAAAAATAATTTACAAATTATATTTACAAAATTATTCACAAGATTTACAAATATACAAGGATTTTGAAAATTTTTAAATTTTGAGAAAAATATTTTTATGGAGTTTTTTCCTTTGAAGAATGACTAAAAGTACTTTAGAAACCCCAACGTATACTATAGCCATAGCAAAGATTTAATCCACCATACAAATATTTGGGATCCAAGCAACAATGATTCCTGCCTAAGTCTATGAACTTGGAGGCCAAGGACTGAAGTACCTGCAAGCACTATGTATTTATCTCAAAAAATAATCTGTTAGATCATATGGGGAATCAAACCACCTAAGATTAGCCCAAACTATCAATAACATCATTTTATTTCCATCTCATGGAAAAACAGATCTTACCAACATTCAACACAACATAGAGATGCCTGTAGTCAGCATATACCACAAATCAATAAGCAAGAACACCTTGAACTGCACCCCAAAGTCTTTATTATTATAGAAAAATTAGTCCCATTGGGACAATAGTTACAAAGATGCTTCAACAACAATTTTCTAGCTAGAGATCAAGATGCTAGAGACTCAAATGACTCTAATTTATAGATAAATCCTCCAATTGGAAAAATAACGGCTAGTTTCTTTGATCCTTGTCAAAATAATCTTAGCCATTGATAAACACTCCAGATCTTTTAATCTTGGCCATTGATTTTTTACTTTTAAGGAATTTTCGAATTTATTATTTACTTCCATTTTAATTAGCTCAAAATTAATTATTTTGAGTTAATTTCCTAAAAAATTGACTTTGACTTAACCTCAAAGGTCCAAGGGTCCAATTTTTTTTGAAATATACCATATTCCCTTGGTGGAGGACCTTTAAAAATTGACTCTTTTAAGACCCACGAATTTTTCCATTTGGAGAATTTATTTTCCAAAGACAATTTAAATTTGACTCTAATTAATTAATTTTCTGGCTTAGGGTTTAATTTTATTTTGCTTGAAAAATTAATTAATTTACACATGAGGGGATTTAATATTTTTTAGACCTTCTAATACATAAGATTTTACATTTATAAAACTCAAAGAAGGAATACACATTTGGCTTAGACCTTCAAGACACATAAACCATCTACGATACAATATGATCTAGTAAATCAAGTGATTTGTAATAAAGTAATTAAGCCAACTAGCTTAAATTATTCCCAAACCACTTTTACATCAGACTTGACTAAAAACACTAGGACCCACCATATAATTCAACAATAAATTTCACCCTAGCTTTGGGGTTTAAGATGAATGGAAAAAACTTTTCTGATTAGTCGTGTTTAGAAACACAGGTAATCAGGGAGGTTAAAAAACATCTTAGGATGAAATTCGCCATCAAAATTATAGGATTACCTAGGTTGTTACATAGACTCAAGGTTTTACTAAGATCATTTACATTACATAACTTGCAGAATGGGTTTACAATGTCATGTAGACTGATGATAGATGACTCGATCTTGTTGAATTTTTTTTGGCACTTCCACTTCCTTGGAACTTTGACAAAATGTGTGCAACAAGACTGAGATTGGATGGATCCCATAATGAGCCAACAATCAAATGATTCATGCTTTGCAGCTGTGGCAGATAGATAAGGGTCATGTGTAGATCATGGACACACACTGCGGGATGCTTGATGAGTACATTGATTTTGATATTGCTTTTGACAGGAAAGCACTCCTTGTTTCAACTATGGCCTGAAGATCTACCATGATATTATAGGGCAGAGAAAATTGTTGTTGGCATGATCAACCTTGAGGTAGTGTGAGTGAGATAGCTCAACATGGGCATGTATTGAACTTGATTGTGTTAAAATTGGCAACTAGGGCCAAACTCCACATGGGTCATCTTATTTATGATAACTGATATTTTTTTTGGATTCCTCTCTCCGAGAGGTTTAGGATTGATCTAGAGATCATCCGATTTTGAAATGTACAAATGAAGTTATGAATTTATTCTGATTATGGACAAATTGTCAAGGTTGGCCAACAAACTTATGTAGGCTTAGAAGCCCAACAGTCACGTCTATTCATCCTCAACGTTGCATATAAGTAAAAGATGGCTTAGCCTCATTTGGACACACTCATCTTCACACTTCTTTCTCTCTCTCTCCTCATTGATTGGGTACGGATGTCTGGGCCTCTCTCTCTCCACAAGTCTGAAATTTCAGGAGGCCGAAATTTTAGGAGACTGAATTTCTAGATAGTTTGACCAAGCATTGACCAACATGCGTTGACCTCCTTTACTGCTTTTTTGTGACGGCTATCTTTGTTTGGGCAGTCCGCATTTTTGGGCACAGAAATCGAGGCTAAACGTTGAGTTTGACTAGCGTTGATTGCAGCTAGGGCTGACCGCAGGTGGGCTGTTTAACCAGATTTTGACTGGGATGTTTTGAGGGCTGATTCATCTTGCTGTTTGGGGGCCGAAGTTGACTAAAGTTGACCAATTAGTTGAGAGTCAAATATGCCATGTTGACCAACGTTGACTTTTCTGGTTAGGGCTCTTTTGCTGCTATCATAAATTATCAAATTTGTAAATTGTACTCTCTTTCCACTGAACTATTGAAGACTATAAGAAGAATTGATCAAGGGTTTCCCCACATTGGGGTTTGTCCCTGGCTGGTGCCACATCTTGTGTCCTCTTGTCTTGGCTTGTCTTCTACTGTTTATGTTTATGTTCTATCTGCATTTTACCATCATGTTGATGTGATTGCTAAACTAGATATTGATTTTGGGCTAGTTACGAAATTGAAGTAAAATTGCTCTAAAGCATAGAACATACCATTGTTGCCTAAAATTAACAGACTGTGACACACATGACAGGTTCAGGCATCATTGTATTCGACATTTGGCACAAAGGGAGCGATGAAGCTCCAACTCAGAGGGAGCCATAAGGCCCTGAATATGATTTGTTGTGGCATTGGAGTAGTGAGGCTCCATCATGGTTTTTGATTGATGGACAGGTAGAGTATTGAATTCTTGTGTTGCAGCATGCACCCTAGATTAGATAGAGTCCAGATATGTACATATATATAGCTAGGATAGGGACATCTTCATGAACTGAGATAATGGTGCTATATTAGACATGCTTTGGCTTATGGTTGTTGCCTCCCTATGTGAGAGGGAGTAAGGATGAATATGGTATTCTTTACTTCATGACATGTATTTGCTCTAACATAATATTTGATTTAATATCTTGTATGATCAGGGGAACTGAGAATTGCAGGTTTGAATATTGCACATGGCAGTATGACTCAGCTCTTTAGTGAGTTGTTTTGATAAGGTGTTGTATACTGGCACATTGATATTTTGCCATGAGGCTCCATCATGATTGATGGACGAGCGTGAAAGACTTTGGACTTCAGAATGCAACATGGATTGGTTGAGATGATCCTTTCGAACAAGGGTCTAGGCTGATCGAAAACACTGAGCATTGCTCTTCCCCCTTGGTTGAGCTCCCAGAGTGGGGAATGGACCTAGTGGGATCCTGGGGATGTGAGACCTCTAACTGATAGGGTGTCTAGAGATCTTGGATCTCCCCTAGTTAGAGTATGCCTCCATTAGCATCTTGCCCACTTTGTAGGATAGCCTTCCCATCTGGCCAATGGGATGAGGGACTTGGGATAAAGTGTGATCCTTACCCCTTGCAGTATGTGGATCTTGTCCAAGTTGGTGGATGCAGGTGTTCTACCATCTGACTCTCGAAGGTCAAGATGGGAAGATCAACAACAATAGGGTAGAGTGTGATCCTTACCTCTGGTAAGTTGATCTCACCTACTGTCAGGGACTTTGGGATAGAGTGTGATCCCTATGCATTGGGGTAGGTATGATCTCTCCCATTGTCTTTAATACAGGGTGGAAGCAGAGGGCTCCCTTGTGGTGTTTCTTCTTCTTTGAACTCAAAAGTGTTCAAAACAAGATGAGTAGAGATGACGACGAGACACTGGAGATGGGAAGTCTTGGAAAAAGGATAGGCGCGATCCTTACCTCATAAGGTAAGTGGCATCCCTCCTATTTTCTATAGATTTTGGGTGGTAGCATTGGCACCTTGATGACGAGTTTCTCAGGTTGTAGGATTGGCTCCCCGCTGGTAGATATTCTGGGTTGAGCTGGGCTCCCCATTGTTGTTCCAGGTTGAGCTGGGCTCCCTGATGTTGTTTTGGATTGAGCTAAGCTCCTTGATGTTGTTTTGGATTGAGCTAAGCTCCTTGATGTTGTTGTGGGTTGAGTTGGGTTCCCCCCATGATGTCATATTCTTATTCTTCTTTCTATATATTCGAGATTGTTCAACAGACGGAGATGAACCAAAGACGAGATATGTTTTGATGACAATGATGATTATTGGATATAGGTTGTCTATCTTCCACTAGACTGAGATTTGCGTTCTTGAGATTTGCTATGGTTCAGCCAATGTTTTAAAAACCAGAACCAGTCACCGGACTGGTCCACCTAATGAACCGGCTTTCGAACCAAAACTAGTCGAACCGAGACTGGTTAGGTCTAAACGAACCGGTTTAAAAAAATACATTAAATAATTAATTTTTAATGAAAAAAACTATTTTTAAGATTTAAAACCATGATTCCAAGCTAATAGAAACAAAATATGCAAAGTTTGCTCATCTATATACCATGTAAAGGTGAATATATCAAAATGGCATCGAGTGCAATACATATTTGCAACAAAATACATAATCAATGAAGCTCTAAATGGCCTCTAAAGTCCGAAAACAATGCTCTAAGTTATGGGGTCACTGAACTATTAGAAGTCTACATATCAGTGATCAACGACATGATCACTCCTCATCATGATCAAACTCATCACCACAACTAGACAAGAGATCATCAACATGAGCTACATAAATAATATGCCTCCGAGTTTGAGGACTCCTAAAACTCCTCTACAACTTTAGTAGTAGTAGCAAAAATAGACATCAAAACTACAAATCACTGATCAACATGATCACTCATGAAAATCATCATTGATTCAACGCTACTAGAAATACATAAACATCATCAACAAGAGATACATGAACATCATCTAGCTCAAAGTCTTCAAACTTGGATTGCTTAGCCTTATAACATGATAGAAATTGAAAAGGTTTAACATGCCTAACTAATGATTTTGGTTTGAGTGAAGGGTTCATCTCCTCAATTTTATAATGTGGTAGAAAAAGATTAGCATGCCTAACCAGTTTCCTTTGAGTGAAGGGTGCATTCTTGTTAAGGCCATGGTAGAGGAGTTCAACAATCGGTACCACCAACATCAACAAAGTTCAACAATCAATGCCACCATGATCAGGGTTCTTAAAGGGCTTCATGCTCTTGATCAAATGCCAATCTCATACCCTCACGCATGATAGAATCAAATGGATACATTGCAAACCCCCAAACCATGAAATCCTGAAAACCATTAAGTCTGCTGAATTTTTAGTGAAATCTAAAATTCTAGTTTCTCCATATGAAATCCAATGAGGTCGAAACCACTCTCAAACATCATGAGTCATTTCATGGTAATGTTAAAAATTTAAGTAAAAGGATGAAAATGAAATTAAAGGAATTTTCATCCTTTTACTTTAAGAATTTAACATTACCATTAATTGCCAACATTGTTAGGGTTGAGATGTGTCAAGAAAATGAGAGGGTAGGCATGTTTTTCTTGAAGGGACTATTTTTGGAGGAAAACAACCCCAAATTTCCCTCAAAAAAGCTTCAAAACTCACAAAAATGCATTTTGTGGGGGTTATAGTTGCCCTGGCAATAAATTGGCCGGTTAGGGCAAAAAAAAGGCGAAATGAGGAGGTAAACCGGGTTTTTAAGCCGGTTTGACCCGGTGGGCTTGCTAACCGGTCTGTTTGACCGGTTACTAGTTTAGACCGGCTAGTTTTTAAAACACTGGGTTCAGCTATGATGAGACATGAGGCTTATGATGGAAATTCCTCCCTACCTAAGAGGGAGTGTTAAATTGTGGTGCAACTACAGGAAGAATTTCCTTTGATTTCCATAAATGAAATTCAAATCTAATTGGCATAGATTTGCACTTTAAAATTATGAATTAAAGTTACTAAGTGTCTCGTGCTTTTAATATTTCAAGTCAGCTTAATGGTATTTAAAGGGTAATAATTTTTATTTGAGGTCGGCTTCAAAGATCTTAGGTCGTCTCCCTCCAAGGGTTGCAACCTTTCGCCAAAGACAAACGACTATAAATATACTATTGAGTTGCTCTCCAAATCAAATTTCGATTGGCAAAAGGATGATCTTCACACGCCTCAGGGTATTGATCTTGGATGGCCCAAAATTTGACTCTGGCATGGTACAGAGTAGAGCTTTGCATAGCATAGTTGAATGGAAACTCATAGCTGGATGGTTACAGTGGCATTGTCTACGCATATGGTTTCTCTGTCTCGCTCTATTGCATATTTGCTATGGCATCTCTGTGGAAAGGATTCTTTCTTTCTGTAGATGGTCTCTTTATATATGGCTCTCTGTGCTTCGCAATTACAAGGATAATATGGCATCAATGGTTCTTGCAGTCTTCTATATCATGGCATCTATGGTACTCACATTCCAATGTATTGTGGCTCTTCGTATCTCTACTGTAAGCATTACAGTGATGGCTATTCACATCTTTGTTGCATCGCATTACAATCTTATAGTCTTGGCATATTGCATTATAGTCTTTTATATAGATGAGTCTCGACTTTGCCATATAGTTTGTATGTATGGCATGATCAATTGTATAGCATCACAACTGGCATCCCTTCACCATAACATTTATGGCATCTTAGAGTTACTCTATGCTCGACATCTCAGTCACAATGGTTTGGCATTACACATCATTGTCATCTCAGTTTTATATATATATATATGGCATTGGTACCTCTGCTCTTCCTAGTTATGGCATCACTGTACCATATTTGTTTAGCTTCACAATT
This sequence comes from Pinus tabuliformis, assembly GCA_031772625.1. Taxonomy (NCBI): domain Eukaryota; kingdom Viridiplantae; phylum Streptophyta; class Pinopsida; order Pinales; family Pinaceae; genus Pinus; species Pinus tabuliformis. The sequence continues at coordinate 302,541,335 of CM062804.1, read as the reverse complement.
ACTTGATATCTCAGTTGTATCTCAGAGTAGTCCTTGACATCATAGTATGGTTGGAGTCTCATTCATGTACAACATCACATATCTCAGTCCAGTGGTATGTACAGTTGTAGTGACTCCTTAGTTCAACAATATGTTTAGCAGTATTAGCATAACAATCCAGTGGTATGTCTTAGACCTCGGTTTGGTTATTTGTACATCTGTTATAGTACGTATATGTTGTAACACTAATATCAATATGGTGAATCATTGATGACAATTTTTGAATCTTGTTCACAAACAAAGTTGTGAACAAGCCCTGTATAGGCTCCAGGAAGCTTGATGATATTTGTACCTCTCTGTTGAAATTTCGATGACAATCTAATAGAAGAAGAAGAATTTGAAAGGGTTTTCCCCCTTGTGGGGTTTTTCCCTAGTCTCTGACCAAAATCTCAGTGTCCTCTTTGTGCATGTTTTTCTTCTTATGTTCCTTTATGTTCCACTGCTATGATATTATTGTTCTTTCTGTATAATTGCTAATGATATAATGAATTTTTGGGGTGAATTTTATATGTGAATGATGACTGCAATTATCTAAAGCAAACAACAATATGGCCCTATGAAAAATCAACATGGTATCAAAGCTGGGCTGGAAGAAAAGTCAATAGAGATCAACCCAGTAGACACCCTTGTTGGAATCAATTGAGTAAAAGTAGATGGCAGAGATCTAAAAGAAACCCTAGATGGAAAAGACCTGCAACCACCAATGTTAGCTCAAAATCTCATGAATTTTGTGGCAACCACAATATGTTAGAGGCAAAAATCAAACAATAAACCAAATCAAAGATGAGAAGGGGCAAAGAGGGGCCAAAATAGGGCAACGCTAGGCCTAGAAGGCTAGTGTTAGGGATAGAGAGGTGGAAACAAGGCCTGTGGCCAGAGTTAAAAGCCCTAAGAAAGGCAACCGCAAGACTTTCTAGGCCTGCGGCTAAGGGAAGAAGCCCCTTACGGGCTGCGGCCAAGCCCTAAGGGCTGCTGCTAGGAGGCTGAGGCCTCTAGAGGGCCAGATGGCTCCCTAAAAGGGAAGACGAGGCCTCTAAGAGAGCCTAGAAGGGGACAACTAAGGCTAAGGAAGAGAAAGCTAGGGCTAGAAGGCTCCAAAAAAAATTTGATACCCTGCAATAAAATTTTCTGCAGAAATTTGCTGCAAAAATGCTGAATGCTTAGCCTACAAAATCAAATTTGAGGCTAGATCTTACCCTCAAGGGCCTAGATCTAGCTCAAAACTTCAACCAAAATTTTCTTTATCACCTTTAGGCTTACCTGCACAAATGAAATAAAATTTCCCAAAACCCCAATATACACAAAATTCAAAATAAACCCCAAACCCCATTTGCTGCAAAACAAGGGTTAGAAAAATATTTTACAAAAAAATATTTTGAAAAATTTATATATACAAAATATTTACAAATATACAATGCTTGTAAAATAAAAAAATTTAAGATTTCTTTTTTTTGAATAATGACAATGGATCAATGTGTTTTTCAAAAGTTAGAATATTAGCCACAATCTTTAGCGAAGTAAGAAAACCATATAAAAATTCCCAAAGCCCAAACAATGTCGACTCTCCTCCAAAATCTGTGAACTTGGAGAACAATGGCTGGTGTAGCTGCAAATATCTATATATTTTCTCAAACAGACTTGTTAGATCAGATGGTGAATCAGATCACCTAAGATAAACCTAGAATTTACCAATAGAATGCTCTTATCACCGACAAATGAAATAACAAGTCTTTTAAAAAAAATAGCACAATATAGGAAAACACATAACCAGGACATACCACAGATCAATGGACAAAGAACACCATGAATTGAATCCCAAAGTCCTTTTATTATGACATCAAACATTCCCAGCAGAGTAATGGCTCAATACCAATGTTATAAAATTACATCGTCCAGAATCATTGTGACGTGAGAAGCAAAATGGCTTCTATTTATAGAGAACTCCTTCCAAGTGGAAAACATTGTCTAGTTAGCTTGATCCCCGTCAAAATAATCTCGACTGTTGATAAATACTTGATCATATTTTAATCTCCACCATCGAATATTTTTATTTTGAGGAAAATTTGAAAGTTTCTTGAAAACCACTTTTAATTAATCCAAAATATAATATTTTGGATCAATTTTCTGAAAATTTTGACTTTGACTTAACCACCAAGGTCCAAGGGCTTAATTTTTTTTAAAATATCCATTTTTGCCTTGGTGGGGGGACCTCTAAAATTTGACTTTTCTTTGACCCACGAATTTTCCACTTGGAGAAGATTTAATCTCTAAAATTAAATTTGACTCTAAATTAATTAATTTTTTGGCTTAGGATTTAATTTTATTTTTTCCAGAAAAAATTAATTAATTGACACAAGTGAGAATTGATGTTTTTCCACTCTCAAATACTGTAGCCATGGTGTCTAAATCAATGTGGAAAAAGTCAGCAAAAAATCGGGATTAAATCCCAAAAACACAATTTTTTTAGCAAAATGATTTAATCGGCCGAGTTTTTGCAAACTTTTTCCCTCTTGAAAAAATCGCAATTAAATTGAAATACTCCCGATTTTATCGGGTGTCGATCGAAAAAGTCGGCCGTCTCTCTTAGGCCGTGGATAAGAGGCCGAAAAGGCCGAAAAAACATATTTCTCTGTTGTTTTTGCTCCCATTCATCCCTATGGAGAGAGTAGTTGTTTTCCATTACCCTAGAGGAAGAGATTTGCTAGTTTTGTGGTGGGGATTTGGAGATTTGTCCACTGCTCAACGTGATAGATTCAAAGTGCCGAATTACTGCTGCCAAGTATGTATTTTAATTTATCTCTTAGTCTTTTTTACACAAATGGCTTCTTAAATCTTTCTATAATTCTATTAGTTTGTTTATATCTTATTTTTGCTAGAATTTTGAAAGGGAAACATTGTTTAGAATCTAGATTGAAGTAAAACTTCAACTTTCAAGAATAAAATGACAAAAATTCAAACCCTTGTTTACTGAATCTGAGTGTTTTCAAGTGACTGAGAAGAGGCATTTAAAATCTAAAGCCAACAATTGCATTTGTGTTTGCTTCTTATGTGATGGAAATTTTTAATTTGTTTCAATTTTTTTTGTGCCCAGGTTTAAATTCAAATTCAAAGTTTAAAACAAAATGCCAAGGCTTTTGGGTGCTATGTGGGAATATGGTGAACCTGATACTATACCCGAATTTGGGGGGATCAATAGAATGTATTTGACTTGCAAGTTGTGTGGCAAGCATATGTCAGGAAGTATCAATAGATTAAAATTCCATTTGGGGCAAATTTCGAGGCAAAATGTTGACCTTTGTCCAAATACATCTCCAGAAATCATCTGACTAGCCATTCAATCGTTGATGGATAAAGAGGAGGGAAAAGACACCAGGGCAGCACGAAAAATCCAACTTGTAGGGGCCTCAAGTGTGGGGGGAAATTGAGAGTGGCAGTGCTTCTTCAGCATCACTTTCCTCACCCATATGTCCCAACCCCTCATCTATCACATCTTTTTTTGTTCCTAGAACCACACCTGATGCACAACCTGGCATCAAATCAGCACTTAAAAAAAGGAAAAGGTAGAAGCTGACAAGTTGGTCAGTAAGCGTCTTCTATGGAGTGATGTTCCTTTCAACATTGCCAAGACAAACCCATTCTACCAACCTACGTTTGATGTTGTTACTGTCGTTGGCCCAGGGTACAAAGTCCCCACCTTTGCAGAATTGAGAGGGCCTCTTCTTCAAGATGAGAAGACTCATTGCACTTCTAGATTGGAGGAGTTTAGGGCATCACGAGAACAAACTGGATGCACAGTCATGTTAGATGGTTGGACTGGTCAGAAGGGTAGGACCCTTCTTAACTTCTTGGCTAGTTGTCCCAAGGGGACAATGTTTATAAAATCTGTTGATGCATCTGCACACATTAAAGATGCACGTTTATTATGTGAGTTGTTGGACCTCTTCATTTTGGAAGTAGGCCCAAGCAATGTTGTCCAAGTTATAACGGACGACGCTGCAAATTATGTTGCAGCTGGAAAGTTGCTTATGGAGAGGTATCATAACTTGTTTTAGACACCTTGTGCTGCTCATTGCATTGACTTGATGTTGGAGGATATAGGTAAGATTCCTATTGTGAGGGATATTGTTGAATCATCTAGGAGCATAACAAAATTTATATATAATCATGCATATGTGCTTAGCTTGATGAGAAAATTCACCAAAAACAAAGAGTTGGTGCGTCTTGCCATTACACAATTTGCCACTACTTTCATATCTCTTAAGTCTCTGTTGAATTCTATGTGGGATGTGAAGAGCATGTTTCTTTCACCGGATTGGCGTGCTTTATCTATTAGTCGCAAACCAGAGGGAGAGGGCATATGCAGACTAGTTTCATATGATCACAACTTTTGGGCAGGAGTAGAGGAGGTGTGTGCCATTTCAGAACCTTTGGTAAGGGTTCTTCGGTTGATTGGTGGAGACAAGCCCGCAATGGGCTACTTGTATGAGGCCATGGATAGGGCCAAGGAAGCCATTCGTGCTTATTATGAAGATAAGGGAGACAAGGGGTTAGAGAAACAATAGGTCATATGGAGAGTGATTGATGAGTGATGGAACAATACCCTCCATCGCCCCATTCATGCTACATGTATCTACCTCAACCTCGCATTTTCTTACACCTGTGGTTTCAGATTTGATGCCGAGGTGATGGATGGATTCTTCACTTGTGTCGAGAGGATGGTGTCATCTGAGCAAGAACGTGAAGATATTTCTAAAGAAATGGAGGTATATAGGATGGGGGGTGGCACATTTGGTTTTACCATGGCTATTAAGAATAGGACGACCAAAATGCCAGGTAAACTTTAGTTTGTTTCGAACTTTCAAGTTTAGAATTTCAATGTTTCCTTTATGTTTCTCTTTTTTCTTTTAACTTGTAGATGCTTGGTGGACAAGCTATGGTGGCAGAGTACACCATTTCCAAAAGCTTGTTGTTCGAGTGCTCAACCAAACATGCAGTTCCTTTGGGTGTGAGCGCAACATGAGTGTACTTGACAAAATACACAACAAAAAGCGCAACAGGTAAACAAATTTCAAATTAAAATTTTTGAATTCATTTGATTATTTTTAATATTTAAATTTTCTAAGTACTAATTTACAATCTATGACCCTAATATAGATTGGAGTTCCAGCGCCTAAATGACATGGTCTACGTCTACTACAATCTTCAATTGTGGGTGAGACAACTTCAGAAACCTCTTAATGTGGAAGCCATCTCATTAGACAATATTGATACCACTGCTGCATGGAGGGTCGAGATTCAGAGGTCGACCATGGACTCGATCCCGAATTGGTTAGATGTGGATCCAAAGGAGGTAGCAGTTGCAGGGGAGGGAGAGCCAGAGGTAGAGGAGGAGGAGCAACATCAGGGTCAGGAGGTCGAGCTGGATGGGGATGATGAGGAGGAGGTGACACCATCTAGGATGGGCAACAACAGCATAGGACAGAGGCCACCTCTTTTATCAGCTTCTAGAGGACAATTGACTCCATTTGTATTTCTAGGGGCTGGGCCTTCTTCCTCTAGAGGAAAAGGCAAAGCCATTCCCTATTCCCATAAAAGGGGAAGAGGATCTCAGTGACTGATTACTTTATGACATGTAGATGACTCATGATATACATTTATTATATTTTTTGTTGATATTTTGACTCTTGAGAGTTGAGACTCAGACAAGACTCAAGATTCAGGAGTTGATTCACTATTTTGATATGTGATGTAGCACTAGACTTCATATACATATTATATATTAGCTTTCTTTACATGTTTATGTGGAAATGCATTTATTTGATGTTGTGGATACTCTAGATGTTAAAAAAATAAAAATAAAAAATGAATATTTTTGTGTTTTTTTAATTTTGCTAACTTTTTGCCAACTTTTTCAAAAAACTCCCGACTTCAACGAGTTTTCCAACTTTTGGACCCTTGCCTATTTAATCCTGACTTCGACTTTTTCCACATTGGTCTAAATATGAGAGACCATGCACTAAAATATTTTTTACATCAAGATATTACAAATTCAACCCTCAAAGGGGGAATACACCTTTGCATATAGACCCTAAAAAAAATTACCCAATTCTACAACACAATATGATCTAGTATAGACCAAGTGATCTGTAATCAAATAATTTAGCCAAATATCTTAAATTATTTCCAAACCACTTTCACAAAGACTCGATATAACACTAAGACTCACCGAAGAGCTTGTCAATAAATTCCACCCTAGCTTTGAGGTTTAAACTGGAGGAAAAACTCTGCCGATTATCTATGTATAAAAACACACATAATGCGGTGAGGTTAAAAAACCTTCTAAGATGAAGTTCGTCGCCAAAATCAGAGGCTTACCTAGGTGGTGTTACAAAATTAAACAATCATACTAGCATCATTTACATTACAACTTGCAGAATTTGGGTTTACAACGATACAACAATTTGTTGGCTGATGATTTAGAACTTTGAAAAAATTTGTACACTGCTTCCTTGGACATGTGACGAAATGAGTGCAACAATAATCTTTACTTGTGACTATTTGACATTATCGCTAGGCACCCTCATTTATATTGCTAGATTATGGTTTAATAGATTACCTAGGTCAACATTATTTTATATTATTCTAGGGTGGCTAAGGTCAACCTAGGCATTTATGTGCGGACATAACCCCATCACCTGGGAAGATGCCCCACTTGATAAATTGTGTATAGATACAAACCAATTGAGTCGTCTATAACATCATCTCAGATTCATTAGATATTCATTCTATGGCCTACAGGCACCATATCTCTTTTTCTCTTGTTCAAGTGTTCGCTTCTCTTTATGTAATATTTCTATTGAAGGTTTATGCCGGATTAGGTTTCACTGAAGTGTTCAGCATAGATCCATGATCTCTATATCATTCCAGCAATACTTTGACGATTGAGCATCCAACATCTATCAAGAGGTGGACATCATGTTGGAATCATGGCATGTGATGTCTAAACTCGATTTGATGACCTGAACGACTTCTTCCTGAACAGTAACCCCTTTTAGGGGGCATGCTGGTCCACAAGGGGCAAACATGTCACATGGGGGAATCAAACCCTAGTGGGGGCAATAACAACCATGCGCTTTCACCAGCTTTGCAAACTCCTTTTGACAACAAACAAGGTCTACTAAAGGCTGATGCATATTGCATAGTCATGTTACATTTGGGAAAGAAGTTAAGAATTGAATGGGTAGGGAAGGTAATATTTTTGAAGATTGACTTGACAATGCTTACAATAGGATTGAGTTAGATTTCATCCTTGTTATGCTCTCTTGGTTGGGCCATGAAAGATCTTTCTCTTGATCTGTGAGGAATCTATTCTATGATACCTCAATAAGGTTTTGATAACCACCATATATTAGAGGTGATTTTTCTCCAAATTTTCATCAGGCAGGGGTGTCCTTTAGCTCCCTTATTGCAATTAAGCATTATGGTAGTACTTGAAACTACTTGGGTTTAGGAGCAAATTTGAAGCATTCTTCTTCCTGTTAGTGAGTAGTCACTAAAGTTGATAATTCTTCTCCCCAAAACTCATCTAGAGCTTTGTTGAAGGAACCATGTTGACTTTTTTTTAATTAAGCAGGGAGAGCATTGATGATTTAGGAAAAAACAGGGGCCTTTATTATTAAGCAAAAAGGCTTCCCTAATTAGCTTGTCAAGAAGTAGACGATTATAAACATACAATAAGATACTTAGGTTTTCCCTTTGAGGTTGACTTGTCTTCAAAGACTTGTGGGATTAGGTCCTAAACAAATTTGAAAGCAAAGCTTTTGAGTTAGTTCTTCCAAGATATTCCATGGGTGGATAGAATCACCATAGCAAGCAAGAACGTGGAAACGGTTCATGTCTACTATTCCTTCTCCCTGTTTCCTTCCATCACAGGATATAGGAGAGTATTGATCTGGAATGAAACCCCAATCATCGAATATGACACTAATGTAGAAAGACTTGCAATTATTATGGAGGTCATGTAGATAACAACCACAATCTAAAGATAGCCCATAAGGCATGACACAAAACCAATTGATGACAACACTAAAATTGCCAATGATATAGGAAATTGGAAATACTTATTAGATGGGTTCTTTGGGGAAAGCAAGGAGGGAAGAGTCGCCTTCCACCAGTTTCATGGAATATTTGTGTTAGCCAAGGGAAGCTGGTGGGCTTGGTTCAATTGATATTTGAACTCAAGGGCTAGTGCTAGTAGCTAAATGGATTATTAGGGCTATAAGTGGGAAGGCACCTTGGTAGATTCTTGTTTTCCATTGTGCATAGTGTTATCCATATAGGTGGTATAAAAGGTGTGTTTGGGATTTGTGATATAGTTGGAGTTGATGTTTCAAAATATCAGGCTAATATTTTCTCAATACAGCTTGTCCGGCTTGGAAACATGTGTTCAAACTTCAAAAGCCCAAGAGACAGGTAGGATCTGGATGTGAGATTGCTTTGGAACTCTGCCTCAGGTAGGGGGTAAATTGGTCTAACTGCTTTTGCAGGACAAATATTGGCCAAAAGAGATCTCTACAAATGGGGAATATGCGGGGAAAATACTTGGGTAACTAGATGCCTTGTAGAGCTGTCAATTTTATCCAAAGACTTCCAGTCAATAAATAAGTCTTCATGACATTCTGTAAGATCATTCTGCATGCAAACCTGTTTAAGATGAATTTGAATCCATAGGGTCCAATTTGGAAATATTGGAAATGGTCCTATGGGAAGCCCATTATGGATTACAAAACTAAAGAACACTTTTATAAGATCTGCCCAAATTTCCCATATGTATATAGAATTTGTAAAATGTGGGCCATATAAAACAATAAAGCTAGATTGCTTAAGAGGTGCCAATGTATTTTGTAGTCTCTCATCCTCAAGTCTAGAGTAATTGGGCAGTTGTCTCCCAAAAACATTTTGGTGGTCAAAGATATGTTACACCACTCAGATCTTCAGATGATGCTGTGTAATTTGCTCCAAAGTAGAAATTGTTAAACATGTCCTGCATGATTGTAAAATTTCCCGAACCTTGTAGAAATAGATTGCTACTGAGTACACCATTTTCTTTGTCACATCCCTTCCTTGGAAAGGGTTTTGTCTTTAAAGATAGAAGGATGGTCAGATACGCAGGTGGAAGCTTTTGAAATGCCATGCGATTGATAGACATGTCATTTTTATGGACAAGGTGATGTTATACAACTTCTGATGGGGAGAAAATCTGTTTATATTAGGTGAATTCAGCTTTTAGATAAAAGTTTACAGTTCAAACTTCAGATTTCAGCCAGCATTGGCATTTTCAAGAAAGAAAGACTGTTGAGATTGGAGCCAAGACAGGTACGGTGGTTCTTTTTGCCTATGTAGGCAGAGTTGACCTGTATATTTCATTACTGAACTTTATTGTTCAGTGATGAAATATAAGATGCATTTCCAAAAGAAAAAGGAAGATAAAGATGGACAAGACAGAAAGAATGTATCTAAAGGAAGACGATAAAAGAAAGTCTCAAGAGACAGATGCCAAATTAAATTTTCATTAAGAATATTAAGTTTAAATGTATACATTAAGATCCAATCCACAAAGCCTGTTGTGAAGTTTTGTGATGTCTAATTTAAGCACATTGTTCTTCACATTAAGATGAATTCTTCTTATCGTTTTTTTCTGGTTCAATATTTGTCAGACATGACTCACAGTGATTACTTTCATTTGTTTCAGACAGAATAAGTTGTATTGATTTGTTTTGTATTTTTGGTCAAGATAAAAGATCATTTGAAATGGAGGAAGACTGCATTTATTGATTTTCATTCAAATAAGATAGCAACTTAATCTTCGTGTTCATCGTGGCAGGTAACAAATACACCATGGGCAGAGAGAGTCTCATTTGTCTTTAATCCAAAGTCTGATTTGCTTGCAAAGCCTTTACATGTTAGTCCTTTTATGGTAAGCTTATATCTTACTGTTTTGCTTTTCCACTGCCTTTTTCAAGGTTGTCCTATTTCTAATTTGTTGGTTGGAATCCAATTTCTTTTCTATCTATTCATATTTACTGATAGTGGTCTGTTAGTTGTAACATTAATTTCTTTATTAATCTTTTCTTTTCTTGGTGAGAATATGTGACGCTTTTTACGGTGAATGCAGTCAGTCATAAAGAAATAAAATGCAAATTTTTCTCAACTCTGTCTTGAAAAATTAAATCGGTAATTTCTGCCCAAAAACTGGGATATGCAGCAGCAATTACGGAGACATGTATGTGTAACCAGTTATGGTCATCAGCTATCTCAAACTAAACCCAACAGTATTAATCCTATTGTTACAGATTGCCTTCGTACCTTAAAGATATAAAGTCAAGACACTTGGATTATAGGGAAAATTAAATGGACAGCTTGAACCTTCCATGGATTCTAGATCTCCAATGGTAAGCATCAGATGGTCATGGTTCATCACTTGGCAGCTAGCAGTCAGAGATTTCATATGTGATTCCACGGTCCACCCCATCATCATATAAGAATGGAATCAAAATTATAACTTGGTGCCTTGGTGTTTTGAAAATGGAGGAGAGCTTCTCCTCTCAAAAACTCACCGTTCTGATGCTTTGCAAGTAAACAAAATGGGTCTTAAAAGGTAAACAAGTTTCACAACCTCTTCAAGATGGTGAGTTTGGTTTTCATATGAACTTTTAAGAGTAACACATTCACATGCAACTCAAAATGACAAAACATGAAGAGAAGAAACCAGCGTTTGATGACGGAGTTCACCCCTCCTAGGCTACGTCTTCGGGCCTGCTCCAATAGCTAGACCGCTCTATTGGTTTCAGTGGCAAATGAGTACATAAAAATTGTTGACAGTAAAGTGACTTGTTTCTCTAAAAAAGAAACATTCTCCTACAAAGAATTCTCACTCCAAAAATATGACTCCCTACAGCAAGTCATGAAAATGTCAACATAAAAAGGACTCACACATCAGGTCCTTGTACTCCACCTGAAATCCAAGCACAAAAACATACAACAATTCCACATTGAAGTATTGAAAAGTGTTTCTCTCATAAACACATAATGAGAAAAGACTAAAAAGAGTTGTTCTATTGAAGTAACAGCTGCTGCATATGAAATTAAAAGGCTGGAAAACCCCTGACTAGGTTCTGTCCATGCTCAAAATGCCTTCAAACTACTTGAGATAGTCTTCAAACTTGAGAGAGGTTCTTCATGCTTTGTTCCAAGGATATGGTTCATTTTCTTGACCATTTCCATACGTTGCTTACACTCAGCCACACAATGGTCAACTGCATCACAAAATGTGCAAGGAAACATGTCCCATAAATAATCAAAATCACCAACATTTCTAAAATCCCCATGACACTTATACCTGTCCTTTGGGCTGTGACTTTGACAATGAGGACTAGACTTTGCATGTCTCTTGGAACATTCATCTTTCTTTGGAGACAATTTACCATTATCACTACCATCATGGTGTGACATATCATCACTTGATGATTTCTTTGCCTCAACAACTTTAGAGCACTCTCCAATTTCTCCATGACCATAACCCAATCCTTCATATCGTGGTCGTTCCTTCACCTTGATAGGATTAGTGATACCTTGGCCATTGATTCCGAGGCCTCTTCCTTCATAACCCATCCGAGTTAAAAGATTCATACCAATACCTTTAGTATGCTTTTCAAAAGCTGCAAAAGATGTGTTATCAACATTATCTAAAGGAGTAGAACTAGAAATGCTAATTACCTCCTTTGATTTGTCACCCATATTTTCTATTTCAGATGCTAATGACAAAGTAGATGATGACTCAAGCCACCCACTTTTACCAACGGGCACATAGGGAGAATCTTTTAGATGCTGACAAAACTCACAAGCATCATTCTCAACATAGGGTCCATATCCTATGTTTGGACCATGCCCACAAATTGGCTTCATCTTGGAGGGATTCTTTGTTGCTTATAGAATGGAACTCTCACTAATTTGTTCCTCCAATACATTTTGCAGCTGTATGCGCATTTGTCTTTTCTCCTCCTCTGCACTTCAAGTAATCTCCTCAGCTCATCATTCTCCATTTGAAGAGACAAATTAATCTCCTCCAACTCTTGGAGTCTTTTATGTTTCAGTTTCTTGCCCATACTTACAACTTGGTCAGAACCAACTCTGATACCACCTGTCTGAAAATGGAGAACTTTTCCTCTCAAAAATTGATTGTCCTCTGACGCTTTGTGATCCAGGTGGATCTTCAGAAAAGTACTAGTGGCATGGTAAAAGGCTCAAAACTGAAAGGGGCAGAATCTGGGTACACTTAGCATCAGATTGAAGTGTTCGTCATCCTGATTCCAGCAGTGTGAATGATACTCTAATCTGAGTTCATATGAAGAAGTTAGAGCAAGTCAAAGTTTAGAGTTTGACTTGTCAAAGTGGCGGGAGGAGATGACATGGAAAAAGTTTTAGCGAATGGGGAAACGCCAAGTGGCAGGCTGCCATTGGTCCCACATATCGCATATCAGAGCAAGAGGAAGAAGCGGCTTAAGGAGAATCAGCCCCGGTAGGATCTCGGCTGCGATTTTGATATCGCATATCGCAGGTCAAAGGAGGAACGAGTATTCAAGAATCAGCCCCCGGCGAAGCCCGATTGCGATGCGATAAAATCGCCATCGCAGATTGCACCGAGAGCATGGAGTATCACCCCGACCGCCGCCGATTGCGATTTGTGATGGGGGACTTTTGGACCTGATATTTTATACACTATGTTTCATAACTCCGGCGGGTCCGCTGTTATCGCAAAGGTTTGGGTCGATACACCGATGGAAAGTGCTGATTGCGATTTGCGACGGGGGCATAGTTTTAAAAACCGGCCACAAAAACCGGTAACCGGTCTAACCGGCCGGTTAGAGGCCTGGCCGGTCCGAACCGGCCTAAAAACCGGGTTAGATGCCTCATGTGACCGAAATCTGGCCCTAACCGGTCAAAACCGGCCGGTTTATGGACAGCCCACCGAATTATGACAAAAAGCACTGTGGTTTTGTGGTTTAGGGGTTTTGGGGGTGAGGGAAAGGTATTTTCCCTCCAAAAGCACCCTCACACTTGCTATAAGAGACCCCTCTCACTCTCATTTGTCTCACACAACTGATTTGGAGTGTTTGTGAGTTTGTTTGTGAGCTTGGAGAGTGTGGAGTTTTTGCTGAAGTAGTCATCTTGGAGTTGGAGTTGGAGCTATTTTGGAGATAGTGTGTAGCTGTCAGTGGAGTTGCCATCTTCAAGAGGAGGCTAAGGGAGCTAGTTTGCATTTCCAGGTAAGGATTTGCACTTGATAATTCCTCATTTGAGTCTGCTGTCCATGAATTTTTTTTTTGTGTTATAAACTTCTCACTTCTATGATCTACCATCCAGGGAGTCATCATGCCTCCAAAAGCCGAAGATACTGCATGGGCTCATTGTGATATGATTGATGGCAAAATGATCTGCAAATATTGCCAAAAATCCATTCAAGGAGGGGGTATTAACAGGTTCAAGCAACACTTGGCTGGGATAGGAGGCCATGTAAAGCCATGTGGAGCACCAAATGAAATAATAGGGCATATTAGGGCAGAATACCTTCAGAAGTTTGAGACTCAAGTCACTGAACCAATAGAGAAGTTTGTGGCTACACAGTTTGGGAGTCGAGACTCAACCAACTGAGTTTGATCATGATGACTGAGACTCATGAGAAGTTTCAACTTCAAGTGATAATGTTGATCACTATTATAGTATTACTATTATCATATATGTAGAGTCTAGACTGAAGTCTTGTAGTAGGCCACTGGCCCCATAGTTTGTAGGCTTTATTTTTGCACTCTAGTGGCCATTTAGAGCCTCATTGCTTATGTATTTTGTCGATGATATGTATTGCACTCGGTGCCATTTTGATATATTCACCTTTAAGGCTTTACATGGTATATCAATGAGCAATCTTTGCATATTTTGTCTCTATTGGCTTGGAATCATGGTTTTAAATCTTAAAAATAGTTTTTTTCATTAAAAAATAATTATTTAATGTATTTTTCTAAAACCGGTTCGTTTAGACCAAACCAGTCCCGGTTAGACCGGTTCTGGTCGGTAAACCGGTTCATTAGGTGGACCGGTCCGTTCACCGGTTCCGGTTTTAAAAACTATGGACGGGGGCTCCGGACCCGATACTCTATGCATTATGTCTAATAATCCTGGCGGGTCCGCAAAGCTCTTGATGTATGGGTGTTGGGTTCATCCACCGATTGCGATTTGCGATATTGTTCTATGTTGTGTTTTATAACTCGAGGGGTCCGTTGCATCGCAGAACGCATGTTGTATGGGTTTGGTCCATCGCCGATTGGAAACACCGATGGGTTATCAACGTCGATAAAGTCGCCGAGGCAAGGTAAAAGCTCGGTCAAAACAGTTAAAGAGTTTTTCCAGGTTTGTAAGGGGATCGTTGCCATGTCTTATTCAGGCCCGAGAATCTTTGTTGGGATAATGCCCGCCTGCTAACTTCGTCGCTGGTTGGAAACTGCCCGGGTTTTGAGGGATTGCCGCCATGCTTATAAAAGACCCTTTTGTGTCGGAAGAAGGCAGAGAGGATTGGCCGATTAATTCAGAATCTATTGTGCAGTAGACCCTGACCCTGGCAGTAGGCCAGGACCTCGCCTTGAGTAGCAGGGAGGTTCTGAGAAGTTGCAGAAGGCCCGATTATCCAAATTGGGTGTTTGGATAGGCGATTTTGCACGATTTTTCGCTAGGAATTTAGTGGTATTGTTTGTTTATGAAGCTGGGCTCTCTATTCTTTGTCCATCTTCCAGCTTGGAGGTATAAGGATTGTAAGGAATGTTGCTTGTACTTTTATCTCTTTTTATGCCACTTAATGAATGAAGGCCTCCCCACTATTGAGCAGGGTCCGGAGACATAGTCCAAATTGGACGAACTTCGTAATCAAATCATTGTGTCATGGTTTTCATGTTCTTCTAGTTATTTTCACATTGTTTATGTGCTTTTAAGTTCCATGGTTGATTAGCTCTGTTATATGTAATTCTGATGCATATGTAAGTAAAATATCTTGGATCACTTTGCAAGTAAACAAAATGGGTCTTAAAAGTTAAACAAGTTTCACAACCTCTTCAAGATGGCGAGTTTGGTTTTCATATGAAATTTTAAGAGTAACACATTCACATGCAACTCAAAATGACAAAACATGAAGAGAAGAAACCAACATTTGATGATGGAGTTCACCCCTCCTGGGCTACGTCTCTGAGCCTGCTCCAACAGCTAGACCACTCTATTGATTTCAGTGGAAAATGAGTACATACAAATTGTTGACAGTAGAGTGGCTTGTTTCTCCTACAAAGAATTCTCACTCCAAAAATATGACTCCCTACAGCAAGTCATGAAAATGTCAACATAAAAAGGACTCACACATCAGGTCCTTGTACTCCACCTGAAATCCAAGCACAAAAACATACAACAATTCCACATTGAAGTACTGAAAAGAGCTTCTCTCATGAACACATAATGAGAAAAGACTAAAAAGAGTTGTTCTACTGAAGTAACAATTGCTGCAGATGAAATTAGAAGGCTGGAAAACCCCTAACTAGGTTCTCTCCATGCTCAAAATGCCTTCAAACTGCTTCAAAACACTGATTGTCTCTGGCACTAAAAGACTTGATCCTGCAAAAATTCCATCATAAAGTGCTCAAATCAGAAAATTGAGGCTGCCAATGAGTTCAGGACGCTAAAAAACCCCATCTAGGCTCTTCTTGAGCTCAAAAAGGTTAAAAATTGAGCAAGTTATGCTTCTCCAAGCCAAGCTCTACTATCTGTCCTGCAATTTGATCAAAGCCAACAAATTGTTCCGACATTTTCACCTTTTTCTCATTTCGTCGAGTGAAAAATTTGCCCGCAAACGACGCATCTTGTTGTTTCATTAAATTGTCCAATAATGCCTATGCGCAAAATCAGGGCCACATGGAGTGTCCATAAGGCCGAGGGTTGGGGCCAACGGTCCGCCCCCGCCAGCGCTAGTTCCTTTCTCGTCGGAACAGGGTCACATGGCGGCGACGTGGTTGAGGGTCGGGGCCAATAGCCTGCCCCCGTCGGGCTAGTTCCTTTTCTTCTTGCCTTCAGTTACGCGCAGAGCCACGTGATTGGGGGCTAGGCCTTAACTGTCGCCCCGTCGGACTTGGCTCCACGCCTAGTCTCGTGGAGTCCCATAACATCGGGGGCTAGGGCTGAATCCCCGCCTCGCTTCGGTAGCAACCTCCTGACTCGCGTTTGGTCATATGACAAACCTTGTGACTAGGGGCTGGGGTGTTAATTTTTGCAACTGCGGTCAAATTCCACCTTGGACAACTCAGATGACCAAGATAATGATTGCATTAGATTCCTCTTTTTGAGTGGTCCAAAACTGACCTAAAGATCACCTTATTTGGTCAAGCCAAAGTTGGTTTTGGAATTTATTTTTATTCACTCATGTGTATTGGGTTAGGTCGGCTCTATGCACGTGTTAAATTGGACAGGACAGCCTCCACCCCAAGTGGACCCTCATGAAAGCCTATAAATAGAAGAGACCTCAAGCTCATTTGGACACATTGATCAAGCCATATTCTCTTCTCTTATTGTCTTAGTTCGCATAGGTCTCTCAGAGGAAAGTTCACACAAGGGTCTAACATCTCAGGGGTGAAGCTTGCACTAATCTAGGGTTTTCGGATTCTTGGATGTTGGCACAAAATTGGGGATTTTAGTCCCTGGACGCTAGCACACAATGGTCAAGGCAACGTCTAGAGAGCCCTAGACGATGGCGTAGAAGCCTATGGGAGTGTCCAGGGTTTAAGAGAAAGTTCGAGCTGGATTGGTCCCCAAACGCACGCACAGTATGGCCCTAAGAGTGTCCGGGCTGCCATAGACGCTTGCACAGAAGCCTTTTGAGAGCGTCCAGGGTTTGAGGCAGACCTGAGTATGTTTGATCCCAAATGCCCTCATCCAGTTCACTTGGGAGCATCCAAATCTGTTTTGGACACAGTCTTCCAGTTTTGTAGAGAGCGTCCATGATTGCTATAGACACTTGCACAACTCCTCCTCCCTGCGTCCGGGACTCAAAGATGAGATTTTAGTGTTCCAAAGATTCCGCTCAGTGACAACAATGTTTAGCACAGTGACAGTAGTATCCAGCAATTGACTACAGTCAGTGGCAACACATTATGACCATCAGAATGAGGGTTTTGATTATAAGCATGATTAGATATGTTTCATGGATATCATAGTTATTTTGTTGCATAGATAAAGTTATGGATCATTGTACTCTCTTTTGCTGAATCATTTGATGACGATCTAAGAAGAAGAAGAAGATTTGCAAGGGTTTTCCCTATAGTGGGTTTTGCCTTAGTCTCAGACCAATCTTGGTGTCTCTATGTGTGTGCATGCTTTTCTTCTATTGTTCTTTTATGTTCTGCTGCATTGATGATGATGATGATGTTGTTCTTTCTATATAATTGCATATGTTGATGAATAATGGTGTAGATCTGAATAATGTAATGATGATATGAGGTGAACTTAATGTATTAATGAAGAAATGCAATTATCAAAGCAAAGAACAATGTAGCCCTATGAAAAATTAACATGGTATTGGAGTTGGGCTAAAGAAAATTCATGGCGATCACCCCGATGATGACACCTTTGATGGAAGCAAGAAGTGGATGGTGGAGACCTAAAAGAATTCTACGGATTGAAGATAACCCTAGGCAACTTGATTACTAGGGTTCGATGAATTCTATGAAGTTAGGGTTGGAGAGAAAACACTGGTTTATATATGAGATATGGAACCTAACTGGTCAATGTGAAGGTGCTCAAGCACTTGACAAAGATATGACGAAGCCCTAGATGGGATAATCCCTAGCAGACCTGGTTGGATAATTGAAGGCAACATTGGCACAGGGACCATGGACATTGATGGCTCTTGAGATTGGTTCAAGAGGGAGAGGATCACCTCTCATTGAAGATAAGTATTTCTTAACTTATGATTCCTCTTACTTTTGTTGAGACCTATGGATCTGATGATTATGTTTATTACTTATACTTCGTGCATATGTATTTGAGTAAATGGATGTTTCTAACCTCCTTGATGAGATGTGATAAGTGGATCCCTCTTGAGGATCATTTGAGATGTAGGAAGGATGGCTAGAGCTGGAAAGGGTAAAGAGGCACTATATGAAAAGATGTCAAAATGCTACACGCGGCCTATGTCTAATGAAAAGGTGCACAGGTATTTGAATACCAAGGTATGCATGGTATGTTGTATCTCAACAATAACATTGATGGCTAGGTAAGCCCTAAGATATGATGAGAATGTCTCTTTCTTTGATGGCTCATACATGCATATGAAAGCGACTTGGATCTATGTTTCTTAAGGTAAAATGATGCATCTGGTGTTGAGCATTTTGATCTCCTTGAATTCTATAAGGTTATCTAATATTGATACATTGATACACTTGCTGATTGGCTAACAAACATCCGTTGGACATCTTGATCCTATAAAGAAGGCTAACACCTTGACTTTAGTAAATGATACTCTCGATACTTTTCATGATGGATTTCATATATAAGGATAGCTCATTGAATTCTATACATGAGCCTACTGATAATGCTTGTGATAAGCATGATGAAATCATATGGAAAAAGAGATTGACACTCTTGTTGTTTTAGTAAAGATTTATTGAATGACTTAACTTGATCTCATTGATCATGATAAGTATGGCAGCCTTGACGTTAGAGGTATAACTATGAGATTGATATTGTAGATCTCTTATTACCTGTGGTCATGTCTTGATGGCATATGGTTAAACTGAATGTCCTAACTTGATGAAGTGACTTGATAGAAAGTGCTATTGTGTTCATAATCTTTGAGATATGATGTTGCATCTATCTGCTACTTTGAGTCTAACCTTTGATGAAAGATTGATGTCATGATGCTGATAGCCATGATAGATATATGTTTATGATCTAACAGATCTGTTGTTGCTTGACTCTAGTAGAGACAGGTTGATGACATAGATTCCCAGTCAGAGGGAGAATCTCTTCTCAAGATTCTTACTCTTATTACTATTTGCATTTTGTACTGTTGAAGTATGATTTATGTGCATTTGACATAATTGATCTGCAACAAAGTCTCAGATCTGAAGCTTGTACAAAAATTAGGGTTTTTGCTTCGGACGCAGGCATTGAAATAAGAAATCTCGTCCCTAGACGCACGCATGCTAAGAACCAGGTAGCGTCCAGGCAGCTAAAGATGCTCCCATGCTAACCTGAAGGGAGTGTCCAAGGGTTTGACTACAGTTGACCATCATCTGAAGCTTTCTGAAGCTATCTGAACTTTGAATCAAGGTGTCTCTGACATATTCTGCCACTGTAATATGATTTCTGAAGTTGTTGGGTTAAATTGCTAATCACATAAAAATGAAGTATTGTGCATGAAATCGGATGGTCACCTAGAAGATGTCAGTTCCACAAATGTGTTGCAGATAACAAGATCTGGAAGCAGGAAAAGCTTGAATGTTTGCCATAACATGAACATGCAGACTGAACTTGTGTTTGTAGGTGACCGAGACATACATATAGATATGTCACTATGTTTGTGCTACAAGAGTTTGGCATGATTTGGCTTATTGATATAGATGAACAATGTGTTATCATGATGCTTGACAATAACTTTGAATTGATGATTGAGATATGCTTTGACTATAGATCTCTCTACAATAGCAAATTTGGACTTGACTTGATGTCTAATGATTTGATCTGACAATTGTTGATTTTCCCTGATGTCAATGCTATGTGGGTATTCGGAAATTAGCCTCCTTGTTCCTAGCACAATGGTTGAGGTATTGATAGCTATGATTCAACATGAACATGGAACCTGCATGACTCATCCTTGGTGTATGCATTTGCACCTAGTGACATAAATGACTTGTATTATGATTATGAGAATGACTTGATAAAGTTCAGATTGATAATGCATGGTTGATGACAACTTGTTGGCATAATAATAAATGAAGTCACGACTTGATATGAGCTCTCCCTGTCACCCGGTTGAAAGTATTGATATTGTGATAATAATGACTTTGATAATGGTTGTGATCTAGCTTCTAAACTTTGATGAGCTGACTTTGTTGATGTGATGGTACAACATTGATTTATGTAAGGCTGATTATGATGGCTTAGCAAGGCATTATGCTTAGAGCATTGCATGAAGCAAGCTCCCCGATCCAGATATGTCTATATTTGATAATTATCTGATGAAGTCAGGATGATGAGTTCCAAGGTATGACTTTGATTTTGATTATGGTTTTGGTTTTACATCCTGATGGTCTACTCTTGACAGGTGATGAGCCTTTGATGATCTAAATCAGAGGGAGATAGCTTCTGAAGCTCGAAATGATGTATCATGGCATGATGAATCGATTTCTGGAATTTGGAAAAGAAATTCTATATTGCAAAGCTATTGAAAAATGTTTTTGAATAATGAAAATGAAAATCCTTGGATACTTCGATTTGAAGTTCAAAGATGTTATTGAACTTGACATGGCATTCGACTGTTGATTGAAGCATTGATGTTCCGTTTTGAACATCCATATATATATATATGATGTGCATAGAACCTGAATAAATTCATGAGTGAGCTGCTTCATTCACATAGAGTTGCCACCAAGCATCCTTTGAAATATCTGCATGAGATATTCTATTTTTGAGGCTGAGATATTTCTCCTATGATATGTAATTGCATGGATGTATTGTTGTTGATAGAGATTATTGTTAAACACATTTGGATGTTGCTTTAGTATGAGATCTGCCATGATATCTTGGATGAGAGGTCCATAGTACGATTGAGGATGAGTATGATGTTGCTAGCATGGCTAGCTGTGAGGCAGGATGAAGAAGATCCTTAGAGAGCCTGTATGAGCATGATTTGGATATGTCATGGATACATTCCCAGATTGGTATTTCAGCATATTCTGGTACTTCGTCCTGAAAAAGTAGTGGGCCAAAAGGATTTAAATCTGGACCTGTCATGGCATGAAATGACTCATAGTCATCTGAAGAGCCACTCATATTTCCCCCGAATCTTTTGAAGAAAAGATTTCGTGTAATAAATCAATGAAAAGATCCATTGGCGCAGAGTGTTGCAAGCATGTGATAATTGGTGATATTGTTGATATCCAAAATCCTTTTGTATAAAATTCCTAATTGATGTGCCCGTGGTTTTGTAAATCCAGGAAGTTGTAATAACCGGAGAGAGAATGGGTAAAAACATAGAGGACTGATACCATAAATATTCCACCATTCTTTAAACCATTCAGGTGTGGGGTCTTGTTCTTCAATTTGTGTAACTTGCATTCCATGGTATCTAAAAGAAAACTGCACATTATAGAAAAACGAGTTAGTTTTATTTTCAAAACACATACCTGTATACCGGGCTTTTTCTTGGCGTTCATGATCTTTAGAGTCCTGAAGGTTGGGTGGCAATAGGAGGCGGTCAATGTAGATTTCACAGCAGATTAGATTTTCATCTATATCTTTGTGTAATGTGAAATCAAGATTTCTCAAATCTTGAAGAAAACTTAAAGCTTCAAAAGCTTCATCATTTCTTTGCATTTGATCATCCCATGAGAAATAATGTTGTCCAGTTCCATGCCGATATTTGATTTCTTTCATTGGAAACCAATCTGCTTGATAATCGAGTAGAGGTTTCTGTAGATTTAAAGTGTGGGAACCATCAACACATTCAATGAAAATATCATTTTCTAATCTTCTTATGACGTTACATATGAGATTATTTACATCATTTCTCTGTAAAAATTCCCAACTGAGAAGATCTGCAAAGGAATTCTTAACTCCAGAAATGAACTCTACATCAAAACGATATTGGGCCAATGTCATGATCCATCTAACCATCGCTGTATCTTCAAAGTCACATTTATGGATAGCAAACTTAATGGCTTGGCAATCTGTTTTGACTGTAAAATGTTTATAGATCACAAAATCTTTGAATTTGGCAATGCCAAGGCAGACAACTCAATTTTTGTGTGTAGTTGACCAGATTCCAGAGGCATACTGGCAAATTTCATATTCCATTTTCTTTTTATTAGGATCATGTTGGCAAAATATTGCACCCCATCCGATATCACTGGCATCTGTAATGATGGTTTTAGGCCATTCTTCATTGATTGTGCTTAAAGGAGAAATATTCCTAATTTTTCCTTTAATTCTTCTGACTGCCTCTGTTAAATCCTCTGTCCAAGGAATTGGATCTTTTTGCAATCTTTTATTCAATAAGACTCTGTCTTGGGCACAATGTCTGACAAATTTGGAGATGTAATTCAAACTACCCAAGGATCTTTGTATTTGAGTTTTATCAATGATTCTGTCTGGAAATTTATCTATGAAATCAAGACTATGTTGCATAATGTAATATGATCCATATTGAATCACATATCCCAAGAAATCTATCATAGTTTGAAATAACTTCATTTTTGAATCTGATAAAACTATACCTTTTTCTTTGATTCTCTTGTAGAATATATTGAGATGCTTTATATGAGAGTTAATATCTGCAGAATGAATTAGCACATCATCAATATATTTCTTCAAGAAATCATCCATACCTTCAAAGGTTTCATCCATAATCCTCTGGAAGGTGGATGGAGCATTTACTAGTCCAAAGGGCATAATATTCCATTCAAAATGTCCTTCTAGTACTGAAAAAGTTGTTTTCCACTTATCTTCTTCTTTTATCCCTACTTGCCAGAAACCAGACTTTAAATCAAACTTGGAAAAGATTTTTGACTGTGATATTTGAGACAAAAGCATTGAGGGCTTTGGCAAGGGATAAGCATCATAATCAAGAATATTATTCAGAGGCTTGTAGTTTACTACCAATCTTGGTTTTCCTCTGATAATCTCTGAGTGTTTGTTGACATAAAATCCAAAACAAGCAATAGGGCTATGAGATTTTCTGATCAAACCTTTTTGCAGTAAGGATTTTATTTCTTCTTTACAATACCTGAGTTGTTCAGAATTCATCAGTATTGCTTTTGATCTTCTGAGTTTTCCATGAAATTCCTTTTTCAAAGGCAATTCCACTTCATGTTTATGAATATGACAAAAGGCATTTGGATCTTCAGAACAACAAGATTTTAGTTTTTGAGAGATCTCACTTATTTCTTTTTCAAATTTGCCTTTCAGAAGATTTTCATCAATCTTGAGCATTTCTTTCTTCTTCTCCATTTTTGCCAAGTTATTCTGCAACCTGTCAATTCTGCTCAATCTATTAGGAGAATTGGAATGAATAAAAGGATAGAAATAATCTATACCTTTGAAGAGAAGAACATATCCCCATTTCTGTGATTTTTCATCATAAGTGCTTCTATGTCTTCTGAAATTGCTCAGGAAAGGAGTTCCTAAGTACATAGCACAATCAAGCCCTGTGACTAATGGAGCATGAAGTTGAATTCCTTCAGATTGAGAAACGAAGACATCTATTATAGCTTCTTCCGTTGTCTTGATTTCTCCACTTGCAGTAACAACTCTTGGACACTTTGTCTTTTGTCTTTGAGAATAAGGAATTACAGTGCCGCTTACTATGTTCAATTTTGAACCTGTGTCAATTAGAACCTTTCACCATTCTATGGAAGAACCAATTCTGATTTTCATTTTTACACAGTTCATTACATCCGCATTCATTGCATTCATTCCTAATCC
The DNA here is from genome assembly GCA_031772625.1 of Pinus tabuliformis. Taxonomy (NCBI): domain Eukaryota; kingdom Viridiplantae; phylum Streptophyta; class Pinopsida; order Pinales; family Pinaceae; genus Pinus; species Pinus tabuliformis. Next base: position 302,517,512 of record CM062804.1, on the reverse strand, counting down.
AAATCTAGGATCTTCAAGCTCTTCATCTGGAATTTCAAAGTCTTCAGATTTGAAAATCCCTTTCATTGGATGATGATATGGATCAGGCTGTCTTTCTGGTTCTTTTTGTTCTGTTTGTGAAGATTCCCCTTTTGTGGGTTGTGCATGTAGAGATTGTATATTGTGCCCCTTATGTGCTTCAATACATAGCCTTCTATTCTCTCTGATAGCCTTCTATTCTCTCTGAATTCTTTTCTGAGATCTTTGATAGCTTGACTAATTGCAGGAAGTGTTTTAGGAAGATCATCTTCAATTGTTTGTTGTCTGAATTGTCTTGTTAGACCATCAACTAAAAATAAGGTTGTAGAAGGAATATAGCTATGTTGATGATTTATTTGTGTCTTTTGCTGTTCTTGATATTGTTGTGACTTGGACTGTTGAAAATGGGTCATCAGCAATCCTTTATACATTTCTTTGAGTTTTGGATTAGCAGCATTAACCATTTGTGTAAAATAATTTCTAGAAAGCTCATCATGATCTAAACTTTCATTTGATAGTGGTCTGAACATCTTGGCTGCATTACATTTGCAAATGTCAGGATGACTGCATTCACAGAGTTCTTGAAAACATTCATTACAGTGTGGATCTTTGCAATATTCAACTTTAGAATCTTCTTCTTCATAAACAGCATGTATCTGGTCATTTAGATCATAATAATTTTTTGAATATGTTATTTCTTCACAGCTAGAAGGGAGATCAATAATATTTACCTTACCAGATTTATTCTTTTGGCTAAATTGTTTCTTCTTACCAGATCGTTGTTTGTCTTTTTTCAATTTTGGACAATTTGGAGCAATATGTCCTTTTTCATTGCAATGGAAGCAAAATATTTGCTTCTGTTTTGGCCTTTGATGAAACTGCCTTGTTTTTTTGTATTCTCTGGTAGGCCTTCTATGAATGATTTTTTTGTTTTCTAGGGCTCTAAAAGTTTGCTTAGAGTAAGCTTTCTTTTTAGAGCGACGACGATCATATCCCCCTAAACTTTTAGAGCCATGTAAATGCCATTGTTTACATAGTTGTTGACAGCCATGTGGTTTAGTGGAGCTAGTGGCAGCTCGAGCAACTTTCCTCTGAGAGCAGAGTTCAACAATGACAGCTTTAGTAGCTTGTCTTATAACACCAAACTTATAGGCACCAATCTTTCCAGGAAGCTTATTCAAAATGGCAGTAGTTACCCAATTTGGTAAAGAAGCAATGAAGATTTCTTTCCATTTGGGATCTAGAATCATGTCAGAAGAAAGAGTATGTAGACGATGGAGATACTCCATAAAATATTCATCAAAACGCTGCATATTAGTAAGCTTCATGGAGGTAAGTGTGACTGCAGCAAGTTCATTATTGATCTGAGGATAACCACAAAAATTGATAAGAATGCCATGCATTAGGCAACCAATCATGTTATTCACAGGTAATGAAGTTTGTAGATCCATATATGTAGTATTATCTAGGTTCATTACCACAGATGTTTCCCAAGAAGGAATGAGGAGAGGATCATAATTAATTTCTGCTTTAAGCCAAGAATCAAGGAGTCCTTCGAATCCACTGATGATTTTCCTGGTTGCATTTATTGGAGAAATGTCATCTGCTAAATATGTGCAGTAGCAGACCAACATGGAACTCAATGTAGACAGTATTTCTGCTTCAGAACAATTGTCAATATTCCATGAATATGTGGAAGAAGCAGACCAATCTTTATGATATTCTGATTTCATGACATCCCTTTTATCAGGAGCAGGTGACCAAGAAGAATTCCAAGAACTTCTATCAATAACTTTATGCACAGTTGTATCTTTGGGTTCTTCTTCTTCATCAGAAAATGAAATCAGATCAGGAATGACTTTTTCTATCTAAAAACTTGCTTTATCAGGAGGAGAAAAATTATTCACAAGAAACTCTAAATCTTCTAGAGTAGGAGGAGCAGATGGGGCTGCTTCAAATTTGTTGAGTACTATATCAGAACTGGAAGGCTTATCAGGATCATCTCCTAATTTCAACCACTCAGAAACTGCCATTTTATGTCCAGGGCTTGAAGAGTTTAGACTGGAAAACATGCCAGGATTAGCCATAGGAGCATAAACAAAGGTAGTTTCTGGTTTAGGGAAAATGATATCACCAGGATTCTTCATTTTTGATTGAAGAGTAGTAGGAACAACATGGAAAGGCAATTGATCTTGAGGATCTGAGAAATAAGTAGTAGCTTTAAAAGTAGGATCATGAGTGTTTTTCTTTTTCAGGCTTTCAACAGAAATAGAGACAACCCAAACTTGTTTCTTTACTACTTCAAGTGATGTTTTTAAGCTTGTCATCATATCCTGAGTCTTATTTGCTACTGAATGTACTCTGCCAATCCATTTGGAATTATCATTAATCCCTTTTTCTAAAACATCAATAGTTTTAGCAATATGCAAATCATTTGATCCAAGAGTTTTTATTCCATCTAATAATTGATCTCTGGTAAAATCTACCTTTTGAAGAATTTTTTCAATTATTTCTTAGAGCATTTTATTTTCTCTGGCTGCATATTGATGATTTCTTTCTAGATGTTTAATCAAACTATCTAGAGCAAGATTTGTCCAGTTTGTTGCTGCAACAGATTCCCTATCTGATAGATGGGACTGGTCAGACTGAAGTGGAAGTAACTTAAAAATCTTATCATCTTGTCTGACAACAAGATTTTTCCAAGGAGGAATTGTTGACTTAGTGCTAAGAATAGTTCCATCTATTAATTCCCATTTGCGTTGTGGCACTTCTGTCTGTAAGGCTGACCCTTGCATCATATTCACTCTAAGGGTTTGACAGATGTGTTCTAACAAAAGCTGCCCTTTCATCTTGACAGACTGTAAATGTTTTGGAACTTTTGGTTTTTGCAACATATTTTTATATTTATCATCTATGTGAGGGATGATAAGAGGTCCAGGAATTTCAACTGGATTTTCCGTAATCTTTGTTTTTATATCCTCACAAGATAGATTCTTTAACTTTTTAACCAAAGCCATTTCTACTTCATTTGTACTTGGATAATAAAATTCATAAAAAGAAATCCATTGGTTATTCTGTTCCATCCAAGCTTTCCAATTTTCATTATTGACTTTGTTGATTGTTGACCTATCTTTCTTTGAATAGGTTTTCATTTCTTCACAGTATCTATACTCTTGCTGATGAGTATACAGATCCCAATTAAACATTTTCTTATACCATTCATTGGAGGGATCATAAGGACTTATTCCTTTGTATATCTTAAGAAATTGAATGATTTCTTCATTAGAAGGAAGCTGTATTTTACGAGGAATCTTATTCCTAGGATCCAATCTGTAGCTGGGGATTTCTTCTGGATATCCTAAGCCTTTTGTAGCAGATTTTCCTACTGATTGAAGCAAAATTTCTTCATGAGCTGAAAAAGGAGTACACTTTGTATATTCCTGTGTTTGATTTCCAGAACTTGGAACAAAACAAATCATGTTTATTCTTCTTCTGTCTTTATCCTGTTCTTCTTTTTCATGGGGTTTTGGAAGACTAGGAGTTTGTTGACAAAAGTTAGGAGAACAATGAGGATGACTACATACAGATGGTTGTGGAAACTGTGGAATTTGGAATGCTGATTGCATATTGATTGTTCTAGGAGGAACAATATTTGAACGTTGAGACTGAAGAGTTTGTGAAATCATATTTGATAACATATGCATGAAGTTTGGATCGGAAGTAAGATCATATGAAGGACTTGGTGATCCTTCAGGACTAGATGCAATAGAGGACATTCGTGGTCTTAATAAGATTTCAGATTTTATAGGGTTTTGTATAACAAGAGGAGGAGGAGGTCCACCATGCTCAGACTGTGCACACTCTGATTGGGGAAAGAAACAAGTTAGAACAAGGCCATTATCTTCTCGGATAGAAGTTTGAGCAGTGATAGGTTGTGGATAGGGAAAAGTATGAATAGAAGCCCAATGTGTGACCCATTCTGTTGGCGGTTTAAGATCTCGACGAGATATCATTTGAGGAGCAACAAGATTTAAACCATAGTCATGAGTGATTAGAGTAATGAACTCAGAGGTTTCAGAAACTTGTTGGACAATAGGAGTGGTCTTCTTATAAAACTGACGACACATCGCTAATGAATAGCAACATTATTGCTATTATCTTCAAAATCATCATATCCATGTGTTTGGATGCCGAGCATTAGAGCATTGATGGCATTAGGATCATCTAAGGAAATAGAAAAATCAGGAACACAGGACCAACAAATTGGACCGTAGGCTAATGTTCCTTGACATCGTCCAATTAAAGCTTTATGAAAAGTTTTCCATCGGCGATCAAAAACACAAGAGAAGACAACAACGTTTTGACCTTTTCTATGTAGTGGTTGAATTCCAATTTGGACATGACCAAAATGAGCAAAATTGAGACTGGCTTTTAGTGCAGTTGTAAACTTAGATTGCTTCAAGATATTCATTGTTTGAAGCAGACGATTATTACTGGAGGTTTGTAGAATTACTTCTTTAACCTTATATCTCCAGTATTGTATAGTGTCTAATAATCCCAGATTTGTATAGACATGTTTGGGGTCTATTTTTGGTAAAGACCAAGAACCAGACTTACTCTGTTCATTTAATAATGTAATAGCTTTATCATGGACGACAATATGAAAACCATATTGTATTCTTTCATTACATTCCTTCTCTTCTTCTTCTCTAAGAATTTCATCAAAACTTTTATCACTAGATTCATGAAGAGAATTTTGGGCTGGAGAAAAAGTATCCATAACCAATACTTTCTAACAATAGGAAGAAAGCGAGATGCGGAAATACTTTCAACTCGGAATGTGAGGAAGAAATTTATTCACAGTATTTTAATAATGATTACTTGACTAGGTTCAGAGAACATCATTATTCTTGTGAACAACTAGAACATTTTGTCATTTTGTAATGTCTTTTTGTCCGACTTTGGTGGCAGACAGGTTTTTCGTAAGGTTTCCTGAAAAAGAATCTCTTACAGTGTAATTAATCCCACATATATAATTAAATAAAGGGATAAGGATAAATATAAAATATTTTATGATTGAATCACTATGTGGATGTCCTCCGGGTTACCCGAAAGCAGGGTTCTCTCATCTGATGTAAGGATTTGATTTTGATGTAAAGTAAAATTCTCTCATATCCGATAGAGAGGTATAAATAGATCAAGACTAAAGAAGATAGGTATTCGGGTTTGGAGAAATTTAGAGAGCCTTTTTGCTTGAGAAGCAACTTTGTAATACTTGAGTTTTGAAGTTCATCAATAAAGATTCCTCAATTTCTGTAAATCTATGTCTCCTTTGTAGATTGTTTTGGATTCTATTCTTGAACTTGTATGAGCCTTGTTAAGGTTGCAGAAGTCGCAAAGATGTAGAAGTAGACCGTTGGGCTAGAGTTCGTGTTTTGGCACGAGGATATTGTTTAGAAGAATTGTCAGATATTGGAGCGATTAAGCAGACTTGGTATTTATTATGAACTAATACTCTTGTTGGCATTCATATTTAAATATATTCAACAATAGATTCATGATGCTAGATTGCGCAGTAGAGGAGTCTCTTTCCTCTCTGTGATTAAAGTATCAGTCACGGATCTTGTTTATTTCCGCATTCTCGCTTTCGGTGTGTGCGCTTTGTAGTGAGATCCGATTGGCAGAAAATCCCATATTTATAGTTGGGATCAAGATGCTCTCATATATTGAGACAATGCAGCTATTCGAAACAAGCTCAGGCTTGTGGTTGGCACCTCCTTGAGAGGGAGGATGATTATGGTATCCTTTTGAGATTTATATGATTATTTATGATTTGACATGATATTTTATTTGATGTCCTGTATGAACAGGAAACAACTGTTATTGAGACAAGTTGATACCTGATTTGAGTATCATGAGAGCATCGTTGATCAAGGACACTGAGCCAACTCTTCCTCCTTGTCTGAGCTCCCAGGGTAAGGAATTGAGATATAGGGTTCCTCGGGTTGAGGGAACTCTAGACAATAGGGTATGACCCCTATCTGTTACCCATAGGGTTGAAGATGCTGCTCCCCTATCTTCATAGGGTCGGAGAATGTTGCTCCTTTGTCTGGTCTTTGCAGAGTATACCCCAGTCAGCATCATACCCACAAGCTGAGCTTGTCGGGAATACTGCTCCTTGTTTGGCCAACGAATTGAGAGTGTACTTGGGGTGTACAACCCAAGTCGATTATGATGCAGGTGTTCTACCACATGACTATTTAGGGTCATCAATGGGAAGATCAATAGGAAATAGGATGGGTTGAGATAACCCTGTGCGATTCCAAGTTGAGATTGAGCTCCCTGATGAGATCCCAGGGTCGAGATGTGATCCCATGTGTTTGGATATCCTATTGCTCAATATGGGGTTGTAGATGTATAGCTCCCCCATAAGATTCAGAGTCGAGATGTGGTTATAGGTTGAGATGTGCTCCTTGATGATATGCTCTCCGATGACGATTGATGATGATATTCCGGGTAGTAGCCCGTTGGCAGAGATTCCAAGTAGCATCCTGATGGATAGAGGGTGGTAGCTTAAGCTCCCCTCCGGTAACAAATTCTTCTTCTTCTAGATTCGAGAATGTTTAGCATACGAGCAGGAACAATCAAGAGATAAGCAGGAATAAGCAAGGGATAGATCGAGATGTACATTGATGATTTGTGATGATGAGATACTTGAGGTGGTCATGGCATGATGACTACATGACAGAGATGATCAGGGATGATACGTGATGACACTTGAAGACACAAGAATGGCATATTGATCGATGGACAGATATTGGCAGGTGGAATTCTCCCTAGTTGAGAGGGAGTGTTAATTTTTGCAACTGCGGTCAAATTCCACCTTGGACAACTCAGATGACCGAGATGATGATTGCATTAGATTCCTCTTTTGAGAGGACCAAAATCGACCTAAAGATCACCTTATTTCGACAAGCAAAAGTTGGTTTTTGAATTTATTTATTCACTCATGTATATTGGGTTAGGTCGGCCCTAAGCACATGTTAAATTGGATAGGTTGGCCTCAACCTCAAGTGGACCCTCATGAAAACCTATAAATAGAAGAGACATCAAGCTCATTTCGACACATTGATCAAGCCATTTTCTCTTTTCTTATTGTCTTGGTTCGCTCAGGTCTGTCGGAGGAAAGTTTGCACAAGGGTTTGAAATCTCAGGGGTGAAGCTCACACTAATCTAGGTTTTTTCTAATTCCTGGACGTTGGCACAAAACTGGGGATTTTAGTCCCTAGACGCTGACACACAGTGGTCAAGACAGCGTCCAGAGAGCCCTAGACATTGACACAAAAGCATATGGGAGCATCCAGGGTTTCAGAGAAAGTTCGAGCTGTATTGGCCCCCAGACGCACGCACAGTATGGTCCTAAGAGCGTCCGGGCTGCCATAGACACTAGCGTCCAGGGTTTGAGGCAGAGCTGAGTATGTTTGACCCTGGACGCCCTCATCCAGTTCACTTGGGAGCATCCAAATCTGTTCTGGACGCATTCTTCCAATTCTGTAGAGAGCGTCCAAAACTGCTATAGATGCTCACACAGCTCCTCCTCCTTGTGTCCGGGACTCAAAGATGAGATTTCAGTATTCCGAAGATTCCGCTCAGTGACAACAGTGTTCAACACAGTGACAACAATATCTAGCAGTTGACTACAGTCAGTGACAACACATTACAACCATCAAAATGAGGGTTTTGATTATAAGCATGATTAGATCTGTTTCATGGATATCATAGTTGTTTTGTTGCATAGATAAAGTTATGGATCATTGTACTCTCTTTTGTTGAATCATTTGATGACGATCTAAGAAGAAGAAGATTTGCAAGGGTTTTCCCCATAGTGGGTTTTGCCCTAGTCTCATACCAATCTTGGTGTCTATATCTATGTGCATGCTTTTCTTCTATTGTTCCTTTATGTTCTGCTGCATTGATGATGATGATGTTGTTCTTTCTATATAATTTCATATGTTGATGAATAATGGTGTAGATCTGAATAATGTAATGATGATATGGGGTGAACTTAATGTATTAATGAAGAAATGCAATTATCAAAGCAAAGAACAATGTAGCCCTATAAAAAATTAACATGGCGTTGGTCCCCGCCCCCACTCTGCTGAGCCTTCCACCAGGTCCTATGCACGGTTTAATGACCAGGGGTCAAGGCTAATGCCCGGCCCCTCTCCCCTAATGCAGAAAACATATCGATTTAAATATAAACCAACCACATGGTATGTTAAGAACCATTGTGTCATCAATCGGTAGAGTGCTGAGTTTGTACATAGCAGGACGGGGTCGAACCCGTTGAGGCCTTCAGGCCTAAACATATTTTTTTTACCAATAATGAGGTGCCACATGGCGGCCTCTAATAGGGCCATGTGCGACCTTCTATTGGGCCACCAAAACTGCACGAACCAATCAAATGATGTCAGCTTACCCCTATACGGACTGACACTTGGCGATCTTTGATTGGCCCTTTGTATGCCCAGTTGGCATGCTAACGTCAACATGTTGTCAGCAATATGAACCACCCAGTCAACCCATCTTCAGTTTTTTTTTTTTTTTTTGGTCAAAAACTTTGGAACATCATAATTTCTTCATATGACGTCAAATTGAGGCGATTCAAGTGTCGTTGGAATCAAGATGATGAACACTACGACTTGACGCCGGTTTCGAGAGATTCTGAGCACTTTTAGTTTTGAGCCTATTTTTTTATCTCAGTATCACTTGGAGCCCCTTAGTTCAAACTTCATGGCATAGATGAAAAAATAGCTGAAAAATTGTGATTTCAAACTCTAAATGAAAAATCACAAGTTCATGTAGACTACATGGCTTTGGAGGAGTGATGGAGTTCATGTGGACTCATGGTAGAGGAGTGTGGACACACATTGTGTAGCTACATCATATTGGAGCCATTACTGTGTACAACATCACCTTGGAGCTTGGAATGTAGCACTTCACATGTATGACCCTACATGTGATTATTGTAGGTTGCTTGTAAGGCCATTGGCCCACATATTTATTGTTCACCTCCCTTTTCTCTCATATATATATAAAGGAGAGAGTCCTTTACTCATTTTTATTCTTGATCATCTTGTGTTAGAGATGTAAACTAGAGGAGTGCACTAGTCATTCTCTCTTTCTTATATGTTTATTTGTACTTGATCTCTTTCTTTTGGAGTTGCTAAGGTTTCTTGAGCTTCTTGGAGTAACTTGAAGACTACAGTTAGGGTTTCATGACTTGGGGATTTGGAGATTAAGGTTTTGAGTTGAAACTCTAGGTTATATTTTGTGAGGAAAAATAAGACAAGGAGACGTCTCGCCTTGGAGGACTTGCTTGAGTGATTGATGCTGTTGGAGCTCCTTGATTGAGCTAGGGTTTTTCTTGGTTTCCCTAGCTAGGGTTTTGGAGAGCTAGTGGATAGTACTAGCATTGCGATAAGGCTATGGTATGTACATGAACTTCATATTGTGCATATTAATGAACTTTTCAGCCATCCAATACTAGTGTAAATTGCAGATTTGATTTTCAGCCATCTATGTTCCTCATGGTTTGTGATTTCCAAGTATACTTGTCTTGCTGATTTGACATAAGTTTATGGTGATTATATTAGTGGATTCAACATTATAACTGAAAAGATAAGGGCTGTCTTTTGTTGTATTCACTGTTGTAAATAAGGGTTTCAGATCTGATTTATGCATGATAAGATTGCTTTAGAGGGCGAAACTTATCAGAACATTTTGGTATCTTTTCTCTTGGATTGCCTAAATGGTTGGAGCTGTTAAGGAGTGAAATATTGTGTACTGCCACTGCTGTTTTTTTTATATTTCATAACAGTCCTAAGGCTTAAAATTCACAGGGTTAAGATTTGATAAACCTCTACGATAAGGGTGAAATTTTTGAATTGCGTAAGAAATGTCAATTCACAGAACTTCCACAAGTACATGGAAGAAAACATTTTTGATGATATGTAATTTTAAATTTTAATGAATTTGATGAAGCTATTCATATGATATGTGTTAAGCAGAGGGATGAGATACTTATTTTACATTTAAATGTTTACATATTACATATGCTAATATTGATGATAACTCTCTTTTTGGCTTTATTTCCAAATTCATGAACAGCATTCTGAAATTTGTCTCTTGGTTATAAATATATAATACTAACCATATTGTGTCCAAACTATTTTAAAAATTTGTCGTATCCACGTTTAATACTGTAATCATATTTGTGCAGCTTAGATTACAATTATAGGTTGGAGTGATTAGAATTACAAATTGAAATATACAAATATAATATATTATCCACTCTTCACCTATTAGTTCTCATTATTTCATCCTTAGATGAAATCTAGAGGTCAAGGCCAAGGGAGGAAATTATAAAGAGATATTTCAGCAAGAGATAATTCCAGCAGGACTGTACATCAAAGATTGCCAAGTAGCAGCTGCATGTGTGAGGCCATATTTAACTAGAGATCTCACACATGCCACGTGGGGAAGGTTTGTGCAACTGGCACAAGTGCCCAGGTGTGCAGAGTCCAGATCGGCCAGACGATGGAGGGCAGGTTGGATGCTGAACAAACAACAGGTCTCTGGGTGTTTCAAAGGAGATTTGGAGGGCCGTATAGCTGGAATAGGTGCTCAGAAAATCTCTGTAATTGTTGTAGCCTGTATTTCTCAGTAAGGTCATTTTCCCAGTTAGGGATATCCTTCACTGTTCTGAGTAATAAAAGTGAAGTTCAGCTGGAGGGTTAATTTGTGTGTGAGAAATACTTCTCATGTTTTCTTCCGCTGTAAATTTCTGAGTTAAAATTCCAGCATGTTTTTATTCAGTAACCACAGATTTAAATTTCTGGGTTATAAATTTACTAAGAATAATAAACCAGATCTGAAATTAGAAGTTTAAAAATGCTTTTTATGCGTGTAGTATTGTGCATGAGTGCTTTACTTTCACCTTTCCTTCAGCTGAATCTACTTGTTCCCAAACTACGAAGTAGTTTTTGTGAATACCAGGGAGGAATTTTATGGGTTAAGTTTCCAATGGTAATCTGTCTTATGCAGTCTTATACTTGATTCATTTGGGAGGTGTAAATGTGAGTAATATAAGTCACCGCTTAGTGTTATTATCCAGAGCAAGCTACACATACATGGCAATTATACTACTTTTCGGTTTATTGTAATGCATTTACTGGACCTCTCCTAATCCAACCTGCTGCTCCTTGCTTAGGCAGGCAACATGTGGTAGAAATGTTATCTCAGCCCACCTATTAGGAAATACTAAAGGAACATAGATCCATGTAAACAGTATATTCTTAACTCAAGGAAATTGCTTTTGTGCAATTTGAAATATGAAGATTCCCTTACATCTATGCCTTATTAGTCTACCAGATTCGCAAGTTTGTGCCTTATATCATTTTCTCTATAACAGATACAAAAATGATATTACAGTTTTAAATATTTATCTTCTGCATTTTTGGTAAGAATCGCATTTATTTTTTTCAGTAAGAAAAAAACGCTGGTTTTATTAGAATATGGAAAAACCAGTACATCTAGTCCATTAGGAAGCTTCATATCAAGTTATACATTTGTGAGAAAGCAACATGTGAGCAATGCAGCCATGGTCAAAATCAGAAACAGTCATAGAGTAGGTCCACCAGGCCTCAGGCCATCACACGAACCCCAAATATCAGCCCATATAACAGTACCAAAAATATGCAACAGATATGCCATCATAAGTCCATGAAACAGATATAGAAAGAGCATAACCAACAATAAAGTATGGTGTCATATAAGACCATGCAGTGTGATAGAAAAGGCAAAAATAGAAACAAAAAAACCAGACAGTAGACCATCTTCAAGGGAGTGGCATGTATCCAACATCGATGGAGCTGCCATCCATTTCCAGAGTGATGTGCAAGCTTTCAGTGGATGTCATAATACCCAGCTTGGACATGGCATCTGCAATTGTATTATGTTCTCTGTGAATGTGTTGTATGGAAATATTTTGAAATGTGCCCTTGAGATGAATGATGTTCTGGAGCCAACCCTGTAGATGTGGATGAGAAATAGTGGAAATTCCCAGCACATGGTTGATAATGGCTTGAGATTCCCCATAGATCTTCAGTCTTTGAATATCTAGGAAACTAGCGAACCATAGTAACCCCCAAAGTGCAATAGCTTCAGCTCTCATATTAGTCCCCCTGCCTCCTGCCCAATGGATTCTATATTGCTGGTTTTGATCGATGCGAATCCACACCCTGCATCCACATCTACCTTCCTGTTCTGCAACATCAAAGTAACCCGCCGGGAAGGATATATCCGGGCCATTATGTCTATGTGAGATCGAATGTGGCACAGAATTTGATAGCAGCAGTGGTCTCAGCCATGATAGAATGTTGTTGATAATATGGTCCACATTGAGTGTTTTTCCCTCAAATATAATATAATTTCTAGCCTTCTAGATTTCCCAAAATATCACAAGGGGGGTTGCCATCTTATTTTTGACTCGTCTGCTCCACCATATCAAGCAGGCTTCTATGGACACGTGCAATATGAGTGTAAGAGAGTAAAACAGAGATCTTAGTTGTTAAAATCAGTGTTGAGATAATATCGGAAAATCGCGATTTTTTGAGTTTGGCGATATTATCTACCAATTTTTACGCTATTTTTTTTTCACAAAAAATCGCGAAAAAAACGCGATAACTTAAAAAAATCGCGATTTTTTCCCAAAAATCTTTGGGAAAAAAAAAAATTCTCCGATTTTTTGATGAGGAGGAGGAGCAACAAGAGGAGGAGGTGACACAACCTACCCAGGCTACCCCTGTCACCAGTAGAGGACATGGTCTACCTCATGTAGCTCCTAGTTCTTCAGCGTCTAGAGCACAACAGAGTCCACTGCCAACTCCACTGGCATTTACATCTAGAGGGGCAAAGGAAATCAATAGTATTAGACTTTAGTTATTTGGTTCATTTCATTGTATATAACATTATGACTCATGATATGAGATACATTATTATATTTTTTGTTGATATTTTGAGGCTGAGTTGGGACTCAGGAGTCAGGACTTACTATTCAGGACATGATTCATTGTTATGTGTGATGTAGCACTAGAAATGATATTACACATCTTATATATTAGTTCTTTTATCATATTTATGTGTCAATGTATTTATTTACGTTGTAGATGCTTTAGATATTAAAAAAATTGAAAAAAAATGAATATTTTTGTATGTTACGATTTTTCCCCGATTTTTACTGATTTTCTTCCGATTTTTACGATATTTTCCGATTTTTTCCCCTCCCCGATAACGATTACTGCAACATTAGTTAAAATTGGAAACTAGGGCCAAACTCCACATGGGTCGTCTTATTTATGACAACTGATATTTTTCTTGGATTCCTCTCTCCGAGAGGTTTAGGATTGATCTAAAGATCATCCAATTCCGACATGTACAAATGAAGTTATGAATTTATTTTGATTATGGACAAATTGCCAAGGTCGGCCAACAAACTTATATAGGCTCAAAAGCCTAATAGTCACGTCTATTCATCCTCAACGTTTGTTATAAATACATGATGCCTTAGCCTCATTTGGACACACTCATCCCCACACATCTTTCTCTCTCCTCATCTGATTGGATACGCATTTTCTGGGCAGCTTTCTCTCTCACATGCGAAGGCAAGGACAAAATTCTGTTTTGGGCGTTGACCAAATTTCAAGAAGTGTTTTTACCAGCGTTGACTTGTTTAACTGCGTTTTTGGGTGAGATATTTCTGTTTGGGTAGGCCGCATTTCTGGGCACAGAAATCGAGGTCAAACGTTGACTTTGACCAAGCGTTGACTGCAACTAGGGCTGACCACAGGGTTGGCTGTTTGACCAGGTTTCACTGGACTATTTTGGGCTGTTTTGAGGGCTGATTCATCTTGTTGTTTGGAGGCCGAAGTTGACTGAAGTTGACCATTTTGTTGAGGGTCAAATCTGCCCTGTTGACCAGTGTTGACTTTTTTGGTTAGGGCTCTTTTACTGCTGTTACAAAATATCAGATTTGTAAATTGTACTATCTCTCTTTGCTGAACTATTGAAGACTAAAAGAAGAATTGATCAAGGGTTTCCCCACATTGGGATTTGTCCCTTGCTGGTGCCACATCTTGTGTCCTGTTGTCTTGGCTTGTCTTCTACTGTTTATGTCTATGTTCTATCTGCGTTTTACTATCATGTTGATGTGATTGTTAATCTGGATATTGATATTGGGCTAATAAAGAAATTGAAGTAAAATTGCTCTAAAGCATAGAACATACCATTGTTGCCTAAAATTAACATGGTATCAGAGCTGAGGTGAAGACAAAGCCCAAGCAAGAGTGAAAGATAAATCACCAAAGATAGTTGGACAAGGACAAAAGGCTCAATGGGTTCCTCATCCCACTTCTCGGCTTAAGATAAGCTCCATGATAAATCTGACTATCATGGACGGAAGATGTCTCTTGATTTGACCTTGGAAGAACAAGAAGTGATGGATTATGTGAAGGGTAAAATCCCTGAGCCTCCTTCAAATGCACCGGCTGCTGCGAAGACCAAGTACAATAGGGCTGAAGTCAAAGCAAAGAAGATTATCAGATATTCCATTTACAAGTGTTTGGTGGCCTACATCTCCGAATTGAAGACCTCCAAGGAGATCTATGACAAGTTGATCAACATGTTCAAGGTTAGTAATGCTAATCAAATTTTATTTCTCAAAAATAAGTTGAAGGATATTAAGAAGGGCAAGGATGAGCATATTCAATTCTACTTCTTAAGGATCATAGATATCAAGAATGATCTACTTTCGATTGGAGAATCATTCCTGACAGGGAACTTACTCTCACCACCCTTGGAGGACTCCCACTTGAATGGTATGTATCTAGAACCACTATACTCAACAATGATCGAATTCTAGGGTTTGAAGAATTGATGTCAAGATGCATTCAAGAAGAAACAAGAATGGTGGAGCAAGAAATGCCTTCTAATAGAAGCAACCCCACTGTATTCTCCGCTCATGCCAAAAGGAGAAATAATGCAGGGTTTGAAGGTCATTTCAATGAAAAGCCTGGATCTAAGGGAGGAAGGAAGGGCAGGTGCTTTGTTTGCAATAAGTTTGGCCACTATGCAAGGTAGTGTCCAAATAGAAGGGACACATCGCATGATGATGATCACAAACAATCATTCCAAGGGCAACTTCAACAACAATGATCAGAGGAATGGCAAGTCCAATGGCAAGGGGAAAAGGAATGCGGACATCACGAAAATGGTCGACCCTCCAAGAAAGCAAGGAACTCCAGGTATGAAGAATCAAACGTTATTAACAATAAGCAAAAGGAGTACTATCTTATATCGGCCCTCTCCACTGCATCTCCACCGGACACTTTGGGGAATTGGCTAATTGATAGTGGTGCCCCAAGGAACTTCACCGGATACAAGGAAGCTCTCTCTAATCTGATAGAAAAGGAGACAAATTTGGAGATCATCCTTGGAGACGATGGCACCTATCCCGTGAAGGGAGTAGGGAATGTTACCCTTCAATTGAATCACGGTAACATTATTCATTTACAAGAAGTACTATATGTACCTCATTTCAAGAAGAACCTGGTGTCCATTTCGACAATGGAAGACAAAGGATTCAAGTTGGCATTCATCGATGGAAAGGTACATGTTTGGAAAATAAATTTTAAAGATGCTTTTACTCTTAGGTTCAAGGTTGACACTTTGTATCAAGTTGGAGGAAGTCCATTGGAGCCATGTCTTGCGACACATCTCTACAATCTAAACTATGGCACCGGAGGTTTTCCCATCTTCATTATAAGGCCCTACCCGACGTGAGACAGATGGTGACAGGTGTGCCTGAGTTCAAAGTAGAGCATGAAGGTGTAGTATGTCAAGGATGTATCGAAGGAAAACTTACAAGGGGACCATTCCCCTCAAGTATTAGCAAGACCACAAATATATTGCAATTGATCCACTCCAACATATCTAGTATGATGCTCGTAAACTCTTTGGGAGGATACTTATATTATCTCACCTTTACAGATGATTATTCTCGCAAGACCTGGATCTACTTCTTGAAGAAGAAGGATGAAGTGTTCACCTGGTTCTGACACTTCAAAGCCTTGATCGAAAACCAATCCAAGAAGAAAATCAAGATATTGAGGACTGATAATGGGACTGAGTACGAATCCAATGAATTCCAAGATTATTGCAGAGAAGCTGGCATTAAGAGGGAGACTACAACGCCATACACTCCCGAGAAAAATGGTGTGGCTGAAAGGAAGAATCGCACTATTGTAAAAGTTATCTGTACCATGCTTCATGATCAAGGACTTCTGAAGTTCCTATGGGCTGAAGCTGCAAATACCGATGTGTATGTTCAAAACTGATGCCCTCATCAAGCATTGGACTCCAAGACTCCTGAAGAAATATTCACTGGTAAGAAACCCAATGTCTCTCATTTTAGAATTTTCGGAAGCCCCGTATATTTTCATGTGCTGAAAGAGAAAAGAAGCAAATTGGGTGCATCTGGGAAGAAATGAGTCTTTGTGGGCTATAGTGAAAATTCTAAGGGATATAGAATTTATGTGGTTGGTCAAAGGGAATTGGAGATAAGTCATGATGTCACCTTTGACGAAGATATGGCTCTTAGAAAGATCAACAACCTTCCTATCCCAAGGAAGGACAAAGAAGCTGACACCGGAAAACAGGGTGCAAAAGAAGATGAAACGATGCCGAATGTTGATGAACCTATGGATCCTATTGATCCTCCTCCTCAAGAGCCCTCCTCCTCCAAGAGGAGACCCTCATGGCTTAGGGAGACTCTCGAAGATGTCGAGAGACATATTGCACCAAGGGGGACTTTTCGTGAAAGTAAGAAGCCAAACAGGTATAAAAGATACTTGACCATCATGAGCACTATCATTCAAAATGAGCCTTCATCATTTGAAGAAGCCGTGAAGCAACAAGTATGGAAGGATGCTATGAATGAAGAATATGAGTCAATTATGAAGAATGATGTCTGGGATGTGGTCCCGAGACTCTAGGACAAATCGGTTGTAACCTCTAAGTGGCTCTACAAAATCAAGCATGGAGTTGATGGAAGTGCAGAAAAGTTCAAGGCTCGCTTTGTTGCTCGAGGCTTCTCTCAAAGGAAGGTGTAGATTACGATGAGATATTTGCACCTGTTGCTCGATACATCACCATCTGCTCGATCATAGCCCTTGTTGCCTCGCAAGGATGGAACCTACTTCAGATGGATGTCAAGACCGCTTTCTTGCATGGTTCAATCAAAGAGGAAGTCTATGTGGAACAACCCAAGGGGCTTGAGGTTCATGACCGGGAATCTCATGTATGCAGGTTGAAGAAAACTCTTTATGGTTTGAAGCAAGCACCTCGGGCTTGGTATGAGAGGATTGATGGCTATCTGATGAAGCTGAGATTCACTAGAAGTGAAGCCGATTCAAACCTTTACTTTAAGGTTGAAAATGATAAACCTCTCATTTTAGTACTTTATGTGGACGACCTCCCTCTGACAGGTGCACATCTTCTCATTCACAAATGTAAGAGGGAGTTGGCTTCTGAATTTGAGATGAAGGACCTAGGATCGATGCACTACTTCCTAGGGTTGGAGGTCTGGCAAAAGCCAAGTGAAATTTTCCTATCTCAAGGAGAATATGTTGTGAAGATATTAGAAAGATTTGGGATGGTAGACTGCAAGTCTGTGACTACCCCACTGGAAATTAACTTTAAGAAGTCATGTGGTAGTGTTGCCGGACCTGAATTGGGAAATGCTTCTGAGTATCTTCAACTCATAGGAGCACTGATGTTCTTGGCAATGTTGCACGAAGCGGGGACGTTTTTTGGAAGCGGGGATGCAGAAGCGTCGTTTTCAAAAAATCTAGGAAGCGAAGCGTCTGCTATATATATATATTTATATTTATATTTTATTGCATTTATACTCAAAACAAACATCCCAAATACCAAATTAGTTGTAGAAGACATGAAAACATGCATATTTTTGCATAAATCAAGATAGATATAGCATCCATTGTACAATAATGATTAATTATTCGAGCATCAACCATTTAAATGCATCAACCATCTAGAATCTAGATTCTTCTCCTCTTGTCTAGCCTTTGTCTCTACCTCGATTGTCTAGGGATATTAGTCAACATTGCCCAATTTTGATCAAACTACCTAATTCAAGACTTGAAATATGGTAGAAAAAGCTTAACATGCTTGATCGATAATTTTGACTTGATTGAAAGGTAATTTTTTTCTAAGGGCGTGACAAAGGAGTTCAACAATTAACACCACCAACACTAGGGTACATATAGGGCTTGGTGCTCTTGATTAAATGCTAATCGCATACCTTCATACTTGATATAATCTAATGAAATGCCACAATCCCATTGATCCTGAATTCCTGAACACTGTTAAGTCTGCTGAATTTTGAATAGGATATGAAATTCTATTTTCTCCATATGAAGTCCAATGAGGCTGGAACCACTCTCAAACATCTTGAGTCATTTCATGGTAATGTTAAAAATTTAAGTAAAAAGATGAAAATGAAAAATAAAGGAGATGTCACTTTTACTTTAAGAATTTAACATTACCATGAGGGAGAGTTTGCTATATTTATATTTTTTTAATATTTTTTTTGCCTTCATTCCTCACCCTAACCCAAGGTGGACCCACCCCCAACAAGCAAACTCACCAAAAAATAAAATTAAAAAAAAAAAATCGATTTTTTTAGGCCGTGCTACGCTTTTTCCGGAAGCGTACGCTTCGTATGGCCGAAGCGCCGTACGAAGCGCGCTTCCAAGCCACGCTTCGGAAAATTCCAGGAAGCGGCAAAATCAGGGGGAAGCGCGCTTCCGCCGAAGCTTCCTAGATGCTTCCGCATGGGACGCGCTTCCGGGCTTGGAACCAAGGGGGGGGATTTCTTGCAACATTGGTTCTTGGTGAACTCTCGTCTAGAGATATGTTTTGTAGTTAACACATTGAGCCAATATATGGTTGAGCCTCATCATATACATTGGATTGGTGCCAAGAATCTTTTGAGATATCTTCTAGGCACAATCACACATGGAATGAGATACACTACGGGAGATGTGAGGCTGCATGGTTATTCTGATGTTGATTGGGCTAGCAGTATGGTGGATCGCAAGAGCACTTCTAGATGTTGTTTTTCTTTGGGTTCTACTTCGATATCTTGGATGAGCAGGAAGTAGAAATCGGTTGCCTTGAGCACCGCTGAGGCCGAATACATAGCTGCTAGTATGGCCTCCTGTGAAGCTGTCTGGTTGAGGAAGCTCTTCAGTGAGTTGTTTGGACATGTGCTGGATACCACCGTGATCCTCTACGACAACTAGAGTGGGATCCGATTATTAGAGAATCTCGTGTTTCATGATCGCTCCAAGTATATAGATATCAGGTACCACTTTATCCGGGATATGGTACAATGAGGAGCAATAAGGCTCTATCACATTGGGGTTGATGAGCAGGTCGCCGATATTCTAACAAAGCCCTTGGGGAAGGTCAAGTTCTTGGCCTTCGGAGAATGACTTGGAGTCGTGGAGAGACCCTCTTATGAGGGTCCTATATGATATGGACATTGAGCTCTAGGAGCTGCAGGGGGATTGGGGTACTTCTTGGAGTGATGAGAAACCATAAGGTGAGTGGTTCAACCTTCCCTAGTGGTTTGTTGTGTACAGTGTTGGAATTTCTAAGTTTAACCCATTAGAAATTCTTCCTGTACTATCTAGTTTATTTCTTCTTACTTGTTTCATTACTTAACAAGTTATTTACCATGTAAATACTAAAAATAAACACAAGTACAGTATCAACATTTACAAATCATCAACTGAAAGAAAACAATCACACAAGTGACACCGTTATTTTTGGACCAATGTCCCCGGAGAAACCCAATGCGGAAAAACCGGTGCAACTATTCAGAGGGTTTTATTATTATCCAATTTTCAGAATACAACCAGGGTGCCAGAAATGGTTCACCCAATAGAGAATGCCCTCGGCAGTAGTACCTCTCCTCGGAGACAGATATTTCGGCTAATTAATCACTGGATAAACAATCCCATAGCAACAATTACAGCTTCCACTGCTCTGCGTTACTCTGATAGGGATTGCGTCACCCTATCCGTCTCACCAGTTCCCAGTTTGTCCCACGAAATCCTCCCAGCGTTGCCTCTTGGCCTTGCGTCAACTCTTCTAGCCTCTATGTCAGCTTCTAGAGCTTCTGTGTCAGCCCCTAGACCCTCTGTGTCTCACACGCTAGCTACTCCTGGCTGCCTCTGCGTCAACCTCTTTAGGCTCTACATTGTCTCTCTGGTACCAACTCTGCCTCTTTGCTATGTATTCACTGCCCCTTGCTGCTGATCACTGATTCTATCTCTCTTATCAAACCTCGCTCTAGAGAATAGAATGATTGATCACTCTGGTGTGTTCTCCAACTGATCCCCAGGCCTCCTCTTATACTTTTCTCGTTGGTCCATCAATGGCTTAGATTAAATCTCTAATCAACAGATAAGATTAGATTTGGCTTGATCCATGACTTTTGGAACCTTCTAACCCAGTTTTATATTAATACCCATTACTATTTTATTTTTCCTAAGTTTAGACTTAGGAACTCCATTAAAAATATTAATTATTTTAATATCTCCCAAATCGGTTAGAATCTACCCAAACCATTTCTAGGTCTTGGAGATCTCATGTGCTTTAGCCTCTCCACCAATTTTCATGGCTAGGGCACATCCGATGCCACCCCAAATCAACACTCCTTCTTAGCGAGGACTATGCTCTAGTAATACTCCACATTGAGTATCACCCTAATTATCCAGCACTGGTCTCTATGTTGATGCTAGGCCTCCCTGCCCAACATCCTCTGCATTGCTACATCTTGTACTGCTGCCCATGGCCCTGCCACTGCCACTGCTGCATCCGTACGACAACTCCCTCTGCATCCATGCTGTTGCTAGTCCATTCTCGCAACACTGCATCTGCATCGCATCCCCTTCTCATCATGCTGCATTGTGTTGCCCGTAACACTACCACTACTAACTACAACAAAGTTACCGAGAAGTAGGTAACTGATCCACCCAACTTTGACATCCTTGTCAGGCTAGAGACATTCCCAATGCTGAAGCTCCCTTTGTTGCTAACAAGTGCTCCCTCTACTGGTCTCTGCGCTGATGCAACAACTCCCTGCATCTCGCACTGTTGCACACCTCTCTGTGCCATCCTGCACTGGTGCAACACTCTCGTGCCTCTTGCACTGTTGTAGCCTGCTAGTCTCGCGCTGTCCCGAGACTCCTGCACTGTAGCACTCTCTGCCGCTCCATCCGCATTCGTCTCTATCGACATCCACCAGTCCTGCTACTACTTCGGGGCTCCTGTAGGAAGGTATAATCCAAGAGGTTGGGTGCCTAAAGGATCTTGCCCCTCATCGCCTGTAGTCCGTCTGGGTACAACTTGATGTCTCCCCACTTCTTCTCAAGTGGCACATGAGCACTCATGGAACACAGAACAGAAAGGATCTTGACCTTCCAAATGACAAAGTTGGATGCCTCATCCAACTTATCCTGATCCCTTAGCCCATTCATGGCCATCTCTCTGCTCTTCTTGTTGACTCCTCCGAGTCTTTCTACTTCCTGCCTGGAAGTTCTCTGTTCGACTCCCGCTGAGTCTCTCTACTTCCTGCCTGGAAGTTTTCGGTTCGACTCCTACTGAGTCTCTCCACTTCCCATTTGGAAGTTCTCGGTTCGACTCCTGCTGAGTCTCTCTACTTCCCGTCTAGAAGTTCTCGGTTCGACTCTTGCTGAGTCTCTCCACTTCCCGTTTGGAAGTTCTTGGTTCGACTCCTGCTGAGTCTCTCTACTTCCTGTCTGGAAGTTTTCTTCTGGACTCCCTCTGAGTCCCGATTTCCCACCTGGAAATCCTTCTGCCAACGTCAAGTTGCCCCTCTCTGATCGTCTGTGCAACAACAACACTGATCCAGATTCCTTAGCTAGAAATCCACCTCTATAGTAACTCCCTCTACCTTGGTCTTGCCCTGTTAGGTACTGTTCTGACCACAGTGCCCCACCAGCTTCGCTCCCGCAAACTACCCACAGCCTCCTATGCCCCAGCAACTGAAGGACTGAGCCTCTAGGCTCTGCGCAATTCCCGGCATCGACAAAATCTGCACCTCCTGGCCACAGCGTCGATCCTTCCTGGATGAGAAAGATGATTGGGCACTGCGTAGGTCAGATATGCTCCTCTCTGTCTCTGTGCTGATCCTCCTCCTGGCTCGAACTGATGACGTAGGCCCTCTACGTTACCCCTTAATTACTGCTTTCTACTATGAACAACTTCTGTCACTTGGGACAGTTGTTATTGCTGCTATTGCTCTACGAGTTGATGCCTTCAATTATCCTATGATCTGCAACCATGCTTTGATACCATTTTGGAATTTCTAAGTTTAACCCATTAGAAATTCTCCCTGTACTATGTGGTTTATTTCTTCTTACTTGTTTCATTACTTAACAAGTTATTTACCATGTAAACACTGAAAATAAACACAAGTACAGTATCAACATCTATAGATCATCAGCTGAAAGAAAACAAGCACACAAGTGACACCGTTATTTTTGGACCAATGCCCCTGAAAAAACCCAATGCAGAAAAACCGGTGCAGCTATTTAGAGGGTTTTATTATTATTATGCAGTTTTCAGAATACAACCAGGGTGCTAGAAATGGCTCACCCAACAGAGAATGCCCTCGGCAATAGTACCTCTTCTCAGAGACAGATATTCCAGCTGATTAATCACCGGATAAAAAATCCCACAACAACAATTGCAGCTTCCATTTCTTTGCGTCACTTTGATAGGGACTGCGTCACCCTATTCGGCTCACCAGTTCCTAGTCTGTCCCATGAAATCCTCCCAGCGCTGCCTCTTGGATCTGCATCAGCTCTACTAGCCTCTGTGTTAGCCCCTAGACCCTCTCGTCTCACACGCTGGCCTCTCCTAGTTGCCTCTGCGTAGCCTCCAGCTGCCTCTACGTCAACCTCTCTGGGCTCTGCGTTGTCTCTCTGGTACCAACTCTGCCTCTTTGCTATGTATTCACTGCCCCTCGCTGTTGATCATTGATTCTATCTCTCTTAGCAAACTCTGCTCTAGAGAATATAATGATTGATCACTCTGGTGTATTCTCCAACTGACCCCCAAGCCTCCTCTTATACTTTTCTCGTTGGTCCATCAACATCCGAGATTAAATCTCTAATCAACGGCTAAGATTAGATTTGGCTTGATCCATGACTTTTGGAACCTTCTAACCCAGTTTTATATTGATACCCATTACTATTTTATTTTTCTTAAGTTTAGACTTAGGAACTCCATTAAAAATATTAATTATTTTAATATCTTTCAAACTGTTTAGAATCTGCCCAAACCATTTCTGGGTCTTGGAGATCTCATGCGCTTTAGCCTCTCCACCAATTTTCATGGCTAGAGCACATCTGATGCTACTCCAAATCAACACAGAGTGAGTGGTTCAACCTTCCCCTGTGATACCCCTTGGCGACATGTAGGCAGGATGAGTGGTTCATCCTTCTCCTGCTGAATGGGAAGTACCTTTCATTTGGCTAATGAGTAGGGAAATGAGGATAAGGACCATAGTACTACCGATGGACGCATCGTGTACTACCATACTCCCTATGTTAGGATGACCGATATTGATCTAGGATCAATTGGAACTGACTTCGGGTTAGTAAGAGTGGTATGAGACACTCTCTTTTGATTAGAACTGACTTTGGGTCAATAAGAGTGGTATGACACACTCTCCTTTGATTGGGATTGACTTCAGGTCAGTAGAGAATGGTATGATACATTCTCAATCACTTATTCTTTTTCATAGTTCAGCAGAGCAGTGCGTTGATGGCAGAGATAGTACAGAATGGCAAATGGATTAACAGATGGAGTTCTCCCTAGTTGAGAGGGACTGTTAAAATTGACAACTAGGGCCAAACTCCACATGGGTTATCTTATTCATGACAATGGATATTTTTCTTGGATTCCTCTCTCCGAGGTGTAGGATTGATCTAAAGATCATCCAATTCCGACATGTACAAATAAAATTATGAATTTATTTTGATTATGGACAAATTGTCAAGGTCGGCCAACAAACTTATGTAGGCTCAGAAGCCCAACAGTCACGTCTATTCATCCTCAACGTTTGCTATAAATACATGATGCCTTAGCCTCATTTGGACACACTCATCCTCGCACATTTCTCTCTCCTCATCTAATTGGGTACACATTTTCTAGGTAGCTTTCTCTCTCACACATGCGAAGGAAAGGAGGATGAAATTCTGTTTTGGGCATTGACTAGCATTGACCAAATTTCAAGAAGTGTTTTGACTAGCATTGACCAGCAGCGTTGACTTGTTTGACTCGTTTTTGGGTGAAATATTTCTGTTTGGGCAGGCTGCATTTCTGGGCACAGAAATCAAGGTCAAACATTGACTTTGACCAAGCGTTGACTGCAGCTAGGGTTGACTGCAGGGTTGGCTTTTTGACCAGGTTTGACTGGATTGTTTTGGGTTGTTTTGAGGGTTGATTCATCTTGTTGTTTGGAGACCAAAGTTGACTGAAGTTGACCATTTTGTTGAGGGTCAAATCTGCCCTGTTGACCAACGTTGACTTTTCTGGTTAGGGCTCTTTTACTGCCATTACAAAATATCAGATTTGTAAATTGTACTTTCTTTCTTTGCTGAACTATTGAAGATTAAAAGAAGAATTGATCAAAAGTTTTCCCACATTGGGGTTTGTCCTCTTGTCTTGGCTTGTCTTCTACTGTTTATGTTTATGTTCTATCTGCATTTTACTATCATGTTGATGTGATTGCTAATCTGGATATTGATATTGTGCTAATAAAGAAATTGAAGTAAAATTGTTCTAAAGCATAGAACATACCATTGTTGCCTAAAATTAACATTAGTCCATACCTGTACAACAACCAGGGAATACAGTGGGATGTGCGAATTGCTCTCATCCACCCGCCTGCAAAAAATGCATAGTCCTGGTCCATGTATGCCCCTCTTCCTAAGATTTTCCCAAGTCAGTGTCTTATTCTTCCATACAACCCAGGTGTATAAAATGATCTTGATTGGGATCTGAACCTTCCAGTGTCTGGTGAACCAACAAATGTTCTGTGTGTTATGTATACAGCTGCAAATGAAAAGATAGGTATCAGAGACAGAGATAGAGCCTCATTGCAATTTCCCATCCCACCCAATCTGATTGCCAATCTCAGCCTTGCAGATACCAGAATTACGTAGCGCTTCGAGTATTCTTTCCCAGGCCCCAGCCACCTCCCCCGTCAATCCAATTTCCTCTGCCTTCTTCCATATTGGAATGATGCCTGACCATGTACGGATATCCTGTGCGAAGAAGAAGTATCCTCTGGAGTTAAGGCTGTGTATGAGAGCATCAGAGTAATGCAACTCGATCGTAGTTCCCAGTATACGCTCCCTGCCTATGATAATGTCCTTCCCTAAACCAAAAATCCAGCATGCCCGTTTTAAAAACCAGTATTTGACCTTGTTGAAACTGGCCCAGATGGTGGATCTTGTCGGTTTTCCAGTAAGTCCCTCTCTCATCGAGTGTGTGACCTTTATTCCTTTAGTGTAGTGCTAACTTCTAAATATCTGAATATGTTATGTCTGATGTTGCAAATGTCGTTAAATATTGATCAATATTGAATCTCTGTTAGTTTCCATAAAAGCATTCTGTTAATTTCCAGTAAGGATAACCAAGCATGCCTTCGTTAATACGGTTCAATGAATCTGCTGGTACAAGCTAAAATTCTTACTTTGATGCTATGAAGTCCGCTTACATGAATTGCAGGATATGCTTGGGGATTGGAAAATAAATGCAAGTGCTCCTGGAAGTTCCTTGACTTTGACGATTACAGTACAGCACCCTGAACTTGGTAAATATTTCACAGCAAATCTTCAAGTGAAGAAAATCGAACAACTGACAGTGCATCCAGAAGTAATTTTATGGTTGATGCCCCACAAAGTGGCTGTTTGGATATACTGGCAGGTAAATTCTACCAATGTTTAGAATTTAAAATTCATAAACCTGTTGGATATCCACTTGCTTATCAGGTTCTTTGGAAATGAATGAGATTTATTAACTTTCAAGCAAGTTACTGTGCTGATCAGGATTGCATAGAAGTTTCTAACTTTCTTGCATAGCTGCAATAGATATAGTATAGGAAAAATCAAGAAAGCAACTTCTTTTATATCCTACCTAAGTTGATAATCTATTATTTTTTGGATATTTTGTCAGAATTCTGATGCTTTTGTCGGTTTCTATCAAACATGTGAAACAATATATGAAAACTTAAACTGAGAATTCTAACTTACGTTGCTTATGCAGCTGAGATTGTCGAGCTGTCTGTGAAACCGAGATCACAAGCTGCATAAATTTGCAAATGCAAAAAATACCCTCCTCCCCTATTTCTAGCATATCTATGATTCCCCATTTCTCTTATTTCTGCGGCTTCTACATTTTCTAGGATGTATGTTTCCAAGTTGCTAACTCATAGATAGCATAAGTTGCTAGGTTGCTAACCTGCATGATGGAGTAATGTTTCTTATTCTTTGTCACAAATAGAATGACACCTTTCCCTCCATCGCCGTTTAAAATCACTTATTATTGACTTCAACTTCGAATAACTCTGCAACCTGGTGCATCAACAGCAATATCTTATTTAGGGTATCTTTTATAAAAAGGTTTGCTCAAACTGTTTGTTATAGTTTGTGTGGGATTTATTTTCCCAAACTCAGGTTAAAATCTACGGGAGAGTGAAGATAGAAGAAACCTTTGGGCTATTCCAAAGAGTGTCTATTGAGCATTTTCTTTTATTCAATATTTTTTTTATTTAACAATCTATGATAATGTAGACAGCATGGGTTTCAGTCTTTTTGGTTGGATTTATATCTTAAGAAAGGAGTTGAGGATGAAAATCATTTTGGATGTAACTCTAGACTCTATCATACCTCATACAATTCTAGTGATACCCATCACAGCAGTGTGAGGGTGATGTACATTTATTCCATCCAATATATCTAAACTCAATTATCTATATATATATATTCAACATTAAAATTGATTCCAAAATAATTTTTGTATGGGAGAAATTGAGGATGAAAGTCATTTTATGCTAATAAAACTTCTCAAAGAGTGTTTATCCTAATAATACCCATTGCAGCAGTATGGATGATAAATACTTTTTCCATCACTATATATATAAATTGATCCCAATTTAAAATAATAATAATGATAATAATAATAAAACTAAACTTATCCAATCATTCATCGAAACACTTAAATATATTAATATAAAGGGAAATCATCACTCATCAAGGCATCACTATGACAGGGGATATCATTCATTACCAAACTTATTTATACTCAGCCAAATAACAAGCAAACTCCTTGTTTTTCTGAACAGGGTTAAGGAGTGGTGAAGAGTTTTACATATCAAGCTATTCATTTAGGTTCAACTTTTTTTTCCTCTTGACACATGAAAAACAACAGGGTTAAGGAGTGATGAAGAGTTTTACATATCAAGCTATTCATTTAGGTTCAACTTTTTTTCCTCTTGACACATGAATAAGTAGTGTTGGTCCAATACAATTTGATTTTTGATTTAGTTAGATGTAGTTTGATGGTTGAAAAAAAATTGTTTTTTTGTTAATTCAAATTTAATTATTAATTAATTTTTATATATAAGATTTTATAATTTATTTTAGAATAAAAAATTTATAAAGAATATATATTATTAAAAATATTGTATATATTTTAAATATAAAATTTAACTAAAGTAAATAGCTCATTTATAAAAAAAATATTATATATTGAATATTTAGATTATTTAATATTTGTTTAATGTATATATATTCTTCTTCTTCTTCTTCTTCTTTTCTAGTTTTTTCTACAATTTAAACATTATAAAAAGATTTTCATATTTTATTTCAATCATTGTGTATTTTGATGAAATTTGATTTTATAAAATCATTTAAACTTTATTTTAAGAAGATCTATACTTCATAAACTTATATAAACTTTATTAAAAAATTAGAGTAGTCACTCTTTCAATACATATAACTATCTTGAATTGTAGCAAGCATATTATCAACAACACAATGTGTATAATCATATAATTTATTATAATTATTCAATAATCAACAAAACAAATGTGTAATTTCAACCCAAATTAGCACATTCCATCAATAAATTTATTATTGATGTTCATACTGCCTTATGAAAATAAGCATATGGTTAACATATGTAATATATAGAGGTTTATAACATAATTGTCATGGAAAGAAAATAACAACATAAGATGGCTAACAATATAATATTACCACATTTTCTAGGCATGTTAAACTAGATCGCTAAATTATAGTATTCCTATCATGAATACATTGTTTTATTTTGTGAAAAAAAATAAAATAAAAAAATAAAAATTTCCATTGGAAAAGAGAAGAAGGAGGAGAAGTAAGTTTTTTTATTTTGGAAAATAAAAAATTACATATCTTTCTTTGAAACATACTCTTATGTGTAATTTGGTTTAGGAAGATATAACAATGTTTTCTTAATTGTAGTAAGAAAAGCTAAATGTTTTTCCATCTTGGGTGGTCGAGATATGTCATTCAATATTTCAAATTATATATATCTTTTAAGTATTTAGAAATTTGTACTTGAATTTTTTTTTTTTGTTATCTTAAAATTAAAAGTAAAATGGATCTATATTAATACTTACAATGCACTTAAATCTCTTGAAACCCAAGCATTCCTACATCTACATAACACATGCACAGGCACACATCCACACACAATTAAAAATAAAAACAATAACTTACTAAAAAGTTAGGCATGGATTTTATCTTGCAATATTTTGGGCAGACTTCCCTTGTATAACTGAATTATTGTAATATAAATTGCAAAGTTGACATGTTGTGCTTTTGTTGCTTTCATGGCAGGCCTTCCAGCTATGGTGGAAAGGTGTGCCTTTTATTCAACATCCTAAATATGTAAATGGTAACTCTTACAAGGAGGAAGCTTTGAGGCGTGATAGTCAATTGCAATCTTCCAAAGTGTGTGGTCAAAATGTAAACTTATGTAAAACAAGCACAGTTGAAATGAATAGGAATTGTATGCCTTGTTTGAATAGTTGCAACAATGAGGGTGGACGTTGGTTTTTTTGGAGAGACGCTCAGTGGCCATGGTTATAATATGTTATTGTATGACTTTATGAAGGAGCTTGAGATTTATGTTGGTTTTTAAGGTCTAATGTTGAATTCTTTTGTAGCTATTATTTCTGAAGTGCATTTTCCCTAATTTTCCTTTGCATATCACGAGATTCTACTACTGAAGGTGTAATATTCTTTATTTGACCTAGATTAAGACGCATTATTTTGTGGGATCAATTGTGGGAGAAAATCCTTTGAGATGCAAACCTATTTTATAATATAAAACTTGAGGAAAGGTGTAAACCTTGAAAGATTTGATTCCTTTAGGTGCTTAATAAATCTAGAGTTAAGATAGGCTTGAGCTAGCTATAACTATTTCAAATTTCATATATTTGCATTGGATCCAATACTTCAAGAAATAATGATTTGGAGTAGAAACAAGGAGTCATAAATTTATTTATTGTTTTTTTCATCACACTCAATCTATATTGTTAAGTAGAGAGGAAATTATAGATTAAATCGTCATGTGGATAGCAACAAATATTGTTTGTCTTCTCAACATACTATGTTGGTCACTTCCTCTTTAGCGTTTTCTATATACATGATGTCTTAAAAGTAATGAAGGTTTCTAAGCTTCCTTTTGATCAATATTCATTTTATATGTGCAATATATTTAGTTTTTGGTTTAAACATGTAAGGTTGAACTAAATTTTCTTGTATTGGGAAGGGGACATATACCTTAACACATTTTTGGGATTATTGGCATATAGTAAGTCATTAATCTATGACCCATATCTATAAGTATGATGGAAACTTGACTCTTGACTAAACTAAGTGGGGGGGGGGTGGGTGAATAAGTTTAGTACATTTATGGACATAAATTTCTTTTCTTTTGAACTAGTTAACTAAACTATTAAATGAGTGGCTTAACACATTATAAACAACAAATTTAATATGTGAACAAGTAATATGTAAACCAAAATATTACATCATCACATAACAAAAACACATATGCACACCAGATAAAAGTGGAAACCCATAAAGGGAGAAAACTGCAATTTTATTATTGTTGTGATACAAAGACAAGCTCCTACTCCCTTATTACATCTAATTTTTTGTAGGCTCCAACCTACAGGATGTTGTTATCTCAACTCTTCTGCAAGCTATAACTTGCAAGAAAGCTCCAACTCCCATCAATTTTTTGTAGGCTACAACCCACAATAGCCTCTTACCTCAACAGGCTCCAACCTCTTCTTTTTATCAAGCTACGACTTTAAAGGAGACTACAATTCCCTGACACATACAAGAAAATATTGTGTTGGTTACTTGGTCTATAAATCTACATTCCTCCATCTTTGTTCATGCTTCTTCTTCTCCTCAAATCTTCTTCACATATTCTCTATATGTGTTAGGTAATAAACAACTCAAATCAACTCACACTTTCTCTAACTCGCTAACCATATAGCCTTGCAACTTCACACATTTCTATAAACAAATTTTGTTGGTTGTTGGTATTTGAAACATGAATATGAAGTGAAAATACTTGTCTCTTTGCATTCCATTCATTCGTTTCATACCTTTTGAGATTTTGAATATTAAAATAAAATAAATGTTTCACCAAATATTATTTTCAGCCACATGTAATGATTAAATCAACAAGCATGGAAACCATAGCCTTTGCAATATACACTAGCAATACATCAACAACTATAACATGACAACATCAAAAGCATAACAACAATTTTCATGCCTTTGCCTTTGTCTTTGCCTTGCATCACAACAATCTCTGATAATGAACCAACTCAATATATGTAACTACATTTCCATAACCAGTGCGTCAACACAAGCATAACTTAATGCACATCTTCACACAACTATGCATACACCAACTTTTCCATGATACTTTGTTGCTCCTTTGTTATATTTTCAATAGTTCTAGCATATCTAGCATATCTAGCATACCTTGCACCCAAGTATACCAAACATACCAAGTTGCTTTACAACCATAACAACCAGGCCATTAACTCAAACATATCTAGCATATCTTACTGCGTCTTTGCCATATCAATATATGCACCATCATCAACATGCAATTAGTTCAACTTCTAATAAAAACATATAAAAGCAAGTTGTTCACCTCTAAGGCATATCGATACCTATTCATTTATGCATACATTAATTGTACCATCATGCTTTGCTACTCATTTACCCTGCCCACAAGCATACAAGTTATCAAGCATGCCAAGTATCAACATCACACATTAATCAACCTTAAATCATACATCAACCTTCAAATCAACCTGCAAAACATATCTCTAATGGCGTATGTCTATTCTCTTCAACATGCCAACTCAACAACATAGCCCTCTGCAACATATCTTGCGACATATCACACACTTTTCCTTAGTATCTCTGCAACACTAATCTTTGCAACATTTCTCACAAAACCATTCAACAAGTACAACCATAACTATCATCAACATCATCACAACAGTGATCAACAATATGAAAATATCACACGAAGTGCATTTGGAAGCAATTCAACATATGTATATCTCTCTACAATCTTAGCAACCTTTGCACCATAGCCAACAACATAGCAATATATGCAATATATGATGACAACATAAGTAAGCAGTAACACAAGTATACTTCAATGCATCAACATCTCCATAATCTATTCTCTGACAAGTAACATGCTTAGTTGTACTTCCTCGCACATATATGATGACCACACTTCTTGTTGCTCCTTTGCCTTTGTTTCTCTTTTTCCATCAGTGGCAATGATGCCATCAATCTCCCCCTTAATTGTTGATAGGCATACATCAATGGCAATGACGCATCATTGCCATTGATGTATGCCTATCAACAATTGAGTTCCTCCTTGAGTGCCAACATCAGGATTTAGGTTTTCTTCATTGTGAGTCTTCATTATAACTAATCTTCTCAAATTCTTGAGCATATATTTCATAATTAGAGTCTACGAAATTTGTTTTTCCTTCATGCTTAGCTTATATTTTTAATCTCAATCAATGCTATGAATCACACCAAATTCACACAAACACTACAACACCATTCCAAGAACAACTAGTAGCACATGCTACATATGTTTTGACTGTTGAATGTGACAGTGACTCTACTGATAGCGTTTCCCCTTGTTGCAAACATAATAGATGAACTTTTGTGGCTTGAAAACGTGAAATATCACATAAAAATAATCCTTGAGATAAATCTTCTTTAGACTTGCCAATAGAAGTTGAGGCAAATGTCCTAGGATTGACTTCAAATACAGAACCATAATTTAGGGAATGGTCACATGAGGTGCAAATTTGCACTCTAGTTCCATAGGCTTGCATTATTTATTCATTTCTCCAATAGTTGGTTAGCATCCAGATTACAATTGATAACTACAACTGTAGTTTGTGAATAATTTGGCTCTTCATAGTTGTGAATGATGGATCTATATTCTACGCTTCATTATGTAGAATAATTGTTTTAAAGTTGCATGAGTCTATAGCTTAGTTGAAGATGTTGCTAGTAAAAAAAGCAAACAAACAACATTCATTTTTTGAAACAGAATATGAAAAGAAATATACATTGTGTAACTTATAACATAAATTTCCCAAAAACAATGATTAGTTATTCATCCATTATGAATGGAACACAATAAGCCTTCGATAAGCAACACGATATGAAAGTCAAAAATCGTTTAGAGTATTATCTCTATATTCTAAAGCACAATTAATGAACTACTTCGTTCAAACATGGCTTGGTAGCAGTTGATGAACGATTTCATCCAAACATAGGCGCAACAACAAGACAATATGAGTCCATTGGACATTGAAAGATACAACCGGTAAGTAGCAATTGCATTCAGGGTTTCTTTCAAAAATCAGTTGGATACCAATGATCTAGATCCCTTGGGTATTCACAAGCACGGTACCTCAATATTGCATGGCTCTCAAAAAACTTGAAACCACCATCATCAATTGCTGAAACTAGCTCTAACAGGTTGATAGTTGCAGAAAATAAGTATAACTTGCATTGGCTGCGATACTCTGTCCATGTACACATGCAACTTTGATAATGTTGCAAAGGCACCTTACAGAACTTGGCGAAGTGGAATTTTGTCAAGATTTAGACATCAAAGATTTAAAAGAGATGTAAGCACTGCATTAGACCACTCTTTAATCTTATTATCTGACATAAGCAATGTCTCAAGTGAAGCACATAATGAAAGCCTATTTGGAAACTCTTTGAGTTTGTTCTTGTAAAGATCCAAGCTCACCATTTCATTTCATTCCCATGCAATGGATGGTATGGTTTCTAGGCCCAATCCACTCAATGATAATGTCTTTGAGGATATTGCATGGCAAGATGCCATGACAATGCCATCATGCACATCAGCACCAAACACATTCTTAGATGATGTAGTTGTGGATTTGGCTTCTTCATCTGTTGGTAGTCCACTACGAAGATACTTGAGCAATGATTGAGTAGGACCCAAAACATATCACCTAAAATGGTGATGATGTGATGAGGAAGACCTCAATGTTATAATGTGGTTTATGATGCGACAACATTCATAGAAAAGTAGGGAAGCATATTACAACACCCACTACTACATTTGGGTGAAAATTTTGACGACAGAATCCGACGAAACGAATAAAATGCAAAAGTGCCGAAATTTAAATGATTTTTATGTTTTTTTTTTCTAAAATCTTGACACCCATCAAATATCTGACGGGAGTTCTTTAAAGGTCGAATATTCAACATAATGTCCTATCTTGTCGATTATCCGACGTTTTCCTATAATACCTCTTATCGTTGAATATCTGATGGGAGTTCTTTTATCATCGGATATATGATGCTATATCGAATATGAAAATGTGTTGTACAATTTCCGACAAATGGCAAATAATTGTTGCATAACGTTCAATTCCATCATTAATGGCTTTTTGTGCTGACAACGTCTAATATGGGACTGTTTTATGTTGATTAGTTTAACTAATTAAAATAAATATAACATTAATATTATAATTAAATATAATATTATTAATATATATTAATATTAATATCTATAACATATTAATATTAATATTATATTATATTATTATAATATAAATTGTATATAAAGTTATTATATATAGTATTATAATTATAATAAATATATATATGTGTGTGTATGGCCATAGCATCATGTAACTTTGACATAATTGCTATATATATTAGTTGTGATTGTTTTGAAAGGTTGTAGGCTTATATTGAAGTTAATTTTTGAACAAAATCATCACTGGAAGTTTGGTGACAAAAAACGTCACGTAACTTTCCTCAAGGAGACCAAGGATATGTGGGATTGACGTCAAGGGCTTCTGAGGATTGAAAATGTTATTTCCCTTGTAGAAATTGCAAGGGTTTGAGGCCAAGGAGAATTCTAATAAAATCAGCTAAAAAGCATTGTAGAGACTATAGACATGTTGAAGGCGGACATGAATATCATCCATTTGCAAGTTATTTATTATGTCTTTGTATTATAGATTGTTTCTATAAATGTTTATATGCATATTGTATTTTAGATTTTGCCTTTGCATTGTACATTGTATTATATTTCTACTGTAAATGTATTTTATAATATTCTTTTGCGAGGTGTTTGAACTATGTTGTCATCTTGATGTGGACTAGAAATATTATTTGTTTATTTTCGTTAGGGTCGATTAAGGGGTTAGGTCGAGTTAGGGGTTAATTACTTTATGGGCTTAGAAATAAGGGGTTATTGTTTAAGAGTTTAGGGGTTAGGGGTTTAAGGGCTTAGGAGAATGGGGTTAAGGTGTTAGGGGGTTAATGTATGTTTAGGGGGTTAATTTGGACCTAGAGGATTTAGAGGTTAGTCATGAGATTTTATGGAGCATTATTAATATGTTTTTAAAATATTATTATTCAAAATATGACATTGAGAAATAATATGACATTATAATGATGAATGCAAAAATAAGATCAATCTGTTTTTTATAATGGTCGTGATTATATCTCAGAAAGCGTCTCACTTCCTACATGTCAAGAAAAGTAACATATTTCTTAGATTTTTTCAACATACTCTTAAATATCTTGATAAATTGCACAAGAATCATCATTGATTTGTTGTCTTTGTTTTCCTTATATATTGTATTTGTAACTATTGTTATATCGACGTTTCAATATTTGTTATATATACTAATATTAATTTATTGATTGTAATTGTATAGTATGGGCCCCCTAGGCAATTGCTTGACGAGGAAGAGGTGGTTGTAGTATAAGCATTTGTTCAAGAATATGGAGAGATTAACATTAAGGATCAAGCTAATGATCCTATGGAAGAAGATAATGATGTTGATAACATAGTTGAAGAAGATGGGACAAATAGATTGATCTTGGAGACATTTAATATTGTTGAAATGGATGATAATGAAAACTAGTATGATGGCCGTGCTTTTGATTTACTTGTACTTGAGAGGAAAACTAAACCTCTTTATGAAGGCTCAAAAACATCTCTTCTCTCTGTTGTATTGTTGTTGGTCAACTTAAAGGTGGTGAATGGTTTGTCAAACACATGTGTGACACAACTCCTAAGGTATGTAATATATTTTGTGACATTTAGTACTATATACATGATAAAGCAATTATTTTTTCTATTGTTTTTAATGTTAGTATATTGATATGCATCATTTCATTAATTTGTAACATTTGGATGCAATATGTACGATTAATATTGTTTAGTACATTAACCAGTACTATTTTTTTTATGTTATATATTATTAGGTGAATTTTTGTTATCACTGTCAAATGTTTTACCTCGTACATATTGAGATTTACATGCCATTATGAAAGATATTGGAATGGAGTATCAATCTATTCATGCAAGCCCTAATGATAACATTCTTTATTATAAGGAACATGCGTTGAAAGAAAAATGCCCAAAATGTTATGAGAATAGAGATCAAACCAATAAAGTAACAAAAAAGTTGTCTTGCAAGATTCTTCGTTATATTCCCATAATTCCATGTCTACCACAATTGTTGAGGTGAAAAAGCATAGCAAAACTTATGGATTACCATGCAACGAATGCCTACAGATGGATTTGCATTTAGGAATTTAGAGGAAAAGTGGCCAGAGTTTAAAAGAGAACCTCGTAATCTTAGGCTTTCATTAGTAGTTGATGATGCCAGTCCATTTGGAGAGCCCATATCTACTTACTTGGTGTGGCCCATTTTGTTATCAACAATAGAATTCCTTTGTGGAAGTCAATAAAGAGGGAGCACATAATGTTGACAATGATTGTTAGAGGTATTAATTTGTTTAGAATAATTTTTTTTAGCACAATAAATTGCCTTGTTTGTTTCATAATTATGTTTTATCTTTTTTTGTTAATTTAGCCATATATGTTCAATTATGCCTTATAATGATGTCTTATAAATTTATTTATTTACTCATATATGTAGTAATTATGTATTATATGTTCAATTAATTAAGTAAGGACTAGGTCAAAGATATGAACGTATATAGCGAGCCTCTTATCAATGAGTTTAGTGGAGTTATAGAACGGTGTCGCTATGTATGATATCTCTAGACTAGTAGTTGCACAAAGGGAATTTGAATTCCATGCAATGCTTGTATGGACAATTCACGATGCCCCAAGGCTAACACATTTTTGTGGTATGTTATAATAATGTTACCCTACACTTTAATAATGTTTACTTTTATGAAGTTCATTTCAAGTATGTTTTTTAAATAGTTCGACCTTCATACATAAAATAATTGATATAAAATTTATTCCATTACTTGCAAGTTTTCAAACAAAGGGTAAATTTGTTTCTCCAATTTGTGGTCCTAAGATGAAATCTCATCGTTCAAGAAGCTTAGGAAAGGAGGTGTTTGGTGAGTATAGGAACTTCCTTTCTAAGAACCATAGGTACCGA
This sequence comes from Pinus tabuliformis, assembly GCA_031772625.1. Lineage (NCBI taxonomy): Eukaryota > Viridiplantae > Streptophyta > Pinopsida > Pinales > Pinaceae > Pinus > Pinus tabuliformis. The sequence continues at coordinate 302,480,212 of CM062804.1, read as the reverse complement.
AGTACCAAAAAAGATCTTTTAAATGGGAAAGAAGAGATTGGATTAAGACCATGGAGAATGACACCTTTTTCATGGAAGTTGAAATATAATAAAGTCTTCAAGGTATGGATTGAATTGTCTATGTATCAATATACATGATATATTTGGATTATTTTATCTTTTTATGTCATTTTCTTCACTGTACTAATTGATAGATTATATTGTTGTTATAATATATTTAAATATGGTTCATGTTGTAGGTCATCAAGGCATTAATAATAGGGCACTTCCATGAGGAATGAAAGTTATCTCAAGCAATTCAATAGACTCCCCTACTATGAGCACCTAGAAATTTTTCATTTGTTTGATATCATTAGGGGAATTTTGAGGTCTAAAAAGGGCCTCCTAAGAAAAATGTACAATCAAAATAAAATTTATAAGAACCAATGGGATTCAAGATGATGATGTCAACCATGGGGGATGATGTCAACATTTTTGGAGTAAAAAGGTAAAATGACTAAAAAAATTAAAATAATAAAACTACTTTTTCAACTTGTTTTTTCAAATTATCTTTCTAAGGTTTTACTCAAATTTCGAGCAGGAGTACTCATTGGATGAAAAATTTAATTCATCATCAAAGGAGTACCCATCTTGCATACTTTTGATGGACCCTGCTACACGAAAAATGAGAAATACATGAAAAAGTGTGATTGCGATCACATTTTTCATGTATTTCTCATTTTTTGTGTAGCAAGGTCCACATAAAGTATGCAACATAGGTACTCCTTGGATGAGGAATCAAATTATTCATCCAACAAGTATTGTCGCTCAAAATTTGAGTAAACCCATAAGGAGATACATTGAAAATACGAGTTGAAAAAATAGTTTTTCTTTTTTCCCTCTAAAATTTGATGATCTAATCTAATCTTATTTTATTATTTCCACTATTATTTTATAATTTTCCTTAGGAGGCCCATTTTATACCTCAAAACTCCCCTAATGAATGCACATCGGGAAGAATGTAACAAAGACCTTATGGTGAATCTTAGAGGGAAGGAGAGATAAAGAAAAATTTGTCAAGATTTGTAATGACATTAAGGAGGTCGAGCATGCATTGCAAAGTGCGATTCATTCAAATAGTGATGGAGACGACCAAAATATAAGCACCCTTCCATGGTTATTGACAGAGAAACAAAGCAAGCATGTTAAAGAGGTTATTGAAAAAAATAAAATTTCATCTGGATTTTCTTCAAACATAAAGAATGTCCTAACAAAGAAAGGTGAATTAGGTGGGGTAAAAACTCATGATTGGCATACATTTATTAAGGTTATTATTTTGGTGTATATATATTTTTTACATTGGTTAAACATCTTGTTAATGAGTGCTTTTTTTCTATTAATTCAGGAAAAAATAATGATCAATCATTATTTTTGTTACAATATGTTCTACCTTTATCTCTCCCAGAAAAATTTGACAACAATGTCAAACAAGTTATATATGATCTTGGCAAATACATGAGGTAAGTGGAGATTTATGTGCAAAGTGTAATTTGTTCAATAAGTTGTTGTGTCGCATATTTTTTACTGCATGTGTTTTCCTTGTCATCATGTACTATATTATACTTTTTTTGTTGAAACCTGTGATTTGCTTGCTTCATATGTAGATGGTTGTCATATAAATAAATTGATAAAGAAGATATAAAGTATTGGAGAAAACAAATTCCTCATCTAATGTGTGAAATGCAAAAGTATCTACCTTCGGCATTTTTCAATGCACAAGAACACTACCTCATACACCAAGTCGAGGAGATTGAAAAGTGTGGACTTGTACACACAAGATCAATGTGGATGGTTGAGAGGCACTTGAAATCATTGAAGGCTTTGGTCAGACAAAGAGCACGTCCTAAGGGTTTTATTGTAAAGGGATATATGGTATATCAAACCATGGTTTATATTCGTCAATATAGTGATGAAATATGAAAAAGTATTAATGTATTGGATTGCATCTAGGATGTCAAATCCGTGGATGATTTTGAATGGGAGCACCTATTGGGGAAAATTATAAGAATGAACAAAGTGATATGTAAGTAGATAGTTGAGATTTATAGCACATTTGACTTTTTTGTTTTTATGTATATCGTGCTTATTTAATTTTTAGTCTTCCTACATAATCCATTATTATGAAGGTATAACATGGCAACTAATTATATATATGTGAATTGTTTTATTTTAATACAGTCGGTTGAGAGTGGGATGCAATACATTTATACATTGTGAACAATAAATATTGGATAAAGATATGGATTGAACGATGCAAACAAGCAAATAATGGCAGGTTATCATGGTATGGTGTGTCTACATTGGTCAAAGAAGCTCAACGTAGTGGAGATACCAATCTTACATAGAGGAAAATTGATTTAGCATATGGTTTAAAATATTATCAAGCAAACATATTCACTCATACTACTTAAGTTTTTTTACAATTATATTGATGCATATGGCGTGTTTTTTTCTTAATTTTAAAATTTTGCAAGTATAAATATGCATGTTTATCAATTGATAATGCATTTTTTATGTGTTTGACGTATTGCAGTTGAAACACCACAACAAAATGTGGTGCAATGGCCGCAAATTTCACATCAAAAGGTTGGATGAAAATATGAAAACTTTTGATAGTGGGATAACTGCAATATTTCAAGTTATCAATGTTTCCTCTAGATGTGACAGACATCCAAACCTCTCTGACAATCGATACTATGGGTATCTGCATGATATAAATAGTTGTGTTTGATGTCGAATGGTTTAGGCTACAAACCCATGAACGTGACCCTGATAGAATTGTTAATGAGCATGATAATGGATTTACCATGGTTGATACAAGGAATGTTGAGCCATGATCAAAGTGATATGTTCTTCCAAGCCAATGTGAGCACGTATTTTATGTAGACATTCTAGGTAAAGTGGGTTGGGCATATGTTGTTATATATCATCCTAGAGGAAGGCCCGTAAAGTATAATGTAGTGGAAGAAGATGAAATTGAAGAAGAAGATGTTGTAGAGGAGTAGGGGGTTCATGTAGTGTCAAATGAAGATGTCGAAGAAGTTCAAGAAATATATGTTAATCAAGATAATGTTAATTTGGATGAAATATATGATACTAACGTTGTGTCGGAAGGAGAAATTAAAGAAGTTAAACCAGATGTAGAAGAGCATGTTCTAGATGATGATATAAACGACAATGATGATGCTAATATGGTGAATCCTCTGTACACAAATTCTGAACTGGATGATACAAATGACGAGTTGGATGAGGAAGAAGATTAATGGTATCAAAATGTTGAAAAGTACAAGGTATGCATTTATATGTTTTCAGTTGGTTTGTTCTCTTTTGTTCACCTTAAATTTTTATTTTCCTAGTTTTTATGTTTCAATGTTACTATGTTTCTTTCAAATATATTATTGTAGATAGATTGGGTATCAGGGAATTGAGAGTGATGTGAGGGGGTGAGGGGCCATATGATTTTCCACCTTCACAGGGTTGGCCTTGTTAAGTGGAGAATATATTATTCTTGAAATGAAGAGAAGATCATTTACATTTATACCATCATTTCCAATTTTGACTTTGGTTCATTAAGCAGACGTACCAAGCGAGTTGGGAAACGGGTGAACCAAGCGACAAGGAGGTGTAGCAGAAGTTCAAAGTAAGGTCAGTCCATGAGTGCCCATGAACTAAGTTCCCACCAGGGTGTCTCATAATGATTTTTAGAAAATTGACTAAATTAATGTTTAGGTGTTAAAAGTCGGTTTATAATTGATTGATTATGCAACATGGATGTACTAACAAATGATAATATTTTGTTGTCATTGATGAGCTAATGATTTTTGTTCATTTATTTGTACAGTGGGGAAAACACTTGTGCCCTAGGCACGCCCGCACGAAGGCAAGGCACATGGGCACCCATGGGAGTGTTGTGTGTTGGGCACATGATGGCGCCCACTCAATAGAGGCACCCATGCGATGAGTTGGTGGGTCGACTCGACTTGGAAAGGGGAAATCGCACAAAATAAGTAATGTCAGCCCATGACTGCCATGAATAGAGTTCCCACAAGGGGCTTCATAATATTTTTTATAAATTTGACTACATTAATGTTTGGGTGTTAAAAGTCGGTATATAATTGATCGATCATGCAACATGGAAATAAAAAATGATAATATTTTGTTGTCATTGATGAGTTAATGATTTGTGCTCACCAATTTGCACAACAAGGCGAACTCATGCGCCTTGGGCTCGCTCGCACTAAGACGAGGCGTGCAGGCGCCCATGGGGGCGTTGCGTGCTGGGCATGCTAAGGCACCCATCCAATAGAGGCACCATGCGACGAGTTGGTGGGTCGGCCTGACTTGGCAAGGGTGCTTGTGCAACAAGTTGGTGGTTCAGCTTGACATGGAAAGGGGCACCCACACAAAAGTAATTTCATCCCATGACTTCCTATGAACAGAGTTCCCATAAGGCGGTCTCAATAATTTTTAGAAAATTAACTAAATTAATGTTTCGGTGTTAAAAGTTGGTTTATAATTGAATATTAATCATGCAACATGTAAATAACAAATGATACTATTTTTCTGTCATTGATGAGCTAATGAATATTTGTGCTCACTGCTTTTCACAACAGGGTGAATGCCTGCACCCTAGGCACACATGCACGAAGGTGGGGCACGTGGGCGCCCATGAGGGCGTTGTGTGCCAGGCACGCCAAGGCATCACCCGCCTGATAGGGGCACCCATGCGACGAATTGGTGGGTTGACCCATCTTCGAAAGGGGCACCCACACAAAAGAAGTAATTTCAGGCCATGACTGCCCATGAACGAAGTTCCCACAAGGGGGTCTCATAATGATTTTTAGAAAATTGACTAAATTAATATTTGGGTGTTAAATTTTGGTTTATAATTGATTGATCACACACCATGGAAATAACAAATAATAATATTTTTTTTCTCTTTTATGAGCTAATGATTTTTGTTCATTGATCTGCACAACAGGGAGAACACTCGCGCCCTAGGCACACCTGCATGAAAGCGGGGTGTGAAAGCGCCCATGGGGGCATCACTTGTTGGGCACGCCAAGGCACCTGCCCGGTAGGGGTGCCCGTGCGACGAGTTGGTGGGTTGGCCAGACTTGGAAAGGGGTGCCTGCACAAAGGAAATAATGTCAACCCATACATGCATGACTACCCATGACTTGAGAATGGGGCCAACATTGAAATGTTTTCAAGTTGTGCTCGTATGCACTGAAATTTGACATGGTTATGGTAGATGCATGCATTGATGATATGGGAGGGTTTTGAGACTCAAATACGACTCACAGAAAGAATTTTACAATCAAATGACAAAATTATAACATATATAAATGTCAAGGAGATGAAATTATTTATTACTATTTACTAGTTGTGGGCTTATAATGTACTTCATAGTCTAGAGGTTGAGAAAACTCCTTACCCTTCCATTTGAGAAAAATTCTTACCCTCTTTGTTGATTCACTTAGTTTCCATAGGATTTAAGAGTTCAAGTGGAATTCCCCCCCAAATGTTGATCCTAAATTATACTCATCCTCAAAAAACTCCTAAAATTGACATGTTATAAGTTAAATATGGCATATTCCAAGCCTAGTATAACCAATTTAACAACTCATATCCATTCACAAGCATAAATTATCAATAATTATAATTCATAATCAAATGTAAGCATAAACATAATCAATTAAATGGCCATAAATAATTAACACATTGATTTTTGAGGAAAACTCACCATACAAACACTATAACACTTGACTTATTAATCAAAAAAGCTTTTTCAATCCATGGTGCTTTCTCAACATTCTTGAATAGAATGGGTTTCCTCTCAACAAATAGCACACAACTTTGGCTTTGCATTGTTTAAATTATGTGAGCAATCTTTTGGTCTGTGACTCATAATATTTGGTCATATCTTGTAGAAATATATAACTTTTACTGAGGCTAACATTTGGGTCTCTATTAGTCAATTCTATATTTGTAAATGTATTAATTAGAGTGACCTTCATTTGTAAATATTGTACACCATAGGCCACTTCATTAAAGGGTCAAGTCTGTAAGTCATTTTTGAAGCATCTCAAGCTTTAATTCAACTTTTCTATCAAATGATGATGGGATAGACCAATATTCATATGATTCCACGTGTTATTATTTATTTAGGGAATCTTGGAATGTTTTATTTCATGTATTCAAAGAGTATCCGCTATATTTTATAGAAGGTGTGATATGAACCATTATATAACAAAATCCTTGTTGATTATATATGGGATATGGTTGAGAAGATATATAAACCTCTCGTTGTATTCCAACACAAGTTCACAGGGCATCTAATAAGTGCCTTTTATTTTTTATGCTATTATATGTTTGACATATTGAGTTTTAAGGAATGATAAAAAAATCATTCACTTCCATTTTTGTTTTTGTTTTTGTTTAATTCTCCTTAAAAATCATAAATCATGTGAACATTCTTTTCTTTAATGCTCCAACACACTTTGCAATTTGCTTTGCTTTGTGTGTGTAACATCCCTAGTCAAAATTCCATGTAAAAGTTAATAAAGGCAAAAATATAAGACCAAGGTCATGGGACATGTATTCTGAGCTTAATGTTGGGTAAAACATCCTAGTGGGTGTTCATTTCGGTTGTTATGGCTAAAGGAATTTGGAAAAGGCAATGGAAAAGGCTTTGGAAAGGAAAAATGCATTATTTGATGCTTATTTATGAAAATAATGGAAATTAGGAGAAAATAAAGGTGAAAGGTTACAGGTTGCATGTGAGGAGGCAATTGAAGGAAAATAATAGAAATTGAAGAAAATAGAGGCCTCACTGATAAAAAGTCTTATGAGGATCAGTTGGAAAGATTTTGCTCAGGCTTGGTCAGTGTAACCTTTTGTCAGTTCAATTTTGGAGCTCTCTCATTATTCTCTCTCTCTCTCACTCTTAGACACTTAGAGTTTTCTTGGAGCACTTTGGCATTGGATCAAGAAAGGAAAAGAAGGCAAGAGGAAGGAAGGAGCAAGCAAGGAAGAGCAGGATCAAGTAGCTACAACATGATTCTTTGCAGGTATCGATTTGCATGTGTGATTTCCTTGCTATATTTGACATGCATGGTATTGCATGTGGTTCTTTGTTGTCATGGCATGGGTTTTTCCAGGTGTGACAATGTTTTCAGCCTAGCCTTGCCATTTCTGGATAGCCATGGTGTGATGGGGTTCTCATGTTTTGGTTGAGCTGGATTGTCGGATGGATTCGAAGCTGAGTGAGGTGGATCTCCGAAAGAAATAACACATGGCCTAGTGATCCCTGAACCAGACTGTGGATTGCGGTAAAGCCACTGGCCTAGTGACCCCTGAACTAGACTGTGAGTTGCAGTAAATCCAGGTATTGAGTTCCTCGGTGGGCCTAGTCATCCTCGACCATTTAGTGGCAGGATATACGGTAAATCCTAGAGGTGCTTACCCTTTTTTAGGCCTAGGAATCCTTGTCGATGAATGACAAGATATATGGTAAAGCCTAGAGGGTGAAATCTCGGCTAGAGCCTAGTGATCCGGTGTGGATTGCGATAAATCCCAGAGACTGATGTCTCGATTATGACCTAGTGATCCCTCGATCAGACTGTGGATTGTAGTAAATCCTATAGATTAGGAGACAAGAAAATTCCTCATGGTGTAGATGGAGAAATCTGGTGGAATCCATGCTTGTTTTATGGCCTAGTGATCTACTATGGATTGCGGTAAAGCCTGGTTTTGTTGATGAGGGTGAGGTGGTGTAGCCTCGGGATGCCTTAGTTGAGTTTGGTTTTAAGTCCCACATTTATGCTTGGAATATGGCACATGGGTAATTGATTGAAAGAAAGATTTGGTTCAACAAAAATATGGTCGGGTGGTTCTCGGAAGTCCCAAACCTGGTTGGCTTTTGCATCATTAATATGAGGTTAGTTCTCCTTATTACTTCATGAGTATTATACTAGTTTATATGTGGATTATATGGTTATTGTTTCCTTGGTATTTCTATTGTTATTATGTTAGTTATGAACATGTATTATAACAATGGCTATGTATGGCTCTCATCATGTTTTTACTTGTAAATGAATGAGCAATGTATCTATGGCCTAATAGATGAAAGTGCAGCTAATGTGTTGAGGAATCAATTCTTCTTATTGATTATTAGATAAGTATGAGACCCCTATGCTTAGTTCTGCGGTTAAGACCTATAGCTTTCATCTTTGTGACATGTTTGACTAAATTCTTGTCATGGCTAATTGGGGTTCAGTCTAGTCCTTATCAATGCTTTTACAAATGTATCATTGTTCTATTGTGTAAATTCATTTTGAAGGTGTCATTGAGTTATGGGCAGTGACTTGGGCTCTGGGCCTGAAAAAGTGGCACAAATCAGAGTCGCAGTCACAACACTAGGGAAAAAGGTCCCCAGAAGCTCATGTTCCCTTACTGTGGGAGATTTTGGAGCCTCCCAGATGCACCCTTGTCCATATCAAGGGAGCGTCTAGGGGTTTGATGTACTAAAACTTCAGTTGGTCTCAGGGGGTTATTACTTGAGTGGTTGGGATGGCTCCTGGGAGTTTTGTTGCTGATGTGGAAGGTATGTGTGGTGTGTTTCTGTTGATTCCACTTCCTTAAGGTGACTTAGGAGGTTGAATCCCATTATATTGGCCTCTTGTCACATATTTACCCTGGTCAGACAGTTACTTGGGTAGATGTGGGATGAGGGTGTCACAGAGTGGTATCAGAGCATGGTTCAACCCTTGTATTGGATGGGCAGAATGTGTTTGTTGTGCATGCATGTAGGTTGTATATGTGATTGTTGTGTATGCATGGTGGTGGTCATTGTTGTCGTTGTGTCACCATGTGGAAGTTGATGATGTTGTTGTTGGGATGCGTTAGTCATTAATGCATGTTGGTTGTATATGCATGTCAATGTTTATATGTTGTTATGCATGCATTATTATGGGCATGGTTGTCATGCATGAGGTCATTGTAGGCATTTCAGGTCATCATGATGTAGTTTTTATGTTATGATTCTAATGTGTTGACTATGATAGAGTAGGAGATGCATACCATCAGAGGGAGGTTGTAACACTAGACTTTCGGGTAAGAGAAGATCGTCGTACATGTACTGTATGTTTGGCATGCATGTATGTTAGTTAACAGATTGTTATATGCATTAGGGTTATATACATGTTTGTCATTGATTGTTGTGGTTACATGCATGGTAGATGCTAGTGAATCAGTGTGGTCATATAGTCATGAAAGATAGTAACTTGTCGTTATATGAATTGTTGTTGTTGTTTTATGTTAGTTAACTTGATGATTATGTTATATGTTAACTTATCGATTGTTATATGATAGTTAACTTGATGATTATGTTATAGGTTGTTGATGAGTATGTTATATGTTAACTTGTTGCCGTTATATGTTAGTTAAATTAATGATTAGGGTTATTGCAACTAAGGTCTTGATGTTATTTGTATCATGCTAAATTGGATTGTCCTATGCAGATGATTAGGGCTATGACATTCAGGTATGTGTCGACATATTTGTGATATTATGTCATACTAATCTATACTGACGGTGCATATGTGACTGTTATGCATGAATGAAAATCGTGTATGAGTTTATAATGTAAACATGTTAGCTAGTTACTGTCATGGATATCATGACCTTATTTATGGTTGAGTTGATATGTTGTGAAGCTATTTCGTGCTAATCTAGCTTGATTGTGCATACAAGATAGCCTCCCCTGAGATACATTAAGGTATGAGTTTGCTTATGTCATATATTTGGTGCTTGACTGTTTGATTATGTCGTTTATTTTGTGTTTGAGTGTTTGGTGTCTATTATGTCATCTAGTTGATTTATCTAACATGGTACATTTATAGTTTGTTTGAATGTTTGATTAATTGCATGATATGAGTATGTGTCTGTAAGATTGCATGAAGAAATGATCTTGTTTTAAGATGGTCATACTAACACGTGTTGAGACAACTGATATGTACTTGAGTGTAACATTATGTATTATGACTGATGAATGTGAGTTGATTTTGATTATGACATGGTTGTTAGACTTGGTGAAGGTTGATTTCCAAGTAATAGATATGTTGCCTTGATCTTTGGAACATGTGATCGACATGTGTGAACAGTTGCAGGAAACATGCTTGGTATTAGCATGACAAGGTAATAGTTGATTTGTTTATATAACTATCCATTGGGTGATGTGACAGTACATAGTAAGACTCAGTTGCACAAGGTAAAGGTAAAAGAAAGGAATTGAGTGAGAATTCCTTTGGCTATGTTTGGAAACCACAATTCCAAACGAATGAGTGTTTTGCATACAGGAAGTCTTCTTAACCCTAATTTGTTTGAAATTATGTGGATATGTGTTATATTCATGGACATGTATTTGACAAGTATAACAATTGGTGTCTAGTTATAGCTAGATCTGTCAAGGGAATTGGAGTCCCTTGAGACATGGCACAAATGTGTTCAGCTACAAGGAAATGTGCTTGGCATAACAAGGTAAGCTAACTGGTATATTGTTATATTTATTTATACATTGAAAATTATGTGTTTATGGTAGTGTGATGTAGGGAGTTGCATGGCAAGAGAGGTTGCCATGGAATATTGAAGAAGGCTCGGGTTAAGATTTCCTTGGGAACTATGGGATTGAGTCATGGTGTCTATTGTTAGTAGACTTGTGCTTTCAATCTTTTGTGATTCGTTTGCACTTGATTTGCGGTTTGTTTATTTCTAGTATATGGCCATACCGCTTTGTTTGTGGTGTCGTATTATTATTGGTTTTCATAGTTTTCTCTTGCTTGCTTCTTGGTATTGCCTTTTATGTTTTGAGAGTCTTGGGAATTGGTTGGGAAAGAGGAAAGTTATTGGAGTTCAAGAAGAGCCGAATGAAACCCAACGGGTGATTTAAGGCCCAAATGAATCTCAATGCATGTATAAGGGTAGTTGAAGGCAAGAGTATGGCAACCAGTTGGATTGGTTGGGTCCATTGGTGTAAATGGACGATGGTAGGATAGTCATGAGAAAAGTAATCATGAAAGGTAAAGTAAATATATTTGAGGCGTCAAATACCTTGGCTATGTTGGGAATCATTGTTCTCAATGTTGTGCATGTTGTGAACAGATAAAGGGAGTTCTCTTAACCTTGACCTTATGGTATCTGGTAATTATGTTGTGATCATGATTGTGTTGATGTCTATATATGTATACATGTATGTATGTATGTATTGTCATGTCTAACAGGGTCATCATGGATCATGATTTTTTTATGCTAATATTTATATGTATATATGTATGTATGTATGTCATTGTTTGATAAGATCATGAATGTTTAATGCTAATATTTATATGTATGTATATGTATATATGTTTTTGTCTGACAAGGTCATTATGAATCATTCTTATGGAGGAATGATTGCTTACATAGGTAAATGACATGAAGAGGTTCCTGGTTTATGAGGAATAAAGTGGGAAGAGTAGTCCTAACAAATCTATGAGGTTAGTATCATGTGGTTATGACTTGATATTATGTGATTATACTATGTCTATATTTATGCTATGATAGGCTATGCTGAGAGATATATCAGCGGCATAAAAACAGCGTGATCTACGACATGCTAAGATAAACATGGATGGTAGAGAGACAATGGAAGCAAGGTTGCTTCGGAATAAAAATAGTGTGATCCGTGGCATGCTAAGATAAGCATGGATGGTAGAGAGACACTGGAAGCAAGGTTGCTTGGTAGAGGCAATATGGTTTTGTATGTGCAGTGCTATTGTTGTGTATATGTTGTGCATGTTTTATATTCAGTGATTGTACCTATGGTGATGTGTAATGTCGTATACGTAGTATTGTGTACTTATGATATTGTGTGCATGTTGTATATATGGTGTTGTGTGTATATTTCATATGCAATGTCGGCTATATATGGTGCTATGTACATGTTGGATATGCGGTGTTGTGTGCATATGGTGTTGTGCGCATGTTAGATATTTTGTGTTGTGTACATATGATGCTATGTACTTGTTGTACATGTAGTGCTATGTACGTATGGTGTTGTGAGAATGTTGTACATATGGTGTTGTGTGCATGATTGTACATGTGGTGTTGTGTACATTATGTACATGTGGTGTTGTGTACATGATGTACACGTGGTGTTGTGTGAAGGTGGTGTTGTGTACATGTCATGCATGTGGCGTCGTGTACATGTGGTGTCATGTACATGTTGTGCATGTGGTGCTATGTACATGTGGTATTGTGTACAAATTGTACATGTGGTGTGGTGTACATATGGCACTGTGTACACATTGTGCAGGTGATGTCGTGTACATGTGATGTTGTGCACATATTGTGTAGGTGGTGTGGTGTAAAGGTGGTACTGTGTACATGTTGTACATATGGCACTAGTGTACATGTGGTATAGTGTGCATGTCATACATGTGTTGCGGTCATGCGGTACTATGTATGTGCATTGTGTAATCATGGTATTGTGACATGTGTATTCATTGTATTGTACTTCGTGTATGTATATGCATTGTGTTGTACATCGGATATAGGTGTATGTATTGTGTTGTGGTGTACACCGAATGTAGGAGTATGTATTATGTTGTGTTGTACACTAGGTGTAGGTGTATGTGTTGTATGTCAGGTGTAGGTGTATGTATTACATAGCATTGTATGTCGTGTGTGGTTATATGTGTGTGATTTACACTATGTATATGTGTACATGGTTGAAGAGAAGGAATTGGGTGTTTTTCGAGTGTGGAAACTGATCCAGTGTGCATATGGAATAAAGACAGAGACAGAACTAAGGACCGATCAAAGGATAAGTATCAATGTTTTATTTCCTTTATTATTATACATATGATCTATGATTCTGACTTATGATGGTTACATGTCATTTATGATTATGGTTTATGATGATTACATGTCATTCATGGTTTTGATCTATGATGGTTTTGTTTTGAGCTAATCGGATGTGATGTGTTCATACATGATGATTCAATCAAACAACTAGTTTGACTTGTTGTGATAGGAAGTAAACAGATTTGCAGGTGTACCTTATTGATGAAATACCAATGAGGTATAATGTGAATTTATTTCAATTATTTTGAATCTAATGGAAATTATGTGCTTGGCACAGGAAAAAAATCAATGCCCAGTTTGGGATGGTTGAACCGATTGCAAGATTAGCAGCAACAATGAAATAAATTGGAACAAGTAGCAGTATGTTGTTAAAGCACTTCAGGAGCAGGGCCATTGTGGAACACTGGTACCCAATAGTGTCCTTTGATTTCCATGAGCATGCTATGACTGGTATGATGGTTTTGAGGCAGGTATATACCTTGCTTGTTTTAACTTTTGATACAAGGAATCCTTTACAAGGGATGGATCACCCAAGATAGGGGATGTCAGGGAACTTGGAAGGTGAGTGACTAAATGGAAGGGGGTGACCGGATTTCCTGAGGGAATGTGTAGCAGAGAAGGGAAGGTTGGGAATGGATTTTTTTTGTCATTAGAATTTCCATTTGGAACCATACGTACATTGGGAGTGTGCCCTAGAGCAATGGGCTGGTAACTTTTCGTTGAGAGGACAAGTGGCGCAGGATTGTACTGATGGACATTGGATGCAACTTTGACTTTGACAACGGATTCTGGACTTCTTGGGAAGCAAATGAATCCTGGTACTACTTTTGAGGGTGGAGGTGTAAGCCTCTGGATTCCCTTGTTGCTGATGCAAACATCATATCCTTTTATTTGTTGGTTTAGAAAATGTGCATATGTATATATGTGATTATTGTAAATATCATAATGAGCTATGTTATAAAGCTCCAATAAACGGTATCTTTGTCATGTTTCAGCGTTGGTCATTGTAAATACTACAACAAGCTAAGTTATAAACCTCCATGGGAAGTATGTTTGGTTGCACAGTCTTGTTGGTTATATGTGTCATCGAACATCAAGGATGGTGTTCCCAAGGGGAAGGGTTTTGTAATAGCCCTGGTCAAAATTCCATGTAAATTTTAATAAAGGGAAAAATATAAGACTAAGGTCATGGGACATGCATTCCAAGCTAAATGTTGGGAAAAAATCCTAATGGGTGTTCATTTCGACTATTATGACTAAAGGGATTTGGTAAAGGAAATGGTAAAGGCTTTGGAAAGGCAAAAGACATTATTTGACACTTATTTATGAAAATAATGGGAATTAGGAAGAAAGGAAGGTGAAAGGTCACAAGTTGTATGTGAGGAGGAAATTGAAGGAAAATAATGGAAATTGAAGAAAATAGAGGCCTCATTGATAAAAAGGCTTTGGAGGATCAGTTGGAAAGTTTTTTCTCAGGTTTGATCAGTGTAACATTTTGTCAATTCGGTTTTGGAGCTCTCTCACTACTCTCTCTCTCTCTCTCACTCTTGGACACTTAGAGATTTCTTGGAGCACTTTGGTATTGGATCAAGAAAGGCAAAGAAGGCAAGAGGAAGGAAGGAGCAAGCAAGGAAGAGCAGGATCAAGCAACTACAACATGATTATTTGCAGGTATCGATTTACATGTGTGATTTACTTGCTATATTGGGCATGCATGGTATTGCATGTGGTTCTTTGTTGTTATGGCATGGGTTTTTCTAGGTGTGACAGTGTTTTCAGCCTAGTCTTTCCATTTATGGATAATAATGGTGTGATGGGGTTCTTGGTTGAGCTAGATTACCAAATGGATTCGAAGTTGAGTGAGGTGGATCTCCGGAAGATAAAACACATGGCCTAGTGATCCCTGAACTGGACTGTGGATTGTGGTAAATCCATTGGCCTGGTGACCTTTGAACCATATTGTGGGTTGTGGTAAAGCCAAGTATTGTGTGCCTCGATGGGCCTAGGAATCCTCGACTAATTAATGGCAGGATATACAGTAAATCCTTGAGGTGGTTGCGCTTGATTAGGCCTAGGAATCCTTGCCGGTGAATGGCGGTATATATGGTAAATCTTAGAGGGTTTAATCTTAGTTAGGGCCTAGAGATCTGTTGTGGATTGTGGTAAATCCCAAAGACTGGTGTCTTGGTTATGGCCTAGTGATCCCTAGATCAGATTGTGGATTACGATAAAGCATAGAGACTAGGACACAGGAAAATTCCTCATGGTGTAGGTTGAGAAACTGGTGGCATCCATGCTTGTTTTATGGCCTAGTGATCTGAGATGGATTGCGGTAAAGCCTGGTTCTATTGATGAGGGTGAGGTGGTGTAGCTTCAGGAAGCCCTGGTTGAGTTTGGTTTTAAGTCCCATATTCATGCTTGGAATATGGCACAAGGGTGATTGGCTGAAAGAAAGATTTGGTTCAGCCAATCTATGGTCGGGTGGTTCGTGGAAGTCCTGAACTTGGTTGGCCTTTGCATCATTAATATGAGTTTATTTCTCCTTGTTATTTCATTATTATTATATTGGTTTATATGTGGATTATATGGTTGTTGTTTCCTTGGTATTTCTATTGTTATTATGTTGGTTATGAACATGTATTATGGCATTGGTTATGTATGGCTCTCATCATTTTTTTACTTGTAAATGAATGAACAATGTATCTATGGCCTAATAGATGAAATTAAAGTTATTGTGTTGAGGCATCAATTCTTCTTAGTGATTTTGAGATAAGTATGAGACCCTTATGCTCAGTTATGTTGTTAAGACCTATAGCTTTCATGTTTGTGACATGTTTGATGAAATGCTCGTCATGGCTAGTAGGGGTCCAGTCTAGTCCTTGTCAATGTTTTTGCAAATTTATCATTGTACTATTGTGTAAATTCATTTCTAAAGGTGTCATTGAGTTATGGGTAGTGATCTGGGCTCTAGGCCTCAATAAGTGGCACAAATCCCGGAGTCGTAGGCACAACTAGGGAAAAAAGTCCCCAGAATCTCCCTTTCCCTTGTTGTGGGAGCTTTCAGAGCTTCCCAGAGGCACCCTTGTCCATATCAAGGGAGCGTCCAGGGGTTTGATGCACTAAAACTTCTTTTTGTCTCAGGATTTGGTTATCTGAGTGGTTGGGGTGGCTCCTAGGAGTTATGCTATTGATGTGGAAGGTTTGTGTGGTGTGTTTTCGTCGATTCCAATTGCTTAAGGTGAATTAGGAGGTTGAACCCCATTACAGTGGCCTCTCATCACATATTTACCCTGGTTGGCTGATTATTTGGGTAGATGTGGGATGAGGGTGTTATAGTGTGTGGTATATACATCACAACCCATTTTTTCTCACATATGAACCAATGATTTTTAATATCTTCATCACCCTTGTAGAGGGGTAGATGGTGGTGCAACATTTGTTTGAGGAGGGTTTTTTTACTATATTATAGTAGGTGGAGCTATTCATAGGATAGTCAATGGTTTCTTAGTGTTTAATTAAACAACTTTGGTTGATTTTACTAGAAGGTTTATTTCATCGATCTAACAATTTGATCTTTATAGTATGTAAAATGTCTTGTTTGCGGTTGCATCACTTCCTTGCAATGTTTGCAAAAAATTGAGGTATCCTCCTCAAATAGTGAATCATATAAGGGGTATAGTTCTAATATCTTTCATGTGGAGTAGTATGTTATTATCTCCTTCAATACTTAACCAATTTCACTTTTTCTAAGGTATGCCAAGGAACAACATATCTCTCACATTTACATGGTTGTCTAGTTGATACCACTATGAATATCACCAAGAACATACTTGTAAATGTTCCCAAAAGAATGCTTGAACACGAGGAATTATTGAATGCTTTCAAAATTTTGTACTAATTGAAGGGTGAAAATGCCTACCTCTACCAACTTTATATCTTCATTCAACTCAGGAACCGTCAAGGATTCTTCCCATGTGACATCTATATAATCATCAAACCGATTTAGCACTCTAATGACTTGCCATTGTTGAGGATTTTTTCTTTGCAATTGATGATGGTTTTCAACATCATGCATCACTATGCTTTTGTTTTGGATTTTGTCCCTTTTAACTTTTTGAATATTAATAATTGTCTTGTATGATTGCATTCTTTTGAGCATCCTTTTCTTTTTTTCTTCATCTAGTGCATACTCTCACTCCCCTGTAGTTGACTTCTTCATTTTCCTCAGCATAATGACCCTTCAATGTGTATCAACTAATGTTACTCCATTTTAGGCATTCTCACAAATTGTCACCCCCCACCACAAAGCCAAAATTATTTTTACTAGTTGAGAAAGTTACCACAATTAGCCATTCATTTCTAAAGTATTCCTAAGATTCTTGAGCAATTTTTCAATTAGCATTCAAAAAATATTCCCACCTAGATTGACATTTTTTTCTGTTAGGTACTAGTTAGTCTTGTTAGTGGAGATTGGGGATCAATGATGTTCTAAATGCCTTGGAAAATCAAGAATTTGTGAATTAAAGTGTGTATTATGTAGAGGAGAGAGTCATACATTTTTTCATAAAATCTTATTTTAACATCATTGAGGGATGCCTTTAAACTATTGCTTTCTCCTCACAAAACTCATCTACGATTTGTTTACCCACTATTAGTCAATTTAGAGATAATTCATTATTCTTAATTAAGATTAGTCATGTGCACCACATTATATACATTTCCTAATTTCTTTAAGAATGGATATCAGGAATTTTTCATGTATTTTTGTGAAAAATTGTGCTCTCACCTATGCAAGTGTGACATAGTTTCAACTAGGATCATTTTTGAAATAATTTTAGAATTTTCTTTATCACCATTCTCATGATGTTGGAATCTTCATTGCCTTCCTCCCCTAAACCTCTTTCAATCTGGTGGGAAACTAGGTGAACGTAGTAAGGATAACCCCTGAATAATGAATGATTGTTGGATTGGCTACCCACTTCCTTTGAGTCTCAGATCTACATGGGTATATTCGTACTTAAACAAGCATGCACTAGCATGTCACTTTTACTAAGTGGTCATGTTGGCTTATCGGTCGCCCAAATCCCCTGGCTTAGTACTCAATGTGACAAAGCATGGAATCAATCTAAATTCCATCCACCGATTAAAGTAAAATGGACAAACCTACTTCCGGGAATTGCAGCACTCATAGGAAATATAATAATATATTATATAATATATATTATATGGTATATAGTATATAGGTTATATATAATATGATATATAATCATATAATTAAAAGTTCATGGGGTTCAGTGCGGTTCAGAGCAGAGTGAAGGGAATAATTGGGTTCTCAGAGCAAGTAGGAGGGCATTCCACAGGGCGGCAGGAGGACACCTATCTTCAATATGGCGGTAAGCTTGGAATTAGGTTCCTCTGCTATTTTTTTTAAGAATCATCTCACACCATTACTGTAAGCTCGACCCCAACTCTCTTATCATTCTCGATCCTTTACCTACCTCGAAGTCGCCCACCTATTTCCACCCATATCATTTATTCATCTTACCTGCAACGAGGTGAACCCTTATCCATGATTGTAAGCTTGAAACCCTTTTATTCATCTTACCTGCAATGGGGTGAAACCTTACCCATTATTGTAAACTCAAACCCTTTTATTCATCTTACCTGCAACGATGTGAATCCTTACCTAAGATTGTAAGCTTGAAACCCTTACCCATGACTATAAGCTTGAAACCCTTATTCGTCTTACCTGCAACGAGGTTAACCCTTACCCATGATTGTAAGCTTGAAACCCTTACCCATGACTGTAAGTTCAAATGGCACTTTTGTATGGTCTTCTTATGTAGTTCAATTGGCACTTTTGTATGAAATTCTTATTCATTTCGGATGGCAATATTGTTTTGTATTCTCATACAGTTCATATGGCACAATCCATATGCACAGTTGTATTATCCTACTACAATATGTATGGCTCTGTGATGGAAGTTTGCACACAACCTTGGCATTGAAACCTTGTATTTTCTCAATATCACATTCTTTCTAATATATATATATTGAGATATTGTTATCATCAACCCTAAAGTGAAACCCTAAGGAGGCTTGGAATCTTAATTCAAACATTCAAATGACAAAGATCTCCAATGACAAGTATCTTTTATGAATCATATGAAATGATGGCAACTCTAAATGACATATGAAGAGTGACCCTAAGAAACCCTATATCAGTAATCTTAGGGTTTGTAGCTCACGATATTCTTGACATATTATAGTGATCATCAAGAAAGTGAGAAAGTAGTTTATGTCACTGTCACCATGACAGTGATATAAACAGTCAATCCTATGCACGCGGTCTTTAATGCAGTAATCCATATGCACATCAGTGAATTGAATCACCTATGCCTCTAAATGATGATAATAGCAATGCACTTATCCTTATGATAGTGACCTCATTGCAACAGGGATCTTGATGTATCAATTTGACACCAATTCCTATATAATGCATGAAAATTGAGATTAACCATTTATTTATTGATGGAAATATGTGCAATACAAGATGATTGTGCAACAATGTCTATTAATGTAAACAAAACCTATAAATCATCAATTTTATTCCTTTGATATTTCTTCATTTGTGGTACAATTTCCCCCTTCCTAGTGCTCAAATAATCAATCAACCTTTGTTCACTCACAAGCCCTAGTTTTATCCTTCATGGTGTGTGAATGGCCTCACTCACCATGGAACAAGTCTCTATATTGGGACTAATATTGATGCTTCATGGGATGGTGTATCAAATTGCCTCATGCTTTATCCCAATAATCATTGAATTTCATAATATTGCTCTGAGTTTCTATTCAAATTTTGGCAATATATAAGGCTTGTAGCCTTCCACTATTTGCACGAATCTCTAGCTTCAAGTGGTACAGTAAGTCCAGGTTAATTAGTATAGGTTTAATGAAGGTACTTTAGTGTCCTCAATCCATGTTTAGAATATCTTGTAAACATTCTATCATAGGTGTGGGCTCCTGTAGGTTATTCATATTCTTTATTTTCTTAGTTTGATCTATATTAGAAGTCTCATGCTCATAACACACACACATGCACATATATGCCAATATGTCAAACCAGGAGGTAACTCCTCAAAGAAAATTGCATTTTTTCATTAACATGGAACATGAATATATACATGGAGAGGGGGACTATTGTGTTTCATCTCCCAATGTCTCTTCTTCTTCCAATTCCCTTTATTTTCCTATTTACATTATTGCATGGATTTACCTAATCCCAAAGATTAGGTGTCAACTTCCCCCCCTCCCCCCTTAATCTAAAGGGATGTTGGTGAGTCCAAGCATCATTATGAACCTTTCAAACTTTTCTCTTCCGAGTGCTTTGGTGAAGATGTCTATGATCTACTCATTTGTGGAACAATGGCGTAGGTGGATTGTCTTGGCCTCAAAATGATGTCGAATCAGATCGTATTTTGTATTGATGTTCTTCATTCGATCATGGAACCTTGGGTTCTTGGCCAAATTTATTGCATAAGTGTTGTCAATCATGAGAGGAGTTGAATGCACTTGTTTCTCCTATAAGTCTTCCAAAATTTTCCTAAGCCACACAATTTACTTTGTTGCTTCAGTTGATGCCACATATTCTGCCTAAGTTGTGGAATCTGCTAGAAATGATTGTTTGTGTGACCTCCAAGAGATATCTCCTGATCCAAGACTCATAACATAACCTGAAGTAGATACCCCAGTTTATTTATCTCAATCGAAGTCTGAATCAGATTATCCAATCAAGATGAAGTCGTCCACATGTGTATACTTAAGTCCAAAGTCTCGAGTTCCCTTCAAGTATTTTAGAACTCTTTTCGAAGCAGACCAATGTCCCTCACAAGGATTTTACATTAACCTGGAGAGGATTCCAACAACAAATGAAATGCCTGGCCCGGTAGTAGTCAAGTAGTTGAGACTTCCTACAAGTTGTCTATACTTTGTCGCATCCTCAAATTCTTTTCCTTCATTGGACGTGAGATTTAAGTTCTATTCCATTGGAGTAGTCAGAGTATTGCACTCAGCCATGCCAAACATGTTCAAAAGATCTCCAATGTAATTCTTCTGCGAGAGGAATATAAACTTTGGATGTTGAGTTACTTCAATACCAAGATAGTAGTGAACATAGCCCAAGTCTGTTATTTCAAAACCTTTCCTCAATTCCTTCTTTATGGATGCAATGTAGCTCTCATTGTTCCTTGTCATAAAAAGATATACACCACAAGATATTCAATTGTTTTTCCAACTTTCTTGACAAACAAAGTTGCATCATGAAGATCATAATGTTTGAAGTTGAGTTTCTAAAGATGCTTAGTTAACTTCTCGTACCAGGCTTGCGAATTTTGCTTGAGGCCATACAAGGATTTTAAAAGCTTGCATATTTTATGTTCCTGACCCTTCACAATGAATCCTTTTGGTTGGGACATAAAAACATTCTCTTTCAGATCTCCATTTAAGAAAGCAACTTTTACATCCATTTGATGGACTTTCCAACTGTTTTGTGTTGTCAAGGAAAAGGGTGTCCGGATGGTAGCCCATTTTAATGTGGGGTAAAAAGTCTCCTCATAGTCGAACCCTTTGTTTTGTGCAAAACCTTTTGCCACAAGCCTAGCTTTGTGCTTGTCAAGTGAGCCATCAGCTTTATACTTGTTCTTGTAGACCCACTTGCAGCCTCTTGGTTTGGTTCCCAATGGAGGATCAACCAACTTCTAAGTGTCATTCTTTATCAAGGCATCATATTCTTTTTGCATCGCTTCTTTCCATTCATCATGAGAAGTGACTTATTTGAAGGAAGTTGGTTCAAAATCTGTAGAAAAATTCAGTTCAAAATCATATGAAACATCCATATCTTCCGGTGAATCAAAATCATCTACATCACCTCCATTTTGTCTAGTTGATATTCTTGTCCTGTCTTTCCAACCTCATTAGGATGAACACTTTTGAATGTCTTTGTCAGCCATTTTGGAGGACCGTTCTTAGATGGCCCAAGCTTCTCAGTTGACTGAGTTGGGGATGAATCAAGATTTAGTCTCCCAATTCTGTCAATCACATCATTCAAAGTGTCATCAGTGGTTGGAGCTTCATGTGGGGGAGAGAGTGATTCAAAAGAAGATTCCACAAATTGATCCAATATAGGAATCCCCCCTTCAAGATGTGGAATCTCATTATCAAACTCTTGAAAATATTTTGCATGTCTGAATCTATCTAAGCAATCAAGTTGCCACTCAACAACATTTCTAGTCTTGGAAGATTTAAGAAATATCACATCTCTAAATATTATAAAATTCTTGTTCACTTCCTTAGGTATCAAGGCATAACAGGTTGAACTAAAAACCTCGAGATGCCTTACCGAAGGAATGTGGCCATACCACATTTCATAGGGACTCTTGTTTTTTATAGTATTAGATGGATACATATTCTTTATATACACAGCACATAGAACTACATCAATTTAACATTCTTGAAAAACATCATGGAACGTACGATATTTAAGATTGTCACATTCATTCTTTCAGCTACTCCATTATGTTGGGTATTATAAGGCACAATTGTTTTATGTTTGATCCCATGCTGGAGAAGATAGTTTTCAAATTCATTTGAAGTGTATTCTTTTCCATTATCAGTGCGAATAGAGCCAATATGAGATTGTGCATCATTTTCAATCCATGCATGAAAGTTCTTGAATGTTTCAAAAGCATCAGATTTGTTCTTCAATAAATAAACCCAACAAATTCTGGTCTAGTCATCAATAACTGTCATCATATATTTATTACCATTTGCAGAAGAAACAAACATTGGGCCACATAAATCTAAATGAATGAGTTTAAGTTTTCTATGTGCTCTAAAATGTGAATCATAAAAATATTGTTTGTTGTGATTTCCTAAGATACAAGCATCAAATTACTTAAGTTTCCTAGGAATTGTAGGCAAACATAACCCCACTTTTCTTCAACAAACGAAGGTTGTCATAGTTAAAGTGTCCAAATATAGCATGCCATAAAAGAATTGATGGAAATGTACCTTCATCATAGTGAGAATTGTATGAAAAGTTTTTTGCATGAGCAAAGTTACCTTGCAGCTTCAAAAGTCATTCTTCTTCTATCCTCGTCATGACAAGTGAGTGATTTGATGCTTTTCTGACCTCAACCTTATGATCAAACATATGAATGGAGTGTACTTGTTGGCGGATGTGGACCAAAGACAACAAGTTTCTCCTCAGCTCCAGGAGATATAAAACATCAAGCAGAAGAAAGTCTGGAAGACCAGGTAGTTTGAGCTTGATGGTGCCAAGCCCTGATGGCTTGAGTTTTGACTTGTCTGTAAAGTATATTGATCCATCAACATTGGCAGTGAATTCTTCAAAAAATTATCTTCTAAAATTCATGTGGCAATTTTCTCCTGAATCAAGCAACCAATCATCTTTCCAAGAAGCAAGTGAAGCATTAAACAAGTCTTCAGTTACTCCATTGTTACAATGTGCCACAACATAATGACCAAATTCAGGTGCTTTACCTTTCCCACCTTTGCCTTCATTTCTTTCCTACTCAATTTTGTCCCAAGGAAACTTACATGTGGATGCATCATGTCCATATCTATTGTATCGTATGCAATGAAGATCAAACTTTTCTCCTTGGAACTGTCTCTCCCCCCAGCCTCTAAAATTCCTCCTTCCTCTTCCTCTTCCTCTTCGACCACCTCTTCCTCTAGAAGAATCTTGTGCATGATTCTTCTCTCTATGTGTAAGACACACAACTTCTTCAGAAGACTAAGGATTTGTCTTCTTCCCAAAATCCTTCTTTTTCTCAACAAATTTCTGCTCAAGGGAGTTGAAGGTAATCTCCTTAAGGTTTCCACTTGCTTGCAATGACTCAAGATAATGTGAATAAGTGGGATATAGTTCCTTGACATAATCTATGAGAGGAATATATATTCCAACACCAATTGTTTTTATATCATGCATAATGGATCTTACTTCCGATGCTAAGGTAAGAGGGTCCTCATTTTTTATTTCAAGATTGAACAACTTAATTATCAATTGAACAACTTCAAGTTCAGAGTGTGAGTCATACAATTCCTTCAACTTCTTTAAGGCTTCAAAAGCCTTTGAAAATGGAGAAATATGGTGACTTGCCTCTTCATTTACTAACACCCCAATCAAGGTATAGGCCTTACTATTCTTGTTTTCCAAAATGGAAAGATCCTTATCTGAAGTGGGATTTGTAGCTGCATTGTTGCCTTCTCCCTCACAAACCCATTTCCAAAACAACTTGAAAATGAAGGTGTGTTTTATCTTCCAGGACCACTCATGATAGTTCTCTTTGCTAGAGAGAACTACTCCCACAATGGAAAGTAGTGAATGCATCATAAAAACTTATTTGGGATCAAAATACTTTGCAAAAAATATTGATGTAAAAAAGTCTTCAATTATGAGTATAAACCCTTAATATTCCTTCAAATTCCATGCAATTTCATACCACATAAATAATATACCAAACTTTCTTCCTTTTTAAACCTTCACTTTATAAACCATGACCTTATAAAAATCACTCAACGCACTTTATATGCCACTTATACCACCAATACATTCACCATATACGCACAACACAGTCAACATATACGCACATCCTTTAAAAAGGGAGTGGATATACCATTCACCACACCATTTTCTTCAACACAAGACTTCTCCAATGTTGCACCATGCACCACAAACACGTTGCACAGGATTTATAAATATGACCCATTTCTTCGGGGAAAAATCATATAGATTACTAATAATTGTAACACCCTTGTGATTCTTAATCCATGCAGTATCACAACCCGACCTTCTGGATTTTTCAACTGATGCCGATCTTCTTTGCAATAATTTTCAACAAATTTTAATGGAGAAATATATAGACATTTGTACAATTCGAAAATCAGTTTTGTAATCCCACACATAACTAATCGCTCCAACAAGTTCGACATAGAGGTGCCTATTTGTTGAAGGGTTTCTACAGAGATTTTAGAAACTTAGCTACAAATTGGTTAACAGTATGAAGAGAATTCAACGCAAAAGAAATGGCAATGAAGATGGCCAAGTCACTTAGATACATGGAAGTGAAGGTGAGGGGTAATCGGCACCTTCTCCCTACGAGCAAGTTTCGACTTGGAATTGGGAGTGGGAGGCTCCATTAATTAGTGGGGGAGAAGTCTGCACCAACCAAGTTATACGTTGGATTGATTGTTGAAGCCTTTGTGAGACAGGTAGAGACGAATCAGACAGAGAGGCCGTAAGTGGTGATAAGTTGTGGGAATAAGTAAGGGCTCGAATGTGCATGAAACAAACATTTATGCAATACAAAAACACAGTCATGTTCTTAAAACAAACTTGACTCCAGCATATACACTCTTAAAACAGACTTAACTTCAACATATACTCTCTTAAAATTTATCAACAAACTTCTCAGGTTCTTCAAAAAAACTTACCACACGCCAAACACCATTGAACTTGAACCATTCAACACAACACCTCGCTCTGGTCTTCACATTGATTCAACCTTCTATGCACCAGGTAGAAAAGCAATGCATCAGTGTAGCAATTCGACCCTTTCAACAATAGGAATATGACATGCAGTCTCGACCAATGTATTCAACAACAATGCACGTGATTTTGCAGGAATATGACAGAGGTTTCAGTCTACAAAAATGTGGAACTTACGCAGGAAGGAGTTAAAAGGATAGGAATGAATCCAAAAATGGGGTTGGCTTTGATACCATGTCAAACCAGGAGGTAACTCCTTAAAGCGAATTGTATTTTTGTATTAACATGTAACATGAATATATACATGGATAGGGAGACCATTGGGTTTCATCTCCCAATGTTTGTTCATCTTCTAATTCCCTTTATTTTCCTATTTATGTTATTTACATGGATTTACATAATCCCAAAGATTAGGTGTCAACACAATATTTATCCAATATTAATCATTAAGATCTATGCATCGAACATAACTCTCATTCAAATATCATTTTTATCATTACGTGTTTTATTCATGAGTTAGAATATCACATTTCACTTTTTAGTGATGTTTTCATTCATGACTCGTTGATATGCATACTAATTTATTCCACATTCTATGATCAATTCCATATTAATAACGAATATGTAAAAAATATCCATTCTATATGATAAGTAAACAATATCAAAATAAACTACAAATACTTTCACATAATTAACATGAAGCATTAATTGTTATATAAAAGTAGAGGCGTGACATACATCCTTATTTATTCCCCATTCTATAACCAATTATCCTTAAACAATATCCATTATAAAGTACAAGTCAACAATATCATAATAAATAATGGTCACTTTCACACATAATGTCTAAAAAAAAATCATTGATCAATAATTAATTATAGATTAGAGAAAAATGATTATTGTGCCTTTAAATCCCTCCATACCAATGAAGGCCTTGGATCCTTTGGAAATTAAATGACCATTTAATAAGAAAGAATTCCCAATCACCGGTCCTTACCAATGCTTATTCTTCTTTTAAAATAAATAGTCTTGCTCAAGGCCACCTCTTTTACCCTGAGAAATTAGATGGATTATTTTCTTAATATATATGTCGAGAAATTCTTATGTGGGTCATGTGTCATGGAATTAAGTTGTAAGCACATGATTCAAAATGTAGTGAACAAAGATGTGTGATGAACTATGCAGCAATGAAGAGAGCAAGAACACATTAATTGTTATTATTAATGTAAGACTTTTCTAAACAAAACAAAATAATGTTCTCTCTTGATACAAGAGCTCAATAAGGTCTATTACATCGTGACATAAACTTTGACTTAAGACAAAAGCCTTAGAGCACTCAATGGGTGCTTAGACCTAGGAACCAACAACTTTGAGCATGAAACCCATTATTTAATTAAATAAATTTTCTTTTACAATAATTTTATTTTTTCGTTTGATAAATAACTAAGAGATGTCATGAGCCAAATACAATTATGAATACCAATACTAGTTACAACTTTCAATAGGAGCTTCGCATGTTATAGACCTTCAATGTCTTCTAAGGAAAATTACTCCTCAACTAAACTTGTCTCTCCTTATTTTGTACTTCACATTTCTTCCTATCTACATACTTGCTCTGAAACGAAGTTCATGTGTGATGTCTCTCAAAGGAGGTTGAATTTCTACTTTATATAGCCTTCCAAGGGATATTTAAGCCCAATGTGAGGCCAACTTCATCTAGCTAGTTGATCTGTTCTTGTGAGAACTATAAACATTTTTCCAAAATACAAAATGATTTTATTTCTTTTATACAACTACCCAAATGGGTCATTACATAATGACAATGACCTTTTGACTCAAGACAATCCTATAGGCATGAAATGGACGCCTGACATATTGACCAAAGACTCAAACATGAAACCCATGCTTTATAAAATTTTCTTTCTTCTTTTGATCAATATATAATAATTACATCATCACATGAGACAAATGACAATTATGAAGACCAAAACTAGTTACATTTCCCAATAGATAGGAGCATGTTGATTCAACTAAGCCATAAGAGCAACACCAATTATGTTTCCATTTTGAGTTTCTCGCTCAGTTTGGGACAAAGTTTCATTTGATACACGATGACAACAAGAGAACTATGGTTCATGATATATGTTGCATGATGAGATTTTCCCTCTAAGTGAAGTGAAACAAAATCTCCAAGGGTAGTGAAACAATATTTCTTCAATATGATGGCTCTTCTAGCCTTTCGTGCTCACCAAGGAAACTTGCAACACCTCCTGCAATTTTGGACCTGAGGAAACCCTAGAAACCCTAGGGTATTCGCACATGTGAACATTAGAAGACAAATTACAAACTTTCGAAATATTGATGTGTCTCTCAATAGGTCGAAGATCCATCTTTATATAGCCTTTCCAAGAGGCTCCATTAGCCCTCTCTATAGGTCAACATTTCCTTAGTTAGTAGACTTGGTGTTGAGATCCTTCTAGACATTTCTAATTTCAAAATATTTTTTCTTTCCTTGATACAAATTCCCGAAAGGGTCTTTTACAATATGACAAGGACTCTTGACTCATGAAAAACCCTAGGAGCATTCAATGGATGTTTGACCTAATGACAAAGTGACTTGAGCATGAAACCCATGCTTTACAAAAACCAGTTTCTTTCTTCTTTTGATAGATAAATAAGAATTACATCATGACATGAGTCAAATGACAATTGAAAACCGAAACTAGTTACATTCTTCAACATATTGAAGTATGTAGGTAATTTTTTGTAATGAAAAATTAAATGTTATCATATTATGTCAAGTTCTCAAGTTATCGAGTGAGTTCAATGGTTAGGATGGATAGGTTCTCAAGTTCTGAAGTTTTTAAATATTACTTGAATATTTTAAACGTAAATAAAATCCTTGTAACTCACTTGTACTATTATAATGTTCTTGTGCTTTCATTAAGATGTTTCTCAACATCCCTTATGGCGCTTGCTAATAGCTTACCTCATTTGATGGAGTGTTATAGGACGTTCAACCAAACAGGCATTTTCCAGATCTATCTTTGTCGAGTGACAAAAGTTCAGATAGGATAGAAGAAATTGACCAAACATCTGATATGTCGTCTAGCAAGTGAAGATCAATTAAAGGTGAAAATATTAAAATAAATTCCATAGACGCATGGAAATTTTTCTCGCTAAAGGGGGGTCATGTTCTTATGATAATGAGAGCATAGATGACATCAAGGTGCCCTTGAGGTACAAACATCTAGTGAAACAATGGGCACCCAAGGATCTTCCTGAAATAAACACTAGTTTTTCTGTCAATGAAAGGATATATCACATTTCCCCATCGTCATTACATGGTTTGGGGCTATTTTCCATGGATGGCATAAAGGTATGTTATGAAGGATTAACTAAATTGATGGAGTATGTCGAACCTTGTTATGACTACAATGATTGGGTACAACTAGTCCAATATACCAAAAGTATGTGAAGATATGGAGTGGTTGAAAATTATATACAACTAAAAGACAATGATGAAAATAAAGGTGCAACTATGTATATTGATGGAAGGCCAAAAGCAGTAGGGAATATTGCAAGGTTTATAAATAGTACATGACCTGTCACCACAAATAAGAAACCCAATTTCATATTTGAGGGACGTGAAGGAAACCGTGTATTGATATGTGCCATTAAATTAATAACTACAACCGAAAAGTTGTTCATTGATTACAATTTGAATAGAATAAATATAAATATTTCTATTATGGGGGCGGTATGTATTCAATTTTACCCAACTTGTAAGCAATGTCTATTGTATGTTATGATTGTCATTTACTACAATATATTGTTAGACATCTTGTAAGTTGAGGAAACATTTTAATATGTCATGGTTAAAATATTGTGTCAGGTTGATCAAGGTCAAAGGGAAACCTCACAATAGGTAAACATCAATGTAGTTGTACGTAAAATAATATAACCACGATATATATATATATATATATATATAAGTAGCATTTTATCCATTATAGAGCAAGTCAAAGTCATATTTTTAGGCATCATATAACTAAATGAAAGATTCACTATGAAAATGACCAACTTGAGCAAATGCATTACTTCATCCTTTGCAAAGTATTGTTTTTATACAATATGGAATATATACTGATCCTATCATTATGCCTCTTACAAGATCCTTCCAAGATGATTAAGTTTAGTAGAGTTTAGGCTTCTGTGATCCATATCAAGTTTACAAAGGATTTTTCGGCGAAGATCACATGAGACATCATTTGTGACGCGTTTCGAACCAACCAGTGTGGTTCATCGTCAGGACAAGTTGAAGAAACAAATCCAGCTTAGCAGGTTAAATAGACAGAGCAAAGCCTCCAACGGCTAAAAAGACAACAGCTACTTTTGACTAGGTCTAGGGATCAAAAACCCTATTATTAACCTCGGGGGGCTAGTCCATTAAATAAAATAATAATATGATAAAAAAATATTAATAAATAATTAAATAATAAAAATAATTAAACTGTTATGTACGATTAGTACCTAAAAATAATTCCTAATAATAGTTAGTTAAAGATAAATAATAAAAATTATATCTAGGAAAAAAGAAAAAAATAAAAAAATAATAAATTAATTAATTAATAAATAAAAATTAATCTAGAGAGGGACCAGTCCCTTAAAAATAATATTAAGATAATAGTTAAATACCAAATTAAAAAATAATAAAAAAAAAGAAGAAAAAAGAGCAATTAGGTCACATCAGTAACTAAAAATAATTCAGAATTAAATTTCTATTCAATTATTAAATATAATTAAAATTATATAAAGTTATATTAAAATTAAAATATAATTAAAATTATACTTAAAATAATATTTATATTAAGATTATATTTTAGAATTAATTCTAAAATATAATCTTAATATAAATATTATTTTAAATATAATTTTAATTATATTTTAATTTTAATATAACTTTATATAATTTTAATTATATTTAATAATTGAATAGAATTTTAATTCTGAATTATTTTTAGTTACTGATGTGACCTAATTGTTTTTTTTTTTTTTTTTTTAATTTGGTATTTAACTATTATCTTAATATTATTTTTAAGGGACTGGTCCCTCTCTAGATTAATTTTTATTTATTTATTAATTTATTTATTATTTATTATTTATTTATTTATTTTTTCTAGATATAATTTTTATTATTTATCTTTAACTAACTATTATTAGGAATTATTTTTAGGTACTAATCGTACATAACTGTTTAATTATTTTTATTATTTTAATTATTTATTAATATTTTTTTATCATATTATTATTTTATTTAATGGACTAGCCCCCCGAGGTTAATAATAGGGTTTTTGATCCCTGGACCTAGTCAAAAGTAGCTGTTGTCTTTTTAGCCGTTGGAGGCTCCTTTGTAAACATGATGAAGTTTTTATAAATTTAGAACATTTTATATTGGCCATGGTAGAACACCAATTATATATATATATATGGACATATGTCAATAGCGGTTTTCTTATTAATATAATGATGATTAATTTTGGATGAATTGTAAATTACACTTATTTGATAAACAAGGTGATAAGGGGAAGGAACCATCCTTAGAGCAGTCCATAGATGCTCATGAGGAAGAGGTTATTGATGAGGCAATTTTTATGTTTGCCAATCAAATTCAAGCAACAAATAAGCTCAAAATGAAAGCGAACAAGAAACTTAATTCTTTAGTTCTGATTAAGCCTTTGACATATCAGATAAAAGGAAAAATTAGAACCTTTTTGAAACAACTTCGTCAGTATGGGGTGAGAAACTCATTTAATTATCCCATTTATTTGTTTATGATTTACTTATCTCATCCTTTATAAAAAAAAAAAACTCTTTATTTTACATTATTTTTCATCGGAGTACAATCCTCATGTTATGACTATGTGGGTTGACGTTGGTAGCAGTGCTAATGATCCACCTTTGAGTGAGTCACCGATCATTGAGACCGATACACCCACTCAACCACCCACAACAGGATATGCACCCCCTAAATAATGTACGCCAGGATCTACACATGATGTTGTGGATGCAAAGCATGATTTGCAATTTGAAGTGATCTTTCTTGGATCTTCCCGTGTTACTAGCACGGGATCACTATTGATCATGTTTTTGGTAGATGATGAAAATGTCCCCATGAAAATAGAGAAACTTTGAGGTATTTGAGAAGTGTTTTAAATATTAAGTATAACCTAAATGAAATTAACATATAGTCTGTGATTCTTTTAAGCCAATGATAATATCATTTTGCAGGAAATGATGTATTTAATAGGCATTTGTATGACATAACCTTGGAAATATTTAGGCTGACCATTCGCACAAACTCGAAATCCTAAAGTTCCAAGTTAAAAGATGAACTTATTAACATGATGTATCGCATGTTCGGTGATGCTACCTTCAACAAATCTGAAGTTACCTCAAAGGCAAGGCTACATTTAACATATTTGTGGGACTACCATAGGTCTCAATTGGAAAGCGTCAGGTCGCATGAGCGCCCTCTATCGATTCCAGAGATGGAGTGGAGAGAACTTGTGGCAAATGCACATGAGAAGGCACTTCAAAAAGTAGTGAAGACTCCACCCAGCCAGGAAGGTATGAGGCACTTTTAATAATGTAATTATGGTGCTTTATTATTATTGCGACATCTAACTAAGTTTTTCAACGTTTTAAATATGGGCTCTCAGATACTTCCAAAGCCACAATGGCTAGAATAGAAAAACATGGGCAACATCATCTTGGCCTGGGTGGTTATCCGAAACTGGCTAGAAAAATTGTAAGTACATAAAAAAAATAATTTGCATCCAAATTATAAAATGTTAAGAATTTTAATTTAATATTACAAAAGAAGAAAAATTCATGTTCTAATGCAAAAATTGTAGGGGACACAATTCAAAGAGGCTCCCATGGAGGAAGACCTAAATCTTGCTTTCAAGAACAGATATCAAGTTGTGGTTGAACAAATGACAAACTTGGTGTGTTCATAGTCTTCCACCACCCAACATAACACTTAGGAAAATAAAAGCAACGAATAGAATTTATAAATCGTTACTTGTACAATTTATTGGTTGTTATTTTTGTCCATAAAATAATGTGATTGATTTTAAAAAGTAGGAAAGTAGTGAAGATACAACACAGGAGCCTACTGACTATGGAGTTCTTGATCTTGAGACTGATGTTCAGCTCGGTACTAGAGGTATTTCATGTGTTATAAAAAATTTGTTGTATGGAATACAATTAAAAATATTTAAATGCAAAAGGTGTATTAATTATAATTTTTATTGTTTCTACACCAGAGCATGTACAAGATGTGGCCAAATAAGAGGAGGAACATATGGCCACATTCAAAAATATTCCTCTTCCCTCCATTACTGAAGCAGTTAAAGAACACTTTACTACTCTTTTTATTGATAAAACATTTGTAATAATACTAACTATAAATATGAATTTAACTTTTCTTCCTTATCGTAGTTGATGTTCGACCCCACTTGCAGCAACATAGTCGTAGGACTAGGTCAGAAACAAGACATATTACACTAGAGATCACAAAAACTAAAGGGGGCCAAGATCAAGACATCCTCACTAACTTCGTATTAAAAAAGAGAAAGAAACATGATAAAAAATGACTACACTTGTTTATTTAAAACCCATTTTTTTTAGTACCACATTTTTTATTGAGAGGTTGAATGCCTCATGGCATGTGCACATGTAACTTTAGACTATCTTAATAAAAAATTCTATTATTTTTGTTGCAAAAATTAAAATGATTTTGTTTCATATTATGTAAACATATTTTTTGTGATAAATTTTATTGAGATAAAATATTTTGTGGATGTACGAATAAATGAATGAATGATGACACCCTTAAAGGTGTCATATATTTGTGATATTTCTTCATCCAACTCTAATTTGATGTTATGATTAAATTTAATGCAAACAATTGTTTATAGAGGCTCAACCAAAACCCATGTAAACTGGATAAGGGGGAAAATCTAAAAGACACATTTGAATATTTTGTCACATATAAACTTTGTGGATTTTGAACATCTTGGTATACAAGTCATTTTGAAATATGTATAACTATTAGGACTAGTAGGCAAACCAAGGAAGCTTTCATAGGTTATAACACTATTTTCCGTAAGCTTTATAAATAGAACTATCATGCATTTAACTTGTTTCTAACGTGCCAACATTTGTTAAATTAGCTAACCATTTTAGCCTTGGGGATGAGATACTTATAAAAAAATTCCTAGTGATTAAATTGTTCATTTTCATGTGCCCCTTCCAATTACATAATGGTTTCAACTCATGTGATAATTAACTCAACTATCCATTTGAAAAGATCATGATCAACAAAAGACATACTTCTCATTCAAATATACAATTGATTCACTTAGTATTACTAAGTAGGCCTCCTAATCTAGAACTAATCCAAGTCAATTCAATTAAAAAAATATTATAGCCCATTGTCCAGTCACCTCATGATGGTTCTCAAGCAAATGATTCACAATCCAATTGAGCTAACTCATTAAATTGGATTTTTTATTGATCTAAATGTTTCATCAAATTCAAATATTTTAAGGTTTATAGTTGAGGATGGTGGAATAAAATTACAAATTACACTTATTTGATTAACAGGGTGATAATGGGAGGACACCATCCTCATAGGAGCCCTCATATGTTGCCGAGGAAGTGCTTAGTTAAGTCCTTAATGATCTTGATTGGTTTGATGATGATGAGTTGTACATGTCTCTTGACCCAATAGTAACATTCAATAAGCTTGTGGTTAGAACGAACGCAGAAATTTCTCATTTGATTCGCATTATAAATAAAAGTCCTAACATTAAATATAGGATCAACATGTTCAACCAACATCTTCAGAGATATCCCGTAATTAGCATATTTTAAAGTGATTTCTTTCATGTCATAAGTTCAATTATGAAAGTTTGTTTTTTAACTTTTACATTGTCTAATAGAAAAACCATTTTCTTTCTTATATAGGATATTTTAGCATAGATCACACCACAACATACAATCACCACAGGGAAGCCAGAACAGGTGCATAGGGCAGTCATTCCAACAGTGTCGACTAGTGCACAAGGTAAAGAAAACTCAATTGCTCTTTTTATTAATGAATAATAACAAAAATTATAAATTTAACATTTATTTCTTGTTACAGCTGATGATCCACCCCTCTTGCGACAACCTCGACAACGTCATGAGTACATGACTAGGCCATCAAAAATAAAGAAAAAGAAAAAGAAATGATTTTACTAGTTATATCCTTAAAAGCATCATGTACCGTATTATGAAAACCTATTTTTAATGATTAATTTTATGAGATGAAGTATTTTGTGCCTATGATTAATGAATGAATGTTATATGTTAATGAATAATTGCTATATGTCTCTTTACGTGCTAAGAATTTCGATGTCTTGATGCACAGGTGTAGAGTATGGTTTTTGGAATTATTTCAACAAGACTTAAGCTCAAGAGGAGGTCATCAATACCATTGATCTTGGATCTCTTTTATGCATAGGTGCATCCTCTTTCAATAGTGCTTTCGGCTCCCTTTGAAAAGGTGACAATGGAAAACCTTTTAAGGCTTCCAAAAGAGACTCGTGCACATGCCTTTCAACTTGAGACTATGATCACTCAAAACTTGTTTAGAATGAAGGCTTGATAGACGAATTTTGAAGACTTCAAATCTTGTAAAATTATCTCATACCTTCGCTTACTTTGTCAAGATACTTGGCATTTATTGAGCTCATAAAATAGCCTTTCGGTCTGTCAAGATCAGAGTCCTTAAGCTCTCTCTCTTCTTGAGTAAGTTCGAGGTTATGTCACAAAGAAGAGGGCTAGTATAATGAGCCCAAAACTTTGCTTTCTTGTTTGATAGGTTCGGTCCAAGGAGAGAAGGTGTTATAGCTATTCGGTCATCCAGAAAAGTGCTTATATTGCTCCGAAACCCCTTGCTCATTTATGTGTATAATATCGACGTTAACTCTATAACTAGGGCTAGTAATTATGCCCATATTTGTGTTCTTCTTGCCTTCACAAATTTGAATTAAATAATTCACTCTTCTTGAGATGAGATGGTTCCAAGTTGATCTTCTTTTCAGCCATCACTTCAAAACCTGCCTCTACTAGCATGTTGAGAAATATAGGGCAGAGAGTTAGTTCAAATATTAACTTGATTTCTCTTTAATATTTGACACTTTCTTGAGATTTATATCCTTCCATGGATTTGGTTACATATCAATGTGATAGGTCATTCAGTGATTTATAGTCTAGTACAATCATCACAAATTCATAGTTCATCCATCTTGGATAGCATAGGTAGGTCGATAGATCATCACTTTGGTCCATACAGATAGAGAGACATGTACGGTTATGATATAAAACAAGGACATGATATCCCACCTGGGCTTGATAATCCCTTTTCACTAACCTCAAATACAAGGAGGGTGTAGAATACCATATATTTGATAAATTCGTGGTATAAGTCAATTAAATTTGTTACGAACACCAAGATCCTATAATCAAGTTCTCGTGTTAAACTAAGCATTTACACAATCTGTGCCCATGATAATTCAACCATCTACTACTTTGTATCCCTATCCCACTTCACCATATACTACCACAATCATAATTTAGGTGCTAGCTACTCTTACGTCAATGCATAATCACAACAATTTGTGATTATGATGACAATTTAAGTACATATGTGTGTAATGTCTATGATGGGACGTATGGATAGTCCTCCCAAATTTTTCGTCAATTATTATAACCTTAAATGGGCTAGCACTGGTTTATCTCCTCATCCCAAAAAGGCCCGGAAATGAAAATTTACAATTTCTATCATCATTGCTTCACACTATCTCATGGATGACCCTTTTGTTGGAAATAATACTGAGGGGGGGATGAATCAGTATTATCAAGTCAAATATTCCTTTTCTTTAAATCCAGATGATATACGCTACTTCAGTTAATTAAAACCGCGTATATACGCAACTATGTATAAGTAAACTCGTGTATACAATGCAAACTTATAATTTACTTTATCTTTCAGATGATGATTATTAATCTGTGTATCAGAATCAAATATCCAGTAACTAGAAACAGTAAAACAGAGCAGAGGACAATCACACACAAGAACACAAGATATAAGGTGGAAACCCAATGTGGGTGAAAACCACCTACTGCAATTCGTCTCTATCTTCTTTTAATTAGAAACTTCCTTTTACAATGTACTGGTGCAGTCCTTTACCAGTACGCAGGCTACAACCTGCAGAGAGCTACAACCCTCTCTCGTTCTCCAGCTTCTCCTGGAAGGGAGCTACAACCTGCAGAGAGCTACAACCCTCTCTCGTTCTCCAGCTTCTCCTGGAAGGGAGCTACAACCCCCTTAGCTCTTGTACTAGCCAAGATACTAGTACGTAGGTGCTGGCCTACTGAAGGCTACAACCTTCTCTTTCTTCTAGGGACCATGTTTCATAAATTTTCAGACTGGATCCATGAACATCAAAGATTTCTGCTTCAACCAATCTCCTTTTCACCGAACAAAACTGAATCAATAAACAATTCTCTAATGGTTGTACCCAGAACACAGTGACAGTAACCATATACCAAATTCTGAACCCAGAACACTGCAGCAACAAACAAAGGTAGCTAGATCACAATAAAATACATATATGCTACTTAAACAACCTGAAACCTTCGTGCATACACTCATGTGTGTGGAGCAACCTGCGTATACGCAATTTGCCTTTACTGAACCTGCGTGTATACGCGCCTTCGCTTCACTGAACCTGCATACAGATCTATAAAGGATAATTCGCTCTTTCAAACTGTCAGATACTTAATTAACCCAGATTTTCAGATTTATACATCAAGCGTGCGCCTCACAGAACAAATCAAAATCATACAAAGATACTATCATTCAAGCCTTAAATATTATGACCCATCAATAGATCTTATCCTTCTTTATGCGCTTATGTTCGTCCTTCATTCAGATCCAGATCTGCACCATAACCCCAATCACAAAAGTTTCAGATCTAGCACATGTTAGATATTTAATTGATTCCAAAGATACTTTGCCAAATGATCTCCTTCCTCTTTTATAGTCGTAGGCCTTTCTCAATACCACGGTCCAAAACCATAATAACACAATACCATGGGCCCAATACTTTGGGATCAACCCTTCTGACGAGATACCATGGTCCAAACCATAGGTTCAAATACCAAGGACTAACTACCACGGACCAAAGGTAAGTTTTCAAACATATACGCGCTTTTCTTTGCATGAAAGTGCGTGTATACGCATACGCGCCTTCGAAATGTCTAACCCGCGTGTATACGCGACTTTGTCTAGATGAACCTGCGTATATGACTTTTTCTTCATTCTGAAAGCCTGAACTGAGATCTGTCACCAGATAGAGTTGCCATCAAGGACAACACCTGTGCCATAGCTCCAAACCTGTGCCATAATGCCAACAATCTCCCCCTTTGGACTTGATGGCAACCCCAATATCCTCAAAGTCATTCTCCCCCTTTGTCATCAAGGGTAAAGGGTTGTGCTCCCCCTGAGTACATGTTGAAATCTCTGCCCTGCTGTGCTGACCATACTCCCCCTGACTGTAGGCAAGATCTGCAAAAAGATGTTCTTCAAGAAGAACCATGACTTATACATCATAAAAGACCTTCCTATCACCAAAAGACTCAATACATACATCCATCACCCAACCAAGTGGGGATCATCCACCCAACCAAGTGGGGATACATCAGAAATTTACATATGACAACCAAGTACATTACATTTTCATCCCAGGCATAGTGGGGAAACCAAAATAGGCCGTTACATGACCTTTGACACCATAAAGGAGATACATGACATAGAGACGAAATATCTAGACCAAGACTTATGAAAGTCACCAATAACTGATAGCAGCAGAATCTGTCAATCACCATTCATATCAGAAACCAAGATTTCCTTCTGTTCTCCTTCTGCATTTGTTCCACCTGAAACCAACAACAGCTGTGAACTAGAACCAAAAGCTTCTAAGATAATGCCAACAATGCATCATTAGAAGTTTATCTACTCCCCCTGAACCTGTGTTGGATGGTCTCTGTCAGACCCATATTAGAATATCTTCAACCAGAGCCTGTTCCTATTGATATCCATCAATCCTCCATATACACGACTGTCTCTACACAAACCGGCGTATGTACGCGGATCCACCTTAGGAAACTCGCGTACACCCATTTTTCTCTGAAACAGACATGATTTAACAGCAAGATGATGCATCAACTACTCCCAGCTTCTGTCTGAGGTATTCAAAGGTTTCCCTAGGCAATGGTTTAGTGAGAATATCAGCTACTTGTTCCTTAGAAGGAACATACTCCAATTTGACCTTTTGTTCCAACACTTGTTCCCGAAGAAAGTGATACTTGATCGATATGTGCTTGGTCTTTGAATGCATGACTGGGTTCTTTGAAATGTTGATTGCACTTGTATTATCACATAAGATGGAGATAGGTGGTGTACAAGTGATTTGAAAATCCTGCAAGGTCTGCATCATCCAAAGGAGTTGAGTGCAGCAAGATGCAGCAGCCACATATTCTGCTTCAGCTATAGATAAAGCTATCGAACTTTGTTTCTTGTTGAACCAAGATACTAATATGGAACCCATAAAGAATGCACCACCACTTGTGCTCTTCCTATCATCCATGCTTCCGGCCCAATCTGCATCTGTATAAGCATGAAGTGTGAGATCTGTATCTCTAGGATACCATATGCCATAGTTTTGAGTTCCTTGAAGGTACTTGAAGATTCTCTTGACTGCCTGAAGATGAGTTTCCTTAGGATTTGCTTGAAATCTTCCAACTATTCCTACTACATGCATGATGTCTGGTCAGGTACCTATTAAATAAAGTAGACTTCCAATCATGGATCTATAGGTTGGTTGATGCACTGCTACTGATTCATCATTTGCACTGAGGCTGCATCCTGTAACCATAGGGGTACATACTGGTTTTGCATCTTCCATGCCATATTTCTTCAGGATCTGCTTGAGATACTTGGTTTGAGACAAAAAGATACCGCCTTCATTTTGTTGGATTTGCAATCCAAGAAAGTATGTTAGTTCTCCAAGCAAGGATATTTCAAATTCTTTCTGCATCACCAAGGCAAAGCTTTGACTCATAGCTTCTTCATTGCTGCCAAAGATAATATCATCTACATACACAAATAGTATTAGCAATTTGTCATTTTCAATTTTTATATAAAGATTGTTATCTGCTGATCCTTTTGAGAATCCTTGTTGCTGAAGATATTTGTCCAAACGGTAGTACCAAGCCCTTGGAGCCTGTTTGAGCCTTTTTTAGTCTGCATACAAGATTTGGATCATTTCCAAGAATGAAACCATCTGGTTGCTCAATGTACACTTCTTCTTCTGAGTCTCCATTCAAAAAAGATGATTTCACGTCCATTTGAAATACTTTGAACTTCTGAAAACTTGAGAGAGCAAGGAACATTCGGATGGCCTCAAGTCTAGCAATGGGAGAAAAAGTTTCTTCAAAGTCTATTCCTTCTTGTTGAGCATACCCTTTACAAACAAGTCTGGCCTTGTTTCTAATCACTTCTCCATTTTCATTCAACTTATTTTTAAAGATCCATTTTGTCCCTATGACATTCTTATCTTTTGGTCTAGGAACCAACTCCCAAGTGTTGTTCTTTTCGATCTGCTCAAGTTCTTCATCCATTGCCTTGACCCAGCATTCATCTTTGCATGCCTCTTTTACATTTTGTGGTTCAGTGGAGGAGAGCAAAGCCAAATAGCTTGAGGCTTCTGCAATTGTTCTTCTTGTTTGTATACCTGCCTCTTTCTGCCCCAAAATTTGAGATTCTGGATGATTCTTCTGAACGTACCTGGATGGAGTCTTCTCTTCTAACCTTGTCTGTTCCTCTGGTGCCTCTTGAGGTTCTTCTTCATCATCAGTCTGATTTGGAGGGTAGTCTTCATCCTCTTCGATATTTTCATAATTTACTTGCCTAGGAATGTTTCCTTTTTCATCAACCACCACATCAATGCTGTCAACAATTCTTCCAAGTCTTTTATTGTAACACTTATATGCTTTGCTGTGGGGAGAATAACCAAGGAGAATGCCTTCATCTGCTCTAGGTTCAAGTTTGCCAAGTTGTTCATCATTATTCTTAATATAGCATTTGATTCCAAAAATTTTGAAATGCTTTACGGAAGGAGTCTCACCATACCATAGCTCATGAGGAGTTTGAGTGCTGTTCACTCGAACATTTGTTTTGTTGAGAATAACAACTGCAACAAATGCAGCTTCACCCCAGAAGTTTGCGGGAGTTCCAGACTCATCAAGCATAGCACGAGCCATTTGTTGAACCATTATGTTCATCCTTTCCACCACTCCATTTTGCTGAGGAGTCCTAACTATAGAAAATTCCCTTCTTATTCCATGTTCTTCACAGAAATTGAAAAATTCATTTGAGGTAAATTCCCCACCTCTGTCAGACCTGAGGCACTTAATTTTGTGATCTGATTCGTTTTCAACCAAGGCTTTGAAAGATTTGAATTTTTTGAATGCTTCGTCTGTGTGTTTCATAAGTCCTAACCAAACCATCCTGGAGAAGTCGTCAATGAATAATATAAAGTATTATTCTCCTCGAGGTGACCTTGTCCTAAATGGACCACATACATCTATATGGACTAGTTCAAGAGGCCTGCTGGTTGATCCTTCCTTCTCAGGGAAGTTAGTTCTGGTTTGCTTAACAAACTGACATGATTTGCATATGGTGTTGTCTGGAATTTTGATATCTGGAAGACCACGAACTGCCTGGTATTTGCATGCTTTCCTTATTTGTGAAAATCTTAGATGCCCCAACCTCCGGTGCCATAACCAGTGTTCATCATCCTTGATCAAATAGCATTGTTGTTGTCCTTCTTCAAATATGTGTAAATTATTTGGAGTTCTTCTGCCTTTGATCACTGTTTTTCCTGTATCAAGATCACGAACACTACATCCATTTGATCGAAATATTACCTCGGTTCCTTGATCGCACATCTGACTGACACTCAGTAGATTATGCTTCAAGCCATCAACATACAAAACATTTCTAGCTTTGACCTTTTCTTTCAACTGAGCAATGCCTCTTCCTTTTATGACTGCAGGGTTATCATTTCCAAAAGAAACTTTCTTTCCCTTTTCTAAAGCACTATATGATTCAAGTTTTTCTTTATCACCTGTCATATGCTTCGAACATCCGTTGTCGATGTACCATTGATTTTCTTGTCCTTCTGCATAAAAAGCTACCCCACATCTTTCTGGTTGTGGTTCCTTTATTCTCCATGTTCTGGTATTTAAGGCTTGTTCCTTTGTCTGCCAAAACCTGCTCCTGCATTCAAAATCTTCATGACCAAAGTTATTACAGATAGAACATTCAATTTCATTTTCAAGGGCCGAAAAGTTGTTATAGGTCCTTTTCGTGATCCCAGTCATACTTCTTTGTTTTTGAGCTTCTCTAGTCATGATTGTTTTATAGGCAACACATTGAGCTGCTTTGTGGCCAAAGTTATGGCAAGAGAAACATTGGCCATTGAAGAAATTTCTGCGATTATCAAATCTACCTGCCAAATGATTGTAGTTTCTATTGTCATCCATTCTTGAGGCAAATTGAGAAGATTTTACCTGTGGCTGGTTGTAGCTTTTGTTCATCCTTAAGGTGGATTGCCCCTGATTTACCTGGTAGTCTTTGTTTATTCTTGATGTAATTCGTCCCTGTTTTACCTAGTGATCTCCATTGGGCTTTTTCTCATTCCTCCTTGCTACATCGAGATAACTCTTTGAGGTGGATGCTTGAGATGCTTCTCCATTATACCCCAGACCTATCTTGATTAGTGGAGAACGTTGTACATTGATAATCTCATCCAAAGTTTCAGATCCTTTAACAAATTTAAGATTAAGAGCCTTTGTTTTCTCAATTTCTTTTCTAAGGCCAACAATTTCACATTCTAACTTCTCAAGAAAATTTTCTTTTTCATCAAGTTGGAATTGCAGAATATCAATGATCACATTCTTTTCTTCTAAACATGTTTTGAGTCTAGAAATCTCTTCATAAAAGCCATCCACATCTATAGCATCCATGTAATCATCATCTTCAAAATCCATTAAAAGTTTATAGTTATTACCTCGTTCATATTCATCACTATTTGAAAGACCATCACTATCTTCATGAGTGTAGTAACTTTTCTTAGTTACATTCTGTTTCTTGTTCCATCTAACAGGTTCCTTCCCTTTGTCAGTTTTATCCTTATGAGGACATTTGGCAGCATAGTGACCGACTCTCCCACAAGCAAAGCATTTGAAAGGTAACTTACCTCTGAATCTTCCAGTACCCCGTTGAAGGTTTTTGAAAAAATTTGATTCTTCTTCCTCTTCTGATGCATGTCCTAACTCATAGTAGTCTCCTTTGACTGAAGCCTTGAAAGCTGCTTCTCTCCTGTCTGATGGTCCTCCTTTCCTCATTTCATAAGCAGTTAGAATCCCGTGTAGCTGCGACATGGTAAGGTTTCAAAGATGCTCCTTTTCTTCTATTGTAGAAACTTTAGATTCAAACCTAGGGGACAAGGATCTTAGAACTTTTTCAACCACAACAACCTCTTTTATTTCCTCACCCAAGTTTTTCATACAATTAACAATCTCATCTACATGAAGGAAATAGTTAGCCACACTTTCATCATTGTGCATTCTGAGATTTTCATACTGAATCCTGAGGGTTTGAAGTTTTGCTCGTTTTACCTGTTCATCTCCTTCATAGCTCAGAACAATCTTGTCCCATATTTCTTTTGCGGATTTATACTGCATAACCTTGACGAATTCTGATTGAGATAGGCATCCTAATAGGGTATTGACTGCTTTTGCATTTGTTTCATATTTCTTATTCTCAGCCAGATCTGTAGGAGTTGTTGAAGGAAAAGTGTACCCTGTATCTATGATATCCCAGACTTTTGTACCAAGTGATTGAAGATAGGCAGTAAATCTTACCTTCCAATATACGAAGTTTGTCCCATCAAAAATCGGTGGCCTGATAGATGCTTCTCTCTCGTAGTTGCTCATGATGATGGATCTTCCTCCAAGCGATCAAGCTTCTTCAGAAGGACTTGCTCTGATACCAATTGTTGGAAATAATACTGAGAGTGGGGGTGAATCAGTATTATCAAGTCAAATATTCCTTTTCTTTAAATCCAGATGATATACACTACTTCAGTTAATTAAAACTGCGTATATACGCAACTATGTATAAGTAAACCCGTGTATACAATGCAAACTTATAATTTACTTTATCTTTCACATGATGATTATTAATCTGTGTATCAGAATCAAATAACCAATAACCAGAAACAGTAAAATAGAGCAGAGGACAATCACACATAAGAACACAAGATATAAGGTGGAAACCCAATGTGGGTGAAAACCACCTGCTGCAATTCGTCTCTATATTCTTTTAATTAGAAACTTCCTTTTACAATGTACTGGTGCAGTCCTTTACCAGTACGCAGGCTGCAACCTGCAGAGAGCTACAACCCTCTCTCGTTCTCCAGCTTCTCCTGGAAGGGAGTTACAACCCCCTTAGCTCTTGTACTAGCCAAGATACTAGTACGTAGGTGCTGGCCTACTGAAGGCTACAACCTTCTCTTTCTTCTAGGGACCACGTTTCATAAATTTTCAGACTGGATCCATGAACATCAAAGATTTCTGCTTCAACCAATCTCCTTTTCACCGAACAAAACTGAATCACAATAAACACTTCTCTGATGGCTGT
Organism: Pinus tabuliformis; assembly: GCA_031772625.1. NCBI lineage: Eukaryota > Viridiplantae > Streptophyta > Pinopsida > Pinales > Pinaceae > Pinus > Pinus tabuliformis. The sequence goes on along the minus strand of CM062804.1, from coordinate 302,435,813 downwards.
ACCCAGAACACAGTGACAGTAACCATATACCAAATTCTGAACCCAGAACACTACAGCAACAAACAGAGGCAGCTAGATCACAATAAAATACATATACGCTACTTAAACAACATGAAACCTTCATGCATACGCTCCTGTGTGTGGAGCAACCTGCGTATATGCAGTTTGCCTTTACTGAACCTGCGTGTATACGCGCCTTCGCTTCACTGAACCTGCGTACAGATCTATAAAGGATAATTCACTCTTTCAAACTGTCAATACTTAATTAACCTAGATTGTCAGATTTATACATAAAGTGTGCGCCTCACAGAACAAATCAAAATCATACAAAGATACTATCATTCAAGCCTTAAAGATTATGACCCATCAATAGATCTTATCCTTCTTTATGCGCTTATGTTCGTCCTTCATTCAGATCCATATCTGCACCATAACCCCAATCACAAAAGTTTCAGATCTAGCACATGTTAGATATTCAATTGATTCCAAAGATACTTTGCCAAATGATCTCCTTCCTCTTTTATAGTCTTAGGCCTTTCTCAATACCACGGTCCAAAACCATAATAACACAATACCATGGGCCCAATACTTTGGGATCAACCCTTCTAACGAGATACCATGGTCCAAACCATAGGTTCAAATACCAAGGACTAACTACCACGAACCAAAGGTAAGTTTTCAAACATATACACGCTTTTCTTTGCATGAAAGTGCGTGTATACACATACGCGCCTTCGAAATGTCTAACCCGCGTGTATACGCGACTTTGTCTAGATGAACCTGCGTATATGACTTTTTCTTCATTCTGGAAGCCTGAACTGAGATCTGTCACCAGATAGAGTTGCCATCAAGGACAACACCTGTGCCATAATGCCAACACCTTTTTACAAATTATATGCATTAATTTATGCAAGGCCATCCCCTCTACCTATCCTATGATTTATTGTGACAACAAATGAATAAAGGACAATTGACAGATCTTTGTTGACAAGATCCCCTACTTGTAAATTGTACTTTGTTTGCCTATTCTCACAATCAATCATAGGCTGGGTAGACGGGATGGCCTACAAGAAATTCATGCATATAATATGTAGAAGTGGTCATCTATGGGATGGTATAAATTGAATAGAAATGGTAATTTTTCATTTGTCGGGTCATTTTGAGATGGTGATGAAAGACCAATGCTAGCCCATTCGAGGTTATAATCATTGATGGGCAATGTACGGAGGACAATTCACACATCCAATCATGGACATTACACTCATATGTACTTAAAGTTTCATCATAATCACAAACTATTGTGAGTTGATAACTAATATGTTAGAATTTTGTTAGACTAATATAGATTATAAAATGCAACCATTATATATATTAGTTACAATAAATATAATAGAAAATATAGCATCCATTCCAACATTTTCGACTAGTGCATGAGGTAAAGAAAACTCTAATGCTATTTTTATTAATGAATAATAACAAAAAATATCAATTTAACATTTTTTTCTTGCTACAGTTGATGGTCCACCCCTCTTGCAATAGCCTCGACAATGTCATGAGTACATGACCAGGCTATAAAAAATAAAGAAAACAGAAAAATAAATTATTGTACTAGTTATATCATTAAAAGCATCACATACCATATTATGAAAACATATTTTTGATGACAATTATTTTTTAGATGAAGTATTTTGTGTCTATGATTAATGAATGAATGTTATATGTTAATGCATAATTGTTATATGTCTCTTTATGTACATGACCTTGTTTCATATTATATAAATATCTTTTTTATGATAACATTTATTGAGATCAAATATTTTGTGGATTTACGAATGAATGTTTTCTATTTGTTTTTTTATGTATATAAATGTCTTTCTTTCAACTATTTCCTATATAGTAGATATATTGGGTACTAGGGAATTGAGAGTGATGTGATGGGGGGAGGAGCCATGAGAGATTCCACCTTCATGTGGTTGGCCTTGTTCAGTAGAGAATAGATTAGGATTTGGATCATCTTGGGAAAAACACCCTCAATCCAATAGAGAAACAACAAATTCAATCTTGACTTCACTGTTGCTTCATCGAGTGGAGGGAGGTTTGCTCCAAAATTAAACTAATCCAACAATTATTCTTGAAACTAAGAGGAGATGATTCGGGTATTCATGCATGCAAGTCCTTTTAATTATTATTTATTCATGCAATTAAATTTAATATTTAGTCAAATTTAATCTAAGCTTGCCTCATTAGTCTCATGAATATGTGCAGGAAAACTAGTTTCAATTTGGATGTTGAAGTGGAACAACTACATGAAGAAATTAGCTCAAAATGTTAAGGGTTTATGAGACAACAAAATATGTTTGATAATTGTGTTGTATGTCTTGGTCGAGTGGGAGTTACATAAAAGTTTATAAGAAATAACAAACTTTTACATGAAAAAAATTGTGTAGTATTTGTTTTTCTTTGACAATTGTGTTTGTCGTTGAGTGAAAGACCATAAACTATCATTTTTCATGTAAGGAAGTAGGGGAAATTCTCACTCTATTAATTGGCCATAATGCAATGGTATGATTTTTCTTCTATTTTATTAATTATTAATCGCATCTATCTTCTCATCCTTCCTTTGTTTTGTAGGTACTTTATTCGTATATGGATTTGAAATATTAACTACAGCTGGAGTCATATACATGAAAAAAACTCATCAAAGTACTGCTCAAATTTAGCCCACCAAGCGCTTGGCTACCAGGTGCATGATTTAGTTTTGTGTCGCATTTGATTTCAAACAATTTTTTCTTTCTTCATTGCAAATCTTCCATGAACATAGATGTTGAGAAAAACTAGGACAAGTAGAATTAGTGTTTCTTTTATAGTTTTTTCTCTTGTTAAATTGAATTTTCTTGTGATATAATGTTAGTTCATCATCATCATTATTATTGTGTGTTCATCAAACAGTGTAAACTTTGAAACGGGAACTGATATTGTTACCCGTTTCGTAGAGATAGCAAAAAAGTGACCTGATTTTGAAAATGGGTGATGCAGAACACACATGTTTTTTCTGGAGCATAGTTTTTGGCACTTTAAATTTTTTTATGTACATTACGTTTTAGAATGGTAGTGATTTTCATGTTGATTTAAAAAAGTGGGTATTCTGCATCACACCCTTTTTTTAAAAGACTTGTTTTTTGGCTTTAAATTTTCTAATGTATAAAATGTAAATAATTATTTTGTAAATTTGATAATTTTTGAAGTGGTCGTTTTCTTCATATTTTCTTGTTTTTTATTTTAATTTTAATTTTTTTTGTAGTGAGGTTTTTTGGTTTTGCATTTTTAAATTAGAAAGTCGATATTTTGAATTTTCGATATTCTACATATTTATACATCCTTAATTAATTTTTCAATCCACATGAAATAATTGTTTCTAAAAAAAATATTTTTTAACAATGGACATAAAAATAACCATTTTTAACATAAATATAACTAAAAAACTACACGTTTTGATAATTTTTTGTTAGAATTGACGTGTCAAAATCACAATTTTTATATGAAAAATTTAACTAAAAATGGATAGATAATAGTGTTTTTTTTTTTTTTTTTTTTTTTTTTTTTATGAATTTCATGTCAAAAAAATTATAATAATCACTTTTTTTTTTCAAAAAATAATGATTAACTTAAAAATCAATGCGAAAATCACATATTACAAATATTGAACGCATAACAACCCTAATTGAGTGTTTATTCTTCTCATAAAATGTCAAAGTCAAATCATTGCAAAGTTTGATTTCCAAGCATAACTTAAATTTAATCAACAATGTCACGTAATCCAAACTCTTCATCCTCTAGAGTTTCATCATTGTCATCTTCCACAATATTTTCTGTTTCCTTTTGCTCATTTTCCTCTTCTAATGGATCTTTGATGTCTGCGAATCTCCCAATGTATGTCTTTCCAAACATTCCATGTAATGGTGGTTGGGGTTCCTTTGTTTTTTTTGCCACACGTGATTCACTAAAGTCCTCTTTCTTTAACCCAATTTCTTGCATTGCATCTGGAAGAAATTGAAGAGCATTAATTCTTTGCTGAATGAAATTGCACTGTACTGGATCTTTTTCAATTGCAATGCAATTTCTTATTTTTCGAAGGCAACATACTAGTGTTGTACCTAATTATCAAGCACAAAAGAAATAATGAACTAAATTAGTACAATGACATATTAATTAAAAAATAACGTATTGAAATTCAATTCCATATAATAAAACTTACATGAGCCAGAAAATAAATCCAAAACCCAATCTCCTTCATTTGAACATATGTCTATAAAATAGTTAATCAATAATTGTGGTTTTTGATAAATGTTAACTATCTCTCCTTCTGCTTCTTTGTTTTCATATGTTAGTTTTCTCACAATAGCATCATAAGTCAGTATTTGGCTATGACTCTTTTTGTCTACCCGATTAAAAATCATAGACATATGGCTATCATCTTTTGCCCAACTATCAATATGAATGAACTCACAATCATTTATAAATTGTTGATCTTCATTGTTAAGAAGATTTGACTTTTGCCTGTAACATGAAATAGTAAAAGTTCAATTAACTTGTACATAAATAAAATTTTCAACATTAATCAAATATACATTTTAAACGTCTTACCATGTAAGCTGCATCCTTGAATTTGTTACCCCTTGAAGCTTGACAATATCATTGCCAATTGTGTGTCTAAATGAAATGTCACAAATCTCCATAATGGTGATGACGTGACTTCTACAAATCCTGCAACCACTTTACTAAGAGCTTGATAAGTATAAGGGTCACTATCATAGTCAATGTTTGGAATATTGAAACCATGGGGAATATCTGCAATGACTAGGGCATAATCCCTTTTAGGTATGAGTTTAGCAATGTCTTCACAGTCGCCTTGTATTACTTGATATTGAATAGTGTCTAGCCCATTCCAAATGAAATGATTAAGAGTTGGATCAATTTGAACATTATTAATACGTTGCTTCCTCAGTCTTTCGATCTTTATTTTTCAATAAAGGTTTTGAAACTATTTGGCGCTCCATTATCATCCTTCTTCATCTTTTATAAAATAAACAAATATATGTGTAAGTTATAAATTAAAAATAGTACACAGGTGAATAAAAATGAATGTATAAATCAAGATACCTTTTTAAATGTAAGATAAAAATCTTTTAATGTTGATGTAGAACTTGAATCTGGATAGTTGCATACAACATCATCCCAACTATCTTCATTCAACAATCTAACCATTTGTTCTTGAATTTTCATGTAAACTTTGTGACTGCATAGATAAAGTAACAAAAAGTTAATATAATGATATGTATAACAAATACTACCAAGAACAACATGTTTTATTTAAAATATAATTATAATCTAGAAATAAATAAAAATAATTCAACAAACTTACTTTTGAAATTCTTCAGACATTTCCTCCAAGGATAATTCCCCTGACCTCACACGATATAATATTGTTTTGACAATTTTTTCACCTTTCACTCCTTGCATCGTCCTCCAAGGTGTGATAGTCATATCGTCTGGAAACTGCTTCATTTCAGGAGCTGATTTATTGTTGCTACATATCAATGGCTTAGACTTTTTAACCCTTTGGTTTTTAATGGCAATGTCTTCCCACATGCTAAAAATCTCATCAATCAACTTCCAAACATCTCCAGTTATAAATGCCAATTGGAAAATGTTATCAACACCTCTGAATAAATCACTATTTTTGTTGCCTTTTCCACCTTTTGAATTGGTTTTCTCTTCAATTTGATAGCCTATTTCATAAAACATTCCTTTTGGAAATCTGCAGTAACATTTATCCTATCCCCACCACATTTTTCTTCAAATTCACTATGAATAAATCTAACCCTTTGGATGAAAGTCATAGACATCCTATATTCATTATCTGAATTATGATCTCATGCCTCTAACTTTGCTTCTGTATATGATAAATCAACGTAAATGATACATTTCATTGTTTCAAAACGTGGGTTATTAGGATATTCCTCCATCAATTGTCTTTGAGCTTCTATAGAATGGTTCCCCCCAAGCACATAATAATTGTATTCAAAACATTTTGACTTATCAAATGCTTCTTTGTTGGGAACTTGAAGTGGATCAACAAGAAGCACATAAATAACCACATGAGCATATGGATTGTACCTCATCAATGTCTTCAAGTTGTGAACATGCAGATGATGTGGCTTTCTAACTTGATATTGACATTGTCCTTCAATTGCCTTATAGGTTTGCCTGACATTAAGTTGAAATGTAAGACCACCATCAATTAAGTTTCTCTTTGTCAAATTCTCTCGAATGGAATTTTGTTTTTTTTTATAATGCCATCCTCTAAATCAGCTCCTGGTGTAATGATTTCTCTACTTTCTTTTGAACTTAGGTTCTTGACTGTTGGTAATGACTGCTTCAAAATATTCAACTTTACTTTTCTTCGTCCTAGCATTCCCAACAAATTTATTCTTGGGCATTGTAACTTTTGGTCTTTTACCGCTCTTCTCAGTTCCAATGTCATCTTCAGTAATGGCAACATATGCTTCACTGTCAGTTTCAACTTCATCGTCCTCAAAAGTAACTTGTTTACCCTTGCTAGATTTATCCACCAGAGGCCTTTTTTTTCTGATTCTTTGGATGTAGTTTTGTAGCATCATCAATTACTACATTTTGCTTGTTTTCCATATCTTCTTCTGACACTGAGTAAAAACTGCTGACAACTTTCATGATATCATGCTCTATGAAATAAATTCCTCCCAACCTAATTGAATAACTTTCAACAAAATTCTGCCAAACAAAATATCATATGTCAATAAAAAACAAAGTTAAAAAAATATAGCGAGACACTTTCAAGAATGCAAAATACAAATATAAATAACAATACTTACGATATTTTGTATCATCTCATTTACAATTTGTTTACACAAATTTGCAGATACCTCTCTCGTGTCATACAATGAATATGATAGTCGGTATTTAATCCTTTCATGTGACTTGGGAGCTTTGTAAGTATGTAAACAACTTCAATGTCCAGTACCGAATACATATCTATGACTCTTCCCATCACCTCAAAAATTCCATTATCATTCGGTATATCAATATATAGATATATATTCACATTTGTGCTTTCTCTTTCTTTCACATACCTGATTCTTGATGGAAATTTCACCTCTTTTGAATTCTTCCAGTCTGAAATCATCTTCTTATCACTTGAGGCACTTGAAAGATTTGTAGCCATGAGCTTAGGTGGAGTTTTTTCACCAATGTTTCTTGAAGATGCACCTTTAAAAGTCTTTGGTCCAGAAAGATTCACAGAAATTTTATTTGATGCCATTTTCCTGAAAGATAGAAACACATAAATCAGTAAATAACAAAAACATATTAACTTAAATTAATAACGAAAATATATCATAAATTTTTTATTTGTATAATCAAAATCGCCTAGCAACCCCTAACGAGCGGGCAGGCGGGTTGGCGCCAGGCGGGTTGGTGCCAGGCGGGTCGGTGGGCAGGCGGTAGGTCGGGTGAGGGACGGTGGGGCGAGGTGGGCAGCTGGACGGGTGAGGGCGGGCGGGGTCGGCGGGCGAGACAGGTGGGTGTGGATGAGAGGGGTGTGCGAGTGTGGACGGGCGGGCGGTGGGTGGGGGCGAGCGTGGGGGGGGGGGGCAAGGTGGGCCGACCCACAACCTCCCCATCCTCACCCGCACCTGGCCCCCTTGACCCGCCAACCTCCCAATCCCCACCCACACCCGGCCCCCTTCCACCCCCACGCGCCCACGCCGACCCTCTTCCCTCACACCCACCCGCCTCTCCCCCACCCCTCTCGCCCCCCCTCACACACTCCCTCACCCCCTCACACAAACCCGCCTCTCCCCCACCCCTCTCGCCCCCCCACCTACTCGACCCCTCCCACACCCCCTCACACACTAGGCACTCCAGTGCACCCTCCCCCACCCGACATCCCCACACAACCCCACCCATGGCCTCCACCTCCCTGCCCACCATTCCACCTACCCTCGCCCACCTGACATCCCCACACAGCCCTGCCCACGACCTCCACCTCCCTGCCCACCCTTCCACCTGCCCTCGCCCTCCCTTGTCCTCCCCTTCGCTGCCCGCACCCTCACCCACACGCCCTCCTCGCCCACGCCTGCCAACGCCGGCCCCCTCACCTGTACGCCCTCCGCCCATCCTTCCACCCGCCCACACCCTCCCCCGCCCCCCCCGCACATTCTAAAAGGGTATGCATTAACATTCTAATGTAAAAAAAGTAAATCATGAATAAAACATTCCAAAATTAATTATGTATATATTATATGAAAGTAGTGAAATTAATAAAATTTTTACATTTTATTATTTTTTTAGTCGAAACCTTTATAGATCTATCTTGATTCTATATCTAATAAAAATGTAGAAGAATAAAAAATCATGTAAACATTTTTTAAACTTTACGCTCAAAATGATATTTACATCTTGATATCTACTAAACCCAAAAATCTAATATTTTCAAATTTAAAACAATTTATTTTAATATTTCATTTAATATATGTCTGATTTTTTTAATAAGTACAAAAAAAAATATATGTAATGAATAAAAAAAATTGAAAATAAAAAAATATTTGACCGAAAGTAATTATAATATACCGCCAAAGATTTTAAATAAAAAATATATCATCCAGTCAGACACGAAACAAAATGAACCGTGCACATTAAAAATATTTGAAAACTTAACCATGAAAGAAGTGAATAAAATTGTTTGTAAACAGAAGGTGTATAACAGAAGTTTCCATTAATTCAAAATGAGTAACAACCATCGTGAGTGACAACCCTCCACCGCCCTCCCCTTCACCCTCCGCCCCCTCACCCGCACGCCCTCACCCCCACCCACCCTCTCACCCACACTCCCCCTTCCTCCCCCTCACCCGGCCGCCCCGCACCCCCCCCTCCGCGCCTTCCCCCTCACCCACGCTCCCCTGCCCTCCCCCTCACCGGGCTCCCTCCCCCTGCCTCACACTCCCCCCCCGCTTCCCCTCCCCCTGCCCCTCCCTCACCCCCCCCGGCACCCCTCACCCACCTCCCCCACCTCGCACACTCTCCCCTCCCCCTTCCCCCCCACGCCCTCCCCCTCACCCACGCCCCCCCCTGCGCCACCCCCCAGCGCCCTCCCCCCTACCCACGCTCCCCGCGCCCCTGCCCACCCCCGCTCCTCCCCTCCCCCCCTCACCCACGCTCCCCCCTACCACCCCCCCCACACCCCGCACCCTCCGCCCCCTCCCTCCCCCCCATCCCTCACACCCCCTTCCCCTCGCCCTCCCCCTCACCCACGCTCCCCCCTGCCCCCCCCCCTCCCCCCCATACCTCCCACCTCCTCCCCCCCTGCGCCCCTTCCCCTCGCTCATCCCCCCGCACCCCCTCCCCTCCCTCATCCCCCGCGCTGCCTCCCCCTCCCCCTCCCCTCCCTCCCCCACCCCCACCCCCTCCTCCTCCCCGCCCTCCCTCCCTCCCGCGGCCGGTGCCACCCCGGCGGCCCGCCCCCCCCACTCGACTGGCGGCCCGGCGATTCCCCCGGCGACCGGTAGGGCAAGGGGGCGGGTTGTCGGGGTGGCGCCGGCCCGCACCCCCGCCCAACCAGCAGCTGAGCGATTCCGGCCACCAGTCGGGTGGGGTTGCGAGCAGCCGAGGTGGCACGGCCGAGAATCACCCGACCGAGGGTGGGCCGCCGGGGTGGCACGGCCGAGAATCGCCCGACTGGGGGCGGGAGGCCGCGCCAGCGCCACCCTGGCGCCCCGCCCGACTGGGGGTGGGAGGCCGCGCCAGCGCCACCCTGGCGCCCCGCCCGACCGGCGACCGGGCGATTCCCGGAATCGCCCAGCTGCCTGTCAGGTGGGGGGTTGGGCTGCTAGGGTGGCGTCGGCCTCGAGCCAACTACGGGAGGGAGGGGGTGGGGGAGAGGGCGGGGGGGATAAGGGAGGGGAGGGGGCAGGTGGGAGGGATGAGGGAGGGGACGAGCGGGGGAGGGTGGGGGCGGAGGGCACGGGGGAGGGGGGCAGGGGGGAGCGGGCGGGGTGGGGGGTGGGGGTGGAGGAGGGGGGTGAGGGGCGCGGGGGGGGAGGGTGCGGGGGGGAATGGGGGGAGGGGGCGCGTGGGTGAGGGGGGGCGGGGGAAGGGGTAGGGCGCATAGTGGGGGGGAGGGGGGGTGCGTGGGGTGGGAGGGCAGGTGAGGGGGGAAGGGGAGGTGGAGGGGGTGGTGAGGGAGGGGGCGCGGGAGAGGGGGAGGTGGCGGAGGAGAGGGGAAGGTAGAGGGCGCGCGGGGGAGGGCATGAGGGGTAGGGCATGCAGGTGAGGGGGTGGGGAGGGTAGGTTAGGAGGACACGTGGGTGGGAAGGAGGTGAAGGGGAGGGCGTGTGGAGGGTGAGTGAGGGGGAGAGCGGGCGGGTCAGGTGGTGGGGAGAGCGTGGGTGGGGAGGGTGCATGAGGGGGAGGGCGTGCGGGTGAGGGGGCATGGGTGGGAGGATCGATGCGGGGTGCGGTTGGGTGGGTGTGGGGGGATGAGGGTGACGGGGAGGGCGAGTGGGTGTGGGTGAGGGGATAGGGGCGACGTGGGCGCATGGAGGTGGAAGGGGGTGGTGCGCGTGGGGATGGGAGAGTTAGCGAATCATGTGGGGATGTGGGGGTGAGGGATCTGGGGGGTTGGTGGTAGGGGATGAGGTGGCGGAATGTGGAGGGGGGGTTAAAGGGGCAGGGGTGCGGGGTGTGGGTGAAGGGAGTGAGGGTGTCAGGGGGGGTTGGAGATAGGGGGCGAGTCGAGTTGCGACGCCCACCCTGGCAGCTCGCCCACCCGCCACGGGGGTTGGGCGATTCTGAGAATCGCCCAACCTCGTGACAGGCGGGCGAGCTGCCGGGCCGGCCCCACACCCCCTACCGCCCTCCCCCCCACACCCTCACACCCCGCCCGCTCGCCTGACCTCCCCACCCACCCTGCGACACCACGACGGCCCACCCACGGCTATTGGGCGATTGAGTTTGATCGGGCCCACCATGCTCACGACGGACATAATTGTTATTTTGGCTCAGAAAAATTATTAATTTAAAAAAAATAAAAAATAAAAATCTTTTTCATTAAACTAATTTAATAAGAAAATTTTCAAGGAAAAAAATTTAACTTACCTTTCAATTGCGAGAATTCTTCGTTGAATATGTTGTTGATAGCAATGTAGCTGCTCCACAAATTCTCGAGTCTTTCAACGATTTTCAGAAACCCTGGATGTGATGTGAGTAATAGTGATAATGAAATTTTGATATATAAGTGAAATTACAGAGATTTTTTACCGTACGGTTAATGTGGGATAATTTGTTTTAAAATATTATAAAACAAATATTGTAGAATTGTTTTACAACGGGTTGAATGTGGGATTAATTTGTTTTACAATATATTATAAAAATTTAAAATAAAAAATCAATTGTTTAGTAAATATTATATACTTTAACTATTAAAATAATTAATGTAGAAGTTGTAGTTTACAATTTTAATTCTAATTATTTATTTCATAAAAGAATTTAATTTACATTTTTCAATAAATTGTAGAATAAAATAATGAACGTAAATAAATCTAACAAACTTTTTGGAAAGAAATATTTTTGCGGAAATTTTTTGAGGGAAATATTTTCGCGAAAAATTTTAGAGGGAAATATTTTCGTGAAACTTTTTGGAGGGAAAATTTCATTCTTTAAGCTATATAATATCTTTAGGAGACTCTCCATTTGTATCATTCAACATCTTCTATTTGAAAGGGATGGATTGTTCTGATAGTGAAGTTTCGATTTATACACCATCAACATCTTCATTGCGTAACAACTCTATTCATATTGATGAATATAGCGGGAATTCTTCCACTATGAATAGAAAGTCAATTCTTCCACTTAGTCCTAATTCTAAGGACTATGAGAGCAGAACTGATGAAAAAGGGGATGAAGAATTTCAAATAAATAAAGAGTCACAGATTCCACTTAGTCCTACTTCTAAGGACTATGAAAGCAGTAGTGATGAAGAGCATGATGGTGAAGTTCAAAAGAATGGAGTGTCATGATGTCCACTTAGTCCTAATTTTGAGGACTATGAGAGCAGCAGTTTTAAAAAGCATGATGGTGAAGTTCAAAAGAATGGAGTGTCACGGTGTCCACTTAGTCCTAATTCTGAGGACTATGAGAGCAGCAGTTTTGAAAAGCATGATGGCGAATTTCAAAAGAATGGAGTGTCACGGTGTCCACTTAGTCCTAATTCTAAGGACTATGAGAGCAGCAGTGTTGAAGAGTGTGATAACGAATTTCAAAAGAATGGAGTGTCAAAGTGTCCACTTAGTCCTAATTCTAAAGACTATGAGAGCAGTAGTGATGAAGAACAGGATGATGAATTTCAAAAGTATGGAGTGTCACGATGTCTAGTTAGTCCTAATTCTAAGGACTGCGAGAGAAGCAGTGATGAAGAGCGGAATGATGAATTTCAAAAGATTGGAGTGTCACGGTGTCCACTTAGTCCTAATTCTAAGGACTATGAGAGCAACAGTTATGAAGAGCGTGATGATGAATTTCAAAAGAATGGAGTGTCACTGTGTCCTCTTAGTCCTAATTCTAAGGACTATGAGAGAAACAGTGATGAAGGACAAGATGATGCACTTAGTCCTAATTCTAATGAGTATAAAGGTAGCAATGACAAAGGACAGGATGTAGCATCTTCAATAAGTAAACAGTCACATTTTCGACGTAGTCCTAATTCTATGGACTATGAGAATAGCACTGACAATGCACATGAGGAAGAATATCCATTAAACATCGAGTCAGATTTTCCATTCAGTCTGAATTCTAAGGACTACGACAGTAGCACTGAAGAAGGGGAATATGAAGAATATCCTCCAAGTCAATATTTGAAAAGCAGAGCTGATCATAGTGTGGATAATATTCCTCTTAATGATGATGAAAATCCCTATACAAATGATGATCCAATGATGGAGATGTTGCCAAGAAATATTGTATCGAGGAGTAGGATCAGACCTTTTCATATCAATGCAGGTTGTTCTAGTTATACAAGGGGTAGAGCAGAATATCTGATGAGAAGAATTTCTATCAGCGCTCTCATTTCAAGTGAATGTTGCCAAAAATATTGCTTGAAACATATGGATTTCAAATTTGCATTAGAAAGCAGGAAGAGATATTTGTCAATGAATAAAAGCATGCAAAATTCATATTTAGTTGGGTGAATGCAATCTACATTGTCAGGTTATGATTATCATATTAGGACTTTATTTATCTGTAGAAAAGCTTTCAAAATGTTTCATTCGATTGGGAATTTTCGTCTCTCGAGAATTCAAGAAAATTTGGAAAAGGAACCTACATTTTATTCAGAAATACGTCATAGAAGACAGTTTGGGCCATTATCAAATACTGCAATGTCATGGATGAAAGATTTCTTTTCAAAGCATGGAGAGTGTATGCCAAATAGAGAGACAATACATATTCCAAATAATTTTTCAAGACGAGAAATCTACAACTTATACAAAGAATATGCAGAAGGTGCTGAGGCACATGGCCGGTTTATTACATATCAATATTTTGTGAAAGTATGGAAGAAAGAATTCAACAATGTTCATATTCCTAAGAAGACAAGGATGAGGATTTGCAGTACATGTGCTTCTCTTAAATAAAAAAGGGAAAAATGTGAAGGGTCAGAAAGAGGTAAGCATTCATAACTTTAACTTTTAAAATTGTATAGTCATCAACTATGAAAACATATTTCTTAATGAATTTCTTTTATGTTGTGTAAATTTAATTGTCAAAGAACTTCAGGATCATCGCAAACAACAAACAAACGAAAGGAAGAAGTTGTACAAGCATCGAAAGAAGTGTTATGATAATCCAAATAAATATTTGGGTTTGATAATTGATGGTATGGACTAAAAGAAAACACTTTTACCACATTTTGTTCACACACCCAAAAAGTTACAGGAGGAAAATTTTATTCAGTTTAACTTGGTCGGTTGTATGGTCTTCAATGGGAAAATGTTGCCAAGGGTGTACTTCACAACTCCAAGTATTCATAATGATGCAAATCTGACCATAACCATAATTCATGATGTGATTTCTCATTGGTCTGGAAATGTTCCTGAAGTTTGTATCTACAATTGGACAACACTTGCCGTGAAAACAAAAATCAGATTGTTTTTGGATATCTAAACATGCTTGTTGAATTGAGAATTTTTCAAAAGGTAAAGGTTGGTTTCCTTCTTGTTGGGCACACTCATGACCATATTGATCAGATGTTCAGTCGTTTTTCAGTCACATTGAGGAGGAAGGAACTTGGGAGCTTGCCATCACTAATTGAATGTATTAAGAAATCATACATGCCAGAGCCTACTTTTGATGTGTTGGAAGAAACTGTTGACATGCGAAGGTTTATTCTGGGATCATATGGTGAGGGGAAATACATTGAACAACTTAATGACATTAGCTTCCAACATCAATTTTGTATCAAAAAAATTGATGGGAAAAAACTAATATGGGGCAAGAAGTATTCAGCTACTGCAGAATGGGCACCGTCATCAGGTTTGCAATTTTTGAAGTTCATTCCAGATCATCCAATATTTGCATCAAAAATATTGTTATTACAATTAGTTGGTGAAGTTCAGAATGCACGCAGACAGAATAGAGATATAAATTATTCTGATTGCCTGGAAGAAATTAAAAAATGTACTAGATATACATATGAGTACTTTGACATTGCTGATTCAGTTTGGTGGGAGTCATTTGTCAATAATCAAAGTGATATAATTTCAACAACAACAAATGAAGATATACCTTTGAAAAATCCATTTATTTGGCCACAAAATGTGTCAAATGAACATGAGGAAATAAACATTGTTGAACAGCAACAATCTCAAGGTATTATTAATTCTTCACAGGCAGCGGAAAGAGAGATGTATATTGCTTCTAGAAGATCTCGTGAACAACATGAAGTCATGGAAGACCTTTACAGGGGTTCAGTACAGGATATTAAGGAGGGTTGCATGATTGCAGTGCTAGCAAATGGAGATCCCAATGGCTATCCATTCTGGGTTGCTAAAGTTATAAAGATCTTTACAGAAAATGAGGATGTTACAAGTGTTGAAGTACATTGGTATGCCACAAATACACACCCATTCAATGGTGTGTATAAGCCAAAGATGGTAATTGACAAAAAAAATGGCGGAAAGAGAAAAAGAAAGGGTACAAATATAAATCGCCACCGCACAGACATATTAAAATTGGAGGATGTTGACATACTTGTTTATGACTTCAATTTAACAAAGAGAGGAACTCTTCGCTTCAAGACGATAGAGATTCTAAAAAGGTTGTTACCAGAAGGAAAAGTGTTGAGATGGGAGTCTGCTGAAACGAGTCGTAGATCTAGAAGAATTTTGAAACCTGAAATGTTGGGAATTCATGTGGACTCAGATGGGGCACTAGTTGATGAAAGAGAAGAATATGGAACATCTTCGTCAGCATCCAGTCACTCATCTGAATATGTGAATTCTGATGGTGTGCAAGAAAATATGAGTGATTTTGAATAATTGTTTAAGACAGTTTATATAAATGATGTATGCATCGTATCTTCAAATAAAATTAATGATTTCCATATGGTGTTAAATGAGAAGTTATGAGGCATCTTTATGTTGTTGGATTATATGTCTTAATTATGATAAATTTTATTGTTTAAAATATCTACAATGCAATATTAAATTAGAGATATAATGTATGTTTTATTCAATATACAAATAATGACTTTTGAATTCATTTAGTAATGTAATTTGTTCATAATGTCATGGTTTTTTAATTTTGTAGTTGAAAAAATTTCAATTTCTTTTGTATCTAGCATGTTATGGTTGAAAACATGTTGAATTTATACTTAGGAAAGAAAAATGATATTCTACCAAAAACATTAATGTGTTTTTTCCCTCATAAACAACTTTGTTTGGCACATAAAAATTTGGTTTTACTAGCATTTTTTTAAAATTTTGAAAATTGACCCTAAAAAAAAATCATTGTTCCAGTATCATCACTTTCGTTTTGAAGCTGTATTTTGCACGAAAATTTCACAGTAAATTTCGTAGTCACTGCCATTTTTAAAACATGTTCAAACTTGATGCCTGAAAAATAAAAACATTGTTCCAGTATACACACTTTTAGTTTTTAGCACTGTTTTTGATGTTTTTTCGGGGTTTTTTGGCCAGAGTTCCTGTTTTGAGTTTATAGTTCCCGTTTCAAAGTTTACATTGTTATCATCAAGACAATGTGTTGTAGGGAAAAGTATCCGATTCGGATGACCCTATCCCACTCTAAGGGTGATAGTACCTCAGCAACAACTGTAAAGGAAACTACTAAAGGTTTACTTCTTTATGAAAGCAAAAGAGAATGAAAGAATGCACTAACCGTTGCCTTGCGCTTAATGTCGAATCCAAACTCTTCTCTATGGCTGCTTGCTCCCAGCTCCTTGCTCTATTGCTGGCCCAGCTACAATGAGATCCTGCAAAATAGCAAAGAAGGAAACTACAAGCAACATGCAATCATAACTGATTCAAGGATTAGTGTAAATCAAATATACAATTATCACAATATATCATTGAAACAAGAGCATATAGAAGAACCTCAATAGCTTTTATTAATGAAGAAGTAAAGTTCTGAGAGAGTTACAACCATTGAAGGCCCCAATCCAGCAACACCTCCCAGCAGAAAGAATTTCTCCTCTTCACCTCCCTCAAGCAATCACCCAATAGCTCTATAGTGAAACCAACAGCATAGCATTACTTTGCACAAAATTCCAGCCTCCTGAGCTCATAGGAGAGAGCTCAATATATAGATGAATTGAGAAAGGATGAGTCAGCTTGCAACTGATGTGTAGCTGCCTTGTGTCCTCTCTCTCTTCAGTTGATCTTCAGTTCTTGAGTCCACTTGGAGAACTTTGCTTCCACTTGGAGAAACAGAGCCTCTGACTCATCACAAGGCGAAATCCCTGATCCAAGTGTCATTTTTGGAGCAATGACTCAGTGTGCCACTTGTCCAATCTCGCTCAACGCAGGTGGCCTTTGTTCTACCTGCTTTGCAACGCAGGTACACCATGGAGGAGTTGTGTTTCAGCGCAGAAGCCTAGTGGAGCACCTGCTTTGATTTCAGGATTGCTTGTTTTTGAGTGTTTTCAGGTGGAGAACTGATCTGAGAGCTGTTGGTTTGCTGACCTTGTTCCTCTAGGGGTAGGAACATCATGTTTAGGGAACTTTGGATCCCTTGGATTATTGACAATTCATGCCTGTTGCTGTAAGGCACAAAATTGTCTATAACAGATGCCCCCTAAAGTATGAGGTCGTTTATCGGGTGAAATGCTTTATTGAGAGGATCCGAAGTTCATTCAATCTGCTGAGAAGTGTCCTGTAATAAGATACAATACAATACATTATTTTTCATACATTTTCATGATCTAGCTGAGGCGGACATTCCCATGCTCAGCTTTATAAATACATTTTGGTACATAGAACAGACGATCGTCTGATTGTAGACCGATAATTCTCTGCTGAAATTATCATCCTTTGAGAAGGATGATCATCTGCTGTAATGATGTACATATCAAATGTCTTTATGTCCTGAATATATATCGCAGCCCGGATGGATGAAACTAGATCCGGGGTCTTCAATCTCTTCCGATCTTCACTCGATGTACAAGTCGATCCATGTGAGAATTTCTTGAAGTCGAACATGGAAAGACATCGCTTGATTACCGGTCAATGATGTAAACCGTTAACAAGCGCGAGAGGAATCACCAATAAGGATGATGACCCTCAAGGTACGGCAGTACAATTCACATGGTGGGAATAAAGGACTTGGCGTCGACCACCATGCAAAATCTTCTGGTCGAAGGTCATTGATGTATACCTGTCGCCGGAAGTGAGAAACTTGCCATTGAGGCATGCAAGCTTCAAAGTACTGAAGGGGTTGTTCCTAGATCAACTCCTTGGATAATGAGCTGATGTCGACAAGGAGCGATCCGTCAAAGGAGGGCCTTAATGAATCCCACATCAGTGACACGGAACGGAGCTAGTGATTGTGATGAGGTGAAAACAAACTGTGATGTATGATTCAGGGCGGCGGTCATGAAATGGATGAAGGACAATGTATGGCAGTGGCTGCGACACGGTTGACTCTTTGCAGAACAACATCTCTTGAACATATAACGACACTGATGTGATGGATTGGTAGCATTACCCCAAAATGTGGATGGTGTGGCGAGGACCATGGTTATGAGACCGGTGAATGAAACAACCCAACCCGATGTGATACGGAGGACAAAGTGTCATGTTCAAGAGCGACTTGCTACCATTAAAGCTGTGAGGTTCTCCCAATTTTTCCCCAGTCATTGCTGACCAGTACCTCTTTATTTTTGTCAAGCTTGAGGAGGATAACATATGCTTGTTCTATAACCTGCCCTTCGGGCAAGCCCATCGCTATGTTTTAACGAGCCTAGCGATAGGGAAACTCGTTCTCGTCTAAAGACAAGTTTGTCGCTATTTAATCATTTTAACGAGTCTAACGACAAGGAAAACTCGGTCCTTTTCATTTTTAGAGAGTCTGAAAAGGTACATAAAGTCAACTCCAAAATTCCTTTTTCGTCATTTAATCCCTTAAGTCCGAAAAAGTATAAAACAATACAGAAGGGATGAGTTTTCGATTGCTTTAACGAGCCGAACAAAACAAGCGCTCGATCTTTTTGTGCAATAATCCCTCAGGTCCAAAAAGATTAAAATCTAGAGGAGGGATAGCCCTTCCGGTCCTTTTAACGAGCTGGAAGGCCAAAACTCGGAAAACTTTTCATATTTTACGAGTCAGTGAAAAGAGCTCAAAGAAGACTCGTCTTTTGAGGAACGAGTGATAAACAGGGATAGCAGCAGATTCCAGGTACAGGTTGGAATTTTCCAATCACGGCAGTGTCACAAGGATGGCTAAGTGAAATCACTCTTCGCAGCTGTTCCTCAAAATGGGTAAACAAACATATGGAGATGAACGATTGGCCAAATGAACGGATGGAGGTGATGGCTTATAAACACGACCAAGGGTTTTTAATATGGCTGTCAAAGGTTACATCTCTCAAGGTTATTTACCGGTTCATTTTTTCTGGGTGAGCTTGAACTGTAGGGGAAGATTGCTCACAACTTATGTTTATTTTTTAACGAGCATGAACTATGTATTAAAACTGCTCGGATTCTTGCGTTTATTTTTTAACGAGCATGAACATTGCTAAAACTGCTCGATGATGCCCCCAGCATAATAATGCAGACGAGGCATATGCCCCCTAAACTTTAAGGGGCAGTTCATTTTTTAACGAGCTTGAATGCGTTCAAACCTTGCTCAATCTTGATACCCCCAGCATAAAGAATGCAGACGAGGCATATGTCCTCTAAACCTTTAAGGGGACATTTCATTTTTTAAATGAGGTTGACATCGTAAAGAACTATCCTCTTGACTCCTTATTTCATTTTTTAACGAGGTTGACATGATATAAGAACTATCCTCGTAACTTTTAGATCCATTAAAAATAGAAGGCTTCATATTCCATTGCACCCATCTCCGTAAGATTACTCGGCGGTGGTGGGGCAAAAGTGCCCATTAAAGAAGGGCCTTTTAGGAAAATTACTCCGATATATTGGAGAGGATGATTGCCTCCATGGATCGTTGGAATGCTTCTCGTGTTGGATGGCGGCACAACTTCTGTCGAAGTTGTTGTCGAACTGCCTGGTCGACCTTTTCTCTCGCCATTCAACGACTGTGGATTCCCATGGCTTTTGTTTAATGTTGAATTTAAAGCATCATCTTGGCGCTTAAAACTTGACAACATCATAACTTGTGATGGGGAAGCATTTCCACTATCAACCAGATTCTGACTCGGGTCGGGAAATGGATCAGTCAACACGGCTGGAGTGTGCGGATTCTTTACGAATCTTTTAAACTCAGCTTTGTACGGGCAATCTGCCGTCCAATGATCATCGTCACATATGTGACATCTCCTAGGTGGTTTCTCCTTTCTACGAGGAGTTTTTCGAGGAGATGACTTTCTTTGATCTTTCTTCCCTTCGTTTTGATTCTTCTTGCTTCCTGGTTGATTGGTTTCTTTGCCCTTATCTGTCGATACGGCATTTACTTCCGAAGCAAGAACTTCTTCATGCGCATTTTGATTCGAATCCTTACGGGCCTTCTTTTGATTGGTCCTTTTCGGATTCGTGTTCGCCGTACCAATCACGCCATCGCCGGCATGAGAGTCACTATTTGATTTAGGAGGAGGAGGGATTGAAAACTCTGGTCTAGGGGCGTCTGGTATTTTGTCATAGAGCGTGTCGGACTGAGTATATACTAAGTCCAAATATTGCGCACGAGCAATAACTTGCTCTTCTGTTACGACTCCCCCCTTTGCCACATCTTCCGTTATGGCCGGAAGTAACGACTTTATAAACCACTCAGCTAAAAGCTGATCAGGAACGTATGTTTTAACCATTCTTCGTCGACGTCGCCACTCATGTATATGATCTGATATATGAGTTGCGGTTGTCTGTTTGAAGTTGGTCAATATCTCTGTTCCCGTTTCATACCTTATTGGTAATTGAAAGTGGGTTAAGAATGTCGTGGCAAGGGAGCTAAAATTGTCGAACGAAGCTCTAGGCAATTCTATATACCATTTTGCCGCTGGACCTGTCAATGTCCTCTGAAAGAGGCGAAGCCTTATCGAATCGTCATTTAAAGTGTTTGACGAACACCATAGATGAAATGTCATCACATGATTCGACGGGTCTTCGCCTGGATTTCCATTGAATTTAGGAATGTCGGATGGAAGTTTGTGCGGAATCACTGGCCACCATGGGGCGTAAGCAATTGGATCATTGGTTAACTGATGTAAATCAGGCAACTCTAAAGTCGCCACGAATGGTAACTGTTGATTCAAGTTAGGTGAAGCGTAACCAGGATACGATGGAATCGCCTGAACAGTTGGTCTTTGCATACCAGCATAATGGAGTTGATGTTGGTATGATTGATACGGTTGATGGACTTGACCACTATAAAGTGGTTGATTTTGACCATTTTGGATATATGGTTGTCCAGTATTCGCAAATATTTGCTGTTCAGAACCTTGGTACACTTGTTGGAATTGTGGCTGTTGGTATTGCACTATCCACGGTTGCGATACCATGGGTTGTTGCGCTACACTAACCATTGGACCAAGATGTGAGGTGATTGTACCCGATTGTACTGCCCCACCAGTAGGCGATTGTGGTTGGGTTGCAGGGTCAAGGGGCTGTTGCATGAGAACCTGAGGAATCTGAGGTTGACATACAACAGGCATTGTTTGAACTTGCGACACGGTTACAATAGCCGGTGTAGTTGGGATGTTCGTCACAGGTACACACTGTTGCATAGAATATACAACTCTTGGTGGTTGGGATAGCATAGGTACCCAACTACTCGTTGCAATTCCACCATAACTTGAATAAGGTTGAGAACTCCCGTATGGGTATCCTCCCGGAGGGGGCAATGAAAGGGCATACTGCCCCCCATACGGTGGTAATCCAGAGCTCAAGGCAATTGATTGTCCTGGAGGACTGGATGGCCTAATCAGATTCCCAAAAGGGTCAATTTGATGAGTCTCACCATAAGAGTTACCAGACATTACTCCGGAACAAACAGGAACAGACCATACTGTCGAGATAGTCTCTTGGTGGACTCCTTCTAGCGACTGAGAGCTAGTTGGGACAGATGGTATGCCGGCGAACATTGTTGGATTTGCAGCAGGTAATTCTGCCGTCGCCGTGTCATTTGACACAGTCCTAGATGTCGACGGTTGTTCAGACATTTTTAGTCTATCCAATTGATTGCCTAGTGATTCTACAGGAACTTCCACTGGTGATGGACAAACTTCTGTCGTAGCAGGAAATAGAGTGACCCCTACTCCAAAATGAGTTGGAGTGGATACTTGCGGTTCCTCTATAATTTCCTCTATCGCAATCAGACCAGGTGGAAGAGGAAGACCGTCAGGTCTGTAATAGATTTCCGGTGCCGAAGAAGGGGTTGTATCAACAGCGACAGATGTTTGAGGAACAAAACTCTCTGGACCAGTTACAGATGGAACTGGTTCAGTTATACAAGTATTTGCCCCCAGACTAGGATCAGTATTACCGTCCTTCTGTGGCGGTTGAACTTCTTCTATGGAGGCAGGGTTTCCGGAAATGTGTGGAGTAACCAGAATCTCAGATGTTGTTGGAACACTTGTTCTAACTTTTAAAGGAGATTTTGAACTGGTTTGACGAGCTCGCTTTGTCCGGACTATTTTCGATTCCTGAGACAAAGACGGTTGACTCGCAAGCCTCCGAGAACGACGGATATTCAATTGACTTTCTTCCACGATTGCGGATTACTCGATCAACCAAAATATAAAGGGGAAAATTTGTGTTTCCGATTTGAATGAATTTTATTAGACGCTTTTAAACATAACTTTGCTTTTTCATGTTTTAAGAGTCGAGAAAAAGCTAAAGATGACTCTAGTCTCCTTCGATGTATTAACGAGCCCGAAGTGACAAATGCTCGGTTGGACTTTTTCAGTTATAGAGTTTGAAAAAGGCCAAAAGAAACTGCTCTGGAGATCTAGGCAGAGGGTGTGCCAAACCTTTCGCGAAACCACAGAATACGTTTTACGGTACGGGTGGTCGATCTTCGTGAATGCTGTGTTCACTGCATCGCGATCAGTAGGGCGGCCGACACGGCTTCCTATGGATAAAGGCTTTGTTCCTATAGGGGTCTCCCAATATATACGCGACGGTACGTGGGAGCACAAGTCCGTATTAGTGCCACCGACTCTCAGGAGGAATCACCCACCTTCGTAGAGATCGACAGTCACTATGTTTAACGACGCCGGAACACGTCTCTACCTAGACCTCTATATGTTTGCGTTATGTTTCAAATGCGTTGTTAGGTTCATTCAGTATATTTTAAGTTGATCTTTTTAAAGTTTGCCTTTCAAGGTTCACCACGAGATGTATATGACAAATTCCTAAATGCAGCCTAAGATGAGAAGCAAGCTTTTTCAAATCTTTTTGACTGATGAAAATCTTAACTACTGAAGGAGAAGAAAGGCAAATTCTTTTCACACAGTTCATACAGCACAAACTAATGCACTTTCTCCTAAATCATCATGCAAACTTTTCAAATGCAAAATGCACAATGCATGTATTTTCTTTTCCCTTTCTTAATGTTGATGTATTACAGAAAGAAAGTTGTTATATAACTTTGATTTCGATTTAAAGCGAAAACAAACAAGTTTGTCCAAAATCAAAAGACACCTTAAGATTTACTTGTTTAATCACTGGAAATACATGAAATCAAACCATAATGACGAAAGTAAAATGACTGATCAGCTATGGACAGCAAACAAGCTAACTCTTTAGACCAGCAAAATGCCTAACACAGGTTCAGATCTAAGAGGCCAAAGCAAGACTAGTTTACTCTTCGTTATGGGAAATTGTAACTGAAATAAGAAATACAAAGAACAAGTACAATTTCGTTATATAACAGAGGCTGAATGATGGAAAGTAAGGTTGGTTTCAGAACTGGTACAAGACTGGTAACTGGCTGCCAAATCTATAGTGAAAACAGGCAAGAGAAAGGGAGGAAACCCCAACTGCACTAGGCAAAATTGGGCCAACGCAGGTGCTGCTCAGCCAGTCTGGCTCTCAGCGCAGGTAGCCCCTTCGGGACCTGCGTTGCAAAGCAGGTAGCCTGTGTACTACCTGCTTTGGAAAACGAAAGTTGCGTTTTCACAGTTTCCGGGTCACAATTTTCTCAAAAATGCACAGTTTTTGCTCAAATCAGAAGCAATCAGTCAAGCACACTCAAAGGGATGACTAGGAGGATGAAAAGCTATCACTAAGAGCTTACAAGGATCCTTGTAGATCAGCTCTTCAAATCATGAACATGCTCAGAAATGAGCTAGAGTAGCTGCCCTCTACTTCGCTTTTGATATAGTCAAAAGCTTTTCGATTTGGTACTCTTTTGTTCAGGAAATGAATAGCAAAATACTACAAACAATCAAACAGATACGTTCCCCAGCGGAGTCGCCAGTTTGTTGTAGGGAAAAGTATCCGATTCAGATGACCCTATCCCACTCTAAGGGTGATAGTACCTCAGCAACAACTGTAAAGGAAACTACTGAAGGTTTACTTCTTTATGAAAGCAAAAGAGAATGAAAGAATGCACTAACCGTTGCCTTGCGCTTAATGTCGAATCCAAACTCTTCTCTATGGCTGCTTGCTCCCAGCTCCTTGCTCTATTGCTGGCCCAGCTACAATGAGATCCTGCAAAATAGCAAAGAAGGAAACTACAAGCAACATGCAATCATAACTGATTCAAGGATTAGTGTAAATCAAATATACAATTATCACAATATATCATTGAAACAAGAGCATATAGAAGAACCTCAATAGCTTTTATTAATGAAGAAGTAAAGTTCTGAGAGAGTTACAACCATTGAAGGCCCCAATCCAGCAACACCTCCCAGCAGAAAGAATTTCTCCTCTTCACCTCCCTCAAGCAATCACCCAATAGCTCTATAGTGAAACCAACAGCATAGCATTACTTTGCACAAAATTCCAGCCTCCTGAGCTCATAGGAGAGAGCTCAATATATAGATGAATTGAGAAAGGATGAGTCAGCTTGCAACTGATGTGTAGCTGCCTTGTGTCCTCTCTCTCTTCAGTTGATCTTCAGTTCTTGAGTCCACTTGGAGAACTTTGCTTCCACTTGGAGAAACAGAGCCTCTGACTCATCACAAGGCGAAATCCCTGATCCAAGTGTCATTTTTGGAGCAATGACTCAGTGTGCCACTTGTCCAATCTCGCTCAACGCAGGTGGCCTTTGTTCTACCTGCTTTGCAACGCAGGTACACCATGGAGGAGTTGTGTTTCAGCGCAGAAGCCTAGTGGAGCACCTGCTTTGATTTCAGGATTGCTTGTTTTTGAGTGTTTTCAGGTGGAGAACTGATCTGAGAGCTGTTGGTTTGCTGACCTTGTTCCTCTAGGGGTAGGAACATCATGTTTAGGGAACTTTGGATCCCTTGGATTATTGACAATTCATGCCTGTTGCTGTAAGGCACAAAATTGTCTATAACACAATGCCAATAAATAAGATCACAATGCAAACAAGAGCACCAGAAATAGGCTCCAAGCTAGGGCAAAACCCCTCCACAGGGGAAAAACCCAAAACCTTATCTTCTTATAATAATTCAAGGAAGACTTCCAAGACCTTTGATCAAGACAACTCACCAAGTGATAGGCCATCCACCCAAACAACAATGCTTCTCTCTCTCTCTCTCTCTCT
Organism: Pinus tabuliformis; assembly: GCA_031772625.1. NCBI lineage: Eukaryota > Viridiplantae > Streptophyta > Pinopsida > Pinales > Pinaceae > Pinus > Pinus tabuliformis. The sequence continues at coordinate 302,410,361 of CM062804.1, read as the reverse complement.
CTCTCTCTCTCTCTCTCTCTCTCTATATATATATATATATATATATATATATATATATATACCTCGAAATCTTAACAGAGTTAGCTTTCTTCCTAATCCAGGTGGATATTGGTGGCCACCCGCCAAGTCCACTTGGACCCCCACCATTGTTCCTTTCAGCGTTCCAGTTTCTTTAATTGTAGCATAGTTTACTATTTTTAGTAGTTTTTCGGGTCCTGAACTTCTGGAGCCGTTTTGAGGCCCTAAATGACGTTTTTTTGGGAAAATTGGGAGGTCGTATGCTAAAGTTACGACCGATAGTTGTAGTTCTCGGATAGATCTTTCTAACGAGATATTGTGCGCGTCAAACGGAGATCGTATGCCAAAGTTACGACCCCGGGAAGTTGATGTACCAATTTACCCAGACGGGGCCCACAGTTTGGCATTTCATCTTCTAGGGTTAGGTTTTTAGATGTTTAGGGTTTTCCATTGTTTCTCAACAATAAATATGCCTTTGAACCTCATTGTAACACAGTTCAGAGGTATGTAGCCACCACATCTCTTCTTAGAGATAAGCTACCCATCACCCTAGCTGGTTTATTTTCATTTATGTTTGTAAGCATATTTCAGTATTTTACATTAATGAAATGAAGTTTTATTTCCGCTGCATCTATGTGTTAATGGTTATCTCTGTAATTTTTCGCGTTCCTATTTAAATCTGGATCAGTGGTATCAGAGCGGTCTGCTTTTTCTCTGTTTTTCTTTGCATGTCCCCGATGAGGTCGGGATATAAGGAGTTAAGGCTTGAACTGGTCGAACCTTTGCAAGACCAACCTCACAATCCCGACGGCTTCCCATGGTGGATGAAAAGAAAGATGAGGGGGCAGGAGATCCTATCAAAATATTGCTCGAAGAATCCCTCGAGCGACAAAGGAACATGATGATGGACAACTTTGGCCAGATCCTTTAGCGGCTACCCAGGGGCGATGCATCAGCTTCCAATAGCTACTCTGGAAATGCCACACCGTTTAAGGTACAAGTTAATTTTCAAATCCCCATATTCAAGGGTCAGATAGATGTAGATGTCGTCGATAAATGGTTAAATCTGCCAGAGGGTTATTTTTCTGTTCATGATTTTTCCAGTGAAGAAAAGATTATTTTCTCCCTTCTCAAAGCAGCCCCCCACGTCAAGGACTGGTGGGAAACCTACTACGAGTAGAAGGATGAAAGTACAGGCTCACTATTTTCAGCCACACCCATTTGGAATTCATTTTGAGATGCCATCAAGGAGCAGTACTACCCTGTCGGAAGCCATGAATATCAATACATAAAGTGGACCACACTGTAGCAAGGAAGGGACCAAGACGTGCCGGAGGTTACCAATATTTTCCATACCCTTCGTACAAAGTTGGGTATCAAGGATTCAGAGTAGCATTTGATACTCAAATATTGCGGTTGCCTGCACAAGTACATCCAGGAAGAAATAGAATTCTTGAACATCTCCTTGCTCAGCACGGCATGCCTATATGTTGTCAAGGTCGAGCAAAAGTTTAAACAGAAGAAGCGAGACTTTGGATCTTCGAATCTGAAGCAAGGGAAAGGTGCCCCAAAACCGCAGAACAAAGGACAAATCCAAGGCAGGGCGGGCCAATACAACCCACCAAATCTGCAAGCAAAGAACAACACCGCAAAGCCAAAAAGGGACATGGGAAAGTGGTGTGAGTTCCATAAGAGCTCCACGCACAACACAAGTGAGTGTCGGGCCAAGCAGTCACTGGTGGCCGAGCTAAAGGTTTCAAAATTAGATGCATGTTCTGACTCTGAGTTAGAACCCAACAAGGGGAATGACAAAGGGAAGCAGATCATCGATGCGGAGCCCAATGCCACCGTTGCCACCACGAAGATCCAGAAGGAGGAACCCGAAGATCCATAGGAGGAGGAGTGTCTCTTCCACTCCTAGATGTGGGTAAAGGGCTCCCCACTACAATTCATTGTCAATAGTGGGAGCCAAAAGAACTTCATTTCGGCAAAGGTCGTGAAATGGCTGGGCTTACCGACCACAACACATCCACAACTGTACACCATTGGGTGGCTTCACCAAGGACGGGATCTTCGCTTGAGCCAGTAGTTTCGCCTTCCATACAACATCAAGCCCTTCACGGATGAGGTATTGTGTGACATTGCTCCCCTTGAAGTTTGTGATGTATTATTAGGACAACCATACTTGTGGAAGCGACATGATGTGTATGAATCAAAGCCCTGTGCTGTTATTGTTACTTTGGGAAATAAGTTGTACAGGATACCGGAGATAGCACCACCTACTGCCATCTCTTTGGTTACTATAAAACAATGTAGTAAGCCCATTTCCAAAACAGGGAAATTTGTTTTCCTGATCATACACCCTCAAGAAAAGAAGAAGATGGTGGCCACGACCTCTAGACAGGGCCCCTCCACATGACAACTACAGATGGACAAGATCGTGGAGGAGTACAAGGACATCTTCACCTCCCACACAGGGATTCCTTTGCACTGTCAGGTCAAGCACTCCATCGATCTGACCCCAGGTGCATCGCTTCCCAATGGACCAATCTATCGGTGCTCCGTTCTAGAGAACGATGAAATCAAGAGGCAAATTCAGGAGCTGCTGCAAAAAGGTCACATCCGTTTGAGTTCATCGCCCTCTGGGAGCCAATCTTGTTGGTACAGAAGAAAGATGGGACTTGGAGACTCTGTATTGACTATCGGGCACTGAACAAGATCATTGTCCGTAATAGGTACCCGATCCCACGGATTGATGACCTCCTGGACCAACTGAAGGGGGGGGAATATTTCAGCAAGATCAATTTGAAGTCAGGATATCACCAGGTACCAATCGCACCCTCCGATGTGTGGAAGACTGCCTTCAAAGCCAAGGAGGGCCTTTTCAAATGGTTGGTTATGCCTTTCGGATTGACAAATGCTCCTGCAACCTTCATGAGGCTAATGGATGACATCTAGCGGCCATTCACCAACTCATTTGTAGTGGTATACTTGGATGACATCCTTATCTTCAGCCAAAGTTGGGGAGAGAACCTCCAACACATCTGACAGGTTCTCCAAACACTGGGCAACACAAGCTATGTGCCAATTTGGAGAAATGCACTTTTGGCATGACCCAGGTTCAATATCTGGGATAAATTATTGATGAATAGGGGGTGCATGTGGATCCAGCCAAGATCCAAGTCATTTGAGATTGGCCATCTCTAACCACTCTGACAGAGCTCTGCAGCTTTCTAGGTCTTGCCAACTTCTACTGCAGGTTCGTGTTGGGCTTTTCTCATATCACTTGGCCCTTGAGTCAATTCACCAAGGGAGGAGCAAAAGCAAAATTCTTTTGGCATGAATCTCAACAGAAGGCATTCACAAAGTTGACAGATTGCCTCTACTTGGCACCAGTGCTCGCATTACCAGACTTGCAACAACCATTTGAGGTCGAGACAGATGCCTCTGACTATGTTATTGGGGCAGTCCTTACTCAACACGGGCATCCAGTGGCATATCACAATGAGACACTTTTAGACACAGTCTGGAAGTATCCCACTTATGACAAAGAGATGTATTCCATTGTGTAGGCCTGCCGACAATGGAAGCATTACATTTTGGGGAAGGAAACGGTCATCCACATAGACCACCGACCCCTACAGTTCATACAGACCCAAGGGAAATTGCAGAATGATGGCCATCAGAAGTGATCCACATACCTGCAACAGTTCCACTTGAATATGAAGTATAAGAAGGGAAGCACCAATAATGTTGCAGATTGCCTCAATCGACCACCAATCATGGCATTAACCACCGTGCTCGACTCTTGTGGGCACGAGACTTCTGATTGGCCACTTCTCTACACAAGTGACCCAGAATTCGGCCACACATACTAGACACTCTTGGAGGGTCAGTATGTTCCATATTTTCACCTTTAGGATGCCCTGTTATGCCACCTGGGTCACATTTGTGTTCCTTCAAGCGAGCGCGCCGAGATGATTTGGGAAGCACACTATAGTCGGGCTACTGGGCATTTTGGGGTCGAGAAAATGGTGGCAGTAATGCAAAAGTATTTCTATTGGCCGAATCTTCGACAGGATGTCGAGAAGTACATCAGATCATCCACTGCCTGTGCCATTGCCAAACCGACCATCAAGAAGCAAGGCCTCTATACCTCGCTGCCTACCCCTAGTCGAACTTGGAAATCCATCTCCATGGATTACATGTCAGGCCTTCCTTCCACTAAGCATGGAAATGACTGTGTTTTTGTGGTCGTCGACAGGTTCTCGAAGATGGCCATTATGGCGGCCTGCAAGAAGAATATCACAGTAGAAGCCACTGTTAAACTCTTCTTTGATTGAGTGTGGGTACATTTTTGGATCCCACAATCTGTCATCTCAGATTGGGACAGGAGGTTCCTCAGTACATTTTTGTTTAGTCTCTAGTTGATGCTGGACACCAAACTCACTAATTCCACAGCCTTCCATCCTCAAACTGATGGCCAAACAGATATTGTCAACAAGATGATCGTACACATTCTGTGCATGTACAACTCAAAGCATCCACGCACATGGGATGAGAGCCTCCCCTATGTTCAGCACAGCTACAACTGGGCTCTCCACAGATCGACTGGCCACAGCCCTTTTCAGGCGGGCTTGGGATTCTAGCCACTGTCCCATTGATGTGGCCATGCCATTTGCAGCTACTCATGCAGATTCAGCTCATGTCTAGTCTGAAACAGATAAGGCAAATAACTTCATTGAGCACATCCAACATATTCGCCAGTAGGTCCATGACATTCTGGAGAATCAAAATTCCAAGTACAAGCAGCGACATGATCAACATCGGGTGCCACACAAGTTTCAGGTGGGTGACAAAGTCTGGTTGCATTTGCAAAAGGAACGCCTTACCGGAGCCTATCGGAAACTTAAACCATTCCGATATGGTCCTTACATCATTAACAAGGCTGTGGGAGACAATGCATTTGAGCTCAGCATTCCCCCATTCCTTGGCCTACACCTAATGTTCAATGTGGACCACCTTCGGCCATACTTTCCACCATTACTAGACACATCCGACATTGCAAAACATCTCACACCCACAGAGTTAAATCCAGATTGCATGGAACAAGCTACAACTGATCGGATCATGGACACACAGATCAAGCACACTCGCCAGCAGAATATCCAACTATATTGAGTTCTCAAAGCAGGCCAACTCCTTCGCCAGGGCAAGTGGCTCACCAGGGATCAAGTTCAGCAGAAGTTTCCTCATCTCATGGAGGAACTCAACGCAATGGGGACCATTGCTTCCTAAGGGGGGAGGAATGATCGAGGTGGATATTGGTGGCCACCCACCAAGTCCACTTTGACCCCCACCATTGTTTCTTTCAGCTTTTCAGTTTCCTTAATTGTAGCACAGTTTACTATTTTTAGCAGTTTTTCGGGTCCTAAACTTTCGAATCCGTTTTGAGACCCTAAACGACATTTTTTGGGAAAACTACAAGCAACATAGGTCCTCTTCCATAATTTTTAGTTCTCGGATAGATCTTTCTAATGAGATATTGTGCACGTCAAACGGAGATCGTATGCCAAAGTTATGACCCCGGGAAGTTGATGTACCAATTTACCCAGACGGGCCCACAGTTTGGCGTTTCATCCTCTAGGGTTAAGTTTTTGGATGTTTAGGGTTTTCCATTGTTTCTCAACAATAAATAGGCCTTCGAGCCTCGTTGTAACATAGTTCAGAGGCATGTAGCCACCACATCTCTTCTCAGAGATAAGCTACCATCGCACTAGCTGGTTTATTTACATTTATGTTTTTAAGCATATTTCAGTATTTTACATTAATGAAATGAAGTATTATTTTCGATGCATCTCTGTGTTCATGGTTATCTCTGTAATTTGTCGCGTACCTGTTTAAATCTGAATCACTTCCCATACGTGCAAGCTTTCCAAACAAAGAATTGATGTACAATCCAAACAAATAGACATTCTTTCTTCCTCGTTATCCTTCACCTATTTCTAGCTCTAAATTTGCCTCGTACTTCTTGAAGAGATCGAATTACTTGTGTGACTAAAACGAGGTCCAATACCTCTCCTTTATATAGCCCTTTGGTGGGGTTCAAGTGCCTCTTGTGGGGCCAACTTGACAAGCTGCCCGAACACACTTAGGGAAAATATTTTTCCCTTAAGAACACTAAGTTATGTGGGATCAACAAAGAACTAGAATAAAACCAACAATAGAATATGTTTTAGTATATGGTTTTTCTCACCTACTGTACTTTTCATTCTTTGACAAGGGAGTTTAGTTTTGAATTACTCAACCTCCTTCTAGAGCTAACTAACATAGTGACTCAAACTTCATTATGATTTAATAGAATTTCAATAGTATTTCTATATAATGTTATTTCCCCATCCAAAAAAATCCCATGGAGGTCTCATCTATATGTAAAATATATATGTCTAGCAATCTAACCCCTCACAAAAAAAAAAAAAAAAATCTAATTTCCTAAAATTAGGCATTATTAACCACCTACGTGGCATCCTTTCCTTTTTTTCAATGTAATTTTTTAACAAAGGATTACTCAACATCCTTATGTGTCACCTTTTGGATATTTCCAAATAAATATTCTTCCTAATTACCAAATTAAATAATAATATATTACTTTTCACCCCAATTGATTAGGAGATCAAATTTTAGCTCAAAAATGAAAGTGCCTAGAAAGTCTTAAAATTGGCATCAAGTCGAAGTGCTCATTGCTTTGAATCCAACACCATTCATTTCACCTCAATCAAACATTGTATGCTCTGTGTTGACCGTTTGGACCAACAACGAAAATTTTAGCAGGTTTGTTGACTAGGTGACCATACAGTTGAGTCAACAAGGTGATTGTGCAAGCACGAGCCAACCAGGTGCTAATGGTTGGCATCCTTCGGTTCGTTGGTAGTTGGTTGATTTTGATTGGTTGTGGTGTTTATACGTGGACCAATAGAATGGTACCACGTGGCCTAGTCATGGGTTGCCACGTGGCACCCCAATAGCATGTTAAAATTTTGTCATGGCAGGACTAGGTTCGGGAGGGCTTCAAATCCCTCACCTCCAATGCAACAACGCAACGATCAACCAACAGGCCCGACGGTGGTTCTTGTTATGTAATGGGAAAAACTTGTATTTAAGTTTTCATTAGCACCCTTTTGGAGGAAGGGGTTAGGTTGCCAGCCCTGGCCCCCAGACATGACCCTTGGCACAAATATAAGGGGCTCAAGACCTTTAGCCCGGCCCATGGTCATATCCTGCAACACGAGACCACAAGCCAAAGGTAGAAGCACTATGATGAGGGGGCTTACCATGGCCCTTGGCCCGTGGCCATATCTCACCGCAGAGGACTGTGGCTTGGCGCTTCTAGAGACCGCTACGAAAAGGGGGCTAGCCCCAGGCTCTTTGGACCCCAATATGATCGGAACACAAAGATTTAAGGGGCTCGGTGGGAAGGGTAGGCAGTTAGTCCAGCCCTTGATCCCATGGCATCCCACGTGACCAAACACCCGATGTTTAAGGGCTAGGCTGATGGGGGTGGGCGTTAAGGCCCAGCACACGACCTTATGTGGCCTATATGACCGTATTTTTCAGTCTTAAGGGGTTATTGGCAAATTTAAGTTTCCTACAATATGCACCAGTGGAGGGCGAAAATGTCACTCCGTTAGCGAAAAACAAGGCAGATTTGTAGGACAATTAGACTGTTGGTCTAATTTGTGGGACAATTAATAGTAAAACTCATGGGAGAGCTTGGAGAGCAATATCATTTTGAGTTTTTAACCAAATTGAGCTCAAGAAGAGTCTACATGGGGGTTTTTGGAAATTATGGATCCAATGGTGAACTCTAATTTTTGATTTGACCACAGGTAAGGAGCCTTTTTGCAGGTTCAAGACCAAGGTTGTATGGATCAATTAGGTTTTTGAAGCAATTCTGGAAGGTGTTTGAGTATGGAGAAGGCCTTGTAGGGGTTTCTTCACCTTCATAAGTCTACTGCAACAACTATTACTTGCAGGGTTCAACTTAGATTTACTTTTCTCATTATGTCATGTTGAGGGAAGTCTTGTTTATGGTCTTCAATCTGGAATTGAAGTGCTCACATGCTCATTAATTTTAGATCATTTCAATTGGAGTATGGGGACTTTGTAGGAGATGCCTTGTGTTGATTCTTTGTGTGAGAGTTCTTTGTAGGAGAACATTACCTTGTAGGGGTAATAGCCACATGTTTTCACCAACAAAATTTTATGTACTCCTTTTTATATTGAATATATGGAGCGGTCTAGCTATGTTGGCAGGCCTAGAGATGTAGCCTAGGAGGGGTAAATTCGATCAATAAATATTTTGTTATACTCTTCATTATGCATGTATGAGTTATATACTATTATGTTGCTTATGATAAGTTTACATGTGAAGAATAACTCATGACTTGAAGAGACATTGGAAAAACTTGTTTTGTGACAAGACCCATTTTACCTTGCAACGCGTCAGAACAATCCTTGTTTATTTGTTTGTTTTATTTTGGACAAGAGGAAAAAATTTCCTCCTCCATTTTTAGATCACCAAAAGTGGGTAATTTTTAAGTGAATCAATATCAACAAGTCCACTTACATTTTTACTAGTTTAAGTATAGTTTGGAAGGATTAGTGTTGGGGAGTAGGATTACACACCACTAATGCATGCCCTATATCATAACTATGAAATAAGGACTCCATCCCCTTACTCCCATTATTCCCAAGGTGTAGGCATTCAACTCACATATTTTACAAAGTTGGACTATTTCACTTGATGTCCCATTACATTACTTGTCAATATTGCCACTGTCAATGTCACAGTCGAACGAGTCAAAGCAAGAAACTCATCATAGTACTTGTCATTGTAAGGCACCAATGTTAGGTCTATCAATTCATATTTTCATATCTCAATATTCTATATTACAACATAGTCCAAAGGTGTTTTTTCTTCATGCACTATGATTGTCACATTAACACAAGACCATGTCAATGTACCACTATCCAAGACACTATCATGTGTGCATATATATACTCAAAAACTACTTTTACAACTCATAAGGTCACTATGTTAAGTTAGCAGTTATCTTCAAGTCACTGTTTCTATGTCAAGTTTAATATATCAAGGTCATTGTACAATAAGTCAAATTGTCAAATCAATAGTAATGGATCACTGTCATAAAGTGTCAAATTAAAACATCTTATCATAGCATGCTCACTATGTCAACGAAGGTGTTGTTTGTAACCTTGAAATATTATAATAATGAGTGTAGGTATAAGACATAAAAAAGGTATTAACAAGTTGTAGTATATAGTAGGTTCGTTGAGATTAGAATACTAGTCAATAGACTGTATCTGCAAGTAGGCGTCAAGGTCATGTAATTGTTTTATTAATATGTCAAGTCCTACGAGTCAAACTAACATGTCATGTCATTTTCTTCACTAGGACAATACATCACTTGTTAAGTTTGTATACATCACATAAAAAATAATGTTCAAAGTCAATGATTAGGTTATTGCCTTTGGTTCTTGAAGTTATTCAACTTATACAAAATGAGATTGGGGCATGAATACGGTTGTCATATATTGACAATTGTTGGTGAATATTATATTTTTTTCAACGCACAAAAAGTATGTAGTTATTATATTCTATTTGCTTGTATGTATTTTCTAATAATGATATTTTTTATTTGTTGCGGAAAACTTGCATACATGGCTTAGTAAAATGTTGACTTGTATTGTTCAACATTATGTTCAATGCATTCATTAAGATGATGGCTACTATTACATCTCTAGTTTTTATTGAATTTTACATCTGCAGGAGAGAGATAAACACAAGCATGCACCCATGGGCCATATATCAAAGACCTAATCTAAAGTGGAAACCCATAGCGGGGAAAACCACACAAAGATATATTTAGTGCCCTTGGCCAATCTAGTGAACACCAATCACTTGAGGCTCTTTACAATGGAGACAATATGCCAGTTAAATAGGCCTCCTTCACATGAATATCATGTGCCACTGTAAACCACTTATAGTAAACTAACCCTTGATTGAAGTAAGGTTAACCTAAGAATCCCACCTTTAAGTTTATCTGAGAATCTGGGATTGTTATAATATCCCCCTTACTTGTATCACCTAAGTTAAGTCTCAACCTTAATAGATGAATCTTTGAATCAAGGTCTTCACATGTAACATTTTCATGTCATTCCACTTGGCCTTGGTGTGCTTTAGCTAACACTTGCTTCAACCACTGGAATTTCGTCACCATTGTGTGGGAATTTCTCCAGCAAAGACTTTCTCATTTTCAGTCTATAGGATGGACCCCACAACAACAACAACTGCAAATTTGTTGCCTCTTTCATTCTTTGTTCCAAGCTGCTGGGAAACAGTCATGATTTTAGCATTCAATTTTAACCTAATGAATTCCATACACATTCTCCATGGCTCCCATTCTCATACCATTCTTGTGAGAGAGTCTAGGTCTACTTGGGCTTTGATACCTTGTTAAATTCACAAGAGAAAATAGCATAAATAACAAGCACACATAAAAGCCAATATCTATGATGGAAACCCTTTAATCAAGAAAATTGACTTCCAATAGATATATCTATTATCCTTGGCCAATTTGGTCATTACATTCACTTTACAATGGAGATAATAAGCTACACATGTTAAAGTGGAGACAAGAAACCACTTAAATAGATGACCATGTGCTAATATTGTGTGCCATTGTAAACCACCTATAGTAAACCCACCCTTGATTGTTTCATGATAACTAAACAATTTTGATGTCAAAGAGAAAAACTGAAGGGCAATTAATTTTATTTATAGGTTCTTATTGTTTTACTTAGGCATCTAGGATAATATATAAAATTAAATGATGAGCAGAAGAAAGTTAGGCAAAAATTAAAGCACCTCTATTTTATGGCAATGCTACTCAGACAATAAATAAGGTAGTCATCTTAAATTAGGGGGCATGCTAGCCATATTAGCATGCCCCCATGCTAGACCAACTAGATGAAATAATGAATAAGTAGTAAGTCAGCTTAGGGAAAGTCACATGATTCTAACACAAAAATGGTATAAAGAATTGAGACTCTCTCCTAATTTGTTCATTGCCTCATTATCATTGATCATTCCATATATCTTTGCATCCTTTTCTAATATTTACACTGAATTGAAGTGATATTGTATCAAAGAGTAGGATAATCTTGAGGAGAAGTGAGACATTATTATCTAGAGGAAATATTTCATTGTTTTGGGTCATTTATGGTTTGATTTCTCCAATAGAAAGAAATTGTCTTCCATTGCAGCTTTGCAGCCTCTTGTATGTCTTACATTCCAGACATTAGAGAATGGTGACTTACATATTTAAGCATAAAAGGAAAATGCTACACTTATGAGGTAACCTTATTGATTTTTTCATACATTGATGAATTTTTGCCTCATAAGGATACCACCCATGATTTTGTTACAGGAAACCTAGTTTATGGGTGAGATCTATACTTGTAGAGATGTTTGTTGGATAATTTTGTGTATTATTTATAGTGTTTAAATATGAACGGATAGTGATTTTCATATAATGTCAATGCCTTAGGGGCGACTAATTATAAACACAGAAATTTTAGAAATCACCAATTTTTTTTACATGTAACTTGGAATGATCATAACTTTATCATTTGAAGTTTATAGTGTATTCTCTGATACTTAATTTTGGGGTATCTCAAAATATCTACACATTATCATAGTCAAAATTTAATTTAGGCACATCTACTGAAATATTGAACCTAATGGTTTGTGTGTGTGCTAAAATGGAAATTCCATTAGCCTACTGGTATATTTTTATGAAAACATTACAACTTAAAAAACTATGATGCAAAAATCATAAAGTTGTTACAAGTTATTTGTTTTAGCACATTTTATCCTTTTTGGAGAGTAATTGTGAATGATAATGTGGCCACTTTTAATTTCACATGTGTGAGCTAAAGAAAAACAATACAAAGAGAAACCACTCATAAAAAAAATCATAGTTGAACAACTATCGAATAGATAGCATCTCAATTATGGGCCATCAGAGAGGTTCGAAGGGATAAACAGATATTTATAGGAAGCATATGATGCCCAGATAGGACCAACCAAAATATGTTTTTTTTTTTTTTTTTCATCGCACTTTACTTTAGGAATCTTAGTCTTAGTAGGCACACTCTTTACTACTTACAAACATGTTCTCCATATGTTATTTACTTTCTTTACTGCTACATCCTAGTCGAGGGAATGATTACCCATGACCTAATCTTATAAAGCATCATATGGATGGATCATTGATTAGCCGAGGGAATACTTGTAGTAGCATGCTCCTATGGCATTGAATGTCGGATGGTGGCTTAGATTATGTGGTGTGGGTGGTCATAGAACCTCGTTGGATGGACAAACTTCAGACCTAGGATAGGCCTTGTGACCTAAGGAGAGGTCTCAACACAACATAAAAATTGATCTCAAGAAGCATATCGAGCCTAGAAAAGAGACGCAGACCTCAAGAGGAGCTACAACTTGGAGAGAAGCTAATTTCTTAGTTTATCTTGTGTTGGAAGAAGGTCGAGTCTGCTTAGCAAGGACGAACTTTTGTAGTGGTTTTGTGCCTTAGTTAGGGCTCTATTCAGGTTGAGTATAGGAGGAAGAAGCCATCGAAATTCTATCTCGCTTCCAGGATTTTTCCTTTGCAAAATGAGGGTCGAGACCCTGAAATAGGCATAATAAGCCTTGGTTTGATTTGTTATGGAGTACCAAAGTTCCTCAGGAAATTGTGGAGGGTTTTCTACGGTTCAGGCCAACCCTAAAAGAGGTTGAATTAGCCTCTAAATTGGAACAGAGGAGTGAACATCTGCAAGCATAAATATAAGGTTCGTTAGATAATGGTTGGGTCGTTATGTTTACGGAGATCAGTTGTTGAGGTGGACTAATAATGATCACAATGGTCAATCAAAAAATACCCCAAGAACCAAAATGCCTCAAGGCTCAAAACTACTTGCCAATGTGTTTCTCACAATGCTCACTGAACTTAACTTCAACGATCAAGATGCCTCAATGCTTACTCACAATGACTCAAAATTCTTTTGAACTCTTCAAGGTGGTTGAATACAAAATGATGGGTGTTTTCTTCATGAGGGGGTTGTCTTCTTTATGGGTTAAAATTAGATATTATTAGGTGTTTGAGTGTTTTGGGTGCCCACTCATGAGTTGGCTCCTAAAGATCTTAAAAAATGTGAAAAGTGGAAATGTTTTTGGGGGACCATGAATTTGTGTGTGTGGGTGCTCTTTGCCTATCAAGGAGTGTGTGGGAACTCTTTCATAATTTCCATTATAGATTTTTCTTAATGGTTGTTGGTTGATTGTATATTTTCACTTGATTTAAAATTGTTCTTGCCTTCATGTGATTCTTATGTTGGTTTTCTTTGATGATATAGTTTTTTTGGATAGAGAATACATTTCATATATTCTTTTTGGTGAACTATGTGATAGATCTTACAAGCTTTCTCTCTTTCAGGACCAACACATTTTATAGTTGTTCATCGGTTAGATGAGAATGGTGATGAATAGATGCAACATTATGAATTTTCCAAGCATGCCTTCATGTGATCAATGGATAAGTTAAATAACTTTCCAGATGATAAGTGTCACAAACTAAATTTTTGTACAAGATTTGACTTGTTTGTGACAAATTTACTCATGTTTCAAGGGGCTTTGCATTTGTAAATTTTCATTCGGTATTGAATTTCATACATTTATTTACAAAATCTCCAAAGTTGATTCCCATTTTTCATTGTTGATTTCTTCCACCTACTTTGGGAAACTTTTCATTGCTTATAAGTGAAAAAAATAAGGGAAGAATGGATAACAAGTGGATTGCAGTGAAAAAGTTTCCCAAAGTATCTTGGCCTGATGCCAAGCAGTTTGTGGTATATTCATTCCTTATGCTTAATTATTTGGTCTTCATTTTTAGATAGTTTGATGTATTTTTTTCTCCAAGTTGGGAATTGCCTTATTGAGTTGTTATGTCCTTTTTAGGTTTTATATTAGTGGGAGGGTTGCATGTGCACAAAAGGTTAACCAATCTATTTAATCTAAACTATTCAACCCTTTGTCTAAAGTACAATTATAAGTTCATTCATTCATTCATTTGTTAGGAAATTGTGTATATATGTTGTAGCTTGTTTTTTCACTCATTTATTTCTTGCTAAATACAGGATGAAGCTTGAGGAGTTGGGCAATTGCAGCAGGAAATATTGGTCAATTTAATAGTGTTGTTGTGAAGGACATGAATGGATTTTAGTTGCAGAGCTTGTAAAACACCTTTTTCAATGTAAGTTTTTAGTATCATTTGGTATAAACATTGACACAACAGTATTAGAAAAAACATTAAATTTGTTTACACTGAATTATTCTTGAAAAAGAATATGCTCCATAAATTTTTGTGGCTCTTAAAATTTTGTGAGTTTCTATTGCACTTTAGTTTTTTAGAAATAAGCATTGTAAATGAGTTCTGGATTTTCAAAAAAATGTGACATTAATTGCATTATATTGTTGAGATAATCCTTCTTTAATAAATTTGACTATTCTCAAGGAATATCCACAAGTATGGATTACAAGTAAGAAAGTTGTCGAGCATGTAAAAATAAATGCTCTCACTTCAAGGATTGGAATTGAACAAGAATAAGGTAAGTATGATTAAGAAGGTTATAAATCTAAACGTAGGTATGTACTTGAGATGTTAATCCATTCTCAATGTAACTAATATTCACATCAAATTTTGTTACACTTTTTTTTAAAACCCAAAAGAGACTCCATCTAAAGTATTGTTTACTAATAGAATCATGTCTAAACTCTTTGGCAAAAACCTCATGTATAAATGGGTTTTGATTTCAGAGGTTCTATTGGCTCTTTAAAGTGAGGAACTTCTAGGATATGGGATAATTTTAGGCTTTCCAAGAATTTTTTTTGCATCCTCCCGGCCTCACCTATAATTATAAACATAGGAAACTAAATTGCAATGTATAGCCTCAAAAAATTTCCATGTGGTGTGGCGGACCCTCTTGACACTAGAAACAAGGCTCAATGTTGATTTAAGAATGTCATTCAAAAAAGTGTATATCCTTAAAGGAATAAAAGATGGTAATGAATTCATTTCTTCTTAAGTATTTATAAGCCTCCTTTTCTTAACTCCTCAAAATATTGATATGAATATATCATAAAGGTTTTCCTTGTTAAACACTAAATAGTTGAATACTCTAACTCTTCGATTGAGGATTTTAATTGCAATGAATATGTTGTTTTTTGTTTTTATGCTTATCTTTTTCTTCCATCCTCAAAACAATCCCATTGCCACCTTTTTCCTATTGGAAGGCAACATTTTTCCATGTTCATCCTTTTTGTTTGTCTCACTATGAACTCAAGGTAATTCTCTTTAATATTGAATTCAACTTGCAATGATCTTCTTTACCGTTTTTCGATACATATTTTTCTCTTTTTGTTTCTCTTTTGTAACCATTGTGCATAGCTTACGTCCTCCAGTGTCAAATCAATGCAATGGGTTTCAGTAAACTGAGTTAACTAATTACAACTCAAATATAACTCAATATTATCTCCTTAATTTAAGGGATAACTCTTGCATGACTTCAAAAAGACTTCTAACTTGAATTTCTCCAACTAATTAATTTAAAATAAATTAATTAATTATTTCCAAGTAGCTGTTAAGGCTAAATTCGATTTTAATTCACAATTTAATTCAAGGACAAATTAAATTGGAATATTCTTGTTGCCATATTTCAACACTCCCTCTCAACAAGAAAGGGATTATCTACCACCCTAATCCTGTCTCTATGGAACTCGAATTTACACTTTGACAATGCCTTTGTCAAAATATCAGCGTCTTGCTCCTTTGTTGAAATATACTGTAGCAACATGATCCTCCTCACCACACAATCTCTGAGATGATGATACCGGATGTCGATGTGCTTGGACCTATCATGAAATACTAGATTCTTAGAGAGTTTGATACAACTATGATTATCACAATAGATCACAATTGGATCCATCCTCTAATCAAACAAACCAACTAGGATTTTCCACATCCAGATGGCCCCACATGTTGCCTGACTTGCAGCCATGTATTCTGCCTCTACCGAGCTGAGTGAAACCGACCTTTGTTTCCTGTTGTACCAAGAAATTGTCGTTGACCCAAGGTTGAAAATCCCTCCTGATGTGCTCTTCTGATCTGATGGACTCCCTGCCCAATCTGCATCAGTGAATCCTTGTAGCTTCACTCCCTTTGTCCGTCTATACCATAATCCATACTGAGATGTGCCTCTGATGTATCTCAATACATGCTTTGTCGCCTTCCAAAACATCTTGGTAGGTTGAACCATTGCTTGGCTCAGCTGGTTCACCGCATAGCGCAAATCTCGTCATGTGTCCATTAAGTACATCAGTGAACCCACAAGCTACTTGTACATAGTAGCCTCTACCACTTCTCTTGAAGTAGCAACCTCCTTCCTCCAGTTACCTGCTAGATGAGTCTGCATGGGCTTGCACTTCTCCATGTGGAATCCCTTGAGTATCTCATTGGCATACTTTCCCTGAGACACAAACAACTCCCCATCCTTTTGCCACACTTCCATGCCAAGGAAGTAATGCATGAGACCCATGTCTTTCATCTCAAATTCTCTTGCAAGGTCCTCCTTGCAAGACATGATCAACTGATCATCACCAGTCAATATGAGATCATCAACATAAAGTACGACGATCAACAACTTACCTTTCACCACGATGTGGTACAAGTTCACATCCGCTTCACTCTTTGTGAAGCCCAACCCAGTGAAGTAGTTGTCTATCCTGGTGTACCAAGCACGAGGTGCTTGCTTCAGCCTGTATAATACTCTCTTGAGTCGGCACACATGCGACTCACGATCAAAGGTCTCAAAACCTTATAGCTGCTCTATGTACACCTCTTCCTCAATTTGGTCATTGAGGAATGCAATCTTCACATCCATCTGATGGATCTTCCAACCCATCTGTGCTGATAGTGCCAACATAGATCTAATAGATGAGTACCTTGCAACATGAGCAAAAGTCTCATCATAGTCAATCCCTTTGACCTGTGAAAAGCCACGGGCAACAAATCTTGCCTTATGGTTCTCCACACTACCATCAGCAGCTTGCTTTACCTTGTAAAGCCAACAAGAACTCACAACTGACTTGTTCTCCGGTCTCTGAACCACATCCCAAACACTGTTACGAACTATGGAGTCATACTCCTCCACCATAGCATCAACCCAAATTGGCTGCTGCACTACTTCCTCAAAGGAAGATGGCTCGGTCTCAACACATTCCCCAACAAGGGCCATGTATCCAGTGTACCTCTGAGGTGACCTCCTCTATTTGCACTGAGAAGATGGTGCTCCGACATTCTCTCTCACATCCTCCAACAATTTGTCAGCTTCTCTTGTGCGCTTCCATCCATCTCTGGAAGACTCTGCTTGAGTGGATGTCTCCACTCCTGGAACCTCTACATATGGCTGCTTCGCATTAGTCTGAGGCTCCTCATCCTTAGGAACCAATAGTTCCTCAACAACCTGTAGTTGGAGCTCCCTCTCAAGGGAAACTCGCATGGCCTTCTACTCTTCAAACTTTAGATCTCTACGAACCAGTGTCCTCCAACTGATAGGTAAGTACACCCGATAGTTGTGAGGTGTATCAGTGTACCCCACAAATATCCCCAACTCTATTGTCAGCTCAAGCTTCTTTCATGCATCCTTTGTCACATGGAAATATACTAATGAGCCAAAGATCCTGAAGTGACCCGCATCTGATCTCTTACAGGAGAAAGCTTCCTCTGGTGTCTTCATCCCAAGTATGCGATGCGGGCTTCTATTCTGCAAATAGACCATTATATTGCATGCCTCATCCCACAAGTGAAGTGGTAGGCCTTGGTCATGCAACATTACCCGTGCTGCTCCTAAAATAGTTCTGTTCTTCCTCTCAGCCACCCCATTTTGCTGTGGGTTATGAGGTGCCGTCAACTCTCGTTTAATTCCTTCCGCTACACAGAAGTCCTTAAACTCTTGAGAGACATATTCTCCACTATTTTTGCTTCTCAAGGCCTTGATCTTCTTCCCTGACTCTTTCTCGACCAAAGCTTTGAACTCACAAAACTTTGTGAAGGTTTGGTCCTTCTTCTACATGAATTAAATCCAACATTTACGAGAATAGTCATCAATGAAAAGCACATAATACATTTGCTTCACTATGGATGTCGTCGAGAATGGTCCACACAAATCAATATGAACTCGCTCTAAGATAACCTCTGCTCGATTGTCTCAATCATGAAAGGAAGGCTTGGTGTACTTTCCCAAGGCACAACCTTTGCATGTGTCAACTTGCTCAAGTTTACCTTTGGGAAGGCTTGTAGATATATGCTACATTGTCTTCAAAGCCCCATGATGCAAATGGCCCAACTGCTTGTGCCACAAGTCCCGAATATCTTGGCTTTGCACCAATTCTGCTTTCGTACTCAATGCTACATAATCATCTACCTCTAGTTTATAGAGATTCTTCACCTAAATCCCTATCCTCTTGGTCTGACCTATGGCTATGTATCTTAGGAACGCCTTTCCTTTACTGAAGACAACATCGTAGCCTTTGTCCTCCAACATCGCGACCGATACCAAGTTATTCTTTAGTCTAGGCACATACATCACATCTATCAAGGTGAGAGGAGCTCTATGCTCCCTTTGAAAAGCAATCGTGCCCACTCCTGAAACACTATACCTTCCATCGTCACCCATCTCTATGTGCATCTTGAGGTCTTTCCCCTCCAAGGCACTGAATAAATTTTTCTCACTGATCATGTGGAATGAGGCTCCACTGTCAAGATACCCGACACAACCCATCATCGATGACACCATGGATGCGATGAGGTTAAAGTCCATTTCGAACTGAGAGGCTAATGCCTCACCTTCCAATACTTTCGAGGATCCCTTCTTAGACTTCTTCGATGGGAAAGTAGTTGCATAATGTCCCATCTTGTGACAATTAAAGAATCTTACTTTAGACATGTCACCCTTCTTCCCTCCATGAGAAGAATTCGATTTGAAATGGAAAGCCTTCCCCTTCCCTTTCCTTGCCTTACTTGCTAAGGCCAAATTTTCTTCATCATCATTCTTGGATGAAGAACCATCTTGTGTGCTCCTCCTGATCTCCTCCTGCATAAGATCTGACCACAGTCATTCCCAATCCGGTAGTTTCTCCCTTCCATTCACAAAGTGTTGTTAGCTATTCCAACTCTTTGGAAGGCCAAGGAGAGCAAGGCTCACCATATCATAATTGGCAGTAGTTATTCCCACATTGCCAAGCTCATCTCTGCAAGTGGTGAGCTTGTTCAGATATGTGGAAATAGTATCTCCCTTCTCCATCTTGATTCTTCGAAGCTTATCCTTGAGCGCCAATTTCCTTTGGTCACTACTGTTCTGGTAGAGGTCCTTCAATGTCTTCCACATTGAAAATGGAGTATCCTTCCCATGGAGACTCAAGACAATATGGTCTCAAACTCCCTCAAGGATGATCTGTCTTGCCTTCACCACACACTTCTTCCACTCAGCCAACTCTTGTGCATTAGTTGAAGCTGGCTTTGGGATTTCTTGATCAATGAATTCCTTCAAGCCATTGTCTTCTAATACAGCCTCCATTCTATCTTTCCATGCTATGTAATTCGAGCTACCTACCAAGGCATACTTGAGTCTCAAGCCATAGAACGCCATTAGCCAACCTTGAAGTATGATATGAATTCGATTTACACCTACAACCCTAGACTTCAAACTTCTAATTCTCTTCTCAGTATACTGTTCACAGCTCTGATACCATGTAGAAAATATGTGATAGGTTAACCCGATAATGCAATATAAATCAAAGCAAAATACTGTAACCTACTTCTACTATCAATTTGTGGAAGCTTAAATATCGAGCTGAACAATATAACCAGAAGAAGAAGAAGAATCAATGGCATAATACACATGAAAATAATTTGGAGAAAGTCTCAGATAAAAACCCGACACTATTGTATTATCATACATGGTGGAAATACATAGGAATTATACAAAGCCTTAGCTCTCACAACTAGCCAGCTCTCAGTACAATCCTCACAGATGCTCACAGGCAATCTTGGCTTCTCTCTAGCCTTCCTCTCTGCCCTCCAAGCTCCTATTTCCTTTTGTTGTTCCTTGTGGATGATTGGCCTATTACCAAGTGGAAAAAAAAAACCTTCAAAACTGCACAATCCCCAAGGATGAATCCTTGACTGCATGCATGAGTTTTCTCCATGAGAAAACACATGCAACTAATAGTACACTGTCCTTGAACATTAATCTCAACTGGGTCTTTCTCAGAATAGACATGCATGAGTTTCTGATGAGGGAATCTTCAGTTAACTAGAGTAGCACTAGTTGAGTGCATTAATGCATCAATTGACTGTTAACTCACTATTAGTTCCTCAAATAGTTTGGAACTAATTTAGCTAGACTTAACTCAGTAAACTAAGTTAACTAATTACAACTCAAATATAACTCAATCTTATCTCCTTAATTTAAGGGATAACTCTTGCATGACTTCAGAAAGACTTCTAACTTGAATTTCTCCAACTAATTAATTTAAAATAAATTAATTAATTATTTCCAAGTAGATGTTAAGACTAAATTCGATTTTAATTCACAATTAATTCAAGGAAAAATTAAATTGGAATATTCTTGTTGCCATATTTCAACACTATGTATATTGATGGAAGGCCAAAAGTAGTAGGGAATATTGGAGGCTTTATAAATAGTACACGGCCCGTCACCACAAATAAGAAACCCAATCGCATATTTGAGGGATGTGAAGGAAACCGTGTATTCATATGTGCCATTAAATTAATAACTGCAACCGAAGAGTTGCTCATTGATTACAATTTGAATAGAATAAATATAAATATTTCTATTATGGGGGCGGTATGTATTCAATTTTACCCAACTTGTAAGCGATGTCTATTGTATGTTATGATTGTCATTTAATACAATATATTGTTAGACATCTTGTAAGTCGAGGAAACATTTTAATATATCATGGTTAAAATATTGTGTCAGGTTGATCAAGGTCAAAGGGCACCAACCTCACAGTAGGTAAACATCAATGTAGTTGTACGTAAAATAATATAACCACGAGATATGTATACAAGTAGAATTTTATCCATTATAGAGTAATTCAAAGTCATATTTTTAGGCATCATATAACTAAATGAAAGATTCACTACGCAAATGACCAACTTGAGCAAATGCATTCTTTCATCCTTTACAAAGTATTGTTTCTATACAATATGGAATACATAATGGTCCTGTCATAATGCCTCTTACAAGAGCCTTCCGAGATGATGAAGTTTTTATAAATTTAGAAATTTTTATATTGGCCATGATATAACACCAATTATATATATAGATTTAGACATATGTCAATAATGGTTTTCTTATTAATATAATGATGATTAATTGTGGATGAATTGCAAATTACACTTATTTGATAAACAAGGTGATAAGGGGAAGGCACCATCCTTAGAGCAGTCCATAGATGCTCATGAGGAAGAGGTTATTGATGAAGCAATTTTTATGTCTACCAATCAAATTCAAGCAACAAAGAAGCTTAAAATGAAAGCGAACAAGAAACTTAATTCTTTAGTTCTAATTGAGCCTTAGACATATGAGATAAAAGGCGAAATCAGAACCTTGTTGTAACAACTTCGTCGGTATGGGGTGAACAACTCATTTAATTATCCCATTTATTTGTTTATGATTTAGTTATCTCATCCTTTATAAAAAAACTCTTTATTTTACATTATTTTTTGTCGGAGTACAATCCTCATGCTATGAATATGGGGGGTGACGTTGGTAGCAGTGCTAATGCTCCACCTTTGGGTGAGTCATCGGCCATTGAGACTAGTACACCCACTCAACCACCCACAACAGGATATGCACCTCCTAAACAATGTACGTCAGGATATACACATGATGTTGTGGATGCAAAGCATGATCCGCAATTTGAAGTGATCTTTCCTGGATCTTCCCATGATACTAGCATGGGATCACTGCCGATCATTTTTTTGGTAGATGATGAAAATGTCCCCATGAAAATAGAGAAACTTCCAGGTATTTAAGAAGTGTTTTAAATATTAAGTACAACCTAAATGAAGTTAACATATAGTCTGTGATTATTTTAAACCAATGATAATATGGTTATGCAGGAAATGATGTATTTAATAGGCATTTGTATGACATAACCTTGGAAATATTTAGGCCGACCAATCGCACAAACTAGAAATCCCAAAGTTCCAAGTTAAAATATGAACTTATTAACAGGATGTATCGCATGTTCGGTGATTCTACATTCAACAAATCTGAAGTTACCTCAAAGGCAAATCTACATTTAAAATATTTGTGGGACTAGCATAGGTCTCAATTGGAAAGCTTCAGGTCGCATGAGCTCCCTCTATCGATTCCAAAGATGGAGTGGAGAGAACTTGTGGCAGATGCACATGAGAAGGCACTTCGAAAAGTAGTGAAGACTCCATCCAAACCAGGAAGGTATGAGGCACTTTTAACAATGTAATTATGGTTCTTTATCATCATTGCGACATATAATTAACTTTTTCAATGTTTTAAATATAGGCTCTCAAATACTTCCAAAGCCAAAATTGCTAGAATAGCAAAACATGGGAAGCATCATCTTGGCTTGGGTGGTTATTTGAAACTGGCCAGAAAATTTGTAAGTATATAAAAGAAATTGCATCCAAATTATAAATTGTTAAGAATTTTAATTTAATATCATAGAAGAGGAAAAATTCATGTTCTAGTGAAAAATTGCAGGGGACACAATTCAAAGAGGCTCCCATGGAGGAAGACCTAAATCTTTCTTTCAAGTACGGATATCAAGTTGTGGTTGAACGAAGGACAAACTTGATGTGTTCATAGTCTTCCACCACCCAACATAACACTCAAGAAAATAAAAGCAACGAATAGCATTTATAAATCATTACTTGTACAATCTATTGGTTGTTATTTTTGGCCATAAAATAATGTGATTAATTGTAAAAATAAGGAAAGTAATGAAGTTACAACACAAAAGCCTACTGACTGTGGAGTGCTTGATCTTGAGACTGATGTTCAACTCGTTACTGGAGGTATTTCATGTGTTATAAAAAAATTGTTGTATGGAATACAATTAAATATATATATATATATATATATATTCTATTCTATTATTCACATTAAAGGTATACAGTTACAGCATGACTAGCATCAAAAACAGCTGCCCGGAAGGAAAGGCAGCATGAAACAGAAAATTGTCCAGAACAAAGAGTTGGGACTAGGCCATATTATGAAATCCCACACAGGGGATCCAGAGTTATCCATCTTGGCCTTGTTGAGCTTACAAGCATTACAAAGAACATGCATATTTAACCCCGACGTAACAGCAATTACAAAAATTAACAACAGTGGCAAAAAGCCCTCTATACTGGGCCGCATAACCTGAGACGGAGCTGCAGAGCATGAATTAGGCGCCTGGAGGCTCCTCCACGATCCTGCACCAACCACCATCAGCCAGATCCTGAGCTCGAGCATCATCGTTCACAGACGAACCCGGGGCCGTTGGCTCCATCACTATGTCATTAACATTGCTTGCAGGAGTCTCCATAGCTCGCGGGGAGCCAGAATTCGGCACAGAAACTAAGCCTGGGTCCTCCTAAAGAGCACTGGACTCGCCCTCTTCCTGGGCTTCCTCGAGAAAGAGCACCGAGACATGGGCTGTAATCCGAGGACGGTTCAGGGTGCAATTAAAAGTGAAGATTGCAGAACCGAAGGAGGGCGAGGACGAGGAACCTGGAGAGCTGGGCTCAAGGAATTGACTGGGCCACAGAAAGCGCCCTCTCCCGCTGCGAGTGCGAGGGTACTGGCTAGAAGTGAAGTCACTGGAGGGAGAGAGGGAAGAAGGGCGAGAAGGCGCCCTCCGAGAGGTGCCTCTGTGGCTTAACATCCTTTGGCGGAGTCGAGGCATGTCGACAGCGACAGCGCCCTTGTGGATACCAGAATGAACAACCAGAGAGGTAGGACTTAGGCCAGACAAACAAACAATCAGACGGGAGCCCAAAGCTTCAGAGAGAGTCAAGGAAATTGACAGAGGCAGCTTCTCCGAGCTAACAGAGCAAGAGCCCAGCTTCGTTGCATCCAACCAACATAACATAAGAGACACCTGAACAAACCCATGGTGGAGGCTGGTTTTATTGCCCATTCCCCTGCCTCGAGACGCTCCTGCCATTACTGTGGCATTCATGGGAGCCGAGAGCCAGAACATAACTGAGCGTGCGGAGGTGAAAGGTAAATCAAAGTCGCCTGCACTAATTCCTTTAAACAGAGCAAAGCCCACCTACTTATGATCATCCGGCCACATGTAAATAACTTCGTTGTACAAGGCTGGCAGGTGGCGGCCTTTCTCAGCCCACTCCAGTCCCATCGAATTTAAGGCAAACTTAAACACCCGCATCCAGGGGGGCAGCATCCCTTTGGACCAAAAGTTTGCATTCTTGTTCTTGATCATGTTTCGGAATTATGTCTAGAGTTCCTGTGCTTAGAGTATGCTTAGTTTCCACACCCACGTTGGCCAGAAGGTCAGCGACCTTGTTGCCTTCCCTCTTAACATGATTGAAGATGATGGCCCTGTTGTTGAGAAGCGCTTGTTCTATGGCCTCCAATCTCGCTTCGAGTCTCCAACTAGTGCCAATTTTCCTCGCATGAGATCCATTTAGGAGTTGTTTGGCCATGTTGATAAGGATTAAGGAATCACCTTCGATCTCTAGGGGATGGAAGTTGTGTTTCCATGAGAGGAGGAGACCTTGCCAGAGACCCTCCAACTCAGCCAAATTGTTGGTGTCCCATCCTATATTTCCGAAGTAAACAAGGAGGGGCAAGCCTGCATTATTTCTGAATATTCCGCCAAATCCTG
This sequence comes from Pinus tabuliformis, assembly GCA_031772625.1. Taxonomy (NCBI): domain Eukaryota; kingdom Viridiplantae; phylum Streptophyta; class Pinopsida; order Pinales; family Pinaceae; genus Pinus; species Pinus tabuliformis. The sequence continues at coordinate 302,385,241 of CM062804.1, read as the reverse complement.
CTTTTCCAGGGTTGCCCTTTGAAGCTCCATCAAAGTTGAGCTTGAAAGTGTGCTTTGGGGGAGCTGTCCAAGAATCATTTTTTATGTTGATGCTCTTTGAGGGGGCATGATTGTGAATTTTCTGAGGGAGTTGCATGTTCTAGTTAGCCCAGATGGCCTTCTCATTATCTAGAGTGGGAAGGTCGTCCTGCTTCCAGGTACGGAGCGCCAGAGTCTCTTTGAGATTCAGACAAAAGTTTCTCCAGATGATCTCTAACGGAGAGCTTTGATCTTTGAATATGCGCTTATTCCTTTCTTTCCAAATGCACCAAAGGAGGAGCGCGGGAATCATCCTCCATAAATGGTTGATAATTTCACTTTTGTAGGGATTCTTTTGCCAATGGCGTATGGAATTGGTGATGTTGTCCAACACTCTACATCTTCTTTGACATCTGAAGCTTTCCTTCTCCCACAAATGATTGGCCAGGTTGCATGAATCCAGAAGGTGCTGGAGTGTTTCCTCCTGAGAGTTACAGTTGACACAGATTGAAGGGCCATGATAGTTTCTTTGCCTTAGCTTGTCCCATGTGAGAATTTTCTGATGCCCAACTAGCCAGAGGAAGAGAGAGACGTTGGGCCAGGTGCCTGGTGCCCATATTCTACCCCAAATGGGATCGGGGAGCGAAGGTTATGTGCATATAATTTTATGAGTCTCTGAGGTGGAAAAGGTTCCTTTAGGCGTGTAACCCCATCGAAGAATGTCCTTGCCATCGGAATATCTTATACGTTGCTTTTGGAGCTCCCTTTCCAGATCCTTCATAAAATGGTGATTTGTGTTCCTGATTAACCTGTCACTTTGCTTCCATTGTTTGTACCCTTGCTCTGTCTCCTGAGTCCAATGCTGCCAGATCTCTTTCTGTTGCTGCTCCTCCCCGAAGTAGCTTGGAATCGGGTTAAGAATGCTGTTGAGCTTTGGCAATTGGTTCCAGGCATCCGTCCAGAACCGAGCTGTTCTACCATTTCTTACTTCCCAAAAACTGTGTTGCTGAATCAACAAGAAGTGTTGTTTGGCAGCATTCCATATGAGTGAACCTTTTGCAGTGGGAGTGAATCTGATGAGCTCCTCCTGTGGCCGGTGATTGGCGTATTTGGCAGTCCAGATGGCTGCCCATGGCTTATTGGGGGAAGAGAGCCATTGCCACCAGATTTTTGCACACATGATGGCATTGCTGTGGTTGGGATCCCTCAGGCCAATGCCTCCTTTTTCTTTGGGCATACAAGCTGTGGGCCATTTTACCAAGGCCCATTTGCGGTTTGTGCCTATAGTCCCCCAAAGAAAGTTGCATTGTAGATCCCTTATTCTTTTAATAACCCACTTAGGCGCTGCAAGGATAGAGAATAAATAAAGAGGCATTGCCTGTAACACAGTTTGATGAGCACCAAACGACTTGCAATATTCAGCATTCTGTGCGTCCATAGATTGAGGCGAGATTCAAGCTTCTCGATGAGTATGCGCCAGGTAGAATGCTTGATGGCCGAATCAATAAGGGGGGCTCCAAGGTATTTGGAAGGGAGAGAGTCTATGGAGAAACCCAAGATACGGGCTATGGCATGCTGCACGACAGGGGGAGTATGGAAGAAAAAAATCTGTGATTTAGCCTTATTGATGCTGGTTCCTGAAGCCTCAGAGAAGTCATTCAGCAAGGACTTGAACAGGGAGGCTTCCTGGACAGACGGGTAACCAAAAAGCATGTTGTCATCAACAAACTGCTGATGAGTTATTGCCGGGGAGTTGTGAATGGATAGACCTTTGAGCTGCTGGGTGAGGAGGGCATGTTTGATGTGGCGCCCCAGGCCTTCCGCCATTAACACAAAGAGGAATGGGGAGAGAGGGTCACCCTGCCGTATTCCTCTAGAGGGACGAAAAGGACGGGAAGGGATGCCATTTACGAGAATAGAGAAGAAGGATGTGGAGATGAGACTTATAATCCAACGAACCCACATAGGAGAGAAACCAAAAGCATTTAACATTTTTTGAATATATGTCCAACTGAGCTTATCAAAAGCTTTTGAAAGATCAAGCTTGAGAATCATACCTGCCTGTTTGGAGTGCTTGAGGGAGTGTATGATTTCATGCGTGAGGATGATGCCATCCATGATCTGTCTTCCTTCCACATAGCCGGATTGTTCAGGCGAGATGAGCAGGGGCAAAAGCGGCTTTAACCTGTTGGCTATGACTTTGGAGATCACTTTGTAAATAACGTTGCAAAGAGCGATTGGGCGAAATTTATCTGGAGTATTGGTTCTCTCCTCTTTTGGAATGAGTGCAATGAAAGTTGAGTTGAGAGAGGGCAAAAGCCAGTGAAGAGTCCGAGATTCCTCCACCACTTGCCAGACCTCTTCTTTAATCAGCTCCCAGAAGGAGTGGAAGAAGGTGGTAGTGAAGCCATCTGGGCCAGGGGCTTTGCCCTCCTTGAGCTGGTTCATAGTGGCATCCACCTCCTGAGGCAAGATTGGGCGTAGAAGGAGCTCGTTATGTTCTTCTGTGATAATTTTCGGCACATTTTGGGTGATTTTTTCTATAGCAGGCCGTCTATCTGTGAGGGGCTCTTGATGAACTTGCCTGAAGTGTCTTAGAAACTCCTGCTCGATCTCATCATGATTTTCCACTCTTTCCCCTCCTTGCTTCTGAATGAAAGAGATATTGTTGTGCATTCTTCTTTGAACTGTGGTTCCGTGGAAGAATTTAGTGTTCCTTTCTCCCTCTTTCAGCCATCTAATCCTGGATTTCTGCTTCCATAGTATTTCCTCCTACTTTCTCCTCTCCTCCAGTTGATTGTGAATGCGCTATTCCTGTTCCAAGGTCCTTTCATTGTGTCCCCTTGTGATTATTTGTTGCTGGAGTTCTTTCATTTCCTTTTTTAGGTCTTGTTGCGCCTGAAAAATATTTCCAAATGTCTCTTGATTCCAGCACTTTATTTGGGATTTGAGATGTTTGAGTTTTTGTTGAAACTAAAACATTTTAGACCCCTCTGGTGATAGGAAGGTGTTCCAAGTAGACTTGATGAAGTATTTGAATGCAGGGTGGGTGAGCCAGAACTCTTTGAAGCGAAAAGGTCGTCTGGTGGCTGTCACACGGAATAAGTCGATCTTGCGGACAAGATAGACCTTCCTAGAATCTAAAGAATACCTAATGACAAGCAAACCAACCAAACACTATCTTTCTCTAAATATGCTTTGATAAACAATAGCAAACAAGTGTTTTTAGGGCCTACCTTAGGTCCAACGCAAGCTTGTGGATGCCCTCGCTCCTTTGACCCAAATGAGCTCCTTTTCGCGAATCTGCAAACACAAACAAGGCAAAAATATTAAATAGCACTTGAAAAGCCAATTGCATAAAACATATTTAACATGAAAGTCAAGGAGTCCATGAAACAAATAACATAAGATACTTGTTGAGAAAAATGATTTTGATTGTATTAATTCAAAAGAAGAAGAACTTTACAACCTTCGCCTTGACGTTGTACAAGCTCCTCCCAGGGTACAGCAAGAAGTCTCCTCTACTTTGACAAGTTTCACTCACTCCCCAATGAAGCCAAAGAGATGTGTGATCTCTCCTCTTAAGCTCAACTAGGAATTCTTGATTTCACCAACATTTACCCTCAAAAATGTTCAGCTTCTAACCTCCCCAGCAACCAGCCCAATGCCTTTATTTATAGTGCCGTGGAGGGAAGTTACTAGGTCCTCCTTCAAAGGGATAGCTCCTCTCATCAAGGGATTAGCTCCTTCTCTTTTGGGATGCATGAACCACCTCAGAGTGAACAATCCACGTCAAAATTCCTTCTAGAAACCTCTAGAATTAACCCAAAGTGAGTTTTTTGAGATAAAACTTGCGTCTTTTGACTTTCACAGGGGTCCGCACCTACACCATTAGGGACAAAGCAGGCAGGTCCGCAGTTTTTTTACACAGAAGGTGCGGGACCGCAGGTGACAGTGAGAGAAAGTGTGGAACCAGAGTTTCATTGTTTTTTAATATCTTTCTCCCATTTCCAAAGCTTGATTTGAAGAGCTGAGGTCTGAGACTTGCTTAGGAGGACAGTACAAGTGATGATAGACCCATACTGACTGCAAATAATCATGATGACGATATTTTTGTGTAACAGATTGCCCCCTAAAGTGCGAAGTCTGTAGTAGATGAGGATTTCATTGATCATTTAGGAAGAGTGAAGTACTTTATCATTTCGAGGATCATCTTGTGGAGACCCCGGATGGAACCTGTAAAAACATTCAATGCAAGATATATATATGAGATCATATCATCACTGAGGTAGGCATTCCCATATTCAAATCAAAACTGACTAGAAAAACTAACTACTGCTCTGATACAGGAATGATCTTGTAAAACATCACAAGTATAGACTCATGTGGACACAGTATGGACGCAACCATCTGTTTATGAATATTCCATTATATAATGAATACAAAATTCCTTGCAGCCTGGATTGTGGAAACTAGATCCAGGGTCTTCATTTCTACTTCCCGAAACAGTACGATTATATCCATGCGAATGAATGTGTTGATGTCGAACATGGTAGAAACCACTTGATTACCAGTAAATGATGTAAATTGTTAACAAGTGTGAGAGAAACCACCAGTGATGTCAATGGCTCTCAAAGTACTCAGTACAATCCATGAGATGCGAATGAATGTGTTGATGTCGAACATGTCACAGAATCCTTTGATCGAAAGTCAATGATGTAAACTATCGTCAAAGGAGAGAAACCTACCATTGAGGCATGCAGATCTCAAGGTGCTGTCGATTTCTAGATCATCTTTCTAGATAATGAGCTGATGTCGATAGAAAGCGATCCGTCGTAGGCAAGCCCACAACACGAAATCATAGATCAAGTTGAAGAAATTTAGTTGCAAGGACTGACTCAGGGATGGTCAAGATGGATGACAGATATTTTGCAGATGAATGGCTTATTGGCAGTGACCTCTTGAACACATAATGACACGACAAATGGCTTGGTGACAATTGACCCAAAGTTAATACCCAGAAACCGGTTGAATAATTTCAATGTGGTTTGATCAACTGTTAGGAAAAGGATTTCCAAACCCAGGTGAATGAAAGTGTCGTGTTCAAGAGCGATTACAAAGTATGACAAACAGGCTCATTTTTCTCTCTTTTCCCCCACCATTTCTGGCAAGTACCTCTTTATTTTTGACAAGCTTGAGGAGGATAAAATTTTCTTGATTATAAGCTCATCCTTCGGATGAGTCCAACTTAGTTTAAATTCGAACCCTAAGAAGGAGTGGTTCGTTCCTGTTTGTAATTGAACAGGTCCTTTACTGTGAAATTTTAACGAGTCCAGTATAGGAGAAACTCGGAATCTTTCAATTTTAGAGAGTCTGGAAAAACTTAAGAAGACTCCAGGGTTGACCTTTTTCGTAAATTTGTGTCTCCCAAGCCCAAAAAAGTATAAAATAATACTTGAGAGAACCGCTTGATTGAATTTGAAACGACAAAAATCCAGCAATCTTTTCATGTTTTTACGGTCGGAAAAGAGTTGTAAGTGGACCGTCTTTTAATTCCATTTTAATGAGTTTAAAAGAAACACTCGGAAATCTTTCCATGTTTCAGGAGTCAGAAAAGAGCTTAAAGGTGACTCTACATGTTTTTTCGTCGAAAATGATAGATTTCACCTGAATAATCTGTTATTCTACACAAAAACATAAACATTACTCATACCTGTTTGAAATGGATAAAAATGTCACAAAATACCTTTTCAAAGTGAAACATAAACAAATTTTCAATTTATTTACTCAAAAAACTTATAAAAAGGGTCTTTGTCAATTCATTTTTACCGTTTGAGTTTGGGTGAGAAAATAGTGCTTTTGCTCAGAAAACTTCCCGTGAAGATTGCGGAAAATCCAACCGTCGGAATCGAACGTCGTCTTCTCCAAGTAATCCACATCATCCCACTCTTCATTTTTAACTGTTTAATTTTTTGTTTTTGTCATTTATTTCATTTTTGGGAGGGTTTTCAGGCACAAAACCCGCGCGCGAGGGCCCGCAGGTTTACCATTGCGGGCCTGCGGACCCCGACTTTTTCTCCATTGGGAAAAAGCTCGGGGTCCACACCTTCCGTGTAGACAAAGTGCGGTCCCACGCACTGTGTCTAACCCGGAGGGTGCGGTCCCCGCCGCAAGGGTTTTTAACCCAAAAATTCTCAAAAATGGACCACACAAAATAATTTCTAGAAATTTAATTTGTCTTTATGCTTGATGCAGAGAGTACATCATGCTAGATTGGCGCGAACAAGAGCATGAGGACGTGGATGCTGCCGCATGGAATCATCAGCCTTCACTTGATGCTTTGAGGGCGTGCGGCTTGTATAAATTCTGGGCCATTCCTGGCATGAGGGCTCAGGTGGATTTCTTACAGTGGATGGTTGACAGATGGAGCGTACAGGACCAGTGCTTTTTCATCAACGGCCACCAGCTCGAAATCGAGCTGGCGAACATATATTTCTTGACTGGTTTGCCTAAGAGAGGTGAAGACTTGACTCTGCACGGGACTAGGCCAGGTGGCCAGTCTGTCGATAGCCTCCGGCTAGAGTATTGCAACAGCCAGGCTAGAGACAAAGGGATAGACATAAAGACCATATCCCGTCCTGAGCTCATGGTGATTGCGTTCACTGTCACCAGACTTTGCGGAGCTGCCGCATTACATATTGCCACCGAATCCCAGATGCGTATGGCAGTTGATTGCTTTTGAGGCACCATCTTCAACTGGTGCGATGCTGTGTTGGCCAATGTGAAAGGCCAACTGACCAGGGCCAAGAACGGACGACTAAAGACCTTTGGTTATGGGGCTTTGGTCATGAGTTTTGGCCTGGAGAGGGTTCCTATGCTGATCCCACAGCACCTTACTATTGGAGCTGGGCTTCCTCGAGAGCGCAAACTGATGCGATGGGTCACAGTTATGGCCCGTCACCCGGACGAGAGGACAGAGGTTGCTTGATTCAAACCTGAGTATTTCCAATGACTGGAAAACCAGGTCTTTTCCATTCAGGACTTCCCTTACGCTGGGATAGATTTTTGTGGTGACCCAGACATGGTTCTTCCACCAGGAGAGCAGTGGGATGAGTCCGATAAAATCCTTTTCAACATTTTTTCTATTTTAATTTTTTGTTATTTTTTCATCGTCTCAAAACTGATAGTAAAAATTTCAAATGCAGATGTGGGTCCACAGCGACCAACCGCTCTCTGGCCTTACGAGAGGAAGCAACCAGTTGCACCCACGCCAGCCCCATAGGACGAATCAGCAGAGGTTTTGGCCGAGTTGGAGGGTCATCTTGAGCGCTTGACAGGAGATATTCCTGAGACCACTATAGACGACATTCCTCGTCAACTTCAGCGCTATGTGATTGGGGTCCCGGGACCTTTTAGGAGGTTCCTTATCAAGGTGGCTCGTGCAGTGGTTTCTTATAGAGATCATCACCAGTGATAGGATGATCGCCTATTGTGGGCACATGCGACATTTTTGTTTTTTGTACTTATCATTTTTGCCGATCATAAGATGTTTTTCAACCTATGATCGAGGACGATGTATTTTTTGACACACTCCTATATATATATATATATATATATATATATATATATATATATATATATATATATATATATATATATATATATATATACACTATTACTGGCTTATCTTGTAAATCATGTTATGGAATGGTTTTAAATTTACATGTATGATTATTGCAAATGTCTATTTAACATTCGAGAAGCAATTACATCTGCTAATGTATTTAAAGATCTTGGAATATGCTGATATTCAATATAATCAAATTCACGTTCCAAGAGACGCACTCTCAAAAATAATCTCAATAACACTGGATTTCTAATGGCATACACTCTATTAAGCTGTAATACAACGAGTTCAGAATCTAACCTCACTATCAAACTCCGAATCCCAAATGAAATAGATTCAGATAATAACTCAATCACTGCACTATACTCGGCAATGTTGTTCGTTGTTTGACCGAGGCTTACCCCATGCATAGATACTAAATCGTAAGAGGGCGAATAGATAACCCAAGCTGCGGAAGAGATGTTTCGTGTATTACGACAAGCACCATCAGCGAAACCAATGTATGTTTGGAGAGGCATCGACATCTGCAATATCAAGAGTAAAACCAAGATAAGCAGGAATAATGACGAAAAACACTCTCTAAGCTAAGCACACTGTTTAAACTAAAACACACCAGCTAGAAAGAAAAACTATCCTAACTAAAAATCTCCATACCCATTCTTTTAAGCATAATACCTCTTCAAGTAAAGACCATTTCTGGGTTTACCCAAAGAGTCCCCGTCAAAGTCTACCAATTCATAGGCCCCTTTGGCTAGCTTTCGCTTAACAACATAGGGACCATGCCACATAGGAACGAATTTTCCAGCACCTAATTTATCATTAGCTTGATCATAAACTAAGACTAGATCTCCTTCCGAAAAATTTCGAGGGGTCACATTTCGATCATACTGAGCTTTCATTCGTTTTTCGTGAGTCTCGATTGCCAATGCAGCATCACGTCGATTCTCATCTAATTGAGCCAAGTATAACAAACGCTTTTCCTCTTCGAAAGTGGCTGGAAGTAACTCAATGGCCATTTGCAGTGACGAGATTTCGCATTCAATGGGTAACACAGCTTCCAAACCGTAGACTAGTTGGAAAGGAGTGAACCCTGTTGATGTTTTTACTGAAGTTCGGTATGCCCAAAGTGCTGAAAATAGCATGTTGTGCCAATTCGACCGATGAATCCCAATGATTCGTCGAATCATGATGACTAAAACTTTGTTGATGGATTCAACCAGGCCATTCGCTTGTGGATAATAAGGGGTTGAACTATCGTGACGTAAACCAAGCTGGCCTGTAAGTTCGGTCATCATAATGTTTCGAAAACAACGCCCATGATCAGTGATTATCGCTTGTGGGACACCAAACCTAGCAATTATATGATTGAACATGAAAATTGCAGTTGTCTTTCCGTCTGCCTCAAATATAGGCATCGCCTCGGCCCACTTAGTAAAATAATCTACCGCAAGGATGATATACGCATGCCCCCCGGCCGAGTGAGGGTTACATGTAATAAAGTCGATACCCCATTTGGCAAAAGGACCAACGGCAATTATAGGGTGGAGAGGAGCAGGTGGAGTGCGCATCTTACAATCAAAAATCTGGCAGTTGTGGCATTTTCGGACCGCCGTAATACAATCTTTAAATAAAGACGGCCAGAAGTAGCCAGCGCGTAATATCTTTTGGGCTGTGGCAAACCCAGACATATGACCGCCACACGCTCCAGAGTGACAATCATTTAGAACCCTTTCAGCTTCCTCGTGAGTTAAGCAACGTCGAAAAACAGAGTCCGCCCCACGGCGATAAAGAGTATCTCCAATAATCCTAAATTGTTGGGACTGGAATCGAATTTTTCGACGTTCTGTCCTTGAAATTTCTGGCCGAAAGGATTGGGTCTGGAGATAAACGATGATATCCCCATACCATGGATCTAAAGTGCTGATTAGAAACAAGGATTCGTCCGCAATGAGCTCCTCTGCCACAGTTTCCGTGTCAGCACGCGGGAAGTCACACATTAACTCCGCAAAAACTAAAGATTTCTTAGACTTAGATTTCTCAAATTCCAAGTCGAACTCCTGCAGGATAACAATCCATTTAGAGTACTTGCCCCCTAGCAATTTCTTGGTCAAAATGTAGATCATATGGTTGCAATCCAAAATTACCGTAGTTTTACGTAGTAAAATGTAGTGACGAAAACGTTGGACAGCTTGCACGGATGCCAATGCCAATTTCTCCACATGTGAGTATTTTAGCTCAGTTGGATTTAAAGATCGACTAAGATAATATATCACATGTTCCGTTCCGAATTCATCTTCCTGAACTAAGACCATTCCAATGGTGGAATGAGAGGCGGCGAGATACAAGAAGTAATCTTGGTTGTAATTGGGAGGATGCAACAACGATGCATGGTTCAATGCGTGTTTGAGTGCATCAAAAGATTTCTGAGCTATCTCATCCCAATAGAATGGAGTATTTTGCTTCAACAACCGGGTAAAACCCTTTCTAACCTCGGCGTAGTTAGGAATGAATCGTCGTAAAAAGTTTGCTTTCCCCTGCAAACTTTGGAGTTGGCGAAGACTCGAAGGAGGAGGCAATTTGATGATAGCTTCGACCTTTGAGGGATCAACGCGAATGCTGGCTTTCGAAACTACAAACCCCAGCAATCGACCCGTTTCTATACAGAAGACACATTTGTGTGGGTTCAACGAATACGATAATGCCTACACCTCATAAAGATTGCTCGTAAATGGACGAGGTGATCAGCTCGATGTAATGAATGAGCAGGCAAGTCATCGAGATAGGGTTGCACAATGTGCTTGATGTCATGAAACGCATAAGACATCACCCTTTGAAAAGTTGCTCCGGCATTCTTAAGCCCAAAAGGTAACTTGCAATAAGCAAATGTCCCCCATGGACAAATGAAAGCCATTTTTGGTTGATCGGCAGGTAGAATATTGATTTGATTGTATCCAGAAAAACCGTCCATAAAGGAAAATATTTCGCTATCGGCACAATCATCAATGATTTGATCGATATAGGGAGTTGGGTAATTTTCCTTTGGACAGGCTCGATTAATGTCCCTATAGTCGATGCATATTCTTATTGTTCCCTGCTTTTTGTTAACCAGAACAATATTCAATACCCAATTCGTTAATGGGATCATATAAATGAAACCTGCTTTCAATAATTTTTCAACTTCTGCTTTGATTGCAGCAGCTTTTCGTGGGTGAATCTGACGCAAACGTTTCCGAACGGGTTTAGCGTCCGGGTAAGTCTTGATCTCATGAACAACAATCGCGGGATCAATTCCTGGCATTTCCTCATAGGACTAGGCAAATACATCGCAGAATTCTTGAAATAGGGCCTTATATAATTGAATTTCGTCATCTGTACACGAGGCACCTATATGAATGTTCTCAACAATTCCGGACTTAACCGAAATGTCAATAGGAATAGTTCGAGAGATGTTTCCCAAATTTAACTCTGAATCGAAATGTTTCATTGGATTCTGAGGTTCCTTGACATATTCAGTTGTAAAAATTGATGAGAAATCATTTTCAAAACGATCATCCTCAGGTAAAAACGAAGATCTGCGATGGAGATCTTCCCATGGTAAATCATTTACACATAGGATTTCACGAATTTGCTCATCAGAGTGAACAAGTTCAGAAATCGTGGTTAAATCTGAGGTTGATGTGAAAAGTGATTCCTCATGGACCACATTCATTAAGTCATTTTTGGTTGAACATGGGTCGGCAAACGACTGCACGGCTTCATAGGCAATTTCATATGGACTCAAAGGCATGGCATTACCAAATGAGTCTATCTCAGATTCAGACGGAATGATCCAAGGATCATCATAAACAATGGTGTCTGATGTAATCATATGAATGGTTGCAAATGAAGATGATGCGTTGATCGGAGGAAAAGGAAAAGTTCCCAGTAAACCAGCATCTTTAACTAATCCTACTCCAACATCCTTATATGGGATAGTCGTTTTACCAACATGTTGAATACTCTCCGAAGAGGCTGGGTTGGAGGAAAAGTAAGCCAGCTGGTCTATTGTTACGATATTTCCATTGTGTGGAAACTTTATTACTCGAAAGACCGATGAAACAACCGTTGTCATAGCGTAAGACCAACTTCAACCCAAGAGAAGGTTGTAATCTAGAGGGGCATCAACCACCTCCACATCTAGACTAACGGTTTTTCCTTAAACCCCTATAGGCAAATCCTGTAGAATTCCAAAAGGATGAAACCCACGGCCATCAAAGGCCTTTAGAATCGTCGGGGATTGATTTAGCTAAGGAGAACCAAGCGATCTCCAACACTGTATTGACATAATACACGTTGAGGCTCCCTCATCAATTACAGTCCGATGAATAGGCCTGTTTTTTACTATCACTGGAATCTGGAAAGCCATTTGATGAGGCAAATGCGGTGTACTATTTTCTAGATCGAAGATTATTAGGTTCGGGTCCTGAACATCAACATCTCCTATAGCCGAAAAAAGTAATTTACTTTGTGCTGGACATGATTGCAGCACTTCCAAAGCCGACATTGCTGAGGGTGAAGCAGCTAAATCCTCAACAATGTTATAATTCTGAGCCGCTCTCACATGTGGATTGAAAGCTGACTTTCGAAGTATACCCTTGGTGGGCGGTTTGATCACCAAGTCTAGATTAGGTTTCTCGATCTGTAGTGGATCGGAACTGGGAGTTGAGGTTGATGGATTAGAATGAGAAGATTCTGCTTCTTTACCATCAACAGGACTTTTACTACCATAATCTTGCGATCGAGTCGCAATCCTAACATGGGACATCATCAGTATGGGTTCTTCATTGGCATTCGAGGATGAACCTATCATCTTACTATCTTGAGCCGGAAAAGGATCTTTCAAAACAGCAGGAGTTTGGGAACCCTTGACAATCTTCGCAACCTCTGCACGATGAGGGCAGTCTCTTGTAAAATTTTCATCGTCACAAATGAGACAAGGATAACGAGGTTTGCGCTTTTCATCATTGGATTCCGCCTTTTCAGGTTTCTCCTTTGAACTTTTGTCCGTTTTATTCTTCTTCTTTCCTTTATTCTTCCCACCGGATTTTGATTTTGCTATAGATGACTCTACAACGTGAATATCAGCGAAAATTTCTGCAAAAGAATCTCCTGTTGGGGAATCAGGAAAGGTTATGATAGGGGAATAATTCTTGGAAGACTTCTTCTTACTTTTAGTGTTAACCATACCAATCATACCATCGGCGGCATGAGATCTCGAAGGAGCTACAGCGATTTGATTTTGCTTGGGAAGATCGGGGATTTTTTCATGTAACGTACTTGACTGAGTATAGACCAAGTCAAGGTACTGTGCTTGAGCAATTACTTGCTCCTCGGTAACAACTCTGGCTTTAGCAACATCTTCAGTGATCTTTGGCAACAAATATTTTACAAACCACTCAGCCAAGATCTGATCCGGAATAAATACCTTCACTAAACGTCGTCGACGTCTCCACTCATGAATATGATCTGAAATGTAAGTGGATGTCGATTGTTTTAGCAAAGTTAACAATTCCGTGCCATTGTCATATCGGACTGGCAACTGAAAATGAGTTAAAAACGAGGTAGCCAACTGACTAAAATTATAAAAAGTGCCTCGTGGTAACTCAATGTACCACCTTGGCCGCGAGACTAATTAGAGTGCGCTGGAAAAGTCTAAGACGGATCGAATCATCTGTAATGGAGTTAGACGCACACCAGAGGTGGTAAGTCATCACATGGTTCGACGGGTCCTCTCTTGATTTACCTTTGAACTTGGGAATGTCACTGGGCAACTTATTCGGCATTGGCGGCCAAAACGAAAGATAATTAATGGGATCGTTCGTTAGGCGTGACAAGTCAGGTAAGTCTAAAGTTGCGATAAACGGTAACTGCCGATTAGGATCCCTAAAACTCTGGGTCATGAGACCAGCTCCAGGAGGAGGATATCCAGGATAACTAGGGATAGGAATTGCGTTCGGGATATTGTATCCTCCCGGAAAAACCAGGATTAACCAGACCGTACTGGGGTTGTTGAGGTTGTTGATAAGTGTACCTAGGATACGGTTGATACTGATAAACTGGCTGCTGCACAGCAGGACCGAATTGGTACTGTCCCTGGTACGGTTGATAAGTGAATTGTGGTTGACTTGTGACAATCGTACTTGAACCAGGTTGTCCTACAGGCATCTGAACCGAAGTTTGAATCGTAGATCCAGACGATGGTAAAGATGTTTGAGGAATAGATACAGGAACAGTAGAAACTGGAGCTGTCGATACTCCAGAAGTAGGTGGGGTAGATTGAACAGATGTTGAGGCAGTTGTAGCAGTTGTTTGAGGTGGAGTACGAGGTGTACTAGGCCCAGGCTGAGAAACTACCGAAGGTACAGAAGTTTGAATGTTAGACTGGACTGGTTGCTGGGGTGAACTAGAAACTAGGGGTTGTCCAGTTTGAGATGACAACTGTACACTTGGCTGCAATACCTGTTGAGTTTGCGATGGATCCCACACTATATTCATTCCGAGGTACTGACCCATAACTGGTTGAGAATACTGAGGACCATAACCGGATTGAGGGTAGGATTGATAATTGAAAGGTAGATTTCTCGTTCCTTGAACATACGTTTGACCTTGGGGTGGTTGGAAACCTTGGTTTGAGTATTGACCTTGGGGTTGATACCCTTGAGGCACATACTGATACTGGGGTTGACCTTGAGGTACATATTGAGTCTGGGTTGACTTTGGGGTACATATTGAGTCTGGGGTTGACCTTGAGGAACGTACTGTCCCATAGGTATGTACTGTCCTTGAGGTTGCCCCCCAGATGCAAATTGTGTACCTTGAGGTTGCCCCCCAGGCGTTAATTGAGGCTGCCCCCCAGGCGGTAACTTGCTACCTTGAGGTTGAGGATTGGGAATAGAACCTGACATCATAAGAATGTCTTCTACGCTCAATGGCTTAGTACCATTGTTTCCAGTTAATAACCCTTGCTCAATGGGTTGAGGAGATGCTCCCGAAAAAGTACCAAAAAGTGGCTGATACCCGGAGGGAACAGAAGGACCGTCGTACAAAAAATATTCAGGCAATTGAGTAAACATGGATGATTGTCCTGCCATATTGACGGGAGTATAAAAACCTCTAGGTGTTGGGTGATAAGGAGCACGAGGTGGTGAAAAACTTAACCCTGAGTTTTCTAGAAAATTAGTCAAAGAAAGATACCAAGAACTACTCCTAGGTGGACTGTAAAAAATTGATTCACACTCCCTTAGTTCAATAACAGGTTGATTTTCAGGGATGGGGATGCCTACTTCTTCCGGAGCAAGTTCTTCAATAGCAATAAGTCCAGAAGGAAGATCTTGGGTGATTACTCTTTCTACCCTAGGTGAACCAGGACCACTAGAAGTTGGAGAAACAAACCCCGATGTCGGAGTAGTAGCAAATTCACTTTCAGGCTCGGATATTTTGGTTTCTTCACCTATATCACTAGTAGATGAAAAGCTACCAGCAATTTCAGAAACAGACATTGACTGTGGATTATAATCTGCTACTAATGGTTGAAAATCAGGATGTACTATCAAAGAAGATTCTCCTTCCTCAGGTGACCCAACTCTACTGTCTCTAGGAGTTACGAGGACTTTCAAGCCTTCAAGTTGACTCAGTACTTCCTCAGGAGGTTGGCCTCGAAGTCTACAGGACTTCCTCAGTAACTCAGCCACGTTTACAAACTCAGGAGACTGGCCCCGAAGTCTACGGGACTGTCTTGGTAATTCAACCACAGTTGAAAACTTTTAACTACTTCACACGCAAACAAAGTAAAATCTCAATGAAAAGCACCTAAAGTCTCTAAAGAACCAAACAAATTTGAATCACACGCCTAAAGAATCTAGGAGATCAAACACACACAAACAGTAACTTTCTGTACCGAAAACACTAGTTGGTGATGAAATCCAACGTCGCAGAGTTCAATACAGAAATGGTGGTTGGAATAGTTACCCCGGCAACCTACTTAATGAATAGACTGGCACAAGTTCCTCCACTTAACCGTCTCGAGTGAAGAGAACCCCCCAGAAAATCCAAGTGAGTCTAGCCGACGTCTGCTCCAGGTACAGTGGGATCTTCCCACCACTGTCACCTCAGGAAGAGTCCTAAAGAATATGGCCACTAAGGTTACCAACTGAGACAAATACACCTAGGGGAACAGTCTACGATCCGATACGCACGCAAGGGCAGAGTAGCAAGCTCAATCCCCTTGAAGGCTCCTTGACATAATCCAAGGTTTACCAACAAGTGACCCCAGGCTCCTCGACAATGGTTAATCCGAGGTTTACTGTTTTTAATACGTGAATATCTGGCGTCGTTCCCAATGAGGAAGGATTGATTCCCACACTGGTTCGGACACGATTTCGTGCTTCTCCTTTAAGAGGAGCTTTCCCAGAGCATAAATGAAACAATTGGATTTCTTCCCTACCACAAGATACAGCTACTTGTTTGTTTTTACTGTCTTGGAGAGTTAATTACTCTCCTACTCCAAGACACTAGCCTAAGCTAAGTTGGTGTATCAAATCCCTAGAAATAAAAATGTTACTAGATGAATTTTACTTTAAGTGTTAATCTTAGTGGTTTTTGTTTAAGTCCAAAGGTGCGGAGATGAAACTCGTGGTACGAAGACTCGACTCAAAATCACTAAAAATGCACCTAAGATGATCTAAACAATATTTTTCTCTTCGATGAACTTCTAAACTAAGAAAGAGTTTGAGAATGCAAATACTTTGTAAACACAGATCTTTCTCAATCAAACAAATTAAAAGAAGAGCTTTTTCCTTTCCAAAGCACTCAAAACGAGACAACTAGTTATTTCACAAAAATTTCCCTTTTTCGTTTCAAAGCACTCAAACACTACAAAACAAACTTTTTTCCAAAAGAGATTTTTATATTTTTTAATAAAACACTCAAAACTATGAAAATGACTAACTTTGAGATCTACAAACTATAAAAACCTATTTGAAGTCAAAGCCTACTAAAAGTCTTTTTAAAGGATGTTTTACTTAGCTAGATGTAAGCTAAGGACCAATTTATGCAGAATCACAAATAAGTCAAGAACAACCAATTTTGTTTTCTTTTTGAAAATGAAAATCCAAACTTTCAAACACAAGCTTTTCGAAGTTTTGTAAAGAGAAAACTCAAAGCGGATTCCTCAAACAAGGGGAGATTTCATAAATGGTCAGACTCATAAGAAGGCTGGTAGACACTAAGGTGATCTGAAGTCCCTACAGCGTCTAAGCTCAGAGCCACTACACAACCAAAATGAAAAACAAAACCAACAAGCAAAACTCCTAGGAATTTCACCTAAAACCCTAACACTAACGAAATCAATCCAAAGAAAGCTTCTGACAAGTTATATGCAGGTCTGGGCAGTAGATAACAATTTCTAAACACAAACTAAGCTGACTAACAGAGGAAATCTTAGGGTTTTTCAAAATTTTGACAGGGTCCGCAGGCCCACAGTTGGCACAGGTGCGGTCCCGCTCTGTGCTAAAAGCCAAGCTGCGGGTAGGTACGCACTATGTCAAATGGCTAGGGTGCGGTCCTCTCCCAAAGCTATGAAAAATGAAAAATAACCCTGGATCTACAAACTCTACCCAATTTTACACACAACAAGCCAAAAATAGAAACAAAAATAGAGTTTCTTAGGTCAAAGTAAAAACAAGGAAAACAATCAAGTCCCCAGTATGGTCGCCATTTTGTCACACGGAATAAGTCGATCTTGCGGACAAGATAGACCTTCCTAGAATCTAAAGAAGACCTAATGACAAGCAAACCAACCAGACACTATCTTTCTCTAAATATGCTTTGATAAACAATAGCAAACAAGTGTTTTTAGGGCCTACCTTAGGTCCAACGCAAGCTTGTGGGTGCCCTCGCTCCTTTGATCCAAATGAGCTCCTTTTCGCGAATCTGCAAACACAAACAAGGCAAACAAATTAAATAGCACCTGAAAAGCCAATTGCATAAAACATATTTAACATGAAAGTCAAGGAGTCCATGAAACAAATAACATAAGATACTTGTTGAGAAAAATGAGTTTGATTGTATTAATTCAAAAGAAGAAGAACATTACAACCTTCGCCTTGACGTTGTACAAGCTCCTCCCAGGGTCCAGCAAGAAGTCTCCTCTACTTTGACAAGTTTCACTCACTCCCCAATGAAGCCAAAGACATGTGTGATCTCTCCTCTTAAGCTCAACTAGGAAGTCTTGATTTCACCAGCATTTACCCTCAAAAATGTTCAGCTTCTAACCTCCCCAGCAACCAGCCCAATGCCCGTATTTATAGTGCCATGGAGGGAAGTTACTAGGTCCTCCTTCAAAGGGATAAAGCCCTCCTTCAAAGGGATAGCTCCTCTCATCAAGGTATTAGCTCCTTCTCTTTTGGGATGCATGAACCACCTCAGAGCGAACAATCCACGTCAAAATTCCTTCTAGAAACCTCTAGAATTAACCCAAAGTGAGTTTTTTGAGATAAAACTTGCGCCTTTTGACTTTCACAAGGGTTCGCACCTACACCGTTAGGGACAGAGCGGTCAGGTCTGCAGTTTTTGTACACAGAAGGTGCGGGACCGCAGGTGACAGTGAGAGAAAGTGCGGAACCAGAGTTTCATTGTTTTTTAATATCTTTCTCCCATTTCCAAAGCTTGATTTGAAGAGCTGAGGTTTGAGACTTGCTTAGGAGGACAGTACAAGTGATGATAGACCCATACTGACTGCAAATAATCATGATGACAATATTTTTGTGTAACAGTGGCATTGCTTGGTCTTTGCCACTGGAGGGAGATAGGCCAATGATCAGAGCCGGAGTAAGGGAGAATTGCTACCGCTATGTCACCTCCCAAATGAACCGCGTTGTCAGATATGAGGAATCTATCTAGTTTGGAAGCGATTTGATGCTTCCCGGTTCTATGATTGCTCCAAGTGTGCGTTCCATTACAAAATTGCAGGTCGATTAGAGAGTTGTTTTGGATGAATTCTTTGAAGTGGCCATTTTCCTGCTCCATCTTGGCTCTACCTCCTTGCTTTTCCTCAAGCTTAGTGATCATGTTGAAGTCTCCTCCAATGATCCAAAGAGGATGTATTCTATTAAAGTTTAGAGCTTCTATAGTATTAAGTAACGCTATTTTGTTACCTGCTTCCTGCGGGAAGTAAACATTGGTAAGGTGGCCATGGATGTTAGTGCCTATAATGTGAAAAGTGGCCTGGATAATGTGGTGAGATGCATGAAAGTCTGACAGAGTTAACGCTTGCGCATTCCAGGCAATGGCTAGCCCGCCCGATGCTCCCGAAGCATCCACTGCAACCGATTGACTGCCTGGCCAAGCTCTAGAGAGGATGTTTCCTAGAGTGCTACTGTTACACTTCATTTCTTGAAGAAAGCAGATCTGTGGCTACTCCTGCTTTATCATGTTTTTTATTATTCTCAATTTCCCTGGGCTATTGAGCCCCCTTAAATTCCATGAAGTAAGCTTCATGATTCACTATTGGTGGTGGGCTTGTAGTACTTTGTCAAATTAGCATACGTGCCTGAGTCGACCAGGATTTTCCCTATTGCAATTGTTCGTTGGAGATCCATTCTTCTCCCCTGATTTTTGGTATCTTTTGGGGGGAGGCCGCCATCCCAATGACTACCCAGCTAGATGCCCAATTGTTGCTGCTGATAAGCCCTGGAAATGATGACTTCTAGTTTGCTGAGCTGAAACTCTGGAATATTGTCATAGTCCTTCTTTTTGCAGGCTAGTTCAAGCTCAAGAATGTCAAGTCCTTCCAAATCAATACTCTCTGGTTCTTCGTCCATATGTTGTACCTGACTATGTTCTACTGAAGATATAGCTAAGCTCAAGGGTTGGTTTGGAAAGCCGTCAACTTCCATATCATTTGCTTTCCCATCTAAGCCCTTTTGACCCTCCTTAGGGATTCCAATAACAGCCTTGGGGGGATGATTTGCGGGAGATGAACCAGAAGGAGGAGGGATTGCTGAGGATGAAATGGGCATAGGGTTGGGCTTTGAGTTCATGGGCTGATCTTCTGAAGCTTTAGCAAGAATCTCAAAACTATTTCTCGTAGAAGGGAAGGAGGCAGCATCCTGCTGGGTTTTTTTCCCCGTAGAAGACTTTTTGTGTGCTCTTTTGCGGCTAGGAACTTTGGTGAAGCCATCTTGGGCCGGCATGTCAGAGGGATCGGAGGCGTTGGCTTTGGCATTTAACGGGCAGTCCCGAAAGAGATGCCCATGAGCATGAAATTTATGGCAGCGAAAGGGTACATGTTCATAATCCAAGGGTTGAATCCATTCATAGTCGTCATGGAAGAGACTTACCGAGTCCGGCAGGGCCTTGTCCAGGCACATGAAAACGCAGATGTGAGTGTAGGATGTGTATCTGTGAAGCTTCATCTCTTCCGTCGCTTTTATGTATTCCCCCAACCCATTTCCAATGTCTTTGAGCAGACCTTCATCCCAATATTCCTCTGGAAGCGAGTACATTCTGATCCACACTGGTGCCCAGCTGAGGTCTTCCTTGTCTGGGTTAAATCTTGCTACCCATTCCCTTAGATACAATCCTGCTGAATTGAAAAAATAAGGCCCCTCGTCCAAGATTCTGTACTTGTCTTCTAGGCACAAGAAGATCACAGTAAAGAACCCTTTCGGTCCTAGCTGCAGTGTGACATGACCCTTGGGTTTCCACTTAGCCGAGATCCATCCATACAGGGATTTTTCTGTCGGCCAAAATCCAATAAATTTTCCAATGAGTGCATGGTCCGTCATATACTGGATTCGTTCATTGATCTTCTGACTGGGCAGTTCTATCTTGGGCCTTTCAGCTGCTATTGGTTTGCATGTCTTCGAGGTGACCTTAGGCATTTCCTCTTGCTTATCTTTTCTTTCTGGTATCTCGCTGCTCTTGTCTGACCGACTGGTAGATGCATTGGTTTTATCCTGCTGAGGGGTCTCTCTATTATCCGCCTCTCCATGAACCGACCCAAAGGCCGAAGTCCCAGTTTTCCCTGGAGGTGCATGATTGGACATGGGGGAGGGCTTTGAGGCCCCCCCTGGGGGGAATCCATATTCGCTTTAGTTAAGCCTGTGGGGCGCTGTCGATTCTAGGTGGGCAGTCCCTCTGTGGATGCAGAAACGAATCTATCTGCGTTGTTTCAGAAAATCGCCAGAACCCTAGTTGCAGAGCCGTAGCGCCTTTTCCCGTTGCATGCAATTAAAAATATTTAAATTCAAATGGTTTATTAATTATAATTTTTCTTGTTTCTACACCAAATCATGTACAAGATGTGGCCAGAGAAGAGGAGGAACATATGGCCACATCCGAAAATATTCCTCTTCCCTCCACTACTGAAGCAGTTAAAGAACACTCTACTGCTCTTTTTATTAATAAAACATTTGTAATAATAATAGCTATAAATATGAATTTAACTTTTCTTTCTTATTGTAGTTCATGTTCGACCCCCCTTGCAGCAACATATTCATAGGACTAGGTCAGCAACAAGACATATTACACTAGGGATCACAACAACTGAAGGGGGCCAAGATCAAGACATCCTCGCTAACTCCGTATTAAAAAAGAGAAAGAAACATGATAAAAAATGATTGCACTTGTTTATTTAAAACACCTTTCTTTTAGTACCACATTTTTTACTGAGAGGTTGAATGCCTCATGGCATGTGCACATGTAACTTTAGACTATCTCAATAAAAAATTCTAATTTTTTTGTTGCAAAAAATTAAAATGATTTTGTTTCATATTATGTAAACATAATTTTTGTGATAAAATTTATTGAGATAAGATATTTTGTGGATGTACGAATAAATGAATGAATGATGAAACCCTCCAAGGCGTCATATATTTGTGATATTTCTTCATCCAACTCTAGTTTGAGGTTATGATTAAATTATAATGCAAGCAATTGTTTATGGAGGCTCAACCAAAACCCATGTAAACTGAATAAGGGGAAAAATCTAAAAGACACATTCTAATATTTTGTCACATATAAACTTTGTGGATTTTAAACATCTTGGTATACAAGTCATTTTGAAATATGTACAACTCTAATGACTAGTAGGCAAACCAAGGAAGCTTTCATAGGTTATAACACTAGTTTCCATTAGCTTTATAAATAGAACTACCATGCATTGAACTTGTTTCTAACGTACCAACATTTGTTAAATCCAACACCCATTTTAGTCTTGGGGATGAGATACTTATAAACATTTTCCTTGTGATTAAATTGTTCATCTTCATGTGCCCCTTTTAATTACATAATGGCTTCAATTATGTGATAATTAACTCAACTATCCATTTGAAAAGATCATGATCAACAAAATACATACTTCTCGATGAAATATACTATTGATTCAATTAGTACTACTAACTAGGCCCCCTAATCTAGAACTAATCCAAGTCAATTCAATTAAAAAAAATATTATAGCCCATTGTCCAGTCACCTCAAGATAGTTCTCAACGAAATGATTCCCAATTCAATTGAGCTAACTCATTAAACTGGATTTTTTATTGATCTAAATGTTTCATCAAATTCAAATATTTTAAGGTTTATAGTTGAGGATGGTGGAATAAAATTACAAATTACACTTATTTGATAAACAGGGTGATAAGGGGAAGACACCATCCTTATATGTGCCCACAGATGTTGTTGAGGAAGTGCTTAGTGAACTGCTTAATGATCTTGATTGGTTTGATGATGATGAGTTGTACACGTCTCTTGACCCAATAGTAATATATAATAAGCTTGTGGTTAGAACGAATGAAGAACTTGCTGGTTTGATTCGCATTATAAATAAAATTGCTGACATTAAATATAGGATCAACATGTTCAACCAACATCTTCATAGATATCACGTAATAAGCATATTTTAAAGTGATTTTTTTTATGTCTTAAGTTCAATTGTGAATGTTTGTTTTTTAACTTTTAAATTGTCTAATAGAAAAACCATTTTATTTATTATATAGGATATTTTAGCATAGATCACACCACAGCATACAGTCACCACAGGGAAGCCAGAAGAGGAGCACAGGGCAGCCATTCCAACAATGTCGACTAGTGCACAATGTAAAGAAAACTCTAATGCTCTTTTTATTAATGAATAATAACAAAAAATATAAATTTAACATTTCTTTCTTGTTACAGCTGATGATCCACCCCTCTTGCCACAACCTCGACAACGTCATGAGTACATGACTAGGCCATCAAAAATAAAGAAAAATAAATGATTTTACTAGTTATATCATTAAAAACATCATGTACAATATTATGAAAACATATTTTTGATGATAAATTTTTTGTGTCTATGATTAATGAATGAATGTTATATGTTAATGAATAATTGTTATATGTCTCTTTACGTGCTCAAAATTTTGATGTCTTGATGCATAGGTGTAGAGTATGGTTTTTGGAATTATTTCAACAAGACTTAAGCTTAGAACGAGGTCATCAATACCATTGATCTTGGATCTCTTTTATGCATAGGTGTATCCTCTTTCAATAGTGATTTCAGCTCCCTTTGAAAAGGTGACAATGGAAAACCTTTTAGGGCTTCCAAAAGAGACTCATGCACATGCCTTTCAACTTGAGACTATGATCACTCAAAACTTGTCTAGAATGAAGGCTTGATAGATGAATTTTGAAGACTTCAAATCTTTTAAAATTATCTCATACATTCTCTTACTTTGTCAAGATACTTGGCATTTCTTGAGCTCATAAAATAGCTTTCGGTCTATTAAGATCAGAATCCTTAAGCTCTCTCTCTTTTTGAGTAAATCTGAGGTTATGTCACAGAGAAGAGGGCTAGTAGAATGAGCCCAAGACTTTTCTTTAGTGTTTGATAGGTTTGGTCTAGGGAGAGAAGGTGTTATAGCTATTCGGTCATCAACAAAAGTGCTTATATTCCTCCAAAACCCGTTGCTCCTTTATGTGTATACTATCAACCTTAACTCTATAATTAGGGCTAGTAATTATGCCCAGATTTGTGTTCTTCTTGCCTTCACAAATTTGAATTAAGGAATTCATTCTTCTTGAGATGATATGGTGCCAAGTTGATCTTCCTTTCAGCCCTCACTTCAAATCCTGGCTCTACTAGCATGTTGAGAAATATAGGGCAGAGAATTAGTTTAAATATTAACTTGATTTCTCTTTAATCTTTGACACTTTCTTGAGATTTAGATCCTTCCATGTATTTGGTTACATATCAATGTGATGTGTCATTCATTGATTTATAGACCAGTACAATCATCACAAATTCATATTTGATCCATCTTGGATAGCATAGATAGGTCAGCAGATCATCGCTTTGGTCCACACAGATAGAGAGACATGTATGGTTAGGCTATAAAACAAGGACATGCTATCCCACATGGGCTTGATTACCCTCTTTACTAACCTCAAATACAAGGAGGGTGTAGAATACCATATATTTGATAAATTCGTGGTATAAGTCAATTAACTTTGTTAGGAACACCAAGATCCTATAATTAGATTCTTGTGTTAAACTAAGCATTTACACAATCTGTGCCCATGATAATTCAACCATCTACTACTTTGTATCCCTATCCCACTTCACCATATACTACCACACTCCTAATTTAGGTGCTAGCTACTCTTACTTCAATGCATAATCACAACAATTTGTGATTATGATGACACTTTAAGTACATATGTGTGTAATGTCCATGATGGGATGTATGAACAGTCCTCCCCAAATTGCTTGTCAATTATAACCTTAAATGGGCTAGCACTAGTTTATCTCATCATCTCAAAATGGCCCGGAAAATGAAAATTTACAATTTCTATCATCATCGCTTCACATTATCTCATGGATGACCCTTTTTACAGATTATATGCATTAATTTATGGAAGTTCATCCCCTCTACCTATCCTATGATTGATTGTGACAACAAGTGAATAGAGGACAATTGACGGATCTTTGTTGACAAGATCCCCTACTTGTAAATTGTACTTTGTTCGCATATTCTCACAATCAATCATATGCTAGGTAGAGGGGATGGCCTACCAAAATTCATGCATATAATATGTAGAAGGGGTCATATATGAGACAGTATAAAGTGATGATGATAGAAATGGTAAATTTTCATCTGTCGAGTCATTTTGAGATGGTGATGACAGAACAGTGCTAGCCCATTCAAGGTTATAATCACTAATGGGCAATGTGCGAAGGACAATTCATACATCCCATCATGGACATTACACTCATATGTACTTAAATTGTCATCATAATCACAAACTACTATGAATTGATAACTAATATATGTTAGAATTTTGTTAGACTAATATAGATTACAAAATGCAACCATTATATAGATTAGTTACAATAAATATAGTAGAAAATATAGCATCCATTCCAATGGTGTCGACTAGTGCACGAAGTAAAGAAAACTCTAATGCTATTTTTATTAACGAATAATAACAAAAAATAGCAATTTAACATTGTTTCTTGTTACAATTGCTGATCCACGACTCTTGCAACAGCCTTGACAACGTCATGAGTACACGACTAGGCCATAAAAAATAAAGAAAAAAGAAAAATAAATGATTGTACTAGTTATATCATTAGAAACATCACATACCATATTATGAAAACATATTTTTGATGAAAAATCTTTTTTAGATGAAGCATTTTGTGTCTATGAGTAATGAATGAATGTTATATGTTAATGAGTAATTGTTTTATGTCTATTTATGTACATGACCTTGTTTCATATTATATAAACATCTTTTTTATGATAACATTTATTGAGATCAAATATTTTGTGGATTTACGAATGAATGTTTTTGATTTGTTTTTTTTTTATGTATCTTAATGTCTTTCTTTCAACTATTTCCTATATAGTAGATAGATTGGGTACTGGGGAATTGAGAGTGATGTGGGGGGGGAGGGGCCATGAGAGCTTCCACCTTAATGTGGTTGGACTTGTTCAGTAGAGAACAAATTAGGATTTGGATCATCTTGGGGAAAATACCCTCAATCCAACAGAGCAACAACAAATTCAATGTTGACTTCACTGTTGCTTCGTCAAGTCGAGGGAGTTTTGCTCCAAAATTAAACTAATCCAACATTTATTCTCGAAACTAAGAGGAGATCATTCAAGTATTCATGCATGCAAGTCACTTTAATTATTATTTATTCGTGCAATTAAATTTAATCTAAGCTTGCCTCATTAGTCTCATGAATATGTATAGGAAAACTAGTTTCAATTTCAATGTTGAAGTGGAACAACTACATGAAGCAAATAGCTCAAAATGGTAAGGGTTTATGAGACAAAAAAAATTTGTTTGATATTTTTGTTGTATGTGTTGGCCGAGTGGGAGTTACATAAAGGTTTATAATAAATAACAAACTTTTCCATGAAAAAAATGTGTGTAGTATTTGTTTTTCTTTGACAATTGTGTTTGTATTTGAGTGAAAGACCATAAATTGTCATTTTTCATGTAGGGAAGTAGGATAAATTCTTACTCTATTAATTGGGCATAAGGAAGTTGTTATCACTCCAATATTTCTCTAGAGTTGACAAGAAAGAAATGATTAGAGGTAACCACAAACCTACTTTGGAGATTAGGATCTAGCCTTCCTAATGCTCAGAGAGGGCTCTCTCTTTATATTTTAACTTTGTTTAGTTAACTGATTTTAGGATAGCTGTGATTGTACTTGGATTTTGATTTGGATTTGGTGGTGGGATCACTTACTTAGATGGATAGAGGGATGTCTTTTACCATTGGGCTACGGGGTCAAATGTAAAGAAAACAGGACTGGATCAAGTTCTAAAAGTAGTGTTTATAGGGCAAGATAGTTGAGTTACTTCAGATCTTAAGGCTGGATGGTGAAGTTGGTTTCAATCGGATCCAAAGAGAAATTAAGGGTTCCTTAGACCGGATTTTGAATGAAGTGAAAGAGGTCAACTAGGATGGGAGAGCAATTAAGGATTCTTAGATCCGGATATCAGAAGAAAACATAAAAATGATCAATTGTTCAAGACAGAGTGTACTTAAACAAATTTTGAAATAAATTTTCAATTAATTCATTCACTTAGATAACATTTAAGTTTGTGAGATACATAAGAAAATAACAAATTTGACAAGGAAAATAGTTCATTGTAATAGCTCAACACATGAATCCTGTAATGCAATCTCTTTATTACTTGGTCAAGTCTGCTGACTTGAAAAATTGGTACAATAATCCTTAGGTTTATGATAAAAATAACTCTACAAATGTATAGTAATCCACACACAATACTTCGAATTATGAATATTTATACAAAAATAGTTTTACAAAATATCCCAAACTGTCTTGGGAATTAATCTAGGAGAAAGAAATATCCTCATGCAAGAAGATAGAGATAGATGTTCAACTGATGTATGTTGTCCCTGTTTATTAGGTTGTGTTGTCTTTATGCTCTGATATTTTGCCTTTTATTCTCTGCCTTGCTGTTGGTTTTCACATTGGATGTTATTTTCACTCTGATCTTTCAACTGATACTCTTTCATCTGGCTGGCCTGTCATTATCCTTTTACTGTGCTTTTTCACCATTACTGTACATTTTTACATTTTGATTGTTTATTTCTACAGTAAGTCATGCAATTTCTCTCATGTTTCTGCTTCTGGTAATTGGATATTTACCATCTTCTTGTATATTTCATCTGCCTCTGTGTACCTGGAAAAAGTGGGTTTATTTACAAAAAGGTGTTTTACCTCATGCTGGAGGTAAAATAAGTTCTCAAAGGTCTGATACAGGACCTTGCCAGTAGGCATCCCCTTCATAGATGAAATGTTTACCTGATCCCTTGCCACTTCTCTTATCCTTCTATTGTAGTCCTCTTGTAGCATTAATTTATCATTTATTACTAAGGGATTTGGCAGACCTTTCTACCTCAAAACATCAAACTTAACCATGAATATATCTATAGCCAGCTGCATGGTTTGGCACTTATCTTCAAGGTTTAGCATTAAATTTCTTTTGGTGAGCACCCTTTTTACTTCCAATATTGTACCTGTCCTGTCAGGTATCTCCAATTCCTGCAATTCATACTTATTTTTTGAGTTAAGGAAGTGAATGATTCTAGTAGCTTGCTCTGGCATGTCTCTCAGTTCTGCCTTAACTCTCTGTATGGCTTCTGTAACCTCTTCCACTAAGTCAATTTGTTCAAAAATCACTTGAATGGATGGCCAAATATCATTGAGAGAGTCAATGATATTGGCCCATAACTGTTCCTTGGCTTGACCAAGTGGCTCCTTCAAAGTCAATTCCTTCTCCAAGCTTTTTATTCTTTCATTCATTCTGGTTGCCTTTTGTACTTCTTCCTTGTGCATAATCTAGGAAATCTTATAGTCAGTCTCTATACTGGTTATCTTTTCCTTTAGCTTGTTCATCTGTGTGGTCTGAATGGACATGTCTTTCATTGCTTTGACCAACTTACTTGCCTCATCACCCTACTGAGTTGTTGTTGTTGACCCTGTTGCTGAAGTAGATGCTAGGAGGGCAGTAGCCATTGGAGCTGTAGGAGCTAGTGATGTTGCCAAGGTGGATGGTACCGCAGTAGTAACTGTTGGGATAACAATGGCAGGGGCAGTTTCAAGACTATTTTTTTTTAATTGTATCAAGTTGTCTAACTCCTCCATTTCCTTCAGTTGATCATTAAGTTGTAAAACCAGGTCCATCATCTCCTCCTGATGAGTTTGGCTCTCAAGGACCTCTTTTGTTTGTGGGTGCTCTGAATGAGGAAGTTTTAGTTGTTTTTTGAGAGCTACAATGTCCTCATTCTTCTCCTTGATCGATTTCTCAGTATCTTTGATGTCTTTGGGATCATGTCCTAGCTCAATTACCAAGTCCTCCAATGACTTGATCTTGTTTTCTTTGGCCTGTGAGGAGGCCTTTTCCAATTTTTATTGTGTTGTAATGTTGTCCAATGAACTTTGCAGCTTATGTGCAGCCATGGATTTTCCTGTTAAGGTGGAGTAGATCATCTCACCTGCCTACTTGTGGAATTCAATCTGGTCAATGGGATGAACATCCCTGGCCAAAACCTCAAAGTCTGTTTTCCTGTAGTCAGCTGATGTTTTTGGCTGCTGGACAGTAGGTTGCATGAAGGACACCTGCATTTTTCCTATTTTGATGTCAAAAGCTGACATCAACCTGCTTTGATTTGCTGGTGTGTGCTTGAAGTATTGAGCATAGGTTTCAGCCTTCAACTTCTCATTTCTCAATTTGATTTCCTTGTATCTGTCCTTGATATCCTTTTCTTTATCCGTTGGCCTGGTGAATGAAGAAACCTCAACACTGAGCTGTCTCTCAATCAGTTGAGTGTTAGATGTTGAGGGTTTTGTGTTTCTCCTGAAACTGTTGTGCCTTTACTTCTTTCCACCATTGTATCAGTGTCAGTTATTTCCACTGATTCAATGGTGTCCTCCTGTTCAGTTACAGGATTAAGCTTGGACCTTTTCCTGTAACTGATCTCAAACTGCTCATCTGTGGTTTCCATAGTTAAACTAGAACCCTCCTCCCTGTTTCTCTTTAGGTTTCTCTCCTCATTTGCAGGAGTCTGTAAAATAGGAGGAATATTCATTGGTTCTCCTAGTTCTGGAACCTGCAAGAAGGAACTTTCATCAATTTGTCTCTCTACATTAATCAATGTATTTTCTACATCCACTACAGTGCTATCCATGTCAATTAGAGTGTTTTCCAACCATTTTGATTGGTTGGCAAACCTCTCAATGTCTGGTCTAGGATGATGGATGAAAGGTCCCAATTTGACCTTGATCCTCAATTTATTTATGACTCCATGAGGGTCATACTACCATATAAAACTATTTTTGAACTTCATTTGCTGCAAAATCTTATCTGCCTCTAGTCCAGCTTCTCTGGTATTACAAATGAAGGGGCCCAATTGATTTTTCATTTTGAATTGGGTTTTCTTCCTAGCTGCTAGGAAGTTGACTTCATCAAAATTGATAATCTGCCTAAAGTATTCTAGTGCAAATATCCTCATTGGGAGGTATTTGGGCAGTTTGTAAGGGGCAAGTTGGCATCCATAAATTCTTATTTCTGTGTGGTTTTGGTATAGATACCAGTCTCCCACCTTACTGTTCTTGGCCAACTGTAACACCCTTTTGATCTCTTGGCTGATTCTGGGCTGAGGGCTACTGGTTAGCATATTCATGACTGGATGGACAAATGAATCAATGAAGTCCTTATAAGTGAATGTGGTGGAGTATTT
Source organism: Pinus tabuliformis (assembly GCA_031772625.1). Classification (NCBI taxonomy): domain Eukaryota; kingdom Viridiplantae; phylum Streptophyta; class Pinopsida; order Pinales; family Pinaceae; genus Pinus; species Pinus tabuliformis. Next base: position 302,355,288 of record CM062804.1, on the reverse strand, counting down.
TTGGATCAAGGGTGTCCAATATATAACTGACCTTGGATTTCCTTTGGTATCCAACTTCTGGATGCTGACAAGGAATTTATCTGACTGGTAGTATAAAAACATGTGAAATAATACAGATGAGTACTTGAAGACTCTCTCAGTAGGTAGTCTAGTGAACTGCTCATGCATTCTATCTACTATGAACTGAGCATAATTGTAAATTACAGCAGGAGGCTTGCCTAGGCTAAAGATGGAAAGGAAAGCTAGTACAACCTCATCTACATGCTCATTTGTGGTATATCCTAAAATGCAAGAGAGCATGGTAATAATCTGTTTGCCTCTCTTAGAAAAAATGGTGGCAACATAAGGGGGACTATCTGTGGGAGTATGGCATTCCTCTATGATGAAAGTTTGGAAAATTTGGGCTATTCTAGGAAGGTCTAACTTGGTATAAAGGTCCAGCAATTCTCTAATAGACAGTGGGGTCTCATTAGGGCTTGGTTGGACCTGCAGCATTTGGTTAATGGATTCTACAGTGATGGTAAACAAAACTTGTTGGTCAGGGGTGACAATGGCTCTTTGGCTGGGAATGTAGCAAGCATGACAGAAGTGGATGATGTCTGGGAATGGGTGTACTTATGGAAACAAATATTTGGGAAAATTAGACTCCCAAAGGTGAATGTCATCGTTCTGGTTTAAGAATTTGTCCTTACTCCAACAGTGGAGCTTTAGAAGGTAGGCAGGGGAAGCTGTGTCCTTTATTTAAAAGTCTTTGTTTTCTAATGCAAGGTGGTCGATGTCCAGGTGAGGGGTTTGTAGAGGTCTGACATCCAGAGAGGTTTGGGAAGCCATAATTGGGTTTAGATATTTGAATTAGGCTTTGAAGGGTTTCAGAAGTGAGGTTTGGAAGCTTCTGGTACAATGAGAGGGTAATTATAGTCTGTAAACAAGGTTTGGGGTGTGTAACAGGCTTCTTTTCAACTTAGGAAAGCTTCTTTAATTCAATTAATTAATTGTTTCAATTAAACGGTGCGTTTTCAAATTGAAGGGATGTTCTAGTTTTTCCCAAGAATACCTAGAAATCGATGGTCTAGCCTGCAAACCGGGTTCAATGGTGAATGGAGAGGGTATGGTGGGTTCAACTGTCAACTCGTTGCTTCAATTGGGTATTCGAAGCTTCTTCAGGTGGCAGACGGTGGTCAATTTGGTAGCAGAGGTTTCAGGGTGTCGCAATGGCTAAGCAGCAGTCGCAGTGAAAAATGAGCGAAAGGAGTGAATTGGGGCTTTTCCGGCCTTTTAACAGGTAACGGCCACATTTTGGCATGGAAATTATAAATGAACAGTGGGAAGTTTTCAGCTTGGGCGGGGAGGTGGTTTTCTGGGCCATCGCACCGCTTTTGGAGGGTAGGAGGTATTTTTCGTGAGCACGAGATCTAGCCTGGGGCCGCCACATAGCGGAAAAGCGCCCAGACAAAACCGTGAATCTTGCATGCTCTCAGGCTGTTATCGGCCGGATAATGAACCCGCGCGATATGGATGTGCATCGTCGGATCTGGGGGTAGGAGATCGGAGGGTGATCACGCAGTTAAGATGCACGGAGGGAATCGGGAAAGGGATCTGCGGGGCCCGAGGTTTAATTAACCAATAAAGTCAGGTGTTCAATATAAACATATGGTTAATTAAGTGGGACCATGGTTTATGTGGCGGGGGGTTTTTTAACTACACCAAGGGTTGGTGGGTTAAAAAGGTTTGTCGGGGAAATATGAAATGGGGAGTTAATTACACAATGTGGGGACATAAAAACTTAGGATAAGGGGGTTTTTATGGGTTTTTAGGGGGAAAAAGGAAATTAATAAGGGGGGAAGTGATATTTGTAATGGGGAATGGGTTTCACACTAGGGAAAAGGGATTTTGGGTAGGCGAATGATTTTTTAAGGGCAATTACTAGGGAAATGTGTGAAACCAAGGGGTAGAGGTCAAAAAGAGGGGACAAAGGGTATTTATAAGTGATGGAGGGATAATGGGGAAATTAACAAATAAGCATGTGGGGGTATAGTGAAATGAGGGGAAATTAGTAAACATGCTTTTGAATATCTTTTCTTTCTCATAAATCCTCCTGCACATGAAACATAGGATTAAGCATGATAAATGTGCTTTTGACTCCGCAACCTTGTGTATTGGCAACCTTTCTCCTACTTACCCTTTATTTATCCTAACATTTTCTCTTCATTTTATTGGGTGCATTTGAGCTTGTTGACCCTTTATTTCCTTTTCTTTTGACAATAAAACTATCTAATTCTAACCTTATAACTTCCAATGGCTCAAATTAAACTGATGAGCTCATTTTTATTCTCTACCTAACCACTGATTTGCCAAGGTTAAACAGTTTGGCTAGATGCTTATTCTCTATCTATCAACATAAAATTTAAAGCATGAATGAGTCAAGATTAAGCTATTTGACCATCATGGATTGTGGCATTTCTGACAAGCTTCACACAACCTTATTTTGCATTTAAAAAAAGGTAGTGGCACTTGAATTTGCACACTTTCATGATTTGTTTTATTTCTTTTTGGGGTTCATATTTTCACTTTTTTGATATTTTTCTTTCTTTTTGTCCTTTGATTATTCTTTTAGGACATACCCTCTTTACATTTTTTAATTTGTAATATGGAAAGCATTTTGCAGAAAGCAAAAGTATGTACAATATTACAAGACTAACCATAGCCAATTCAAAATTATGAATCCTATTATTATAGGACCCTAACAGAAATGGTATAATTTTTCTTCTATTTTATTAATTATTAATCGCATATAACTACTCATCCTTCCTTTGTTTTGCAGGTGATTTCATTCACATATATGGATTTGAAATATTAACTACTGTTGGAGTCATATACAAGAAAAAAACTCATCAAATTACTGCTCAAATTTAGCCCACCAAGCGCTTGGCTACCAGGTGCATGATTTAGTTTTCCGTAGCATTTGATTTCAAACAATTTTTTCTTTCTTCATTGCAAATCTTCCAAAACCATAGATGTTGAGAAAAAATAGGACAAATAGAATTAGTGTTTCTTTTATAATGTTTTCTCTTGTTATATTGAATTTTCTTGTGATATAATGTTAGTTCATCATCATCATTATTATTTTGTGTTCATCATCAAGACAATGCCAATAAATAAGATCACAATGCAAACAAGAACACTAGAAATAGGCTCCAAGCTAGGGCAAAACCCCTCCACAAGGGAAAAACCCAAAAACTTATCTTCTTATAGAAATTCAAGGAAGACTTCCAAGACCTTTGATCAAGACAACTCACCAAGTGATAGGCCAGCCACCCAAACAAAAATGCTTCTCTCTCTCTCTCTCTCTCTCTCTCTCTCTCTCTCTCTCTCTATATATATATATATATATATATATATATATATACCTCGAAATCTGAACAAAGATAGCTTTCTTCCCATACGTGTGAGCTTTCCAAACAAAGAATTGATGCACAATCCAAACAAATATACCTTCTTGCTTTCCTCATTATCCTTCACCTCTTTCTCGCTCTAAATTTGCCTCAGACTTCTTGAAGAGATTGAATTACTTGTGTGACTAAAATGAGGTCCAATACCTCTCCTTTATATAGCCCTTTGGTGGGGTTCAAGTGCCTCTTGTGGGGCCAACTTGACAGGCTAGCCGACCACACTCAGGGAAAATATTTTCCCTTAAGAACACTAAGTTATGTGGGATCAACAAAGAACTAGAATAAAACCAACAATAGAATATGTTTTAGTATATGGATTTTCTCACCGACTGTACTTTTCACTCTTTGACAAGGGAGTTTAGTTTTAAATTACTCAACCTCCTTCTAGAGATAACTAACATAGTGACTTAAACTTCATTATGATTTAATAGAATTTCAATAGTATTTTTATATAATGTTATTTCCCCATCCAAATAAATCCCATGGAGGTCTCATCTATATGTAAAATATATATTTCTAGCAATCTAACCCCTCACAAAAAAATATATTTTCTAATTTCCTAAAATTAGGCATTATTAACCACCTATGTGGCATCCTTTCCTTTTCTTCAATGTAATTTTTAACAAAGGATTACTCAACATCCTTATGTGTCACCTTTTGGATATTTCCAAATAAATATTATTCCTAATTACCAAATTAAATAATAATATAGTAATTTTCACTCCAAATGATCAGAAGATCAAATTTTAGCTCAAAAATGAAAGTGCCAAGAAAGTCTTAAAACTGGCATCAAGTCGAAGTTCTCATCGTTCTGAATCCAACGTCATTCATTTCACATCAATCCGACATTGTATTCTTAAGTTATCATGTGCTGACCGTTTGGCCCAACAACTAAAATTTTAGCAGGTCTGTTGACTGGGCAGTTGACTGGGTTGCTATATAGTTGATTCAATAAGGCAACTATGCAGGCACGAGCCAACCAGGTGTTGACAGTTGGCATCCTCCGGTTCGTTGGTAGCTGGTCAATTTTGATTGTTTGTGGTGTTTCTGCATGGACCAATAGAATGGTGCCACGTAGCCCAGTCATGGGCTGCCACCTGACACCCCAATAGCATGTTAAAAAAAATTCATGGCGTGACTAGGTTCGGGACGGATTCGAATCCCTCACCTCAATCCAACAACACAACGATTAACCAACAGGCCTGACGGTGGTTCTTGTTATGTAATGGGAAAAACTTGTATTTAAGTTTTCATTGGCACCCTTTTGGAGGAAGGGGTCGGGTTGCCAGCCCCGGCCCCCAGACATGACCCTCAGCACAAATATAAGGGGCTCAGGACCTTTAGCCTGGCCCATGGTCATATCCTACAGCACAAGGCCACAGGCCAAAGGTAGAAGCACTATGACGAGGGGGCTTACCATGGCCCTTGGCCCGTGGCCATATCTCACCATAAAGGACCGTTGCTTGGCGCTTCTGGAGGCTGCTACGGAATGAGGGATAGCCCCAGGCCCTTTGGACCCTAATGTGACCGGAGCGTAGAGATTTAAGGGGCCCGGTGGGAAGGGCAGGCGGTTAGCCCAGCCCTTGATCCCATGGCACCCCACATGACCAGATGCCTGATGTTTAAGGGATAGGTTGGCAGGGGCAGGCATGAAGGCCCAGCCCATGGCCTTATGTGGCCTATATGACTGTATTTTTTGGTCTTAAGGGGTTATTGGCAAATTTAAGTTTCCTACAAAATTCACCGGTGGAGGGAGAAAATGTCGCTCTGTTAGCGAAAAACAAGGCAGATTTGTAGGACAATTAGACTGTTGGTCTGATTTGTAGGACAATTAATAGTAAAACTCATGGGAGAGCTTGGAGAGTAATATCTTTTTGAGTTTTTGACCAAATTGAGCTCAAGAAGAGTCTACCTAGGGGTTTTTGGATATTATGGATCCAATGGTGACCTCTAATTTCTTATTTGAGCACATCTAAGGAGCCTTTTTGCAGGTTGAAGACCAAGGGTGTATGGATCAATCAGGTTTTTGAAGAAATTTTGGAAGGTGTTTGAGTATGGAGAAGGTCTTGTAGGGGTTTTCTCACCTTTAAAAGTCTACTACAGCAGTTGTTACTTGCAGGGTTTAGCTCAGGTTTACTTTTCTCATTATGTCATGTTGAGGAAAGTCTTGTTTATGCTCTTCAATGTGGAATTGAAGTGCTCACATGCTCATTAATTTTAGCTCATTTCAATTGGAGTATGTGGTCTTTGTAGGAGATGCCTTATGTTGATGCTTTTTGTGAGAGTTCTTTGCAGGAGAACATTACCTTGTAGGGGTCATAGCCACATGTTTTCACCGGCAAAATTTTATGTACTCCATTTTATATTGAATATATGGAGCGGTCTAGCTATGTTAGCAGACCTAGAGATGTAGCCCAAGAGGGGTAAACTCCGTCAACAAATATTTTTCTATGCTCTTCATTATGCATGTATGAGTTATATGATATTATGTTGCTTATTATAAGTTTACATGTGAAGAATAGCTCATGACGTGAATAGACATTGGAAAAACTTGTTTTGTGACAAGACCCATTTTACCTTGCAAAGCGTCAGAACAGTCCTTGTTTATTTGTTTGTTTGATTTTGGACAAGAGGAAAAAATTTCCTCCTCCATTTTCAGATCACCAAAAGTGGGTAATTTTTAAGTGAATCAATATCAACAAGTGAATCAATTCAGTACCCTTGCTCAATCTAGTGAACACCAATCACTTGAGGTTGTTTACAATGGAGATGACATGCCAGTTAAATAGGCCTCATCCACATGAATATCATGTGCCACCGTAAACCACTTACACTATACTAACCCTTGATTGAAGTAAGGTTAACCTAAGAATCCCACCTTTAAGTTTATTTGAGAATCTGGGATTGTTATAATATCCCCCTTAATTGTATCCCCTAAAGTCAAGGCTTAACCTTAATAGATGAATATGTGAATCAAGGTCTTCACATGCAATATTTTCACGTCATTCTACTTGGCCTTGGTGTGCTTCTGCTAACACTTGCTTCAACCACTAGAATTTCATCACCATTGTGTGGGAATTTCTCCAGCAAAGACTTTCTCATTTCTAATCTGTAGGATGGACCCCACAACAACACCAACTACAAATTTGTTGCCTCTTTCATTTGTTGTTCCAAGCTGCTGGGAAACCATCATGATTTTTGCATTAAATTTTAACCTAATGAATTCCATACACTTTCTCCATGGCTCCCATTCTCAGACCATTCTCGTGAGAGAGTCTAGATCTACTTGGGCTTTGATACCTTGTTAAATTCACAAGAGAAAATATCATAAATAACAAGCATGCATAAAAGCCAATATTTACGTTGGAAACCCTTTAATCAAGAACATTGACTTCCAATAGATATATCTATTATCCTTGGCCAATTTGGTCATTACATTCACTTTACAATGGAGACAATAAGCCACAAATGTTAAAATCGAGACAAGAACCCACTTAAATAGATGACCATGTGCTAATATTGTGTGCCATTGTAAACCACCTATAGTAAACCCACCCTTGATTGTGTCAAGATAACTAAACAATTTTGATGTCAAAGAGAAAAACTGAAGGACAATTAATTTCATGTATCGGTTCTTATTGTTTTACTTAGGCATATAGTATAATATATAAAATTAAATGATAAGCAAAAGAAAGTTACGCAAAAATTTAAGCACCTCTCTTTTATGACAATGCCACTCAGACATGAAATAAGGTAATAATCTTAGATTAGGGGGCATGCTATCCATATTAGCATGCCCCATACTAGACCAACTAGATGAAATAATGAATAAGTAGTAAGTCAACTTAGGGAAGGTCACATGATTCTAACACAAAAATGGTATAAATAATTGAGACTCTCTCCTAATTTGTTCATTGCCTCATTATCATTGATCATTTCCATATATCTTTGCATCCTTTTCTAATATTTGCACTGAATTGAATTGATATTGTATCAAAGAGTAGGATAATCTTTAGGAGAAGTGAGACATTATTGTATAGAGGAAATATTTCATTGTTTTGGGTCATTAATGGTTGGATTTATCCAATAGAAAAAAAATTGTCTTCCATTGTAGCTTTGCAGCCTCTTGTATGTCTTAAATTCCATACATTAGAGAATGGTGACTTACATATTTAAGCATAAAAGAAAAATGCTACATTTATGAGGTAACCTTATTGATTTTGTCATGCATTGATGAAGTTTTGCCTCATAAGGATACTACCCATGATTTTGTTATAGGAAACCTAGTTTATGGGTGAGATCTATACTCGTAGAGATGTTTGTTGGATAATTTTGTGTATTATTAATAGTGTTTAAATATGAAGGGATAGTGATTTGCATATCATGTCAATGCCTTAGGGGAAACTAATTCTAAACATAGAACTTTTAGAAATCACCTATGTTTTTTAAATGTAACTTGGAATGATCATAACTTTATCATTTGAAGTTTATATCATATTCTCTGATACTTAATTTTGGGGTATCTCAAAATATCTACACGTTATCATAGTCAAAATTTAATTTAGGCACATCTAGTGAAAGATTGAACCTAATGGTTTGTGTGTGTGCTAAAATGGAAATTCCATTAGCCTACTAGTATATTTTTATGAAAACATTATGACTTAAAAAACTATGATGCCAAAATCATAAAGTTGTTAGAAGTTATGTGTTTTAGCACTTTTTATCCTTTTTGGAGGGTAGATGTGAATGATAATGTGGCCACTTTTAATTTCACATATGTGAGCTAAAGAAAAACAACACAAAGAGCAACCACTCATAAAACAATTTCATAGTTGAACAACTATCAGATAGATAACAGCTCAATTATGGGCCATCAAAGAGGTTCGAAGGGATAAACATATATTTATAGGAAACATATGATGCCCAGACAAGACCAACCAGAATATGTTTTTTTTTTATCGCACTTTACTTTAGGAATCTTAGTCTTAGTAGGCACACTCTTTACTAATTACAAGCATGTTCTCCATATGTTATTTACTTTCTTTACTGCTTCATCCTAGTCAAGGGAATAATTATCCATGACCTAATCTTATAAAGCATTAGATGGAAGGATCATTTATTAGCCGAGGGAATACTTGTAGTAGCATGCTCCTGTGACGTTGAAATGTCGGATGGTAGCTTGGATTATGTGGTGTGGGTGGTCAAAGAACCTCGTTGGATGGTCAAACTTCAGACCTAGAATATGCCTTGTGACCTAAGGCAAGGTCTCAACACAACATAACAAATGATCTCAAGAAGCATATCGAGCCTCTAAAAGAGACGCAGACCTCAGGAAGAGCTACAACTTGGAGAAAAGCTAATTTCTTAGTTTATCTTGTGTTGGAAGAAGGTCGAGTCTACTTAGAGAGTAAGGACGAATTTATATAGTGGTTGTGTGCCTTAGTTAGGGCTCTATCCAGGATGAGTATAGGAGGAAGAATCCACTGAAAGTCTATCTGGCTTCCAAGATTTTTCCTTTGAAAAACGAGGGTCGAGACCCTGAGATAGGCATAATAAGCCTTGGTTTTATTTTTTGTGGAGTACCAAAGTTCCTCAGGAAATTGTGGAGGGTTTTTTACGGTTTGGGCCAGCCCTAAAAGAGGTCAAATTAACCTCAAAATTGGAACAGAGGAGTGAACATCTACAAGCACAAATATAAGGTTCGTTGCATAATGGTTAGGTTGTTATGTTTATGGAGGTAAATTGTTGAGGTGGAAAATTAATGCTCACAATGGTCAATCAAAAAATACCCCAAGAACCAAAATGCCTCAAGGCTCAAATCTTCTTGCCAATGTGTTGCTCACAATGCTCAGTGAACTTAACTTCAAGTATCAAGATGCCTCAATGCTTACTCACAATGACTCAAAATTCTTTTGAACTCTTCAAGGTGGTTGAATGCAAAATGATGGGTGTTTTCTTCACGAGGGAGTTGTCTTCTTGATTGGTTAAAATTAGATATTATTAGGTGTTTGAGGGTTTTGGGTGCCCACTCATGAGTTGGCTCCTAAAGATGTTAAAAATTGTGGAAAGTGGAAATTTTTTTGGGGGACCATGAATCTATGAGTGTGTGGGTGTTCTTTGCCTGTCGAGGAGTGTGTGGGAACTCTTTCATAATTTCCATTATAGATTTTTCTTAATGGTTGTTGGTTGATTGTATATTTGCACTTGATTTAAAATTGTTCTTTCTTTCATGTGGTTCTTATGTTGGTTTTCTTTGATGATATAGTTTTGTGGGATAGAGAATACATTTCACATATTCTTTTTTGTGAACTATCTGATAGATCTTACAAGCTTTCTCTCTTTCAGGACCAACACGTTTTATAGTTGTTCGTCGGTAAGATGAGAATGGTGATGAAGAGATGCTACATTATGAATTTTCCAAGCATGCTCTGATAAAGGTAACCATGGTGGATTTGATTGCTTTGCTTAATGTGATCAATGGATAAGTTAAATAAATTTCCATATGATAAGTGTCACAAACTAAATTTTTGCAAGAGATTTGACATTTTTGTGACAAATTTACACATGTTTCAAGGGGCTTTGCATTTGTACATTTTCATTCGGTATTGACTTTCATACATTTATTTATGAAATCTCCAAAGTTGATTCCCATTTTTCGTTGTTGATTTCTTCCACCTACTTTGGGAAACTTTTCGTTGCTTATTAGCGAAAAAAATAAGGGAAGAATGGATAACAATCGGTGGATTGCAGTGAAAAAGTTTCCCAAAGTTGTTTGGCCTGATGCCAATCAATTTGTGGTATATTCATTCCTTATGTTGAATTATTTGGTCTTCATTTTCATATAGTTTGATGTATTTTTTTCTCCTTTGGAATTATCTTACTGAGTTGTTGTGTCCTTTTTAGGTTTTATAGTAGTGAGAGGGTTGCATGTGCACAAAATTTTAACCAATCTATTTAATCTAAATTGTTCAACCCTTTGTCTAAAGTACAATTATAAGTTCGTTTAGTCATTCGTTTGTTAGGAAACTATGTATATATGTTGTAGATTGTTTTTTCGCTCATTTATTTCTTGCTAAATACAGGATGAAGCTTGAGGAGTTGGGCAGTTGCAGCACGAAAGATTGGTCAATTTAATAGTGTGTTGTTGTGAAGGACATGAATGGATTTTAGTTGCAGAGCTTGTAAAACACCTTTGTCACTGTAAGTTTTTTGTATCATTTGGTATAAAAATTGACACAACAGTATTAGAAAAAACATTAAAATTGTTTACACTGAATTATTCTTGAAAAATAATATGCTCCATAAATTTTTGCAACTCTTAAACTTTTGTGAGTTTCTATTGCATTTTAGTTTTTCATAAATAAGCATTGTAAATGAGTTTCGAATTTTCAGAAAAATGTGACATTAATTGCATTATATTGTTGAGATAATCCTTCTTTCATAAATTTGACTATTCTCAAGGAATATCCACAAGTATGGATTACAAGTAAGAAAGTTGTCGGGCATGTAAAAATAAAGGCTCTCACTTCAAGGATTGGAATTGAACAAGAATAAGGAAAGTATGATTAAGAAGTAAGGTTATAAATCTAAACGTAGGTACGTACCTGAGATGTTAATGCATTCTCAATGTAACTAATATTCACATCAAATTTTGTTACACCTTTTTTTAAAACCCAATAGAGACTCCATCTAAAGTATTGTTTACTAATAGAATCATGTCTAAACTCTTTGGCAAAAACCTCATGTATAAATGGGTTTTGATTTCAGAGGTTCTATTGGCTCTTTAAGGCAAGGAACTTCTAGGATATGGGATAATTTTAGGCTTTCCAAGAATATTTTTTTTCATCCTCCCGGCCTCACCTGTAATTATAAACATAGGAAACTGAATTGCAATGTATAGCCTCAAAAAATTTCCATGTGGTGTGGCGGACCCTCTTGACATTGGAAACAAGGCTCATTGTTGATTTAAGAATGTCATTCAAAAATGTGTCTATCCTTAAAGGAACAAAAGATGGTAATAATATGTATAAGCCTCCTTTTCTTAACTCCTAAAAATATTGATATGAATATATCATAAACATTTTCCTTGTTAAACACTAAATAGTTGAATACTCTAACTCTTCGATTGAGGATTTTGATTGCAATGATTATATTGTTTTTTGTTTTCATGCTTATCTTTTTCTTCCATCTCAAAGCAATCCCATTGCCAACTTTTTCCTATTGGAAGGCAACATTTTTCCATGTTCATCCTTTCTGTTGTCCAACTATGAACTCAATGTAATTCTCTTTAATATTGAATTCAACATACAATGATCTTCTTTATAGTTTTTCGATGCATATTATTCTTTTTTGTTTCTCTTTTGTAACCATTGTCCATAGCGTAGCTTATGTCCTCCCGTGTCAAATCAATGCAATTGGTATATTTGGATCTGGCATATGGAGTATGGTGATTAGACATAAATGCTTAAAGGATCATGAATTTATGTTCTGGTACCGGAAGGACTGTATTGGCACCTCGTATGGTTTAGCTATATGGCTTAGCTTTCAAAAGATTGCTAAAATATTCTTACAATATCTGGCATGGACTATGGGGACGGGTCACAGGATTCTCATTGGGGCGGATCATATTCTCGGAGCTGACAGGGAGTGCAGCATCAGAGGTGCTCACCCAGTGCTTTAATGGGAACCATATATATTTATGGAATCAAGTAATCTCCACATGGCAGGACCTTTCCCTTCTATGGAAATTTGCACAAGAGGGTTTGGATGGGAAATTGGTGATGGCATGGAACCAGATCTGTGTCGGCATGAAAGCTTTGGGTATATGTCAGGAGGAACATCATGACAATTTGGTTTGGTCAGGGAAGATGAAGGCGGGGAATATTATGGTTGCTGACATATACTATTCCCTATGTGGAAGGGAGGCACGTTGTGTGGAAAATCCAATATTATACGCCTTCTAGAAGACTAATATTCCTATAAAAATCATCATGTTCTCCTGGTTAGTATATCACAACAAAAATCTCACTTGGGAGAACTTGCATAAGATTAATTGGCACGGACCCAGTTTATGTACGATTTGCAAAAAGGATGAGGAAAGCAATTGTCATATGTTTCTCCAATGTCACCTCACTATCTAGGTATGGGATAAACTGGCCCTTCACTTTGGTTTTCCTAATAATCAATTTTCACAATATTGCATATTGTATGGAGTGGTGGAGCAAACAAAAGAACACATAGAGGATTATTCCCCCTCTACTTTTTTGGGCCATATGGAAATGGTAGAATAAACATATATTTGAGAATTCTGGTGAAGATTTCATACAGGTATATGAGAATATCATATCACTCCACTCAATGTTACGTGTACATGGATCAAATACAAAAATCAACATGAGAAGAGAACAAATCCTCAAATGGATTACCGGATTGGTTTCTTCGATGATGCGACGCAAAGGAATGTTTGTGGTTGTGGCTTCTGGATAGCCATATCCAATGATTTACAATACAGAATTCACTGGAATGCGGGAATTGGCACAAACAATAGGGCAGAAGCAATGGCCTTATGGGGTATATTATGGTTCACAAATTTCCTCAATATCCCTAATATTCATATATTTGGGGATTCCAAGATTATCACAGATCATGTAAATGGGTATGCAATTATCAATCAAACAACGCTCCTTGGATGGTTAAGGAGAATTGATAATCTCTGGACACAGCTCGGGAACCCTTCCATCATGCACATAGGCAGAGAATACAACTAGCTTGATGATCTCTCAAAGAAAGGGCTACAAGGAAAATTGGGAGAAATGCACATTGATATAATATTGGATGGCAATGTTCTAAATGTTGGGGAATTCCCATTCCCTAGCTAAATCTGAAGATTAACTCTCTGCTTTATATTTTTGTATAATTTTATACAACCTTTTTTCTGTGTTAGGTAGACACATCAACAACCTGCTAGCAACTTGTTTTTTCAAGATATACATAGTAATGGGGAAGATCATGTTTCTCCTCATATGGCTAATATGATGGGTGTATATGCCTTGCATTCCCACCTATTTCTGCTACTTGATGCACGCCGATCTTTTGTGTTTATATTTTGTCTAGATGTATATTTGGATATTTTGATGGGTATACAAGAACATGATATCGTAGATGGTTTCTATGAAGATATGATGCATGATGTAGATATTATGTACATATCCATTTTGATAATATATATATAGCTTTTTTCTTTACAAAAAATGAGTTGATGTTGTGAAATGTCTCCTATGCCAGATATATAGATAGCATTGTCATATGAATTGAATAGATAAGGTTGTAAACATTGTCATAAAATGAATATATTAATGTCAACAAATTGTATTAACCACCCAACACATCAACGCCAACGCATGTCTGTAAATACCATATGAATATATGCTCCGTATAAGTAACGATCAGGTCGTTATGCCATTGCACCCCTATCACTTTTTCCTTCTGCATCTTCGTCTTATGTCACAGATCTATTTCATTTTGGTCGCTCATGTCCCTGCTTTGTAACACATATTTCTATCAATACTCACTAAATCAAATATTCTTGTCATCCTGTGAGTCCACTTTGTATAACGCTCCCATGATCAGATCTGATATTAAATATGAGTCTGTTGTTTGGCTCTTATTATAACATGTCATGTTCGTTGGCATCTCTTCTCTGGCATAAAATGTCCATTGGCATCTCCTATGACCATAATGCACCTCTCCATCTCTGCTTTAGTTTTCAAAAGCTTCGCAGTATTCAATCGTAGTTTTCAAATACAACATTGTCTATGTGCACGCGTCACAACTACATTCATTCTCCTGTGGTCATTTAGAAAACCTATCTCTTGTTTTGCATTAGAACCGACCCTTGATGTGATTATCGTCTCCTTTTCTCGGCCTTGACAACCATCGACTGTAGAATTTCTAAATCCTTCAACTTCTTTGCTTGGTTGTCAATTAAGCAGAGGATAAATTTCTCTTTTCATACTTTTTCATAAAAGTTTTGCTACGTTTCTACTGAGACATAAAATTCTCAACCTCTTTCTGGGATATTTCCTCCAGTGCTTCCTTGTCTTTCTTTGCAACAATTTCTCTAGCAATGTCTAGAACAAAATGATATTAAAAATATAGCAGGTTTGCAGCATCTCGATATTTCCTCAGTTCTGATGTGTTTCAAAAGCCTTGTCTCCTTATTTTGAGTTGTAATAGGTCTTGTAACGATTTTATCCTTGGCTCCTCCTCAGGGTATTTGATTTTAGTCCATATATCTTGTTGCTTTCTTAAAGGTTGCAAGAGCACGTTTCTCTATCTTCTGGTGAAGTAGTTCATCGTTTACAACAACTTCCATTTTTTATTTGAAATCAAGCAGCGTAGAGTGCCTGTCCCATGTAAATAACCTCTTACATGTTCACTTTTCAAAATGTCACAAATGAGGTGCCAAGAATTGTATTGCTACTTTTGATCTATCAAATTGTTTTTGGACACAACTTCCCCTGAGAGTTTTACTTCTTTTCTCATAAATTCAACTTCTATTAACCGCACTTGCTAGGTCATTTGCAAGGGATTCTGATTTCTAGTTCTTTTGTTGATCTTTTGGCTTTCAATTCTTAACATTGATAATCTTACTCATCATGTTTTAAGCAATCATTATAACTTTGAATAGAGGCTTGTTCTTACAATGATTCCTCTTTTGAGTACTTTTCCATTCAACAATTCAAAACATTTTTTATAGGCATTGAAGATTATGTTATTTGTTGCTTGATCCATTATTAAGATTGAGTTCAAGGTTAATGTTGCATTGTCATTTTCATGATGCTACGGCTCCTCTATGACCAATATACCATCTGACAATATGTTGATGGTGTCGGACCTGCCAACATTCAGGGGATCTCCCCGATATAAAGTCCCAATTAGAAGTCACACTATTTGGTGTAGGAGCCTTATCTGGAATACGGCCCAGTTGCCGATGCAGTGGGTCTTAATGATGTGCCTTGGCTGCAATAACGCATAGCGTGATATATAATGACTTTGGTGAGAACAAGTATGTGACCATGCAAAGAGTCAAGTGTGATGCATAAAGGTTCTACCACATGAAAGGGAAAATGGGTGAACCTCTTAGAAGCGTGTAATAGTACGTAGCTTGAAAGAAACACACCAGCATAAATGACATCACAAGCTAATATGTGAAATAGTTCACAAATTAACAGTGATGAATTAAACAACACCGTGCATTCAACAAGATTCGTACCAATGAAAACGAAATAGTTCATAAGCATAAGTATAAGTTAAATAACACGCATTGCAAACATAACAAAAATAGTCCTACTATATTTACAACATATGCATGAAAATGTGTCAGCTCTGAGCTTTTTATTAAGTGACAGTTCCAATCATACATATACCATTGACGGGCCACTAGCCCCAATAGTGGAACATGAAGTCAACATCAGTCGCTCCTCCAAAGAAAATATACTTCCTCTATGCTATGGAGAAGCCAAGGCTCTCACAAACTCCTAAGCTCCTCATTCTAATCCTAAGCCTAGCCAAAATCTTGGCTCCCCAAAATCTCTTTACTTGAGTTATGAGGATATATTTATAACAAGAGGGGGTGACTCTTCACCTCCCCTTTATGACTTTTGGACTTCCTTGTGACTCTTCAACTTCCTTACAAAATGACTCATTACATTACATCATGAATCTTCACATTCCAATATTGACACTTGAAATTCCACTTACAAATAATATTACAATACACTCGTACCCATATACGACAAAATTTGGTAGAGCCAACTAGACAGCCTAATAAGACAAAACACTATCATGCTTGAGTTTAGGGAAACTCAAGCTCAACAACTTCCACTTGATGTCTTTCGGTCACGTATCGATGCCAAGCCTGGTACTGTGCGATGGTTTCTAGCTGAAAGTGAACTCTAGCCTCCATGGCATCCAAGTACAACGATTTGGAACCAAATTGAACTTCCTTCTAGAGCAGAAGTAACATTGTCTTGATTTGACACGACCACCAATGTAGTTCTACATATTCTGTTTGTTCACCTCCAAATCTTCCATGGTGGCAATGTCTAAGCTGCTCCAAGTATTATTCTATCTCCTGCCTAACCTAGTTCCCGGGTTTGGCTTCAGTGAGTGAGCCAACTAATGGGACCATGTGGGACTTCACCAAGAAATCCAGACTATTATATAATCGTGCATACGAGGCTTGAAAGTTACCAATGAATGAGGCGAATTGTTTATTATTCTGGATCAACATCTGAACTCTTGCTTTCTCCATTTCTACATGTTGCTTCATTTTCTTACTTAAGTCAAACAGTTTCCGTTTGTCTCGCATTGACCATTCATGCACGACATCGATTTCAGCTTGCACATTCCTAAGAGTTTTGACAAAATATTTACACTTCTTTTGCAATCCATGGAAGTGGACAACAACCTTATGCACGGTAGCAAGCTCCTCATAGAGATTCAGCATGGTGTCTCCAAGTGTCGATACTTCACCAAGTATCGTTGCCTTCATTTCCTCGAAATGGATCTGTGTGGGAGTTGCATTCTAAGATGTTGTGCAGAGTTGTTCAACTTCTTGCCTCACAGCCTACAAATTCTTTTCCAATTACTTGTCCTTGACCATCAAATACTCATTGTTCGACTTTGTTGCACCTGCGAAAGCCAAGTTACAATGGCATTGGGATTCTTCCTGGTGTCCACCACAATCACCCTTTTTCTAATAAATGTAGGTGATGTGAGGTCATCCAGAAAATGCTTCTTACACGCTTGTACAAATTTCTTCTAGAGTTCATCATACGACAAATTATGTGTGTCCATAACCAGATCATCATTAAGAGGAACAACTTCCTCTTCCTCGCCTGGAGCTGACTCTATTGTTGGAGGTGGTGGAGACTGAATAGTGACCTATTTTATGCTAGGAATTAGGTTGACATCTTGATTCTACGACTTTGATTCCTCCTCCATGTCTACAATCTCAATCAATTATTCAATCTGTTAAGCAAGCCCTGTGTCTTGCATATTTTCGCTCTACTCTTCTGGCTGTCGATTTTGTTCTTAATCTTCAACTTGTTTTTGTGTTGTTTCTTCTGCTATTGCGTTTCACCTTTCTTCTTCTTCCTGCTTCTGCTTCTTTTCTTATTCTTTCTTCTGTTTTTCTTCCTCCAATATCCTCTACTCTTCCCTCTTCCTTCATTCTGAAATTTGATTCTTTGTTTCCTCTTTGCCTCTACTGCTAAATCTGCTTTCATAATAGTTGGATTCGCTTTCATCTTGCAACTTCGTTCTCCCCCTGGACTATAAGAAACCTTTCTCTTTCCTTTATCTTGTGTGGGGTTTCTCCCTTTTGTTGGCACTACATCCAGAGTAGCTTCCTTCTGTGAAGTCACATGTGAAGTTCTTGCAAACCTGACCGGCTGGCGGGACTTGGAGGCATTCTAACAATTCTTCCATTGATCCTCCTCCGACCAGTGAAATGTCCCACTGAGCCACTGGAAGTGAATTCTCGCACAGCGGTCTTTACAAAAACCACGGGATCATACAGTTTAAAATCCTGAGTACCAAATGTAAACTTCTCTATCGCCTTTCCTTCGGTATCCATGACTTTCAGGTTCTTGATCTTGTACAATCCAATTTGCATAAGAAGATCTAGCCAAGGTGCTTTCTTCTTCCTGTGCAGATTTGTTGACAACCCTCTGGAGAGGATATGAAACTTCTTACATGACAAGTTTGTCGATGACATACCTTGGCAAAATATGTGAATACTTATGACCATCGAACACTCTAAGGAAGCTGTCATCCGGTAAGGCAAACCAATCTACAATCTCTAACACTGCTTCCATTTCCCCATGTGACATGTAAGGTCATTCTTCCTCAAATATCATCTTGTATAGCAGAATGAGGAAGTGGTCAGTGAGCTCCTCCATAACTCCTATGTGGATACAATTCAAGAGCAATCTGCAATGGATGTGCACGACAGTATATCGAGGTGTCAAAGTCTATTTCATGCCAAGGAATGAATTGTGTGCGCAAATTGCATCAAGTAAATATGCAAACATGTAAAATCTCACTTGCCCGCCCTTGGGAGGATTCAGGGTGTTAGCTACATGGATACTTAATTTTTGAGCCAAAAAGTATGACCATTTGAATGGCTTCCCCTCATTCACAATCTAGTTCAATAAGATCTCCCACCCTTCAGCAAAAGTATCAGTGCTCTGCTCACTGTAGATTCTACAAGCTAGGATTATCAACAATTGATAAGCCCTCCTGAGAGACTTTGTCTTGTAAGTATTGATGGGTGTCTATCGAAACTTTGATGGCTCTTTCACCTAGCCTTTAACAATGTCTTTCGTGCCCACATAGTTGTTGGTGGCATAGAAGTATGAATCCATGAGTGTTTCTAGCTTGGGAAAATGGTACATAAGACGGTAATTTGCTACCAAAAAAGTAGCAATCTTTTGTTCACTGGAATTTCTCAAAGTCATAGTCTTCACATCAATATGTGAAACAATCTAGCTGATAACGTGTAGCCCTAATTTATGGACATTAACATATACATGTCGGTCCTCTAGATCTGCTTTGAAGCTCTTTGCTGAAAAAACTTTGTTCACTTTCTGCCATGTAAGATTTGATTCCTTTTCCACAAACATTGGAATGTCTAAATATAATGGAAAGTTTACTGGTGTACTCTCAACTTCTTCCGGTATTTCTTTCTATGGTGTCTTTTCAGGCAACTCTCTTGGGTTCCATGATAATAATGACTACTGGAAAGAAGTGCTCAACAATTGTGAGACCTGTAGGAGGACAAGACACTCATGGCAAGATTACATTAGCTTTTGCAAATCAACTTTCAAAGCAAATCAGGGAGAAAACACATGGTTTAATGAGAGATATTATGAAATTCTCATGATCAAGGGAGGGAGACTGGTTTAGGGAACTATGTATTACGCAGACTCAGCAACCAGTGATGTAGCCAGAGGCTTGAGATTACACAATGCGTAGTTCATCTTAGGCAGTGATAGGGAGAGACTACACATTGTGTAGTCTCAGTGGCCAAGGTGGCAGGACTAAGCCCTGGGGCTGCGCAACGTGCAATTGAGCTAATCTGTACTGCACATTGCGCAGTCTTAGAGGCCAAGCTCTCAACTTGAGCCTTAGAATTATGCCATACCCAGCTGGGCAAGGCAGTGCATGACCAAGTGAAGTGCAAATATCCCTAGTGAGGGTGTAGGAAACAAGAATATATAAGAGATAATGCAATCTAAAGTGAAGATCTAACTATGGATAGATCAATGTGAATCAAGTGCAGAAACTCAACAAACAAAAGGAAAATCAAATATGCAAGGGAAGTCACAAAAATGACGATCACCGGTGTCCAAAAAAAGGAAAATTAATGCGACACTTATGAAAGGTGAACGACAAACTGAATCAACACTTCTACAAGCTAATATAAGTTAAAATACCATCAACCATGAAGAGAAACAAGCAAAACACCTCTCCAAGAAGAAAAATGACAAAAAGCGACAGAAAAAGCGGCAAAAGGCAACAAAAGTAAAACTCACCTGGAAAAGCGATGCAAACTCCACCAAAGGCTCCTTGATCTCCTTGGGAATGTTATATATCCAAGATCGAATGTAAAAATGAGCTCTAGAGGTGTCAATTAAATAGGGCATATTAGGGTTTATGATGCGCATGCCTAAAATTAAGGAAAAAGCGACACTTGGCAAAAATTTCTAAAAATAGCAATTGTGCCACCTCTGGGAAACTAATAATGACTCCCTATTTCCTAAGGATGTTTTTTTGCTTTTTGCTTCTTTTTTTGCTTTTTAATTTTTCAAGAAACTTGCCATGCACAATGCCAAGAAATATTGCGCAATTTTTGGGAACTATGCAACTTCCTGGCTGAGTGCATTGTGTAGTTTCTAAGCAAAAGGGGTGGATTGTGTAGTTTCTGAGCTTAGTGTTGGGCTTCCATCCATGACTGGTGGGCACCAGTATTGCAACAACAATGCTGCAACTCCTGGGGCTTCCTACTTTACTTTTATCAACCCGGTAGTTCATAACAAACTTGGAAGCGACGATGTTGTATGCACAAGTACTAGTTCTTACTGCAGGCTGTCACTTGGTCAGCGGGCGCAAGATCACTAGGAGCTCAAGCCAACTTCTATGAATTCCAGAAGAAGCTTTAAATGTGATGAGAGAAAGGAAAGCTTACTCTACAGAGGCTATTCTACTTGCAGAAAGAGAAAGAAGACTTGAATGTAAAGCAAAACCTAGCAAACCCTAATTTATCGACTAACCCTACTTTTGCAAAAAGAGAGATGAAAACCTATTAAATGAATGCCATTACCTACTGAGGAAGTAAACTACACCTACTCAAGCTATTTCTAGAAGGAAATGAGGAAAAATCGTCTTTTTTGGATTTTTATGTATTTTATGTGAAATTGTTATGCATGTAATTTATTTGTTTGTGGATGTGGCAGTGATTAGGTGGCGATGGAAGGCGAATTTGGGATTTGAAGAGGTGTAGGAAGGTGTGGGGGGTCCTAAGAGGCCTCTGGCAACCTTCTGGAGGCTTTCACTGCAATCGGACTTCAAAAAGTCACTTACAGGAAATTCCACAGAAGGCTGCAGGGGATCTACAGGAGGGTGACAAGGGTTGTTTTAGAGGTTTTAAAGGTGGAAAAAATGGTGGGAAAGTGTAGCTGAATACTAGAGGGATGTGTTAAGGTGTTTGAAGTTCATTAAAGATGATTAGGAAAGAAAATGATGGTTGGATTTGCTCAAGAGACGAGAGGAAAGCTTATGAGAAAAGTGCAGAAATTAGGGCAGATTTGTGAAGGGCTGTGAATGACCTATGAGACATGTAGCAAAAGAGATGGTGATGGCTACTTTATTGACTTATTATGAGCAGATATGCACTGTAAGAGAGCTGCAAATCAAAACACTGAAACTGAGCAATAAAAGAACTAGCTGCACCAAAAAACAAAACTATATCTCATGTTAACCTAAATTTTGATCTAGGAAAATACAATGTTGAACAATGCCATATGGAAAGGAAAGCATGGACAGAGATTTATTGCAAAAACATAAATGAGTATGGAAAAATGGACCTGAAGCAAAACATTAACCTCTAAATCAAACTGTAACACTAGAAATTGCATGGAGGAAGCAAAACTGTGTTTTTGTGGCAGCAGGAGTGTCTTGACCTCAGCTCATGGTCCCAAAGGGAGGAAAGGAGGTCAAGGCTCTGTTGATGGAATTTTTGTATCTTTGCCTATCACTATTTAACCTACTTCAGTAACTAAAATGGAAACATCTATGTAAATCACCAAAAACAACCTATTCTAACCAAGGGAAAAGAAAATTTATCTAACAGCAACTAATTCATGAACTGAAACAAAACATATACATACAAAACAAGAGGTGTTGGGCAGCTTGGGTTGGGCTCTAACCCAAGAGCTTCACCCCTCTGACAGAGCTCAGTGCTGGCTCAGAAAATATTTCATCTCCATTATCAAAATAATAGTCACATTACATAAAACTATTCACAAAAGTAAGCTCGAAATAAGTTGAGCAAGAGCTGCAACAAAAGTGCGAAAATTTGACTAATATCCAGCAACCTAATTAGGCCCTAAGCCTCTCTATTTATACCATTGGAGCTCCCAACAGCTCTCCTAAAATCAAGGAGGCTTGGCTCCCAAGACTTGAGATAGACAGCAGATCCTCTTCACTTGCTCGACTGCCCCTTTGATGCATTGATGTGGTTGCTTGTGCTCCGAGCCTTCTGAAGGAGGATTCGAAGTAGGGGGTCATAAATGAGGGGGACACCCTCCTACAAATCCTCTCCCTTGTTTTCCTCGAATATTGGCTACTAAATGCTCATTAA
This sequence comes from Pinus tabuliformis, assembly GCA_031772625.1. Taxonomy (NCBI): domain Eukaryota; kingdom Viridiplantae; phylum Streptophyta; class Pinopsida; order Pinales; family Pinaceae; genus Pinus; species Pinus tabuliformis. The sequence continues at coordinate 302,332,911 of CM062804.1, read as the reverse complement.
ACCTTTGAATTTGTCTCAAAATTGACCAAAAATTTGCATAAAGCACACATTAGACTTCATGGCATAATGACTAACCCAATTCACTCTATTAGCATAAATATAATAAAAAACATGCAATAAACTAATGAGAATGGTGGATTAAGCTAAGTTAGGAGGCAAAATGAGCCCATATAATTACCCATTTATGGGGCTCATCACTGACTATGAAATTATCAAGCTCAAGGTTGAGTTGCCACTCTCTATTGTGCAGTTTCCATCATCAAGGTTGGCTTTCCTTCCAAGATTGTACAAGTTTTGGAGGCAAGCCCAAGACTGCTACAAGGTCAAGTGATCGAGGTGGATGTTGGTGGCCACCCACCTATCCCACTTGGACCCCCACAACTGTCTCTTTCATTTTTTCAGTTTCCTTAATTGTAGCACAATTTACTATTTTTAGTAGTTTTTCGGATCCTGAACTTCCGAAGCCGTTTTGAGAGACTAAACGACATTTTTTGGGAAAACTGGGAGCAACATGGATTGATGGCCTGTTGTTGCTCTTCCCAAAGTTGTAGTCCTTGGATAGATCTTTCTAACGTGGTATTGTGCGCGTCAAACGGAGATCGTGTGCCAAAGTTACGACCTCGGGAAGTTGATGTACCAATTTACCCAAAACGGGGCCCATAGTTTGGCGCTTCATCTCCTAGGGTTAGGTTTTTGGATGTTTAGGGTTTTCCATTATTTCCCAACAATAAATAGGTCTTCGAGCCTCATTGTAAGACAGTTAAAAGGCATGTGGCCACCACATCTCTTCTCAGAGATAAGCTACCATCGCCCTAGCTGGTTTATTTCCATTTATGTTGTAAGCATATTTCAGTATTTTACATTAATGAAATGAAGTATTATTTCCACTACATCTCTTTATTTATGGTTATTTCTGTACTTTATTGCGTTCCTATTTAAATCTGGATCAGTGGTATCAGAGAGGTCTGCTCTTTCTTTGTTTTTCTTTGCATGTCCCCAACGAGGTCGACATATAAGGAGTTAGGGCTTGAACTGGTCGAACCTTTGCAAGACCAGCCTCGCAAAACCTGATGGCCACCCATGGTGAATGAGAAGAAAGACAAGGGGGCAGGTGATCCTATCAAAATCTTGCTCGAAAGAGCTCTCGAGCGAACCCGCTTTGCCCAGATCATTCAGCGGCTACCCAGGGGCAACGCATCTACTTCCAACAGCTATGTTGGAAACGCCACACCCTTTAAGGTACAATTTAACTTTGAAATCCCCATATTTGAGGGTCAGATAGATGCAGAATCTGTAGATAAATGGTTAAATCTGCTAGAGGGTTATTTTTCTGTTCATGATTTTTCCAGCCGGGAAAAGATTACTTTCACACTTCTCAAAGCAGCCCCCTACGTCAAGGACTGGTGGGAAACCTACTGCGAGCAGAAGGATGAAAGTACGGGCTCACTATTTTCAGCCGCACCCACTTGGAATTCATTCCGGGATTCCATCAAGGAGCAGTACTACCTTGTCAAAAGCTATGAGGATAAATACATAAAGTGGACCACATTGCGGTAGGGAAGGGACCAAGATGTGCGTAGTTCACAAATATTTTTCATACCCTTTGTACAAAGTTGGGTATCAAGGATTCTGAGCTGCATTTGGTACTCAAATACAGTGGCTGCCTACACAGGTACATCCAGGATGAGATGGAGTTCCTAAACATCTCCTCGCTCGGCACGGTGTACCAATACACTATCAAGATCGAGCAGAAGTTTATACAAAAGAAGCGAGACTTTGGATCTGCAAATCTGAAGAACAAAGGACAAAGCCAAGGCGAGGTGACCCAAGACAATCTGTCGAAGCTGCAAGAAAATAACAACACCATGAAGTCAAAGAAGGACACAAGAAAGTTGTGTGAGTTTCATAAGAGCCCCACTCATAACACAAGTGAGTGTCGGTCCAAACAGTCGCTCATGGCCGAGTTGAAGGCTTCAGAATCAAATGCATGTTTCGACCCTGAGTCAGAACCCGACAAGGGGAATGACAAAGGGAAGCAAATCATTGACACGGAGCCGAGCACCACTATTTCCATTGCCAAGATCCAGAATAATGAGCTCGAAGATCCATAGGAGGGGGAGCGTCTTTTCCACTCACAGATGTGGGTGAAGGGTTCGCCGCTGCAATTCATTGTTGATAGTGGGAGCCAAAAGAACCTCATTTCAACAGAGGTCATGGAGCGGTTGGGCCTACCGACTACACCACACCCGCAGTCATACAGTATCGGGTGGCTTCACCAAGGACGAGATCTCTGAGTCCGCTAGCAATGCCACCTTCACTACAGCATCAAGCCCTTCACATATGAGGTATTGTGTGATGTTGCACCTCTTGATGTTTGTGATGTATTATTAGGCCAACCATACTCGTGGAGGTGACATGTTGTGTATGAGTCAAGGCCTCATGATGTTATTATTTCTTTGGTTAATTCATTATACAGGATACCGAAGGTAGCCCCACCTACCGCTACTTCTTTGATCTCTGCTAAGAAATGTAGCAAGATCATCCCCCAGACTAGGAAATTCATTTTCTGTCTGGTTCCCTCCCAAAGTAAGGGGAAGATCGTCGCCACATCCATGAACCCTGCAAAGGGTTCCTCCATGCAGTAGTAGCAGCAAATGGGTACAGTCATGACAGAATACAGGAACATCTTCTCCTCACTCACAGGGGTACCATTGCACTGCCAGGTCAAGCATTCATTTGATCTTACTCCTAGAGCACCTCTACCCAACCGGTCGATATATCGTCGCTCCATTCTGGAAAATGAAAATTACAAGCAGTGACATGATCAACATCAGGTACCACACAAGTTTCAAGTGGGTGACAAAGTCTGGTTGCATCTGCAAAAAGAACGCCTTACAAGAGCCCATCAGAAGCTAAGACCACTGCGATATGGTCCTCACACTAGTACCAAGGCTATGGGAAACAATGCTTTGGAGCACAGCATTCCCCCATTCCTTCACTTGCACCGAGTGTTCAATGTGGACCACCCTCAACCAATCTTCCCACCATTACTAGACACATCAAAGGTTGCAGAACAACTCACCAGGGACCAAGTTCAGCAGAAGTTTCCTCATCTTATGGAGGAACTCAATGCAATAGGGACCATTGCTTCCTAAGGGGGGAGGAATTATCCAGGTGGATGTTGGTGGCCACCCACCTATCCCACTTGGACCCACACAACTGCCTCTTTTAGTTTTTCAATTTCCTTAATGGTAGCACAGTTTATTATTTTTAGCATTTTTTCGGGTCCTGAACTTCTGGAGCCGTTTTGAGGCCCTAAACGACGCTTTTTGGGAAAACTGGGAGCAACATGGCTGCATTGACCAATTTTTCTCTTCCCAAAGTTTTATTCCTTGGATAGATCTTTCTAGTGAGGTATTGTGCGTGTCAAACGAAGATCGTATGCCAAAGTTACGACCCCGGGAAGTTGATGTACCAATTTACCCAAAACAGGGCCCATAGTTTGCCGCTTCATCTCCTAGGGTTAGGCTTTTGGATGTTTATGGTTTTCCATTGTTTCCCAACAATAAATAGGCCTTCGAGCCTCATTTTAAGACAGTTCATAGGCATGTAGCCGCCACATCTCTTCTTAGAGATAAGCTACCATCTCCCTAGCTGGTTTATTTCCATTTCTGTTGTAAGCATATTTCAGTATTTTACATTAATGAAATGAAGTATTATTTCCATTGCATCTCTGTATTTTTTGGTTATTTCTGTATTTTATTGCGTTCTTGTTTAAATCTGGATTAGTGGTATCAGAGCGGTCTGCTCTTTCTCTATTTTTCTTTGCATGTCCCCAACGAGGTCAGGATATAAGGAGTTAGGGCTTGAATTGGTTGAACCTTTGCAAGACCAGCATCGCAAATCCCGACGGCCTCCCATGGCGAATGAAAAGAAATATGAGGGGGCAGGAGATCTTATCAAAATCTTGCTTGAAGAAGCCCTCGAGTGACAAAGGAACGCGATGATGGAAAACTTTGCCCAGATCCTTCAGCGGCTACCCAGGGGCGACGCATCTGCTTCCAACAGCTGCGCTGGAAACACCACACCCTTTAAGGTACAAGTTAAGTTCTAAATCCCCATATTCGAGGGTCAGATAGACGTAGATGTCGTAGATAAATGGTTAAATTTGCTAGAGGGTTATTTTTCTGTTCATGATTTTTCCAGCCGGGAAAAGATTAAGTTTTCACTTCTCAAAGCAGCCCCCTACGTCAAGGACTAGTGGAAAACCTACTGCGAGCATAGGGATGAAAGTACGAGCTCACTATTTTCAGCCCCACCCTCTTGGAATTCATTCCAGGATGCCATCAAGGAGCAGTACTACCCTATTAAAAGCTATGAGGATAAATACATAAAGTGGACCATGTTGCGGCAGGGAAGGGACAAAGATTGTTATGATATTCTGACACATAGCAAATAGTTAAGTATAACTTGGTCTAGTGTAGAGTTAGGTAAAGTGTGTTTCTTTACTATTTACTTTTGTAACTTACAATCTGACAGTCACGATATGTAGTGATCTAACGGTTCATTCTCTCCTCGGTATTACCGACACTTGATCCGTGGCTTAACACCTGATTGGTCCATGATCTCTATTTAAATAGCATGGAGGGTCATTTGTAGGGTAACCGTTCCTGAGAGAAGCTTATGTAAATTTTCATTATTTTATTAATAAATTGCCTGAAGTGGTCGCGTTGACTCAGGCCGTGGATTGTTTCCTTCTTTGATGGTTTTAACCATGTCAACAATACTGGAGTATTGATCTGTGATATATTTGTGAGCAGTGTCCTTTTGTGTTCTGTCTGAGGAACTTACCCTATAAATTCCTACATGGTATCAGATCTATTTGAGGGCCGCATCAGTTGGTGATCCAAATCTGAAGCCGGTATAATTGCATCCAACTGTCGTTTCCTAGATCTACTAATACTGATTGTTTTCGGGCCGAGATGATTGCTCTATTGTGTTAGGAGCATCTGCTCCAGTGAGGAACCCCTTTCATTTGACGCAAAAAGGTTTCTGGTAACCCTAGCTATGCCATTTTTAAGCTCTAAAGGTATACAGTGTTTATTTGCAGTTTTTAGTTATTCTCTCTATTTATTTCGGTTTATTTAGCTCTTTGTTTTTTTATTACCAGATCTATACCTTTCATTTTTGTGTATGTTCTTTGCCCCGCGACTCTGCTGGGCAAATCAGAAACAGAAAGGAAGGATTTTTCTCATGCGTATGCTCTTTTTTACCGCGCCTTAGTGTGATCTCGGAAAATTAGAAACATTAAGGAAAATATTTAGTTTCCGGTTAAAGCTAACTTCAAGCTGTAAGGTTTGTTTTTTTTGTTTTGTAGGAAAAAAAAAAAAAGCCCAAAGCTTTAGTGACTAAAAAACAAAAAAACCCTTCCTCTTTTCTAAAAATTACTAACGTTTTAATCTAGCTCACTTGGTCCAAAGCTACTTTATGAGAATAGAGGTCTTGAGTTCAAGCCTTTCTTTTTGTTGAGCTAATTAGATTAAGTTTGGAAAGGGGGAGGATTTTTTTAAATATAGCATTATCATTCATTTCCGCACATTCCCACACTTCATCGGCATCTTCAACAACTTTTCTTCAAAAAGCCATAACTTCTTCATCCGAAAGTCGTTTTCAGAGCCCTTTTTTTTTAATCAGCCTAATTTTTCGAGATATTTCCATTGGAACACTTATTTTTAGCATCTATAGCTTCAGTTTATGTTAAAATGGAAATTCCATGCCAAGTTATTCTTGACAGCACCAAGTACTTCCAATGGTGGTCCTACATTGTGGAATTACTTAGAAGTAAAGGTCTCTACAGAATAGCCTTAGGCCAAGAAACCAAATCCAAAGATGAAGATAAGGTAGCCAAATGGGAAAATAAGCAAGATCAAGCATGTGGTTTGATAGGGATGTCTATTTCTCCAGACCTTAGATTCCATATCGCAAAAATTGATACTCCTAATGAAGCAATGAAATAGATAACTAAAGTTTTTGGAATTAAAAATGAACTTAGAGCCCATCAACTCGAAAATGAGTTGCTTACATTGGACCCCAATAGTTTTTCTTCCATTCAATATTTTTTGTCCAAGTTCAAGACCCTTAGACTTCTCTTGGAAGGTGTTAAGGTTAAGAAAGAATATTGTAACCTTATCTATTTCATTCTTACTAAGTTGGGACCAGCCTACTATGTATTTGTTTCCACATTCCATTCTACAAGAGAAGCCTTCATTTCTCAAAGACAAGACTACAAGTCCCCTTCCTTTGATGCCTTTTGTGATTCTTTAATAAGAGAACAAGAAAAACTCTTACATATTGGTCTTCTTAATCTTGGAAATTCTTCTAAGAAATCCTTAGCCGCCCAGCAGCAACCAAATTCAAAGAATCCTAAGAAGTCCTATCCTAAAAAGAATGGTCCTAAGCCATTTCAGTCTCAAAATGAAAAATCATTTCAACAAAATGATAAGGCAAATAAAAACAAAGGGAAGAAGACTGATAGACATTGCCACTTTTGTAATCGAGATGCCCACTTAGAATCCAAATGCTTTAAGAAGATGGAAGCCTTGGAAGTAGCATTGAAGAAGCATAACATCCATTTGGAGCACTCAACAACTTCAACTTCATCTTCAGGAATAGCACTTTTTGCATGTGATTGTCAAGCATCTTGGTCTGGATATGCACTAAATGTATCTTCTTCTTCTCATTCTCATGAGTGGCTCATTGATCCTAAAGCTTCTTATCACATGGCCAAAAACAAAGCCATGTTTTCTTCTTTAAATGATTGTAACACCAAAAATATATATATTGGTAATGATAGATCTCTTAGTGTTGTACGGACTGGAACTGTTCATATAGACAATGGTCAATTCAATGATGTATTATGTGTTCCAACCTTATCATGCAACCTTCTATCTGTATATCAGATAACTCATTCAGGTGAAGGTAAAATCGTTGAATTTTCACCTCACGATGTTGTAATTGAGGACCTAAGATATCCTAGACATATTTTAGCTACTGGCATTGCTAATGATTCTACAAGGTTGTATAATTTTAACAACTTTGGGTCATCAAATCTTCCCTCGGTATTTGTTGCTCATAATGATGAAGTGAGAAAACTTTGGCATGAGTGATTTGGTCACTTAAACTATCGCTCCCTTCAGAATCTATGTAAAGAAAATATGGTGACAGATCTTCCAATGGTATCTTGCAGAGATGGTGTTTGTTCCGATGTGTACTTGGAAAACATCATCAGGATAGTTTTGAAAAACGTGCCTCTTGGCACGCCTCAGCCCCTTTATAGCTTGTGCATAGTGATTTATGTGGTCCACTTCCAATTGTTTCATTCTCTAGCTACAAGTATTTCTTAACTTTCATTGATGATTTCTCTAGACGCACTTGGGTATACTTCTTAAAACTCAAGAGTGAAGTATTTGACATGTTCTTGGCCTTTAAGGCCTTCATTGAAAAACAATATAGACATCAAATTCTTAAGCTAAGATCTGATAATGGCAGAGAATATGTTAACAACAAATTCATCAACTTTTGCACTGAGAATGGAATTCAAATGCAACATACTGTTCCATATACTCCACAACGAAATGGTGTAGATTAAAGGAAGAATTGCACCTTAAAGGAAATGGCTAATTGTATGCTTCAATGTAAAGGACTTAGTCTTAATTTTTGGGCAGAAGAAATTAACTGTGCAAATTACATAATAAATCGCACTCCTACTAAGGTTTTAAAGAATATCACTCCAGAAGAAGCATGGAGCTCAATTAAACTGTTGGGTGTGGAGAATGATTATTTAGAGGTCTTTGTTTCAGCGAAAAGTATACCCCAGGAAGTTTGTACACCCCTCCATGTGGGGGGGTGCAGGGGGGACTTGTCCCCCCCCACGGGGGTTGGGGGGGTCGATCCCCCCGGCTGGGGGGTCCAGGGGCCAGCGGTCCCCCAACGAGGGTTTTGGGGATGCTACCCCCGAAGCTAAAAACAGATGTAAAATTGCCTTATAAAAGTATAGTAATTTCTAGTCAATCTGGGTCGTTCATTAGGCAGATGATCTGACAGTAGAACTTATGTTTAGTTTAGGGTTTTTTGCCCTAAAAGGCAACCCCTCTCTTTGTATGAGGGCTGTATTGAGGCTGTGTAATAGATATGTATTCTCCGAGCGAGAAAAAGAGAGGTGGGACTGTGAGAGAAAACAGAGGATATTACAGCGGATCTGTTGTAGGTTGTGTCTCTTCATTTTTGCTGGATAATAGAAAGGAAGGATTGGCTGTTCGGGGTGGACGTAGCCCAAACTGGGTGAACCATGTATATCTGTGTCTCTCTGGTTTTATGCATTTTCTGTGTTTATATTTATGCAATATTCTATGTGTTCCATTGCTCTGTAATATATAATTTTCTAACAACTGGTATCAAAGTCGAAGGTCTATTTCGCTGACAAACTCGTAGGAGAGAAGGGTTCCTAGTTCGAGTGGAACCAATGGCGGAAGATGGTAAGTTTAGGGTCAAGAAATTTAACGGCCAAAACTTCTCGCTGTGGAAGATGCAAATGGAAGATTATTTGTATCAGAAAGATCTGTACCTACAATTGGGCAGAAAAACAAAGATGCTGACGGGTATGACAGATGAAGAATGGAACCTTCTCGATAGAAAGGCACTTGAAACAATACGGTTGTGCCTCACAGCGTCGGTCACCTTCAACATTTCAAAGGAAACAACGACAGGGGGTTTGATTAAGGCTTTGGCGAAACTATATGAAAAACCCTTGGCCTCAAACAAGGTATTCCTTATGAAACGGTTATTTAATATGAAGATGTCGAAAGGTGGATCTGTTGCAGACCATTTAAATGATTTTAATACTGTTACAAGTCAGTCAAGTTCTGTAGGGGTAAACTTTGATGATGAAGTTAGAGCTCTGTTATTCTTGTGCTCATTGCTCATTGCCATTAGTAACTCTGTTTCTAGATCTAGTACTTTAAAGTTTGATGATGTTGTCGGTGCTATCCTTAGCGAGGAAATGTGATGGAAAAGCTCTAGTGAGACATCGAGTAACGCTTTGAGTGCAGAGTATAAGGGAAGAAAAATGGAAAGAGGAAAGAGCTCAGGATATCGCAGTAAATCAAGGAAAGGTAGATCCAAGTCCAAATCGGGGATAGTGTGCTGGAAATGCGGGAAGAAAGGACACCTAAAGAAAGACTATAGATCTCGGAACAGAAAAGAAGGAGATTCACAACAAGAAAACAATCATGAAGAAAATGTGATAGGTGAGGTGTTACAAGATGCTTTGATTATTTCTTTCGAAAATATTACTGATTCCTGGGTGGTAGATTCAGGGGCCTCATTCCATGCCACACCTGATAAGAAATATTTTCATGACTATGTTCAAGGAGATTTTAGACAAGTCCGTTTGGGTGATGATAAACCTTGTAAAATTGTTGGAATGGGTAAGGTTCTTGTAAAACATTAGAATGGAAACCAATGGCTACTAAAGGAGGTAAGGCATGTTCCAGATCTGAAGAAAAATGTGATTTCGACAAGGCAGTTAGGTGGTGAAGGTTGTGTGACAACTTTCACAGATAAAGCTTGGAAGGTCACCAAAGGAGCCCTAATAATAGCAAAAGGTGAAAAGGTTGGTACATTGTATTTATGCAATGGTATTTCTAACTATGTTAATGCTTTAACTTCCAAAGGAGCAGATGCAACATTATGGCATCATAGGATCGGACACATGAGTGATAAGGGGAGAAGATTCTTCACTCAAGGAATTTGTTGCTGGGTTTGAAGAATGTTGATTTGGACTTCTGTGAGAATTGCATTTATGGAAAACAGAAGAGATTCAAATTTCTCAGAGTTGGGAAAGAAAAGAAGAGCGAAAAATTAGAGCTTGTGCATATAGATGTATGGGGACCTACTCAGGTATCATCTCTCGGTGGCTCTCATTATTAATGATGCAACTAGAAAAACTTGGATTTATTGTATTAAGAATAAATCTGATGTATTTGATACTTTCAAGAAATGGAAAACTTTGGTTGAGATTGAGACAGGAAAGAAATTGAAGTGTCTCGGATCAAACAATGGAGGTGAATATTGCAGCAAAGAGTTTGATAGGTACTGTTCAGAGCATGGAATTCGCAGAGAGAAGACAGTTCCAAGAACACCACAATAAAATGGTGTGTCGGAAAGGATGAACAGAACAATCATGGAGCGTGCAAGGTGCATGAGATTGCATGCAGGATTGCCTTTACAATTTTGGTCAGATGCTATAGATATCGTTGTTTATCTAATAAACAGAGGGCCTTCAAGTTCCTTGGATGGTGGTGTTCCAGAGGAAGCATGGACTGGTAAAAAGGTAAAGTAATCCTTTTTAAAAGCTTTTTGGTTGTGAGGCCTTTGTCCATATTAATAAAGAAAATAGAACAAAGCTTGAGGCAAAATCAACGAAATGTACCTTTATTGGATATGGTGTTAATGATTTTGGTTATCGCTTATATGATTATGAAAATCACAAAATCATTAGGAGCAAAGATGTAATATTCAATGAAAAGGTCATGTATAAGAATCAGTTGCAGGAAAAGAAACAGGGAAAAGAAAACAAGGAATACACAGTTCTTGATGAGATCACTGAAAAAGTAAAGGTGCCTGAAAATAATAATAATCAACAACCACCACAACAGCAACAGGGACCCCAAACTCCTAAAAGTGGTGTTAGAAGATCTACCAGGATAGGTATACCCCCTGAACAATACTCTCCTTCATTATATTATTTATTTTTCATTGATTCTGGTGCACCCGAATGTTATGAAGAAGTAATGTAGGTTGAAAGCAGGAAGAAGTGGGAGCTAGCCATGGAAGAAGAGATGGACTCCTTAATGCATAACCAGACTTGGGACTTAGTCAGGTTGCCTGCAGAAAAAACTACATTGAAGAATAAATGGGTTTATAGGCTAAAGGAAGAAGATGGAGGAAAACAAAGGTACAAAGCTAGACTTGTGGTGAAGGGGTTTGCACAGAAGAAAGGTATTGATTTTGATGAAATATTTTCTCCTGTTGTTAAAATGACTTCAATCAGAACTATTTTAAGTCTAGTAGCAGTTGAAGATTTGCATCTTGAGCAGTTAGATGTAAAGACAACCTTTCTCCATGGGGATTTAGAAGAAGAGATATATATGCAGCAGCCACAAGTATATGAGGTGAAAGGGAAGGAGAAACTAGTGTGCAGGTTGAAGAAGAGCTTGTATGGCTTAAAACAGGATCCAAGGTAGTGGTATCTAAAATTTGACAAGTTTATGTCTGGACAAGGTTATACTATTGTAACTCTGATCATTGTGTTTATCTGAAAAAGAAAAATGATGGCAGCTATATTATATTGTTATTGTATGTGGATGACATGCTTGTTGCAGGGTCTAACATGCAGGAAATAAATGTGCTCAAAAGAAAATTGGCAAATTCATTTGCAATGAATGATTTGGGAGCTACAAAACAAATCCTTGGTATGAGAATAGCTAGAGACAGGAAAAATCGCAAATTAACATTGTCTCAGAATGAGTACATACAAAAGGTGTTGAAAAGATTTAATATGAACAATGCAAAACCAGTTAGTACACCTTTTGCTAGCCATTTCAAACTTAGTGAGGAAATGTTCCCAAAGACTCAAGAAGACATGGATTATATGTCTAAAGTTCCATATGCATCAGCAGTTGGAATCTTAATATATGCAATGGTCTGCACAAGGCCTGATATTGCACATGCAGTGGGAGTTGTAAGCATGTACATGAACAATCCAGGAAAGGAACATTGGATGGCAGTGAAATGGATTCTCAGATATTTGAAAGGTACCACAAATCAAGCATTATGCTTTGGTGGTTCAAACATTTCTCTACAGGGATATGTTGATGCAGATATGGCAGGTGACAGAGATAACAGGAGGAGCACTACAGGATATGTATTTATTGTAGGTGGAACAGCTGTCAGTTGGGTTTCAAAAATCCAAAGTGTTGTTGCACTTTCAATAACAGAAGCAGAGTATGTTATTGCTACAGAGGCTAGTAAAGAAATGATTTGGTTACAAAGGTTTATGGGTGAATTGGTTAAGGAGCATGATATGGGCACGTTATACAGTGATAGCCAAAGTGCCATTCATCTTGCAAAGAACTAAGCATTTCATTCTAGGACTAAACACATACAGCTCAAGTACCATTTCATATGATCAGTGTTGGAAGATGGAGAGTTGAATCTGGAAAAGATATACACTAGCCAGAATCCTGCAGATATGCTAACAAGAGTTGTAACCAGGGAGAAACTGAGAATATGCTCAATTTCAATTGGTCTTCAAGGATGATGATGAAGATGAGAAACAGCCAGGTCCAAAGAGGAGTCATTGTCTAGCAAATTAACCAGCGGTGGAGTTGCTACAATCATTCTCCAAGTGGGATATTGTTGGGTGTCGAGCATGATTATTTAGAGGTCTTTGTTTCAGCCGGATGTATAACCCAGGAATTTTGTACACCCCTCCATGCGCGGGGATTCGGGGGGGCCGAGGCCCCCCACCTAGGGGGTCCGGGGGCCAGCGGTCCCCCGGCGGGGATTTCGGGGGCGCTGCCCCCAAAGCTAAAACAGATGTAAAATTGCCTTGTAAAAGTATAGTAATTTCTAGTCAATTTGGGTCGTTCATTAGGTAGATGATCTGACGGTAGAACTTATGTTTAGTTTATGGTTTTTTGTCCTAGAAGGCAACCCCTCTCTTTGTATGATGGCATTATATTGAGGCTGTGTAATAGATGTGTATTCTCCGAGTGAGAAACAAAGAGGTGAGACTGTGAGAGAAAACAAGAGGATATTACAGCGGATCTGTTGTAGGTTGTGTCTCTTCATTTTTGTTGGATAATAGAAAGGAAGGACTCACTGTTCGGGGTGGACGTAGCCCAAACTGGGTGAACCACGTATATCTGTGTCTCTCTGGTTTTATGCATTTTTTGTGTTTATATTTATGCAATATTCTATGTGTTCCATTGCTCTGTAATATATAATTTTCTAACATAAACCAGATGTAAGTCACTTTCGTGTTTTTGGAAGTGAAGCATGGGCCCATATTCCAGATGAGAAACATAAAGCTTTAGAACTTAAGAGTGAAAAATGTAGTTTTGTTGGATATTCTGAAGATGTCAAAGGATACAGACTTATTCCACTTAAGTCCAAAAATGTTATCATTAGAAGAGATGTAAAGTTTGCTGAAAATATATCGACCTACGAGCCTAGTTCGGTGGATGTGCCACCTCTCTCTATCCCTTCTAATTCTAAAAATATTTCTTCTTCAGATGATGATAGCGAGGATGACAATCCTCCCCCACCTTCTCAGGATCCTCCTTCAGCTCCTCAGCTTCCAAAATGGGTCTATGCTACTTGGGATGCAGCAGGTGCTCTTGCCGGTGATCCTACAGATCAACTACGTACATGTTCTGAGTTCGATAGAGCATCTTCTTTACTAGCTCAAGCTTCAGCTAATTATGATCCTGACACCTTTGCAGAAGCTTCAGACCATCCAGATTGGGACGTAGCTATGAATGAAGAATATCGTTCATTATTGGAAAATGATACATGGGATCTTGTTCCCCTTCCAAAGGGACGAAAACTTGTTAGAGGCAAATGGGTTTACAAAACCAAGTATGGACTAGATGGAAAAGTTGATAAACATAAAGCTCGTCTTGTTGCTAAGGGTTTTTCACAAGTTGAAGGCATTGACTATACTGAAACCTTCTCCCCTGTTGCCAAAATGAAATCTATTGGCCTTGTTCTTTCCCTTGCTACCTCTTTCAAATGGGCAGTCCATCAAATGGATGTTAAATATGCCTTCTTGCATGGGGACATGCATGAAGAAATCTATATGGAACAACCTACTGGCTTTATACAAATAGACTACAACCTTGTATGTCAGCTTAAGAAATAGTTTTATGGTCTTAGGCAAGCCCCTCGGGCTTGGTATTCCAAAATGGATAGCTTTCTTTTAGAAACTGGATTTTCTAGGAGTCATTCTAACAATACTATCTACACCAAGAAAGTGGGCAAGTCTCTTATCATTCTTGTTCTTTATGTTGATGATCTTATCCTTACTACTAGTGATCCCAACCTTATAAACCATGTGAAGTCCAGCCTTAAAAAGAAGTTTGAAGTGACAGAAATAGGACACTTGCATTATTTTCTTGGTCTTCAAGCCTTGCAATCCAAGGAAGGTATTTCCCTTTCCCAGTCCAAGTATGCATGTGATCTTCTACACCATTTTCACATGGAAGACTGTAAGCCATCCCCTTCTCCCTTTCAGTCTGGAGTCAAACTTTCAGTCACGTGTACTTCCCTTGGAGTTGATGCTACCTTATACTATCAACTTGTAGGAAAACTTTTGTATATGACCCATACTCGTCCTTACCTTTCCTTTGTTGTTGGCCTTATTGCTTGGTTTATGAAAAACACACATGAAAGTCATTGGAAAGCATCTAAAAGAATACTTTGTTATGTTCGAGGTACAGTTTAGTTTGGGATTCATTATAGTGCAGAAGCATCTCCTCTATTGGTTGGTTTCACTGATTCTGATTGGGCTGGTGACCCTAATGATTGGAAGTCTACTGCAGGTTATGTGTTCACTCTTGGTTTAGGACCTATTACATGGGCTTGCAAGAAACAAAGTGCCATTTCTCTTTCTTCAGCAGAAGCAGAGTATCGTGGTGCCGGAGAAACTAGTAAGGAAGCCCTGTGGCTTCATCAGATCCTGTCAGAGTTTGGCTTTCAGCAGCAACATCCGACTACACTTTGGTGTGATAATCAAAGTGCCATTCAACTATGCAAATATCCAATCCAATATCAGTGTAGCAAACACATTGAACTGCACATTGTTGTTGGGAAAAGTATCCAATACGGAATGACCCTATCCCACTCTAAGGGTGATAGTACCTCAGCAACAATCAAAGTAAAGCTATTCGAGATTACTTCTTTATGAGATGTAAAAGAGGGGAGAAAGAGATCCACTAACCGATGTCTTCCGCTAATGATTGATCCAATCTTCTCTCCTTGCTGCTTGCTCCCAGCTCCTTGCTCTTTCACTGGCCCAGCTACACCAAGATCCTGCAAAATGACAAGAGAGGGAAACTACAAGAAGCATACATTCATAATTGATTCAAGGATTAGAATAAATCAAATACACAAGTATAACAATACACCATTGAGACACATGCATATAGAAGAACCTCAAATGCTTTATTAATGGAAGAAGTAAAGTTCAGGAAGTGATACAACCATAAGAAGCCCAATCCAGCATCACCTCCCAGCAGAAAGAAATCTCCTCTTCACCTCCTTCAAAGCAAATCACCCAATAGTTCTAAACTCAAACCAACAGCACTTCCTTACATTCACAAGATTCCAGACTCCCTAGACCTCATGAGAGAGCTCTATATATAGGAGTTTTGGAGAAAGGATGAGTCAGCTTGAGGCTGGCATGAAGTTGACTAGTGTCCTCTCCCACTTCAGTTATTCTTCAGTTCTTGAGTCCACTTGGAGGTTCTTGCTTCCACTTGGAGATTTAGACCCTCTTACTCATCACTAGGCGAATTCTCTGATCCAAGTGTCATTTTGGAAGCTTCCTGGGCATTGACACCTTGAGGAATGACTGTGCCACTTGGCCAAACTCGCCCAGCGCGGGTAGCCTTCTTTGCAATTGACATTCAGCGCGGGTACACAGTGGAGCAGTTGACATTCAGCGCAGATGCTCAGTGGAGCAGTTGACATGATCCAGAATTAGCTTGTTTTTCAGTGTTTTCAGGTGGAGAACTGATATTCAGTGTTGTGGTTTGCTGACCTTGTTCCTCTAGGGGTAGGAACAACATGTTTAGGGAATTTAGATCCCTTAGATTATTGACATTTCACGCTTCATGCTGTTAGGCACAAAAATGTCTATAACACACATGCACTTCATCGGAAAGTTCATTCACGACCATGTTCTTGAAGTGCAATATTGTTCAACAGATGATCAAGTTGCAGACATCTTTACAAGGGCTCTCACAGAGGCGAAGTTCACTAAACTTCGATTTATGGTTGGAATTCAGGAAGTTGTCACTAATGGGGGATAGGCTCTAATGCCTCCTTCCTTCTCCTATTGTGTCATATTTTTACATCCTTCAATCCTATCCCAAGTTGTTCTTAAGGGGGGGTGTTAGGATATTCCGACACATAGGAAATAGTTAAGTATAAGTTGGTCTAGTGTAGAGTTAGGTAAAGTGTGTTTCTTTACTATGTACTTTTGTAACTTACAATCTGACAGTCATGATATGTAGTGATCCGACGGTTCATTCTCTCCTCGGTATTACCGACACTTGATCCGTGGCTTAACACCTGATTGGTCCATGATCTCTATTTAAGGAGCATGGAGGGTCATTTGTAGGGTAACCATTCATGAGAGAAGCTTATGTAAATTTTCATTCTTTTATTAATAAATTTCCTGAAGTGGCCGCGTTGGCTCAGGCCGTGGACTATTTCCCTCTTTGAGGGTTTTAACCACGTCAACAATACTGGTGTATTGATATTTGATCTGTTTGGGAGCTATGTCCTTTGGTGTTCTGTCTGAGGAACTTACCCTGTAAATTCTTACAAAGATGTGCCGGAGTTCACAAATATTTTTCATACCCTTCGCACAAAGTTATGTATTAAGGATTCTGAGCTGCATTTGGTACTCAAATATTGTGGCTGCCTAAACAGGTACATACAGGATGAGATGGAGTTCCTAAACATCTCCTCGCTCGCCACGGCATACCAATACGCTGTCAAGATCGAGCAGAAGTTTAAACAAAAGAAGAAATACTTTGGATCTACGAATCTGAAGAACAAACGACAAAGCCAAGGCGAGGTGACCCGAGACAACCCGTCGAAGCCACAAGAAAATAACAACACCATGAAGTCAAAGAAGGACACAAGAAAGTGGTGTGAGTTCCATAAGATCCCCACTCATAACACAAGTGAGTGTCGAACCAAGCAGTCGCTGGTGGCCAAGTTGAAGGCTTCATAATTAGATGCATGTTCCGACCCTGAGTCAGAACCCAACAAGGGGAATGACAAGGGGAAGCTGATCATTGACATGGAGCCCAGTGCCACTATTTCCACTACCAAGATCCAAAAGAATGAGCTCAAAGATCCAGAGAAGGGGGAGCGTCTTTTCCACTCGCAAAAGTGGGTGAAGGGTTCGCCACTGCAATTCATTGTTGACAGCGGGAGCCAAAAGAACCTCATTTCAGCAGAGGTCATGAAGCAGTTGGGCCTACCGACTACACCACACCCACAGTCGTACAGTATCGAGTGGCTTCACCAAGGATGAGATCTTTGAGTCCGCCAACAATGCCACCTCCCCTAGAGCATCAAGCCTTTCACATATGAGGTATTGTGTGATGTTTCACCTCTTGGTGTTTGTGATGTATTATTAGGACAACCATACTTGTGGAGGCGACATGCTATGTCTGAGTCAAGGCCTCGCACTATTATTATTTCTTTGGGTAATTCATTATACACTATATCGGATGTAGCCCCACGTACCGCCACTTCTTTGATCTATGCTAAGAAATGCAGCAAGATCATCTCCCAGACTAGGAAATTCATTTTTTGTCTAGTTCACTCCCAAAGTAAGGGGAAGATCGTCGCCACATCCATGACCCCCACGAAGGGTTCCTCCACACAGTAGTAGTAGCAAATGGATACGGTCATGACAGAATACAGGAACATCTTATCCTCACCCATAGGGGTACCATTACACTGTCAAGTCAAGCATTCATTCGATCTGACTCATAGAGCACCTCTACCCAACGGGTCGATATATTGTCCCTCCATTCTGGAAAATGCCAAGTACAAGCAGTGACATGATCAGCATCAGGTACCACACATGTTTCAGGTGGGCAACAAAGTCTGGTTGCATCTGCAGAAAGAACGCCTTAAAAGAGCCCATCAGAAGCTGAGACCACACTGATATGGTCCTTACACCAATAACAAGGTTGTGGGAAACAATGCTTTGGAGCACAGCATTCCCCCATTCCTTTGCTTGCATCGAGTGTTCAATGTGTACCACCCTCAACTAAGCTTCCCACCATTACTGGACACATCAGAGGTTGCAGAACAGCTCATCATGGACCAAGTTCAGCAGAAGTTTCCTCATCTCATGGAGGAGCTCAACTCAATGGGGACCATTGCTTCCTAAGGGGGGAGGAATGATCCAAGTGGATGTTGGTGGCCACCCACCTATCCCACTTGGACCCCCACAACTATCTCTTTTAGTTTTCCACTTTCCTTAATTGTAGCATAGTTTACTATTTTTAGCATTTTTTCGGGTCCTGAACTTCCGGAGCCGTTTTGAGGCCCTAAACGACGTATTTTGGGAAAATTGGGAGAAACATGGGTCCACTGACCATTTTTTCTCTTCCCAAAGTTGTATTCCTCGGATAGATCTTTCTAACGAGGTATTGTGCGCATCAAACGGAGATCGTATGCTAAAGTTATGACCCCGAGAGTTGATGTACCAATTTACCGAAAACGGGGCCCATAGTTTGGCGCTTCATCTGCTAGGGTTAGGTTTTTGGATGTTTAGGGTTTTCCATTGTTTCCCAACAATAAATAGGCCTTCGAGCCTCATTATAAGACATTTCAGAGGCAAGTAGCCACCACATCTCTTCTCAGAGATAAGCTACCATCACCCTAGCTGGTTTATTCCCATTTCTGTTATAAGCATATTTCAATATTTTACATTAATGAAATGAAGTATTATTTCCGCTGCATCTCTGTATTTATGGTTATTTTTGTACTTTATTGTGTTCTTACTTAAATCCAGATCAATAGTATCAGTGCGGTCTTCTCTTTCTCTATTTTTTGTTTGCATGTCCCCAACAAGGTTGGGATATAAGGAGTTAGGGCTTGAACTGGTTGAACCTTTGCAAGACCAGCCTCGCAAATCCCGACAGCCTCCAATGGTGGATGAAAAGAAATATGAGGAGGCAGGAAATCCTATCAAAGTCTTACTCGAAGAATCCCTCAAGCGACAAAGGAACGCGGTGATGGAAAACTGCCCAGATCCTTCAGCGGCTACCCAGAGGCGACACATCTGCTTCCAACCGCTACGCTAGAAATTCCACACCCTTTAATGTACAAGTTAACTTTTAAATCCCCATATTCGAGGGTTAGATAGACGTCGATGCCATAGATAAATGGTTAAGTATGCTAGAGGGTTATTTTCTGTTCATGATTTTTCCAGTCAGGAAAATATTACTTTTGCACTTCTCAAAGCAGCCCCCTACATCAAGGACTGGTGGGAAACCTACTGCGAGCAGAAGGATGAAATTACGGGCTCACTATTTTCAGCTACACCCACTTGGAATTCATTCTAGGATGCCATCAAGGAGAAGTACTACCCTGTCAAAATCTATGAGGATAAATACATAAAGTGGACCATGTTGCAGTAGGGAAGGGACCAAGATGTGTCGGAGTTCACAAATATTTTTCATGTCCTTCGCACAAAGCTGGGTATCAAGAATTCTGAGCTACATTTGGTACTCAAATACCGCAGCTGCCTACACAGGTACAACTAGGACAAGATGGAGTTCCTGAACATCTCCTTTCTCAGCACAGTGTACCGATACACTGTCAAGATTGAACAGAAGTTTAAACAAAAGAAGCGATACTTTGGATCTAAGAATCCAAAGAATAAAGGACAAATCCAAGGTGGAGTGACCCAAGACAAACCGTCGAAGCCGCAAGAAAAGAACAACACCATGAAGTCAAAGAAGGACACAGGAAAGTGGTGTGAGTTCCATAAGAGCCCCACTCATAACACAAGTTTGTGTCGGGCCAAGCAGTCGCTAGTGGCCGAGTTGAAGGCTTCAAAATCAGATGCATGTTCCGGCCCTGAGTCAAAACCTGACAAGGGTAATGAAAAAGGGAAGCAGATCATTGATGCAGAGCCCAATGCCACTATTGCTACCACCAAGATCTAGAAAAATGAGCCTAAAGATCCAGAGGAGGAGGAGCATCTTTTCCACTCACAGATGTGGGTGAAGGCTTCGCCGCTGCAATTCATTATTGACAGTGGGAACCAAAAGAACCTCATTTCAATAGAGGTCATGAAGCGGTTGGGCCTACCGACTACACCACACCTACAACCATATAGTATCGGGTGGCTTCACCAAGGATAAGATCTCCGAGTCCACCAGCAATGCCACCTTCCCTACAGCATCAAGCCCTTCACAGATGAGGTATTTTGTGATGTTGCACCTATTGATGTTTGTGATGTATTATTAGGCCAACCATACTTGTGGAGGCGACATGTTATGTATGAGTCAAAGCCTCGCGCTGTTATTATTTCTTTGGGTAATTCATTATACAAGATACCTGAGGTAGCCCCACCTACGGCCACTTCTTTGATCTCTGCTAAGAAATGTAGCAAGATCATCTCCCAGAATAGGAAATTCATTTTCTATCTGGTTCACTCCCAAAGTAAGGGGAAGATCATCGCCACATCCGTGATCCCCGCAAAGGGTTCCTCCACGCAAAAGCAACAGAAAATGGATACTGTCATGACAGAATACAGGAACATATTCTCCTCACCCACAAGGATACCATTGCACTATCAGGTCAAGCATTCATTCGATCTGACTCCTAGAGAACCTCTACCCAACGGGTCGATATATCACCGCTCCATTTTGGAAAATGCAAAGTACAAGCAGCGACATGATCAGCATTAGGTACCACACAAGTTTCAGGTGGGTGACAAAGTCTGGTTGCATCTGCAAAAAGAATGCCTTACAAGAGCCCATCAGAAGTTGAGACCACTCCAATATGGTCCTTACACTAGTACCAAGGTTGTGGGAAACAATGCTTTGGAGCACAACATTCAATGTGGACTGCCCTTGACCAAGCTTCCCACCATTACTGGACACATCAGAGGTTGCAGAACAGCTCACCAGGGACCAAGTTCAATAGAAATTTCCTCATCTCATGGAGGAACTCAATGCAATGGGGACCATTGCTTCCTAAGGGGAGAGGAATGATCCAAGTGGATGTTGGTGGCCACCCACCTATCCCACTTGGACTCCCACAGCTATCTCTTTCAATTTTTTAGTTTCCTTAATTGTAGCACAGTTTACTATTTTTAGCAGTTTTTCGGGTCCTAAACTTCCGGAGCTGTTTTGAGGCCCTAAACGAAGTTTTTTGGAAAAACTGTAGACAACATGGGATGATGGCCCAATGCCACTCTTCCCAACCTTGTATTCCTCAAATAGATATTTCTAACTAGGTATTGTGCACATCAAACAGGGATCGTATGCCAAAGTTACGACCCCAGGAAGTTGATGTACCAATTTACCCAAAACGGGGCCCATAGTTTGGCGCTTCATCACCTAGGGTTAGGTTTTTGGTTGTTTAGGGTTTTCCATTGTTTCCCAACAATAAATAGGCCTTCGAGCCTCATTGTAAGACAATTCAGAGGCATGTATCTGCCACATATCTTCTCAGAGATAAGCTACCATCGCCCTAGTTGGTTTATTTCCATTTCTGTTGTAACCATATTTCAGTATTTTACATTAATGAAATGAAGTATTATTTCCATTGCATCTATGTATTTATGGTTATTTCTGTACTTTATTGTGTTCTTGTTTAAATCCGGATCAGTGGTATAAGAGCGGTCTGTTCTTTGTCTGTTTTTATTTGCATGTCCCCAACGAGATCGGGATATAAGGAGTTAGGGCTTGAACTGGTCGAACCTTTGCAAGACCAGCCTCACAAATCTCGACGGCCTCTGAAAATGGGTGACAAAGTCTGGTTGCATCTGCAGAAAGAATGCCTTACAAGAGCCCATCAGAAGCTGAGACCACTCTGATATGGTCCTTTCACCAATACCAAGGTTGTGGGAAACAATGCTTTGGATCACATCATTCCCCCATTCCTTCGCTTGCACCGAGTGTTCAATGTGGACCACCCTCAACCAAGCTTCCCACCATTTCTGGACACATCATAGGTTGAAGAACAGCTCACTAGGGACCAAGTTTAGCAGAAGTTTCCTCATCTCATGGAGGAACTCAACGCAATGGGGACCATTGCTTCCTAAGGGGGGAGGAATGATCCAGATGGATGTTGGTGGCCACCCACCTATCCCACTTGGACCCCCACAACTGCCTCTTTCAGTCTTTTAGTTTCCTTAATTGTAGGACAATTTACCATTTTTAGTATTTTTTTGGGTCCTAAAATTTCGAAGTTGTTTTGAGGCCCTAAACGACATTTTTTGGGAAAAATGGGAGCAACATAGAGTAATGGATCAATGTTGCTCTTCCCAAAATTGTAGTCCTCTGATAGATCTTTCTAATGAGGTATTGTGTGCGTCAAACAGAGATCGTATGCCAAAGTTACGACCCTGGGAAGTTGATGCACCAATTTACCCAAAACGGGGCCCATAGTTTGGCGCTTCATCTCCTAGGGTTAGGTTTTTGGATGTTTAGGGTTTTCCATTGTTTCCAAACAATAAATAGGCCTTCGAGCCTCATTGTAAGACAATTCAGAGGCATGTAGCCACCACATCTCTTCTTAGAGATAAGCTACCATCGCCCAAGTTGGTTTATTTCCATTTCCATTGTAAGCATATTTCAGTATTTTACATTAATGAAATGAAGTATTATTTCCACTGCATCTCTATATTTATGGTTATTTCTTTACTTTATTGTGTTCCTGTTTAAATCTGGATCAGTGGTATCAGAGCAGTCTACTCTTTCTCTGTTTTTCTTTACTTGTCCCCAACGAGGTCGAGATATAAAGAGTTAGGGCTTGAACTAGTTGAACCTTTGCAAGACCAACCTCACAAATCCTGACGACCTCCCATGGATGAAAAGAAAGAGGAGGGGGCAGTGGATCCTATCAAAATCTTACTCGAAGAAGCCCTCGACCGATAAAGGAACGCGATGATGGAAAACTTTTCCCAGATCCTTCAGCGGCTACCTAGGGGCGACGCATCTGCTTCCAACAGCTGCGCTGGAAATGCAACACCCTTTAAGGTACAAGTTAACTTCTAAATCTCATATTCGAGAGTCAGATAGATGCAGATGCCATAGATAAAGGTTAAATCTGCTAGAGGGTTATTTTTTTGTTCATGATTTTTCCAGCCGAGAAAATATTACTTTTGCACTTCTCAAAGCAGCCCCCTACGTCAAGGACTGGTGGGAAACCTACTGCGAGCAGAAGGATGAAAGTACGGGCTCACTATTTTCAGCCGCACCCACTTGGAATTCATTCCGGGATGCCATCAAGGAGTAGTACTACCCTATCAAAAGCTCTGAGGATAATAACATAAAGTGGGCCACGCTGCGGCAGGGAAGGGACCAATATGTGTCGGAGTTCACTAATATTTTTCATACCCTTCGCACAAAGTTGGGTATCAAGGATTCTGAGTTACATTTGGTACTCAAATATTGTGGCTACCTGCACAGGTACATATAGGACTAGATGGAGTTCCTGAGCATGTCCTCGCTCGGCATGGCGTACCGGTACGCTGTCAAGATCAAGTTGAAGTTTAAACAAAAGAAGCGAGACTTTGGATCTGCGAATCCAAAGAACAAAGGACAAAGCCAAGGCGGGGTGACCCAAGACAACCCGTTGAAGCCGCAAGAAAAGAACAACACCAAAATGTCAAAGAAAGACATAAGAAAGTTGTGTGAGTTCCATAAGAGCCCCCCTCATAACACAAATGAGTGTCAGACCAAGCAGTCATTGGTGGTCGAGATGAAGGCTTCAGAATCAAATGCATGTTCCGACCCTGAGTCAAAACCAAACAAGGGGAATGGCAAAGGGAAGCAGATCATTGATGCGGAGCCTAGAGCCATTGTCGCCACTGCCAAGATCCAGAGGAGGGGGAGCGTCTTTTCCACTCACAGATGTGGGTGAAGAGTTCGCCGTTGCAATTCATTGTTGACAGTGGGAGCCAAAAAAACCTCATTTCAGCAGAGGTCATGAAGTGGTTGGGCCTACCAACTACACCACACTTGCATCCATACAGTATCAGGTTGCTTCACCCAAGACGAGACCTCTGAGTCCGCCAACAATGCCACCTTCCCTACAGCATCAAGACCTTCATAGATGAGGTATTGTGTGATGTTGCACCTCTTGATGTTTGTGATGTATTATTAGGCCAACCATACTTGTGGAGGCGACATGCTATGTATGAGTCAAGGCCTCGCGTTGTTATTATTTCTTTGGGTAATTCATTATATAGGATACCAGAGGTAACCCCACCTACCACCACTTCTTTGATCTCTACTAAAAAATGTAGCAAGATCATCTCCTAGACTAGGAAATTCATTTTCTGTTTGGTTTGCTCCCAAAGTAAGGGGAAGATCATCCCCACATCCATGACCCCCATGAAGGGTTCCTCCATGCAGCAACAGTAGTAGATGGATATGGTCATGACAAAATACAGGAACATCTTCTCCTCACCCACAGGGGTACCATTGCATTGTCAAGTCAAGCATTCATTCGATCTAATTCATAGAGCACCTCTACCCAACGGGTCGATATATCGCCACTCCATTCTAGAAAATGCCAAGTACAAGCAGCGACATGATCAACATCAGGTACCACACAAGTTTCAGCTTGGCAACAAAGTCTGGTTGAATCTGCAGAAAGAACGCCTTACAAGAGCCCATCAGAAGCTGAGACCACTCCGATATGGCCCTTACACCAGTACCAAGGTTGTGGGAAACAATGCTTTGGAGCACAACATTCCCCCATTCCTTCACTTGCAATGAGTGTTCAATGTGGACCGCCCTCGACCAAGCTTCCCACCATTACTGAACACATCATAGGTTGCAGAACAGTTCACTAGGGACCAAGTTCAACAGAAGTTTCCTCATCTCATGGAGGAACTCAACGCAATGGGGACCATTTCTTCCTACGGAGGGAGGAATGATCCAGGTGGATGTTGGTGGCCACCCACCTATCCCACTTGGACCCCCACAACTGTCTCTTTTAGTTTTTCAGTTTCCCTAATTGTAGCACAGTTTACTATTTTTAGCAGTTTTTTGGGTCCTGAACTTCCGGAGCCATTTTGAGGCCCTAAATGACGTTTTTTTGGGAAAACTGGGAGAAACATGGGGCAATCGACAGATGTTTCTCTCCCCAAAGTTATAGTCCTCGGATAGATATTTCTAACAATGTATTGTGCACATCAAATGGAGATCGTATGCCAAATTTACTACCCCGGGAAGTTGATGTACCAATTTAACCAAAACGGGGCCCATAGTTTGGCGCTTCATCTCCCAGGTTTTTGGATTTTTAGTGTTTTATATTGTTTCCTAACAATAAATAGGCCTTTGAGCCTCATTGTAAGAAAATTCAAAGGCATGTAGCCGCCACATCTCTTCTCAGAGATAAGCTACCATCACCCTAGCTGGTTTATTTCCATTTCTGTTGTAACCATATTTCAGTATTTTACATTAATGAAATGAAGTATTATTTCCATTGCATCTCTGTATTTATGGTTATTTATGTACTTTATTGCGTTCCTGTTTAAATCTGGATCAATGGTATCAAAGCGGTCTGCTCCTTCTCTGTTTGTCTTTGCATGTCCCCAATGAGGTCGGGATATAAGGAGTTAGGGCTTGAACTGGTCGAACCTTTGCAAGACTAGCCTCGCAAATCCTGATGGCCTCCCATGGCAGATGAAAAGAAAGATGAGGGGGTATGAGATCCTATCAAAATCTTTCTCAAAGAAGCCCTCGAGTGACAAAGGAATGCGATGATGGAAAACTTTGTCCAGGTCCTTCAACGGCTACCTAGGGCCAACGCATCTGCTTCCAAGTTAACTTTGAAATCCCCATATTCAAGGGTTAGATAAACGTAGATGTTGTAAATAAATGGTTAAATCTGCTAGAGGTTTATTTTTTTGTTCATGATTTTTCCAGCCGGGAAAAGATTACTTTTGCCTTCTCAAGGCAGCCCCCTACGTCAAGGACTGGTGGGAAACCTACTGCGAGCAGAAGGTTGAAAGTACGGGCTCACTATTTTCAGTCGGACCCACTTGGAATTCATTCCTAGATGCCATCAAGGAGCAGTACTACCCTGTCAAAATCTATGAGGATAAATACATAAAGTGGACCACGCTGCGGCAGGGAAGGGACCAAGATGTGCCGGAGTTCACAAATATTTTTCATACCCTTTGCTTAAAGTTGGGTATCAAGGATTCTGAGCTGCATTTGGTACTTAAATATTGTGGCTACCTACATAGGTACATCCAAGACGAGATGGAGTTCCTAAACATCTCCTCGCTTGGCATGGCGTACCGATACACTGTCAAGATCGAGCAGAAGTTTAAACAAAAGAAGTGAGACTTTGGATCTGCGAATCCGAAGAACAAAGGACGAAGCCAAGGCGTGGTGACCTAAGACAACCAGTCGAAGCTGCAAGAAAATAACAACACCACAAAGTCAAAGAAGGACACAAGAAAGTGGTGTGAGTTCCATAAGAGCCCCACCCATAACACAAGTGAGCGTCGGACCAAGCAGTCGTTGGTGGCCGAGTTGAAGGCTTCAAAATCAGATGCATGTTCCTACCCTGAGTCAGAACTCGACAAGGGGAATGACAAAGGGGAGTAGATCATTGACTCGAAGCCTAGTGCCACTGTTTCCACCGCTAAGATCCAGAAGATCATTGCAATTCATTGTTGACAGTGGGAGCCAAAAGAACCTCATTTTAGCAAAGGTCGTGAAGTGGTTGGGCCTACTGACTACACCACACTTACAGTCGTATAGTATCAGGTGGCTTCACCAAGGACGAGATCTCCGACTCCGCTAGCAATGCCACCTTCCCTCCAGCATCAAGCCCTTCACATATGAGGTATTGTGTGATGTTGCACCTCTTGATGTTTGTGATGTATTATTAGGCCAACCATACTTGTGGAGGCGACATGTTGTGTATGAGTCAAGGCCTCGCGCTATTATTATTTCTTTGGGTAATTCATTATACAGGATACCAGAGGTAGCCCCACCTACCGCCACTTCTTTGATCTCTGCTAAGAAATGCAGCAAGATCATCTCCCAGACTAGAAAATTTATTTTATGTTTGGTTCGTTCCCAAAGTAAGGGGAATATCGTCGGCACATTCATGACCCCTGCGAAGATTTCCTCCATGTAGGAGTAGCAGCAGATGGATACGGTCATGACAGAATACAGGAACATCTTCTCCTCACCCACAGGGGTACCATTGCACTATCAGGTTGAGCATTCATTCGATCTAACTCCTAGAGCACCTCTACCCAATGGATCGATATATCTTCGCTCCATTTTGGAAAATTCCAAGTACAAGAAACGAAATGATCAGCATTAGGTACAACACAAGTTTCAGGTGGGTGACAAAATCTGGTTGCATCTGCAGAAAGAACGCCTTACAAGAGCCCATTAGAAGCTGAGACCACTCTGATATGGTCCTTACACCAGTACCAATGTTGTGGGAAACAATGCCTTGGAGCACAGCATTCCCCCATTCCTTCACTTGCACCGAGTGTTCAATGTGGACCACCCTCGACTAAGCTTCCCACCATTACTGGACATGTCAGAGGTTGCAGAACAACTCACCAGGGACCAAGTTCAGCAGAAGTTTCCTCATCTCATGGAGGAACTCAAAGAAATGGGGACCATTGTTTCCTAAGGGGGGAGGAATGATCCATGTGGATGTTGGTGTCCACCCACGTATCCCACTTGGACCTCCACAATTGTCTCTTTCAGTTTTTCTGTTTCCTTAATTGTAGCACAGTTTACTATTTTTCGCAATTTTTCGGGTCCTGAACTTTTGGAGCCTTTTGATGCCCTAAACGACTTTTTTTGGGAAAACTGGGAGCAACATGTGTTGATGGACAAATGTTTCTCTTCCCAAAGTTGTATTCCCCGAATAGATCTTTCTAATGAGGTATTGTGTGCGTCAAATAGAGATCGTATGCCAAAGTTACGACCCCGAGAAGTTGATGTACTAATTTACCCAAAATGGGGCCCATATTTTGGCGCTTCATCTCCTAGGGTTAGGTTTTTAGATGTTTAGGGTTTTCCATTGTTTCCCAATAATAAATAAGCCTTTGAGCCTCATTGTAAGATAGTTCAGAGGCATGTAGCCGCCACAACTCTTCTTAGAGATAAGCTACCATCACCCTAGCTAGTTTATTTCCATTTCTATTGTAACCATATTTTAGTATTTTACATTAATGAAATGAAGTATTATTTCTGCTGCATCTCTGTATTTATGGTTATTTCTGTACTTTATTGTGTTCTTGTTTAAATCCAGATCAGCAAGTCAAAAGGTTAGCTTGTGAGTCAAAAATATCATATAAGTATGAAAAAAAGCAAACACAAGCATAGATGAAAAGAATAAATCTTGATCAAATCATGAATACTTGAGGAAAATATAAGATAATCTCCTATGAATATAAGGGAAGGCTCAAAAATCAAAGCATAGGAAAAATTTTGGAGGGTGGTTGTAGCAGCTACAACACTTGGCGACATACTAGTAGAACTCCAGTTGTCTGTATGGGTCTTGTCTCATGAAAACCAGGTCTAACTCTTCAGGAAGTATTGTTTAGCTCATTGATTACCGTAGGTTCTTCACTTAGCTTGCGTTAAATATATAGTCCCTATCATTCTCTTCATCGGTGGCACACTTAACCAAGCCAAGTCAAACTAAGTTGTTTCTATTGGGGATGAGGAGTATATATATACACAAGTGAAAATAATTGTCAGAGTCTTAGTTTTCATCTATGGTGTTGCTCGGCTACCAACAAGCCTGGATAGTACCCCGATAGAGTCACTTCAGGAACACAAACATTGCTCCGCTGCTAGCGAGCCTGAACAGTACCCCGAGAGTTTTTTGCTTCACTTCTCTATGCAGGAAGTATTTCTTTTATTTTGCGTTTATTTTATTTTTTTATTTTTTTTCATTTTGTTCATAGAATTGTGCATAGGCACTTATTGATTTAGCGAGGCGGAAGAGGGATCCCGACTTATTGAGAGCATAAAAGGTTGTCCCTTCAGAGAAGGATATTTATATATACCTATGACACACTTATTAAGGTTTTCCTCCCCTCCTTACTCTACTCAACTTAGCTGACAAGGAACCAAAAATAAAAGACCGGTTAGAGTAGGCAATACTAGTTATAGGTTCAAGCATCGTGATTCCACTGCAGCTTTCTCCGAAAAAGGATGTATTTTCCATCAGAGTATCATTGACTAAATGAATGCAAGATTCACGTAAAGAGAGGGAATAGACAGGAAACCAAGCGTTGATAGTAGCACAAGTTCCTCTTGAACTTCGCCATGCTTGCTTTGGAAACCAAACATGGTCTCATGTAGAAACTATTCTATGACTGAAAAGAAACGAGAAGAAAATAACGGGGCAAAAAGTAAATTATAACAAAACAAAACAAAACAAGGAAGAAAAAACACAAATGAAACAAACAACTACTCTTACTCCTAACCTAACAGAGAATAGGCCAGACTTACGTAAAATAAAACTTCCAGTGTAACCACCGACACATCGGTTGGTCTATGTAAGCGAGGTAATACATGTCAAGAAAGATATTCAAGTGTAACAACAAACAAGTAAGATAAGACAATACATACCAATATGTTCGAAGTTTGAAAACGCACACAGAAAAGTAGGAAAGAGAAGCATGTGAAGCATTCTGCAGATGCATTATGGTGTTCAGACACATTGTGACTCAAAGACATGAAAAAACAAACTTTCTAACTTCGAAACTGGGTGAACAAGAAGATAGAAGAAAACTTGTGTTTTTCAATAGTGCTCGCCAGGTATGGCTCCTCCAATGACTAAGTGAGAGGATCGTGCAATACAAATGGAGGATGTGAAAATTGTGAGAGAGATTGATTTTCAATTTGTGCGGTAAAGCGATGAGGAGCCTTGAAAAATACATCACTTTTCTGATCAGAATTGGAAGGTCTCAAGGCTACAAGAACCTGACATAACCAATGATCTTGGGCTGAAGGGCCTCGAAATCTTGCAGAAGTTCCAAATCATCAGAAGATAGATCATCAAAGATCGGTGGCTTAGACAAATCAACAGTGGAAAAATCAAAGTCTTGACAAGATGAATGGGTGAAAAGATCACGACAACCATGATCAAAATGTTCAAGATTAGAAATAGAGGCATCCTCATGACATGACGAATCATAAAGAGGGGGAGATTTAAAACAAGGAATTTCACCCTCTATTTCTTCATAATGACGAGATGGTAGATTGGGGAGATCAAGAAGAGAATATTTTTCCTCTCCATATTTAGATGTAAAACTGACATTCCACGAGTTCTAAGAGTGATTAGAAGTAACAATATCATCAGAAAGTAATTCTTCACAAGGTTTAACAGGAATGACAGAATTGTGGAATATGTCTGGATAATGAGCGAGAGGTGTGGAAGGAAAAGAATCATCCTTCATCGCAGATTCTTGTTCAAATGTGGACTCCCACACATAGTCATCATAAATGATATTGCAAGTTTTCTGCTCAACACCAACTCCATCTAGAACTTGATCCTCATGAACATCAAAAGAAACATTTGAAACAGGTGAACACAACAAATCACAATCCGGAGGACCAAAGGATGGAGGACGAGGAGATAACACTTCATCGCAAACATCAAATTTGCAGTCCAAACTTGTATTGGAATTCTGAGTATGTGGGGTGGGAGAAGATGGTGGTAAATCAGCAGATGAATTCTCAAGTTCTCCCACTACAACTTGTGGAAATGGGTTTGTTTGGTTAGAAGGAGATGTGGAGTCACTTGGTACAACAACCTCGTCCATCATAGATTTAGAAGATCTAATACCAAGGTATGTTGGGAGGCTTTCGAAAAATTCATATTCGTGTGGATTCATCGAAATGTGAACAAGAAATTCGAACTTCTCTTTCAATAAAGGCCAATCAACATCATCTTTAGAAAATTCAAAACAAAAATGAATGAAATTATGTGAAAATCATTAAGAGATTCATCATGAGATTTTTCACAATCGCATAATTTTCTTGAACACAAATTTATAATCATACCTATCAAAGGTGCGGTAAATATATGTGGCAAGATGTTCAAAAGAGAGTATGGAATGAAAAGAAATGTGTAACACCATTCCCTTATGCGCCCTTCGAACATGACAATGAACAACCTACAATAAGCATTCTCACAGTGAATATTGTGTTTCGTGCAAAATTCGTGAAAATGAGAGGTGTCCTCGAAAAAGGTTGTTTCACCCTCACCATTGGATTTAAGATTTGACAAGTCATCAACGATTCTCGCTGGAACTTTCAGATTTGTGGTCCTAGGAAAACATGTCGGGGTTGTGATTTAGGTAGAATCCATTAATGAGTGTGGAAAGTTCAAAAGGACTTCATGGGCTCAACTTTTCATCTGGCCCTCCTCTTCACACCAGAAATGTTGACGGTGTTGGACCCGCCAACATTCAGGGGATCTCCCTGATAGGAAGTCTCAATTAGACCTCACACTATTGGTGTAGGAATCCATCCAGAATATGGCCCGATTGCCGATGCAGTGGGTTTTAATTATGTGTCTTGGTTGCAATAACGCATAGAGTGATGTATAATGACTTTGGTGAGAATATGTATGTGACCATGCAGAGATTAAAGTGTGATGCATGAAGGTTCTACCACACAAAAGGGAAAATGAGTGAGCCCCTTAGAAGCATATAATAGTACGCAGCTTGAAAGGAACACACGAGCATAAATTACATCACAAGCTAATATGTGAAATAGTTCACAAATTAACAGTGATGAATTAAACAACAGCACGCATTCAACAAGTTTCTTACCAATGCAAACGAAATAGTTCATAAGCATAAGTGTAAGTTAAATAATATATGTTGCAAACATATCAAGAATAGTCCTACTATATTTACAACATATGTATGAAAACGTGTCGGCTATGAGCTTTCTATTAAGTGAAAGTTCCAATCATACATATACCATTGACAGAACACTAGCCCCAATAATGGAACGTGAAGTCAACATCACTTGCTCCTCCAAAGAAATATACTACCTCTATGTTATGGAGTGTTGAAGAATCTAGGGCAAAGTAGTGTAGTGTGATTCTTCATTACTTGATAACAATTTGTGGAGTATTTTTACTTTTCTTGTTAGCTTATTCTTCTTCTTCTTATTATTAGTGCATATGTGTGTACTTCATCAAACTCCTACCAAAACATAAAAACAAGAACACAAGATGTTGGCTCTCTGTCAGGGCCAAAACTTCTCTACTCTTGAGAGGAAAACCGTTAGTGAATTTCTATTATTGAAGCTTCTATTGATCAATGTCGAACCCTATACCCCTGACAAAGATATCCTCCAAGCACAAGTCGAGTCTTCACTCTTTTCTGCACCTTATACCGCATCACTTCTTCCGGCACTTTGTCTTCCATCACTTCGTCTTCCAATTAGAGTCCTTTCACCTTAGAGAGATGGGCTCCTTTGCTAGGCTTGGGAGTCCTTGGAGGCTTGATCTCTCACCCAAACAAAGGATTATTAGCTATTGTCATTCCCTTACTGCACCTCGCACGTGTGACTATTTCTAGCCCTAGAAACAGTCCTTTATACTTCGGTTTTTTGCTTCCTTACTTCGCTTGAGAGTCCTTCTTCCACATTGGAGTAGGAGGCCTTGTAGGCCTAGTTTTAGCCCCAAACAAAGTGAGATATGCAACTATGATT
This sequence comes from Pinus tabuliformis, assembly GCA_031772625.1. Lineage (NCBI taxonomy): Eukaryota > Viridiplantae > Streptophyta > Pinopsida > Pinales > Pinaceae > Pinus > Pinus tabuliformis. The sequence continues at coordinate 302,300,116 of CM062804.1, read as the reverse complement.
TTACTGTTGTGATAGCTGCAAGTTGTCCTTCATTTCCTCGCACGTGTGGCTATGTATGCCCTAGGAAACAATCTCTTAACCTTCGTTGTTTCTCCTTCTTTCTTCGTTGCACCTTGTAGACCTTTTACCTCGGCTTACTTCATTTCTCCTTGTCTTCTATCCTTTGCGGAATTCAGAGCTCAAGTTGTGTGTTGTATGAGGAGTGGACAGCCTCTATAAATAGAGGTTTTTCCCTCCTTTTTAGGTTGACTTGACTGTTCATTCGGCCGACTTGTAGAGTAGACTTCGGATGTTTCTTTGGTGGAGTTGTATGCTTGGATGAGCTTCTTGATGGTGCCATTGCTTGGAGGAGACTTGTGACTTTGCTTGGAGGTATTCTCTTGACCATGATACATATACATACAAGGTGTAACATGCCCTTAAGGTCTTCAACTTATTCTTTTGACTATTTGACTCACTAGAAGCACTTTAAAATGTGCTTGACCTATTTTCAATGAGCAAGTAACTCATTGACAAATACTATAAAAATAAATTCTCTTTTCTTGAATAAATACAAATATCAAAATTACATTTATGAAGGCCGAACCTAGTTACATTTCCTTTAATGCTCCGTCTTAACTAGGGAGCTATTCATACAACATTACAAGCATGGAAAATTTTAGGGGCTAATATTCGCAAGTGGGCTAATTTTCCATGCTTTTTCCAAAAAAAAGATTCGCTAATTTCCATTTTTCCTAAAAAATGATTTGCCAAAATTTTATAGTATAAAACTTTTTTATCTTAAAAATCACCAAAATTTATATAGAGACTATATAAAATTATTGGACATTTGAATATTTTTACAAAAGTATCATCAATCATTTTACAGATTTCATATTCTGGACTAGTGATATTCGCCAAGGTTTCTAAACTTTAAGATAAATTTCCATCCCTAAAATTTTCCCTGAAATTTACAAGGTGTTTGGCAATTTTCAATCTTGAAGAATTCACATAAGAGAAATCGGATTAACAATCCATCTGTTATAGCATCATATCCAGCAGCATTGTCATAGTGCAAGGCCTTGACTAACAGCTCCATATCTTTACGAGACCATGAGCTACAATGTTGGTGAGACCAATGATTTATAGACACCTTCATCATTGTCTCTCAAGGTACATACCCACCTGGGTGTTCACCGAGTATGAACTTCTAGTACTATTCTTATCTTGGGTTCCTAGCCCTCAAAGAATATCGGTCCTCTTGCCTACTCTCGTCTTGGATGCCCTACACATCCTCAAAGAGTATCGGATGCCAAATGATTACCTAATCCTCCCATTCTTTCTTCCTAAATGAAGACAAGAATGTTGTATCTACATTTCCATTCATGGCCTTCATCTAGACTTACAATTGTTAGTCCTAGTCTAGCGCATGACCCATGAAATGGAAAACACAATTGTCACTCCTTTGTAATCATGGGTGATTCAAAACTCCCTCTTGATCAAGGACCTGTCAGAGCTCCCTCTTAATTGGGGACTTTGTCCTTCATTAGTAGCTTCTTCTTTGTGGGTCCTTCAGCTGCTTGATCTCCTTCCTTTCTTGATTTCATGAAGTCTTTGTTCGAACTTCTTCCAGGTAGGTCACCATCCATCGATCACTTTCCTTCTTGGTTTCTCATGTCATTGCTTCATGGAAAGTGACAATCAGGTTTCCTTGTCATCTTGACTACTCCTTTGTCATCTTGCCCATGCTTCAGAATATTCTTCTCATGGATGCTTCAATGTACTTGCTAGGTTACATGCTTTGACCTAGTATCCCATATGACTTTATCCTGATATTGCTTCAACATTGCCTTTTATTTTTTTGGATGGTTTCTTCATCACGACATCTCTGTAGAGTAGAATCAGTTATCTGCACCTTTTGTATCTTTAAGGCCTTCATAGGTGTCAAGCATCCTTTCTTCCTTTATCAAAGTTGTCTTGCCTTCTTTAGGGAGATATATTCAAGGCATTTTATCAAATAGTGATTCTCAGTGATCATGGTGTTCTTCACATGCTTGATCTCTTTCTTTATTTGCTTCTTCTCAGATGGATAGGTCAACCATTTAATGCTTCTTGTGAGAGCATTCCTTCATTGATTTTCTTTTTGGACTTGTTAGCATTTCTTCTTGCTTCTTAGTCAGCAATCTTATGTTCCTTATGTGAGCATATTCTTTTGTTTACCTTCATTGAATTGTGGTACATGCCTTTGAGCATGCTCTTGGTGAAATAGATTCTTTCATGCTTGATCATGTTATAGAACTATACCCATGACTCAATAATATACAAATGATAATATGACTTAAACTTTGATGCATACATACCTCATCTTGATTCTCCTTTGATCATCCTTTGGTGTTGCACTTCTTGCTTAATCTTAGCTTGTCTGTATATCATTCTTTTATTGAAACCCATGAATGGGATTCCCAATGAGACATTTTCTTTGGTCCATGAACCTTGTTTTGAAGATTCCATCACAAGATCTTAAAGATCCTTGCGTTTTAAATGTTTCCTTTCTTTTGATGATGTAGGTCTTCTAAGATTCTCATCATAAACTATCTACTCAAAACTTTGAAAGAAGTCTAGAAGTAAATAGTTTGACCTAGTCATAGTAGAGATTTGGAGGATCTTCCTTCTTTTTCTTCTTTCCTTCTTATTTCATCTCTTGAGTTATGTGATCTTCTTTCCTCTTCCTTTTTTTATTGTTATCCTTCTTAAGCTTAGGAAAATCCCCTTTGTAGTGTCCAAATTCTTGGCATCTAAAACATTGGATCTTGGACATGTCTTTATTGTTTGTTCTTCGTGGACCAAACTTGCCAAATTTACCCTTTCTTTTGGCCATGGTAGCAAATGCTTTCTCCTTTGATCCCACATCTTCTTTTGTCTTAAGTATGGCTTCCTCTGTCCTGCATAGAAACCACATTTCACTGAGAGTAGTTGCTTCCTTTTTGGAATATATGCTTGATGTGAAGTTTCCCCACTCCTCAGGTAGAGCATTGAGTACTACAGTTGCCATCTCTCTGTCAGACATGACTTCCCCAAGCTCTTGAGGTTGATCTCTTATTTCAGATATTTTCATGAAGTAGGGAGTTATTCCTTCCTTTGTTATCTTCATCTTGTATAATTCATTTCTCAGAGATATTAGTTCTCTGGTTGTGGATACTAAGGTATTAGTTCTCTGGTTGTGGATACTGAGAATAGCTCTACTAGATTATCATAGATTTATTTCGATGTCTCAAACTTGGAGACATAAGGAATGAGAGATTCTTTGATTGATTCTATCAGAATCCTTTAAGCTCTTGTCTCATCCTTATTGTACTTGGCTAGGGCTTGAGTCTACTTCTTAGCAGGGATAGTGATATTCCCTTTGACAAGTTCTAGGAGTTCATTCTCCTTGAGAAGTAGATCAGTCCTCTTCTTCCATGCAAGAAAGTTATTGGTCCCTACCAATTCATTGCTTTCCTTGCAAAAATATATTGATGTATATTCAGAAGGGGACATGTACTTACTTGATAGATTTTGTGATGTGATGGATTTGTTTCCTCCTGAAAGGCTTGATAGCTTGTCTTCCCTATATCTTGATGTTCTTCAAGTTTCCTTCTCCAAGTGGACTTGTTTGGTGATGATGTTTGCTTGAAGACTTGTAGCTTGATGTAGATCATGCTTCAAACTGCTCTTCTTTTTATGTATCTTTATATAAGGCTCTTCTTCTAGCTTTGTAGACCTCCTTGATCAATGATGGAGTGTAGAACCTTCTTGACCTTGAAGTGATTGAGACTTCTAGGCTTGATGCTTCAATCTTGTAGATGCTTCTCCTTGATGAGTGTTCTTGAGTTGCCCTTTCCTTGATGTGTCACCTTAGCTCTGATACCATGTTGAAGAATCTAGGGCAAAGTAGTGTAGTGTGATTCTTCATTACTTGATAAAAATTTGTGGAGTATTTTTACTTTTCTTGTTAGCTTATTCTTCTTCTTATTATTATTAGTGCATATGTGTGTACTTCATCAAACTACTACCAAAACATAAAAACAAGAACACAAGATGTTGGCTCTCTACCAGGGCCAAAACCTCTCTACTCTTGAGAGGAAAACCCTTAGTGAATTTCTCTTATTGAAGATTCTATTGACCAATGCCAAACCCTAGACCCCTAACAAAGAGATACTCCAAGCAGAAGTCAAGTCTTCACTCTTTTCTGCATCTTATACCTCGGCACTTCTTCCGGCACTTTGTCTTCCAGCACTTCGTCTTCCAATTAAAGTCCTTTCACCTCAAAGAGATGGTCTCCTTCACTAGGCTTGGGATTCCTTGGAGGCTTGATCTCTCACCCAAAAAAAGGACTGTTAGCTGATGTCATACCTTTACTGAGGATATATTTATAACAAGAGGGGGTGACTCTTCAACTCCCCTTTGTGACTTTTGGACTTCCCCATGACTCTTCAACTTCTTTACAAAATGACTCATTACATTACATCATGAATCATCACATTCTAATATTGACACTTGGAATTCCACTTACAAATTAATGACAAATCATATTACAATACACTCGTACCCACATAGGGAAAAATTGGGTAGAGCCAACTAGACAACCTAATAAAACAAAACATTATCATGCTTGAGTTTGGGGAAACTCAAGCTCAACAACTTCCACTTGATGTCTTTCGGTAACGTGCTCAACAACTTCCACCTGATGTCTTTCGGTAACGTATCGCTTCCAAGCTTGGTATTGTGTGATGACATCCCCAAATTGTGTGATGGTGTCTGGCTGGAAGTGGACTCTAGCCTCCATGGAATCTAGGTACAATGCTTTGGAAACACTTTGAACTTCCTTCTGGAACATGAGAAACATTGTCTTGATTTGGACAGGGCTACCAATGTATTTCTTCATATTTTGTCTGTTCACCTCCAAATCTTCATTAGTGGCAATTTTTCTAAGCTACTCCAAGTATTCTTCTATATCCTACCTAACCTGGTTCCTGGGTTTGGCTTTAGTGAGTAAGCCAACTAATGGGATCATGTGGGACTTCACCAATAAATCTAGACCGTTGTATAATCATGCATACAAGGCCTGAAAATTACCAATGATTGAGGCAAGTTATTTATTTCTCTGGATCAATATCTAAACCCTTTTTTTCTCTAGCTCTGCCTATTCCTTCATTTTCTTTACCAAGTCAAGCAGTGCCATTTTGTATCGCATTGACCATTCATGCATGGCAGCGATTGCAGCTTGCACATTCTTGAGATTTTTGAAAAAATTCTTTACACTTCTATTGCAAGCCATGCAAGTGGAAAACTACCTTATGCATGGTAACAAGCTCCTCATAGAGATTTTTCATGGTCTCTCCAAGTGTCAATACTTGAACAAGTATCACTGCCTTCATTTCCTCTAGATGGACCTGTGCGGAAGCTGTGTTCTGAGCTACTACATGGATTTTTTCAACCTCTTATCTGGCAGCCTTAAATTTCTTTGCCAATTTATTTTTCTTGACCATCAAATACTTAGTGTTCAACTTTGTTGCACCTACGAAATCCAAGTTGGATGTGGAAATGGCATTGGGATTCTTCCCGGTGTCTGCCACAATCACCCTTTCTCTAATCGATGTTGGTGATGCCAAGTCATCTGAAAAATGTTTCTTACACGCTTGTGCAATCTTCCTCAGGAGTTCATCGTATGACATACTATATGTGTCCATAACCAGATCATCATCAAGAGGAAGAACTTAATCTTTCTCGCCTAGAGCTGACTCTGCTGCTAGAGGTGGTGGAGACTGAATAGTGACTTGTTGTGTGCTAAGCATCAGGTCGACATTTTAATTTTTCGGTTCTCATTCCTCCTCCATGTCGACAATCTCAATCAATTCTTCAATCTGCTAAGCAAGATCTGTGTCATGCATATGTCTGCTCCCCTCTTCTAGCTGTCGGTTTTTTTCTTGCTCTTCAACTTGTTTTTGCGTTATTTCTTCTGCTATTGCATTTTGCCTCTCTTCTTCTTCCTGCTTCTGCTTCTTTTCTTGTTCTTGCTTCTTCTTTTCTTCCTCCAATATCCTCTTCTCTTCCCTCTTCCTCAGTTTTTCTCTCTGCATCCTTTGTTTCCTCTTTTCCTCTACTGCTAAAGTGCTTTCATAATAGTTGGATCTTCTTTCATCTTTCGGCTTCGTTCACCCTTGGACCATAAGCAACATTTATCTTTCCTTTATCTTGCGTGGGGTTGCTCCCTTCTTCTATCACTTCTTCCGAGGTAGCTTCCTTCTGCGGAGTCACCTATGAAGTTCCTACAAAACTGGCTTGATCATGGGACTTGTAGGCATTATAATAATTCTTCCACGGATCCTCCTCTGGCTAGTGAAATGTCCCGCTGAGCCACTCGAAGTGAATTCTCGCACATTGGTCTTTGAAAATACCACGAGGATAGTACGGATTAAAATCCTGAGTAACAAATGAAAACTTATATATCACCTTTCCTTCGGTATTCACGAATTTCAGGTTCTTGATCTCGTACAATCCAATTTTCATAGGAAGAGTTGGCCAAGGTGCTTTCTTCGTCCTGTGCAAAGTTGCTGACAACCTTGTAGAGAGATGATATGAAACTTATTACATGAAAATATTTTTGGTTGCATACCTTGGCAAAAGATGCGGTGCATCGAACACTCAAAGGAAGGTGTCATCCGGTGAGGAAAACTAATCTGTGATCTCCGATACTGCTTCCATTGCCCCACGTGACATGCAAGGTGGTTCTTCTTCAAATATCATTGTGTATAGCAGAATGAGGAAGTTGTCAATTAGCTTCTTTATAACTCCTCTGTGGCTACAATTCGATAGCAATCTGCAGTGGATGTGCATGATAGGATCTCGAGGTGTCCAAGTCCATTTCATGTCAAAGAATGAATTTTGTGTGCATATTGCATCCAGTAAATATGCAGATATTAAAAATTTCGCTTTCCAACCCTTGGGAGGATATAGGGCGTTAGCTACATGGATACTTAATTTCCAAGCCAACAAGTCTGACCAGTTGAATGGCTTCCCCTCGTTCACAACCTAGTTTAATAAGATTTCCTATCCTTCAATAAAAGTCACAATGCTCTGCTGACTGTAAATTCTACAATCTAGGATGATCAACAACTAGCAGGCCGTCCCGAGAGACTTTGTCTTGTAAGTGTTGGTGGATGTCTATCGAAACTTTGATGGATCTTTCACCCAACCCTTAATAACATCTTTTGTGCCCACATAGTTTTGGTGGCATAGAAGTATGAATCCATGAGTATTTTTGGCTTAGGAAAGTGGTACATAAGATGGTAATCTGCTACCGGAAAAGTAGCAAGTTTTTGTCTGATGGCATTGCTCAAAGTCATAGTCTTCACATCAATATGTGAAACAATCCAGCTGATAACATATGCACATGGAAAGGCTAGATATTTGCATGCAACCTTGTGCAGCCTTTATTTCTGGACATTAACATATACATGTCGGTCCTCTAGATCTAATTTGAAGCTCTATTTAAAAATCTTCGTTCACTTTCTCCCATGTAAGATCAGATTCATTTTCCACAAATAGTTGAGTGTCTAAATATACTGGCATGTTTACTGGTGTACTCTCAACTACTTCCCCGGTACTGCTTTCTGTGGTATCTTTTGAAGCATCTCTCTTGGGTGCATTGATAATAGTGACTGCTGGAGAGAAGTGCTCAATAACTATGATACATGCAGGAGGAAAAGACACTCATGGAAAAATTACATTAGCTTTTGCAAATCCTCTCAAAGCAAGATCAACAAGCAAACACATAGGCTGATGAGAGATATTGCGCAATTATCATGATCAAGGGAGGGAGATTGGCTGAGAGTCTGCATATTGTACAATCTCAGCAACCAATGATACATCCAGAGGCTTGACACTGCATAATGCGCAGTTCAACCTGGGTAGTAACTGGAAGAGATTGTGCATTGTGCAGTCTCAATGGCCAAGGTGGTAGGATCGAGCCCTGGGATTGCGCAGTGTGTAGTTTGTCTAGCTTGTATTGTGCATTGCACAATCTTAGAGGCCAATCTCTCAGCTTGAGCCTTGGACTTGCGCAATGCCCATCCAAGAAAAGCAGTGCATGGCCAAGTTAGAAGGTTGATTGTGACTCAAAAATATTATATAAGTATGAAAACAAGCAAACAAAAGCACAGATGAAAAGAATAAGTCTTGATAAAATCATGAATACTTGAGGAAAGTAAAAGATAAGCTCTTATGAATAGAAGGGAAGGATCTAAAATCAAAGCATAGGCAAAATTTTGGAGGGTGGTTGTAGCAGCTACAACACAATATAATAGTCATCATCATTGTTGTAGTCTTCATTGTTATTTGTTTATTTCTCTTTCAGATTACATGGTATTTCTTGTACCATAGTTTCTCTTACACTTCATGTGTAAAACTTTTGATCTCATTATAACTATTATCTCTTTTCCAAAACATTCTTGGGGATGCTCTCCCCCTAAGAGACTTCACATTTCATGTTTGTTGTTCTACCTTCATGGTGACTGAATTCTTCTTTGCTTTCTTGGGAAACTCCCCCTGAGGCCATAATGACTTCATTTTGTCATTGAAGTCACATGTTGCTCATTTTTATACCTCTTCCACACTTTAGTAGGTTGCCTTCTCTTGTTTTCATTTCTTTCATTGTTTGGTCTGCTTGGAGTTCCTTACATCTTCTGTCTAGAACTCTTTAGGGTATATGGAAGCTTGCAATCTTTGGCTTTGTGTTCAATATTATCACACACATAACATCTTGTGTGGCCAAGAAATAGAGAAAATGGTGTGTTTCTTCTTGCATTCATATTTTTTATTGTGTACAAATTACATTCAATAGCTTAATGTCCAAATTCATTGCACAAATAACAGTAGCCATAAAAATGATTTGTGCACCTGGTGGATGATTATGTTCACTGTTTTCTTGCTTGAGAGAACCTTCTTTTTTGTTGCATCTTCCATGGATTAGTCTTGGTTTGCTTGTTCTTCCATTTTTTTGCTAAATTATATATTCATGGCAAGAAAAACATTTGACATATTTCAAGGGAGCAAAGAATATCTTTTGGGTTCTTCTGAATTGCTCAACTGATCGTTAGGAGCCAATGGCCTTTTTGCAAAGGACCCTTTCTTCACCTCATTATTTTTCTTTTCATATTGTTGCTTGTTTTCATTTGCATCTTTTCTAATCATGTTATTGTTGACTTCTTCTCCTATATGTCTTTTCAAGTTTTCTTCATCCTTTATGGTTTCCTTTGATCTACTGCATTTTTTTGAGTTCTTCATGGAGACAATATCCTCTTTTATCTTTTTACACAATATGTTATTTTATTCTAACTCAATTCTTGTTGAACCAATCTCAGCTTCGAATATTTCCCATTGTAGGTCTCTCCCCTTCAATTTAATGCTCATTGTTTCTTTAGTTCTTCTTACTTCTTCAAGTTATGTCTTCAGGCTAATAGTCTCCTCCTTGTACTCATGTTCTCTTTCATCACATATTTGCAACAATTTCTTACGGTCTCTACTCTCATTTGCAAGTCTAACTTTTTCATCTAGGGCTGAGTCAAGTTTGGTTTGTTCTTCAGCTAACTTTTCCTCATGAAAATTAGGTACACTCACATTAGTAGAACATGTCTCATTTGATTGAAAACTTTCCCTTTGAAGGACCTTTTTCTTCTTCCTCTTTTTCTTCTCCTTTTCTACATTGCTGCGACAAGTATCTCCTTCATGCATGAGCTACAACCTTTCTCAAATTTCTTTTGTAGAATTTAAATCTATCACTGTCTCAAGATCCTTATTGTGAAGGTTATTATACATCGCACATTTTTCTTAAGAATTCCATTGTTTTTCTTGCTTAGAAGGGGAGTCTTTACAATATCCCTCGCATAATAGCTTCCATACACTAGGTCCATAAGTAATCAGCTCTGTTTTTACCTTATTTATCCATTCATAAAAGTTTTTTTCACTTAGCACAGGTACACTTTGATAGTCCATGACTTAACCAGGTCTACCTTCCAGTTGTTAGGTTGTCACAAAAGAAACCTTCTCTGATACCAATTGATGGAAAATTGACTAAACTAAGGGGGGGAGTGAATCAATTTAATACATTCATGCACATAAATTTCTTTTCTTTTAAACTGATTAACTGGACTATTAAATGAGAAACTTACCACATTATAAACAACAAATTTAATATGTGAACAAAAAATAACATGTAAACCAAAACATCACATCAACACATAAAAAAACACATATGGACACCAGATATAAGTGGAAACACATAAAGGGAGAAAACCACGATTTTATTATTGTTGTGATGCAAAGGTAAGCTCCTATTCCCTTATTACATCTAATTTTCTATAGGCTCCAACATACAGGAGCTTTCTACCTCAATTATTCTACAAGCTACAACTTGCAAGGAATCTCCAACTCCCATCAATTTTCTAAAAGCTACAACCCACAACAGGCTCCTACCTCAACAAATGCCAACTTTTTCTTTTTATCAAGCTACAACTTGCAAGGAGACTACAATCCCCCGATACATACAAGAAAACAATGTGTTGGCTACCTGGTCTATAAATCTGAATACCTCCATCTTTGTTCTTGTTTCTTCTTCTCCTCAAATTTTCTTCACATCTTCTCTATATGTGTCAGGTAATAAATAACTCAAATCAGCTCACACTTTCTCTAACTCTCTAACCATATAGCCTTGCAACCTCACACATGTTATAAACAAGTTTTAATGGTTGTTGGTATTCCAAATATGAATATGAAGTGAAAATACTTGTCTCTTTGAATTCCATTCATTTGTTTTACACATTTTGAGATTTTGAATATTAAAATATAATAAATGCTTCACCAGATATTATTTTCATCCACATGTACACTACAAGGAAAAGACCCTCTAGTGGAGGTTTTGTAGAAGCCCCTATATAAATAGCGCAACAATCCATTTGTAGCAAAGGTGGGCAGGCGGATGTTTTTTTAACAGTGTTTCTATAATATACAAACATATCAATGCTTTACTATACATATAAGCATTGGTGCCTAATAGAACATGGTGCACTGTGACATATTTATTTAAAAAAAAAAAAACGGTGCGCTAAATAACAAAGAGCATCGATGAAGCCCCAAGGGCTAGATCAATTGTTCGAGTTCCTAATGATATATATCTCATTTATCTGGATGTCACGAGGTCAAATCTCCTCGAAACCCTTGGGGTTAGGCCTTGCTAGTTTGGCCAATGGGTAGATCTCTTCAGGTTGATCTACCTAGATTTTCCCATGGATGTAATGGCCACTCAGTGTCCATGAACCACCATTAAAAAAAAAGAGCACCAATGTGTATACTACTCTATAGCACCGGAAAAGGATTAAATTTACAAAAATGTCGGTCGTAAAACTTCTTTTTCCCAGTCCTGTGCTATATTGTGACAATGACATGGTGTTAAACCAGTGCTATAACGCCCTGGTGTGTACACAGTATATCAGGAACCAGTGCTTACACTAATTGATAACACCAAATAAAGGTTAAATTTAAAAAAAAAAAATTGGTGTTATATCCCCCTGTAGCACCAGTGCTCTTCTTGTATTAAAACGCCCTGGTGCATACTTAGAAAGAGCCTGCTATAGGTTTTTAATTTTCAAAAAAATGCAATGTTATATTCCAATGAAGCATTGGTGTTGTTCATGTATTAAGATGCCCTGGTCCATCTTAGAAAGAGCACCACTAAGGGGTTTTTAAAATGTGGTGCCATATTCCCACGGATCACTGGTGTAATTAATTATTTAAAACCCCCTGGTACATATTAACAAGAGCACTTCTATAGGTTTTTTTTTTTTTAAATGAGATGTTATCTTCTTACTAAGCATCGGTGTTGTTCATGTATTAAAACGCCCTAGTGCGTCTGCAAAACAGCACCGTAGGTGTTTTTAATTTCTTAAAAATGTGGTGCTATAGTCCCACAAAGCACTGATGCGGTACATGTATTTGAACGCCCCGGTGCGAAGAGCACCGCTATAGGTTTTTAATTAAAAATAAATAAATAAACAAAAATAAACAAACAAACAAAAAAGTGATGCTCTTGGATATTTTATGCACCAGTGTGGTTATAATAACGCACTGAAACAGGGTAAATATAAAAAACCTACCGACCGTAAATTTCATCTTTACCATCTACAGTGTTGTAGAGCTCTGAAGCATCAATGCCACTCTTGCCTCACGTAAGTGCCCTGTCGTTGAGGTTTCTCTTCCTCACCATCCTTTTGTATCGTGCTCAGTGTGTGGCTATCCAATTTTCTAAAACGGTGGTGAAATTTGTTTTTCTCAATTACGTGTAAACAATGCCTCCCCAATGACCAAATGTCTAGGTAATGTCTATGTTTCTCTCTAATTCAAATTTTTAGTGGATTATAATTGCAAAACAGATCATAAAAATACACTGTTTTTTATTTTTTTCCTGCGCAGTGCATTTGACAACTTTGGCTCGCATCAATAGGCGTGCACCCTATAAATTTACATGGTGCACTGCAGTTTGGAGCGTGAACCTAGCGCACTGTTGTTTTTGCGGTGTGTCTCATAAATTGCAATGCATCGGGAAAAGCTATAAATCGTACGTCGATGCATACATTTTTAGGTTATGCCCAATGCGTTTATATTTACCAAACGAACCACACACATAATATTAAAAAATATAGCTCAGTGCATTTGATAACTTGAACCTTTCCTACAGGTGCAAAAAGGTTATAGGAGTGCACCGGTGCATAAGTTTGTCTAAATGCACCACACCAAAATTGTATGTATGCGAACGAAAAGTGGTGCATCATACATATGTATGCATTGTTTCTGGTGTTGTTGTGTTTTATAGCACACCAAAAATGATGCATTACTGGCTTTTGGGTGTACAGGAGATATTTTGTTCCTTTTTAATTGAAAGATATGTTTCCATATTTATAAATACATTTTTTCATTTAATAAAAGAAAATTTATGTTTTGTGTATGAGGTTGATGTATTTTATATGTCAATCATGTAGCAAAGACGTTAACAGAAGGAGCCACAACAGGAGCAGGAGAAAATGGCGGACCAATAGAATGTGTTTCGTCCATGGGGGGCCTGAGAGAGGGAGAGGGATTTACATCCTCGCCCTCTTCGTCAAGCGACCCGAGCACTCTTGAGGAGTGTAGGCCTCCTTAAGTACTATTAGGAGGCTACATCCTTGAAGGTGCACTCTATCTTGTTGGCACATTTGATCCACCAGTGGAGTGTGTAGGAGTAGGCTTTCTGTATTAGTCCTAAGACATGGTATAGGCCCTCTAAGGAGGACAGATATTTTATTACTAGCCTATCGAGGAGAGGGGAGGATTTTCCCAAGTTCTGTGATGTCCCCCATGGGGTTGCAGTAGAGAATCAACTCGTCTACTCTCAAAGATATGTTGGAGCTCATGTAGTCTATCCAACAGATTTGCAAGTGCGTGGTGGATAGTATAAGAATGTTTCTTTTGTTTCACATGAGGTTAGGTGCCTCTCATTATTACTTACCACCATTACACATTATACTATTGATGGGAAGTGCATTAGTTTCCATGTTTTGTATTATGTCAATTATTTGATGCAAACGCCATGATGTATCAAATGGTCTGCCATTTTTTGAGGCAGTTTTGTAGGGCTTTAGATAGATGTCGTGTAATGATACATGGGAGGATGAACTTCCCTTTCACTTCAGATCTTTTTTGTTTATTTTTTGAGAGGTTTCTAGAGACAAGGCCTACATTTGATCGTCACCCTCCTAGGCCGATGACTGAGGTGTGGAAGCACATGTGGGGCCAAATGATGCCCAAGAGGGGCCTATCGAAGTATCCGGTCAAGATTTTTACCTAGGCACTTGAGCTACTGGATAATGAGGATGACCACTCATTTATCTTGGTGTCGTGTCTATATGCGGGGATGGATTGGAGAAAGTGTCCCAACATCCTCTTCACACTGAATGGGCCTGCAGATGATAGAAGTAATATTAGTGTTTTCTTCAAATTAATCTAGTTTCATTTTATTGTCTTAATTAATTAGAATAAAATTTATTCCAGCGTGTTCTTTAACTTGTTTTATTAAATTGTTTAATGAAATTGTCTAATTATTATTGTGTACTATATATTTTGTAGACATCGACACATTCGTTGGGGACGTGCTTCCTCCCCCATTGAAAGGATCAGATGTAGAGATGGGCAAGGCCCAAGAAGATGAGGCACATGATCCTCATATCCAGAGGGGCAACATGGGCATTCAGGCCTATATGGTTGGTCTCAGACTTAGGATGGACTACTGCGACCAATTTTCTATACTTTTGGTTAAGGAGGGAGTCTACCCTTGAGGGATTGATACATCAAGGTAGATCATAGGCTCTTGGAGCTCTTCAGGGATTGTTTGCGTGATATGATGACTCTTATGTGTCATATCATCGGAGCTACCAAGGTACTGGCAGCAAGGAGGGATGCAAGGCATGCAGCAGAGTCTTCACGCAGTGTTATCCCGTCGGATCATGATGATGAGGGTGGTGATCATGCTTTTGGTAGTACTACCCCATCGAATCATGGTCAGGGTATCAGTGATCCTTTAGTAGTACTACACCTCATCATCATTCACCTCATGATGATCATCTCGTACTGGCGATGATGCCTCATGTTTCTCTTGAGAGAGCAGACCAGCCAGTACCTTCTCCTCCACCTGATAGTTCGACTATTGAGTAAAAACTTGACAAGGCTATAGACCAAGCTATAGACCAAGCTGCCTCAGGCCAAGCTACCACTACTATGTCTATTGTATCAGACATTCGATAGCATTTATTTGACTTGATGTAGTTGCTTGATAGCTTGTTTATATATATATATATATATATATATATGGTGCATTTTTTTTGTTCATGTTTATGTACTTAATTTATATGTTGGTGCTGATGTGTATATTGTTAGGTAATGTTAGATATGTTCATTTAATGTGCTTGCAAATAGATGTGTATGTTATAGTAGTTATTTGATATCATATGTATATTAATTTGAGGATGTCTATGGTGATGATGTTAGATTATAATGCTTGTGTTTTGTTAAATGTGATCATGATGATGATGCATTGTTAGATTATTAGATTTGTGTGCTAGCTAATGACGTTTATATGTGCTAGAGGTGTATGTAATTAGATGATGGTAATGAATTTGAATGTGTATCTTAGATGATATTTATGTTTGTTAGATGGTTATCGTCATGATGTTTATTTTTATGAAATAATATTTATTATAGATTATGTATTGGTAAACTTATATCAAAATTTCCTTATTGAAATTACATGCAAAACGACTTACTTAAAAAAAAAAAAAGTGATGCAAGGATTTTTTTATAAATTACAAAGTTTAGTATGGTTGAAACTATAATTGTAAAATTACCATAAATATTTTTCTATTTTTTAGACAGTTCATTCAAATTCATTTTAACCTAAATAGTAAAATATTTTAATACTCACAAGGAAAAAATAATTAAAGGTAAAATATTTGAGTTAGTTCTTAATAAGACGAAAATGTGTAACTCGTTCAGTTTTTAATATAACATATTAATAATAATAAATTATTCAAAAATACATTTTAAACAATTAAAAATTACATTATGGTCTATCTATATATAGAGATAGAAAACTACTATACATCCATCTTAATCACAGAGTTATCAATCACTAAAAGAGATTAAATCTTTTGCTATTATGGTTTAAATTTATCTTTTTTTTTAATAATAAATATGAGTTAAATAATACAAAAATCATAGTATATTAGATTTAACATTTTGACAAATAATATATTTGATCATTTCATGATGAAAAACTCAAGAAATATTAGTTTTTCCACATACTTATCACGAGATAGTCACTAAAAGTCATGTTTTCACATTTCTCCTAGCTATTATTGCATCATGTTCACAATGATAAAGACATGTCTACTTTAAATAATTTACTTGTAAATACATAAAAATAGATATTTATTTTACATAATCTAAATAGGAAAGAAAAATATATCACCAGTTTTATTAAAAAGTCAAACAAATGCCTCTTAATCACCATCACTTGATTTATCATTTAATTCTTAGCCATACAATATTTATTAATTCAACTTTTATTTATAATTACCATTGAAAAGAAAAGTCAAAATTGTTCCATTATCCATAAAGAAAACATAAAACCTCTCAGTCATCCATGTAAGCCCATTTGTTTCTCTGATGGTCCATAAAGAGATGTAATGAACATTTTATACATGCATAAGACCTCCTTTTAGTTTACACTTGTCTTCACTGAACTGTCCATGCACTGAGTTAACTGATGTATTCTTTATTTGATTTATGAGTTAATAATTAGTGAATTAATTAATAATTAATTCACATCACTCATCACTAGTGTATTCTGCAGTTAGACTAAATACAACTAGTTCAACTAAGTCAAACTGAACACAACTCCATCAACTCCTCAATCAACTCCACCAAACTCAATCACTTGAGTT
This sequence comes from Pinus tabuliformis, assembly GCA_031772625.1. Lineage (NCBI taxonomy): Eukaryota > Viridiplantae > Streptophyta > Pinopsida > Pinales > Pinaceae > Pinus > Pinus tabuliformis. The sequence continues at coordinate 302,283,572 of CM062804.1, read as the reverse complement.
CTAACTGAAGTCCAGCATGCAATAGCTCAACTGACCCATAAGAAAAGTGTATTTCCTTCTGGCAGTTGCATGTGCCACATCCATAGCTCAAACTGAAGTGCTCCAAGAGGATAAGATAATGTTTATAGTCCAAATATTATTAAGAGCTAATAATATTCGACTGTTCTATATTTAGACTAGCAGTCTAAAAATAGACTCCGCCCATATGTCTAAAAATAGAATTCCATCTATTTTTACCAACATGACCAATCATCCACAAATAGCATCCTGCAACTCATAGACCATGATCCATATGTCTAAAAATAGACATAGTCCAAAAATAGACTTTGCGCCAAAATCTGCGGGCCCACTTAGTGAAGGCGACGCCTTTCCACTAAGCTCCATCATCTTGTTGCATTTTCAACACTCCCTCTCAACAAGATATCGATTATCTGCAACCCCTATCCTGCAACTCTAGAATGTTCTGCATGCAACACATTTGCCTGGTCCACTTGCTCCAACAACACTTGGAACAAAAACACTCCCAACTGACCACTCTGTTGGGCTAGGAACATACTCTGATGCTGAAGCTCTACCTGTTGCTGACAAGTACTCCCTCTCTGACATCTGCGCTACTGCAACATCCCCATGCATCTCGCACCATTGCACACTTCTCTGTGCCACCTAGCACTGTGCAAAACATTTGTGCCTCTCGCATTGTTGTAGCCTGCTAGTTATTCGTTGTTCTGGGATTCCCTACACTGTCTCTCTCTCTGCCACTCCATCCGCATTTGTCTCTACCCAATCAGTTAGTTATTGCTACTCCACATCGGGGCTCCCATAGCAAGGTATCATCCAAGAGGTTGGGTACCTCAAGGATCCTGCCCCTCCTCCTTGGGACGATCAATCCACATCACCCCACCTCCTACTTGGAAGTATGGCTGCATGAGATCCCTCAACCCACCTGGCTAAAAGTTTCTCCCTACTAGAGGTCTCTGCATGAGTAGATGTCTCTACTCGATCTCCTCTCAGCTTCCCTTGTTGTGGCTACTCCATAACCTCCTGAAGTTGCTACACCAATCGTGGCTCCTCCAAAATCGTCTGAGACTTCTTCTAGCTCTACATGTTGAGAGGTAATATACGCTCCCTCTCAACCCCCAAGTCTCCATCAGTTGCCTCACTAGTCAAGGCTTTGCATGCATCTTGAACCTCAAGAGCATACAGGTTCTTGACCCGTGAACCAATCTGCTTCACCTGTCTAGTGATGATGTGTCTAAGGAAAACCTTTCCCTTACTGAAGACTACATCATAGCCTCCGTCTTCCAGCATCGCGATCGACACCAAGTTTCTCTCCAGTCCTGGTACATACTTGACATTGGTCAAGGTAAGGCGATCTCCATGCTCCCTCTGAAAAATAATCGTGCCTACACCTGAGACACTATACTTCTCATCATTACCCATCGTTATGAGTATCTGGAGATCTTTCTCCTCCAAAGTACTGAACAAACTCTTGTCACCGATCATGTGGAAAGAAGCTCCACTGTTAAGAAACCAACCACTTCCCACCATGGATGAAACCATGCATGCGAAGAGTGTGAAATCCAACTCAAACTGTGAAGCAAGTGCCTCACCTTCAGATCCTTCCCCGGATCCCTTCTTGGATTTCCTCCGTGGACAATTTGCAGCATAATGGCCCACCCCATGACAACGAAAGCATCGCACTTTCGATTTGTCAACCTTCTTCGCATCATTGGAAGAACTAGATTCGGAAAGAGAACCCTTCTCCTTCCCCTTCTTTGCTTTGGCAGCCAAAGTGCAATTTTCTTCATCAAATGCCTTTGATGAAGATCCGTCCCTGGTATTCTCACTGATCTGCTCTTGCACAAGATCTAACCAAAGTCTCTCCCATCCTGGCAATTTCTCCTAACCATTGACAGAGTCCTGATAGGAATGCCAACTCTTTGAAAGACCAAGGAGGGCCAAGCTCACCAAGTCCTCATCATCGACAGTCACCCCCACACTTCCCAGCTCATCCCGGCATTGGGTGAACTTCGTGAGATACTTGGGCATACTATCTCCATTCTCACACTTAATGTTTCTGAGTTTATCCTTGAGCGCCAACTTCCTCTGGTCGCTCTTGCTTTGGAATAAATCTGTCAACGCTTTCCACATCAAGTATGGAGAAGCCTTTCCATGCAAGTTGGACACAATGTGATCCTTCACGCCCTCCAACAGAATCCTTCGACACTTTGTTGTCTTCTTTTTCCAAACCTCAACATGAGCATCATCAGTAGGTTTTGGGACCTCAGCCTCTATGAAACCCTTTAGCCCATTGTCATCTAACACCGCCTCCATCCTGTCTTTCCATGCAATATAATTCGAGCTACCTTCAAGAGCATACTCCAATCGCAATCCGTTGAAAGAAATTTCAACTTTGACACCAAGAAAACACTGCTGCAAATTCGAATTCCACCAACTCAAAACTCAATCGCTTCTGATCTAAAATTCGTGAGAACAAAGTATTTCTCATACAGAGATTGACTGTATGGGCATTCACCGGATATCTCACCTTCCAAAAGAAGGATGAATCCAGAGGCTACCTGGCCCGATTACAGACTCTGCCTAAAGAAATAAAATGTAAACACTTTCTGAATAATACATCTGATGATCAACTCTGCTCTGATACCATGTAGAAATTTTGAATAATAGGACACTTATTCACAAAGATTATCCTGATTATACACTATTGCGGAATGCATGCATAATACATAACCTCCTCTACGTTTATCATCAATTTTGCGGAATTAAAAACAATGAAACATCAATCGCATGCGCACATTAACACAGTATGTAACCGGGGAAAGCATACAACTAAAAACCCCCAACTATCTGTATATTATATTGATTGAGAACATGTAACGATACATAGTACAATACTCCTCACAAGTACTCAGTACTATCTCCACCTGTTACACACAAACTAATTCAGATCTGAATCAAGTCACAGGTTCAAATCTCCTCCGCTGTCTGCCTACCTCTACTGCGCAATCCTACATGAGAATAGATGAGAATGGATGATCCAAACTCGTATTTCCCTTGGCTAAACCACGCAATCCTCATTGGCAATACTCAATCCATTGATTGTGCAAATCTCATGCACAACTATAGTCACAACTGACAACTGTCTTGCCCTTTCACTCACCTCTAACACTTGTCTCCACTGAACTGTCCATGCACTGACTTAACTGATGTATTCTTTAGTTGATTTATGAGTTAATAATTAGTGAATTAATTAATAATAATTCACATCACTCATCACTAGTGTATTATGCAGTTAGACTAAATACAACTAGTTCAACTAAGTCAAACTGAACACAACTCCATCAACTCCTCAATCAACTCCACCAAACTCAATCACTTGAGTTCTAACTGAAGTCCATCATGCAATAGCTCAACTGACCCATAAGAAAAACGTATTTCCTTCTGGAAGTTGCATGTGCCACATCCGTAGCTCGAACTGAAGTGCTCCAAGAGGATAAGATAATGTTTATAGTCCAAATATTATTAAGAGCTAATAATATTCGACTGTTCTATATTAGACTGGCAGTCTAAAAATAGACTCTGCCCATATGTCTAAAAATAGAAGTCCATCTATTTTTACCAACATGACCAATCATCCACAAATAGCATGCTACAACTCATAGACCATGATCCATATGTCTAAAAATAAACATAGTCTAAAAATATACTTTGCGCCAAAAATAGCCTGCGGGCCCACTTAGTGAAGGCGACTCCTTTCCACTAAGCTCCATCATCTGGTTGCATTTTCAACAATATTATTTATCATTTAATTCTTAGCTATAAAATATTTATAAATTCAATTTCTATTTATAATTACCATTGAAAAGAAAAGTCAAAATTGTTCCATTATCAATAAGGAAAAAAAAAACCTCTCATGCATCCGTGTAAGCCCATTTGTTTCTCTTATGGTCCATAAAAAGATGTAATGAACATTATATACATGCAAAAGACCTCCTTTTAGTTTACATAATGTTGCAAGAATTGGAATTTAAATATAGTAAACATGACTTTACCTCTCATGTCAAGAATTTAATCTTACAAATTAATACACAATTTCTTCATTGTTGAGTCCTCACAGAGTTATCACTACATGATTTATATTGATTTTGAACTAAACAAGAAGAAAAAACATGTGAATTGATTAATAAACCAATAAGTCTTTATATCAAAAATAAATCTTCAATGTTGTTTCTAAATTCACTATTTTCTCATTTTGGTTATATTCTTCTCATTTTATTATTTGAGAAGGATTGTGACCTTGAATCCTTATTATCATAGATATTATACACAATTGTAAATACTTAGTTTTAAATGAAAATGTTTCCACTGCAAAAAAAACGTGTAAAAATGTTTGTGAATCTTACCAATTATATAAAATGCCAACAAGATGAATAAAAAACCAATATAATTAGTGAAATAAAGAAAACAAAAACATACAAAAATAGTATAAATGATGAAATAACACAAGTACATATCACTCTCCGTTGTCATCACCCTGATTATCTTCCTCGCTTGGCATGATAACATTGTTGTTCTCAAAAATATGTTTTGATCTAGGGTCATGTCTTAATACGAACCACCAATCCCTATCCAACACATATGGGTAAAAAAACACCTAGTTGTAGTGTTTTGAGAAAACATAAGGCTCCCTATCTTCATGCCACATCTTTCTAGAGTTTATAGATATCAACCCACTATCGCGATATTCCTTTAGATTATTCTGATCAAAGGTGTCCCACCACTTGCACCTAAAAATAACACATTGGAACGAAGATAAGTCCACTTGAATGATCTCTTGTATATTTCCACCATAACCTAATGTAACCTGTATTAGGTTTTGATCATGATGGCTAGCATGAGTAAATTGGTCGAGCTCGACTTCCACTCCACAGTTTTGTGTCATGCATCCATCGTCGGCATCCTCCATGCAAAAATGATGTCCATATGCCCACATAGATGGGAACAAATGCACCTATAAAAAAAAAAGTGAAAAAATCACGTGTCATGTTTCTAATAACCCGAACATAATTAAAAATATAAAATAGATGTTACAATTCAAGGGTGCATTATGAAGTTAAAAATGTACAAAAAGAGATTATTACCAAGTTGTTGCACCCAATCCCTATGTTTAGTGCATCCTCTTCAGCTCGCGAGTAACAATAAGATGCACCGTATTTCTCTCTAACTCGATCATCAACCCAAATTTTAGGTCATGTCATTGGCATATTTTCTTTTAAATGATCCAGATAAGGCACACCTCTACCATTCAACCATTTGAATATTTCTTGTCACTGTCCCATTTCCTCCTCTTCTACTCCTACAATGTGACTCACAGTTGTGTTGCTTCCATATTGTAAAGAATGAATTTGTTGATGGCTTCAATTTCTGAATTGGTTAATGAAATCAAAACAACATATATAGTACATATGAGATCAAAATATGCATTACTATGAGGTTCAATTTGAATAGTTACTGTGTAGAAATTTGATAAATGATAAGCCACTTACTCTTTATCATGTGCCTCTTTCCATTCATTTGGAGAATCTCCCCTTCTCTTTTGTCTTCATCCCTTTCGTCACACCTAGTGTGTTGTCGATCTATTTGATGTACTCACTAGCATAATAGAAAGGCTCATACGATATATACGCCTCTGTCATAGACCCCTCGGTTTTGGCCCTTAGTCGAACAAAACCTTTGAATTTCTTCATGTACCTCTCTAAGAAGAACATCCAATGAAAAGAAACAACCCCAACTAATTCAACCTCGTCTACTAGGTGAATTAGACGATGAACTTGCAAGTCCATGAAACTCGTTGACAATTCCTTCTCAAACATACAAACAATCTCAGTTAGCTCTTGACGCCACCATGGAATACTAGCCATATGAATCTCCTTTGATGTGATCCAACATACAAATGCAGATAATTTAGATATGGCATGTCGTAGGTATTGGGGGAAGTCATGGTTCACACACCCATTCACGAGCAAAGGATAATGACATTGCACACTAAATAGTACATTATACAAAAATTAATTATAAAACATATCATTGCATAAATAATAATAATAAAATAAGATAAAAATAAAAATAAAAAACATGTTTTTGACATACATACCCTTAGAAGGTTCAAATGGTCATGCGATTTCAACCCCTACAAAAGGTCTTCCACAGTGAAGTAGTGTTGTAGTGAAGACCCATATAATGAAGGCACCCTCACTCTCATTATAACGTCCTTTGCCAAAGAAAGATCATATTTCTTTAAAATCCACATCACCTTGTTTGAAAGACTAAGAGGGACTAGCCTCTCCTCTAGTTTCTTGTCTTGGCTAGTGTTTCTTTTTGTTTTTGAAGAAATAAGATCTCTCCTAACAGCAAACGTGTCATTTTTTCAATGATTTTTGCATCCTTAAGAAGATGAAACTTTATTAAATATATGCATGGGATATAGTATGTGGGAAATCTTAAGATGTTCCCAATATGGGACCTCATAAAAGATAGATTTATTTTTCATCCCAATGGGAAATTTCTCAACATAGGTGTCGAATAATTTTGGATCATGTATCATAGGCTCCCCATTTGAATCTAACATTTCTGCAAACTCCTCTTCTCTCTCTCATATTCTCTAAGCCATTCAACTAGTGTCATTATTATAAGCATTTAGGTTCTCTATGGACCATTTAAAGTGGATGTTTCTCTTTTGTAAGGTTGTTCTTCTGGGAGGAATACCTTGGAGCAGTCATACACTAGCTTTCGTAGGTGGTCGGACCACCTAACCTTCAGATAAGGTCCGCAAAATTTACATCCATGACACCCTTTTGTTACAAGACCTGCAAAATTATTGTATAAAGGCCAGCACGTTACTGACCATGAAGATAAGAACAATTGCAGCGAAATAAATTAATATGAGAAACAATATTGTTACATATATAAAAAAATTAATAAAAATGTAATTTACCATAGCAAACTCATTATCTTAGATAATCATGTATGATGTAAGCACATATGCCATACCACGTAAAACTCCTCTCTGTTGTGATGGGTTTTGATACATCATACAAGTGTATCCCTTCCCATAATTCTTTCAATTCATCTACCAATGGTTGTAAGTAGACATCCATATTTTTCCCTTGCCTTATACTAGGGACTATGAGAGCCAACATAAGATGTTCATTCTTCACGGAAAACCATGGGGGAATATTGTTATTGGTCACTACAACATGCAAAACAAAATAGTTGGTGTTTTGGAGGGAATATGGGTTGACGCCATCCATGGCTATGTTGATTCGTAGACTTCATACTTCATCCTTGATTTTTTCAATCCATGTATCCCCTATATACTTCATGGCTATTAAATATGTTTGGATTCGTATAACTTCTAACTCACTTCCATGTGAGTCATGTAATCCCTGCAACATAGTTAATTCTTTGCAATGGAAGAGCCTTTGAATCCTTGGGATTATCGGCATGTGCCTCAATTTATTATGAGGAGGACCATGTGATTTACCCTTTTTTTATTTATGGTACCTGTCATGCCCACATTTCGGACATATCTCTTTGTCTGCATATTCTCCTCTATATAGAATACAATCTTTCGAACATGCATGATATGATATGTGCTCAACACCAAACATTTTCAACAACTACTTTACCTCTTCGTAGCTATCTGGAAAGACATTATCACTCAGAAGAACCTTATCTTTGAATAACCTACATTTGGTGGGGAAACTAATTGTACAATGTCAATATTTAACGTTCATGAAATTGACCATTTTTAATTTTGATTGTGTGGCAATATCTCTCAAAATATGAGGGACTTGATCAATCATGTAGGTGAATTACCTCAATATGGTTGAGAAAAATGCATTCGACATGCCAAACTTTGCTTTCAAGTTGTATAACAACATTTTTGTCCCCATCCAAGTAAACTTTGACTTGCTGCCATGTCCAAAGAGAAGGGTGATGGAAGCAAATTTCAGGCTTTCGAATAAGGTATCAGTGGTATGAGCATCATCCCCTAGATCATCATTCTGGAATGCATCTAACAACATTGCCTCCATGGAAGTCGTATCTTGTAAGTAATTATCCATACCAACCTCTTTTTTATTACCTCCATTGCCAACTTGTGATGAAGAGCTACTATTGTTGTAGTCATTCCTAATTGGTGAATCTGGACGTAGTGGGAATTGAATAGGTGGCTGATTCAACCATTCTTAATATGCTTCCTCTCCAAGTCTTGCTCTTAATGAAAACCTTCTCTTGATTTTCTGTTGTACTGGGATGCACCGGAACATGGTAGGTGGGTCACTCATCATCACTAGAATCTTAATTTCAAAAAATATTGAATGTCATTAGTACAATATCAATGATATTAGTAAGCGCGTTAATGCAATTGGCTTGTTGAAATTACAGTATACCAAACAATTATTACCATCGTTGATCCAAGATTGTGGTTGGAAGATCCCATGTTCCAATTGGCAGGGTGAAGAGATTGTCTATTTTCATCTACCAACTACTTGTGATATGTTGCTCTTGATAAGAGCTTCCGAAGTTTTTGAAATGGAGGAATATTTTCTGCATCTGAACTTGATTTTGAATCAGGATCCTGCAAATTTGGATATATTTTTATTCAAATTGACATGGATTAAAAAAATCAATTAGATAATTGAAATATAAATAAAATCTAAACTTATTGGAGATGAAAATGGAAAACTTTGTGAAGGACTTTGATCAATAATATGGAACGAGCTAGAATTTGAAGAATTGGCCATTTGATATTATTGCGATTTTCTCCCTACATTTGAGAAAAATCAGAAATAAAATTGTGTACATATCTAAAATTAATTTCGTGAACCATATAACCACAATCTGAATTTCAATATAGTTTTCAAACCATTTTTCAAGAATGAGGTGAATTTACGCAGAAAATATATGTTATGAACTACTATAATTCATGTGGATGTGTCCTAAAGGATAATTTGAGATGAATATTCCATTTTATGTGAAAATAAAATTTCAGATAGCTTTTAAACCTTATCACTACTCTTATCAGGATGAATCGCACCAATGTGTTTAAATCATAACGGCACCGGGGCATTCAAATAATACCTGCATTAGTTTCAAGTATTTTGAAAATATAAAATATTTTATCACTTCAGTGCTCTTGTACAAAACCGCACCGATGCATTTAAATAAAAACAACATTGGTCTGCACTTGTTTCCTATATTTTGAAAAAAAAAATGAATTCTACCATGTTGGTGCTCTTGTAACAATTACAGCATTGATGCATTTAAATACAAATTTCACCGTTGCGTTAAAATATTAACTGCATCATTTTGGGATTTCTAAAAAAAAAAAAATCATGTCAGTGCGTTGATAAAATTTGGCACCCCAGCAATTTCAGTGCATTTTACTTGTAAATGCACCCGTGCTCTTAACTATCGAACAAAAAGATGTTCGAAATACGTAAATATATATATGATTTTTTTTCTTTTTTTAAATTGAAAAATTAGCAGCAATTGATTTTTTGAAATCTAATTTCATAATTTCTTTTAAATGGTAAAAAGTTATTCACTATTTTATTATTTAAAAAAAAAGAATTCAAGGGAGTGATTTGTAAGAGAGACATACCAGGAACACTATGTAGCCGCAGAATACTTTAGAGCAACAGAACTATTCAGAAGATAAAAAGCTGAAAGGTATGGTGATTGACTCAAAACCTTTCATAGTACAAATTTTAAATTTTATCGTTGATTTTACTAATAAAAAATTGTACAATTTCTGTTAGAGTTTAATTAAAAGAGAGATCATTTCCAAGAGAGTCATACTAGGAGTATTGTGGAGCAGCAAAATATTTTAGAAGAGCATAAAGATCATAATTTAAAAGTGATCTGTAAACTTCCATGGATATTCCACTAGATAGTTCGTCACAATAGATCTAACAATATTATATTAAAAATCTAAAGTTCTACACTATTACATTTTTATTTAATTTCTAGATATGTAAATTTTACAGTAACTAGTACATGCATGTGAATGAAAATTATGCAAAAAAGTAGAGAAAGGGAAAATAAGCTCACACATACACATAAGACACAAAATATGCTTTAGGAAACCCTTTCACAAGAAAACCCAACTGGAAGGTGAGTTCGCTTTGCTCTCTTTCTCTGTCTGGAAAATATAGTTACAAGTACAAAGAAGTAATGTTTGTGGCTCGTGGGCTGCTAAAATGCATAGATAATATTTGTGTGCTCTACTTCTTATCTCTCCGTGCTATCTTTTCTTAGCTATGGAACAAAATGCTCTTGAAAGAATGGAATGCCTCTTCCTCCTAGTCGTCTGGTTATAACACAGCGCGATAGCCTACTAGTGGTTAATTTTGACTACCTCAACTCTTAACTAGAGTTACAATATAGACTCTTCTAGAGTCTTTCACATCAAAAACACGTGGTTAACCCCTTTTCCATTAATAATGGGGGTTGATGCGGCATCCTCCCGAACTATAGGTGTGAAAACAGGAAGATCAACTTTTGAGTGGCATAACTTTTGCACACGGACTCCAATTGATGTGCTTCTTGAGCCAATGGAAATATCTGTGTGTAGAATAGCATAAAATGGTGATGCACTAGAACGGAAAAGTTTAACCCCCAAAAAATGTCATTTGATGCCTCAAAATGCTCTAGGAAGGTTTCAAACCCCATTTTGCCAAACTGGATCCCACTGGTAAAAAAGGTCCTGTGAGCTGATTCCTCCACTTTTTCCATTCCAAATGCATCAAGATGGATGAAAATTAATATAATGATCCAATCCAGATCAAAATGTATGGTGATTCACTCGAAACCCCGCATAGCAAATTTTTTAAATTTTACTGTTAATAATTTTTCAATTTATATTAGATTTATTCAAAATTCAGGAAAAAAACTATATATATATATATATATATATATATATATATATAGATATATATATATATATATATATATATATATATATATATATATATATATTACTTCTTCTTGCCTGTGTCACTACAAAATTTCACCTTAGGGTTTAACTCCCTCTACCACTTCACAATTAGGTTTTTCATTTTAGGCATTTTATATTTAATGGGTTTGTGTACTTACTATATATAGGGCATTTGACATGTAAAGTAGGGGGATCACTTATTGAATTATATCCAAACCCTGTCGGCCCTGTCCATTTTTTTTTTTAAATGAATTATGTTTCACGGTGCGCTAGTGTAATATAACGTACCAGTGTACCCTGTGTAATACAACACACCAGTGTATTATAACTCTATCGGCTTTGTCCAATCTATTTATCGGTGCTCTCGGTGTAATATAATGCACTGACGTGCCTCTGGAAAATAGCACCATTAAGTCATTGTGGTGCTTTTATCGTTACAAATCACACCCTCATATTTTAAAATTTTAATTTTCACTATCAGTGCTAAACAATTAAACGTCATGTGCATTTAATGGCTTAAATGCACCAGGGCGTTTATTCAAATTAAAACATTGGTTACCATAGCTCTTTTTGGCTTAAAATTATTTAATTTATGTATAAAATATATTTAATGGCTTCTGCATTAAATAGTACATATTGTATATTGATAAAAATTGTTTTAGAAGTTGTCAAGTAACAAAAATATTGATAGCACATCAAAAAAAGCAGAGAAGGCAAGTTCTTTGTAAATTCTTTACAAAATAAATATGTTTGAACTATAAGTTTAACTAATATGTTTTGGTTAATGTGTGTCATGTAGAGCCACAAAATGAAGAAGGCCGATAAGGTTATTTCTAACTTAAGTGCAGAAGAGAGTAAAATACTGATAGAAAAATTGCAAAAGGATTAATCAGGTGAATGAGAAAATATTATTCTATATGAGTTTTTTTTTCATCAATAATATACTTAAGAATATTAGATAACATGTTTCAAACAATATATTAATTCATATATGTTTAATGTTCTACATGGAGCAACAATGAAGGAAAATATCAATGTAGTTCTAAGAAAAGAAAAATTATAGAACATGTAAATGACGATGAATTAGTCCTTAGCTCATCTGGACTAGTGCTAGAGGTTAATGAAATGAGGACAATTTTTTACAATACTATGAGGAATATAGTGGAACGAACGTATAGACGTACTTTCCACTTACAAAAAAAAAAAAAAAAAACATCCAATGATTCCAATAACCAGATTATATCTAAATTACAGAAAGTGTCAATGGTCAATGACACCTATCAGAATTGCAATAGCAAAAACATACAACAATGAAAAAGAATCATTTCAAATGTAATATTCCTAATTAAAATGATTTTCTAGAATTATATGTATATATTACTACAAACCATTTATTTATTAATATCAATTTTGTTATATTTAGTTTTCATATATCAATATAAAAATAGTTTATTACATTTTTCGGGAAGATTATGAAAATCCCAATGGATCAACGCGTTGATATGTGAAATATGTAAGTAGGAATGTACAAAAAATTTTACAAGGAGATGGTCAAAAAAATGAACATAATTGCATCATAGGAGGAGACATCTCAACAACAACATGCTACAAATGTATGTAATCATGATTGACTTTGTACATATAAAAAAAAAAAAAAATAGCATTAAATATCAATTTTTAAGTATTTTTTGCAGAAAGGAAAACAAAATAGAACTCATTCAACACATAAAATAAGACGACAAGGAAGAAAAGGGTTGATATCAAAGTTTGTGAGTAATTGTTAATATTTCCTTATAACAACTCAAGCTTTCATTTTTGTATATTTTAAGTTGTTTTACAGAAACCATCCTTGAATGCCTTCATAAAGGTTCTAACATACAAAGAAGAGCCATCGAAAGAACTGATTGATGTTGGGTTAAATATGGGTTGTGAGTATATGTTGCCATATCAAAAATTAATTGTGGAATTTGTAAGTATCTATGTTGTTTTTATTATCTGATTTTATAATTAATAGAACAAAAAAATCCTTTATATTAAATCTATGATTTATAATGGGGTATAAAACACGCAGGAAACAAAGCATGGAGCTACGTCAGCGTAAGACTTGTTGCAACAAGGCATGAGACTTGGTTTTGAAACCATGTGTACAGTTCATGAGTCACTTCTTTCTATGGTGCAATGATGTTCGATTTACATTGATGTATATTATTTATTTAAATTTTCATTATTCTCACCAATGTAGATACACTAATTACACTTTATTTTTATGTTTGTGGATGGAACAAGATCAAGAAGACAAAAACAATCAATGTAATCAACAAAACATTTGTCCAAATAACCTAAGTCGTGGAAGTAGCTCGAGCACTGACAGTATTTCCAGTGAAGAATGATGATTTATTTGGATATCAATGCAACCTATTATATTTTTTGAAATAATTGTCTGTGAAAATCAGGCATTTTGTTTAATGTAATGGGCATAGTGTTCTAATTGAAAGGCAAGGGGTTACCAATAAAAATCCGTTTTGTATGACAAAAAGCCTCTTATTAATATATAATAAAATATATTTTAATCTATTCTATTGTGTTATCCAATGTCACTGTGAAATGTTACACCACTGATTAAATATATGGATGATTAAATATTATAATGAAGAGATGTGAAATATGATAATATAACAAATTAATCCAAACATCATATACAAATGCACTAATCAAATTTTAATTTATATGAATATTGTTATAAGATATGTCATTTTTTCGATGAATAACGGATTTTAAAAATCACAATAATTGCACTATCATAGGTCGATGTTTCCAAAAAATAGAAAATATCATACAAAAAATTGGTGTGTCCATAACATAAACATGCACCAGTGCATTATGTTATATAAAAGCATCGTTACAGCATATTTTTTGCATGACTAATTCTTTTTCATAAAACAACAACATCGGGGTGTTTAAATCTTCAAACACCAGTATTGTTTGCAATTAACACCCCGCTGCATTGCAATTCTTAAAGCATTGGTGCTTTCATAGAACTAACACCCCAGTGCTACAAAATATTATTTCTAGCCCCGGTACATTATTAAAATTAACAACATCGATTATTTTATTTATGTTTCACACTGATGTGTTTATACAAATCATACGCATCGACGCTACGAGTTTAAATAAAAGCATCGGGTCTGTAATATTATTTTGCCTACCCCGGTGTCATTCCTAAAAGAATGCCCTAAGGCGATTTTTTATATATACACAACAGGGCAGTATACATTTTAGGCACTGATGTTCGTTGCATTCAACACCTCGGTGCTTTTATTTATGTATGCATCCCTGGTGCATTTATATATGTAGCGCACCAGTGCTATTTTTCGATGAACTGTGTCACTAAAAAACATCTGCTAAAACCTCTCGCTGCCCATATTTTTTCAATTGTGATGAAGTTCCATTCTAATCTCTACTAAAACATCCGTTATTGTGAACAAATGTTTTAGCAGATATTTTTTTAACAATTTTTGTAAATTTTATAACACTAAAAACCTTTGCTAGAAGGTATTTTCCTTGTAGTGATTAAATTAACAAGCATAGAAACCATAGCCTTTGCAACATACATTAGCAATACATCAACAATTATAACATCAAAATCATAACAACATTATGCATGCCTTTGCCTTTGTCTTTGCCTTGCATCACAACAATCTCTGCAACATAACAATCTCTGATAACAAACAAACTCAATATATGTAACTACATTTCCATAACCAGTGCATTAACACAAGCATAACTCAATGCACCTCTTCACACAACTCTGTATACACCAATTGTGCCATGATACATTGTTGCTCCTTTATTTTGTTGTCAATAATTCTAGCATATCTATAATACCTTGCACCCAAATCATACTAGCCATATCAAGTTGCTTTGCAACCATAACAACTAGGCCATTAACTCAAACATATCTACCATACCTTGTTGTTTCTTTTCCATTACAACATATGCACCATCATCAACACACAATCAACTCAACATCTAATAACAACATATGGAAGCAAGTTGTTCACCTCCAAGGCATAAAAATACCTATTCATGTGTGCATACATTAATTGTACCATGATACTTTGTTGATCCTTTACCTTGCTCAAGGGCATACAAGTTATCAAGCATACCAAGTATCAAAATCATACATTAATCAACCTCACATCATACATCAGCCTTCAAATCAACCTGCAAAATGTATCTAAAATGCCATATGTCTATTCTCTGCAACATGCTAGCTCAACAACATAGCCCTCTACAACATATCTCGTGACGTATCACACACTTTGCCTTAGTATCTCTACAACACTAATCTTTGCAACATTTCTCACAAAACCATTCAACAAGTACATCCATAACTATCATCAACATCATTACAACAATGATCAACAATATGAAAACATCACACTATGTGCATATGGAAGCAATTCAATGTATGTATATTTCTCTCAAATCTTAGCTACCTTTGCACCATAACTAGCAACATACCGATATATTTAATATATGATGACAACATAAGTAAGTTGCAACACAATTATACCTCAATGCATCAACATCTCTATAAGCTATTCTCTAACAAGTAACATCCTCAATTGTATTTCCTCACACACATATGATGACCACGCTTCTTATTTCTCCTTTGTTGCTCTTTTTCCATCAATGGCAACAATATCATCAGAGTATTAGTCACAATTGACCAATTTGTCATTATTTTGATAGTCCACTTAGTAATCATGGCACAATGTTAGACTTTGATTGGGATGGAAATGTGAGGATGGTTGCTAGTTAAAGGAGCAATTTGGTGAGGATAAATGTTATTTCTCTTGTGATGAATGCCAAATCTTAAAAAAGAGAAGAGTTAAAAGGGAAATAATCATTAAAAAAGTTATGGGTATGGCCACTTTGAAAGGGGGACCCAATATCACCTATCGCTAATTTAATCATTATATGTTTTATATTATCATTTTGATATTTGATATACATGTGAAAAATATTTGAATATAGTTTGTAATTACAAAGACAAAGTATGAAGGTAGGCTTGACTTGCATGAGCATGTTCCAAATTAAATTATTGTAGAAATATTGGTGAACAAGTTGGTTGAGATGGAGTGGATGGAGATGAAGTTAATCCTGTGAAAGAAAATGATACTAATATAATTAAGAATGATAGACAAATAGATTTATCCATTATATCTTTGCTTCAATGAATGATAACTTTGATGATATTCATGATGTACCTTTAATTGATAAGGCATTCAAACCCCTATATGAAGAGTTAAGGTCGAATCTTTTCTATATTATATTGTTGTTCGTGAACTTGAAGGTGTTGAATGGTTTGTCAAACACCTATCTCACATAGACCCTAAAGTATGCAATATGATTATTTATACATGATAACCTTTTTTCTTTTGCTTTTTTATATTTTCAATATTACTTATATAAAGAATGCAATATTGATGCATATTTATTACAATAATTCCTTTTTTATGTTGTATATTTTAGGTGATTTTCTCTTACAATCATCAATTGATCTACTTTGCACATATCGAGAATTCTATATCATTATGAAAGATAGGAATGGAGTAGAAAATCATTGAAGCATGTCCTAATGATCATATTATATACTATGGAAAACATGCAACAAAGTTGGAATACTCTCAATGTGGAATCTGTAGATATCAAATTGATCAAGTAACAAATAAGGTGTCTTGTGTTGTTACTTGTCACAATCTGATAATTCCATATTTCAAGTAGTTGTTTAGGTGCAAAAACGTAGCATAGTTTATAGGATACCATGCATGGAAGAGAAGTGAAGATAGTGTTCTTCAAATGCTTACAAATAGTTCTACATTTAGGGACATCAAAGAAAGATGGCCAATTTTTATAGAAGAACCTCATAGTGTCAATCCATTTGGAGAGTTGAGGTTTTTTCACTATGTGTGGCCTATTTTTGTAACAAAGAATAACCTTTCTCCTTGGATGTCAGTAAATAGGAAGCACACAATGTTGGCAATGATTGTTCTAGGTATTTGTTAACAATAATGCTTTCAATATAACATTTTATTTCATCATGCTTGTTACATAATTAATTTCCTATATTAATAATGTAGCAAATATTGGCATTTTCAAATAATTAAGTAGGTACCAAGTTAAAGACATGGATGTATATATTGAGTCCTTTTTTTTCATGAGCAAAAAAAGAAAAATAAAAAACATTTATATTTTAAAGGGATGAATATACATGTTATTAGTCAAGATCTTTCTATTTATGTTTGATTGTCTTCCTCTCTACAAAAAAACCAAGACCATGAACCTTTGAGACATCTTCCTCTTTTTAGTTGGGGGATAGTTCACATTACATTATGGTGTGACATTTCCGAAGGAGACTTTTTACTACATATTACAAAACTTTTCAGCATATAAAATTAAAGGGAAAAACTACAATGAAATCAAAAGATGTAGTGAGGATTGATCAAAAGTGAAATTCCAAGGATTCATGTTCCTCTCATTTTACAAATACTGAAATAATCATTATGCCCTCCAGAAGCTCCAAAACTTCTTTGGAGAGGACATCTACTTTTATGTTCAGTTCCCTGAGAACATGAGTAAAGTAAGTCCAATCAAAGGAGTGCAAAGCCTCCTAGACGTCAAGGAGGAGTGATTGCAAATAGATATTTTGAACATCAATTTTTTGTTGGCCTAGTTAATAACCAATTTGGATTCCCCCAAAACTTATTGTTTTCTGATATTTTCCAAACCCTGCGATGGACAAAAGAGTACATAGAACAATGAACTCCACTATGCTATTTGATCTGTGGCCTAGAGAGTATCTAACCTGAATGTGTTTTGATTGCTTGAGATGTAATACCACACCGATACCACATATTGATGGGTGGCCTTGAGAGGCACCATCGAAAAATCACCAAGGGATACTTGTATCTAGAGGAGTCATAACATGAAGCCTTGTATTTTTTTTCTTTGGGTCAACTTTAAAATCAATGCAAAGATTGATGGTTAGACTAGAAGATACTTTAGTCAGAATGTCCAAAAATTGGAACACTCTTGAATTTTTAGCCCGCAAAATACCATAGACTAGAATGCAAAGGAATCCTTTGAAGGGTGTTTTAGATTTGTCATATTTCCAAGACTTGAAACAATATGCCAAATTGGGCTAAGACTCACTGGCACATGAGCCCAGCATGACAATCACCTTCCTGCAAACCTACACTACGTGTGGATAACATATGAAAAGATGAGAGATGGATTCTAACCACTTCTCATAATAATGTACTTATGTATGGGTAACATATGAAAACATGAGAGATGGATTATGTTATCACTTACAACAAAATTATTCGAATGATGCCAACTGATGTCAAAAGAATTCAAAAGAGCAGAGAATCTTGCAGTCATTTTCCAAGCCGAAGGAGAACTCAAAGCCTACATTGGACGTTCTCCATTGGATAGTTCTATGAAAAATCTTTCCAACGATATGTGGAAGTCCAACAATGGGCTCTTGGATAAAAATATGTGGTCTATTGAATTTTAACGGTTGAAGCCTTAGGAAGGAATATCGAAGGTTCGATATATCAAAGATCACATATCGGAGGTCCAGAGATATCGGTGATTGCAACATCAGAACATCAGCCATAACGATGATCGAACATTGGACTATCAAGAATATTGGCACATCGCATATCGGCGATCAAATATCGGAGGTCAAAGATATCGGCGGTCACATTATCAACGCATTGCATTATTGGCGGTCGTAGTGTCGGAGGCCCAATACATCGTAGCAAGAAACATCGGAGCTTGGAGGAGATCAGCGCATCGGAGCTTGGGGGAGATAAGAAATTGGAGAATCAGAACTTCTAAATGTGACAACCTTTAAAAAGTTGTGATATTGTTAAAAGTTCTGATAGCGTTAAAAACCGTCGAGGAGCACTGATAACGATTAACAAAGGATTTCATTGCAAAATGAAAGATGGGTGGGTTCTTTTCTCTCTCCTCTAGCAGGACATGTGGCATCATAGAGTTGGCTCCGATAATGACGTGTGGCAGCATATGATTAGTTCCGATAAGCTACAGTGGCATCTGATGTCAGCATGACATGGCGGTACAAAAGGACACGTGGCAGTAAGTTTTGGTGTTTTCAGGGGGCCTAAGGGGAAAAATCTAGGTGACACATGTCACCACTGATAAGGTGCCACATGGAATGATGACATCATATTAGAGGTCGCATATCGGAAGTTGAGGATGTCGACACTTTACAACAGTTGATACTTGAAAAAGTTCTGATGAGAGGGGCTCCGATATTTGGCTAGCGCATGGTCAAGAGGAAGTTAAAGAACTCGGATGCTAAGCACTTAACAAAGGGAGAAGGGCCCCCAACAGGAGTCTGAAGGCTTAGCACCTTAAGGCTAAGTGGCAAGTCACATCCCTTAGTCTTATGTGATACACTTTTCAAGGAGAAATGGAAAAGGGCCAAGGGCATCAGAACTCATTGTTTTCCTAATGTCTTTTAAGAAGAAAGTTCTGATAAGTCAAAGCTCCTATATAGCCCTATGGCAATATTACAGGGCATATTGGGCTTCGATAGTGTAACACATAAGCATTAAAAGATGGATGAGTCGGCAACTATGTTACAACGCACCATTAAGGCCATCACGAGTGATCACTCCTAGCTCCAGAAAATGGGGAATTCAAGCTAATAAGGCAGAAAGTGACAAGCAAACTGGCCGAGTAGCTGAAGCAAAACATCATGGCAAAGACGTGGCCTAATCAGAAGCGATCACAGGAAGTGGCATGGAGGTATTTTTCTATGATCATCATTCATATTTCCCTTTTTCTTTATTCTGTATTTTTTGTATTTTAAAGAAAGGAATCAAATATGTTGCAATGATTTGGGTGACAGGGCCTTTGCATGCTGAGACAGCTAGTCAACCAGAAAACTGGAACTCGACTAGGATATTTTTGTAACATTTTTACAATCCCTCCCTCTCCTTATAAAAGGAGGGAAGAAACTCTTAAAGAAGGTTCAAAATTTTTGGAAAAAATCCTTGAAAAGGCCTTTTCTTGTTTTCATGAAGGTAGTGTTATGAATCTTGATGTATGCACATTTCTCAAAAGATTAATGCGAGATTTCTGGTGATTCCAACTTATTGGATTGCAATATGTTCATCTCCCTTTGTGTTTTCGTATATGTTAAATATTCTTCTCAGATTTCATGTCACGTAGCTGCTAGAGATATTTCTCATTAGATGCAAATTCGTTTCGATCAAGTTATTGATGTAAAATGCATGTATAAGATTCATTTCAATCAAGTTATTGATGGATAATGCCTGTATTGATGTGGAAATTAAGTCTTTAAAAAGTGTTCCATGTATCTTAACATTCCATAAACATTTCCTTTCTCTCGTTTCTCTCTACTTACATACATACATACATACATACATACATACATATATATATATATATATATATATAGATATATATATATAATTCTTAAAGTTTAAGCTTTGTATGATGGATTTCTCCTCTACTATCTTCTACCATTACATTTGTCTTAACAATTGATTTGTTGCAAGTTCTCAATCTGATTTGGCCACCACTGACCGAGGATTATTTCCTGTGTATTCCTGCATGTACGTTGGTTCATACATTGTATCTTTATGAATGGTTCTAAATCAATCCTATTTGAATTACTTGTGACAAACTATGGTGCTACAAGTCCTTAAGACAAATTTGACAGCACTAATTAAGATGTCATAGGCACTGGTCTCCTATCAACCCAGAGGTTGTCTCTAGGAGTGAAAACATATTTCTGGCGTCGTTGTCAGGGAACAGATTAGAGAATTTTTCCCCTGAGTATGACATTCATACACTCTTTGATAAGGTGAGAAAAGATGTGTGGGTTGTAGATTTATCACCTTGACGACTCCACTGTTAAATCCTAAGTTCATCACCCTGGTTTTTGAGAGGCCCCATACCTGCTCAGATACCACTTAGCAAAGAACGTCATCTGTATCTGACCTAGAAATACTAATATCCATAATGATTTGGAAGGAAAAAACCCCCAATATTAATGCTATTGTCTCTTCATTTCTTGAAACATCCTCATCCTGCTCACAAAATTCCATAATTCATTGCTCTAATTTTCCTCCTAGAGTCCTGGTATATCCTTCAGAAAGTGGTGAGCTACTCAGTACTACCTCCCTAGAGGTCAAGGAAGAAGAAGTTTCAGTCAAAACCCCTTCTCTCTCATTTCCTCCCCTCCCAAAGTTGAGGAGGTAAAAGCTATCCTCTAGAGAAGCCCTACCCACAGTGTGAATAGATTCTCATTCCACGGTTAGTCAGTTGTCTCATAATTGGTCATAGCTCAGAGAACCCTAATAAATCAAGCATTGCCACCTCTGCTCCAGATGGTTGTCTCAGGTTTCCTATTAAACAAATATGCTCCCTTAGACCTGCCTCAATCTTTAAATTCTATGTCACAGGGCTATCTCAAACTCCTGCCCAGTTTTAATGGCGAACATGACACATCAGCGCAGAGACACATAGAATTTTTTTATTTCTTTGCAGAAAAGTTTAATTTTGAGCAACTGGATGTAGTGTTGAGGCTCTTCGTCCAATCTCTAGATGGGGAAGATAGGAAATGGTTCAAATCCTTGTCAAATGCTTCGATTTCCACTTGGGAAGAGATGGAAAATTCTTTTATGCAGAAATGGGGAGATAAGAGATATCATGGATACATTCTTTCTGAGTTTAATGCTATGAAGAAGAAACTTGTTGAGGATGTCTCATATGTTATAAAAAGGTTTAATAAATTGTACAACAGTCTAACTGCTGAGACTAAACCTCCAGAGGCCGCTGCCCGAGTAGTTTTTTCTGGGGCCTCTGAATCAGAGTTCGGCTTCACATTCAAAGAGAGGAAGTCTAATACCTTGGACCATATTCAAACTGATGCTCTCAATGTAGAAGCAAATTTTACATCAACAGGGAAGTCAAGAAACAGAACTGGCCCTGGAGAGAAGAAAAAGGGGAAGAGGAGGCAGCTTCCTCAAGCCATTGAAGAGAATCCCAAGAACAGAAGATGGAGGAGATGGAAAGGTTAATAAATAACTTATCAAACAAACTGATAAAATTGGAGCTAGAAAATAAAAACCTTCCATGACAGAACTTCCAAGCTACTTATCGAGGTTTCAATCCTGAATACAAAAGGTCTCCCCTATAGATATTGCAAAGGTAGAGGAAAGAACAACACGACCACATCCATCCTCCATTATATATAGAAGATGATCTGGAGGAGCAGATACAAGATGCCAACGAAGTTCAGGGGAACCTGTATTCCTCTTTCTCTGATGAAGAACAAGAAGTCAGAACGTATGAAGAAGAGGAGGATGATCTTGATGAAACGCTAAGCAATGGTGAGATTGACGATTACTGCAAGCAACTCGCTGATTTCATGCAAGCTTAGCTACATAAGAAATATGATCTTTGGTCATCTAAAAATAGATCGAGGGGAAAAGACCAAAATGAAGGAACTTCCTCCCAAGATCCTCCTAAGCGGGCTGACAAGGGGAAGTGGACTTTAGATCCAATTATTCAGAAAAATAAGGAGTCCTCAGATCAAAACTTGTTTAAGCCCGAAGTCCTCAAAGAAGAGAAGTCACCTCCCCCCTCTAGGCCCATCTGTGAAAAAGAAAAAGAGCTGGTAGAGGTTAGCACTGCAGAAAAAGGCCCTGTTATCTTTAATCTTCAAAAAGAGCTTGAGAAAGTCAAAATCTCGGTCCCATTATCTGAGCTCTTGAAACAACCCACCTATAAGGCCCAAGTTTCCCATTTCATGTTTCCATCTGCTTCATTCCAATCACCTGATAGTTTAAACCTCCAAGAAGAAAGGCCAATGGTCATCTTTGGACCCCATGTTGAAGAACAAGATCCCTCCACAACACCTTTTTACATTACTCTAGTAGTACATGACCTCCTACTCCATAACTACATGTTGGACTCGGGAACTTCTCATAATTTGATGCCATTATCAGTAATGGAGCAACTAGGTCTGCAGATAACCAGACCATACAAAGATCTATACTCTTTTGACTCTAAGAGGGTAAAGTTCTTGGGAATGATAAAGGACTTAGTGGTGAATTTGGCCCAGATCCCAGTAAAAAGTGTAGTGATGGACATTGTAGTAGCTGATATCCCTGCAAGGTTCGGTATGCTTTTGTCCATATCTTGGGGATCAAAGATTGGAGGTTCCATCAAGATGGATCTACCTATGCTACCATCCCTATCTCTGGTGGAGAAGTAAGGCGACTGTATAGGGAATCAAGGTTTGTTAAAATAGTTACGAAAGCTTATTGCCCAAATAATGCTCCTATGTATGGGAAAGAAAGGGATCTCTCTTGCTTACTGCTAAAATAATATGATTTTATTTTAGAAGAAACACAGGTACATCCAGCAGCTAATTAGATCAGCAGCTCAAAGATTGTAGCAAAGTCTAGAAGTTGTATTTTGATGGTGCAAATTCTAAGGAAGGAAATGGAGTGGGAGTGTTGTTGATATCTCTAGAGAGTATCTTGATTCCCCTCTTGTTCAAATTGGAATTTGAGGCAACCAATAATGTGGCAAAATATGAGGCGTTACTACTAGGCCTGCAAGCAGCGATGAATTTGAACATTGAATGTTTGACTGTGTTTGGAGACTGAGAACTGGTGGTAAAGAAAATCAAGAACCAATGTCAAACTAAGCACCCCAGGCTAAGGGCTTACAGAAATGAGGTTTTGGATTTAATGGACAACTTCTTCCTGGCTTTTAATGTCCAATTCTACACAGAGAAGGAAATCGAATAGCTGATTCCTTGGCTATAGCTACCAGTAATTTTAAACCACCCCAAAATCCACTTCTCAAATATGAAGTCAGAGTTAGATACAGACCCTTAGTACTTGATAATGTGAGACGCAGGTATTCGATAAAGGGAAACATGGAAAATTTGATCCCTTATGGTTTGGACCCTTCAAGGTTACTGAGGCAAAGGGAAACAATACTTTCTTGCTAGAAAACTTGGAGGGTGAAATGCTTGAGCTACCTGTAAATGGGAAATTCCTCAAGCTTTACTTCTAGAATTAAGAGGTTCATTTCTCACCCATTGTACATACTGGTGAGCCACTGTAAAATATCAGTAATACTTTCAATTCTTTATGTTTATGTTTATGTTTTTATATACTTGAATAAAATGACTACATGCCTAATGGATAGAAGGCTACTAGTTTGCAGGTTCTCAGCACCTTGCTAGCAAGGCATTGTCTCCAATTGGAGCCAATGTTATCACTTACATCAAAATTGTTCGAATGATGCCAAGTGATGTCAAAGGAATGCAAAAGATCAGAGAATCTTGCAGTCATTTTCCAGGCTGCAGGAGGACTCAAAGCCTACATCGGACCCTCTCCATTGGATAGTGCTCTAAACAAGATTTCAACAATGTGGAAGTTCAAAAATGGACTCCTGGATCACAAGATGTGGTTTACTGAAGTTCAAGGATTGAAGCCTTAGGAATGAATATCGTAGGTCTGATATATCGACGGTCGCATTATCAGCACATTACATTATTATCGGTCGCAATGTCGGAGGTCCAATACATCGAAGCTTAGAGGAGATCAAAGCATCAAGTAGATCAGCAATTGGAGAATCGGAACTTCTGAACATGATAACCTTTAAAAAGTTGTGATATTGTTAAAAGTTTTGATAGTGCTAAAAACCGTTTGGGAGCGTTGATAAGGATTAACAGAGGATTTCATCGCAAAACTAAAGATAGGCGGGCTCTTTTCTCTCTCCCATAGTAGGAAATATGGTAGCATAAGATTGGCTCCGATAATGACGCGTTGTGGCATATGATTGGTTCTGATAAGCTATAGTGGCATCTGATGTCAGCATGACATGACGGTATGGAAGGACACATGGCAGTCATTTTTGGCATTTTTTGGGGGCCTAAGGGGACAAATCTGGGTTACACATGTCACCACTCATAAGGTTCCATGTGGAATGATGATGTCATATTGGAGGTCGCATATTGGAGGTTGAGGATGTCGCTACTTTACAATAGTTGATACCTGAAAAATTTTTGATGATAGGGTGCATGGTCAAGAGGAAGTTAAAGAACCTCAGGCACTAAGCACTTAAAAAAGGGAGAAGGGCCCCTGGTAGGAATCTGAAGTCTTAGCACCTTAAGGCTAAGTAGCAGGTCATGACTCTTAATCTTATGGGATACACTTTTCAAGGAGCAATGGAAAAGGGCCAAGGGCATCGAAACTCATTGTTTTCATAATGTATTTTAAGAAGAAAGTTTTGATAAGTCAAAGCTCTGATATAGCACTATGGAAATATTACAGGGCATATTGGGCTCCGATAGTGTAACCTAAAATCTTTAAAAGATGGATGAGTCGGCAGCTATGTTACAGCACACTACTAAGGCCATCACAGGTGATCTCTCCTAGCTCTAGAAAATGGGGAATTCAAGCAATTAAGGCAAAAAGCGATAGGCAAACCGGTCAAGTAGATGAAGCAGAACATCATGGCAAAGTCGTTGACTAATCAGAGGTGATAACAGGAAGTGGCATGGAGATATTTTGTTATGATCATCATTCAGTTTTCCCATGTTTTTTTATTCGGTTATTTTTGTATTTTAAAGAAAGGAATCAAATATGTTGCAATGATTTGTGTGACAGAGCCTTCGCACGCCGAGACATCTAGTTGATTAGACAACTGGAACTCAGCTAAGATATTTATGTAACTATTTTTCAAGCCCTCCCTCTCCTTATAAAAGGAGGGAAGAAACACTTAAAGAAGGTTCAGAATTTTTGGAAAGAACTCTTGAAAGGGCCTTTTCCTATTTTCATGAAGGAAATGTTATGAATGTTGATGTATGCACATTTCTGAAAAGATTAATACTAGATTTATGTTGATTCCAACTTATTGGATTGCAGTATGTTCATCTCCCTTTGTGTTTTCATATATGTTAAATATTCTTCTCAGGTTTCATGTCACGTCGCTGCTAGACATATTTCTCATTAGATGCATATTCGTTTCAATCAAGTTATTGATGGAAAATGCCTATATAAGATTCATTTTGATCAAGTTATTGATGGAAAATGCATATATAAGATTCATTTTGATCAAGTTATTGATGGATAATGCATGTATTGATGTGGAAATTAAGTCTTTAAAAAGTGCTCCATGTATCTTAGCATTCCATAAACATTTTCTTTCTCTCGTTTCTCTTTAACTCCATATATATATATATATATATATATATATATATATATATATATATATATATATATATATATATATATATATATATATATATATATATATAGATATATATATAATTCTTAAAGTTTAAGCTCTGTATGATGGATTTCTCCTCTACTGTCTTCTACCATTACATTTGTCTTAACAACTGATTTGTTGCAAGCTCTCAATCTGATTTGGCCACCACTGACCAAGGATTATTTCCTGTGTATTCCTGCGTGTATGTTGGTTCATACATTGTATCTTTATGAATGGTTCTAAATCAATCCTATTTGAATTACTTGTGACAAAATATGGTGCTACAAGTTCTTTAGACAACTCTTACAGCACTAATTAAGATGTCGTAGGCACTGGTCTCCTATCAACCCAGAGGTTGTCTCTAGAGTGACAACAGATTCTTTAGAGGATTTGCAAAGTGGGAATTTGCTAGAGATAACCCAACTACTTTGTATACCATTGTCCCATGTGAGAAGTTTATTTTTGAGATCCAACCACAAAGTGACTTTGGTTTTTAATGGGGCATGGAGCTTCCATAGGGAGCCCCACCGCCATTTTTTTGAGCTACATGTAGAGATTCTACATAAGAGGAATATCTAAATTTGGTTATGAACTAGAAATTTTGAGTTTTTTTTGTCCAAATCAGGTCATCTTCTATGTCCTCTTTCATTCTGATGAAATTTTTTGTAAGTAAACCAATATAGGAATCCCATTCAATTGCTTCTTGCCCAGAGAGACCCAAGTCACCAAAATATTTCCAACCTACATGACCCCACAACTAGGGGATTGGGCATTAGCATTCATAAGTGTGAATAGACTAAAAAGTTGTAACTGATTTAGGAGGGGGGTAGACAGAGAGAATTAATTTCCAACCTAAGGAAATGGTCCCAACCCAACTTCACTTTTGAGCCATTTTGAATGTGCCAAGCAATCCAGAAACTGATGAGCAAGTAATATGGAACCAAAGCTTTGCCAACAATGGATCTTTTTATAGATTTATGTGGATGATGGAACCAATCTACAAAATACATGGAGGGGAGATATTTTGGTTTCATAACCAAGCCCCAAAGGGAAGAGTTGTGGACTAGGCACCAGAGGATGCATGCAACCAATTCTTTACTGAAGAAGTGTATATTCTTGATCCACCAAACTCCAAGTTTTTTGGCAAATCCAATTTATCCC
This sequence comes from Pinus tabuliformis, assembly GCA_031772625.1. Classification (NCBI taxonomy): domain Eukaryota; kingdom Viridiplantae; phylum Streptophyta; class Pinopsida; order Pinales; family Pinaceae; genus Pinus; species Pinus tabuliformis. The sequence goes on along the minus strand of CM062804.1, from coordinate 302,256,022 downwards.
ACTTAGCTAGAGGAAGGCCTCCATATTGTTCATTCTAGCCCAAAGGAAATGAAAAATAATTTTCCTTATTTTCATTAGAATACCTTGAGGAACATACACAATTGACAACCCATATACCAATATACTTTATAGAATATCTTTGAGAAGGGTTAGGTGGCCACCTATTGAGAGGAGACAATCTACTAAAAAGGAGATATGGGATTCAATTTTTTTGGAGAGCCATAGCCAATCCCCAAACCTATAGTTGTATGTCATATTTGAATCCATCATCCATTTGCTTTTGCTGGAAGTGGGAAATTTTATCCACTTGAGTACTAATTTGTTCAGGAAGGGTGTGTAAAAGGAGGCGTGGTTTTTTTGTATGGATTAGCATCCCAAATTCTATGTAGAAGAGATCCAACAAATATTTTAAGGTTCTAAGCTCCCTCAAGGAATTGTTTAAGAACAAAAGGATGGCTTCTACAAAGAGTAGATGAGATAGGAGTGATTTCCAAATACATTGATGCCATTTAGGACTCCTCTTAACTTGACTTCTTCAAATAATATGTTGAAGGCGTTAGCAACCAGTAAGAAAAGTTGCCCTCGGAGAGTGGAAAACATTTTTAGAGACCAAGGGAATCTTTGAAGAAAGGGGATGGTGTTCCATTTATGAGAACGACAAAGGTGGTGAATTATAAGCATCCCATAATCCAATTGACATATTTACATTCCATTCCTATTTGTAGTAAGACAAACCTTAAGAAATTATATCTTACACAATCAAAGGATTTATTTAAATCAACATTGAGCACAACAAAAGGACAATTCCAAAATTTTATGGAGTGAATTTCGTCTTGAGCTAATGAAACCACATCATGGATCTTTTGACCATACAAGAAATTGAATTGTTCCTCAGAGATAATATCACTGAAGATTGGCTTGACCTAGTGGGCAATGATCTTTGAGATAAATTTGTAGATAAAATTGGAGTAGGAACTTGGTGAGAACTCATTAAAAGAGATCTTTACTTGCTTTTTAGGAATGAGAGTGAGAAATGTCGAGTTAAGGGATCCTAAAAAATTTCCTTAGTGTTGGGATTCCAAAACAACCTTTAACATGTCATCTTTTAGAATATTGAAGGAATCAACATAGAATTCATGGACAAAATGGATATCTTAACCTCATAATCTATTACCTCTTCTTCTATGGCAATGTTTATTTCTTCAATGATCACCTGAAGGAAAAGAGAAATAGCCTTCAGAATTTCCTAAATGTGGCATCCAGTTGGATCTTTGAATAAGGATTCAAAATTCCCCACGCCTTAGTTTATTTTATCTTTAAAGGAGTGAAACAACAATCCATCTATGCCTTGGATTTTCCAAATGGAGTTAAGGTTCTCCTTATAGGAGGCATAATGATGAAATTTTTTTGTTATTATCCCCTTTTTGATCCAAATGTCTCTACTTTTGAATCTCCATTCAACTTCTTTCTTTTCAAGGAGGGATTGACTTTCTGATTCAAGGGAGTGACGCTGAGATAGACATTAATTAGAGAAAAACCCATATGTATTTGAATCATAAAGGGATATTATTCTCTATTATGCTTCAAAAAAAATTGCATGTTATTTTCCCTTAACCAAACTGACCAATGTTTTGTAGCTACCTTCAACTTGGAAATATTCTTAGAAAATTGTGTCATGTGCGAGATAAAGGTGGAGGGTTCCAAATGTATCCAGTTATCCACAACTAATTTCTTAAATTCATCTTCCATGAATCATGAATGGTTATATTTTATAGGAAGAGGAGGCTTGTCATTATCCAAAACCATGCAAAGGATAATTGGAAGATGATCCTACATCCCACTTGAGGATACCAAATACTTAAAGGAGATCAAAGAGTTAAGAAGATTAGCCAACACCAAAAAATGGTTAAGTATTTTTTTAGATAACTTCATCATTTATGCATAAATTCCACTAGGTCAAGGTAACCTTTGTAGGTGTCAAATCAACCATGTGAAACTTTTCCAAAAGCACTGGGAAGAAACCACTCAGAGGCTTTCAGTGAGAATTTGTACTCTAGACCTCTCAAAGGGAAAGGGTGATATTTAAGTCACCACCTAGAATAATATTAGGGCCCGGCATGTCCCCCAAATCAATGAGGCTTTCCTAGTAGGGAATTATAATTACATAGGGGCCATATACATTTAGGATTGTAATGTTAACGCAGATTTTCTTGGATTCTAGGGGTACCAAAATAGTTGAATCGTGTGTAGAGAAATAAAGCACCTTAAAACTGAGACTTCAATCCAAGAGCAAATCACTAGATAAACCATCCACATCTAATGAGAGGAAGGACCAGTTCTATAACTAGGTCTCAAAAGTTTCTCTCACACGAGACTTGTCCACCATAGTCGCTTGAATTAAAATGTTGTTGAGCCTATGTGAGGAAAAAAGATGCTTTAGCACTATTTTTTCTTAGGAAACCCCAACCCCATGGGAATTGAAGGATAAAATAATCATGGATTAACTAATTTTGGGCCTTCCCTGCTTTAAGGGCCTTAGAAATGGTAGTCTTCTTTCGTTTCTATATACCAATAATTCTTTTTGTTGTTATTTCAAAAGGTGGGATTTTCTCCCCACAGGGTGAGAAAGGACAAGGTCCAAACATAACCCCTCCTAGAACGAGGATTCCTCTTTAAAGAAAACCTGCAACCACAATGCTTAGGAATTCTAGTAGTTGGGGGGAATTATAGATAGAAGGAATTTACAAAGAGGTGGGTACCATGATCTTTGAAGGAGCAATAGTGAGATTAAGAGAAGAACGAGGTTTAAATGGCTTGTCATTGAGGAGGATTTGAATGGGGGGAGGAGATCAAGAGAACTAATATTCTTATCCACATAAATATTTACATGTGTCCTCAAAGAAGGAAAATATTACAAGGAGGAAATAACTAAAATGGGTGGGTACTAGAGGGAGAGTTCTTACCCAGATGTATCTATTAAGGAGTCTTTGATTTGGATGGACCTGCCTGTGTAGGTGAATATGTCAAGCCATGTTGAGTGACATCCAGACAAACTTTATGATGAGAACTATTTTTAACATGGGCCATGGATTTTTCCCTCCAAATTCTCTTGTGACCTTTGGATGGGGGAACAATTTTTTCACACTGTGCTTGTAGGCGTCCTGTCACGTGACATGCATAAAATTGGAAGTAAAGGTGTCAATAATCAAATTTTTGTGTCCGGGAGGAGGTTCCAAGATTTATCTCAACCTCCCCTGCCAAACCTTCTCTAATTTCCACCTCATATTGCATCTATAACTAACAACGATCCATTTTTTTAACCCAAAATTGATCCCCTATCTTCCCTCCCATTTTCATTATTATCTCTTGCACTTAGAAAATAAGAGGGAGATCGAGAAGAATGAACCAACATTTTGGGTGGAAATCAACTCCCAAGAAGGGTCAAAATCTACTAACCAGGGCTTGAAGAGAAGCCATGAAGGGCCCTGATTCTAGTTTACGGCAATAATTTTCTTGCAATCACCTTCAAACACAAAAATGAAATCCAACCATCCTCAAACCATTAGATGGAAGAATGATAGGTATCCAAAAAATGCTTCTAGTTTGTATTTAACCAATCAATTACAGATTTTTGGCCCACATCCTTGCTGCAAAATCTATCGAATAGGGTTTTCCCAAAGATCTATAAGATAGCTTCCATTTTGATGTAATGACCCACCACCATGGAGAATTTGGTATATTTTGGATAAATACCCCAATATTTTTTGTTTTTCCTGGATCCAAGTGCTTCAGTGCTAGATCAAAACAATCTACAGAAGAATGGGAAACATGGGGTTGAGGGGAGAGAGGTTGAGTGGAAGAGATGAGAGAGAGTGATGGTGTGAGGGGTAGTTAATGCGTCTTGAATTTAGGTCGAACGGGGGAGCAGGGAAGATATCCCTAGCTACAAAGGCTTCAAGGATTGGAAAAAAATGGCGTTGATCCACCAAAGTATCCAAAGATCTCCTAGGAGAACTTATATTTGCATTCACTTATTTCAGAGAGGTCACATTGTTAGCTAATGTGTTGTAACTAGACTATGTCCAAAATATAGTGTCATTATATGGACTGTCAATGTAATCTACCAAGTCCTCATCCATGTTGAGCTCATAGTAAAGGAGTAACTGTGCGCCACAAAATGCATGCACACAGAGTTGGAGGGGAGAAGGGAAATGGGATGGAGGATAAAAATATGGAAATTGCATCAAAAAGACGATGGAAAGTGCCAAAATGGGACAACCTTCAATGGCTTATTTGAGCCAGCCAAAGGGACCTATGGCTAAACCCTAGGGGGTTTGTGAACCACATATCCATCCATCCTAATATCATATATATTGTCTCTTTTATTTATGAACTTTTGAATTTATGGGTTGGTTTCTCTATGTATGTGATCTCCAAACTAGCAAGGCAAAAGCAATTTCAATCCATAGAATACTTACACAAATAATTCATGATGCCCTAGTGCTAACATATTTTTGTGGCATGTAATTATGTATTATGCCACTTTAATATTATATATTTTATTAATTAATCATTCATTTTTAAATTTAATTAATATTAATTTGTTGGTATACTAGCATTGATATTATCTTATATATTGCATATCTTCAAACAAAGGGTAAATTTTCATGTTCAATTCATGGTATCAAGTTGATATCTCAACATCCAAGAAGCTTAGGAAAGAAGTTGTTTGATGAGTATAGGCACTTCCTCACTAAGAAATATTTTTATTGGAAAGAGAAAAAATAGAATAAAACCATGAAGAATGACACCTCAATTATATACATTTGAATATAATAAATATTGTCAAGGTAAGAAATTGGTCTTTGTATCATATGTAACTTTATATAGTCTTTATTTATATTAAATTCATTTTGTCATGTATAACACTTCATTCATTTTTTAACTGTATTTAATAAAGTTTATTAATGTATTAATGGGCTTCCATGAGGAATGAAAAGATACTCCATCCAATTCAGTAGGTTTCCCTACTATGAGAACCTACAAGTAGCTCATTTGTTTGGTTCAATTCATATTAGGAATAATGTTACAAAATCATTATGGATAATCTTAGATTGTAACAAAGATAAAATCGTCAAAGTTTGTAGTGACATTAAGGGAGCCAATTGTGTAATGTGAAATTTGATGTATTCTTCTAATGGTAGACAACTAAACAATCTACCATGGTTATTTAAGAGAATGAAAGAAATATTGTAAAAGATATGATTAAATTTCCCACCAAATTGCTTCAAACATAAAGAATATCTTAACAAAGAAAGGTGATTTTGGTGGTGTAAAAACTCATGATTGGAATGTCTTTATTAAGGTAATTTGGTATGTTTTTGTACTAGTATACGTTTTTCGATATAAAAAAATGGAAAAAAATAATTGTTCATTTCATGTTATTGTACGTTCTACAGACAACTTTACTAACAAAATCAAACAATTTATATATGATAATAGCAAGTACATGAGGTACAATGATTTATATTCAAAATGTTAATTGCAAAATTACTTGTAGACATGTGATTAACTTAATGCAATATTGTATAATTATTATTTTGTTGAAACCTATGATTTGCTTGCATCAAGTGTAGGTGGTTGTCATCTAAAAAAAATATGTAAAGAAGATATAAAGTATGGGAAGAAACAAAATCCTTGGATAATGTATGAAATGTAAAAGCATATATCTTTTACCTTTTTCAATGCAAATGGACTCTACCTCATACACCAAGTTGAGGAGACTAGAATATGTGGACATATACTCACAGAGTCAAGTGGATGGTGGATAGGCACTTAAAGGAATTAAAGGCTTTCATTAGAAAACTATTGTGTCATGAGGGATCTATGGTATATCAATTCTTGTTGAATATTAAGAATATATTCATGAAGTAGAAATAGGTATCAATGTGCCTCTCATTTAGGATGCTAATTCCAAATTTGAAGGGGAGGTTCTATTGGGAAGCGGTAGAATGAGGAAAGTGAAAGGTGAGATGGTATAGGGATATAATAGTTTAATATGTATTAGTTTCTATCATTTTACTTACTTTATTTTGTTTTTCCATCATTTCTTAAGCTTTATAAGTACATAAATGATCAATTGTTCTTCTTCATAGAGATGGTCAAGAGTAGGATGCACTACATTTATACATTACAAGTAATCTCATTTGGATGAAGATGTGGATAGAATGATGTACAAAAGTTTATGATAATTTATCATGGAATGGGGTGATGAAGTTAATTACAATAGCTCATGATTTTTAAGATACCATTCTTACACATAGGGAAGTTAGTTTAGCATATAGTCCAATAGATAAAAAGACAAGCAATACCCACAACTTTTTAGTTTTTCCCAATATTGTATGTCTTGTGTTTTTGTCTTCAAAATATTAACTTGGTAAATATGCTTTTCAATTGATTATTCAATTTTGACATGCCAAGCATATCATAGGTAAAACACCATAAGTCTAATTTTGACATGCCAAGCATATCATAGGTAAAACACCATAAGTCTATTTGGTGCAATGGCAATATATTTCACATCAAACAATTGGATTACAAGAAGAAAACCTCTTATTATGGGATAACTATAGTTTTCTAGGTCATTAATGTTTTCTTTAGGGGTGATAGGCATCTAGAAGTATTTGAAAACGGATATTGTAGTTTTATGGAAGACATACTTGAGTTACACTTGAAATCCTCCAAAGTAGTTATCTTAAAAGTTAGTTGGTACATGTTACATATGAATGAATGACATCCTAATGGAACTATTGTTTTGCATGTAAATGGATTTAATATGATTAATACGTGCTTATTAGAGGCAAGTATATAGCCCTATGTCCTTCCAAGTTAGTGTGAGAAGGCCTTTTATTCACATCTCCCAATTAAGTAGTTGGTCATATGTTGTTAGATATGAGCCAAAATGAAAGTCTGTAAGGTATATTGTGTTGCAAGATTGAATAAGGTATACAAGATCATGCAAAGGATTATTTAGATGTGTTAAATGAAGAAGTTGAAGATGATTCAAGTAAGGAGAAATAATATGTGCCATTTGAAGAAGTCGATGGTGATGCTGCTATGGAATACCTTCAACGATTTTTATCTTGATGATTTAAATTTTGATTTAGGTAAAGATTAAGAAGTATAATGAATATATTGAACTGTTGAAATGTTGAAGGTGATTATGTTTTTTACAATACTTTATTATCTATTATTTTTTACTATGATTTATGTTTTTCTATGTTTTATGCCATTTCTTATGTTGCATGATGATATTAACTTCATTTTCTTTCATTAGGTAGATTGGGTATAGGGAATTAAGAGTATGTGAGGGGGAAGATGAGCCTCGACCTTCATGTGGTAGTATATGTTTAGTAGAGTAAATTATTTTTAAACCAAGAGAAGCTCATGACATTAATCTTCCACTTTGTCACATTGTAATATTATTTCTATGTCAATGTATTCCACCTTTCAAAAGAAAAAAATGTTTTTGAGAATGATCTAAAGTGCACACAATCGCTTACAATAGAGCTAGTTTTGTAGTTTCTATAAGATATATTTAAACTCACTTATAGATTGTAGTTACATATCAAAGCAAGCAATTTAATCAATTTTTATACCAAACATATGGTAAAATGTTTCTCTAGAGAGAAAACTAGTTTATTGTAGTTCAATACAAATTAAGTTTCAAATGATTACTTGGGTCATCTTATTATTGGTCAATTAGTTAATTGTTCATGGTAAGATGGTGCATTTCAATCTTGTTTTTGATCTTGTTAACTTTATGTGTGATGACCGTGGATGTGATCCCACGTGAGGATTTCTAGTCAAATAGGGATTCAATATTATGAGGACAAGGTGATCAACCTGAACATTCCAAACCTCACACTTCTAATCTTCCCTAAAATGTGGGAGAGAAAGAAAGTCTTCTACTACACTTCTACCAATTTGGTTAAGACCTACTCGGTGTGTGTTTATGTGTGTGTGTGTGTGTAGAGAGAGGGATAGAGAGAGAGAGACATGCAACCTTAATCAAATGGGAATTATGGAAGTGAGGATTTAAGTGATGATGTTGCTAATAGGGGAAGATAATGTGAGGAAGGTGTAACACTAGCAAATGAATCACAAATTTGATGTGAATAATATTTTTACATCCAATATAAATAAGATCAGCTTCTAGGATATTATAATACATCGTAGAATGATGATGTTAAAGAAGATATTAAAGAATAAGGCACTAGATTGATAGGCAAGAGAGAGACTTTAGTCATAGTGCATGCCTAGTTAATGATAATGAATACCACGCTTTTGGACAAACATGTAGTCATGATATTGTAGACTGACTCATTTTATAACGAAGGTGGGAATGTTGAGTGTGTTTTATGGGTTTGGTTAGTGGGCTAGGCTAGGTAGGTTAACCTAGTTAAGTTTCTAGGTTAGGTGGGTTAGGTTGGTGGGATAGTCGAGTTAGTCGGTTAGGTGGAAAATTAAGGGTTAGTGGGGTGAGTTAGGTCAGCTACATGAGTTTTTTAGGTAAGTAGATTAATGGATTAATTAATTAGGAAAGTTAGGTGAATTTGTTGTTGGTAACTTTTTGCATACTAAGTTAATATGTGGGTTATATGAGTTATGTAGGTTAGGTAGATAGTTATGTTGATATAATCTCAAACAAAAACCTTAAGTTTAAACTTGTTAAATAAGTACCTTACATTGATGTAACTATGCTAAAGATTTGTTTGTATTTGTATGATTTCTAATTCTTTCTCAGAAGTTACGTTAATTGCTAAGATTGACGTTTGCAGCTACAAAATCCACTATTATGAGTCTCATTAGAATTTACAATCATGTATAATGGCCATTTATTTAAAATCCTTGTGACGAAAAAGTGGCAAATTGGATGTGGAATGATGAATTCAAATTTGTACTTGATTGGATAGTGAAAAAGTCAAAAAAATGATGGCCTTTCATAGTAGTACAAGAAGTAAAGATAAAATTTGATATATTTAACTTGGTAACTAAAGCAATCATTCCTTTATCATATAGAATAAATATAAATCGTTCACAACTAGCTTGTTTATAATGTCTACTATAGTAAGTAATCCATTTTTATAATAGAATATTTATATCTATGCAGTGTTATTAGCTTTACAACATTTTGAATTATTTTAATTTAAATTAGAAAATCCTCGGTTTCATAAAATGAGTTGCAACCCTGTAATGGATTTTTGCAGCATTACAAACATGGTTTCTCCTATAATGTATTATAGTAATGGAAGTGCTACACACATATAAATAAATAAATAAAATAATAGAAAATTCCCATTTATAAACATGAGTTACAACCCCACTATGGATTTTTATGATATTACAAACATGGTAGCTTATTGCAATGTATTATACATATGGTACGTGATAAACATGCATGTGAATGAGCACACACGCATATTATGCATGCATGTATACATGTAGGTGTCCGCGCGCGCATGTGCGTGTGCGTGTGTCTGTGCAGGTGCGTGTGCGTGTGCGTGTGCGTGTGTGTGTGCGTGTGCGTGTGCATGCGTGTGTGTGCGTGCGTGCGTGCGTGCGTGCGTGCGTGCGTGCGTGCGTGCGTGCGTGCATGTGTGTGTGTGTGTGTGTGTGTGTGTGTGTGTGTGTGTGTGTGCGCGCACGCGTGTGTGTGTGTGTGTGTGTGTTTGTGTGTGTTTACCCTCCCCCCTATGTGTTATATAAAGAGTATCCTTATGGAAACAACCACATGTGACATATTATGTGTTTGTGTGTGTGTGTGTGTGTTTACCCTCCCCCTTATGTGTTATATAAAGAGTATCCTTATGGCAACAACCACATGCACACATATTGTGTGTGTGTGTGCGTGTGTGTGTGTGTGTGTGTGTACTCTCTCCCCTATGTATTATATAAAGAATGCCCTTATGGATGGAATTTACCAAGGGTGAATGTTCTTTATATGACCTTGCTAACATGGTTTTTCCTTATTGGCAAGTGTAATAATGAAGGTTTTAGAGGTATAGAAAGGATTCCAAGCTTGCAAGGAATAGGTTCGAGAGTTGAATGTGGAGCTTAGTGCAAAGGTAGGTTTAATAGAAAATATGGTCATTTAGGTGCATTAGAACATAGAGAAAATATATATCAACATGAAAGCTAACCATGAAAAGTTTAATAAGGAATTATTGGTTACAGAGGCTAAGTTACATAAACAGAGAAAATATCCCCATATCACTCACAAGTTGAGCATCTCACTCATGTGGAAAAGCAATTCCAAGGTGTGGAAACCCAACTAATGCAATTGAGAAAATAGTAAGAAAGATAAACACCACAAGCCAGTGTCCCCTCATATATGCATGTATCTCTCTTGAATGATGGATTTATAACCAATCAATATTGCTTTTGTGAGAAGAACTTGGTCTTCAATCATATTGTTTGAAAATAAGTAACTTAGTTTACATGGGTGATAATGTTTTTTTGTTAGCGATTCACGAGGAGATGTGTGGGGAGAGGAGAGAACTAGGGTTTGATACAAAAGACTCAGGAACAAGCTGGTAACCATGGAGGGGCAAGGAGGAGGGAGCACCACCCCCTCCTATAGTAACGTGGTTTTGAACAGAAGTAGAGGAGTGAATCGAAACAAACCTCAAAATTCTTCGAAGAATGAGACAAAAATTACTGACACCCAAATGGCGGAAGGCAGTAAACCCCATGAAAAGGAAGGGACCCACGAGGAGGTTCGACAGGAGGAGAAAGCTGAGAACAGTGGTCAGAGAACTGTGAACAGTAAAAAAATGGGGCCTTGCAAACCCAAGTCTAACATTAAACCACGAGAAGTCCTAAACGATCTGGCTCTGCAGGAGCACAGGGATCACATGACAACCTATGCGATCATATGCAAGTTTATGGGTATCTGGCCCACGGAGAAGGCACTATACACTTGGATAAAAAACACCTGGAAACCAAAAGGAGAACTAAATATCCATCTTGGATCTAAGGGTTTTTTTACTGTGGTATTCATGAACCTGGAGGATAAGGACAGAATTTTTGAAGGAGGACCATACTTCTTTGCGGTTGTTGGTCTCTACATGCGACCTTGGGTGATGAACTTCGTTTCGGAGTGCAAGACGTTCACATCGGTCTCGGTATGGATAATACTATACACTTTACCTTTAGATTACTGGATGTCGGAATCTTTAAAAGCTATAGGCAATAAATTAGGGCATTTCATAAAGATATCAAAGGCAACTCTGCGAGGAAAATACACCTCCTTTGCTCACATATGTGTAGAGATGGACTTATCTGGAGCACTTCCGGATGAGGTCATCCTAGAAGTTTATGATGAGGAATGGGTTCAGATAGTTGACTATGAACACATATCATTTAGATGCCGCAAGTGTCATGAACATGGACACCTCTTCAAGGACTGCCCACTTAATAAAAGGGAGGAAAACCAGAAAACCAACAAAGGAAAAGACCCTGAAGGTTTTACCAAAGTGGGAGGAAGGGAGAAAGGAGGAGGAAAGAGGACCCATAAGAAACCCAATGAAATCAAATTACCAAGTCACAACGGTTTTGAAATTTTAGAAGAAAGAAGAAGAGGAAGAAGAAGGAACACAAAGAATACCAGAAAACCACCAAAGAGAGAAAGGAAAAGAGGCTAACATGGAAATCATATAGGAACAAGATGAACACATAATGGATCCTCAAAAATCCATGGAATTAGAAATGGACCATGAGATGACCCCAAGTGAAAGCGGAACGGAGGACCAAGATCTACACGAGATCCTTGAGCGGGAGAACCTTGAACTAGAAAAGTTTCTAGAGCAAGGAAGCAATAAAGGAATCAACTCTCTACCACAGGAGGAACTTGATAGAGTACAACAGCTATTCCTAAATAGGTCTAATCAAAAGGCTATAGGAGTAAAAATAGGCCATGACAACCAGGAGAACAAAGGAGTTAAATCAATGGGATTAGTATCAGGAAAATCTACCAAAAACCCAGGAAAAAAAGAGGAAGGAAGAGACAAAAAGAATTGTTGTTAGAATGCGAAAAACTCATGATTAACTCAGGCAAGATGAAAGATCTCTCCAGTTACTCCTTTAAAAACCCCACATTATGAAACTCACAACATGGAACATTAGAGGACTAGGGAGCAAAAGAAAACAGAGAAATTTAAGTAACATAATCAAGGAAGAAAAACTTGATATGGTGTTCATACAGGAAACAAAATGCTCAGTAGATAAAATTAGAGAAAAGCATAACAAATGATTAGGTAAGTATGAGTATCTCGAAGTCAAAGAAACTAATGCAGCAGGGGGAATTCTCACTCTATGGAATCCACAGAAATTTGGTATTCTTGATGCAGAGGCATCCAAGCACCACCTCTCTCTGATTATTCAACCTGTGGGGGACAAGGAGTGCTACATGATTACCAATGTCTATGGTCCTCAACTTTTGGAGGAAAAACTCAGGCTCCTCACCTCTATGGAGTAAATGAAAGAAAGGCACCCAGAATTACCTTGGATCCTGGGAGGAGATTTTAATATGATTAAATCTCTCACGGAAAAAAAAAAGGGGGAACCAGAATACTGGGTAGAGACTCAGTAGCATTCCAGAACTTCCTCACTAATATGAGACTATTAGACATGGATACTGGAAATGGCACATTCACATGGAATAACAACAGAGGGGGTATAGCTCAAGTAGCCTCAAGACTTGACAGATTCATAGTCTCAGAGGATTTATTGCTAACAGGGAACAACTTGACAACTTGCATCCTCCCTTTTGGGGGATCAGACCACTGGCCCATACAACTGGAAGCTTCCATGATAGGAACCGCGAGAAACAAGCCCTTCCAGTTTGAGAATGTCTGGCTCACACACTCTAATTTCATCACAAACATTGGGAAGTGGTGCGCTGAAGAGTTACACACCCAAGGAACGAAAATGTTCATCCTTCATCTTAGACTCAAACACATCAAGAGAAAGCTCAAAGAATGGAACAAAAACGAGTTTGGCAACATCTTCAAAGCTAAAGAAGAAGTGGAAAAGAAATTACAGGAGATTAATCAAATTCTCATCTCAGAAGGATTCACAGAGGAAAGAAAAGAGCTAGTAGACTCACTTCAACAAGAATGGGATAAAAGATGTTATCAGGAGGAAATCTTCTGGAGACAAAAATCCAGAGTGCAATGGATTAAGGAAGGGGAGAGGAACACTAAGTTCTTTCACAATTCTACCATTTCACACATGGCTAACAATAGGATAACGAAACTTACAGATCCCCAAGGAACAGAGCAAAATACTCATGAAAAAATGGAAGATGTTCTGGTCCAACACTTTCAAAGTATTGCCGAGGAGAATATGGCAGACAAATCCCAATTCACTAAAAGATTTACCCAGCACATTCCAAAGCTGGTAACCAGGGAAGACAATCATAATCTCAACAGGCCAGTGTCGGAGGAGGAGTTCAATGAGGTCATCAAAGAAATGCATAATGGGAAAGCTCGAGGACCAGACAATTTCAATGTAGACTTCTTCAAATCATGTTGGAAGATAGTCAAACATGACACTGTAGAAGTAGTAGAGGAATCGAGAAACTCTAAATCAAGTTTGAGAGCGATTAATGAATCCTTCATTGCCTTAATCCCCAAACAAGAAAAATCCACCACTCCTGACAGATTTTGACCCATAGCTTTATGCAATGTGGTGTACAAAGTCATTTCCAATAGACTCAAACCTCTTCTACCAACACTTGTGTCAGAAGAGTAGACTGGATATGTGGAAGGGAGGCAAATTCTCAATGATATCATTCAAGCTCATGAAGTGGCGCACTCCCTCAAAACCATAAGCAAGCAGGCATGATTATACAGCTGGATATAGCGAAAGCTTATGATAAACTAAGTTGGTCTTACATCAGGGATGTTCTCAAAGCATATGGCTTTAACCACAATTGGGTAAGGTGGGTCATGGCTCTTGTCACTACTGTCAGTTGCTCAATTCTCCTTAATGGCTCTCCATCCAGAACTTTCAAGCCTTCAAGAGGCCTCAGACAAGGTGATCCTCTTTCACCATTCCTCTTCGTTCTCATGATGGAAGGATTGGGTAGAGCAATCACTGTTGCGAGGGAGGAAGGAAGAATACAAGGACTGAGACTTACTCAGAATGGAGACACTTTGACCCATCAACAATTTGTGGACGACACTATGCTGCAAGGCATACCCACAGTCAAGGAAGCCAAAGCATTCAAACAAATTCTATATGAGTTTGCTTTGGCTACTGGTACTGAAGTAAGCCTTGCAAAATCTAAGATCTTCTTTTTCAACATTGATATCTCTATTCAAAGGAATCTCTCCAGAATTATAGGCTTTCAAAGAGATTCACTACCCTCCAAATATCTGGGAGTACCCCTCACAGACAAACCGCTGAGAAAGGACATCTGGGAGGCTGTAACAAATAAATTGAAAGACAAGGTCAGCAAGTGGACTAGCAGATTCTTGAATTTAGCCGGGAGGTTAGTCCTCACCAAGGCGGTACTACAAACCATCCCAATCTTCATGTTTTCAGCCCTTCTGACACCATCAGGTATCCTTCAGCAAATCAGAAATATCCAAAGAGACTTTCTTTGGGGAAAAGGAGAAGAGAAAAAGAAATGGGCTTTGGTAGCTTGGGACAAGATTTGCAAACCCAAATCCCATGGTGGTTTAGGTCTACATGACCTAGTGATTCTAAACAGAGTCTTGGGAGCAAAACTATGGTGGAGATGGCTAAAGGAAATACAAAACCCCTGGGCGAAACTCTAGAAACAAAAATATGCAATGGATTGGCAAGAAAAGGACCACATAAGAATGTCAGGAAACATAAAAGGTTCCCATATTTGGAACAAGGCCTGGGAGAACAGAGCTTTAGTACAAAAACACAGTTTCTGGGAGATCAGAAATGGAAACCTTGCCTGGTTCTGGGAGGACAACTGGCAGCAGGAAGGTAACCTTAGTAGAGAGGAACTAGATAGCATTCAGACTAATACAATAAACAAAGGACTGAAAAAAGTGAGTGACTATTGGGAATAGTCAAGGGAGAATTGTAAATGGAGAATTTGGAAGCTACCAGAATACAATGAGGTGACCCCGCTGAAAACTCAAGCTAAAGCTCTGGAGATCATCCTGGAAAAGAGACAAATTTTGACCTCAACTTCGGATGACCTACTAAGATGGGGTAGAAATAATGAGGGTGTCTTCAACCTCAAGGAAGCCAAAAGAATAGCTATGGGACTTAACTTACCAAGCACTGACAAGACATGGAAAGATATATGGAACAACCCACACTGGAAGAAGATCAAACTATTCAGGTGGTTGGTCCAACATGGAAAGATTCTAACTTGGGAGAATCTCAGAAAGAGAGGGTTTGCTGGACCTTCAAGATGCCATTTATGTGGCCAACAGGAAGAAACCATGAATCATCTTCTCAACCTCTGCTCCTACACCTCAACCTTATGGAATTGGGTAGCCGATGTCTTCAGGCAGACAGACAGGAACGAAAATGACATTACTATTACGTTGAAAAACTGGAGAAGAGACTTCTCAGACAATGAGACAGTAAATACTGCCTGGGCCCTGATTCCAGGTTTCTTGGTCTGGAATGTCTGGAAAGAACGCAACAACAGAATCTTCAAAGATAAGACTGGCCTAGCTCAAAATATCATAACAGTAATCCTAAAGCAGCTTAAGGAAACGGTCAATGGCCTAGGGGGGCATTCTCTAGAAAAGCCGCCGGGCAACAGAGAAGCCCACATTCTGAAACTGTTGGGACTTTAGTCACATAACCCTCAGAGTCCTAATGGAATTGTGAAGCATAACTTAGAAGGAAAAGCTTTCTAGCAACCTCCTCCACATGGTTTTTTAAAATTCAACATAGATGGAGCCTCAAAAGGTAACCCTGGGGACGCTAGTTATGGTGGAGTTATAAGAGATGAGGAGGGAAATTTAAAAGTCATCTTCCACAGCCACCTGGGAAGGACCACCAATAATATGGCAGAACTCATGGCTATGGAGCTATGCTTGGAGATTCTAATAGAGTACAACATTCACAACACCATCATTGAGGCTGACTCTGAATTAATCATCAATTCGGTCAAACGGCTAGGCACAGGCACTTCACTAGATAAAGTCTTGAGCCACTGGAGACTTCAACAGGTCTATCACATAATACAATCTCACCTCAGAATTCTAAGAACTCTAAGTTTAGTTCATGTAAGAAGAGAAGCCAACAGTGTAGCAGACTAGCTAGCCAATGAAGGGGTAAGATGCACACGAGACAATAGGTGTTGCAGGTGGGAGGAGGTACCAGACATCCAATTGCGTGAAGGTTATTCATTTAGGGCCCTCACAAACATGGAGCATTACCAGAACAGACAGGGCAACTGACTGTCTCCTCTCTTCAATGAAGGATAGGTCAGGAAGATACACAGAGTTTGGGAACTTGTGGGTCTCGAAGGAAAATAGGGAGCGGCAGAGCAAAAGCTACAGGCCAATGAGCAGGTTGGTGGGTTCGAGAGTTAGTTAGTGGGAGTCAAAAAAGTTTCTGGTTTACCACCCTTATCGGGCACCCTCAAAACCAAAAGTGGTTTCTACGAATCGCATGCGATGCCACTCAACTGTCAACATGTGGATTTGGGAGGAGAGTGAATACCGCCCTCATCAGGTGGGTATTCCTCGAGCTTCTGCTCCACCCGATATGGCCATTGGCCATTTGATCATGGGGGAGCAGATCAACGACTATCAGCTATCGAGCAGGTTAGTGGGTCTGGTAGAAAGTCAAAGGGAGTCAAAACAGCTTCCGGTTTACCACCCATATCGGGTGCCCTCAAAACTAAAAGTGGTTTCTATGAATTGCATGCGATGCCACTCAATAGTCTACACGTGGCTTTGGGAGGTGAGTGAATACGGGCCTCATCGAGCGGGTATTCCTCGGGCTTATGTTCCGCACGATATGGCCATTGACCGTTAGATCTTGAGGGAGCAGATCGACGACTATAGGTTGTCGAGCAGGTTGGTGGGTCTAGGAGAAAGGCAACAGACCCGAAATCTCTTGGTTGCATTCTCTTTTCCCATTTTTATGTCCGCTAATGTTTTGTCAGGGCATACTTTTTTGTACGGGTACTAAGTGCTGCTAAAGATCTTCCCTTTGTTGGAGGAATTGCTTCCTCTTAACGCCGGTTGTAAATTTTGTAACATATTTTTAGACACAATTTAATAGAAGGTCCGACTCTTGCTTTAGCAAAAAAAAAGATATTGTTTTTGCTAGCGTAGTCGCCAATAGAGTTAAAAGTTTTCACTATAATTTTGAGAAAAGTTACTTTCCAAATAGGTGACTGTCACAAACTTGAAATTTTTTGTTCAATTGGAAAAAGACAAGCTAGGAATCAAGGAACACACGTAGGTGAAGAATCCTAAGCTGGATTGGATGGCATTGGCCAATAGGCCTATGAGGGCATTGTATTCGACTTGATTGTTTGTGGTTGGATCGATATAAACTCTGCAGAAATGGAGCACAATTTAATCGAGGGAATAAATGGCCTAAGCTACTAGGGCTAGGTTTAGATTCCACCGAGAAGCACCATTAGCAAAAATGTGGAAGTACATTGGTGGTTAATCCATCTGTGAAGCAACGAAAGGGTAAAGATCAGAGAGACTTCTTGAAGCTATCAATATACAAGAGGCATATAATATTATAAAATAATAGTTATAGGACAATAAATACAATCATTAGGGATGAAACATTTTGATATAGATCCTATGATAGGATCTTAAAGACATGTTTTGTCGAGCTCTACGAGAATGTATGCCCGTTTCAGGAGGTAGTGTCTGAAAATATAGGGTACCTTCCACAATGTTTTGAACTTCCCAAGGCCTTATTTTTTCAAACTTCCCAAGGCCTCATTAGTGACATTGTAATAAAGGATTAAGTTGTCTTTGCTGAAGGTACAACCATTTATGTTGTAGTCAAACATTGCTTTGGATCACTTTTAGTGGCCTCATTATGTTGGATAGAAATGTCTCGATATTTTTCGACATTTTCTAGTGTAATGAGGCACTATTTGAGGGGAGTGGTGTCTCGTAGAAGTTCAATAGCAATGATTGGGGATCTCACATTCTATGGGTAGAACAACTTTGACCCTATGTACAATGTGGAAGGGAGTGAACCAAGTGGAGGTTTTGACTTAAGTACAGTATGCCTACAAGGAGGAAAAAAGCAACTGATGTGAATGGGTTTTTTTCTTGTTCACTATTTGTTGTAACATATTTTGAGGGCTTTGTTAACAACTTTGACTTTTCCATTGGATTGCAAGCAGTATGATGAAGAAATTTTTTGGATGAACCTAAGTAGGCATGAGTCTTCTTGAAACACCTCATTCTCAAAGTGTTTTCCATGGCCATATACTAACTCCTTAGGGACACCAAATCATGTGATGACATGGTTAACGAAAAAATGTACTACGATGTCGGTAGCATTATTGAAAGTGGGTATGGCCTCAACCCACTTTATATAGTATTCGACGACAACTACAATATATTTGTGACCATTTTGGGACAATGGGTTCCAAGTCACGAAGTCCATACCCCACTTAAAGAAGGGACCTGCTACAATAATAGGATTAAAATGTGTCAGGAGTTCATGTCTTGTGGGAAAAAAGATGATACTTCATCCATCTTTTGACTACTTGAATGCAATCTTGAAAAATATTGTGCCAGAGAAAACTAATGCGAAGTAATTTCTAGGAGGTTGACTTCCCAAAAAGATGCCCTCCATAGGCCCCACTATAGCATTCATTTAAGACCCATGCGGCTACTTTGAAAGTAAGGCACCGATGCAAGATGGTATCAACACCATGTCAATATAGTACCTCTCCTATGAGGAGGTAGCAATGGGGCTTGGTGGTGAATACACTATCAATCATCTCATGAGAGATGTGGACTGAACTTCTGTGTACACAAATAGAGCATAATGTCACCACACCAAGGTTCATCTGACGAGATAACAAAAAGGTGTTTGCATGGAAAAGTTTTGACAACTATTTGATCTTTGGTATTTAAGGGAAAGGCAGTGATGAATTCTGCGAGCATAAATTCATTTTTACTTTTGGGTGAGGAAAATTCGAGATTGAATTCCTATAATATGACAATCCATTAGGCAAATTTATGGTTTGTCATTTTGCAAGTAAGCAAGTAACACATGGGGTAAGATGTTTTGACTACTCTCTTCGTTTGAAGAATGATGTAGTGACATAGTGTCTAAACTATGTACACTAACACAGGTGAATTTTTTATTCTTATTCATAATTGAGCTATAGTCCTGATAGTTTTTACTCATGTAATAAATGGCATGTTCTTTATTGTCATCTCCTTGTTGTACTAACACCCTGACAATGACCAATTGAGATGTTGATAAGTAATGGGTATAGTCCTTTATACTTAGGAGGGATTATCAATGGTGCTTTTGATAACTCATCCTTCAAAGCATCAAAATATTGTTATGCTTGTTCATTCCATTAGAATGGGATATCTTAATGAAGGAGACGGAGATAATTGTGAGCGTAAGTGACATAGTTTTGGATGAAGCGTCGCAAGAAATTGGCCTTGCCTTGAAGGCTCTATAGTGGGAATAAAGTTTTGGGTGGAGGATCTCTTGAATTACTTGAACATTTATGTGGTCCGTAATGATTCCTTACCAGTAAACTATGAGTCTAAGCAAGCATCCAACAAACACATATAACACACAAACTTAAGGAGGTTCAAGCATATATTATATTGTCGACGCCACTAGAAAAATGTGTGAAGATCCTCAAGATGTTGAGAATGTTGTTTGGAATGAGTCGTGAGATCATCCAAGTAAGAGAGCATAACATGAGCCAAATAATGGAAGATATAATTCATGGCTCGTTGGAAGGTGGCACTAGAGTTTTTTAGTCTGAAGGGCATAATGCAATAAGTGAAGGTACCCCAAGGAGTGGTAAATGAAGCCTTATATTGGTCTGCATGGTGGATTTGAATCTAATTATAGCCTGAGAAGTCATGCATGAATGATAAATCTTCATTCCCAATGTACGCATCAATGAACTATTCAATAAATGGTGTGGGAAAAAATTCCTTTGGATATGCTTTGTTTATATCCCAAAAATCAGTATAAAGCCTAATGGTACCATGCTTTTTCATTCTAGGGATTGGGTTGAAAACCCATGATGTGTAATCAATTGGGTAGATGAAATTATCTTTATGCAGCTTATTGATTTCGACTTTGATGGTCACAGCGTTAGATGGGTGCAGAAGACTTTACTTCTAGCGAATAGAGGAAAAATAAGGCCAAGGGCCAATATGGTGTTCTATGGCGATAGAATTAATACCAGAGAATTTAACATATTCCCATGTTAATATGTCATGATATTCTTGGAATAAGGCCTTGTGGTAACCTCTTTTGAGGAGCAAGTTCCCCCAACGTTATCTCATCAATGACACCAATCTTATTCAAGATGTCTACTCTGACAGTAGTTAATATATTGGCCATGTTACACCTTCTTTGAAGGCATCCGATGTTGGAATAGGATTTTTGAACCAATTATTGTGCCTTTGGGGGGGTGAATTCTTTAGTTTTTACTGCACAAAAATCTGATGTAGGTGGTATGGAAGGTGTAAAACCTACTTAAGGCAAGAAAAAGTAGTGTTGATGCATGGTGTCCCTAGGGTATTCATGTGTTTTCATGACTTCAAGAATGTCTTTGTTTGAGTGGAAGTCTTCTGAGAAATTTGGTAGTCTCAGAGAGGAGTAGTGAGGCAAAGGGTGGTGCGTGGAATTATTAATCAATGTACATGCATGCATCATTATGTTAAGTTCTGCAGGGCCAGTTGATGAGGAAACATAATAGACTAGATGGGTTAATAATGTCCTAGTTTGCACTAACTTTGTAGTGGATGAGTCGATCTCGACATGATAAAATGATAAGAAGATGGTTGGTAACATTGCCTCCACAGAGGAGGAAATATAGTATATATTCTCATGGTTATGTTTTTCATTATAATTGGGTGGCGTAAGTATTTCTTGCCATGATCCCTACCGAGGAGGGGGAAGATTCATTCTCCGAAGGTTGTGAAAATGTGGTTAGGGCCACATGTTGAGTTGAAGGAATCCTCAGATTGGTTGAGGAACTTAGCGTGCTAGGAGTGGCCTCAATCTGGGGTTGAGTGGGTTCCAAATGAAAAATAGATGTCATCTGAGCCATCTGTTGTCTATGGTGTGTGATGATTATAGAACAAAGATACATGAAATGATTGTCATCATTGCACAAAGCACAAAGGTGTGCCATTTTATAATTAATTGAATTAGTGACATAATAAATGGTGTAGAAGGTGCAACATCAATGTCCAAGGTAGGTGGGAATGATGGTCTGACTATTGATGGGTGACATAAGGCGAAAAATGCTTTGCGATATCAGGGAAGATTAGGACAATTCCAATATAATTCTCAGTCTATGTACAAATGGCACACTGGTGGTTGGTGCGTAGACCCTTATTACATGATGGTGTAGCTTCCTCGGCTAGTGGAGTGGGGAGAAAAGGGGGTGCTTGAGGGGCATGAAGGAGATCCTTCTGCTCTTGAAGAGCATAGCTGATCCAGATTTAAACAGAAATGCAACAAATTACAGATATAACCATACACACATAGATGTAGCAAAAATAAAAATTCATTTCATTAATATCAAATAACTGAAATATGCTTACATACAGAATGGAAAGAAACTAGCTCGGGCGATGGTAGCTTATCTCTAAGAAGAGATGTGGCAGCTACATGCCTCTGAAATATGTTACAATGAGGCTCAAAGGCCTATTTATTATTGAGAAACAATGGAAAACCATAAACATTCAAAAACCTAAGCCTAAGAGATGAAGTGCCAAACTATGGGGCCCGTTTGGGTAAATTGGTACATCAACTTCCCGGTGTCATAAATTTGGCATATGATCTTCGTTTGACATGTACAATACCTCGTTAGAAAGATCTATCTGAGGACTACAACTTTCAAGTGGCCAAAATCAATTTATACCCCATGTTGGCCCCTATTTTCCACCCCCCCCCCCCCCCCCCCCCCCCCAAAAAAAAAAAAAAAAAAAAACTTCGTTTAGGGCCTCAAAACGACTCTGGAAGTTCAAGGCCTGAAAACTGTCAAAAATAGTAAATTGTGCTACAAATAAGGAAACTGAAAAACTAAAAGAGACAGTGGTGGGGGTCCAAGTAGAATAGGCGGGTGGCCACCAACATCCACCTAGATCATTCCTCCCCCCTTAGGAAGCAATGGCCCCCATTGCATTGGGTGCCTCCATGAGATGCGGAAAAATCTGTTGAACTTGGTCCCTAGTGAGCGACTTTCCTTGGTGCAGGAGTTGGCCAGCTTTGCCAACCCAATATAGTTGGATCTTTTGTTGGTGAGTGCTCTTGACCTATGTGTCCATAATCCAATCAATTGTGGCATGTTCCATGCAGTTTGGGTTTAACTTTGTATGTGTGAGTTGTCCTGCAATGTTTGTTGTGTCCAACAATGGTGGGAAGTATGGATGAAGTTATTCCACATTGAACACTGGGTGCAGGCCAAGGAATGGGGGAATGTTTTTCTCCAAATCATTGTCTCTCACAGCCTTGGTAATGGTGTAAGGACCATATCAAAGTGGTCTGAGCTTCCGATGGACTCCGGTAAGGCATTCTTTCTACAAATGCAACCAGAATTTGTCGCCCACCTGAAACTTGTGCGACACCCGATGTTGATCATGTCACTTCTTGTACTTGTCATTTTTCATAATGGAGTGATGATATATCAGCCTATTAGGTAGAGGTGCTCCGGGAGTCAGATCAAACGAATGCTTGACCTGATAGGGCAATGGTACCCCTGTGGGTGAGGAGAAGATGTTATTGTATTATTTCATGACCGTATCCACCCACTTCTGTTGCATGGAGGAATCCTTCCTAGGGGTCATGGATGTGGCTATTATCTTCCCCTTACTTTGAGAGCGAACCAGAAAGAAAATAAATTTCCTAGTCTAGGAGATGATCTTACTGCATTTCTTAGCAGAGATCAAAGAGGTGGCGATAGGTGGGGTTACCTCCGGTATCCTGTATAACGTATTACCCAAAGAAATAATAACAGAGCGAGGTCTAGATTCATATACAACATGTCGCTTCCACAAGTATGGTTGTCTTAATAATACATCACATACGTCAAGATGAGAACCATCACACAATACCTCACATGTGAAGGGCTTGATGATGTAAGGGAGGCAACACTACTAGCTGACTTGGAGATCCCATCCTTGGTGAAGCCACCCGATACTGTACGAATGCAAGTGTGGTGTAGTCAGTAGGCCCAACCGCTTCATGACCTCTGCTGAAATGAGGTGATTTTGGCTCCCACTATCGACAATGAACTATAGCGGCGAACCCTTCACCCACATTTATGAGTGGAAGAGACGATCCCCCTCCTCTGGATCTTCGAGCTCATTCTTCTAGATTTTAGTGGTGGCAACAGTGGCACTGGGCTCCGCATCAATAATCTTCTTCCCTTTGTCATTCCTCTTGTCAGGTTTTAACTCAGGGTCGAAACATGCATCTGATTTTGAAGCCTTCAACTCGGCCACCAATGACTACTTGGCCCGACACTCACTTGTGTTGTGAGTGGGGCTCTTATGGAACTCACACCACTTTCATGTGTCCTTCTTTGACTTTGTAGTGGTGTTATTTTCTTGCAGCTTTGATGGGTTGTCTTGGTCACCCCAAATTGGCCTTGTCCTTGGTTCTGTGGTTTGGGGACGCCTTTCCCTTGCTTCGAATTCGCGGATCCAAAGTCTCGCTTCTTTTGTTTAAACTTCTGCTCGATGTTGAAAGCGTATCGGTATGTCGTGCCAAGTGAGGAGATGTCCAGGAACCTCATATCATCCTGGATGTACCTATCTAGGCAGCCATAGTACTTGAGTACCAAATGTTTCTCATAATCCTTGATACCCAACTTTGTGTGAAGGGTTGAAAAAACATTGGTAAGGTTTGGTACGTCTTGATCCCTTACCTGCCGCAATTTGGTCCACTTTATGTATTTATCTTCATAGCTCCCAATAGGGTAGTATTGCTCCTTGATGGCATCCAGGAAAAAATTCCAAGTGGGTGCGGCTAAACACAGTGAGGGCATACTTCCATCCTTCTGCTCACAGTAGGTTTCCCACTAGTCCTTGAGGTGGGGGGGGGGGGGGGGGGGGGGGGGCTTTGAGAAGAGAAAAAGCAATATTTTCTCGACTGGAAAAATCATTAACAGAAAAATATCCTTCTAGCAGATTTAACCATTTATCTACAGTGTTTGCATCTATTTGGCCCTCAAATATGGGAATGTCAAATTTTATTTGTACCTTAAAAGGAGTGGCACCTCCAGAGTGGGTGCTGGATGTGGATGTGCCCTCGATGAACAATCGTTGAAGGATCTAGGCAAAGTTATCCATCATCGTGTTCCTCTGTTTCTCGAGGGCCTCCTCGAGCAATATTTTGATAGGATCTCTTGATCCCCCGTCTTTCTTTTCTTCCCCCATGGGAGGTCGTCGAGATTTGCGAGGCTAGTCTTGAAAAGGTTCGACAAGTTCAAGCCCTAACTCCCCATATCCTAACCTCGTTGGGGACATGCAAAGAAAAACAGAGAAAGAGCATACCGCTCTGATACCACTGATCCAGATTTAAATAGGAACACAACAAATTACAGATCTAACCATACACACAGAGATGCATCGGAAATAAAACTTCATTTCATTAATATCGAAGAACTAAAATATGCTTACATACAGAATGGAAATAAACTAGCTCTAGCGATGGTAGCTTATCTATGAGAAGAGATGTGGTAGTTACATGCCTCTGAACTCTGTTACAATGAGGCTCAAAGGCCTATTTATTATTGAGAAACAGTGGAAAACCCTAAACATCCAAAAGCCTAACCCTAGGGGATGAAGCACCAAACTATGGGCCCCGTTTGGGTAAATTGATACATCAACTTCCCGGGGTCATAACTTTGGTATACGATCTCTATTTGACGCGTACAATACCTCGCTATAAATATCTATCTGAGGAATACAACTTTCAAGTGTACAACATTGGTTTATGACCTCTGTTGGCCCCCCTTTTCCCAAAAAACGTCATTTAGGGCCTCAAAACGGCTTCGGAAGTTCAGGACCCGAAAGCTACCAAAAATAGTAAATCGTGCTACAAATAAGGAAACTGAAAGAGACAATGGTGGGGGTCCAAGTGGAATAGGTGGGTGGCCACCAACATCCGCCTGGATCAGTAGCATAAATTGGTATAGTGTCTCTAGATATTGCAAATGGCACATGGGGGGCTAACCCTTGGGGTATATGCCATTAAAGATTGCTTTTTTTTGTTTGTTTAATCCCTCCTTGCATTTTGGCGTTATCCATGTACTTTTTGGCTTTGGTTTCTCTGAAGGAGATGAGTCCCCCAAAGATGAAGTGTATGTGATATGACCAAATGGCATGGCAGCTGACATAATGAACATTGTGGGAGGTGCAAATACTATATGCGCAGGGCCATAACCATGTTAGGTCAAATTAAGGCTGCCATCACATGATGTGATGTGAAACAAGGCGACAGGTATAGGAAGGGAGTTTGAGTGATAGCGTAAGGGATGAAGGTCATATTGCTCATAATAGCCATATTTGATTCGGCCACAATTGGTTGGGTATCTAGAGACGATTCACCATAAGTGGTGGCTACGATGAAGACAAGGGTCGAGTTGGATGTAAGCATGATGAGGGGTTCTCTTGGGTAGGTACCTAGGATTTTGGAATATTTGAAATATTCTAATCCCTACTTCGGTGAAAACAAGGACTAGCTCATGTTGTGATCCCACAAATGGTAACACACTATCTAGTGAAGGTGATGAAGTTAAATCATAGTGTGTAAGTTGGTCGATGGTTGTGTATTTCCATTATGGGGAAATCTCATGGTGTTGAAATATGAGGAAGCCACAACCTTCATGGAAAACATGTAACTTTTTCCAAAGAGGGTGGCCATCAAGGACCTCAATAACAATGAGAACTGTTTTGCTTGCAAGTTCCACCGATACGTTTTGGAAGAGGTTGAATGGTTGCAAAGACGACCATCATATACCCTGAGGGTGATAGATGAGGTCATGAGTTCGAGGAATCCAAGTTTCTACCACATAATTTTCAACATGATGCATGTGGATTCACTCTTCTTAATGATGCAATGATGGATAGTGACATTGGGGATTGTGATAGAAATTTGGAAAGCGACTAATGATGGGAGTCATGGATCCAAATTGTCTAAATAAAAAGCTACCAAATGAGAATATGAATGGTAAATAACTCCTAATGCAGAGAGAAAACCTTTCATTGTGTAGGGAAATTTTGAAGAACTTATAATGTTGACATGGCACCAGGGTATTGGACTAGGTCATCAGGATGCTACAACTATGGGCCACCTTTGCATTATGTGATATGTGTCTTAGCAATCCTTTCATCAACTTGGAAATTGGATCAAGAGAGGGATGTGGTATTGTTAAGGGGGAAGTGGACATAACTGGCATTGCTTCAATTGAAAACGGATTAGGCTTTGGAGGTGAGTCATAGTCTCAAAGACAAGTTTAGATTAGGATGCTAGCATAGTTCATGTAAATATCCCAGTTGCTGGTATCTTGAGGATTTCCTACTACAATATTATTGAAATGAGGAGCACTTGTCTCTTATTACATAGCAATGACCCCTTATGAGGGAGAGGAGTTTATATTATGGTAAGTTGTTGGGTTGCTCCTGATAAGAAACTATAGCTACCCATAGTGTCCTTCATGTGTTTGAACTCAACAATTTGGGGGCAATGATGGGTGTAATGTCCATATTCCCCACATAATCTGCAAGAGAATTTAGTGTGAATACCATTGTTCTTTCATTACTTTTGCAAATTGTTGGGGTGTTGATTAGGGTTTTGGTTCCAATTTTGGGGATTGCTTCCACCCTGTGCATTCTATTGTTGTTGGTTGCCCCTTGATCCTAGATTTTGTGGACACCCCTTAGTGTTACATAAGGTAGAGGAATTTGACCCTTTAGGGGTAGGGTTATTAAACAAAACAAGAGGGTTTAATAATATCCTATGACTATGAGTTTATGTATAAGCAGTGGCCTACATATATTATGAATCATTAGGGATGGCCTGTATGGGTTTCTAGGATAGGGAACCTAGTTCCCATGCCAAAGTTTGTATTGGGTAATGGAACCAATGAGACCATAATTATAATTTGACACCCCCAACTTCTATTTACTGAAAGGTTGGGGTTAAGGGGCATTTGGGATTATTGTGCAAAGGTATCCTGATTGTACACAAATTAGCTCCAATTGTTGACCCTTAGTGATGGATTGTTCCTCATCTTGGGGCATAGTGCCTGCAACATCTTTCGCTATAACGAGAAAAAGTGACTTCATGAAGAATTCTAACAAAAGTTATCTGGGAAATTTGACCTTAAAGATGTTGTGGCATACGCACCACTCATGGATATGGTTTTTGATGTGGGGAGAAGATTACTATTGAAACTGAGTTAATAATTACAGTCCTATATCATGATGAATATGGAGCTAAAAATGTGAGGAACGACTTTTCCAAGGATTCAAAGGTGCTATAGGATCTTGCATTCTCATTGACATACCATTTGGTTGAGGGACCAGTTAGGGTACACTGGAACAACTTCAATTTAATTTAGTAATCAATGATGTTATTTGAAGAACATCATAAATAGAAGATCAAGACATGCTTAGCAGGATCTTCCCCTAGATTTCCTTCAAACTTCAAAGGGGGGCATGTATTGTCATGAGCGATGGGATCATTCATCAAATTTGAAATATATGGGAGATTTAGAGAAGCAAAAAATGGAAGATTGGTGTTGGGTTTTCCATAGTTGAAGCTTGATGAGAGTGGATGAAGGGTTATCATGAGGTATGTTTGTATGTAACAATGTAGTGCCAACGGTAGATAAACTATTAAGGTGGGATTAAGAGGTGATCTCTAAGGTCAAGGTTGAGCAAGCAAGGCTGCAAGACCTCGCACTCCTCCTAATAAAGGTGGGATGCCTTGAAGACAACGAAAATTCCAGGGTGAAAAGTGGTCCCCTATGGTTCTCAATGAAGTAGGTAAAGGGTTAGGAGGATTTCAAATATGTAAACTAATGAATCAGCAAATAAAACCAAGAAAGAAATGAAAGATTAATTACTTTAGTGATGTTTTTAATGTGTGAAACAAACCAGTTTAAATTGATGGTAAAAAGAGGTTCACAAGTGAAATTCTAAAAGGATCTTGTGTCCTTCCACTCAAAAGTAATTGGGCCTTTGAAAGTTTTCAATAATGGGGATTAACTACACCAAAGGAAAACTAGTGAAGGTATGAAAGGAGGGTTATAATGAGGGTTACTGGGGCTTTTCATGGAAGAAATATCATCATTTCTAGTTGTCATTCAAAATTGCCTCTAGGTGTGAATGCTCCCACAAATGCCACCTTGGGTAAGATTCCCTAAGTTTTTTCCACTAAGTTATCTCCATCTAGTACGAGTGAGAGAATCTCAACTTTGGGTGTCAACCGTGAATTTGAAGCTCCTATCAAGAGTTGGGAGACTCATGGAGGCCCACAAAATCATTGGTCTAAGCCTTGTCTCCTTCACGAGTTTCTTCTCACCACTAGCACTTTTTTACACTCGATTATGGAGGATTTGAAGCTCCCCACAAAACAACTTTTTATGTTTCATATGAAAATGACCAAGGGGGATTATTTAGATGCCTACCCCTAGAGTCCTAATTTAGACTCAATTTTCTTTTGTGACCATGTGATGGGGGAAATTAGTGTGTTTAAGTTCTGCTTTTTAGTAGCTCTGAGCTTGGGATAGGGGTCCAAGACTCAATTTACTTAGGGTTTGAAAATTATGAATCTCAAATAGTCCTACTTAACATTCTGATTGCCCCATATCACTCTGAGTGTAAGGGAAAGAGCATAGTTTTCAAGGAATATCTAAAAGAAATTCAAGTGTGTGATGTGAGGTGCGTGAAAAGTGACAATTGTGAAGTGTGTTAGATTGCAAAGATGTCGATATCATGTGATCCAATATTTTCCAACCTAATTAAGCTATGTGAAATTTTACCTTGTAGAAATGAAAATATGTGTGTATGAAGGGACGCTTACTTTCCTCCTAATTAAACTATGTGATTTAATCTCTATTCCTAAGGGAGGCGAAAATGGAGCTCAAATTTTTTTTGTTTCCTCATATCACATTGAGCATAAGGGGAAGAATATACTCAACAACGAGGTTACCAATTCAAGTCCCAGACTAAAATTAAAAGTAGGAAAGTAAGGCTATCCATGTGGAAAATAAAAAACATATTTTTCTCCTCTAATGGTTAATTATGATGAAAAACAACATAAACTATCTTGCAAAAAGGTTTCAGAGTGGGGACAGATTATTATTGGCTAACACCCAACATAGGAATGAGAGAAAAATTACAATGTAAATGATTTTTGTAGATCCATGTGCACATAAGTCTAATAGTAGCATGGTTTTAGTGGGTCTGCAAAAAAAATTGCAGAATCAGTGCATATGTTTTTTCGACAGTTGTGCGAGTCGTCCTCGAAATAAAACAAGGGAAAATTTTGTTGATCATAGGCCAAGATGAGGTACTAAAACTATTAATAGATTTGGAACAAGAATGAAAAATAAAATTGAAGTGGAAATAATGTTTTCAAAGGACATAGATTAGAGAAAAAAAAAGTGGTGTCGCGAGTCTTCGTAATGGTGTTTGGAGAGTGAGTGTCCCAAAATCCAATTCTATATACGCAGATGTTCCCTACATAAATGGATAACCACTGTTATAATGCAATAAAATAGAAAGAACAAAAAATGTAACAAGATTCAAACATGAAATGAGCAAGTTATAAAGTCCAACAAGAAACCCATGAAATAAGAAGTGGGAAGTAAAGAAATCTTTATTTTTGGTGAAACGGTGTTAATATAATTGTCCTAGAGACACTAAAGTAGGTGTTATGTAAAAATTGTAATATGTAACTGTAGTTTAATTAGGGAAAGGGCACAATCAGAAGATAATTCCCTTCCACGAAACAGCACCCTAGGCCATATATAAGCTAGGAGCCCCTCTATGTCAAAATCATCATTCAAGTCAATAATAAAAATATATATCTCCTTTTGTTAATTATTGAGATTTTGCATTCCATTTGGTATCAGAGAAGTCGATTCTTGGCCTGCATAGTACCGTCATTGTTTCGCTATTGTTCATTGTTGTCCCCTGCAAGAATTTATGTCCAAGTCTTGCCCTTCATCATTTTTCCCAGCACTATTTATCTCAGTGTTTCGCTCCATCTGTTTCACTCACGTTTGCACCCAGTCCCGATTCTATCACCGTTATTTACCTGCAATTTTTTCTACCTCCTTCTTGTGTTACGCCTGCCTCTTGTGCATTTCCATTGAATTTCCATTGAATATTCCATTGAATTTCTTCGTCGAGTTACATGTGCAATGTCGCCACCTCATCGTCCTTCCTACAGACAATCCGACCATTCACCATTCTTCCCACCGATGTCGCTTCGCCAAACGTTTCCCTACTGACAAATTACTCACATCGCGTTACCTATTTGTGCCTGGTGGTAAACCCTTCCCCATCATTGACTTTTTCCCAACACACCTCCGTCATCGTTTTCGTGATTCTCAACTATTGCTCCATCAACAATCACCATTGTTTCCTTGTTCCATATCGTTTCATTATAAGTTATATATTATATATAGTTAAAAACATTATATAGTTTATAATCATATAATTATATTATATAATATATAATATATAATTATATATTTCAATAATTATATAGTTTTATCAATTATATATACAATAATAAAACAAAGGGGTAGCTTGGATAAATACACACCACTACATACTCAGTCAATGTCTTCATCAATGACTATGGCTGATTTTAATTAAAAATGGATAGATCTTGAGAATAAGGTTACCGAACATGTTGAACTAATCAAGGAACTCCACGACACAATGAAGAGAATAGAGAATCAACTCAAGCAAAATCATAACGAATTTAAAAGGGATCATGCAATCCTTTCAAAGAAGGTGGATCAAAATCATAATGCAACAATAATGCCTCATAATGAGGCAATGGCGACGTTGAACTCTATTTGTGAAAAATTGAAAATTACACCTGATCAACTACCCCAAAATAATGAAGCTACTTAACACCAAGATCCTTCAAATACATCAAATTCAACAGAAACATCACACCCCTGAATCTCCAAAAGCATCTTCCACTCCCAATCAACAAAATATTAACATGAATTTTTAAAACATGGAGCTCTTGAATCAATACACAAATATGCATCTCTCAAATCAATACCCCTTCTTCACCCCAACAATTGCTACATACCAACAAAGAGAAAAACTTGAGCTTTCCAAATTTGACGGTAACGAGAAATACAATGTTGCATGGTTTAATAAAGCAGGAGAATATTTCAAGATTTACGGTATTAACAATGACAATGAAAATTTCAGGCATGCATCCATGCAAATGGAAGGCGCAGCATATAAATGGTATATGTGGTGGAATAAAACAACATGTGCTATCAGTTGGAGGAAATTCAAAAATGCATTCTTTAAGAGGTTACAAGGTGTCAAAGAAGAAGAGTTATTCTCAACACTCACCAAGCTAAAACAAAAAGGAGATGTGGACGAATACATTGGAGAATGGGAAACTCTAGCTACACGAGTACCTAGGTTATCAGAGACTCGTCTTATTCAATCATACATCATGGGACTTAAACCACATCTCCAGAATTAGCTTAAGCTTCATGACATCACTTTCATAGAAGAAGCAAGACAGAAAGAAAAGGGTGCAGAAAAGAAGCTCGAAAGAATATGGTTGCCAAAACTTCAAAGAGTATATTCGAGATGAAGATTTCCCCCAAATTGCTAACATGAATAATACAAAGTCTACGTGAAGGAGGAAAAACTAATTTGGAAATGCAAAGAATGAAAGAGGGTAAGTGCAAACGTTGTGGCGAAAAATGGGATTCTAAACATAAATGTATTAAAGTAAAAGAGACCAAGAACCTGTATACATGTGAAGCAACCAATGATTCAGATAGTGAAGAACTAAACTTAGAAGAAGTTGAATATTCTCTACAATTTTCTCCAAAATCAGATAGCGATAATATTCTGTAAGAGTCGTTATCAACCATGACAGGTATATCTCAACTCCAAACATTAAAATTAAAAGGACATATCAAAAAGAGTAATGTAATGGTTCTAATAGATAACGACATCACCCACAACTTTTTGGACTCAAATATGGCGAAAGGGCTCACCATCTTCACATATCCTATGACCAATATGAAAATTGATGGTGGCTGATATAAACAAAATTGAAAAAGTAGGGAAATGCCATAAGGTCAAATTGGAGATTCAAGACTACAGTCTAGAATCTTCGTTCTACATTGTACCACCAGGAGGAGTGGATGTGGTCCTAGGTATCCTGTGGCTGCAAACCTTAGGCACTTACTCTTCCAACCATCAAAATAAATTTGTAAAGTTTAGATAGGAGGGGTATAAATACAAGTTATATGATTTTCAAGCCCCTCATTATCAAATTGTATCATCCTATCAGATGATGAAACTGATCCGGAAGGGAGCACCAGCATATGTAGTGTAGTGTCATCAAATGGATATGTCGGCTTCAAGATTGGTTAGCGAAGAACCACCTGAAATTCAAGAACTGATTCAAAAACAAAAAAAGGTGTTCCAAAATCTTCCTATGAATATTCCCCTCGAAAGAGAAGTTGAGCACATAATCGAAGTCAAATTAGGGTCAAGCCTTGTCAACATCAAGTTGTATAGATATCCACATCATCGAAAAACTGAAATCGAAAATTAGTCTAAGATATTTTGAAGTGTGGAATCATCACAAAATGTAGAATCCCTTACACTGCTTGGGTAGTTCTAGTCCGAAAAAAGGATGCATCCTTTAGACTATGTGTAGATTATCGAGGACTAAACAAGGTAATGATGAAGAACAAATTTATGATTACATTTATAGATGAAATTCTAGATGAATTGCATGAAGCCCAATATTTTTCAAAATTGGACTTGAGAACGGGATACTACCTAATCAAAATAAGGCTAGAGAACATAGCGAAGACTGCCTTTCAAACACATGAAGCTCATTATGAATTCAAGGTAATTCCCTTCAGATTAACCAATGCTCCAGCAACCTTCCAAGCCACCATGAATAAGGTATTTTTTCCATATCTAAGCAAGTTTGTGTTTGTGTTCTTTGATGATATTCTAATTTATAGTAAAACATGGAAGGAACATCTACAACATCTCGAGAAAGTTCTCACTATATTAGAAGAGCATTAGTTTTATGAAAATATGTCCAAGTGCACCTTTGTAAAGGAAGAGTTGGAGTATCTTGGACACATAATAGCCAAATAAGGAGTAAAAGTAGATCGTAATAAGATCAACATTGTAAAATAATGTCCTAGACCAATTAATGCCTCCGAATAATTAAGAGGATTCTTAGGGTTGACTGGATATTATCAAAGGTTTATTTGAAGCTATGCTCTTATATTGGCACCCCTAACAAACCTTTTGAAAAAGAACTCATTTCAATGGGATGATAAGGCAAAAAAATGTTTTGAAGACTTAAAATAAATTATGTCCAATACATCTATATTATAAACCCCAAACTTTTCAAAGCCTTTTGTAATTGAATGTGATGCTTCAAGTTTTGGAATAGAAGCAATATTGATGCAGGATGGTCACCCAATTGTGTTTGAAAGCAGGAAGCTCAACAAGTGAGAATGTATAAGTCTACATACAATAGGGAAATGCTCGCTATTATGCATGCACTAGCCAAGTGGAGGCAGTATCTTTTGGGAAGTAATTTCTTAATTCGAACAAACCATAATAGCCTTTAGCACCTCCTCTAGAAGAAAACACTTTATACAAAACAACAAAAATGGATCAAAAAAATTGCCACCTTCGACATGGATATATTACATAAGAAAGGGAAAGACAACATAGTAGCAAATGGTTTGTCCATGAAAGGCGAAGAATTGTCATTACTTGCAATTTCTATTGTAGTTCCAGAATGGCTTAATGAAATTCGAAGTGAGTACGCGAAAGATATAGAAATAAGTGCTATAATCAATAATGCTCCTCATAATTCAAAATGTTAATGGAAAAATGAAATTATGTGGTACAAGGGAAGAATTTACCTGAGCCCACTTTTCAAATTTAAATCCAAAGTTCTCAAGGAGTCACATGATTCGCTATCAGTGGGACATGTAGGTTTCTTTAAAACCTACTATAATGCACGCCAATCATTTTTCTGGAAGGTAATGAATAATAAAATTCAAAGGTATGTTGGAGTGTGATCAATGCCAGAGAAATAAGAATGAGTGCATTATGACACCCAGTCTGCTCCATCCTTTAAATATTCCAAACCAAAAATAGGAAGAAATATCAATGGATTTTATCGAAGGGTTAACCATGTCTGATGGCAAAGACAAAATTCTCGTGGTAGTCGATAGACTCACCAAGTATGCACACTTCATAGTAATGAAGAAATCAAACTCAGTGAAACAAATCGTTGAGCTATTTTGAAAGAATGTCTACAAACTACATGGGTTTCCCAAAGTCATTGTTAGTGATAGAGACACCAAATTCAAAGGCAATTTCTGGAAGGAATTTTTCAAACATTTAAAAACTTACCTCAACATGAGTTCAGCATACCATCCTCAAACAGATGGTCAAACAAAAGTTGTCAGTAAATTTTTAGAAGCCTACCTATGTTGTTATGCAATAGACTAACAAAATAAGTGGGCTCAATGGTTACATCTTGCCGAATGGTGGTACAATTCCACCTACCACACTTCAGCAAAAATGAATCCATTTAAAGCTTTGTATGGTTATGAACCTCCTAAATGGAAGGACCTTTCCATTATCAAGACAAATCTTCCAACAGTAAAAGATAAATTAGAAGAAACCCAAAAATTCTTAAGCACTAAAGGAAAATATAAATATTGCAAGGAGCCATATGAAGCAACAAGTTGACTAAAACATAATAGAAATAGAATTTGAAGTTGGGGAATGGGTATTCGTTAAAATTCAACCTTACATGCAATTGTCCTTAAAACAAAAGGGAAAAAACAAATTGGCACCAAAATTCTATGGACCGTATCATATTAACAAAAAGATCAGCCAAGTAGCATACAACTTGAGCCTTCCTGATAAAAGTCATGTTCACAATGTCTTCCATGTATCTTGCCTTAAAAAGGCACTTGGAAAACACCAAGTAGCACAAAAAACACTTCTAACATTAGATGAAGAAGGGAAGATAGTATTAGAACCATAAGGTATCATCACCACTAAGGAAAAGAAGTTTTGATCACGAGTAATCAAAGAATACCTCATTAAGTGGAAAGACCTACTAGAAGAAGAAGCCTCCTGGGAGACAGAAGTGGTTCATCAACAACACCAGTTGTTACGTATGATTTGAGGACAAGTATCTTTTCGAGAGGAAGGCAATGTTATGTAAAAATTGTAATATGTAACTGTAGCTTAATTAGGGAAATAGCACGATCAGAAGATCACGCCCTTCCAGGAAAAGGCACCCTAAGCCATATATAAGCTAGGGGACCCTCTATGTAAAAATCATCATTCAAGTCATTAATAATAATATATATATATATATATATATATATATATATATATATTGAGCTTTTACACTCTAGGAGGCTTGTGGGCAATGGAACCTTGTGGTTCTACTTAAGGAGGGTCCTTTCTCCCTCTTTGTAGGTATACTCTCTACCAAAGAAGATCTTGAACACTGTATAATGGTGGAGCTCTAAGAATGCAAAGAAATGACAGAAATTAGGAGTCAATTTTGTCAGCATAACCTTACTCTGATATTCTCTTGTTGAATTGGTTCCCATGGTTGTGTTCTTATTTTCCAAGTGAGTGATTATCCCCATCCAAGTCCATTAATGGCTTTAGGCTTGGTGTGGGCTTCCCATGCTTAAGGAGGGACATGGGGAGTCCTTTTGGGGCTGTTGTACTCCCTCTAGTGTGTATAGACTTGGGGTGAGCTGATTGAACCTTGTACCCACACACTGGCATCAAATCTACATGATTTCTTGCACCACTGACTCTTGGAGTGTCATTTTTTATAGATTCGCGTAGTTTTTGAAGAATCTGTCATGTGCATATGTGAAAATTGAAAAGAATGGTATTTCATGGTTTAATTAAAGCATGATTTGTGGAAGTTAATCTTCTTCTTTTGAGTGGTTGATTATCATCCTTAGGAACCTTTTATTTTGTTGAATTTTTAGTATTTTCCAACCCTGACTAGTGCATTAGCATCAAAAAGAAATTGGTGATAATAGTCAAGTTGATCCACGGTCAAATGAGATCTTAGTTGATTATCATCTATCCTACATTCTCTCAAATTTGGATACTTCAAATGTAACCCATTAATTTCATCACTAGTGAATGTTGATGCAAGGAACTTAATTGAATACGCATGTAAGTTAATCCATACATTGGCCATGAATTCGAGGAGCCAAATTTGTTTTCAATGCAAAGAAATCGTAGCACTAAGGACACAAGATAATTGAAATTATGACCCAATCAAATAGAATCATGTGGTAGAGGTAATCCAAAGGATCATATCACAACAAGTAACTATGGAATCATTCTCATCATAGATTGTGCAAAACCAAATAATATTGATTCATCACTTATTACATTCTGTAGCAAAACTAGGTTACAAATAACAATTGAGATCAAATGGCTTCGCCATTTTCTCATACATATTCCTTTTCTCTTGCAAAACTGAGATTAAAATCCCATGAACTCTGATTTAATGTTGGAACAATGAAATAACTACAGAGAGGAATAAAATATCAAAAGGTAGTGCTAATGTCTAAAGAAACAATTACACTGAATCACAGAGAGTGAGTTCCATAAGAACACTCAACAAGAGATAACAATGTATCTCATAGGTGATGGACCGATCAAGAGATCATTCATAAATATGTTTACTCATGGACAAACACAAAAAATGTTTATCAACATTGTTACAACCATTCATAACAGGTGGATCTAGAATCTCGATGTGGACATAATAAAATAAAATATTCAACAAGATAAGGGTACAAGGACCCAAAGGTTTCAACATCCCCTTCAACTACCCAATTAGAATTGTTTTGAAAACCATGCACCTTTTTCCATTTGATTTCTTCAACATATCCTTGATTTGTAAATTGGCCCCTCATATAACCTTTGTTATTCTTTTTGGAATTTTCTATAATTTTGAATATTTTGAAGGCTTTATTTGAACTTTAAACTAGTGTTCAAATTTTGAATGTTATTTTCAAACTCTAAACATTTGCCTCAAATATTTAATCAACTTGATTTATCAATCAATCATTGATTCCAAATTGAGATCTTCCTCCTCCAAATTTTGTATGAATAGGTCCCTATTTTGGGATTCAACATAATCTCATAATTTAACCATCCTTCCAATTCTTCAAACACTTCAATTCCCCACCTTTTTTTCTCACTCTTTTTAACTTTTTCTTCAAATTTTCTTTTCCTTTCTTTCAAACTTGATTCCTACCAAAAAATTTTCAAAGCCTAATTATGAGCCTTAATTTTTGAATCAAGCTCCCTTTCACTTATTCACTTTTTCCCTGACACGATTTGATGATAAAACCCAATTGTCAATCGGGATCTCCCCCTCAAATTTTGGTGCAACCTTGCCTCATTTTTTATAATTGATCCCAATTATTCAAATTAGGGCCTCCCTCTTCAAATTGCTTTTCTATCGGTCTTGATTTTAAGATCAAACTTGATCTTCAAATCAAGATTCCTGATACCTAGCTAACATGTGTTTTTAAAACGTGTTTTGAAAGTTAGCAAAATGGCCAAAAAAACTCATTATATCTTGATTTAATTCAAAATGCCAAAATATATTTGTTCAATGGGATTATTTATTTAATGTTAAATGTGTGTTCCACATTTTGTACACTAACATGTAGAAAACTTACAACAATTACAAACTGGAAATTGAACAACCAAAAATGGACTCAAATGGTTAAATAAACCAAGAAATGGACTTTAATAGTTAAATAAAAATAAGCTTGAACTAACAAAGGAAATCAGAATTTCTAGGGGGCATGGGAGGAAAAAAAGTTTAGATGGTTCAGAAAGGGAATGAACCCCACTTAATACATAAGGATGGTTGAACAAAGAAACCAATTATCTAAGACAAGAATCAGATTGTCAAAGGAATCAAAACTGGTAAAGGAATTGAAACCGAAGGTGGAAAAAAAAACACATATAGATGGGAAAACTCAATGACCCTAAAATGGAAATGGATATCCAATAAGAGGGACCCAAATGATGAATCTCCCCTTTATTCTCTTGTATAAATAATATAAACTCGATAGAGAGAGGGATTTTGCTTGTGTACCTTTGTAGACTTTTATGTGAACTATTAATGAGGTGGAGCTAATTACTACCCACTTTTTCGAGACTCATTTGGTGTGTGAATATTCCTTTGCTTGTTTATACTAGAATCACTATAGAACTTTTTCTTTTGTATACTATTATATTGCAAATGGTGATTACTTCTAGTAGTTGTGATTAAGTTTGTTGCTAATGGTGAATATGAAATGGTTCCTAGTTATTAGTATGATGTTGACATGATTTGATGACTGTTGATTTCATTGTTTTAACCATTATTCCACAACAAACTATATCATATTATAATTGTTTGAAGGATTGTTTATTTCATGTTAATTTTTCGTTCTCAAATCCTAGCTAGGCGTTAGATTATGACAACATTTCATTGTTAGTTGTAGGACTACATTTAGGGTTAATAATTTATTCCTTAAAATATAAAATCAAAAATGGTTGTTCGAGGAGAATCTGGATGGGCTGTGTATTCCAAATAATGTGAGGTATAATTAGGACCTTTCACTAGGGAAAGCCCTGATGTTGAAAGTGGGACATTTTCCCTATCAACAAATCAGTAACATGAATTGTAAATTTGGCCAAGCTCATCATGGAAGGTGATAAAAAATAAATCCATCTCCATTCTACTTGGAATTTCAACCATATTTTCAAGGCACTCTCTAAGAGGGCTTGTGGATTGTGTACTGATGCTTTC
The DNA here is from genome assembly GCA_031772625.1 of Pinus tabuliformis. Taxonomy (NCBI): domain Eukaryota; kingdom Viridiplantae; phylum Streptophyta; class Pinopsida; order Pinales; family Pinaceae; genus Pinus; species Pinus tabuliformis. The sequence goes on along the minus strand of CM062804.1, from coordinate 302,216,653 downwards.
ATAAAAAATCACCACAATTGGTTGTCATTTCAATTGTATATATATGCATACCTAAGCATGTAATGGCAAGGCACTTACACATAGAAAATTGTGCCTCTCGATGTTTTGGTGGGGCTTTATCACATTCAGTTGTTGAGTCTATTATGTTTATTCAATTAATACAATGCACCATTTCATCTACTTCTTTGCCAATGGAGGCATCACTTCATGTAGACAATGGTGTGGTAAATAAGTTGTTTGTTATGTTTGCTTGAAAATTGGTAGCAAGTTATTTGTAGAGTTATTGACTTTTAGTTTGCTACCATTTATAATTGGTATCACATGAGTGGTAATGTCACCATGTTCATTTATGGATACACTCATAGATAAACCCTTCTCCATTCTTCTTTGGATTTCGGGGATTGTTGTGGTCAATCCTATTTCATTGGTTTGATCATTTTATGCAAATGGTGGTTCGAGAATAATTAAACATTATATAAAGGAACGAAAAGAGATATACCGATGTGACTCAACATACATGCACTAATACTTGACCATATTAAACCATAGTATATAACATTTATTAACATAATTGATTCAATGTATTTAGGGGTAAAGCTTGGGTATTACAAGGGTTAATAGAATACAAATACCCATGTTAATATTGTTGGTGGGTGGGTGGCGGTGGGTTGGAGTGGGGGTGGGGTGATGTGAACGACAAGGGGAGTTGAATCTTTCACATGAAAAAGAAAAAAAATTACCTAGTCAAATTGTAATCCCCACTACATGCCAGGTTGTTAGTATGTAGCTTTAATCACATACTGTTCACAGATATCCTAGGAACTTAGAATTATGTCATCGACCACATTGAAAATTACGTTTTAGACTGGCAGGGATCACAGTAACAATAACACCATCGAGATACACATCAGAGTTAACATCGATAAGAGACGCATGTCAAAACAAGCTACATATATATATATATATATATATGGGGCCATGGAAAAAAGCTAGGGAGCATTCTCAAACTAGATGCTTCCCCTAATACAAAATACAAGTACAATAATCTCACCTAAGGGGGCAACAATATTGGGGCACGACCATGTCCCCCTCTCCCCCCAGTTGGAGCACCTTGCCCCGCACCTTTATCTGATGCCAAAACCAACATCATTGTTACTACTGTTGTTGTCGACTTACTCAATGCTCATTACCACTCCCAATGTGGCATCCCTAAGGAACCTGTAATATCCTCTCCCAGTATGGCCCATCCACCCTCTGGGATACCCAACAAAGCCATGGCCATCTATTGATGCACATTCATATCCTACCCCTCCAAAGCAACAATCCACTTGTGAAGGTTGAAAATCTCAACATCTCAAAGTATCCTCCTCCCCCTCCTCTCATATAGGGGAGGCCCCTGCCTCTAACTCATTTTGACCCCTCTGCTAGCATCATTAGGATCCCTTCAGCTTGCCCTCAGCAAGGCACACTCAACCACCATGAATAGGACCTTATCCTTTGTCCTTGCCTCATGCCTAATCACAACGATGGGGATATCTCACCCTTGGGGTCCCATATCTGCAACCACAACCATGAAAGATATATTCAAATCATCACATAAAAAACCCAAGAAATCACATAATAATTGAAAATAAACCAAAAAAAACTCATACTTGTGCATCCCCACACCTCACTGAGAGGTAAGTGCATATCAGGATCTACTAGAAACTGCATCCTTGCATAGGGGAACTCTATTATAATATATGGCATGGAGAGCCACCACTAACGCACTCACTTGGTTCAAAACCTTCTTACCTCTCCTCCCCCCTCACAAATCATGAGGTTCCCCACCTCATGATTCTTGGCCACTAGGGAGGAGTCACATCAACCCGTACCTAGGGATGAAGAAGCACTGTCACTCAAAGAAAAACTACAATGTAACAAAAGTGAACTCATGGAAGCGACCCTGCACTACCCATGTGAGTTGGGCTATCAAACTCCCATGAAGCAAGTGTGCCTAGCTGCATAAGGTGCCCCCCAACATCCTCTCAACCACCCCTAGAAGGTGACCCATAATGTTGTGAGGCGTTGTACAACAATATAGCCTAGACTTCTTAGTTGTTGATTCCTGCACTCCAACATCTTTAATCATCATTATTCATATAGCACCACCCTCCATTTCCCCAGGAATGTAGTGTCGCAGTGCTCACTCTGTTGAGAAATCTATAGGGAAATAGTTAGGATGGTTTCTCTATTCTTGATAACTGCTTGTGATGTCTTTTTATTTTTTATTACTTATTTGCTTCTTCTCTTATTATTATGTTTGTTCTTATTATCAAACAACTACCAAAAAAAGAAGAACAATAGTACACATGAACACAATATATAGGCTACAAGCTAGGGCCAAAACCTCTCCACTTAAGAGGAAAACCCGTAAATCTCCTCTTTTTATAGATTCTTCAATTAACAAATTCCAAGACCTCTTGACCAAGACCAATACCCTTCCAAGACCAAGTTCGACCTTCTTGATGTTGTGCTTCCTTTGTCTAAGTCAAACCCAATCATATCTCTTCCAACATCACAACTTTGAACCCCAGCTTCAGATTTTTAGCCTCTACTACAGGTCTAAAATTTGCGGTCGTGCAACTACTACTACATCCACACGTGTGAGAAAAAATTAGGCTTCCAAGGCCTCCCAATAGCTTCACTTGACTTGCTTCCTTTTCTAGGGCTAGAGAGTGACCTAGTAGGCTCCTTTTCCAGCAACTTCAATCTTCTTCTAACAACTTGATAATTTCAACCTTGAAGTTGCAAACCCTCGCTATTCTTCTTCTCACGTGTGAGAGAGAATTAGCCCAAAAACTTCTTCCTTCATCCTTCTCCTTCTTCCCTAGCCTTCTTGCTCTTCTTCTTCTTTGCTTAGATGGTGAGAAGTGAATGTGTGTCCAAGGGGGGTTGAGTTCCTTCCTTTATATACACCTCCAAGGTGGACAAGGCTCCTCAAAATAGGTCGGATTCTTAGCTGGCAGGCCGACTTGGCCTTAGAGGGTATTTTGACACTTTAGATACAAAAATAATTATTTTTACAAGCTACAATGTGGCCGATGGGGTCTTCAACATATGATAATGACTCTTTTAACTTATTAACCTAGGACAAACCCTAGAAGCATTCAATGGGTGCTTGACCTCTAAAATAACAGACCTTGAGCATGAAACCCATGCTTCAAATTAATAATAATATTTTTTCTTTTATTTTACAATATACAAGAATCAAAAGTACATTTTATAATTATGATCACCGAACCTAGTTACACATTTTTCAATGCTCCCTCTTAACAAGGGAGGTACTCATAAATGGTACATGGACATTCTCAATCTGAAGATATCTCATAAGAAGAGTCGGATTCGTAACCCATCTATTTAGCATCATATCAACAAACATTGTCGCATAGTAAGGCCTTGACTAAAATCTCTATCTCTCCACAAGATCATAGCACAATGTTGGTGAGACCAATGATTTATAGACACCTTCATCATGATCTCTCAAGGTACATACCCCACCTGGGTGTTCACAGGGTATGAAATTTCAGGACTATTATTATCTTGGATTCCCAATCCTCAAAGAATATCAATCCTCTACGAATAGTCTTATCTTGGATTCCCTACCTCATCCTCAAAGAGTATCATATGTCAGATGCTTACCCAATCCTCCATGCTTTCTTCCCAAGTGAAGACAAGAATGATGTGTCCATCTCTCCCTCTCAACTAGGGAGGATATATAAACTAATCCAATCTTGTCTCTCAAATACACAATCTTCTTATTAGGAAGATATGTTTTAAATATTTCAACTACTTGTTCATCAGTGGAGATATACCATAGCTGCAACACACCATACTGCACCAGCTTTTGAATGTAGTGATACTTGTTGTTTATATGCTTTGTCTTTCTAAGAAACATTGGGTCTTAAGACAACCTTATACAATTGGTGTTGTCACAATGTATCAATGTACAGTCCATTGGTCCTTCAAACAAGTCAAAGAACATCTTCCTCAACCAGACAACTTCTCTGCTTACTTCACAAGCTGCAATATATTCATCCTCAGCACTACTCAAAGCAAATCATTATTGCTTTATTCTCATCATTGAGATCATGGAGGATACCAAACTAAAACATCCTCTAGTAGTTCTTCTTCCATCATCCTCATTGCCTCCCCAGATGGAATATGTATATCCATTAAGTGGACATCATTCCTCTTATCATACTTCAGGCAATAGTGGATTGTTCCTTGCATGTATCTCAGTATATGATTGGTTTCTATACAATGATCATGCTTTGGCTCAACTTGGAACTGACAGAGAACATTCACTACAAAACATACATTTGGCCGAGTATTCACCAAGCACATCGGTGAGCCAATTAATTGTCTATACCTAGTATGATCCACAGGGATTGATTTAGAACTGCTTAGCCTCTTCAAGTTTGTGATCATGAGGGTTGCCATAGGTTTTCAATCCATCATGTCCTACCTCTTCAGCATCTCAATCACATACTTTCCTTGACCTAGATAAATCTCATCAGGTCCCTACCAAACTAACAGTCCCAAATAGTAGTGCATCAGCCCTAGATCCTTCAAGTTGAATTCTCCTGCTAGTTGTTTTTTTCACTCTTGGATTCGACCTTCCACACCTGTCAAGAGAATATCATCCACATATAGAAGAATGATAACATGCTCATTCTTCACAACCTTAATATAGAGATTTGGATCAAAATAATTCTTTGTGAAGCCCAATCTTTGTAGGTATGCATCCATCCTAGCATACCATACCTTTGGTGCTTGCTTAAGGCCATATAATGCCTTCTTCAACCTGCAAATATAAGCCTCTCTATATTTGACTTCAAATCCTAAGGGTTGCTCTATATAGACTTCTTCATCAATGGTGCCATTTAAAATGCGGTCTTGACATCCATTTGGAGGATGTCCCATCCCGTCAATGATGCCAAAGAGACCAACGAACGTATAGTTATATACCTTGTTGTAGGTGTAAATGTATCTTCATAGTCAATGCCTTCTTGTTGAGAGAAGCCCCTAGCCACAATTCGTGCCTTATATTTATCAATACTTCCATCTCATGCATGTTTAATCTTGTAGAGCAATTTGGAAGTTACTACAGATTTGTCTTCATGCCTAGGCATGATCTCCCAAACTCCATTTTTCATTATTTATTGATACCCTTCATTCATGGAATTCTTCCATTCTTGGTGTGTGACAACTTCTTCAAAGGTGGATGGCTCTGCTTCTATCAATTTCGTCATATAGGTTACATATCCATAATATCTTTTGGGCTTCTTACTTTCCCTAAATGTGCCTTTTATTTCTCCATGACCTTCAACATCTAGTATAATATACTTCAACCAATTAGGTCTCTATCTAGTTTCAGGGATGACCATTGGTTGCACTAGTTCACTGGGACCTCCATCTTCATGATTTGATTCTTCTTCCTCCCTTGTACCTTCCTCTTAAAATATAGGAATTTCTTCATCATCAGAGTCCATCGAGAGATCCTTTGATTTCTTGAATGAAATACTTTCATCAAATATCACATCTCGACTAACTTATGTTCAGTGTCCTTATTTTATATAGATCCTATAAGCCTTTTAAGTATTATTGTAGCCAACAAATGTTCCTTTCATGCCTGAAGGATCCAATTTCTTTCTATTTTCTTTTGGTATATGAATATATACAAGACAACCAAAAATTAGGAGATGTTCCACACTTGGTTTCTTCCTAGTGAATGCTTCTTCGGGAGCCATGTTATCTAGTGACCTGTGGGGACTTCAATTTTGAATGTATACAACAGTCTTAGTTGCTTCACCCCACCGAAATTTTGGCAAATCTTGGTCATGTAACATGGCTTTTACACTTTCTTAAATGGATCAATTTTTTCGTTCCGCAACTCCATTTTGTTTGAGATTGCATGGGACTATCAACTCCCTCTTGATCCCATTATCCTTATAGAAAGCTATGAGTTCCTTTGAAGTATATTATCCTCCATTGTCAGACCTTAAGATCTTTATCCTTATTTCTGTAAGGTAATTTACTTCAACTTTGAATTCTTGAAATTTGTTGAATACTTCATCCTTGTATTTCATAAAATAAACCCAAGTTTTCCTTGAATGGTCATCAATGAATGTTACGTAATATAGATGACCTCTAAGAGACTTTGGATTCATGGGACAACATGCATCGAAATGAACGAGATTCATAATTTCTTTTGACCTTGAAGCATTGCTTCCAAATGGTCTCTTGGTGTTTTTTCCCAATGCACATCCCTTGCATACTCCTTCATGATCCTTGTTGAGTTTGGGAATGCCATTTACCATTGTATTTAGAGTTGTTAAGATTTTGTAGTGAGGATGACCAAATATTCTATGCCAAAGTTCACATGGGCTAAATTCAATGTGAACCAAAGCTTGAGACAGGGGAGTAAACAATATGTAGAATCTCCTTCACATATCCCAATCATCTTTGCATTTTCGATACTAGAGCTTTTATCCCATACCACAACTTTTCCATATATGAAAACAATTTTGTCTCCCTTATCTTCTAGACATGAAATATAAAGTAGATTCTTATGCAAACCTGGAACAAATAAGATTTTTTTTGAGATAAATATTGCCTCCATTCTCTAGCTCTAGCGAGTTTGATTCAATTCCCCTCACATGCTAGCTCTTCTTGTCACCAAGTTCAACGGAGTAAGAAGATTTCCCTCTTGACAATGTTTTTAGTTGCTTGTGTTCACGAGTCATATGTCTTGATGCTCCATTGTATATCACCCAAATATTTTCATCTTCAAATGTGCCAATAAGTGCTAAGAACAATCCTTCGCCCTTTGAAGATGTATTGATCATATCCTTCTTGAGAGAGAATAGTAGATCCCATAATTTTTTGACGCCCTTCTTGAGATTTCTTGCTACTCTTGTAGACTTCTTCAAGAACTTTTTCAATGTAGTATATATCTTCATCATGCCCTTAAGTAACCTTAGCTCTTCCTCATACCCTTAAGAAACCATATTAAGAAATTTTTAGAGAAATAGTTAGGATGATTTCTCTATTCTTGATAATTGCTTGTGATGTCTTTTTACTTTTTCTTACTTATTTCCTTCTTCTCTTATTATTATGTTTGTTCTTATTAGCAAACAACTACCAAAACAAGAAGAACAATAGTACACAGGATACAAGCTGCAAGCTAGGGCTAAAAGCTCTCCACTTGAGAGGAAAACCCGTAACTATCTTTTCTTCTTATAGATTCTTCAATTGACGAATTCCAAGGCCTCTTAACCAAGACCAATACCCTTCCAAGACCAAGTTTGACCTTCTTGATGATGTGATTCATTTATCTAAGTCAAACCCGGTCAAATTTCTTCTAGCAGCACAAATTCGACCCCCAGCTTCAGGTTTTCGGCCCCTACAATTGCTACTGCATCCACACGTGTTGTACCAGCCTTGATAAAAAATCTATGTAATAAAGTTAATAAAGGAAAAAATAATAACCATGGTCAGGGGACATGTATTCCAAGTTGAATGTTGGGAGAAAACATAGTGATGGGGCTCACTTGTAATTAATTAATAGCTATGGAAATTGGCAAGGCAATGACAAAGGCTTTGGAAAGGCAAAGTGGCATTAATTGGAATTTTATTTATGAAAATAATGGAAATTAGGAGAAAAGGGAGATGAAAGGTCACAGGTTGCATGTCAAGAGTAAAATGAAGGAAAATAATGGGAAATGAAGAAAAATAGACGCCTCATTAATAAAAAGGATTATTAGGATCACTTTGTAGCTTTTTGTTAGTGTTAAGGTTTTTTTTTTGTTTTTTTTGTTTTTGTTTTTTGTTTTTTGTGTTTTTTTTTGTTTTGTTTTGTTTTTTGTTTTTTGTTTTTTGTTTTTTGTTTTTTGTTTTTTGTTTTTTGTTTTTTGTTTTTTTTTTTTTGGAGCTCTCATTTTCTACTCTCTCTCTCTCATACTCTTAGACACTTAGAGTTTTCTGGGAGCACTCTTAGAGGAGTGTGAAATACTTGGGATTTGGAGCAAGGAAGCAAAGGAAGAGAAGGAAAGCACAATAGGACATCGGGATCAGCAGCTACAATGGGTTTTGCTTGCATGGCACATGCATGTGGTTTCCTTGCTAGTTTTGGAATGCATGAAACATGCATGTGGTTTCTTGGTTATGGTGTGCCATTAGCATTGAGGATTGCCTAGATTAATGGTGGATTTGCCTAGCCTTGCCATTTCTTGGATAGCCATGGTGTTGTGGGTGTCTTTCCTTTTATTTTATGGTTGGTTCTCATTTTCCTTATGGTTGTGGGTTGAGTTACTAGTTCCCGAAAGCCTTCGTTGGACAAAAGCTCTGGAAGCCCTTGGTGGGTTGAGTTACTAGTACTGGAAGCCCTGGTTGGAAAAACACTCTGGAAGCCTAGCAAAAGTTGTGGTTTGAGTTACTAGTCATGGAAGGCTTGGTTGGAACAAATGCTCTAGAGCCCTGGACAACTTGGGTAGAGACCAATCTAGTTATGGTTAGTGATGTCCGACCATGAGGTGGAATCTTTGGTTAATGGTTGAGGTGGTTTGGCCTCTTGAAGCCTTAGTTTGGTTGTGTTTTCTTTTTTCCATGAGATCCCACATTCATGCTTGGAATATGGCACAGGAGTGATTGGCTGAAAGAAATATTTGGTTCAATCAATCTATGGTCAGGTGGTACGTGGAAGTCCCAGACCTAGTTGCATTTTGTATATGTTAATAAGAGCTCCTTTCCCCTTGTATTTGATGGGTAAACATAATTGTTCATGTTTGGTTTTTATGGCAATTATATTTGTTATTTTTGTTGAATATATGTCGGTTAAGAGGATGTTTTATGACAGTCTTGATGTATGGCTCTCATCATGTTTTGATTAGCACATAAACAATCAATGAATATATGACCTAATAGATGATAATGCAACTATTGTGATAAGGCATCAATGCTTCCTTATGAATCTCAGATAAGTATGAGACCCCTGTGCTCAGATCCATTGTTATGACTTGTAGATTTCATATTTGTGACATGTTTGACGAAATGCCTGTCATGGCTAGTAAGAGTCAGATCAAGTACTTATATCAATGATTTGAATTAGTAGCCTTATTTCATTGGTATTTATCATTTCTAAAAGTTTCATGAAGTTTTGGGTAGTGGCATGAGCCTTGGCCCTGAAAAAGTGGCACGGAGTCTAGTGTCGCTGACTCAAAACTGGCTGAAAAAGTCCACAGTCGTTGGCATGCCTTACAGGCCTCATTCGCCTGCATGGCTTGTAATGGGAGCAGTTGAGGGTCCAAATCAGTGAAATGTCAAGTTGTCTCAGGGGTAGGTCACCTGGAAGGGTTGGTTGGCTCCCGAAGGTTCTATAGCATGTGTGGAAGGTCAAAATGGTTTTGTTTTATCAGTTCCACTTCCTTAACTATACATGGGGAGTTGAATCACATCATAGTAGCCTATCATCACATGTTTACCCCGCGAACCAGTTAAGTTGGGTAAATGTGGGAGGAAGGTGTTACAGAGTGGTATTAGAGCATGGTTCACCCCATGGACTGTTTGGGTGGTGTGTATTGGTCATGCATACATGTCGGTTTCATACGCGTTCCTTATGCTTGTGGTCTATGTGCTTGTTGCATATGCATGGCATTGGTCATAGTTGTAGTGGTGTTGCCATGTGAAAAGTTGATGGTGTTGTTGTTGGATGTGGTCATCATGAGTGAATGTCAGTTGTGCACTGGTTATACATGTCAATGTTTATATGTTGTTATGAATACGTTGACATGGTGATAGTTGTCGTGCATGTGGTCATGGTATGTGGTTGGTATGGTCGTGCATTGATGACTAGATAATGGTTGGAATGATGATTAAATGTTGATATGATTATGTTTATATATGTATTGTGTTAATCTAGTTGGTCTCGTAGACAAGATAGCCTCCCCTAAACTAAACTGAGGTATGTTGGTTTGTTTATGATTTGGTTTAGATAACATGATATACCTTGCAAGAAGAGAAGAATAATGATGACTAGCAAGATGGTAGACTACAGTTCATGAGATTCTCCCTTTAAACCAAATGAGAAACATGGTGAGGGATATTCTCCTGACATAGTAGACACTTTGAGAAGTTTGAAGGCAGAAATAAGGAGTTGCAAATAAGATAATGACCGAATCATTCAATAACAAGAGAGACTTGTTAGGGAACATGAGGAACAAGCAGAGGTCAATGCAGTGATTCTTCAGAGCTTGTCAGACTTGCAAAGATAGGGACCACTTAGAATTAGTCATGGACAGGAGGATAGGACTAATGGATCACATGGTAACAGGTCACATGGTGGGCATAGATTAGATAGATATGACATGGTTAGAGATGGTATATTCTTGGATACACCTGATATACGAGGTAGTGGACATGGGTTTTACTCTACTTCTGGTTCAGACAGGTATCATGTTCATCATCGCTATCATCCATATAGGAGGAGTTACAGGAAACTCACGAATGCCCGGCCAAGAGCGATTTGGCTCAGCTATCAAAGGGAGGGAAATAAAGCTTGATAAAACAAATGGGTTTTTCACGCCTTGTTCCCTTGACTATATTTTGGTTTTCTAGGATAGAATAAGTTCAGAAGGGACAATCAATCCCGTGGGTACCAGTTCAGTAGGGACAGGCCCGGAATATTTTTCAAATGATTTCAATAAAGCAAAGCCACCTACATTCGATCGAGAAATACAGAAGTCACGGGATGCAGAAGCATGGTTGCTTAGGATGAACAAGTTCTTCAAATTGCATGATTACTCATAGAACATGAAGGTCGGAATAGCTACATTGAATCTTAAACGTAAAGCAAATATTTGGTGGGAAGATGTAAACAATGTTAGAGGTATTCATGAAGATGAGTTGTCTTGGAGTGACTTCGAGATATTATTCAGGAATAAGTATATATCAGAGAGATACCATGATGACAGGGAAAAAGATTTCTATGACTCGAAGATGGGATCTATGATCGAAGAGGAGTACACTAACATATTCTTGGAGTTATTGAGGTATGTGCCTTACCTCAAGGAGGACAAGGCCAAGATCCAGTGATTCATCAGTCGGTTTTCAGTAGCATTCAAGGATAGGATTGATTTTGATGAGCCTAGATCATTGGAGGAGGCCATATGGAAGCTAAAGCATTGTTTTAAGCAATCAAAGCACAAATCTAAGACTAAGTCAGACTAGAAATGTAATGCAAAGAATAAAGGAAAATGGGACAAGAAGTGAACAAGACCTTAAGATACAAGTAACAAAGAGAATGTGGTATTGCATAAGAAGTTCAATGCATCTGGTAGAGTATAGGGATTTCGGTATGAGGATTAGAACAAGGGTGCAGGTTGGAAGCCCTTGCAGTGTTGAACTTGTGGAGGAGAGCATCGCATGAGAGATTGTCCACAACATCAGGGTGGTATACCACAGATATAAAATGCTCAGGAGGCATAGACAATGGGATATGTTGGACATAGTATTCCTCATATCTATGCAACATTGGATAATAGGAAGGCAAATCACCAGGTGTCTATTATTGATATGGACTATAAGCTTTGCGATCAAGTTGTTTCTATTTTGATTTACCCTAGATCTACTTATAGTTATGTTAACCTTGACTTGGTGGATAAGTGTGGTTTGAATAAAGAAGTGCATGCAAAATCTTGGTTACTGCAATTGGCTACAGGTATAAAGAAGAGAGTTCATCACTGGGTAAGAGCTTGTGCATTTGAGCTGAATGGTATGCATAGATCAACACATTTGAATGTATTGTTGTTGCGATCATATAGTATGTTGTTGGGCATGGATTGGTTGTATCTTCATAGAACCAAGGTGGATTATTATAACAAGGATATTGAGTGCCTGGATGACAATCGGGAACAAAGAATCTTGCAAGGTAAGAAGAAGGCAACATTTATTAGAATGGTGAGAGTTATGCAGGCGAAGCGCAGTCATAGAAAAGGGTGTGTGTTATTTGCAGTGCATATTTCTAGTGACAAAGGTAAGGAAGTTGAGGATGTAGATGTCTTGAGTAGGTACCCAGTTCTACAGTAGTTCCAGGATGTGTTTCCGGAAGAGATTTCAGAGTTTCCACCTCACAAGGAAGTGGACTTTTCTATTAAGTTGGTACTAGCGGTAGCACCAGCATTAAAGGCACTATACAGGATGAGCACACCAGATATAGTGGAATTGAAGTTGTAGTTGAAGAAAATGCTTGAAAAGGGATACATTAGGCCAAGTGTATCACCTTGGGGTGCACCAATGTTGTTTGTGAAGAAGAAGGATGGTACTATCAGGTTATGCATTGATTACAGGTAGTTGAACAAGGTGACGATCAAGAACATGTATCCGTTGTCGAGGATTGATGACTAATTTGACCAGTTGAAGGGAGCAAAAATGTTCTCGAAGATCGACTTGAGATTCGGATATCATCAGGTGCACATTAAGGAAGAGGACATTTATAAGACTGCTTTCCAGACCAGGTATGGGCATTACGAGTTTGTTGTAGTTCCATTTGGTTTGTCTAATGCTTCAACTATTTTTATGTGCTTGATGAATAGTGTGTTGCATCCTTATCTATACAAGTTTGTGTTGTATTCATTGATGATATATTGGTATATTCTAAGAATGAGGAAGAACATGCCGAACATTTACTAGCAATATTGAGATTGTTGAGAGAGCATCAGTTGTATTCTAAGCTCAGTAAATGTAGTTTCTTTCAAACAAAGGTACATTATTTTAGGCATGTGGTTTCCAAGGAAGGCATAGTAGTGGATCTAGAAAATACAAGGGCTATCATGGGGTGGGCAACTCCTCGAAATGTGGATGAAGTAAGATCATTCCTAGGGTTAGCGGGTTATTACAAGAGGTAAATCAGGAAATTCTCACAGATTTCTTATCCTATTACATCGTTGCAAAGGAAAGGTAATAAATTTGAATGGACAAATAAATGTGCACCCATTTCTTAGCAGTTAAAGTAGTTGTTAACAAATTCTCCAATTCTAAAGATTGCAGATCGAGATAAAGAGTTTGTGGTACGTACATATGCTTGCAAGAGAGGGCTTGGTGGAGTCCTGATGTAGGAAGGACAGATAATATGCTATGAATCAAGGAAATTTAATGAGCACGAGTAGAATTATCCAACACATGGTCTTGAGTTAGCAGCAATCATCCATGCTTTGAAGATGTGGAGGCACTATCTTCTTGGCAGGTGGTTCATTTTAACGAGTGATCATAGTGGATTGAGGTATCTATTTAACCAACTAAATCTGAATGCCAGACAAGCTAGATGATTGGCCACGATCAGTGAGTTCGACTTTGAAATCAGATACATCAAGGGGAAAGAGAACATGGTTACAGATGCTCTTAGCAGGAGGATATAGGTAAATCATATAGAAACTATGAGCTCCTATGGGACAAATCTACATGATCAGATCTTGCAGGTGGGACAGCATGATGACAGGTATATGGAGTTTATGCATAGGTTACAACAGGGTATAGGTGACCAAGATGTGGAATATCATCTCACAGCAAATGGCTTGGTTATATTCAGGGACAGGATATATGTGTCAGATGACAGTGTGCTCAAGAAGCTTAGCTTGAGGGAATTTCATGCTAAGCCATATTCAGGTCACCCAATATATTAGAAGACGTTAACAATGGTGAAGAAGTTTTATTGTCGGTTGAATATGAAGAGGGAAGTGGTAGACTTTGTGGCTAGATGTTTGGATTGTCAACAGGTGAAACCATAATGTAAGCATCGAGGTGGACTACTATAGTTGATTCTGATTCCAGAGAGGAAGTGGGAAGTCATTTCCATAGACTTCATTACAGGTTTACCAAGGACATCTAGACAACATGATTCTATTATGGTTTTGGTTAACAGGTTGACAAAGGTAGCACACTTCATTCCAGTGAAGTCTATGTATTCAACTAATGATGTAGCACAAGTCTTCATCAAAGATGTAGTGAGGTTGCATTGTGTTCTGAAGAAAATTGTGTTAAACAAGGATACCAAGTTCACTTCTAGGTTCTGGAAAGAGTTATTTGCGGGTTTGGGTACAAAGTTGGCCTTCACTACAACTCATCATCCATAGACAGATGGACAGATAGAGAGCTTCAACAGGATATTGGAGGACATGTTGAGGATGGATGTGATGCATTAGCAGTGGAGGTGGGAAGAGTATCTTCCACTGGTTGAGTTCACTTACAACAATGGATACCAAGAATCTTTGAGGATGAATTTGTTTGAGGCATTGTATGGCTGGAATTGTAATACTCCCATAAGTTAGAGTGCTCCAGTTAACAAGGTGTTGATTGGACCAAACATGTTGGCAGAGATCGAACAGGAAATGCAGGTAATCGAGAAGAATCTAAAGGTAGCATAGAACAGACAGAAAAGTTATGCATATCAGAACATGATGCTTAAGGAGTTTCAGGGTTTGATTTGAATGATGGAGTGCATTAGGTTTTCGCTACTCGTCGTAGCTAAGGAGATCGCTGGCATTGGGGCTATATCTCTCGACCAGAATGTTGGAGGACAGATCCAGAACCGTACACCATGCTAGATGGGATAGGACTCCTTGGGAACTCTCTCTGCTCACATTTGAAAACCAGATATGAATCATCCATCGACTATGAAAGGGATGATAATTTTTTTCTTTTAATTGATTTACTGTTTAGGGCTAGATCTGCACCATCACAAATATGACAACATTCTTATGGATCTTCCTTAATCGATCTAAGTGAGTGGATCTCCGCATTGGTGATCACACACTCCGGGAGCCCTGAACAAATCGTTACGGGTGCACAAAATGTCACCGTAGAGGCCCGAAACACCCATGCTTTACGGGAAGGACGGTTAGACTGTTCAAGGGCAAGTAGATACATACCATATATGTTTTCCCATAGGCTAGATGGAATAGATCTGAATTTTTCTTTGCCTTTGTCATTTGTCATAGCAATTTCACTAAAAGAACTTAACCAAAGGACCAAAAACAATAGATCGATATCCATCATTGAGGTAATGCAACCTATAAATCTTAAATCTTCCTTGTCAGATATCGGATCTCTACCCATCTTGTGCACAATAATTTCAAGTCAAGACAGATCGTGATTAAAACATAGGCTTTTGGAACTTTTTACCTTGGATCTACTCTCAAATACAATAGATCCCAGAGTAATAAGGAAATCACAGTCGATGGTTGTGCCCCCATTGTAGTCTTCGCTACACATAACATAAACATCATATGACACTAAGCTGCAGGCCGAAAAGTATGATTCCCTGGATTAGGAAGAACATAACTTTTTCCAAAAAAAAAAAAAAAACCCTTGATGGTAAATCATCATTAGTTTGGGTGCAGACATCTGATAAGGTCTTTCAAATCAAGCAGAATATCATGCAAAATCTGGGCTATCCAACACATCAGCAAAACCTAATCTGTGGTGGCAGATCTCTGTAGGATGATTAGAGCCTACATGAATACAACGTTCTTCCTACATCCACCATCATCCTAAATATGAGATTGAGAGGCGGAGCAGCTGGATCAAGTAAATCAAAGGGAGCAGGAGGTGTTGCTGGCTCTAGCTTACCCAAAGGTACAAAATCGAATAAATGACATATAAATGGTGGTCTCTCATTGAAAGACATCCTCCAAGCAGAACCAACATCTACAGCAAATCCATAACAAACACACAATATTCCTAGTCCATACATAGTGGAGAAATTGAATAATGTCCCAAAACTAATTATAGATCTTCCAGAAACAAACAGCCTCTGCACAACTTATGAATCTCAAGCCATAATCTACAGATTTAATAGTTTCTATCCAAAAACAATGGATATATTCAATTGGATCTTCACAAATTGGACAACAAACTATGAAATACAACTTTGCTCTGAAGGTTTCTTCATCATAAAGTTTGCATCATCAGAGGATCAAGAAATTATCCTCCAGGAAGGTCCATGGTTCTGGGGGGGGATCGATGACACTTTTCATCACCCCATGGTTCCTAGATTTTGACGCAAACACCAGGATTGTATCAAGATTGCCATTTTGGGTAAGGCTACATAACCTCCCCCTCCATTTTCAGCATCCCCAAGGTCTAGAAGGCATTGGGAATCTCTTAAGTGTAGGTTTTAACCCCGTACAGAAATTACCTGCATACGAATTCTAAAATACAGAAAATAAACAATGCGAGAGCATAACACATAAAACACATATACACAGAGATTTTCCCCTGGATCCCAAAATCGGGACTACCAGCTTGATTTTTCATTATGTTCCTTTCAATGTTATAATACATATTTATACATGTCGAAGCATCCAATACCATGGACCGAAAACCATCGCGTCCAAAAAACATGTGCGAAAATCATGCAAAAAACCATAGGTGGGTCCACCCAACCTAACATAGGGTCCAAAACCAAAATTTTGGACCCCATAAAGTGGGGTTACGGGTGCCCCTCAAACCCCTTGTTAACTACGTGGAAAGAATATAACACAACCCAACATTCTCCCACTTGTTGTTTTATTTCCACAGGGGGCCACAAGAGAGCTTAGTCATTTTTCCAGGCCTGAAATGCCCATTGTCTCTCTACACCAAGAGAACTTCTCAGAGCTCACAGATTTTTTTAATCCATCTGCAATATTCTTCAAAGTGTCCACCTTTTCCAGCAACACCTTTTTGTCTTCTATCATATCCCTCACAAAGTGATATTGAACATCAATGTGCTTTGTCTTTGAATGATATGCGGGGTTCTTTGCCAAGAAAATTGCACTTTGGCTATCACAGTTTATCCTTATAGCTTCCTGTACTAACTCCATACTTGAACACAATCTTTGCAACCAAACTGCTTCCTTACTTGCATGAGTGGCTGCCATGTATTCTGCCTCTGTAGTTGACAGTGCCACTACAGATTGTTTCTTACTCATCCAACTGACTGCACCTCCAAATAGGTTAAACACATACCCACTTGTAGATCTTCTCTAATCCAGATCTCCAACCCAGTTTGCATCAACAAAGCCATGAATATCCAACACTCTGTCCAATCTTGGTCTTCCTTGGTAGCACAAACCATAATCACTAGCACCACGCAAATACCTGAAACCCCGCTTCACTGCTATCCAATGCTCCTTCCTTGGTTTTGACATAAACCTGCTCAGTACTCCCACTGCATGTGCAATGTCTAGTCTAGTACAAACCATTGCATACATCAGGCTACCGACTGCACTTCCATATGGAACACGGGACATGTCCTCTTCCTCTTCTTGTGTCTTGGGACATTGTTCAGCAGATAACCTCGCACCTACAGGAATAGGAACCTTCACCGGTTTACTATCCTGCATATTAAACCTCTGCAATATTGTCTCGACATACTTCCTCTGGTTTAACCAGAGCTTCCTCTTTGCCCGATCTCTTTTAATTTCCATGCCCAAAATATAGTTTGCAGCACCAAGATCTTTCATGTCGAATTTGGAGGACAATTGGGTCTTCAAATCCTAGATAACTTCTTTGTCATTTCCAACCAACAACATATCATCCACATATAAGACCAGATAAATAACACGGTCACCAATTAATTTAAAATACACACAGTGATCTGCTTTGCTTCTGGTGAAGCCAAGTCCCCGTATAAATGTATCAAATTTTTGATACCACATCCTTGGTGACTGTTTTAACCCATTAGAGACTTCTTTAACTTACATACCAGTTCTTTAAAGCCTTTAGGTTCCTTCATGTAGATCTCCTCTTCCAGATCCCCGTGAAGTAATGTTGTCTTCACATCCATCTGTTCTACCTCAAAATCAAAAGCAGCAACAACAAATAAAAGTAATCTAATAGAAGTTACCTTGGCAACAGGAGAAAAAATATCACCAAAATCAATTCCCGGCACCTGGGATAACCTTTTGCTACCAACCGAGCTTTGTATTTCTCCACTTTTCCTTCTGCATTTGTCTTCTTTTTGAACACCCATTTTCTACCAATGGGTTTCCTTCCAGCCAGCAACTCCACCAGATCCCAAGCCTCATTTTTGTGCAAAGATGCCATTTCATCAACCATGACCTCTTTCCAGAGTTTTCCATCCTCTGAATCCACTGCTTCCTTCACAGTTCTGGGATCATCATTAGTAACAGACAAAGGAAAATTTGAACAGAAAGCAGATGGACTATACCTTTCTAGTTGCCTTCTTTCTCGAACTGATCTTCTCACAGCCAGAGTTTGAGGCTCTTCATCTTCTGATTCCTCCTCTGCTGTAGAGTCTGATTCTTCCTCCTTTAGCTCAAACTCTATCTTCTCGGTTTCCTTTGGTTGGATTTCATGTTTAATAACATCTTTCACCTCTCCGAACACCACATCTCGGCTGTACACAACCTTTCGTGTGACTGGGTTCCAAAGCTTATAACCCTTTAAACCATCCTTATACCCAATAAAGATGCACTTTTTAGATTTACTATCCAACTTGGTTCTCTTCTCCTTTGGAACATGTACATATGCATCACATCCAAATACCCTTAGATGTGAAAGAGAGGATTTCTTACCAGTCCATACCTCTTGTGGAGTCTTATCTTCCAACGTTGATGAAGGTGACCTGTTGACCAGGTAACATGCAGTATCCATTGCCTCTGCCCAGAATTCTTGTCCTAACTCGGCGCCACTGAGCATGCTTCTTGCCCTTTCCATCAACGTCTTGTTCATTCTTTCTGCAACTCCATTTTGCTGAGGTGTATATGGAGTAGTCTTATGTCATGATATACCACACTTCTTACAAAATTCTTCAAATTCCTTGCTGCAAAACTCTCCACCGTTATCTGTCCTCAACACCTTTATCTTCTTCTCTGTCTGGTTTTTCACCAGAGCCTTAAATTCTTTAAACCTGTCAAAGACTTCAGATTTCTTCTTAAGGAAATATATCCATGTATTCCTTGAGAAGTCCTCTATAAATGATACATAGTACACAGACTTACCCAGTGATGGAACCTTCACATGTCCAAACACATCACTGTGCACAAGCTCTAATATCGGTTTCACCCTCTTACTACCAGAGGGGAAACTTACCCGATTCTGCTTCCCATATACACAATTTTCACAGAAATCAAAATCCAGAGAGCTATTACTCATACCTTCTACCATACCTTTACCATGAAGTATTCGAAGGCCCTTCTCTCCAATATGTCCAAGCCTTTGATGCCACAGCATGGTCTTTTCTCCAAAGACCACTAGATTTTCTGCTTCACTTTCAGGAACCACAGAACTATTGCACCCATCAATAACAGTGCTACCTTGCAACTTGTACAGAGTTCCAATCCAAACTCCCCCCATCAATACCAATGCTCCTCGAACCATCTTGCAGGTATCCTTCTCGAACATTGTTTTTACACCTGCATCATCCAGCTTACTAACAGAAATCAGATTTATGGCTAATGCGGGAATATGTAGAACACCCGGAAGTGTTCTAACCCTTCCACCTTGCAGCTTCAACTTTACTTTTCCACGACCAATGATTCTAGCCTTCCTGTCATCCCCCAAGAAGACATCACCACCATCATATTTCTCATACTCACAGAACCACTCTCTATGGGGAGTGAAGTGAAAGGATGCACCTGAGTCAATCAACCATGCCTCATGATCTACATGTGTACTTGAAGAAGCCAAGTAAACGTCCCCACCTTCATCTGAGGTGGTTTTCGCCTCTGCGGAAGGAGTATCATCAAATCCCTTTCCTTTATCAAGAGCTTTAGATTTACAGTCCCTTTTCAAGTGCCCTTCCTTTTCGCATTTCCAGCACACCACCTTTACAGGTTTACTTGGAGATTTAGATCTCCCACTCGATGACTTATTTTTGTTTCTGTCCTGGGACCGTCCTCGTACAGACAAGGCATCACCATTCTGGCTCTCTATATTTTTCCGTCTCATCTCCTCCGTCAGCAAGGCTGAGACTATTTCATCAAATTGCAATGTAGTTGCATTGCTACCTATTGCAATAACGAGACTGTCCCACGAATCTGGTAGAGAACACAAAAAATTGATGCACTTATCTTCATCTGAAATTTTAATATCAACAGATGCTAACTGACTTACCACACCACAGCATTAAATGCGTTCAGATGCTCTGTCACCGAGTCTCCATCTTTCATCCTCAGGTTATACAACTTTTTCCGTAGAAACAGTTTATTCACCAGAGACTTAGATTGGTACAAATTCCCTAACTTGTCCCACAAATCCTTTGTTGTAGCTTCCCCTGATACATTCAACAATACTGAATCTGAGACACACAATCGTATTGTGCTCTTTGCCTTCCGATCCAACTTCTTCCATTCTTCATCGGACACTCCCGTTGGTTTAGTTCCCGGATCTACCACAATCCACTGATCTTTATCCACCAACAGATCCTCCATCTTGAGTTTCCACAACTCAAAACTCTGACCATTAAATTTCTCGATCTCCATCTTTCCACTGCTTGCCATCTTCTTTCACCACTAGAATCGATCTCGCAGATCTCCCACTGAACAGGGTCTACCACAAGCCCAAGCGAAACCCCTCAGCAACAAAGGTGTCCCCTTGAAGCCAAAACAGCTCTGATACCAAATGTAGTTTTTAACCCCGTACAGAAATTACCTGCATACGAATTCTAACACACAGAAAATAAACAATGCGAGAGCATAACACATAAAACACATAAACACATAGATTTTCCCCTGGATCCCAAAACCGGGACTACCAGCTTGATTTTTCATTATGTTCCTTTCAATGTTATAATACATATTTATACATGCCGAAGCATCCAATACCATGGACCAAAAACCATCGCGTCCAATACCAAGGACCGAAAACCAGCGCGTTCAATACCATGGACCAAAAACCATCACGTCCAAAAAACATGTGCGAAAATCATGCACAAAACCATAGCTGGGTCCGCCCAACCTAACATAGGGTCCAAAACCAAAATTTTCTGGGGCGCTGCCCCGAACCCCATAAAGTGGGGTTACGGGTGCCCCTCAAACCCCCTGTTAACTATGTGGAAAGAATATAACACAACCCAACATTAGGATGATACATAAAGACAGACACACAAAGAATAGAAGAACGAGTCTATACTTTTACACGAATATGTGTGGAGGTGGACCTCAGTAAAGGCATGGTGGATCACATTCACTTGACACACAATAAGTAGAGTTGGACTCGGTTCCTAGACTTCTAGAACACAACATTCAAATGTTGAATATGCCGACAAACATGACATCTACAAAAAATGTGCCCTGATGGCAAAAAAGAGTTGTTGGTGTTGGGTGTGGAGCCTGATTATCTTCTGTATTCAAATGTCTCAGCTGGATGTATACCCCAGGAAGATTGTACACCCCTCCACGCGAGGGGGGGGGTGCGGGGGGGACTTGTCCCCCCCATGGGGGTCCGGGGGCCAGTGGTCCCCCGGCGGGAGCTCGGGGGCAACGCCCCTAAAGCTAAAAATAGATGTAAAATTGCCTTGTAAAAGTCTAGTAATTTCTAGTCAAACTGGGCCGTTCATTGGGTGGATGGTCTGACTGTAGAAGTTATGTTTAGTTTAGGGTTTTTTTGCCCTTGAAGGCAACCCCTCACTATATATGAGGGAATTGTATTGCATCTATGTATATATGTATTCTGAGTGAGGAAGAGAGAGGAAATTGAGAGCGAAGAGGGTGTTACAGCGGATCTGTTGTAGGTTGTATCTCTTCAGTTTGCTGGATAATATAATAAAGAAGGACTGGCTATTTCTCTGTGGATGTAGCCCAGACTGGGTGAACCACATATATATGTGTCTCTCTTGTTTTATGTGCTTTCTATGTTTATATTTCTGCAATATGATTATGTGTTCCATTGCTCTGTAATATATAATTTTCTAACAACTGGTATCAGAGCCAAAGGTCTATTTGGCTGATAAACTCGCAGGAGAGAAGGGTCCCTCGTTCGAGTGGGAGCAATGGCAGAAGATGGTAGGTTTAGGGTTCAAAAATTCAACGGCCAAAACTACCAGCTGTGGAAGATGCAGATGGAAGATTATCTGTATCAGAGAGATCTGTACTTACCATTGAGCGGAAAGACAAAGAAGCCAACGAGTATGACATACACAGAATGGGATATTCTAGACAGAAAGGCACTTGGAACAATACGGCTGTGCCTAGCAGTGTCGGTAATGTTTAATATTTCAAAGGAAACGACAACACAAGGATTAATGCCGACATTGGCCAAACTATATGAAAAACCCTCGGCCTCAAATAAGGTATTTCTTATGAAGCATTTATTTAATATGAAGTTGTCAGAAGATGGATCTGTTGCAGATCATTTAAATGATTTTAATATTGTTACAAGTCAGTTAAGTTCTGTAGGGGTAAATTTTGATGATGAAGTTAGGGCTCTGTTATTTCTGTGCTCATTGCCAGAAAGTTGGAATGGTTTAGATATGGCCATTAGTAACTCTGTCTCTGGATCTAGTACTTTAAAGTTTGATGATGTTGTCGATGCAATCCTTAGCGAGGAAATGCGACGGAAAAGCTCCGATGAGACATCAGGTACTGCTTTGACTGCAGAGACTAGGGGAAGAAAAATGGAAAGAGGAAAGAGCCCAGGAAATCGTAGTAAGTCAAGAAAAGGCAGATCCAAGTCCAGATTGGGGATAGTGTGCTGGAAATGCGGGAATAAAGGACACTTGAAGAAAGACTTCAAGTCTCGGAAGGGAAAAGAAGGAGACGCGCATCACGAAGCTAAACATGAAGAGAATGTAACAAGTGATGTGTTGCAAGATGCTTTGATTCTTTCATTAGAAAATATTATTGATGCCTGAGTGGTAGATTCAGGGGCCTCATTCCATGCCACACCTAATAAGAAACATTTTCATGATTATGTTCAAGGAGATTTTGGACAAATTCGATTGGGTGATGATAAACCCTATAAAATCGTTGGAATGGGTACAATTTTCATAAAACAGCAAAATGGAAATCAGTGGCTATTGAAGAAGGTAAGGCATGTTCCAGATCTGAAGAAAAATATGATTTCAACAGGGCAGTTGGGAGGTGAAGGTTGCGTAAGTACTTTCACAGATAAAACATGGAAGGTCACTACAGGATCCCTGGTAATAGCGAAAGGAGAAAAGGTTGGTACATTGTATTTATGCAATGGTATTTCTAATTCTGTTAATGCTTTAACCTCTACAGGAGAAGATACGACATTGTGGCATCATAGGCTCGGGCACATGAGTGAGAAGGGGATGCAGATTCTTCACTCAATAAATTTGTTGCCAGGTTTGAAGCATGTTGATTTAAAATTCTGTGAGAATTGCGTTTATGGAAAACAGAAGAGAGTCAGATTCCTTAGAGTTGGGAAAGAAAAGAAGATCAAAAAATTAGAGCTTGTGCATACAGATGTATGGGGACCTGCTCATGTATCATCTCTTGGTGGCTCTCGTTATTATGTTACTTTTATTGATGATGCAACCAGAAAAACCTGGATTTATTGTATTCGAAATAAATCTGATGTATTTGATACTTTCAAGAAATGGAAAGCTTTGGTTGAAAATGAGACAGGGAAAAGGTTGAAGTGTCTCAGATCAGATAATGGAGGTGAATACTGCAGCAAAGAGTTTGATAGGTACTGTTCAGAGAATGGAATTCACAGAGAAAAGACAATTCCAGGAACACCACAAGAAAATGGTGTGTCAGAAAGGATGAACAGGACAATCATGGAGCGTGCAAGGTGCATGAGATTGCATGCAGGATTGACTTTACAATTTTGGGCAGATGCTGTAGATATTGTTGTTTATCTAATAAAAAGAGGGCCTTCAAGTTCCCTAGATGGTGGTATTCCAGAGGAGGCATGGACAGGTAAAAAGGTGAACTACTCATTTTTAAAGGCTTTTGGTTATGAAGCCTTTGTCCACATTAATAAAGAAAATAGAACAAAGCTTGAGGCAAAATCAAAGAAATGTACCTTTATTGGATATGGTGTTAATGATTTTGGTTATCGCTTATATGATTATGAAAATCACAAAATCATTAGAAGCAGAGATGTAATATTCAATGAAAAGGTCTTGTATAAGAATCAGTTGCAGGAAAAGAAACGGGAAAAAGAAAACAGAGAATATATAATGCTTGACGATATCATAGGAAAAGTGATGGTGCCTGAAAATCATAATGATCAACAGCCAGAACAACAACCACAACAACAACAAGCACTTCAAACACCTGAGAGTGATGTTAGAAGATCTACCAGGATAAGTAGACCCCCTGAACGATACTCTCATTCATTATATTATGTATTGTTGACTGATTCTGGTGAACCAGAATGTTATGAAGAAGCAGTGCAGGTAGAAACCAGGAAGAAGTGGGAGCAAGCCATGAAAGAAGAGATGGACTCCTTAGCACATAACCAGACTTGGGACTTAGTCAGGTTGCCTACAGGTAAAACAACATTGTAGAATAAATGGGTTTACAAGCTAAAGGAAGAAGATGGAGGAAAATAGAGGTACAAAGCTAGACTTGTGGTGAAGGTGTTTGCACAGAAGAAAGGTATTGATTTTGATGAAATATTTTCTCCTGTTGTTAAAATGACTTCAATCAGAACTATTTCAAGTCTAGTAGCAGTTGAAGATTTGCATCTTGAGCAGTTAGATGTAAAGACAGCCTTTCTCCATGGGGATTTGGAGGAAGAGATATATATGCAGTAGCCACAAGGATATGAGGTAAAAGGGAAGGAGAAACTAGTGTGCAGGTTGAAGAAGAGCTTGTATGGCTTAAAACAGGCTCCAAGGTAGTGGTATCTAAAATTTGACAAGTTTATGTTTGAACAAGGTTATACTAGATGTCACTCTGATCATTGTGTTTATCTCAAAAGGCAAAATGATGGCAGCTATATTATATTGTTATTGTATGTAGATGACATGCTTGTTGCAGGTTCTAACATGCAGGAGATAAATGTGCTCAAAATAAAATTGGCAAACTCATTTGCAATGAAGGATTTGGGTGCTGCAAAACAAATCCTTGGTATGAGAATAACTAGAGACATGAGGAATCACAAATTAACATTGTCTCAAAGTGAGTACATAGAAAAGGTGTTGAAAAGTTTTAATATGCAGAATGCAAAACCAGTTGGTATACCTTTGGCTAGCCATTTCAAATTAAGTAAGGAGGTGTGTCCCAAGACTCAGGAAGAAATGGCTCATATGTCTAAAGTTCCATATGCATCAGCAGTTGGAAGCTTAATGTATGCAATGGTTTGCACAAGGCCTGATATTGCACATGCAGTGGGAGTTGTAAGCAGGTACATGAACAATCCAGGAAAAGAACATTGGATGGTGGTGAAGTGGATTCTTAGGTATTTGAGAGGTACCACAAATCAAGCATTATGCTTTGGTGGTTCAAACATTGCTTTACAAGGATATGTTGATGTAGATATGGCAGGTAACAGAGATAACAGGAGGAGCACTACAGGATATGTATTTACTATATATGGAACAGCTGCCAGTTGGGTTTCAAAAATCCAAAGTGTTGTTGTACTTTCAACAACAGAAGCAGAGTATGTTGCTGCTACAGAGGCTAGTAAAGAAATGATTTGGTTACAAAGGTTTCTGGATGAATTGGGTAAGAAGCAGGAGTTGGGAAGGTTATACAGTGACAGCCGCAGTGCCATACATCCTGCAAAGAACTCTGCATTTCATTCCAAGACTAAGCATATACAGCTCAAGTACCATTTCATACGGTCAGCATTGGAAGATGGACAGTTGAAGCTGGAAAAGATACACACTAGCCAGAATCCTGCAGATATGTTAACAAAAGTTGTAACCAGGGAGAAACTGAGAATCTACTTAGTTTCAATTGGTCTTCAAGTATGATGAAGAAGGTGAGAAACAGCCAGGTCCAAAGTGGAGTCATTGTCTAGCAAATGAAGCAGTGGTGGAGTTGTTATAATCAGTCTTCAAGTGGGAGATTGTTGGGTGTGGAGCTTGATTATCTTCTGTATTCAAATGTATTAGCCAGATGTATACCCCAGGAAGACTGTACACCCCTCCACGCAGGGGGGTGCGGGGGGGACTTGTCCCCCTCGCAGGGGTCCGGGGGCCAGCGGTCCCCCGGCGGGGGCTCAGGGGCAGTGCCCATGAAGCTAAAAATAGATGTAAAATTGCCTTGTAAAAGTTTAGTAATTTCTAGTCAATCTGGGTCGTTCATTAGGCAGATGATCTGACGGTAGAAGTTATGTTTAGTTTAGGGTTTTTTTGCCCTAGAAGGAAACCCCTCACTATATATGAGGGAATTGTATTGCATCTATGCATATCTGTATTCTGAGTGAGGAAGAGAGAGGAGATTGAGAGCGAAGAGGGTGTTACAGCGGATCTGCTGTAGGTTGTATCTCTTCAGTTTGCTGGATAATATAATAAAGAAGGACTAGTTGTTTCTCCGTGGACATAGCCCAAACTGGGTGAACCATGTATATCTGTGTCTCTCTTGTTTTATGTGTTTATATTTCTCCAATATGATTATGTGTTCCATTGCTCTGTAATATATAATTTTCTAACAGTTAGGTCCCTATACAACTAGTGTAACCCCTTATTGGTATTAGTGCAACCCCCTTATTATATTTTTGTGCCCATATAGTCCCCATATTGTTGTTATTGTGCCCCATAGAAGCTCACTATTGTTATTGTTGTGCCCTTATATTATTATTGTTATGTCAGCTCTGATTATATTATGACCCTTAGACTCCTATATATAGAAAGGAGGCCTTGTCATTTGTATCATCCAAGGTGTCCCCCTCAAAGAGGCTAATTTCTAAGTCATTGATCTATCTTTTCTATCTTTTGTGAGTTTGTTTCATAACATTTGGTATCAGAGCTTTGGATTCTATGGTTTTGCTGCTCCAAACAGGTCATCGTGGCATTTTCACTATAAAAAAAAAAAATTCCGCGACGTTTCTGTTGTGGGGGAAAATGCCTATGCAGGACGATCCTATCCACCTAAGGTGTGACAGTGCCTTAGCAACAAACGAGTACAGCTATTCTGGTTTCTTCCTTTATGAAATGTGAAAGAAGAGAGATCAATAGACTTACCGGTGTCTTCCGTTTGTCCCTCGATCCGGTCTCTCTTCTCTTTGGGAGTTCACAGCTACTTGCCTTCTTGCTTATCCAGCTTCAACTTCCTGCAAGATCACAAGAGAACAGCTACTTGCGACAAGAGAACAACTACTTGCGACAAGAGAAGAACTCTACACAAAGACAGATATTCACATTCATAACTAGTTTAGGATTAGAAATAAACCAAATACACTAATACATTCATACATCAAAAATACATCAGCATATAGGAGAAACCAAGATAGCTTTATTGATGAATAACAAGGTTCAGGAAGAGATACAACCCAGAGGGCTCCAATCCAGCATCTCCTTCCCAACAAATGGAATTCCTATCTTCACCCCTTTCAAAGCATTAAGCACCCAATGATTCCAATCTCAAACCAACAGCAATTCTTTGCAATAACAAGATTCCAGCCCCCTAGATCTCATGGAGGAGAGATCCATATATAGATGTTTGGAGAGAGGATGAGTCAGCTTGAGATCTGACTAGTGTCCTCTCCCTCTGTCAGTTCTTGAGTCCACTTGGAGGTTCTTGCTTCCACTTGGAGATTTGGAACCTCTTACTCATCACCAGTCGAATTCCCTGAGGCAAGTGTCATTTTGGAAGCTTCCTGGGTTTTGACACCTTGAGAAATGAGCCTGCCACTTGTCCATTCTCGTTCAGCGCAGGTAGCCAGTGTTCCAGTTGACATTCAACGCAGGTAGCCAGTGTTGGCTTTGAAATTCAGCACAAACAGCTAGTGTAGCCACTGAAATGATCCTGAATTGACTTGTTTTGAGTAGTTTCTGGTGGAGAACTTCTATGAATTGCTGTGGTTTGTTAGCCTTGTTCCTCTAGGGGTAGGAACAACATGTTTAGGGACTTTGGATCCCTTAGATTATGGACATTTCATGCTCAATGTTGCAAGGCACAGAAATGTCTATAACAGTTTCAAAAGCAACAAAAAAAACCCATTTGGGCCGAAATCCCTCTGAACCTCGGGTTCGAATTTCAGATCTTGGATCATAATATTTTCAGAGATATGATCCAAGGAAGTTAGGGTTTTTGCGGGATCCTGAATTATATCTCAAACAGGTGACCTAGGGAAAATCATCATAACTTTATTTCTGACCATCAAATTGAAATTTCGTAAGAAGTTGCAGAAAGAGGACGGCATGTAATTTTCGTATCAGTTTCAGGTCCGAAGGTCGAAATAGTGACACATGGAACTTCGTACAAGTTCGCTCTACTGAAAATGTATATAATCCGATCATCTTGGGAGATTGGGCATAACTCTTTCTTAGAGAATCCAATTTTGATCAGACTAGTGGCATTGGAAAGAGGACGCAAAGGGTTACTACAGGTCCCAATTTTAGACCTTGGAGATCTGAAATTTCAGAGATATAACAGATTGAAGATCGAGCTCCTAAAATCAAGAAAACACGATTTGAGGAAGTTTGATGGCAAGGATCCGGTAAATTGGACACTACAGATGGATAAATATTTTGATCTACATGATATACAATTGTTACAAAAGGTACCTATTGCATCTTTATATTTATAACCAAATAAATTTGTATGATATAGAGGGCTTTGTTCTTGTAAACCAATTGTCACATGGTCAATTTTCACGAAGGAAATGATAACACATTATGAGGATACAAAGAGAAACACCTTCTTTAGCCAATTGATAAATCTCAAACAAAAGGGTTCAATGGCATAGCACATTGAGGACTTCCAAAAATTGAATATAAGGGTAAATGATATCTAGAGAAGCAAAGGATTGATGCCTTCATAGGGACTTTAAAGGATAACATTCAACATGAGGTTCGTATTTGGGAACCCGATTCATTAGAAAGGCATTCAGGTTGGCAAGAAAAATTGAAAGCAGAAGTATGGAAACAAGGAATCCTACCACTCACAACTATAAATATGGAAGTGTTTTTTCTCCTAACCTTCCACAACCTACAAGGTTTACACCACAACAATTGGAAGAAAAAGGAGAAAAAGGGCTTTGTTACAGTTGTGATAACAAATACACTAAAGGTCATAAGTGTGCTGAGAAGAAATTATTTTACATAGATTGTGAAGAGGAGGAAGAAAAGGATCAAGAAACGTCAAAAGAAGAGGATAAACACTAGGAACCAACCCTAGAGAAAGAAGAAATGAATTCGACCATATCTTGTAAAGCATTGCAAAGAATTACCACTCCTCAAACTCTCAAGATAGAAGGGCATATGAAGAAGAAAAAGGTTCAAGAAGTGAAAGATAACATCGAGCATCAAGAAATGAATCTGACCATATCTTGTAATGCATTGGAAAGAATTACTACTCTTCAAACTCTCAATATAGAAGGACATATCAAGAAGAAAAAGGTTCAAGCAGTGAAAGATCACAACAAGCATCAACAACAAGTTCTCCACCTTTTAAAGGATAACCCCACTTTGGTGCAGAATCGAATGAAACAACAGGCAGATCAACATCGCAGTGAAAGAAGTTTTGATATAGGCGATTGGGTATTTTTACGAATACAACCATACAAACAAATGTCCCTCAAGCAAGCTAAGAAGGATAATAAATTATCACCAAAGTACTATGTTCTTTACAAGGTGCGGCAAAAGATCGGTACTATGGCATAGAAATTGGATCTTCCTGCATCTTCCCCAGTGCCCCCAGTTTTCCATGTTTCATGCTTAAAGAAGGTTATAGGTGACAAGCTCCTAGTTCAAACAAAATTGTCGGAACTTGACAAGGAAGGAAAAATCATATTGGAACCTAAAGCAATCACATAAACAAGAACCTAACAGCTACGAAATCAATCAATTTCTGAGTATCTCATCAAGTGGAAGAACATACCTGCTAAAGATTCCACATGGGAGGACGAGAATTTTATACAGAAGCATCCAAAACTACTCAAGCGTTGAGGACAACACTTTTTGAAGGAGAGGGGCATGTTAGGTCCCTATACTACTAGTGTAACCCCTTATTGTTATTAGTGCAACACCCTTATTATATTTTTGTGCCCATGTAGTCCCCATATTGTTATTATTGTGCCCCATAGAAGCTCACTATTGTTATTGTTGAGCCCTTACATTATTATTGTTATGTCGACTCTGATTATATTATGGCCCTTAGACTCCTATATATAGAAAGGAGGACTCGTCATTTGTATCATCCAAGAATTTTTCATTTGTGTAATGTAAAGGAGGTTGCCCCCTTGAAGGGGCTGATTTCTAAGTCGCTAATCTATCTTTTCTATCTTCTGTGAGCTGGTTTCATAACAAGAGTCACAAAGGAAGAAGAAAACAGGGAAGCAACCCAAAGGATGGAAATTTCCCTCCAATTTGCCTAAAGAGGAATAAGATGAAGAAGAAAAGGATCCCATTTCCAATGTGGAAAACCAAAATACACAAGAAAAATAAGGAAAGGGGGAAACCTCTTGAGAAGCAACAAAATTATAAGTTTCTGCAACACACTTAGTGAAGATACCCAAAGAAAAGGACTCTGGTGGATACAAGTGTCACCATGTATCGAATAATTCTGATTTAGACAAGGAAAGTACAAGAATAGAAGAAGGACATCAGCTATTTATTGTTTCATCCACGCCATCTCAAGGAGAATGACGAAAGGTTGAAAAGAAGAAATGGAGAAAAGGTTAACCTTTTCTCTTCATCTGTTAGTTTGATTATTTGTATGAACTTATGATCATCAGTCTTCGACTGGATGATGGAATGCTTGCAAGCATCTACAACATGTAATTTAGTTTTCATTAATAAAATTGTGATTTTTCCTTGGGAAAAAAAAGGAGGTTTAAGGAGTTTCAAGTTGGGGAACAGGTGTATTTGCACATCAAGCCCAAGAAGAGCTCCTTGAGGATTGGATCATGTGCCAAGCCGACACCTCGATTTTGTGGACCTTTCAATATTCTTGAAAGGATTGGACCAGTAGCCTATCAACTTTCACTGCCTCCGACAGTGAAAGTCCAGGATGCCTTCCATGTGTCATTGCTTAAGAAGCATGTTAAATATGTCGATAATGTGTTTGACTCGTCTATATTACAGGTGGAACTAGAAGGAGAATTCCAGCTGGAACCTCAGTGCATTTTGCAGAGAAAGATGCTCATGCTTCGAAACTGAGCAATCGAGTAGGTTAAGCGCAATGGAAGCACTTTGGGTCCGATGAAGCTACATGAGACATGACAGATCATATGCCAACTATATATCTTTCTCTATTCGCTAGTTGAGTGAATGTTTTTGGCATAAGTTTTGGTGTGATGTTTGGTATATGTATATATGTATATGGATGTAAATACTGCAATGAGTTGTGTTATAAAGCTCCAATAAGCGGTATGGGTGTCATGTGGTTATGTTTCTCATGTTGGTTTGCTAATGAGAAGAATGATCATTGTAAATATTGCAACAAGCTAAGTTATAAAGCTCCATGAGCAGTATGTTTTTCTTCTCAGCAGTGTTGTTGGTTGTAGGTGTCATTGAATACCGAGGACGGTGTTCCCCTAAGGGGAAGGGTCCTATAACAACCCTAGTAAAAAATCTGTGTAATAAAGTTAATAAAGGCAAAAATAATAGCCATGGTCAAGGGACACATATTCCAAGCTGAATGTTGGGCAAAAACATAATGATGGGGATTAATTGTGATTAATTAATGGCTATGGAAATTGGCAAAGGCTTTGGAAAGGAAAAGTGGCATTAATTGGCAGTTTATTTATGAAAATAATGGAAATTAGGAGAAAAGGGAGGTGACAGGTCACAGGTTGCACGTGAGGAAAATGAAGGAAAATAATGGAAAATGAAGAAAAATAGAGGCCTCATTAGTAAAAAGGCTTATGAGGATCAGTTTGTAGCTTTTTGTCACTTTAGTTTTGGACCTCTCATTTTCTACTCTTTCTCTCTCATACTCTTGGACACTTCGAGTTTTTTGGGAGCACCCTTGGAGGAGTGTGGCATACTTGAAATTTGGAGAAACGGGCAAAGGAAGAGCAAGAAAGCACAAGAGGACATTGGGATCAACAACTACAATGAATTTTGCTTACAGGTACTGAGTTGTATGTATGATTTCCTTGCTAGTTTTGGCATGCATGGCACATGGATGTGGTTTCTCGGTTATGATCTGTCATTAGCATGGAGGATTGCCTAGATTGACGGTGGATTTTCCTAGCCTTGCCATTTCCTTGATAGCCATGGTGTTGTGGGTGTATTTACTTTTCTTTTAATGGTTGGTTCTCATGCTCCTTATGGTTGTGGTTCGAGTTTCTAGTTCCTGGAAGACTTGGTTCGACAAATGTTATGGAAACCTAGTAACAACTTGGGTTGAGTTACTAGTCCTGGAAGCCTTGGTTGGATAAGTGCTCTGGAATCCCTTAGTGGGTTGAGTTATTAGTCCTAGAAGCCCTAGTTGGACAAACACTCTAGAAGCTTGACAACAATTGTGGGTTGAGTTACTAATCTTGGAAGCCCTGGTTGGAACAAACACTCTGGAGACCTAGACAGCTTGGGTAGAGACCAATTTGGCGATGGTTAGTGATGTTTAACTATGAGGTGGAATCGCTAGTTGAGAGTTGAGGTGGTTTGGCCACTGGAAACCCCGGTTTGGTTTTGTTTGATTTTGTTGGGTTGTGTTATATTCTTTCCACGCCTAGTCCCCCTAGTTAACCAGGGTGTTAGAGGGGGGGTGGAGCCCCCCCTTCGTTGTGCCGATTGCGCAACGAGGGGGTCACAGGGGGGGCGACAGCCCCCCCTGTCTAGGGGGTTTGATGGGGACACGTAGCCCCACTCTACGTGGTCCAGGGCAGCTCCCCAGGAATTTTTTTTTGGGACCCTATATTAGGTTGGGCAGACCTACCTATGGTTTTGTGCATGGCTTTCGTACATGGTTTTGGACACGATGGTTTTCGGTCCACGATATTGGATGCTTCAGCATGTATAAATATGTATTGTAACATTTAAAGGAACATAATGAAAAATCAAGCTGGTAGTCCCGATTTTGGGATCCAGGGGAAAATCTCTATGTATATGTGTTTTATGTGTTATGCTCTCACATTGTTTATTTTCTGTGTTTTAGAATTCGTATGCAGGTAATTTCTGTACGGGGTTAAAACTTACAGATTTGTTCCATGAGAACCTACACTCATGCTTGGAATATGGCACGGGGGTGATTGGCTTAAAGAAATATTTGGTTCAGCCAATATATGGTTGGGTGGTACGTGGAATTCCCAGACCTGGTTGCATTTTTCATATGTTAATAAGATCTCTTTTCCTCTTGTATTTAATGGGTAAATATACTTGTTCGTATGTGTTTTTTATGGTTGTTATATCTTTGTTATTTTTATTGAATATATGTTGATTAAGAGGATGTTTCAGTCTTGATGTATGGCTCTCATTAATTTTGATTAGCACACAAACAAGCAATGAATATATGACCTAATAGATAATAATGCAGCTATTGTGATAAGGCATCAATTCTTCCTTATGAATTTTAAATAAATATGAGACCCCTATGCTCAGATCCATTGTTTTGACCTATATATTTCATATTTGTGACATGTTTGACGAAATGTATGTCATGGCTAGTAGGGGTCAGATCAAGTACTTGTACCAATGATTGCATTAGTAGCCTTATTCCATTGTTATTTATCATTTCTGAAAGTTTCATGAAGATCTAGGCAGTGGCCTGAGCCTTAGCCCTGAAAAAGTGGCAAATAATGCGGGGTCATTAGCTCAGAACTAGATGAAAAATTCCACAGTTGTTGGCATGCATTTTATGTGGGAATGACTGGAAGGCCTCAATCGCATGCATAGCTTGTCATGGGAGCGACTGAGGGTCCAGATTAGTGAAATGTCAAGTGGTCTCAAGGGTTGGTCACCTAGAAGGGTTGGTTGGCTCCTGAATGTTTTGTACATGGGGAATTGAATCATATCATAGTATCCTCTCATCACATGTTTACCCCGGCAGACCGGTTAACTTGGGTAAATGTGGGAGGTGGGTGTTACACGTGTGAGAGAAAAATAGCCTTCCAAGGCCTCCCAGCAGCTTCCCTTGAATTGATTCCTTGTCTTGGGCTAGTGAGTGACAAATTAGGCTCCTTTTCCAGCAACTTCGATCTTCTTCTAGAAACTTGATAATTTCTACCTTGAAGCAACAAACCCTACCTCTTCTTCTTCACACATGTGATAGAGAATTAGCCCAAAATCTTCTTCCTTTGTCCTTCTCCTTCTTCTCTAGCCTTCTTGCTCTTCTTCTTCACTTAGATGATGAGAAGTGAATGTGTTTCCAAGGGCAGTCGAGTTCCTTCCTTTATATAGGCTTCCAAGGTGGATGAGGCTCCTCAAAATAAGTCAAGTTCTTAGCTAGCATGTCGACTTGGTCTTGGAGGGCATTCCGCCACTTTTAAATACAAAAATAATTATTTTTACAAGTTACAATTTGCTCGATGGGGTCTTCAACATATGACAACAACTCTTTTGACTTCTTTACCTAAGACAAACCCTAGAAGCACTCAATGGGTGCTTGACCTCTAAAATAAAAGATCTTGAGCATTAAACCCATGCTTCAAAATAACAATAATAAAATTTCTTTTTTTTTTACAACATACAAGAATCAAAAGTACATTTCATACTTTTGAATACCAAACCTAGTTACACATTTTTCAACGCACTCCTCTAATGACATTCATAGTTGTGGTGGCTCCAGCAGGACCTCATTTCACCAAAATTGAATTACCATTAAAAAATAGATATCCACCTTAACAAATATCTTGAGGTCCTCTCCTCGAGCCTCAAACACCCCTTGGTGGGGCCTCCAACAATCCACCAAAAATCTCAACAACTCCTCTTAGGAGTGGATAAGGGGACACTCGAAATACTCCATGAGGCCCCTTCATTCCTCGTCCTAGAATTCTTATCGACTATCCCACATAACAATGCAATATTTTAATAGTCTCTCTCCCTCTAGTGGAGATCCATTTCGAAAACCTGCACAAACGGATCGGCCAATGAAAAAGAAAGGCATACCCACCCTGGTTGCACCCGCATAACTGACCCTCCCTTACTTTTGTTGGTTCATGCATCTATATCTTAGACAAATGCGTGGGGCACCACATAACTATTCCTTGAACAGGCGCACAGGTCACCGTGACTGTTTCCCCTATCATCACATAATATATCACACTTTGGTATCCCTCATAGTCACACCCATCAACATGATTGTTTCTCACCTAGTCGTATGATGTACTACACAACCCTTTTAGTTACAGTCACACCGATTGATGTGACTCCCATTATCCCCACCATGAGGTTACCCACGTAAATGTATTCATGCACGCATGTGCCACTATCTTCTCCTGTGTGCATGGATCACCATGACTCCCCCTGCATCTCTCACATGGTTGTATGCCCAAAAACTTTAAAAAATGTACATACGACCCTCTCGACCATACAGACTACCTACTCTATTACAAAAAGTCACACAGGTACAGTTTGGGGACTCACTTGTCTCTCTAGCAATGAAAAAGGTCCATTGGAAGCCTCTAGAACATTGTACACTCACTGGGGAACTCATCAAGTGCCATCTCACCATCATCCAAATGATGTGGCAAGGTGGGCCAAACGCCCCTTATATTCCCATACATCAATCTTCCCCTTGACCATTTAGGACCCCCAGAGCTCCATTTTCTAAATTGTTTGTACTGTTGGGATTAGCACAATGCATGCTATGTGTTGGTATCTACTCTTCTCTATTTCAGAAATGTCCTCACAATGCCCTTAATAGGTGCCAAAATTGGCATCCTTTTAGCACCTTCCTAATGCCTTTTTTCCCATCTAATTCTTGTTTCCATATCATCTTAATACCTTATTCTTCGTAATGATGCATTTTTGGTAAAGGTATGATTACGCTCTCAATATTCCATGTAAGTACCTATTCTAATGCATTTTCAGGAAATCATCGGTTTTCTACTAACAGTGGTATACAGGAAACAAGGTTGCACAGACACTTTCCAAGTGTAGGTGGTACAACTCTCTCAACAACGGATACAAATCTACTTAACCGTAGG
The DNA here is from genome assembly GCA_031772625.1 of Pinus tabuliformis. Taxonomy (NCBI): domain Eukaryota; kingdom Viridiplantae; phylum Streptophyta; class Pinopsida; order Pinales; family Pinaceae; genus Pinus; species Pinus tabuliformis. The sequence continues at coordinate 302,180,437 of CM062804.1, read as the reverse complement.
TAATGCAATTCTCTAAAAAACTATTGCAATTCATGAGTGTAGTTTTTGCAACTCTTCATGAGCACGGTGCCACAATTCTAGTTTGTTGTCATTATTGTTGCAAATTTACATTTTGTGACTCTCACCTCAATATTTCCACAACTCTGTGACATGACTCCCACCTCACCATGCTATGAATCTCACCTCACCTATGTTGTGACTCTCACCTCAGTACAATTTTTGCAACTCTATAGAAATGATCCTGCAACTCTGGGATAACTATGCTAGTGTTGGGTAATTAGTTATTAGTTAAATTACTTGCATTAAATTATCAATATAGGGTTTGTGAACTTGTGAATTCTACTTGCACTATATATGTTAGGCTATCAACTTTCAATTATAAAGAAAACTACTCTATGAAAATAATTGCTATTTGAAAATAAAAACCTATTTATGAAAAGATCTTAGTGAGCAAACACACTCTTTCTTTCTCAAAGACTATATCTAAGAAAACATCAAATGCAAGACTTGAAATATAAAGGAATTCAAAGCAAACTATGCTAATTTTGAACTATGAAAGCTTTTGAAATTCTATGCTATTAAATATAAAAGCAAATTCTAATCTACAAGACTTTAAAATTAAATCTATTCTTAATCTATGAACCTTGAAATTAAATTTAATCTATTGTGCTTGAAACCAAATCTAATCTATTGAAGACAATCTTTATCTATTGATTTTAAAAAGAAAATTTAATCTATGAATTAAAGACAATTCTAATCTACAAGGCTTTGAAAGTAAATCTAGACTATTATACTTGTGAAAGCAAAACTATTCTAGAAAGCAAGAGTGATAAAATTTATACTAACATGGAAAGCATGAACATGAATTGAAAGCCTAAGAGATTACTAGTGTGTGCATACTTGAACCAGAGCTAATCATAAAAGAAAATCAAAGTAAATCTTTTTGGTTGTTTTTGATCTTTTACCAAGTGCTTGACCTGTAGTAAAGCAAAGACAAATGAGTAAAGGCAAGATAAATTCTAATTAACAACATAGCCTCTAAATGAAATAGAGTTTTAATCTAAACACAGAGCATATACAAATTAGATGGAAAGAATGAAAATCATCTACATTATTCTCACCCATCTTCACGGGGCCCTCTTGAGGAGTGCAAGGTATTGAAAGCTCAGATCATAAGAATAAAATCGTCAGCAACAATTAAAAGAAGGCCTTGAACAAAGTTTATATTACTCGCAGCATGTAAATAGAGTCTTCACAACAATAAACTTCAAAAATAATAATAATCTTTGAACTATCTTTCATTTACAAATGAAGCACTTTTATAATGTTTCAAAATTAAACAAATTGAGAAGTATTCGCCTAGAAACTAGATTTGAAATCAACATCTAAGTCTTTGAATTGAAATAGGAATTTTTCTTCTCATGATTCGCTACTGAAGGAGTGAATCATGAGAAGACACTTCTTGACACATCATCAACTTCAATTTTGTCTTTAGATCTCGCTCTGCTAATAATCCTTGCTCGCTTGATTATAGAACTGGTTGCTTCATCTTCTGCGTATTATAAGTGCGTCATAGCCACGTTGACCATAGGTTTGACCAACGAGATACGCCCAACCTATGAACTTCCATCTGTAACCAACAGGTGGACCTCCATATTAACAACATTTAGCATATGCTCATATGCCTTGGCTAATCTCTAGCACATGCGAACCTATATAACTCTAGATCCAACTATGGAATATTATGTTAGTTGCAAAAAATGCACATTTCGGTAGCTATTGTCGAGTTAAACCAATTTCACAAAGAAAAATATCTAAATTTTAGTTGATGACAAACATTTACATTTTCAATTTATGACCTGGATGACTCTTAATCCATGGATAAGATGAAATGAAGTGAAAATATGTGGCAAAATAAGTGGAAAAGGGGAAGATAAACTATCAAAAAGAGTAAAAATTAGAGGTTCAACATTCTCCCACGCCGAAGGTGTTCCATGTCCTCATGCATCAGAGAGTTACTAAATTTCAAATCTTGCAGTGATGTTTTTCAGACTACCTTTGTGGCTTCAATAAAACATCAAGAATATTGTGTTTTTTCTTGCTTTTAACATTTAGTGTCCATCTCATCTTTCTCATCAACAATTTAGCTTGCAATGCCTTACTCTTTTGTTGGAGCATCATGTTATTTTTCTTAAGCTTCTGATTTTTCTTATACCAATAGAACATTCTAAGAAACATGTTTTCATTTTGTACCTTCACTAACTAATTCTCTTCTTTCATAGGGTTATTTAACAACTCAAGTTTAAAGATCTCTTGCTTCAATATATTGATAACTTCTTGTTGTTTTGGAGAATAAATATTTATTTCTAATTCAAGGTAATCAACAATTGGAGTGTCACTATGCAATTTTGGCTTAGGAGGAGAATTTTCCTTTCCTTGTTGTGCTTCTCTTTCCAATGTTTCAAAGTAATCATAGGCCTATTATTGAATAAGGTCTACTTCTAGGTTTTTCCTTGAAGGGGAATCCGACAGCACCTTGGTCTCTGTCTTGTCAATCTCGTCAATTTCTATAGTCATAGGTGGATCATGACTAACTTGTTTAGTCATATGTCCGGTCATCCTCCTACTCTTCTTTGGTTGTTGCTTTGGCACCATCATTTCCTTGTTGTTTTTCTGTTTAATGCTATGACATTGAGACTTATTTCTATCTTTCCCTAGAGGCTCTGTGTGTTAAAATGTGTTGGCTTTCTCCTTTCTGGCATTCTTTGATTCATTCTCCTTTTTCATTTGATTTTGTTACTTCTTCTTTGGTCTACCCTTTGAAAAATTTGTGTGCTTCATCAACTTGCTAAGTGAAATGTTATCCTATGTATCCTAAACATCTTGGACCTTTGTTTTTGCTTCCTTTTCATTGGTCAAATTCTCATTTTCTTTGGTTTTATGCTCGACATTAAAGTTTGTAGAAACCATCCTCTAAATCCTCTTAATTTTCCTGATCTCTTCTTCCTTTGCGCTTTCCACAAAATGATTCCTTACAAGGAATTCTTGCCAATTATCACCATTAATATTTAATTGTGCTTCTACAAGGATTTTTACCAAACCATGATGATATAAGGCTTAGTCTATGTTTCAAGAGTCTCTCTAGATGTTGAATGCCATCTTCTTCAGCCTCCACATAAGATAGTAGGGAAAATTGAGTTATTTTCCTCTAATAAAGTGCATTAACAACCTAGCATGATAGAAGAGTAGGGTTCCATACCTCCCTTCATAGGTGAGGAATTTTTGTAACACCAACAATAAATTTTTCCATTTGGATTTTAGTACAGAGATAGGAATACCTTTCTTGAAGATTTAGATATCCACACTTGGATTATGTAGAAAGGACTTTCATTGTTCGTCTTTTAATATTTGATTCTTGAACCAACTTTCACCACTCCTTAGAAGTTTTGTTGCCTTAGCGATGAAGGAATCTATCAATTTCAGTGGAATGTCCCCAATTTCTACCTCTACTCCATCAAAGGCCCGGGAAAATGCTATGGTTACTTCTATTTCATGTCCACTAAAATTTTCAAATAATTTGAACCATTCCACTTTCTGCAATTATTCTTGGACTTGAGGGTTAGAATTCAGGAAATTCATTCCCATATGCTCATGATGAACAATAACCCCTATCAATGTGAAGAAGCCTCACCTCCAAATCATCCCTTTTGACAATGTATCAATGGAAAAATGAGTGGCAAAATGAATGAAACTCGACAGTGGTGAGGTTTAAACAATATGAGTGGCTTAAGGTGGTAGTATTAGAGTAGGATTCTCCTTTTTAACTCATAATTACCCATGATATGTTTGGATGTATCCATTAATATCGTCATGGATATTGGGATTTGAGTTGTTTGTATGCAATAAGGAAATTTTTAGTTATGATGGAATAAAATAATAGGGAGCGTGAGATGATAGGGAGTGGGTTATGATTAAGGTCATCAATGAAATAAATGCAGACCATTAATTTAAAAGTCCATCTAAATGTTATAATAAATCCATCAACTCAAAGATCCATAGTTTTTACTTTAATGAAAATGATTAACCAGTCATATAATTACCTCATGTTGCGCACCTCACTTTTATGCTTTTGATTTTCCTTGCTTGCAAGTCCAAAGTGCATTTCAAAAGAATCAACTACAGAATGTTGAACTAGCTGCAAAATGTTGACAATCTTTAAAAATTTGCTTCAATTTTTCAGATGTTGGCTACTACTCAAGACTTGATGATGATAGATGTTTATAATCACTGATGATGCTAATGGTTGCTAATGAGTTCTCTTTAAAAGAGAAACAAATTCTTCAAAGCAATTATTTTGAACTTGAAAAAATATTTTGCAAAGAAGAAAGGGAAGAGAAGAAATGGGAAAAAGGAAAGGAAAGGAGAAAATTTAAGTTGCCAAAGATCCCTTGGTTTTCAACTAAGGTTCTTTTGCATAGGAATGCCAACAATGCTAGTTTCATAACTATGCTTTTATTATTTTCTTTTATTTTCTGTTTTCATTTATTTTTTAATTTTATTTTGGAGAAAAAAAAATCAAATTCCTTTTGGTAGTAGAGGAGAAGGATCTCCTTTTCCTACCAACTTTAGATCAAAATTTTCTTGCAGATTTTGAACAAACTCTTCTCTTGTCAAAGGCTTATGATATAACTTTAATCTATGCTCATTGACAAGGAAAGTGATCCCTTCTTCATCAATAGCCTTATTTTTAACTACTCCACTGTCAAAAACAATTTCTTTCTCATATGGACCAAGGCAATGTGTTTGAAATTTCCCTTGAAAATCTTCAAACTTGGAATAAAAAAGAAGGGTCCAATCACCTAGCTGAAATTTCTTAACTTGATGAACTTAGCATTCCATCTTGTCCTCTGTAGTTGGATTATGCTTGTTCTTTGTATGACATCTTGTTAGATCTCATATAACTCATTCAATTGTGTCATACTTTGTTTTTGGGCTTCAGAGAGATCTAGCCCCAACTTTGTTGTTGTCTTGAACGTCTCCACTTGGAATTCAATAGGAAGCAAAACTTGCTTCCCATAAACAAGAACATAAGGAGTATGTCTAGTAGTATTTATCCATGTGGTACAATATGCCCAGAGTGCTTCTAGAATCTTATCTGCCCAATCTCTTCTATATAGAAGTACAATTTTGGTTAGTATAGCTTCAAGAACTTAGTTAGTTGATTCCACTTGCCCATTGGCTTGTAGATGATATGGAGTGGATTTGTGATGCTTGATCCTGTAATGATCCATAATCTTCTGCGCTAGCTTAGATGTAAATTGGGCACTATGATCTATTACAATTTCTCTTGGAAAACCAAATCGAGTGAAAATATCCTCAAAAAGAAATGTAACAACAACATTTTTAGTAGCAAAAGTAAGTGGCTTAGCTTCTACCCATTTGGTAACATAATCAATACAAACAAATATATACCTCTTTCATCTAGATGGGGGATTGATGGGTCCAACAAGTGTCCAACAAAATCTAGAGCCCATTTTCCAAAAGGCTTTACTAATACTTGTGGTTGCATAGGCATCTCATCTGATTGAATAGGTCTTCCCACTCTTTGACAACTATCACATCTTTTGAATATTCCTTAGCTTCCTTGAAAAGGGAAGACCAATAATATCCCAAAAGTACTTTATATGTGGTTCTCCTATGAGCAAAGTTTCCTCCACATGGTTGATCATGGCATGTGTTTTAGTGTCTTAGGTACTTCATCTTCTTGAACACATCTTCTAATGATCAAATCAGGTGCTTTTCGGTACAATTCTACCTCTATCCAAGAATAGGGTGCACTGACTTTGATGGCTTTTTGTCTCTCTATTGCTGATAATTGTGGAGGAAATTTCCCTATAGCCAAATAGTTAGTAATATTTGAAAACCAAGGATTTTGAGTAGATACTGCAAAAAAATATTCGTCAGGAAAACTGTCTACTACAAGGGTATCATTATTATCATTTTTCATCCTAGAAAGGAAAGCAACAACTATGTTTTCTTTTCCTAGCCTATCTAAAATGTTAATATTGAATTCATGCAACAATAAAACCCATCTATTAATTATGGTGTTAGTAATTGGTTTGTTCATAAGATATCTAATAGCAGAATGATCTGTATGAATGAAAGTCTTATAACCAGTGATATAATGTCTAAACTTAGTAATGGCATGAACAACAACTAAAAACTCTTTTTTGTAACTATACGATTTAACTCTGCAGGAATCAAATTTTTACTTTTATGGTAAATAACATAAGGAGTTAAGCCTTTTTGTCCCAATATAGCTCCCAAAGTTGTATCTAAAGCATTAGTAGAAATATGAATTGGAAGGGACGAGTTTGGTCCTCTTAAAATTGGTGCCTCAAAAAGTTTTTATTTTAACATCTCAAAAGCTTTTTGGCAATCATAATTCCAATAAAATTCACAATGCTTAGTGAGTAGTTTGAAAAGTTGTGAAACTATCTTTGTGAAGTTTTCTGTAAACCTTCTATAGTAACCTGTAAATTTGAGAAAACTTCTAACATATCTTTGGCATGTTGGTACTAAAATTTTGGAGATAACTTCAACTTTTGATGAATCCACTTTGATTCTAGCACTTGAAATATGATGGCCCAAAACAATTCCTTCGTTAAACATCATAAAACATTTTTCATGACTCAATGAAATATTAGCTTCTTTACATCTAACAAGGACTTTTTCTAATTTTTCCATAGCTTCCTCAAAAGTATTCCCATAAACAGTAAATTCATCCATATAAAATTCTACTCAGACATGGATCAAGTCAGAAAAGATGCCTAATACTGATCTTTGGAATGTAGCAGGTGCTTTACATAAACCAAAAGGAAGTACCCTGTAAGCATACTTACCCCATGGATATGTAAAAGTGTGTTTTTTGTGTTTTGTTTTTTGTTTGTTTGTTTGTTTGTTTTTGTTTTTGTTTTTGTTTTTTTTTTTTTGTTTTTTCGATCTTTAGGTGCAAGTTGAATTTGATTGTATCCACTAAAACCATCAAGAAATGAGAAATATTTCTTCCCTGCTAGAGTATCTAATACTTGATCAATAAAAGGTAGTGGGAAATGATATTTTAGAGTTGCTTTGTTTAATTCTCGATAATCTATGCATACTCTCCACTTTCCATTTTTCTTAGGCACAATCACCAAGGGTGAAACCCATTGGCTATCTAAAATTGGGTAAATGAATTCACATTAAGCAATTTTTGTAACTCCTCTTTAACAATCTCCCTCAGATTAGGATTCATCCTTCTTTGAGGTTGTCTTACTAGTTTGACATTCTCTTGTATATAAATGTGATGCATACATGTATTTGGATTGATTCCTTTCATGTCAGTGTATTCCCATGCAAATGCAGAGGAATATTTTTGTAGCATCTTTATCAATTGTTTCTTTTGAAATTCCTCCAAGTTATTATTAATATTTAATGTTTTACCTAGATAAATTTCTACCAAAGAATTGCCAAACTTTTCCATAGAGTTTAATGATATTTGGACTATCGAGATGAGAAATATTCAATTCCACAATCTTCTTGAAAACTTTGATCTAGCATATGTACAAAGTAATTTTTCTCACAATATGAAGAAAAATCATGATTATTCATTAAATTTATTAATTGATATTCTTCATCATTTTGTGAAATAGTTAATACTGGTTGAATATTTTCAAAATCTACATCATCGTTTTTAATCCAAACTTCATTTTCTATCTCAATTATTGTTTTTGCAAGTGGATATAATGTGAACTTTTTAGTAGAATTGCCATCAGAAATGAACATATCACTAAACCTACAACTTATGAATGCATCAATTGTAGCTAACCATGGTCTACCAAGAATTAATGGATGTCCTCCTAAATTATTTTTGTGAGTTAATATCATAAAGTCAACAAGATACTCCCATGAATCTAATATACCATTAGGTTTGATAACAAATCTATCTACTAATTACAATAAAGTTGGAGTAAATTGAAGATTGGTTAACCTTAATTGATCCATAGTATTTTTTCTCATGATATTAATAGCTACACCTAAGTCAATCAAAGTGTTGGAATTTTAATACCATTAATATGGATTTTTACAATGGGCTACCTGGATCTAAATATTTTTCAATTATTGGTTTCCCATCATAATATCCACAACTTTTTCTTGCCAATTGTATTTTTTTAATGTATTCTCTTTTTCTTCCAGTTTTCTTGATACACAATTCCTTTATTGTCTTTGCAAATATAGGTAGTTCCTTTATAGCTTAAAGTAATTGAATCTCGATGCAAATATTTTTCAATTCATCTAGCATGTTATAATCAGGTAAAATTATTTGCCTCTCTATTCCTTTATCAATTTGAATTATCTCAAAAAGGGAGGATTTTGTAATGAAATAAAGGCTTGTTTAGCTATTGGAATTGCACGAGTTGATTTTATTCTATTATCATCTAATTGTATATGAATATCTTCCATGGGAGGAGTCTTTTCCTGTTCAAGAGATGCCCCCTTTCCAGGATTTTTCTCCTCTGTATATTCTTTGATGACAACTAGGGGTGATTTCTTTTGTAAAACTCGACCAGATCTAAGTTGGGCATCATTTAAATCGAGAGGAGTTATCATAGTATCTTGAAAATTACGGGCCTTAACATTATAGATGGGTTGTTGAGGTGTTTTATTATTGGGATTGTGGAGTGGTTGTGCGGGAAATAATTAGATTTTTTAGGAAATGAAGTGGATGGTTATGGAAGGGTTTGACTTGAAGTCAATTGAGGTTGAAATTGTGGTTGGATAGGTTGTGGAGGTTGGGGTGGAGAATAATACTAAGGTTGGTATTGAGGGTATTGTTGTTGGAAAGTTTGAATATACTGGGGACTTCTACCATAAGAACCTTGCCATCCTTGTGACCAAGTTGGATTTTTTGGTTGAGGTGGCCAAGTTTGCCATGGTAGGGGTGTATTCCAATTATTTTGTGGTTGTGCATATGATTGATATTGTGCATTAGGATCTTGTGCCATACTTGTTTGACGAGGCTGCCAAGGTCTTATAGGAGAAACATAACAAAGTGGTTATGTTTGACTTGTTCCATCTTCCTCTTGGTAAATAGCCTTAAGTCCATGTATTGAAGGGAAATCCTTTGTAGCATGAGTCTCTGCACATATAACACAAATTTCAACACTATCAAGAGGACATTCTCGTAATGCATGTTTCTTCCTATATTTAGGACAAAAAATAGATAAACCAACATTTTCAACTTTTTGCTTGTTTTACTTTTAGCATATCTAATTGTTCATTAAGATTTCCAAGAATATCAGTTTAAAGTTATCAAGAAAATTACCAAGTTTTTCTCTACTTACCATTCTCGATGCAGATTTACTTACTCTGGACATCATTGGATCTCTTGGATTCTTGCCATATTTTGACTTTCCTCTTGAAATATGTTTGCACAATTCATAAATCTCTTGAAAGATAACTGAGACACGTCTCCTTTACCCATTAAGTTAAGAAGATCAATCCATTCATCCCTTATGGCTTTTAGTAAAAGAGTTTTTAATGTGTCTACTCCTAAATCATGCAATTTAGCTCTTTTGACATTATAAGTAAATCTCTCCACTAAATCTTCAAGGCTTTCATCCTCTTTTTGGGTCATTTTGAAAACTTCTTCCCTAAGGTCATGATGTATGCAATAATCTTTGTATTTTTCTAAGAATATTCTTTTCATATCATCCCATGTCCTTATAGAATTGGTTCCTAGACCCATGAACAATTTAAGAGCCCCATATTTTAATGTAGCAAGAAACAATTTTAGATTTTGAGTATCAAACAATTAGTATTATGATCTACACAACACCTCAAACTCAAAAAGAAATGTTTTTGGACCCTCAATTCTCATACCATGAAAGTTAGGGAAAATATATGGAGAGATGTTTTTCATGATATCAGTAGTATCAATATCTTGAATAAGGAAACCAAAATGATCCTCTTCTTCAGGAAAACCTCCATTATCTCCTCTTCCTCCTCTTCCATTTCAGCCACCTCTACCACTTCCTTATGGTATTCTACCTCTACCTTCCCCAATTCTTAGTATTTCTTCTCCATTATGTACTTCTCTTTCTTCACCTGCCATTGTAGATTCTTCAGAGCTTATATAGGGTTCTTCGATAGGGTTGTTTTCAACTAATTACTCTTTCTCTTGTTCCTCTGCTAGTGGTTCTTCAAGAAACGTTTCATCTTCTTCTTCCTCTCCACTACGTATTTCTAACTCTTGTCCAATGAGTTGCTCACATGTAGAAGAAAGGAATTGACTCTTTTTAGTTGGGGATGTAGGTTCTTCTACCATTGTTGTAGATGAAGTTGGTGATTCTCTAGGTAGAATTTCCAATCTTTGAACTTCAAGGAGTCTTGATCTACCTGCGAATGATGAAATGTGTGTAACATAAGGTGGTGTGGCACTGTGTGGTCTAGCGGGGGTGGTTGGTGATGTTGGAATTGAACTACGTCATCTACTAACAAATATACCCCTAGAATCTCGTTATCTTTACATGCATCCTAAATTATTTTAATTCAAGTTAATTATGCATCTAAAGAATAAATGCAACTATAATAAAATGCAATCATGATAACTCTAGTTTAGGAAAAACCCTGCAATCGTGATGCACGAGTTCTTACCTCTCGTCTTACCACTCCTCCTAAACAGAGTTGTGTAAATGAAAAAAAATCCTAAATTAAAATTGAACACCTATGTATACTTCCCCAACAACGACGCCAAAAATGTTGGGTAATTTAATTATTGGTTAAATTACTTGCATTAAATTATCAATCTAGGGTTCATGAACTTGCTAAGTATACTTGCACTATATATGCTAGGCTATCAACTTTCAATTATAACGAAAACTATTCTATTAAAATAATTGCAATTTGAAAATAAAAACCTATTTATGAAAAGATCTTAGTGAACACACACACACACGTTCTTTCTCAAAGACTATATCTAAGAAAATATCGCAAGACTTGAAATATAAAGGATATCAAAGCAAACTATGCTAATTCTAAACTAATTAAACTTTTGAATTCTATGCTATTAAACATAAAAGCAAATTCTAATCTACAAGACTTTAAAATTAAATCTATTATTAATCTATGAACATTGAAATTAAATTTAATCTATTGTGCTTGAAAGCAAATCTAATTTATTGAAGACAGTCTTAATATATTGATTTTAAAAAGTAAATTTAATCTATGAATTAAACACAATTCTAATATACGAGGCTTTGAAAGTAAATCTATACTATTATACTTGTGAAAGCAAAACTATTCTAGAAAGCAAGAGTGATGAAATTTATACTAAAATGGAAAGCAGGAGCATGAATTGAAAACCTAAGAGATTACTAGTGTGTGCATACTTGAACAAGAGCTAATAATAACTTGTCAAACATAAATCTGAGACTAAGCTAGAAAAGAAAATCAAAGTAAATATTTTTGGTTTTTTTTAATCTTTTATCAAGCGCTTGACTTGTAGAAAAGCAAAGGCAAATGAGTAAAAGGAAAGATAAATTCTAATTAAGAACAAAGCATCTAGAAGAAATAGAGTTTTAATCTGAATGCAAAGCATAAAGAAATTAGATGGAAAGAATGAAAATCATCTACACTATTCTCACACGTCTTCAAGGGCCCTCCCGAGGAGTGTGAGGTATTGAAAGCTCAAATCACAAGAATAAAATCACCATCAACAATTATGAGAATGCCATGAACATAATTTATATTATTTACAACATGTAAACAAAGTCTTCACAACAATAAACTTCAAAATAATAATAATCTTTGAATTGTATTTCACTTACAAATGAAGTGTTTTTATAGTGTTTCAAAATTAAACAACTTGAGAAGTTGTTTCCTAGAAACTAGAATTGAAATCAACATCTAAGCCTATGAATTGAAATATGAATTTTTCTTCTCACGATTCACTATTGAAGGAGCGAATCATGAGAAGGCACTTCTTGACACATCATTAGCTTCAATTTTGTCTTCAAATCTTGCTCGTTTGCTAATTATCCTCGCTCACTTGATTATGGAACTGGTTGCTTGATATTCTATGTATTACATGTGCGTCATTGCCATAGTGGCCATAGGTTTGACCAACAAGATACGCCCAAACTATAAACTTCCATCTATGACTAATAGGTGGATCTCCATATTGACAACATTTGGCAGCTACTCATATGCTTTGGTTGATCTCTACCACATGCAAACCTATAGAACTTTGGATCTAGCTGTGAAATATTAGGTTAGTTGCATAAAATGCACATTTCTGTGGCCATTGTCTAGTTTGTTAGTGTCAGTCTTTCCAGCCTTCCTCTAGTGATCAAATATGCTCTTACAAAGTGGTCTCAGAGTGTCAAGGTCAAATTTTGTCATTTCAGTGAATCTTCAAGCAAAATTTGGTCACTAGGCATTGGGTCTAGGGTTTGCTCTCACTCTTTTCAAAGTTGCCCAAATGTCAATCTATGTCACTATTCAGCTGAGTCTATCATCATTCATAGGGTTTTCATTATCATCTCAGTGTCTAATGAGTCATTGTACACCTTGTTCATGCTTTAGTTGCGCCTAGGCAGGGTCATTTCCCTCTCCTAGGGTTTTGAAAGCTAGTTTCTCTTGAATGGTCAAATCATTAGCAAAACTTGTATCCTGATGTTCATACACCTTCCCCTATCCTTAAAATACCTTACCAAATGCTTCCCATCACTGAGATCCCCCAAAATCCTCATTTTTTCACAAACCCTAGTTTCTAGCTACAACCTGGCAATTTTCTAGGTTGGGCCTGTGTTTTGCCCTTTTGGACCCCTTCCCCTCGCTCAATCTCTGAGATTCCATTTTTCCCTGCTTCCTAACATCCCTCCCCACTTCCAAAAATTTCCCCAAGAATTTAGAAGCCCCCTATCCCCTTCATTTCGCTCCATTTCGACAAAATTCTTTGTTTCACACATCGGGACAAGTCACACTCAAATGATGTTCCAGAGCAATAAAAGATGAATTTTGGAAAACTGAGAGAGGTTTTTGTCCATAACATGCCAAAGAAGAAAAACCTCCTTCACTTTTTTCACAGGTGTCATGGTTTTAGAGAAATGTCAAAATTACAATCGCCGGATCCAAGGAGGTTGGCCAAGGCACTAAAACGACGGAAAAGGCCCGATCCACTCCAAATTTTGGCCAAAGCCTCTTTGACTGAGCATGGTACTTTATTGGGGACTCCCAGCACAAATTCCAAGAAATTTTGAGCATTTTGGGTGATTTTTGGCTTTTAAGGCAAAAAACAGGTTTTTCCGCTTGACGGGTCTCACCCCCCACGCGACCCTTTCACTTGGCAACTCTATTTTCAAAAAACTCAGAATTTGTGGATTTGGCATGAAAATTTACACATGCTCACCCATTGCCAAGAGATTTTATGAAGTTTTGGGCCTCCTGAAAGTCAAAAAACAAGCAAAAAATGACTTTCTGCCACATTTTTGACACACAGAAAGCAGTCTTGGGAGATTGCAATTTTGGAGGGGCAAATGACAACCAATTTCAGAAATTCCAGTTGGGTTGGAAAGTAGACTCACATATCTTTCCAACAAGCCTACTCTTGCCTCATTTGGACCCCTGAAAGTGCCCCAAAAGTGCTCTCAAAGGTGCGCGACTTGTCAGGATTTGGCGCGCGACCTGTCAGGCAAATTGCTCAGGATTTCAGCCTACAGCTCAGCAAAACGCAGTTTTGACTGTGTTTGACTTTTTGGAGTTGATTTTTATCCTCCTTGTTGTAAATGATGTAATTTTATGACACTTTTACACTTATGTATCTCTTCTAGAAGATTCATTCATGAGATAGGTGAAAATTTAATGAATGAATTGGTTTCCTAGCTTATAGAGGCAAGTTGTTTTGACTGCCTAGATTTTAGTGCTCAGTTTAGAATTGGTTGAAACAGCTCCTAGAAGGATGAGCTCGACCCCTAGAGGCAAGGAAAGGTGTTAGCTTGCCTATATTATGTATTTTCTTAGTCATTTTCAGGGGTTGGAAGGTTGGACTCTTGAGGGAGAAGCTCTGATTGTATTACTCACTGTATCTCTGCAATTTTTGGCAAAGGAAGACCAGGGTTTTCAAGTCCTTTTTGGGATTCTTGTGGTTACGTGTATTGATGGTGTGTTTCTCCATGTATTTGTAAGTGTGTTATGTGAATCATTTCCTTTATTTTCCTTCTGCACATTAAGTAAATGAAGTGTTAAAGTAGAACTCATGACTGTCATGCTCTGCTTTTAAGTTTGCTTAATTTCAATGTTTTCTGCTGTTTAAGGAGAATTCAAAGTTATTGTTTGCTTTCCTTAACTCCTCATCTGTCATTCTCATCAATCCATCGCTATTAAAGGCATCGATATTATTTCCTACCTCGCCCCAAAGAACCCCCTGCGAAAACTGTGTCCAATCCCCGCACCTAAAATTGCCATTTCCCCAATTTTCCACCAAAAACCCTAAAAATCCCAAATCAACCCTTTTGATCAGTTTACTAGCCTAAAATCAGTGTTACCCTATTGGTTATCTCACCCATTGAAGATCTTTATCGAGATAGACCGGAGAGAGCCCTCTCCTGCCCCGTAGGGCTAGCTACGAGGCTAAGTGGTTTGATGTTGCCTTGAGGTTTACCTTTCTCAGCCCGAGGTGAAATTTCAAGCGCTAACATAGTTAAACCAATTTCACAAAGCAAAATATATAGGTTTGAGTTGATGATGGGCATTTACATTTTTAATGTATTATATGTCCTGGATGACTCTTAATCCATGGAGAAGATGAAATGAAGTGAAAATATGTGACAAAATAAGTGGAAAAAGGGAAGATAAACTGTAAAACAGAAGACAAACTGGAGGTTCAAAACATAGTAGGAAAAGATTCATATTTTAACCATGATACATTGAATTTGAATGAGATTTGATGAAATAGATGATTCCTTTCCAATAAAGACTCAACCATAAGAAATTGGCCAATCCACCTTGCAACTATTGCTTCACCGGTTCTCCTATTTCTCCAAGTGGGCTTATGCTTAATCAAACCTAGATCACACAACTTGTGTTCCTCTAGAAGGTGGCTGAAATAGTCAGATAGGGAATCCACATGGGCGAGAGGGCCCCAAATGTCATAGGCCCTAAGAGAAAATTTCAAATCCCCCTCAACCACTAAATTATCAACTTTCATGAAGGAATGAGACATCAACAAACCCCATAAAGCAGTACTTTCCTGGTAAGGCTCATAAATATCAACCACTTTTAGTTCCTTCCCAAATTCAGAAGAAAAAAATATCAGCTCCCAATACCATATCAGGTCCCTAGGTGCTTATAATATTAATAAATTTTTGGTTAAAGCCAACAACAAGACCTCTAGCTCCCCCTTTTGCATCTGATGCCACACAAATCTAACCCTAAAACATAGATTCCAATGCCCTGACTATTGATTTCCCATTCCACAATGTTTCTTGTAAGAAAATAATATCAGTGTGTATAGATTGAACCAACCTCCTCAAAGCTAGTTTTTTTGAAAGGGCTAGCAAGGCCCCGACAATTGAAAGAGAGGAAAATCATTAGGGTGCAAGGCCCGGGTAACACACTGTTGTAAGCGCCCCGACTATAGACCTTTGTCTACTACCTGCAACGTCTAGACTAGCCTTAATTTCCTTTAAGATATTGGATTTTCTTCTCCATATTTGTCCTCCAGACTTGATCGAGGAGGAAGGGCCCAAGCCCCCAACACCTGAAACATAGTCCCTCTTCTTATTATAGGATTGAAGGTTATATCGTGAGTTTGATGATCCCTTAAGGAGCGCCAATGTAGGACCTTAACTTGGGTGGTGATCCCTTACCCTCTCTAGGAGGGTAGAAAAGAGGGGAGACGAAAGAGGCGACTGACATAACTGTCTCTCGAGGCTAAAGTGCATCATTAACTCCCAAATACATAGTGCCAATTGTCTCCCAAACCTCCACCTCATGCATCTGCAGTGGCATCTTTGTCTAGATTGGTGCATATTCACAAGGATCGAATGAAAAGTCCATTGCTTCCTCTATTCTGTTATTGCCCTCAACTGTGGAGTTTTCCATTAACCACTAGCATGAAAAATGAAATAAAAATGACCTACAAACGTAAAAAAACCAACCCCAGTCTACAGACTGCTCGCCTATTGAGGGTTATTGGAAACTTTTATATTACACCAACTCAGTGTATAAACCCTCACCATAGGCCTTCAACTTACACAAACCACATAGCTCCATCGCCTCTCCCCAACCAATGTGGTTCATCATTAGGACAAAGATTTCCATAACATATTGTTTGATCTAGAAAAAAAAATTAACAAGATATTAACGTTTTATCTTATCTGGTTGTGCTAACAAAGACTTGAAAATTCATAACCATGCTTACAACACTAGTGCTAATGAAAATAAACAAAAGATTTAATTGAAGGACCATCTACTTGGATGGTGAATCAACCTGTATTATATCAGGATAAGCCCCCTCTTCATTTGACGTTGAGAAAACTATATCAACTATCTTCTTCGCTAGGATTGAGATTCTGTGAATGAGCTTGTTTGTCTACTTTTGGAGTTCATCAATACATAACATGATTTCATGTTGTGCCTTTGATCATTCCACCAAGATCTTCCCCATTACATTCTTTAGCTTCCAATAGATGTTGATGGTCTATATGTATCTTGTGTTTGTAGTGGTGGTGCTCCTTGTGTTAAGGATCCATCCTCCAACCTTAGCTTCCACCTCTGCTTCTGCTATGAAACGACATTTCGACATCGCCTTCTGCTAGGTCTCCTGGATTTCAGCTTGAATTGCAGAGGGAACATAATGAACATAGATAGTAGCAGAATGCTCAATAGAGCATTGTGTTATGAAGCTGAATGGAGGAGAGCTATTGAAATGTCCCCCACAGTTTCCTCAATGTCCTTGTCTAGGCATAGTGAAGGAGTCGAGTTTGGCACTGGGAAGATCACACACACGAAGGAACCCAAGACAAGGAGGAGGGAGATTAACAATTTGAGGAAAGAAGAAAGGTTCTTGAGTACAGGGAAGGAAAAATTAGAGGTTGAGGAGTACAAGAACACCTAGTGCCAACACCAATAAAAGATTGCAGACAAGAAATATAATCCAACTCGAAAGCCAACATGAGTCTTCCTTTGAAAAAGATAGAAACTTTAATGAAAAGGAGCTATAATCGAGAATGTAGAGACAAGGGATGGAAAGTGCCCAACTTAACCCAACTACTTCCCAACCAAAGAAAAAAAGGAAAAATTCCAAGAGCAAAGAAGCAATGACAGAGAAATAAGAGTAGTGTGAAACTTGTTGATCGGAAATCCAAAAGCAGAACCTCAAAGCCTCTATTGTTGCCTTTGAATTTTAGTTCACAAGCACTTTGTGCTCCAAAACATCTATCCTGCAAACTCAGCTAGGAAATAGAACCCCAAACATTTCTCTGCTAATAGTAATGAGAGACACAACTTTGCTCCTAGAACTACTGGATGAAAATGAGCCAAAATGCTCTATCAAATCAAATAGAAAGTTTGTCGAAGGACAATTGAAGATATGTGAGTTGGCAAATCTACCATTGTGAATGTGAATGGAACCAATTTTATAGTGCGTTGAATTTTCCTCTCATGGAGTTTCCTTCGCTCGTACATTCCCAACACAGACTCATGAATATTTTCATTTTTCGAATTACACTGGACAAGGTCTTGTTGCTCGTCGTCCAACTCCACAATCCTCCATTATGCTTGTTGTTACAAGTTCAACTAGTCATCATACCATGTCTATTGCACTGTTGCCAAATGGGGGAGGCTCCTGCCTTCCATTTGCCCCTTGTATGCCAATGTCTATCACATCCCCTCATGCTTGTCATGTTCACTCATGATGGGGGAGATTAAATTTATTAAGTTACTTACGTTTTATAAATGAGGATTTGTGATTATTTGCATTATTATTATTATTATTTTAATTTTTTTTTTTAAATTTTTAAATTTTATTATTATTATTATTATTATTATTTTTTTAATTTTTATTTTTTGTGGTGGTGGACTCCTAACCCTAAAATTTGAGTAGTTGCTAATTTTATTGCCATAATTGTCTTTCTGGTTTGTATTCCTAAATCTATGCACATTCATCAACTATTTAACTTATATAATTGAACTAATTTCTATATATAGTTATTTTAACTTATATAACTAAACTAATTTCTATACATAAATGCACATTCATCAACTTTTCAACTTATATGATTGAACTAAGGGTTATTTTAACTTATATAACTAAACTAATTTCTATACATTAATAATTTTATGGTTTATTTTATTTTATATATATATATAAAACATGTAGGAAAAAACTGAAAAAATGATGGATAGTGACCTTGTGATATTAAACGAATTTCTATACATTGATAATTTTTATGGTTTCTTTTATTTTATATATATATAAATAAAACATGTAGGAAAAAATGATGGATAGTGACCTCGTGATATTTATGTGCACTCGGACCTCACAGTCTTCAAATGTTACCTACCCATAACAACGAACTTCCACTGCTTAAAGCCATGGTTATGCGATGAAACCTTTAGAAAGTAAAGGTATCAGTGATGGCGTGGAGGTGCAGTCTCTCTCATTTGAAGAGATCATGGAGAGGGCAGCAACGCAACATTTCTCTCTCTACAATTGCCGGGTCAGTTTCTTCCGCTTTTATGTTTTGTATCGCCGATTTTGTTTGAATTAATATACTTGACACTCAGCTGGTTATCTACCATTCTATTGTTTTGTTTTTGAGCGAGATGTCGGAAACCTTGAAATGACAACGTGGACCAAAATCACGAAAGCCAGAGAGATACAATAACTGAGACTGTCTTTCCCTAAGAAAAGATCAAGGGAAGTTACAAAGAATCAGTCATAATTTCAAAATTTTGTTTTTCGTGTAAATTCTAGGGCATAGGATCTCCATGTAACCTTGCAAGATGGAGGAAATATCAGTTAATATCTCTTTCCATCTTGAACTTGAAGAACGGTATACGTATAATCGCAGTTGCCCAAAAAAATATCCAAGTTCCAACATAAATGTACAACTATTTTCTATATGTACATGGTTACTGGCTGAAATGTGAAATTAGCATAGATTCATTTTAATCCCAATTTTGTTTTGTTATGCATTGACAGGGATAAAACCCAGGTGCAAACCTCTCGGCACTTAAAAGATCACGGATAATGATGTATCTGTGCTAGTGTAATTTCTTTTTTAATTGGCTTTTTAACAATAATGTGGGATGCCAAATGTTTTTGCATTTTTGTTTATGCACGTGATGGGAATGAGCTGGAATATGATGTGAATCGTGATACCTTGTGATGTTTGTGAAATGGTGTTTAGAAAATCATATTTGTGGGGATAGAGATGCCATCTCTTTGAGACGAGAGAACATATACCAATGGATCAAAGAAGGAAAACCTTATCTGATAAATGCCTGTGAGGGCAATGAAAATGTCTCTCTCATATCAACCAATCAATCAAAAAGGTTGATAAATGGTAGAAAAATGTTCATGTTACTTGTATTGAGGCCGAAGAGTCACCAACATTAGGAAGCAAAGTCATTTTGCTATGCCTATTTTGTGTTAAATAGAGACAGGAATTACAAGCTGTTGCTACAGTTAGACACACGTGCACATTAACGAAAAAGATTGTAAAACTGATGCTCAACATCATTCCCTTTGCTATTTTCGTAAAATGATAAGTTACAACGGTGTAACTGTATCTAATCTAACTGAATTGAAGCTGTAGCCCATTACCAAATTAACTAGCGATGTAATTATATTATTCTATTACTCCCCCTTAATTATATTCGCTAAATACTTCATCTATCACTTCTAAATTCTTTCAATGAAATTCAAAAACATCTATTGCCAATGGCTTTGTGAATATGTCAGCCAATTGGTCTTGTGATTTGTATGATTCTATTTACCCTTATTTACAAGCTCTCTAATAAAATGATACCTAGTATCTTCCTGGTGAAAAACATGATTTTTGGACAGTGCTATTTGTTGGAGTTTGTAGCTTGGGCAGGTACTTCTGCACAAGCCTTGTGTCTAGGCTTGCAGGAGTCGTCCACTCTCCTTAGAACACTTGTTCTAGGTTGAGCAAGTTGTTGATGTAACCTAGCCTAAGTCTAACTTAGGAAAAAATACATATTAATATGTTGGCTTATTGAGCTAATAAAACTTAATAAAAGTAAAGTAATTTACTTGAGTAAGTTTTAATCTTATCCATTGATCTCAAGTGAGGTGAGATCTGATCTCGGCCGTCAATCACTTTGAGATTATGGTTAGGGTTAGGGTTTTGCTCAATGCAAAGTTATAAAAACAAGGCTAGGGAGAGGGAGAATAGACACAACAACAACACAAGATTGAGAGCAGTATCTCAGTGAGCATGTGCTGGGTCCAAGGGAGTGCAAAGAGGCTGGATATCTAGATCTGCAAGAGGGAGTGGATCTGTTGGGTTAGATCCTGAAAATTTCAATATTGTAATCTGTATTTTCTTAGCTAGGCCATTATCCCAAGACAGGACCCCTAGTAGGTTCTGAGTTTTATTAATGAAGATATGATTTGTTGGGCAAAAATCTGTGTATTCATATGATTTAGATCGTTAATTGCTTCTGCTAAATATTTTTTGTTAGGAACCTATGTATGTGTTTATTCAGTAATTTTTTACTGGGAATTATAAACCGGGTGTTGGGTTGTAGAAAAACTAACATTATCGCTAAGTTATTGTCGCAATAGATTGGAGTTGATTTTTCTTGTCTTTGTTGAAGATTGCTAACAACTCCATGTAACCACACTACTTGATGGGCTGTTGATACATACTTTGGCTTTGTTGATGAGAGTGTCGCAATGGGCTGCTTCTTGGATGCCCATGATATTACCCTTGAACCATAATGGAAAACATATCCTGAAGTACTCTTCTTATCATATAGACTATTTGGAAAGTCACTGTCCGTATAGCTAATTAAAATATCATTCTCTATCCTTTAATATAAATTGCCACATCATCTTGTTCTTGCATGTCTTTAGGAGTGTCCATAAATCTGGAAATCAAGCTAATTGCATACATAATATTTGGTCTTGTAGTTTTGAGATACATGAGACTGCCGATAAGTCTCTTGAATGTTGTTAGATCTGTATATGCACCTTTGTTTTCTTTGACGAATTTAGTTCCTATTGCTACAAGTGTGGGTATTGCTACAAGTGTGGGTGTTGTGTTACAATCTTTCATTCTAAATATTGTTAAAAAATTAGATGCATATGTTGTTTGACATGTAAAATTCCATGTTTTCATTGATTTACCTCTATGCCAAGGAAAAACTTCATCAAGCCTACAGCAGTCATCTCAAACTCCCTTTTTATAGCAGATTTAAAGTCATTTACTGATAAATCTCCTGTATAAATCATATCATCAACATACAAACAAACAATCAAGATTTGACCAAGCTGATTTACCTTTGTGTAAAGTATAGGTTCACTACCACTTCTGCTAAAGCCTTCTTTGATAATATATGAATTTTCCTGCTGTACTAAGTTCTTTGGGCTTTTTTGAGCCCATAAAGAGCTTTCTTCAACCTGTACACTTTGTGTTCATGTCCTTTGATCTCATAACCTGGTGGCTACTGCTCCAAACTTCTTGTAGAATGGCATTTAGAAATGCAGATTTCACATCCATTTGATATACCTTCCACTTGTTTTGGGCAGCCAATGCTAAAATTGCTCGTACCGTGTCCAATCTGGCAATGAGTGCAAATGTTTCTTCAAAATCAATTGTGGGTTGTTTCGAAAACCCCTTTGCCATTAATCTTGCCTTATATCTATCCACTTCACTTTTTTCATTCAATTTAGTTTTATAAACCCATTTTACTCTGATACATTCTTTGTCTTTGTGTAAATCAACTAGATCCGATGTTTTATTTCTTTCAATGGAATTTATTTCCTTATCCATTGCCTTAATCCATTGTTCTTGTTTGATTGCTTCCTAAAAAATTGTGGGTTGATAGGTGAACAATGCATAATTTGAATGAGAGTTTAACTCTTCATATATATCTTGCAAATTTCTCATCTTTCTAGGAGTTGACTCATAATTATTACTAGATTGAAAACTTGGTACAGACAAACTTGATGGTTCTCTTTAAGTTGAATTTCTTGGAGTCCTTGATGGAGTGCTTCTTTCTAGTTATTGTACTTGTGAACCTTGTTGTTCAACTTGTTCTTTTCTTACCGCTTCTTTAGCATGTGGAATTGATGTCCCTATGGTTATGGGCTGCTTCCTGGGCTTCTTAATACTTCTTTCTCATGGATTTTCTTCTTTAAATTCTACATATTTGCTGATACTCACTTTCTTGGTTACTGGATTGTACAATTTGTAGGTCTTCGACTATTCAATGTATACAATGAAAAATACATTTTCCACTTTTTTCATCCAATTTTGTCCTCAGTTGTTTAGGTTCATGAGCATAAGCTATGCAACCCAAAACTCTGAAGTGTGCTACACAAGAATTCTTACCTGACCTTGCTTCTCGTGGCTCTTTATTTTTCACACATCTTGTGGGTGACCTATTAAAAATATACACGGAACAAGTTACTGCTTCTCCCCAAAATCATGTGATAAGGTTTTCTCTTTAAGCATACTCCTCGCCATGTTCATGATAGTTCTGTTTTTCTTCTCTGCTACACCATTCTGCTGCGGTGTATATCTAGTTGTGAATTGTCATTTGATGCCTTGTTGAAATCATTAAAATCATTCGAATCATATTTTCCCCCTATGTCTGATCTCAACACTTTAATCTGATAGCTGCTCTACTTCTTGACCAATGATTTGAATTTTTTGAACATGTCAAATGCTTCTGATTTCTTTCCAAGGAAGTACACCCAAGTCTTTCTGCTATAGTCGTCTACGAAAGTAAAAAAAATAACTTCTTCCAAGCGATTGAGTCTGCACTGGTCCACACAAGTCAATGTGAACTAGCTTTAGGGGATCCTTTTCTCTATGGGATACACCATTAGGGAAACTGCCCCTGTGTTGCTTTGTAAGAATGCAACACTCATAAGTGCCAACTGGTTCGTGGATGGAAGGAAGACCTCTTACCATCCTTTTCTATTGCAACAACTTCAGACCATGGAAATTAAGATGATCATATTTGGAATGCCATAACCAAAAATCATACATGTAGGTTGCCTTTTGGGTGAATGAAGTATCCTATTTGTTAGAAGTCATAACAAGTGGATACATTCGGTTTGATCTTTAAATGAACATTCAATTCTTACTAGGAGGTTTATCATAAATGAAACACTCTTCTCACTTGAAGACAACATTGTATCCCTTTTGAGTGATTTGACCAACACTAATCAAGTTATGTTTCAAACCTGGGGCATAGAACACATTTGGTATATGTTTTTGTTGGCCTTGTTTGGTCATGATATTGACCACTCCCTTACCCTTAACATTAACAATAGAGTTTGTGCCTAATTTAACTTTTGTTTTCACTGATTTATCCAAATTTGAAATCAAATCTATATTTCCAATCATGTGATTACTACATCCACTATCTAAAACCATACATCATTTGAGGTTTCATGGTAGCAAGACATGTAAGGAACAAAAATTCTTCATTGTTCTTAGAGGTATTTGAATAATTGGCATTTTGTCTTTCTAGATCAATCTTTCTTTTTCTACATTCTCTAGTGTAATGATCTAGATTATTGCAATAATAACATCCGATCTTAGTTTTATCATACCTCTGAGGCTTTGTCATTGCTTCCCCTTTTTCTTCTAACTCTTCCTGATTGTCTTTTTGGTACTTTCCTCTTCTGCCTCTTACTCTGCCTTTTTGATCTCTTCCTCCGGCTCTGAAAAAAGAAACTTGAGTCTTTAATGCATTTTCATGTGAGGAATTATCATTTCTGTTGATTTTGGTTTCGTGGGAGAGAAGAGACCCCATCAATTCATTTATAGAGAGTTGAGTAAGATCTTTTGCTGCTTCGATCACCGCGACTACTGAATCAAACTTTTTGGAAAGGGTTTTGAGACCCTAACTGACCATGTTTGTGAATTTCTTCTTGGACACAACCACCCCATAGTCGTTCCCAGTTCGGAAGCTTCTCCTTGGCACATATTCCGTTCGTAAAAGTTTCCCAAGCTTTGATGAATCCCATAAGGGAAAAACTCACAAGGTCTCTATCTGTATCTGTCTCTCCCACACTAGCTAGCTCGTCCCTTATATGGGTAAACTTGGTGAGGTAAGACACAACGGATTCTGACTTGGATAATCTGATGGTTCTCAGTTTATCCTTCAATACTATCTTTCTGGCCTTGCTCGAATCTTGATAGAGGTCAATAATGGTTGTCCACATAACTTTGTCTGTCTTCTTTCTGGTCAAGTGAGGAATAGTGTGGTCTTTGACTCCTACCAGGATGATTCTTCTTGTCTTGGCATCTTTCTTATTATGTTGTGCCAATTGCTGATGGTCATTTGGTGCAATTGGGATATCATTCTCAAACTCCCACACCCCTTGTTCCTCCAACGCCA
Source organism: Pinus tabuliformis (assembly GCA_031772625.1). Taxonomy (NCBI): domain Eukaryota; kingdom Viridiplantae; phylum Streptophyta; class Pinopsida; order Pinales; family Pinaceae; genus Pinus; species Pinus tabuliformis. Next base: position 302,155,786 of record CM062804.1, on the reverse strand, counting down.
TGCCAATCCTCTCATGCCATGAGTAGAAGTTGGATGCTTCGTCCAACCTATCCTCAAATCTGAGACCCTAGTATGCCATTGTGCCAAGTTGATTTACTTATGAACTTGATCCCTCTGAACGTTGAACCTACTCTTGAAGATAAAACATGTGCTTGGTCTTCAATCGGAGGCTATGCTCTAATACCATGTTATATTTCCATTAAACCCAGTAATTGATTTTTGATTTTTGATTTTCTAAGCATGCAACCAGAAATACAACTAAACTATTGTTCTGAAACTTATATCACAAACACTATTGAGTTTTTAACCATAACATGCACAACAGAAGTAAATAAAACTGAAGACAAACACATGCAACACATAAAACACCAAATATACTCAAGAAACCCCAACTATGGGGAAAACATGCAATTTGTGTGTGTTTTTTCTATTAGCTTCAACAATGTTTTCTTGAGAAAATATTGCAACAAGGGAACACCTCCCTTTTATAGCAAAAATCCCTTAACAACTCCCAAACAAATCTCATTCACCCCCACAAGTGACTCGACCTATACGACCCGTGCAGTATGGGTCTGAAGCTGAGCTGAAGTTGAGGCCATTCAGTCCTCTCTCTCTCTTGGTCACTGAACTTGTTGCAGAGCTGTTGAAACCCTACCCTCCTTTTGCTGAGCTAACACACACACTCTATGCCAAATCGAACTGACCACTTTTGTGCCCTATTCCCCCTAGTAAGTCGACCTGGGCCCACCATCATCTTCAATTGCTGAGATTAACTCATGATGAAGGGTTGAGATCTAATCACATGTTGACTTTAGGCTTTTTAATTTTTCCTAAATCCAACATTAGGAAATAGTAAATTAAATTAATAATCTGCTAAGTGGTTGTCTTGTGGGCCCCTTTGCAAGCCTTGGCACTTAGGCAAGTAAAACCCTTGTTGCTCTACTCCAATCAACAGGAGCAAAATCCCAGTACCACTTGGGACAAATGCATTTAAATTACGTTTAAGTATCAGGGTTTTGTTGAGCGCCTTATGTGTTGATACCTAATCCTAAGGGATTATGATATTCATGTAAACCTTGTAAATAGGAAAATAAGGAAGCATTGGAAGATGAATCCCAATAGTCTCCCTCTCCTTGTATATATTATTGATTTCTCTTAATGAAGTACATATTTGTGGAGTTACCCAATGCCTGACTTAACATGGTATCAGAGCCAACCCCCATTTTTAGTTTCTCTTTGCCCTATAACTCCTATTTTTCTGCCATTATCCTCTGTCCGCTAGCGTCTCCTTCTTAACTGAATGTGTAGAATTATTTCTGCGTTGCTAATCTACAAGCATTGGAATTTTTCTGAAGGACCGTGAGTGTTGAGGCATTTCAAACTGTGAGTTAAACTCCATCGAAACTTGGAAATCGATGCATTTGGAGGAGCGAGTTTATGCGTTTGACTAACCGTGTAATGGCTCTCCGTTAATGGCCGCCGTGAGATTGTGTGCACAAACAACTTGTGAATGAAGTGTTGCATTGAAAAACCATGAATACTGCGTCTGGTTTGTTGAACGTTGAACTGGGCTGCGCTATTTTGAAGGCCATTGTTTGTTATGGTGCGTGCTGTATAGTGTTGAAGTTGAATATTTTTGAAGGCCATGGTATGCTGCATAAGCTCGAAGACCTCTGAGCGCTGGTTATACCTCTCTGTGTTGATTAAAGCTGGTTTGAGGTATGAGTTGACAGCCTGAACGAAATGTTTTTAAATATGTTGACTGTTTAGTTGAAGATCGTGCATTGCAAATGATGAATGGTTGAAAATTCGTCGAGTGTTATTTTGGAAAATGTGCTGATTGTTTTTTATTTCTGTTGAATGTCGTGGTATATAGTGCATTTGGAGTGCTGAATACAAACATATGCTTGTTTTGTGAGCCATTTTTTATGAAGGTTGTGCTCCATTGTTTATGCATTGAGCTTTTTTAAAGGGACCGATATATATTGTATGTTATATGGATAATATGAAAGTGCGTTGAGTATGTATTTTATGTGATGGACATGATATATGTTGTAACCATCATATATATATATATATATATATATATAATAGATGATGAGTGGTGGTTTATATGCTCACATTAAAGTATTGACTTAATATAGTGAAGAGTGAAGTTGGTATTGAAGTTTTTAAAATCAATTTCTTACCTAATCAAGAAGGTAGAAAGTGAGGTTGCAATTATTTTGGAAATTGAAACAAATAGTTTTTTTTGATGATACATTCACTCATCTCCATAGTGGGAGTAGTTCTCACTAGCAAATAGAACTACCATGAGTGGTCCAGGAAGATAAAGCACACCTTGATTTTCAATGAGTTGTGGAAAGGAGTTTGTGAAGGAGGAGGAGGCAATCCTCCTCAGAAACCCACTTCTGACAAGGAGCTTGCCATCTGGGAGAACAAGAACAATAAGGTCTATGCCTTGATTGCAACATCAGTCAATGAAGAGGTGAGTCGTCATAATATGCCATTTACAATTGCTTTTGATGCTCTAAAGAAGCTGTAAGAATTATATGACTCACATTTAGAGCTAGAAGTTGTTCAATTGATGATCAAACTGTTTAATTTAGAATTGAAGGATGATGATCCCCTTGCCTTAGCCTCTGAAATAAGAGCCATTATGCATGACATAGAAGCCATTGGTGTCAAAATGGATGTTCCTCTCATATCTTTTGTCAAGGCATTGTATCCCACTTATTCTCATTATCTTGAGTCATTACAAGCTAGTGGCAAACTTTCAGAGATTTCTTTTGACTCTTTTGTGGACAAGTTTGCTGAAAGAGATAAGGATTTTGGCCAGAAGAAGATAACTGCTCAGTTTCTTGAAGAAGCTGTATGCCTTGCAGAAAAAGAGAAGAATCAATAACAAGATTCTTCTAGAGGAAGAGGTGGTCGAAGAGGACAAGGAAGGAAGAATAATAGAGGCAAAGGGGCAGGCATTTCTAAAGAGAAAGGCCCGATCTTCATTGCATACGGTGTAAGAGAAATGGACATGATGCTTCTACGTGTAAGCTCTCATGGGATAGGATTAGACAGGACATAGATGAAGAGAAAGGAAAATCATCAGATAAAGGGAAAGGTAAAGCACCCGAGTCCGCTCATTATGTTGTGGCACATTGCAAAATTAGAGTACTTGAAGACTTATTTAATGCTTCACTTGCTTCGTGGAAAGATGCTTGGTTGCTTGATTCAAGAGCAACTTGCCACTTGACTTTTAGAAGAGATTTCTTTAAAGAAATCACTGACAATGTTGATGGAGCAGTCTACTTTTCAGACAAGTCAAAACTCAAGCCATTAGGGCTTGGCACCATCAGACTCAAACTGTCTAGTCTTCCAGACTTTCTTCTACTTGATGTTCTCTACCTCCCAGAGTTGAGGAGAAACTTGTTGTATTTGGTCCACATCCTGCCAGCAAGGACACTCCATTCACATATTTGATGGCAAAGTTGAGGTTAGGAAAGCATCAAACAACTCACTTGTCATGATTGGGATAGAAGATGAAAGACTTCTGAAGCTGCAAGGAACCTCTTCTCGTGCACAAAACTTTTCATACAGTTCTCACTATGATGAAGGTACACTTTCATCAAGTCTTTTATGGCATTCAAGATTTGGACATTTGAACTACTACAACCTTCGTTTGTTGAAGAAAAATGGTGTTACTGGTTTGCCAACTATTCCTAGAAAACTTAAGCAATGTGATGCTTGTATCTTAGGAAAGCACAACAAACAATCATTTGATGATTCTCATTCCAAAGCACATAGAAAGCTTGAACTCATTCATTCTGATTTATGTGGCCCAATACCTGTTCCTTCTGCAAATGGTAATAAATATATGATGACATTTATTAATGACCACACCAGAATGTGTTGGGTTTTTTTATTGAAGAAAAAATCTGAAGCTTTTGAAACATTCAAGAACTTTCATGCATGGATTAAAAATGATACACAATCTCATATTGGCTCTATTCGTACTGATAATGGAAAAGAATATACTTCAAATGAATTTGAAAACTATCTTTGCCAGCATGGGATCAAACATCAAACGACTGTGCTTTATAATCCCTAATAGAACGAAGTAGCTGAAAGAATGAATAGGACAATCTTAAATATGGTACGTTCAATGATGTTTTTCAAGAATGTTAAGTTGATGTTTTGCGCTGATGCAGTTCTATGTGCTGTGTAATATAAAGAATAGGTGTCCATCTCATGCTCTGAACAAGACTCTCTATGAAATCTTGTATGGACACATTCCTTCAGTGAGGCATCTCAGGGTTTTTGGTTCCACTTTTTATGCATTGATTCCTAAGGAACAAAGAAACAAACTCGGTGTAAGGAGTCAAAAATGTCTCTTCTTGGGGTACTCAAATACCTCCAAAGCATATTGTCTCTACGATGAAGTAAATAAGAAGTTTATAATATCTAGATATGTGATCTTTCAATCTTCCAAGACTGATAATGTTGTTCAGTGACAGCTTGATCGCTTAGACAGATTTGGGCATGCAAAGTCTTCTCAAGAGTTTGGTAATAAATTCCACATCTTGAAGGGGGGATCCCCATACTGGATAAATATGTGGAATCTCCATTTGAAGCACTCTCTCCCCCTCATGAAGCTCCAACCATTGATTAAGAAGACAATTTGAGTGATGTGATTGAGAGAATTGGGAGGTTAAACCTTGATTCATTCCCACCTCAGTCAACTGAGTAGCCTGGGCCACCTTTCGGCCATCTTAGAAAGGTCCTCCAAAATGGCTCACAAAGACACTTGAAAGTGTGCGTCCTGATGAGGTTGGAAAGATGGGGACAAGAAGCTTTGCTAGACAGAATGGAGATGATGTAGACAATTCTGATTCACCTATTGATATGGATGTTTCTTATGATTGTGAACTAAATTTGTCTACAGATTTCGAGCCAACTTCCTTCAAAGAAGCTGCTTCTCATGATGAATGGAAAGAAGCGATGCATAATGAATATGATGCTTTGATAAAGAATGACGCCTAGAAGCTAGTTGATCCTCCATTGGGAACTAAATCGATAGGCTGCAAGTGGGTCTTCAAAAACAAGTATAAAGTTGATGACTCACTTGAAAAGCATAAATCTAGGCTCATGGAAAAAGGTTTTGCACAAAAGGAAGGGGTTGATTATGAGGATACTTTTGCCCCCACAACAAAATGGGTTACCATCTAGACTTTCTTTGCCTTGGCAACTCAGAACGATTGGAAAGTCCATCAAATGGATGTAAAAACTGCTTTCTTGAATGGAGATTTTTGAAAGAGAACGTTTTATGTCCCAACTAAAAGGATTTGTTGTGAAGGGCCAGGAACACAAAGTATGAAAGCTTGTCAAATCCTTGTATGGCCTCAAACAAGCACCATAAGCCTAGTACAAGAAAGTGATTAAGCATCTTCTGAAATTCAATTTCAAACACTATGATCTTGATGATGCAACTTTGTTTGTCAAGAAAGTTGGCAAAATAGTTGTATACCTTGTGGTGTATGTAGATGATATTTTGATGACAGGGCACAATCAGAATTACATTGCATCCATAAAGAAAGCACCGAGGAAAGGTTTTGAAATGACAAATTTGGGCTATGTTCACTACTATCTTGGTATTGAAGTTACCCAACATTCGAAGTTTATATTCCTCTCTTAGAAGTACATTAGAGATATTTTGAACAAGTTTGTCATGGCTGAGTGCAATCCTTTGACTATTCCAATGAAACAGAATTTAAAACTCACATTCACTGAAGGAAAAGAATTTGAGGAGGCAACAATTTACAAACAACTCGTAGGAAGTCTCAAGTTTCAACTACCTGACTACTACCAGACCTGACATTTCATTTGCTATTGGAATCCTCTCTAGTTTAATGCAAAAGCCTTCTGAGGGTCATTGGTCTGTTGCAAAAAGAGTTCTAAAGTACTTGAAGGGCACTCAAGACTTTGGACTCAAGTATACATGGGTGGATGGCTTCAGCTTGATTGGATACTCTAATTCAGATCTTGACGGAGATAAAGAAACTGAAGTATCTACTTCAGGTTATGTTATGTGTCTTGGATCAGGAGTCGTCTCCTGGAGTTCATGCAAACAATCAGTTCCAGCAGATTCCACAACTGACGCAGAATATGCGGCAACAATTGAAGCAACAAAGGAAATTGTGTGGCTCAGGAAGATTCTGGAAGATGTGCAGGAGAAAAAAGTGCATTCAACTCCTCTTTTGATTGACAACTCTTCTGCAATAAAGTTGGCCAAGAACCCAAAGTTCCATGATCGAACCAAGCACATCATTATAAAATATCATCTAATTCGACATCATGTTGAGGCCAAGACTATCCATCTATGACATTGTTCCACAAATGAGCAGATTGCAAATATCTTCACCAAAACACTTGGAAGAGAAAAGTTTGAAAGATTCAGAATGATGCTTGGACTCACCAACATCCCTTCAGATTAAGGGGAGAATGTTGACACCTAATCCTAAGGGATTGGGAAATTCATGTAAATATTGTAAATAGGAAAATAAGGAAGCATTGGAAAATGAAGAGACATTGGAAGATGAATCCTAATAGTCTCCCTCTCCTTTTATATATTATTAATTTCTCTTAATGAAATACATATTTTTGGAGTTACCCAATGCCTGACCTGACATTGTGCCCCATGTTGTGGCTAAATCTTGCACCTACAACACAAGTGCAGCAGGAGGCAAGGAAAGCTCCCTAGAGACAACCTATGGGTTGATTGTAGACTAGTGCCTAGGACATCTTGGGTAGAGGAGTGCTTGTGAGATGTTTCGAAAGGGGTGTGCAACACTCCAATTGTCACGAAATTGAGATGGTGGTCAGAGGGTTTAGTTCCGGTTCTATGTGCCTTTAATGAGGGAATTTCAGGCTAATTTAAGGATTTAAGTGCAGGGGTTGTATGGGACAACTTCAAAGAGGGATGGCTTCTTCTTCTGCTGGCCTACACATGGAAATGGAACAATTTAAATTGAAGTTGAAATGATGATGGAGAAGAGTAGGAGAAGGAGGAAATCAACTAGAGAAGGCTGTGAAAACAAAATCTTCAGTTACTGATTTCTGGCAGAAATATGAAAGAAGAATAAGGTGGAATGGGAGCTACAGAGGGAGTTGTTTAAAGACTTCAAGCTGAGACTCAGGAATCAGCCTCAAACATCACTGCTATTTGACTTTCTGAAGCAGTGAGTGACAACACCCCAAATTTTTTTCAAAAGCTTAAATCTGTAATATTTTTTTACTTTTGCAAAGCGCTCCTTTTTAGAAGAGTTGTTCATTTGTGGTTTAGAAACTTTAGTTAAAGTTGTATGAATTTCGTGAATGTTTTTCCCATGATCTCATGATTTTACATGAATGAAATAACTCTCCGATATTTGAAAATTCGTTATCTTGTGTCTACCCTTTTGATATGCTTCAATGGTATCTTCTCACTGTGATGGAATGGATGGATATTGTGCTTAATTTTCAACTTTTATCTTTGGTTATTCCTTTCTTTGTATTCTTGAAAAAACACCTAGTCCACTCATAGGTGCATTTATTAATTTTTTAATCTTACTTCAAGTTATTTGAGTGTGTTCATAAAGAGGAATACCGCCTCTATAAAAACATAGAGTGACCTGCACTCAGGCCCTAGGAGGTTAACATTTTCCCTTAGCGGGGAAATAGATCAACACCTTCATTTCAATTTTCTTCGCTCCCATGACAAGTGATGATGAGTTTGTGGAACAAAGATTAATGAGGTAGATCATGTTTGTTTCAACATAATGATAAATGGTGTTGAACATCAAGTGGCTTTGGCTTGAGTTTAGGTAGCATGGGAGGTTGGGTGATAGGCATGCTTCCCCTGCTTGCTTGAGGTTTGTAGCATGATGGATGATTTCCAATTACCCCTAGAGTTTGTGTAGGTTGCATTGCATTCTGATCAATATGTTTTTACACAAACATACATGTATATGAAGTTGTCATTGTAGGGTATTAAGCAGGCTAATCCGTAAGAGGTGCTTTGACTTGTCACCACTTTTTTTAACCCATTAATTTTCTTCCTTAGTTATTGCAATTGGCTTTCTTAGTAGGTGATCTTTGTTGCCAGAAAGATTGAGATCATAATTTTCATATTGATTACAATTTGTTTGGCATGCAATTGTTGTTGTTATGACTTGTGATGAAAACTTTGCAGTGCAATTAATTTTTCTTTCTTGGTCTATTGCTCAATCTTATAGCTAATAGATTGCTCCCTTTGTGATCAATATACCATTAATTAGTGATTGATTTCTAGTCGTATTGTGGTGGATGTTCATTCTCAGAGAGTTATTATGTAATCATATTCCAAACATTGAATGGTAATATAGGAATGATCTGTACTACATACAATGGGTGAGCAATGCTTAACAATTTTCTTTCAAATGTTACTCAACATAAGTGGAACTTGTAAGAATTGTATGTTTAATAGCAAATAGTGGTGGCTCAAAACGGTCTGCAAATCGAGTTAGGGGAACCTGCCCCTAGTTTTACTATGTAATGTTCCCGAGTAATTAATTGCCTAAGGGACAAACTAGCCTATCGATCCCTATAGGCTATAGTCCTCGATAAAGGGAAAACCCCCAAAATACCCAATGTCTGGGCGAATTTTGGGGCAACTGGGTCAAGAAACCCAAAATTGGGGTTTGAAGTAAAGTTTACTCAATCAATTAAGAAGAAGAGACCCCTATGGCAAGGTCTATAATTATGGGAGGGATGAATTCATTTTGGAGCATCATTGTGGATCAATCTATCTCTGTTTTTTCTTGAGCCTCAGGCTCTGAGGGTTTTAAGACCCTTTCTCTTCTACTAATTTTGGTGTTGAAAGGTTCCACCCTGGTTAGTCCTTTTTCCTTTTGTTTTTGTGTTTTGGCAACAAGGATTTCTCTTCAAGGCACAATGAAGTAATTGTGGGCAAAACCTAAGGCAAGGAAATATCAAATCTTATTCCCGCTGAGCGGATCTCCTTTGAGCATAGTCTTGGACAAAGTGAGTTTATCCAGTTGAGCAAACTCCCTACAGAACTAAGTTTGTCAAGATCTGTGACGTCAATTTCTCACTAATAATCTGGGGTCAAAGTGTGGATGGGACCTACTCTAGGTCACCGCGAAGCATGAACAAAAACAAAGATTAGAAATGGGCCCAAATATCTTTGGAGAAAATACCATAGATTTGGGATTGAATTCTAAAGAAATTGATCATCTACCAATCATGGACAACATTTTATTTAGAATAGTTTTCTTTTGAAGGGATCGAGTTATATGACTAAAATATGAAGGTTGGAACAAGGCCCTCTGAAGCAACGCATTCCTTGTGGGCAAAGAGAATCGAAGGCCAACAATAGGAGCACCGAAAAATCTTTTGTGACGGAAGTGGAGTCATCTAAGGTTGACCCAGTGCGAGGATTCCTCGAAGTAGATCAATGCCATCCAGAGTAGCGGAATGCATTGCTTGAGGCATCAAAGTCCATTATAGGATGAATTCCTAAAATTCTATGTGTAGCAACCGAAGCTGTAGGTTGAGTGAATTTCCCGTTTTCTTGTGTGAGACCCCTTCTGTAGTGGGACCGCTCCTCATCTTCTGAAGAAAATTCGAGGTCTTGGCCATAATAGACATTCTTCTTCTGGTCGGAGTGCTTTGTAATATGTTTGGTAGGATTTTTAGGCAACAATCTCAAGGAGATAGTGGGCATGCATTATTTAGCCTTTATTCAGTCAAATTTTGTCTCTCGTCTATTATAGCCAATGATGTGATAATCGCGATCGGGATTAAATCTGCGAGGGTCTGGACAAAGAAAAAAATGTAAAAATTGGGATAAAATCGGTAAAAATTGGCAAAATTGGCAAAATATAAATAATATAAAAAATAAAAAAATTTAATAAATACAAAAATTACGAATTTTTGGGAAAAAAACAAGATTAAATCTCGTCAAAATGAAAAAATCGCTGATTTAATTGTTGCAGGGAAAAAATTGTGATTTTCGCAACACTGATTATAACTAATCATCGCTGTATCTATGAGCTGAATATTACATTATCTGGGTCATACGTTGCATGAACTTCTTTGACCGAACTATTGGGTTTGACTCATTATTGATGAATGGTTGACTATATTTCTCCGCCAATATTTATGGTACTGTAAGAAACTGCCTATGATATTTACTTTAAAATTGGGTTTGTTGTATAACTGTTGAAAAAATATTGATACTGTGAATGATACGTACTAAGGTTATCATATCATTTGGAAAGAAATAAATGGTTGTGTTGAATTTAATTATTAGATGAAAGAAAAAGTCCATTGCCACTGGAAACCCTAAGGCAGAAATCACCTTACATGCTAGATTGATTGCCACTTTCACTTAGCAAGTTGGGATACTTTTGACATCATTTTCATGTCTTCCTTGGTATAACCTAGCTTGTATAATTGTAAATAGAACAAAATGATTTGAGAATGTCATTGCACATTCAATAAGTCCCCCCCCCCCCCCCCCCACCATTTTACTAGTTTGATTTCCATTTTCACTAAGCAAGTTGGGACCCTTCTAACATCAGTCTCATGTCTTCGATGGTATAACCTCCCTTCTATAATTGTAGATACAAGAAAATAGTTTGAGAATGCATTTTTGCCTTCAATATGTTTTCACTACTTTGAAGAAGAATACACTTTGATTCATAAAAAACAGAATATTGCTTGAAAAAGGCCCCGACATGAAAGGTCAGATGTTTGGACTAGTTCTACATGTGGTTGGAAGCTTAACTCTTTTTGTAAAGCCATATGTAATCATGCTTGTATGAACGAAAATCTGGTAGGAAACATTCTATTCAAAGAGATATTGGAGAAATATAATTTTGGGCCTTTTTTGTCATTTTCCTTATACCTTCCATGGTAATTTCTAATAGCCTTGCTTGTACAATTGCAAATACAACAAAATGGTTTAAGGTCCTTGCACTTTTAGGAACAGTGTAATTCAAATAGAATCTCTCATATTGTGGCATTATAAGCAAACACCTTTGGAGAAATATAACTCCACTGCAATTTGAGCATTACATAGGAAAAATTAAAAAATTCACCATGGGACTCTTATTATTGCATTTCATGTGCAGGGTGTCATCTCCAGTTGAGTCAGCTGACAAACGGTTTACCACACTTGGGAAGAGAGCAACATCCTTTGTATTACTTGGCCTCACCGGAGCTTTTGCTTTGAGTGCTTTTGATGACTTCGCAATCTATTATAATTGTAGTAGGTATGTAGAGAAGTGGGATATTCACATTGCAAATTGTACTAGGTGTGCATAGGAAAGTAGGATATATGCTATCATAAGAACACACATTTAAATTGGTTAGAAAAGAAAATTTATTTGCACAAGGTTTTATGTAATCGAGAAGAAACTCATTCTTTAGCTTCTTATTGACTTTATTATATTAGTGATACCATTCTCATATTGATAAGTTGTAAGGCAAATCTATCTAACCAATCTCACCCTAATGTTAATGAATGATAGATACACACATTAGATTTATTATGACATTCATGCTATGCACATTTCAGAAGCATCGTGAGTTTTCTCTTAAGTAATTGTGTCTATTCATTTCTTGAACTATTTTTGCTAATCAGTTGTGGGATCATTTTTTGTTGTTGGGATTCCTACCCTGTCTACATTGTTCGCTGCTTTGTTCACCCATTGAACATTTGGTTTAATATTGTACTTTTAGTTGGTTGCACATTACTTCATGGTTGACTTTATGTTCTGGTTGGTTTGCCTCTTCTGATTTTGGATTGTCAGTTGGCCAACCTTTGTTTTGATCCAATTTGTGATGCAATGGGCATGGGGTCTCACCATTCCTCATTGTTTGTGCCCAAAATCTCATTTGCATACTTAATAAACAAAATAACTAATTTACATAGTTAGGAAACAATATTTTTTTTGAAATGTTACTTCTTATATTATATGAAAGAGCAAATACAAGTATGAAGTGCTTATCTATCTTATGCCTAATAAAACTGCAATGAGATCAGAATAAGCCTCAATAGAAATATTCTTAGCATCTTTTCTATCAACGAAAAGATTTTATCCTTGTTGCTGCAAAATCTAGTAGGCCTGGTGCAAAGCCTTATTAGGCAAGGGGGCAGACCTTATGGCAACAAAGAGGAAGGGTTTCCAGTGTCATCTCAACAGCCTTCCTCCTCTTTAGTGGGATTTAAACCACAAGGAAGGCTTCCCTAAATCACCTATAAAGATACTCTAATACTAGGGCTCAAGGTGATGAGTTTTTTAAATGTCTAAAGTTGGATAGAGCTCTAGCAAGGCCTAGGATGGCCAAGGTCTTCCATGCTATGACTCAAGTTCTTGATAACTAGATCACTGAATAGGCTGCTATAAGTTAAAGTTTGGATGATGTTCAATAATATGGCATTCAATGTCTTATAGCAGCCTTATAAAGTGCCTAAAAATGATATTCAACAAGAAAGGAACAAGAACTTCAAATAGAGTTTATGATTGGGCTAGGGTAAATTGTTCTATAGCTGTTAGATATTCATAAACAGCAATAAAAACATCAGCTCAAATAAGGTATGATGGACCATGCCCTATGCTAGATTTTGCTTGTAGACAATTTCTAGAAGCCATGCCTAAATTATGATCCAACCACATGCAATGGAATGACACTTTTATGTTTAAATCATGTTGAAAATTGGCAGCTGAGGGAGCAATTCCTTTTGTTGTCGCCCAAAGTGTACACCTAAGGCACAACGCTCAGAGTAGGAGCTGTCACCCTGATCCCTACTCACTCCATTTAGACTCTCTCCTAGCTAAGTCGAGGAGGGTAGTCCCTAAAGGTAATAATGAAGGGAAAACTTGTTGGAACAAGAAGTTCTAGGAGATTTGAGGCATGGCAATTACTTCTTTAGGTAGCTTGAATTAAGATTAAAGGGTAAGTTATTAAATTGAGCAATGTGAGACAAATAACTTCAGTTAGGATAATATGATACTTAAGATGAAACCATAAAAGACCAGTGCCTAGATACAATGCTCAAATAGATTAGAGAACTTTTTCAATGATGCAATATACCTCAAGCCACAAGATAAATAATGTTACAAGGAAATGTTAGTGCAAGATGCAAGACTGATATGTGAGCAAGAGATGACTCGCGCGAATGATAAAGCAATGTACTTTCACAATATAGCAATATCATATGATAAAAATGAGTGGCAAGTACAAAAGAAATGTAACTTTGCATAGAAAGATTATACCATGAATGGACCCCCAAAGTCTTTTTATTAAAGCTCTTGAAAAATATACAAAATAGCAGCGCTTCCGCAAGCACAATAGCTAGTAACAAAAGATACAATATGAGAGCTCAAGGCTCTATTATATAGAGAGATGGGAGCAAATCCCAATGTAGCAACCAAGTGAAAAATGGCCATGGAGAAGATCCCAAGAGAGGAAATTGAATTCCATGTGGAGTGAAGAGACACCAAGGCAAATCGAATTTCATATGTGGCACCATGAGATCTTCAAGCAAAATCGAATTTCACATGTGTAAAGATGAGCAAATCCAAGTGTGAAGTAATCAAGGAGCTAACTCAAGTCAAACTCCAAGAACAAACCATGTGATGCCACCTCCTGTAGATGCTTCCAATGAGCTCAGCGTAGATCCCTTGGAGAATGTGTGGTCCCTCCTTGAGGAGATTTCGATGTGCCATGATGAATGCCAAGTGTGCAAGAGAGGGAACATAAGTGGAGACAAACTCCCAAGAATATCTCAACCAATATCATTCCAATATCTCCCATGTGCATTGACTCCCAAAATACCCTGTTTTCTAAGTCACCAACTGCTGCATTTATGTCAAGAAATTCAATTTCCTTGAGTGGGCCATGTATTTATGATGCAAGGTGCCAAATCATCCTCCAATTTGTCCTTTGACTCATTCCTTTGACTTGAGATAATTTCTAAGTCATTTCCATGTCATTTTATCATTTATTTCTCTCCATTTAATTTATTACCAGATTTCCCACTAAACTTAGGAAAAGTGGGATTTTAGGGTCTATAACACATTTTTGAGGGTCTAGAACACATTTCTAACCCCTCAAAGTGTGTCATAGTAGAAAGTTGAGGGTGAAAGGTGTAATTTTATTACTCATACCCCATACAATTTCTCTAGACATCACTTATTACATTTCATATACAAATTTTATTCCAATTTCTGCCCTGCGGGAAATTTTAAAAATGAAAAAATGACCCCCTAGACCTAACCAAATTCCACGAAACTTTACGAGTGATCTAGTATGGTAATATACAATGACTCTAGACACTAGGACTCATCGAAGGTCTTGCCATCAAGCCGTACTCCAACTTTGGGGGTATGCTTGGAGGAAAAAACTCAATTGATTATTAAATTCTTGGAGGAAAATGATAATTAACCAAGTGAAGAAAACCTCCCAAAATAGACTCACTTGATGACAAGGTCCCAATCTACCTAGGCCTGTTACATGACTCAAACTCATCATACTAGCATCACTTTAGATCATCTCCATAGGGCTTGTGGAATCTGGGTACAATAGAAGAAGATGAGAAGAAGAAGTAGAGTTGAAAAACTCTAGTGATATGATGATCTCTGATGGTACAAGCAACCTTTGGTACATCCTTGGGCATGGAGTCTTCAAAAAATCTTCAAGTGCCATTCCAGTGGTCAACAGGGATATCATAAGCCCAGGCTAGCATTGGGATCTAGGTGGGACTACCCATCATTTCCCAGATACGTTGGTTGACTACGACAATGGTGGTATAGTTGATCTCGCAGTTGAGTGCACACATGCACTAGGGGAGTTTCAATGAGCACTAGTGGCGAACCAGTTTATGGACAAACTCCTTGGGTTGTCCTAGTATGATGGATGTACATGGGATCACAGGATGATCAACATACTCTAGCAGGAGTTTGTTGGAGGAGGTAGCATTGGTAGGCCACCAGACAGTGCCTTGTATGGAACCGAGGGTTCTCCCCAGTTATGTGGGACACAACGGTCACGGAGGAGCAACACAGTGTTTGCATCACCACTGGTACATAGGGGGATTCACCTATCGTGTCTCTTAGGGAGGATTTGGAGGCGAGGCCCACGCATCAGAGGGAATGGTGATGCGATAGAGGTGGTGATATCGATAGGGTGAGGATTGACGCATACTATCTTAGCTTTAGATCATGGCATCCAGTGGCAGGTAGGAGCATACAACGTTGAGCAGTGGTTTGCAGGTGAGCACGAAAGTGCATGGTGGTGTGCCACAACGCATGGATTCACACCCTGGAGTAGGGGTAGCGACTCACACCACATTGGGTTTGTTAGTGGAGTGACAAATGCGTTGGTGCATATGGGGCACTTGACGGTACAGGGTGGTACAATAGCAAGCAGAGTAATCCAATGGTGTACATACTACAGGGACAGGTCATAGCGTACAGTGGCGTGCTAAGGAGTATGAGGATACTTGGTGGTATGCAGTGGCATATGATGCAACACAGTGGGCTCTTGGAGCGTTTCCTCCAAGGAGACTTATTGTTGATTTGGGGTAGCATCGGATTTGCTCTAGCCATGAAAATTGGTGGAGAGGCTAAGGCACATGAGATATCCAAGACCCAAAAATCGTTTTGAGAAATTCCATTTGGATGAGGAGTTATTAAAATAATTAATATTTTTAATGGGTTCCTAAATCTAAACTTAGGAAAATAAAAATATTAATGGGTATTAATAAAGATAAGGATGAGAAGCTTCTAAGAGACGAGGATCAAGTCTGTTTTAATCTTAGCCGTTGATTAGGGACTTAATCTCGGTTGTTGATTCATCAATAGGAAAAGTATAAGGGAAGACTTAAGGGTCATTTGGAGACACACCAGCAGATACCCAGTATCCCAAGGAAAGTCGATTCTTAGAGAGAAGGATATCGATTTCAGAAGGAGAGTTGCTGGGTGGAGGAAGAGTGGGGATGAGTAGCAGTCAGGGAGCTCAGAAGAAGTGACGCAAGGACTTTGACAGACAACGTAGAGGGAGATGCAGATCAGAGAGACGCAGGGATGATGCAGAGAGGGACCAAAGCTGCAGAGCCACGTAGAATGACGCAGGGTTGACGCATTAGAGAAAGGAAGCTCTCCGGGGTGTCAGAAAGTCTCGGAGAAAAGTCTCAGGTGTTTTCTCCTAGTGTCCATGTAAATTTTTCTGTAAAAACGATTGTTGCTGAAGAATAAGAAAACCCTCCTCTGCTGCACCGATTTTCCCGCATTGGGTTTTTCCAGGGACAATTGTCCAAAAATAATTGTGTTGATGTGATTGATTCTTGTGCGTATATTTGTTTTTGTATAATGGTGTGATATCTGCAGTAGAATTTATTTTAATATTTACTGAAGGGATTTCATAAATAACTTATTGGGAATAATAAGTAGGCGAAATAAATCAATTGCTGTAGTAATAGAATTTCTGTTTAGAAATTTTCACATGGTATCAAAGCAAAGATTCAACGACAGGAAGGGAAAATCAATTATGGGTCAAGAGCATGATGCAGAGGCATCCACTCAAGGAGACTCGTGCAGATTTTCAGAAGAATGCACAAGAGACAGAAATTACCATTATTCTATGTTGGCTTCCAGATTGGAAGAAGAAGCAAGCTCTGCCTCCTCAGAGGTTTGGTATATAGATAGTGGAGCTTCCTGGCATATGACAAGGATCCGAGAATGTTATTCAGATTATCAGGAAGAAAGAATGAATTTTCAGATCACCATGGGGAATAAGGTAAAGTGTACTCCAGTAGGGAAAGGTACTATAGTTTTTCAAATAGAAACAGGAGAGCGGTTCTGAGCTACCAATGCGTTGCATGTGCCAGGATTGGGGATGAACGTACTTTCCATATCTCAACTTCAAAACAAGGGCTATGACGTTTTCTTCATTAAGGAGAAAGAATACGTCAAACACCTGAGTTGGAAAAAGAAGGTTTGGATTGGAATCAAAAGTAACAGGTTACAAATTGCAGCGAGAATCACCAATGGCACTGATAGGTAGTAATGGAGACAAGGATTTGAATGAACTATGGCACAGAGGGATGGGACATTTGCACCATGGGGCTCTGAGAATTCTCAGAAAAACGGTAACAGGAGTTCCGGATCTTAGTACTAGTCTGAACAAGATGATGTATGCAGAGGATGTACGCTGGGCAAGTATGCTAACGCAGCGTTTCCAAGAAGTAACAATAGGGCCAAGAGTGTACTAGGATTCATACACTTAGACATCTGCGGACCTATGTCCACAAAAGCTCTTAGTGGTGCCGAATACTTCGTCGCCTTCTTTGTTGACCATTCCAGGAAGACTTGGATCTACTTTCTGAAAACTAAAGATGAGGTTTTCGGTCGATTCAAAGAGTTTAAGGCTCAAGTGGAGAATCTGATAGGAAATAAGATAAAAGTGTTGACAAGGACTTCACTGATTTTTGTGCTAGGGAGGGCATCAGAAGAGAGTGGACAGCTCCCTACAATCCAGAGTAGAATGGAGTAGCAGAAAGGAAGAACAAGACTATTGTGGAAGTAGTTAGGGCTATATTGTATGATCAAGATATGCCAAAATTCTTCTGGGAAGAAGCATGCAGCACGACAGTCTATGTCTAGAATATAACTCCTCATAGGGCATTGGGCAAGATTACTCCAGAAAAGGTCTTCACTGAGAAGACACCTGTAGTTAGTCATTTCAGGATATTTGGGAGTTTAACATACTGCCGTATACCCGAGGAGAAGAGGAAGAAGTTAGATCAAACTGCAGAGAAAGGATATCTTGTGGGATATAGCAAGAACGCTAAGGCATATAGAGTCTATCTTCTAAGGAGCAGGAAGGTAGTAGTTCAACGAGATGTAAAGTTCATGGAGGATAGAGCTTTCAGAAAATCTCGAGAAATGTCTTCCGAGGAGTAACCAAAAGATGAGCTGTTGGTCAAACCACTTCAACCAGCGGAAGCTAGCACTAGAAATTCTCATCCAGAACAAGAGGAATCATAGGAAAAGGAATAGCTGACAGATGCGCTTACTACTAGAGGAAGAACGAGCCGGGAACTTCGACAGATTTTGCGGGATGCAGAGTAATTCATTGGTGCACCCAGGAACAATAGAAGGGAACGAAGCCAACCAGACAGATACCAGGCCTTAGTAGCTCAGGTTGGGGAACCCTCCAGTTTTCAGGAGGCCGTTCAGCATCAAGTATGGGTGGATGCGATGGTGGAGGAATACAACTCTATAATGGTGAATGATGTCTGGGAAGTGGTACCTAGGCCTCAGGACAGATCAATGGTAGGTTCGAGATGGATCTACAAGATCAAATATGCTGCAGACGACAATGTGGAGAAATACAAAGCCAGGTTTGTGGCTAAGGGGTATGCTTAGAAGGAAGGAATAGACTACGAAGAGACCTTTGCCCCAGTAGCCAGGTATACATCTATTAGAACCGTGATATCTCTTGCAACTCAGATGGGGTGGGAGATTCATCAGATGGATGTCAAGACGACATTCTTGAACGGGGTAATAGAAGAGGAAGTATACATTGAACAACCAGAAGGCTTTGAGACACATGAGAAGAAATCTCATGTATGCAGATTAAAGAAAGCCTTGTATGGGCTTAAACAGGCACCTAGAGCATGGTATGGTCGAATTGATGGCTACTTGCAGAAGATGGGGTTCGTCAAGAGTGATGCAGATCCCAATCTCTACTATCTGGTTGTAGAGAATGAGCCTCTAGTCCTAGTATTATATGTGGATGATCTCTTCCTGACAGGATCATCTAGGCTCATTGAGGATTGCAAGAAGAATCTAGCCACAAAATTCGACATGAAGGATTTGGGAAAGATGCATTATTTCTTGGGGTTGGAAGTTTGGTAGCAGAAGGGTGAGATCTTCCTTGGGCAAGGGAGATATGCTACAGAAATCCTGAAGAGATTCAGGATGCAGGACTGTAGGCCTATGGCTACTCCAATGATCACCAACTAGAAGAAAATTGATGCATCGGAAGACAAAGATGTTGATCCCACCTTGTACAGGCAACTCATAGGATCCCTGATGTATCTGGTCAATACTAGGCCAGACATTTGTTATGCTGTCAACACCCTCAGTCAGTTCATGGTGGAACCTAAGAGGGCGCATTAGGCAGCAGCCAAACATGTTCTCAGGTATATACAAGGAACAATCGAGCATGGACTATTGTACACCAGAGGCAATGACATCAGGCTGAGTGGGTTCATTGACGCAGATTGGGCTGGAAGTTCAGTAGATCGGAAAAGTACCACTGGGTATTGTTTCAACATTGGATTGGGGATGACTTCCTGGTGCAGTAGGAAACAGAAATCTGTAGCTCTGAGCTCAGCAGAAGTAGAATATATGGCCGCTAGCACAACTTCGTGCGAAGCCATATGGCTTAGAAAATTGCTTGTGAACCTATTCAGTAGAAGGATGGAAGTGACCAGGATCATGTGTGATAATCAGAGTTGCATCAAGCTCTTTGAGAATCCAGTATTTCATGATCGGTCGAAGCACATTGATATTACGTGTCACTTTGTTAGAGACTGTCCAACGAGGAGCAGTAAAGTTGAGCTACACTCCTACAGGAGAATAGGTGGTAGACATCCGCACTAAGGCTCTAGGAAGAACAAAGTTTGTTCATTTCAGGGAGAAGATGGGGATGGTAAAGAATCCATTTCAATAATGGACAAGTATCAGAAGTTGCAATGCAGCAGTTAGCAATGGCAGTGCTATGGGCAGCATGGGCAACATGTTGAGAGGGCGCTGTAGTACATATGTAGTAGTGGCAGTGGCAGAGCCATGGGCAGCAGTATAGGAAGCAACAGTGCAGTGGATGTAGGGCAACAAGCCCAACATCAACATAGGTACCGATACGAATGGATCAATGTGATGTTCAGTGGTGGAGCATTACTAGAGCACCTTCCTCGCTAAGAGGGAGTGTGGGGGTAGCATCGAATGTGCTTTAGGCATGAAAATTGGTGGAGAGGCTAAGGCACATGAGATCTCCAAGACCCAAAAATCGTTTTGAGAAATTCCATCCGGATGAGGAGTTATTAAAATAATTAATATTTTTAATGGGTTCTTAAGTCTAAATTTAGGAAAATAAAAATATTAATGGGTATTAATAAAGATAAGGATGAGAAGCTTTTAAGAGACGAGGATCAAGTTTGTTTTAATCTTAGCCGTTGATTAGGGACTTATTCTCGGCTGTTGATTCATCAATAGGAAAAGTATAAGAGAAGACTTGAGGGTCATTTGGAGACACACCTGCAGATACTCAGTATCCTAAGGAAAATCGATTCTCAGAGAGAAGGAGATTGATTTCAGAGGGAGAGTTGCAAGGTGGAGGAAGAGGGGGGATGAGCAGTAGTCAGGGAGATCAGAAGAAGTGACGCAGGGACTCTGAGAGACAACACAGAGGGAGACGCATGAATGACGCAGAGAGGGACCAGAGCTGCATAGAGCCACGCAGAATGACGCATGGCTGACACAGTAGAGAAAGGAAGCTCTCCAGGGTGTCAGAAAGTCTCGGAGAAAAGTCTTAGGTGTTTTCTCCTAGTGTCCATGTAAATTTTTCTGTAAAAGCGATTGTTGCTGAAGAATAATAAAACCCTCCTCTGCTGCACCGGCTTTCCCACATTGGGTTTTTCTGGGGACAATTGTCCAAGAATAATCGTGTTGATGTGATTGATTCTTGTGCATATATTTGTTTTTGTATAATGGTGTGATATCTGCATTAGAATTTATTTTAATATTTACTGAAGGGATTTCATAAATAACTTATTGGGAATAATAAGTAGGTGAAATAAATCAGTTGCTGCAGTAATAGAATTTCTGTTTAGAAATTTTCACACTTACGGATAGGGACATTAGGTGTACCATTGGGTGCAACTCACCTAGGATTGATGAGGATGTTGTTAAGCGTCTCGGGACACCATGTTTAGCGGAGACAGGTCTTCGATTGGGTTATCACTAGATCTGAGGCGGAGAGAGGGACGTCCATAGGATTACTCTTCAGCATCCCGACAGACTCTCGATCATACCGTTGGGGAGCTACCCACTCATCACCCTCCAGTGTTGATTACAGTGGCAGAGTGTTTGGTTGTTGCCCCTTGATGCTCTCTGTTAAGGCAACCAGACATGGGAGGCTCACCCTAGGCAGTTGGATGAAGCAATGTGTGTCATGGGCAGGGAGGAGACTCTCCAATTGAGACACTTAGTGGGTGCGTGAGCTGACAAATACAGGCTTAGTGATGGCGTGGTTTATTGTTGAGGTAACATATGTTCCACCCCTGGGCTCACACTTGGGGAGGTAATTGTGAGGGAGCTGCATGATGCACTTTCGGTGAGACAGTCTGAGGCATTACATGAGCATGAGGGACAGTGGATGGTAAAATTCCTTTACAGGAGGGTGTCCAAACTCCGAGCAGTGTCCGGGCGTATCAGCGGGAGTTGGGATAGTGGATTTCACTGTGTGGTTTGGCAGGAGCAAGTCAGATTGGCATGCGTGGGACAAATTCTTGATACTTGGGGACCTCCTATGGGATACATACAAGGGTTAGAGATGAGGGCCAAAGGAGCTCTAGCTGGTAGCAGTGCTATGCAGCGGGAACCCATGAGGTGTGGGAGTTGTGAGCTCCCAGTATGGTTGGGGGATCCAGGGATTCGAGTGGTGAGTGGATCACTCCACTTATCGATGGGCAGGGTTACGATGGAGAGTGATCCAATTTGTTCGCATCTTGACACATGGGGAATCATTGAGACCTTCATCATATGGCGAGGCAGGTTGCTGCTCAGGATCAAGGCTAGTCGTGGAGTGGTGGACTTTAGCATTATTGAGCTGCCCTTGCAGGTTGGACATAGCGCTAATCATGAAAGATATAGTGGCCAAGTGTTACCGAAGAGGAGGATCTGATACGAGTATGTTGAGCAGTCGTGTATGTGAGAAATCGGAGATCTGATTCCTATTGCAGCAAACTGATGATATTTCACCTATTTGTTAAATTACTTGAACAAATTACTTGCAGTTTTCTATGGCAAATATTGAAATACATACACTGTAGCCTACACAAATAAAATACTGCGAAACTAAATACTGCGTTGGAGAGAAATAAACACACATATACACTGTTGTTTTTGGACAAATGTCCCCGGAAAAACCCAATGTGGGAAAACTGGTGCAACAATTGAGGGTTTTATTTATTATGCAATAGTAATCTGAGTACAAATCATTAGATGCCCAAACTGGAAATTTGATACAGAGAAATACTAACAAGGAGATAGTGAGAAAAATCTCACACTGTCTCTGGCGATCTGAATCTGATCTAGGCTCTGGATGGCTAGCCCCACACTGCCTTTGCGTCAAAGTCTCTGGGCTCTGTGTCACCTCCTCGTTTGATCTCCTGCTGGTTGGAACTTCAATCCTCTGGCCCTCAGGTCTCACACCCCGACTTCTGGGTTTGGAATTCGACTTTCCTAGTTGAATCTCGGACTCCCTCTGAAGCTCTATGCTGCCTCTGCATGGCACTGCGCTACCTCTTTGAACCTCTCTCTGTCTTCTTTGCCTTGCACTCCCCGGATCTGGAAAACTCTCCTTCGGTCTACTATCCTTGCCCCTCTCTCATTGCTTCGACTTTACTATGTCACTTCCAGCAACTCACAACTACTACTTAGGAAATAGACTTCCCAACAAAATCGAACTGCACAAATGTATTCTCCAAGTGCCCATCGAACTCCTTATAATCTCTCATTGGATCACCAACGACCAAGATTAAAACATAATCAAGGGTTAAGATTAACTGGGAGTTGATCCTCGTATTCTTATAGAAGATTCACACCTGATTTAATAAATGCCCTTTAATTAACCAAATTTCCTAAGTTTAGACTTACAGAACCATTTAAAAAAGTTAATTATTTTAATTAAATCATCTATAGGTGGAATTTTCCCAAGAGATTTTTGGGTATTGGAGAATGCATGTGTCTTAGCCTCTCTGCAAAATCTCGAGGCAAGAGCCCATCCAATGCTACAAAAATCAACACTCCCTCTTAGCGAGGAATGTGGTCTAGTGCTGCAACCCATTGAAGCATCACTCTCTCTCTGCACCATCTCTTGCTACGCTGCTGATGTCTGGCTCTACTACCCACCAACTACTGCGCAACTCTGATATGAGATGCATCTGTGCTGTTGCCGACCTTGTTGAATTGCTGCCAACACTACATCTGCACTGCAACCCATCCCATTTGTTGCTGCTACAACTGCAACATCTACAACGGAAAAGCATCCAAAATACTGAACCAACTGTGGTTAGTGTGATGCATCCGTTGTTCGAGTTCTGACTACTGCTAGCCTTTGCGTTGTCACTGAAGTCTCTGTGCTACTGCTGACTTTGCTTTGTGCCAACTGCACTGCTGCCAACTCTGCTCTGCGCTGCTCAGTCTTAGACTGCTACTAGCTACTACATCTGTCACTCTGGCACCTGACTGCACCAACTGCCACTGGTCCATCCTGCTACTGCTGACTATGGGCTCCCGTAGCAAGGTCTTGATCCAAGAGGTGGACTCCTCAAGGATCCTGCCCATCTTGTAGCTCTCTGGGGCTACAATTCCAGATCGCCCCACCTCACCCTTGGAGGCATCTCAACAATCATGGCAAACTCTTCCTCCAGTCTGGAGGACAACCTGTCGATCTCAGCGGATGCAACTTGCTGATCCTGCTTCTCCTCCTTGCCCTGTATTGTAGTGGCCCATCTCACCACATCTGAAGCACTTGATCTTCGAAATATCCTTCTTTCTTCTACGCTGCTCCTGCTGCCCCTTTGATGTAAGGGCCACATCCTCCTCTTCCTTCACCTTCTTTGTCCCACTGTTGCTATTGCCACTGATGGTGGCCTTCACCAGATCACTCCTCATTTCCTCCTGCCGGAGATTAGCTCACACACGTTAACAATCTGGCAGTTTTTCTTTGCCCAGGATGCTCTGGACGAAAACTTGCCAATCTTCAGAAATTCTATTCAACGGTAATCGTACAAACTCTGAGGCTGGGGTGTTGACCCTACTGAAGCCAGCTGGTCCTGGACATCTTGAAGCCTCATAAAGAAGGGGACTACGCGCTCCCCTTTCTGCATCCTCGTGTATCTCAACTTCTCCTCTTAGTACATCTTCCGTTGCTCGGAAGATCCTTAGTACAACGTAGCTAATGCTTCCCACATCTACCGGGCAGTATCTTTGCCAGTTATATGGGATATCACATGATCTCGAACTCCGTCGAGAATGATCCTCTTAGCTCTCGCCATCTCAACCTTGTACTTCTTGAGTGGATCTGCATTGGCGGGTACAACTACCACACTATCAACATAATTTTTGAGATCATGCTCATCTAGAAGGTAGGAGATCCTAGCCTTTCAGATCACATAGTTGGAGGCTCCGTCCAACCGATCTTGATCTCTCAACCCAGCTGATGCCGTCTCTCTTGAAAAAGTTGAACTACTTCCTCTTCTCCTTTGCACAACTGCTTCCTAGCTATTTGCACTCCCTTCTGGAGTGAGAAATCCCGCACACAGCTACTGTTGCTCTGCTAAGAAAATTCAAACTTCTTGTCCTTTGAGCAAGAAATTCCCTCAGTATGTGCTCTTCTTTCCTTCTGATGCTATTCTGCTAGCAACTGCTACAAAATAACTGCGTCCCAGTGCAAGATCTGCGCTGCAAGGAAACTGCTGCTACTCCCTCTGCCTTTGGTACTCTTCGATTTGGGAAATTTTATTCTCTGTCGACTCATTTAGAGAAAAAATTCCCACAAAAAACTGACCCTTCTTGCCAAGGAAATACGATGCCCCTGAGGGTTTCGATTTGCTGCCTATGCAGAAATTCGAACTGCCTCCTTCCTTCTGCACTGAGCTCTCCGGCTTATGATATGTGCTCTAATACCATGTGAGATATCGAAGATCTGATTCCTACTGCAACAAACTGATGGTATTTCTCCTATTTATTAAATTATTTGCAGTTTTCTATGGTAAATATTGAAATACATACACTGCAACCTACACAAAATAAAATACTGTGGAAACTAAACACTGCATTGGAGAGGAATAAACACACATATACACTGTTGTTGTTGGACAAATGTCCTTGGAAAAACCCAATGTGGGAAAACCAGTGCAGCAGCTGAGGGTTTTATTTATTATGCAATAGTAATCTGAGTAAAAATCCTTAGATGCCCAAACTGGCAATCTGATACAAAGAAATACTGACAAGGAGATAGTGAGAAAAATCTCACAATAACTGGCGATCCGAATCTGATCCATGCTTTGGATGGCTGGCCCCACGCTGCCTCTCTGTTAGCCTACGCAGATCTGCGTCACAATCTCTGGGCTCTGTGTCACCTCCTCCTCTGATCTCCTGTTGGCTGGAACTTCGATCCTTTGGCCCTCCAGTCTCACACTTCGGCTTCTGGCTCTGGAATTCGACTTTCCCAGTTGAATCTCGGGCTACCTCTGAAGCTCTGCACTACCTCTCTGAACCTCTCTTTGTCTTCTCTGCCTTGCACTCCCCGGATCTGGAAAACTCTCCTATGGTCTACTATCCCTGCCCCTCTCTCACTGCTTCGACTTTACTAAGTCACTTCCGACAACTCACAGCTGCTACTCAGGAAATCGACTTCCCAGCAAAATCGAACTGCACAAGTGTATTCTCCAAGTGCCCATCGAACTCCTTATAATCTTTCATTGGAGCACTAACATCCAAGATTAAAACATAATCAAGGGCTAAGATTAACTAGGATTTGATCCTCGTCTTCTTCTAGAAGATTCACACCCGATTTAATTAATATCTTTTAATTAACCAGATTTCCCAAGTTTAGACTTGGGAACCATTTAAAAAAGTTAATTATTTTAATTAAATCATCTCTAGGTGGAATTTTCCCAAACGATTTCTGGGTATTGGTGAATGCATGTGTCTTAGCCTCTCTGCAAAATCTCATGGCAAGAGCACATCTGATGTTACAAAAATCAACAAGGTACAATCGGGGTGTCCCGATGTCAGTAGGATAAGTTCATTCTGCGACTGGCAGGGGATTCTAGCATAGCAGTCTAGCTACCCATAGAGGTGAGAATCTAGATCTTCCATTGGGTTTTAGTGATTCATTGATGATGTGGGGGACTTCATCGGTGTGGTAGGGTGATTGGCAGGAGGAGATCAGGGGAAGCTCATGCAGACGAGGATTCAATCCCACAGGGATTGGATTGCATCTTCAGGAGTCTACTCCTGGAGTGCACAAGAGGGACTATTCAGTAGAGTAGTTTCACGAGGAGATGATCATGATTTTATTCTACCATGATGCTCTACTTAGTGGCGGTATGCAGGGGGTGTCTGGTGCCCATGTCGGGTTGGGCAGTGAGTGGAGTGCAGGGGGTGTCTGGTGCCCATGTCGGGTTGGGCAGTGAGTGGAGTGAGGGATGCCTCATGCTCATCAGGATGTCTTGGGATCCTAGTATTGAGGGATTCCCCCATGGCAGGTCAGTGCAGAGATCAAGGATGACTCGGTGGCACATTTGGGACCTTGATATTGTTTGTAGTGACTATTTGGGTCAGTTGATCGAGAGGCTGCTTGTTCAGGCATTGCTTGAGGACAAGCAATTTTTGGTGGGGAGAACTGTAATATCCACAATTAATTAATTTTGTTAAGAATAATTTCCATTTTTTGCATTTTTGGCAATGGGAAGATATTTTGGCATTAAAACTTAGGAAAGTTGGCTTAGGAGGACCCCACTTGACTTTTTGAGTAAAAAAGGATTCCAAACATTAGAAGAGGAAATAAATAAAGTGCAAGTGGAATGTGGGGGGCACTCCAAAGGAAATTCGTACCCCTTAGGAGAGTTTGAATTTGTGAGAAGAGAGAGAGGAGGGAACTTGACTTGTGGGCCCTGCTACCCACCATTTTGTGGGTGCTGTCCCTAGATTTTTTTTTCTAGAAGATGGTCATCAACCGGCAGCTAGCAGCCCCTTGTAGCCACCAACTAGCTCGTTGTGCCACTTCTCCGCCACTTGAGCCAACCATGTGGTCCCTCACCCATCTGTCATGATCGTATGTTTGAAGGTGGGCCTCCGAAACCTAAAGGTATGCCTTGTCATTTGGTAATCGGGTATTGTAGTTTACTTATCATGGAAACTTTTGGGCATGGATTAATAGGGGAATTCGGCAGAAAGAGTGGGCTAGGTCTGTGCTCTTGTCCCCTAGACCTCCTTTTGATGTTAACCTTGGACCCTAGTCTCGTGGGATCTCTTTTATTGACCTTTGGGATTTAGGGATGGTACTTCATGGGAAACCCGATTTTGGTTGCATGGTCACACTCCCTCATCCACATATATCACTCCCCTTCCGCTCATTATAACCCCATTCATCATTCCTCCCACCTGGGTCCACATTCCTCCACTGGATCCACATAGGGTTTACCTTCCTTGTCCCCTTGCCCACATCTTGGGTTGGGTCTGGAATGATCCTTCAGAGATTGATGCAGCTGAAAAGAAAAGTAAAAGCATAATTGGCCACATTCAACAGGAAAATGTACCACAAAATGCAAAAGATGGCTGGGACAAACATATTTAGCACGTGGGCAAAAGCCAATGCATGAGCTCTACCCCATCACCATGGCCATCACCCTGGTTCTTATAGGCCCTAGATGAGCCTCCTTTATCATTCAAGAACCGATGATTGCCCCAACCCCTAGTGGGCAATGAACCACTCTACCTTGAATGGGTATCCACCGCTATACCTTACACATCATGCTCTTTTCCCTTGAGCCCCAAGTAGTTAATCAAAGAAAAAACATAAAAGGAAAAAGGCATATAAAGAAGGGTGGAAAAGTCAAGGTTAGGGCACCTCATGCACCACAATTGCTCCCTCCTATACATTATATACCCAAGTGTGGGCTTCCCTTTTATTAGCTACTCTTGTACCCCAGCATGTGCCCCAGGGCTGCCCCTTTCATTCCCTACTTCATTCATCTCTTTATCACATGGCACCACCCTTTCAAGGATGTACCTTGGACATACTGCCCCCTTTAAAGGTAGAAACCACCCAATAGGATGCTTGTTTAACTCCATTTGGAGCTTGGAGACGTTAGCACATGCCAAAGCCCACTATGGAAGGGCATGCCATTATGAAGTGCCCACCTGTTGTCCATGGTTTGTAAGCTCTTTAACTCAATTTCCTTTGATGACTTGTTGTACTGGAAGGCTAGGGGACCCATTGGATCGTGTGTAGTATTACAGATGGTCTCCATTTTGGGTTTGGTCTCCCTATATGGGGTCCTAACCCTCTAGAGGGCTACATTGGCACATGTAGGATGTGTGTAGAGAGCCATGGGCCTCCACAGCAGTAGACAACACTCCATGGATCCCCAAAGATGTTTAGAGGTTATTCGAGATTTACCTATTGGACGAGGAAGGTTCACCTGGTTCACCATGCCCAGCTGACCCCACAATTGTACCATGCATTTGGCAGATGACCCAGGACTTGTATGTTGATGTGGCACCACTTACACCATCATCTGAGCCCTTACAGATGGTCTACAGACATCTTCGATCTACTTGGAGACCCATGCGGTTACTTGTCTGCCCTCACACCCATTGGGAGCATCACAAGTTTATTATTTGGAGAACAAGGGGGCCAACCCCTTGTCCATTACTTTTGGGAGTCTTATTCATCATTATAGCACTTATGGACTTCATCGGGCTTCTTAGAAGGCCCAACGACATGTATTATTGATCATTTGACCTTTTGAGAGGCTTATTCTTTTGTTGATGAGCTAGTTTGGTGGGCTTGTCACCAAAAGTTTGTTGTTTTGCACATTATTTTATTTTAGGGGCTAATGTAGGCCCAATAGCTAAATCAAACTCATTGGAAGTGTATAAATTGAAGTGATGAGGATTCATTTTAGCATCATCACTTGGATTTGGAACTTGTATCTCTTAAAGATTTTCGCTATCTTTCTTGGAGGACGAATTTTTGGAGCATGGAATGAATTTTGATGTTTTGGATGATTTTCATATGTCTTGGAGCTTCTTGAAGGTAAGTTTTTAGACGGTTGGATATTTTCTTATACATGTAAGTACCTTTTAATGTTATTTTTTCTTTCTAATTTTGTCACATACATTGTTGTTGAGATTTCGCTACACTAGGGCTTATTTGCTGCATCTCTTATGCGAAGTTGTGGAAATTTTGTTTCTGGATAGTGAATGCTTCATGTATGGGCCATGTATAATGAATGAATGTTCCTAGCGATGTTTCATTGCTGAAATTCATCTTGATAAGCCATTTATCTTGAAAAACGAAGTATAAAGTCTTTGAAGTTGCTTTTGTTGCTGCCCTAGTGCTAAGCGAAGTTGTCTTTGAGGCCTCCTTGACCTAGAAAATTTGAAGGTCCATAGTCATAATTCTACCTGACTCCATTTCTCCCCAAAGGATTAGGCATTGGTCCACTCAAAGGTGATCATCTTACACCTTTCACATCAACCCCCTCTCCTTCTCTAGGCCTAGCCCATTAGGTCTCATAGGGCGTCATTTATCTTGCAAACCACCCATAAAAAGGTTCGGTCTCTTGGCCCCTACTACGTTGGTGTGTCTCTTAGGTGCCCTCCAATTTTGAAGAAATTTCAACAGTGGGATTTTGAGATATTTGAAGCCCTTGCCTTGAGATTGAACCTTGCCCTTGGTTTCCTAGGCTAGAAGCCTTACTGGGACCCTCACATTGTCTTGCATTAAAAATTCTTTCTTTGGTCCCTCTCCCCCTTCATAATAGGTCAAGCATATCATTGGTTGCTAAACCCTACCCCCTTGGCCTACCCCCAGGTCCACTTTGTTTTGTGTGGTTCCATACACTATTAAAGGTAATTCTTCAAGGATCACTGGGATCCAAGCTTTCACAAGAATTACAAGGCCTAGGAACCTCAATTATAAGATACATACCTTAAACCTAAACCTTGAAATTCTCATTAAGCCCTTCCTTGAGAGCTTTAAACCTTGCCTCCAAAGCAAGCAAGCCACATTTTTGAGCCTCTCTTGTGAATAGGCTTCTAGGATCACCCTTCAACCTATCATTGGTCTATCCATTTAGTGATCCTCATCATAATGGGTCTCCTCCCATCGGCGAAAGTCGGTAAAGAGCAGGGAGCCTTAGCCGAGGTGACAATGGGCTATTGCTCCATTTGTTGCCCTTAGCCTAGTAGTTGCCCTTCAAGGATCCCCCTTTAGGACCCCTGTTAGTTTAAGCAGTAACATTTTGGCGCCGTTGCTAGGGACACGAAACGTGTGTTTGGTTCCCCATACGAAATATTTCCATAACATTTTTGGCGACTCCATTGGAAGAACGAAGCCGTAGTTCTTCATTGAACTTTAAGGTCAATGCTTGTAGGGTGAAACAAGCATTTTTCTAGGCATCTTTAAATTCACCCTGAGAACTCCTACATATTTTTCATGTATGTTTCAAATAGGTTGACTTTCTTTGATAAATTTCCTGCTTTGGACATTGCTAGCATCTCTAGGCACCCTAGTCATGTCACCGGAAGGATGGTACGTGGGGTGCCGATTTTGATGGTGATCCACTCTCCGCAATTGACCACGTAGAAAGATTTAATGCACGTGCTTCAAGAGAGGAGGTTGTTTACCAAGATGTCCTTATTTTGATGTTCATGGGATCTCTTGGTGGTCATAACTCATGGCTGCATGATCATGAACCCAAGAGCATCTCATCTATTGAGGACTTGGTTGATGGCTTTCTTAGACATTTTCAGGTATGCCCCACATTAAGCATCCAAGAGGAACCTTCATTGATCATCATCAAAACATTGAGAATCTAAGTAATGAGCAAGAAGACGAGTCCTCCTCGGGTCCACATGACGAAAAGGATGATTTTGAGAACACGTGTTGGGAAGGATAAAGTTGAGACTAGCCTTACGTTTCTCGAGGATATTACTCCTGATGACTCTCCTTTTGAGAACCTTGAGGAAGGTGGTCCCATTTTCCCTTAGAAGATGATATTGGAGATTAATTCCATATTGAAAAGGATAAATGGGAAATTGTTGGTCCTCAATTTGATTGTGCTCCCATTTACGACACCGACAAGGAGGATGAGGCTGAAATTGGTCTTCCCTTTCTCTCTGGTATTATTTATGATGACATATCCATTGATTCCATTGGGAAGGATAATTTTTATTTTTCCTTGCATTAGGAGGGGCAGTTGAAAGTGATCAATTTTCCTGTTAGGAGAGGTCCAATATATGATACTAAGGAAATCGATAACGCTCCTCCTTATGATTCTATATTCAAATCACCTGAGCCTTTAGATTATGATTTTGGGGAAGAGAAACCTATTGGATATAACACTCCACCCTCCCCTTTGCCTTCTTCTCTTGTTCATCATTTTGAGAGTGATTCCTACGCTTGTTCTTATATGATCTCAAGTGACCTTGATCCCTTTCCCCTTTCTGAGTATAGTGTCGAGGAAGAAATCCTCATTGAATATTCTTTACCTCCTTGGGCACCCCGTCATGATCATGATCAATCTATAGCCTCCTCTTTTCAGTGTGATCATCTTGGGCAACCTACTTGTGTTTCTACATCTCAGTAGTCTCCCGTTCCTACTAATCATAACCTTGTAGAGGCCATAAAATATGACATAAATGATAAGGACCATCACATGCCCGAGGTTGCCATCCATCAAAATTTTATGAGCCTAATCATTGACATCTCTATATTTTGGTTAGAAGAGAGGATCTCATGGATTAGATTACATCATTTTCTTACCTCTTCTCACATGATCATCCATGTGTGGACATTCTATTTTCCTACCTCCCATCGGCCTTATCATCCATGTGATTCTGTCCACATTCGCTTTGGCATTTGTTGCATGAGTAATCATATAGGCTGGCATATTTATATTGATTTGATGATATGTTGGTTGCACTGGCTTTATGATTACACTTAGTATTAGTTTTGTACCATATGCATGTTAGGGTAGGATGCATTGCATACTGATTTTCACATTAGAACTAATGCCATATGATATTTCTCATGATAGATTCGCTGCATTTAGATTTAAAAGTGTATTTTTATGAGTCGATTTTATGGGTCTAATCCAAGCATGTGCGATCATGAGACACCGTGAAAGCATGCTGCTTTGTGTTTTTCATCTATGTGCAGATAATAGTTTTGTGGTGTACCAAGAGATTGTTGGTGTTCTCGTGACCACCTCTTGTTTGTGTAGCTTCGCCCATTGTTCGATAGATCACGTCCCAGTTGGAGCCAGATGTTACACCCACAAATGGTCCTCAACCAGTAGCCAACAACCCCTTGTAGCCACCAACTAGCTCATTGTACCACTTCTCTGCCACCTGAGCCAGCCATGTGGTCCCTCACCCATCTGTCATGATCGTATGTTTGAAGGTGGGCCTCCCAAACCTAAAGGTATGCCTTGTCATTTAGTAATTGAGTATTGTAGTTTACTTATCATGGAAACTTTTGGGCATGGGTTAATGGGGGGGTTCGGCGGAAGGAGTGGGCTAGGTCTGTGCTTTTGTCCCCTAGACCTCCTTTTGATGTTAACCTTGGATCCTAGTCCTGTGGGATCTATTTTACTGACCTTTGGGCTTTAGGGATGGTACTTAAGGGGAAACCTTGATTTTGGTTGTGTGGTCCCGCTCCCTCATCCACATATATCACTCTCCTTCCGCTAATTATAACCGAATTCATCATTCCTCCCACCTGGGTCCACATTCCTCCACTGGGTCCACATAGGGTCAGCATTCCTCGTCCCGTTGCCCACACCTTGGGTTGCGCTTGGAACGATCCCTTGAAGGTTGATGCAACTGAAAGAAAAATAAAAGCATAGTTGGCCACATTCAACAGGAAAATGTACTACAAAATGCAAAAGATGGCTGGGACAAACACATTTAGCACGTGGGCAAAAGCCAATGCATGAGCTCTACCCCACCATCATGGCCATCACCCTAGTTCCTATAGGCCCTAGATGAGCCTCCTTTATCATTCAGGAACCCATGATTGTCCCAACTCTTGGTGAGCAATGAAATGCCCTACCTTAAAGGGGTATCCACTGCTATACCTTACACATCATGTTCTTATCCCTTGAGCCCAAAGTAGTTAATGAAAGAAAAATCATAAAAGGAAAAAGACATAAGGAAGGGTGGAAAAATCAAGGCCGAGGCACCTCATGCACCACGATTGCTACCTCCTATACATTATATACCCCAAGTGTGGGCTTCCCTTTTATTAGCTACCCTTGTGCCCCAAGATGTGGCCCAAGGCTGCCCCTTTTATTCCTTGCTCCATTCATCTCTTTATCACATGCCACCACCCTTTGAAGGATGTACCTTGGACATATTATCCCCTTTAAAGGTAGAAACCATCCAATAGGATGCTTGATTAACCCCATTTGGAGCTTGGAAACATTAGCACATGCCAAAGCCCACTATGGAAGGGCATGCTATTATGAAGTGCCCACTTGTTGTGCATGGTTTGTAAGCTCTTTAACTCGACTTCCTTTGATGAATTGTTGTACTGGAAGCCTGGGGGACGCATTGGATCTTATGCAGGATTATAGATGGCCTCCATTTTGGGCTTGGTCTCTCTAAACGGGGTCCTAACCCTCCAGAGGGCTACATTGGTACATGTAGGACTCCATAACAGTAGAAAACACTCCACGGATCCTCAAAGATGTTCAGAGGTTGTTTGAGATTCACCTATTGGACGAGGAAGATGCACTTGGTTCACCATGTCCAACCGACCCCACAGTTGTACCATGCACTTGGCAGATGACCCAGGACTTGTATGTTGTTGTGGCACCACTTACACCATCATTTGAGCCCTTACAGATGGTCTACAGGCATCTTCGATCTACTTGGAGACTCATGAGGTTACTTGTGTGCCCTCACACCCATTGGGAGCATCACAAGTTTTCTATTTGGAGAACAAGGGGCCAACCCCTAGTCCATTACTTTTGGGAGTCTTATACATCATTATAGCACTTATGGACTTCATCGGGCTTCTTAGAAGGCCCAACGACATGTATTATTGATCATTCGACCTCTTGAGAGGCTTATTCTTTTTGTTTATGAGCTAGTTTTGTGGGCTTGTCACCAAAAGTTTGTTGTTTTGCACATTATTTTATTTTAGGGGCTAATGTAGGCCCAAGTAGCTAAATCGAACTCATTAGAAGTGTATAAATAGAAGTGATAAGGATTCATTTTAGCGTCGTCACTTGGATTTGGAACTTGTATCTCTCTAGAGATTTTCGCTATCTTTCTTGGAGGACGAATTTTTGGAGCATGGAATGAATTTTGATGTTTGGATAATTTTCATATGTCTTGGAGCTTCTTGATGGCAAGTTTTTGGATGGTTGGATATATTCTTATACATGTAAGTACATTTTAATGCTATTCTTTCTTTCTAATTTTGTCACATACATTGTGCCGGGATTTCACTATACTAGGGCTTATTTGCTGCATCTCTTACGCGAAGTTGTGGAAATTTTGTTTCTGGATAGTGAATGCTTCATGTGTGGGCCATGTATAATGAATGAATGTTCCTAGGGATGTTTCATTACTGAAATTCATCTTGATAAGCCATTTATCTTGAAAAACGAAGTATAAAGTCTTTGACGCTGCTTTTGCTGTTGCCCTAGTGCCAAGCGAAGTTGTCTTTGAGGCCTCCTTGACCTAGAAAATTCGAAGGTCCATAGTCATAATTCTACCTGACTCCATTTCTCCCCAAAGGATTAGGCACTGGTCCACCCAAAGGTGATCATCTTAAACCTTTCTCATCCAACCCCCTCTCCTTCTCTAGGCCTAGCCCATTAGGTCTCTTAAGGCATCATTTATCTTGCAAACCACCCATAAAAAAAGATCAATCTCTTGGCCCCTACTACCTTGGTGTGTCTCCTAGGTGCTCTCCAATTTTGAAGAAATTCCGACAGTGGGATTTTGAGATATCTCAAGCCCTAGCCTCAAGATTGAATCTTGCCATTGGTTTCATTAGGCTAGAAGCCTTATTGGGACCCTTACATTGTCTTGCATTAAAAGTTCTTTCTTTGGTCCCTTTCCCCCTCTAGAATAGGTCAAGCATATCATTTGTTGCTAAACCCTACCCCCCTGGTCCACTTGGTCCTACACACTATTGAGGGTAATTCTTCAACGATCATTGGGAATCCAAGCTTTCACAAGAATTCCAAGGCCTAGGAACCTCAATTATAAGATACTTACCTTAAACCTAAACCTTGAAATTCCCCTTAAGCCCTTCCTTGAGAGCTTTAAACCTTGCCTCCAAAGCAAGCAAGGCACATATTTGAGCCTCTCTTGTGAATAGGCTTCTATGATCACCCCTCACCTTATCATTGGTCTATCCATTTAGTGATCCTCATCAGAACGGGTCTCCTCCCATTGGTGAAAGTCGGTAAAGAGCAGGGAGCCTTAAATGAGGTGATAGTGGGCTATTGCCCATTTGTTGCCCTTAGCCTAGTAGTTGCCCTTCAAGGATCCCCCTTTAGGAACCCTGCTAGTTTGAGAGGTAACAGGGCCCACATGGAGGGAGAAAGGGGGCAGCAAGATAAATAGAGGTGGACGGCTTCATTTTGTAACACTTTTTGCTAATTTGAACATTGAACCCCTTGTATGCTTGAGCTGTTGAGCCAAGTCGACGCATTGCTGCTTAGCACCTGAGGTTTCCAAGCAGAAATCTCAACTCCTTCTTCAGTGGACTTCTAGTGCCACTCTTGGGGAGAATATCATCACCCTTCATAGTTGTTCTGGGAGAAATTACAGGCACATTTAGTCACCATTCGGAGCAGACTAGGCAAAGGAAGGGAACATGCAATCCTTGGAGGAACCAGAGTGAGAGCAGTCAACATTCTGGGCTTTGGTGGGCAAGTTTCCTTTGGGTTTTGCTGAGGCTTTCCAATGATTTGTTGGGCTGATTGGAGGGCTATCATCTAGGCTGAGTTTGGTTGTTTCTGGGCATGCGTAGGAGTCGACTTGCAGGTCCTGTGCAGTCCTTGGGGAGCTAAGTTCATGTGGGTTGGAGGACCAGGGATTAGGAGCTGGGAATTACAAGGAGTCATAAGGAGAATTAGTGGGGAAATTTGCCAGCATTTTGGCATCATTGCAGCTAGTTTTTTGGTCGTGTGTTTCAGCTAGAGAAGAGAGCCAATTATGCCCTAAATTGTGGGAAATTTGGAGCAGTGGATTTTTGCTGAAAGCTTTCTGGGTTTTTATGGGTTTGTTGAGGAGAGCCTACTGCCAATTTTGCAGGATTTTCTGAGCATTCTAGGGGAGTCAAACACAGGTTCTACTCCAGCTAGAAGCAACAGAATTACTGGGCCAGCGCAGGGGTTGGAGGACCTGGGATTTGTCTAGCTTGTTTAGCAAGCCTAGGTGCACTTATTCCAACTCATTGTAACCATTCCATGAAATATAATAAAATGGTTCAGTTTAGTTGGAATAAATGGTTGGTGTGCTGATATCTCTGCTATGTTTTGATTTTTGGTTGCATGTTGGGAATTTTATGACTGTTATCACTTGATATTTCTATTAGGAATATTACAAAGTTGGACCATTTGACACATAAGATGGAGGCACACTACCTTTATCAGAGGTTGAGTGAGGTTTTCTCTTGAGACAATCCCTAATTTGTGATCTGGAGCTTAGCTGCAAATCAAACATTTGGTAGATTCAGATATCTCACCTTATGTAGATGAAGGCCGTCAACTGTAAATAGCTCAAGTGTGGTTGACCTTTGTTATAGAAGTTGATCTCTTCAACCATACCTATTCAGTGTTGCGATTATGACATCCTTATTAATCTTGTAAATATTCTTATCTTACTGATTGCGACTAGCATATACAAAGCAAAGTTGCAAAATATTTTGTGATGATTATTTAGGGGTTGGTTAAGGGTCCTTGTTTTGTCTTCTCTTCACATACCTCCGACAGTTTTTGAATACACAAATGTGGTTTGCATGAATACTATGAATGAACTTTCCTCATATTTTTGATTTGATTTAATTCATTTGAAAAGGCTATCTTGTTATTGTTCATCGTTATCAACCATTCTCTTCGAGTTGCCTATGTTCCATGCCACAATTATTGCTTTTTATGCAATTAATTCATAAGTTTCATCCAATCTGCCCTATTCTTTACTAGCTTATTTTCTCATAGGTCTACTTAATGTAGTTTCAAAGTGCTCGTAAACAAAAGTCCTACTCAGCATTTGAAATGTTTAGGCTTTGAGCTCAGTGCATAGTATTTGTGATGGTGTCCTGTGTCCAATGCACAAGCCACGATAGTGAGTACACAGTTTGGCCTCAGAGCAGAGTTCCAGTCTGATATTATTGTAACAGGAATTGATGTTAAGAACATGAGTAAATTTTGTGAAATTTAAATTATTTATATATGTTCTAATTTTGGCTAAAATGTGGGCTAATAGTAAGTTCAAAATTTCAAACATACTAAACAGGATTGTAGGATGTGCCAATCATTACTATTGAATTGATATCTGAATCATATATTAGTTCAGGAATGTTTACCTGGACAATTTCTGACAAGTTGTTTCATTTACATACCAGCAAAGCTATAGAGAAAGTAACCAATAATGCAAGCCTTCGAGAGGCCTTGGGAGAGCCAATCATGAGAGGCCAGTGGTATAATGCAACCTTGTCTGTGGCGCACCATAAACATTCTGTATCATGCACATTTCCTGTTGTTGGTTCACAAGGAAGTGGAATTCTTCAGTTGAAGGCTGTTCGTCGTGGAGGTAACTTAATCTATGTTCTGTACATTTCAGATAGTGTGTTACTTGCTCCTTTTCCGTTATTTGAAAAGAGATTAGAAACATTATTATTTTCAAAATTTAGGACAGTAGGGAAGTTAACTGTGGGTTCTGTTGGGGCATTGCAATGAACTCTAAATGTTACATGTAGAAACATTTCAGTCATAGAATGTGTTTTTTATCCACTTATATAAGACTTTTGTTTCATACTTTTCGAATAACAGATGGTCAGGATTAAATAAAGTAGGTTTCTTGAAGATTTTGCATTTGATTTGTTCCCGAAGGAGAATTTGTACAAGTCAAAGCTCAAGAATGCACTCTTTTTCTTTATTTCATGCTTTTGTAAATGTTGTACCCTTGCAATTTTTTGCTACATGGAGAGAGTAGTCTGAGAAAGCTAATATACTGCTGTTGACAAATTGATAAGAACCTTTGACCCGAAAGTCAACCAAGTAAAATAAATGGCATTAATAACAGGCAATATTTTAGTCAAATCATTCAAAGTTATGTTGTATAAGCAGTAAAAATGAGCGCAGGCAGATACTGTGGCTATAATTGTTTAAAAGGAAAGAGTTTGCTAAGTTTTTTTGATTTTGTGATGGTAAAACTCGAGACTCCAAGGCAACTCCATGCTTATTTGGCACCCGCATTCTGACTGTGGCTTGGGAGGTCTGCACCACCCACTTGAAAGTTAAAACAAGTTAAAAAAAGCTAGTACTATGCTGCTCTTAAGATTATAGCTCCTTATTCTTGTTCTTTTTTTTTGGTTTTAATTGCAACTAGTGGAATCGACAATTGGGACAGTCTCATACTTATGTGACACGGAGTTGATTCCCTCTGTGACCACTATAACCACTAGGTGCACAATGCCTGACCCTAATGTGGAAACGTGTTTAATCGTGGGATCGAACCAAGGACCTCATAATATTTTATATAACATGTTTACATGCTTTTCCAAATGAGCTACCCCTAGGGCTAGCTCCTTATGAAGGTCATGTCATAGCTGAACCCTCCAATATACACGGCTGACATGGGCCATGTTACCCACCACTTTGTGGGTGATATCCATAGGGGCCCTGTTAACCTCTTACCCACCACTTTGTGGGTCATCAATTGGCAGCTAACAACCCCTTATAGCCACCAGATAGCTCGATGTGCCATTTTCTCTGACACCTGAGCTAGCCATGTGGTCCCTCGCCCATCTGTTATGATCGTATGTTTGAAGGTGGTCCTTCCAAACCCAAAGGTATGACTCATCATTTTTTGATCGAGTATTTTTGTTTACTTATCATGGACACTTTGGGCATGGATTAGTGGGGGGATTCAGCGGAAAGAGTGGACTAGTTCTATACTTTTGTCTCCTCTGCCCTCTGGATGGTTATCCTTGTATTCTAGTCCCGTGGGATCTCCTTTATTGGCCACTAGGTTTTAGGGATGGCACTACATGGGAAACCCCGATTTCGGTTGCGTGGTCGCTTCCCAAAACCATATACATCACTCCTCTTCTGCTCATTACAACCCCATTCATCATATTTCCCATCCTGGTCCACATTTGTCCACTGGGTCCACAGGGAGTTAGCATCCCCATCCCCTTTTCTACAACTTGGTGTGAAAATTCCACAACTGGAATCTTATTGCAGCAATTGGTATTATTTCTTCTAACTGATAAATTAATTATTCAGTTTATTGCTATGGCAACATCGAAATAAACACACCGCAACGTTCAAAAATAAAAATTGCGGAAATGAAATAGTGCTAGAACTGAGAAATGCTAGCACACATAAAAATTAACACAGTTATTTTTGAACAAAAGTCCCCGGAAAAACCCAATGCGGGAAAATCGGTGTAGCAAATGAGGGTTTTATTTTATTATGCAGCAGTGAAATCTAAGTACATCTATGGATGCCCAACTGGAAATCCAAACAAGAAGAAAATCTGGGCGAAATTATTTGAGGGAATTACCCTTCCTCCACAAGCAATCCCGACACGAATTCTCTTCATAAATTTGTCCTCCTAGACCCTCTGCATTAGCCTTTGCGTCGCTTTGCACAGACCCTGTGACATCTAACCTCCGAATTGCTTTGATGAAATCGTTCTGCTTGTCTCTGCTGAGGACATTGCTTCTCAGGCACATTCGTCTCTTTGCCTGGCCTCTAGAACTGAAAATGAATTTCTCCCCAGCAAAATCAAATTGCTTTTGAAGCAACTGCGCAGTCCTCTGCACTGCCCCACTGGGAATAACTCGGCCCCTTGCTGTTGCCTCTCTGGGTTTGGAAAACTTCTTTCGGATCATTGTCTCTGCCCCTCATTGACCGGCCCCTTGTTGTTGCCTCTCTGGGTTTGGAAAACTTCTTTCGGATCATTGTCTCTACCCCTCATTGACCGTGCTTCAATCTCTGGCTCTCTGGCAACTGTTGCTACTCTCTGGAAATTGATATGCCAAGAAAATCGAACTACATAAGTGTTTTCTCCAAGTGTCCATCGACGACTTCTTATAATCCTTTGTTGGGACTCCAACAACCAAGATTAAATCTTGATCAATGGCTAGGATCATCTCGAAGTCCATCTATGTGAGTTTCTAGATGATTCTCACCTTATCTCAATTAATACTGATTAATTAACCATATTCCCTAATTTTTATATTTGGGAAATATTTAAAAATCGGCTAATAATCTAATTGAGACACTTCTAGGTGGAATTTCCAGAAACGATTTCCGGGTTTTGGAGATCTCATGTATTCTAGCCTCTCCACGAAATTTCGTGGCTAGAACACATCTGATGCTAGAGAAACTAACATTTTGGTCGGGCCTGGAATGATGCCCCGGAGGTTAATGTGGATAAAAAGAAAAGAAAAAGCATATTTGGCCACTCTCAATAGGAAACTGTACCATAAAATGCAAAAGATGCATGGGACATACAAATTTAGCACGTGGGCAAAAGCCAAAGATGAGCTCCACCCCTTATCCATGGCCATCACCTTGGTTCCTATGGGCCCTAGATGAGCCCCCTCCATGATTAAGGAACCCATGATTATCCCAACCCCTGGTGGGCAATGAAATGCCCCACTTAGTGGGGATATCTATTATTGTATCCCACACATCATGCTCTCATCCCCTGGAGCCCCGAGCAGTTATAAGGACAAATTAATAAAAGGCAAAAGGCATATGAAGAAGGGTGGAAAAACAAAGGTCGGGGTAACTCATTTACCATGATTGCTCCTTCCTACACTCATATACTCAAGTGTAGGCTTTTCCCATATTAGCTACCCTTGTACCATGGCATGTGGCCCAGAGCTTCCCCTTCACCCCCATTCCATTACATTGCTATATCACATGCCTCCTACCATTGGATGGATGTACCATGGACATTTCACCCCCTTTAGAGGTTGAAACCACCTAATGGGGCCCTTGGCTAACCCCCTTTTGAGCTTGGAGACCCCTGTACATGCCTAAGCCCACTATGGAAGGGCATGCCATTATGAAGTGTCCACTTGTGTTTCATGATTTGTAAGCTCTTTTACTTGATTACTCTAATGATTTTTTGTACTGGAAGGCGAGGAGATGCATTGGATCTTATGCAAGATTGCAGGTGGGTCTCCATTTGGGGTTTGGTCTCCCTATATGGGGTCCAAGCCCTCTAGAGGGTCACATTGGCACTTGTAGGTTGGGCGTAGAGTGCCACGGGCCTCCACCATAGTAGAGAGCACTTCATTAATCCCCAACACCATTCAATGATTGCTTGTGTTCCATCTTTTAGATGAGGTTGATGCACATGGATCACCATGCCCAACCAACTTCACACCTGTACCACACACTTGGCAGAGGTTCTAGGGTCCAGATAAGGATGTGTCTCACCGCGGGAGACAAAGGGAAGGCTTATGTCATCATCCTAGCCCTTGCAGATGGTTTACAGGCATTATCGATCCACTTGGAGACCCATGAGGATGTCATTGTGCCCCCACACCCACTTGGGGACACCACATGTGACTTGCTTGGATATCAATGGGCCAATCCCTTATTCACTATGTTTGGAGCCTATTCTTACACCTTGGCACACGTTGGACTCCACTAGGCCTTCTCAATGTCCCAACGACTCATTATGTTTACTATTTTTCCCTCTTGAGAAGCTTATCTTTCTATTTTGGAGCTATCTTGGTGGGCTTGTCACCAAGTCATATCATTATTGTACATTATTTTATTATTTGGGGCATTATTAAGCTAATTAGGCTATTCAAACCCCCTTATGGATTGTATAAATAGATGAGAGGCTCATTCATTCCTCTCATCGCCACTTGGATTGGATTGGTAAATCTTGAGAGAATTCCGCACTTGTTTTTGGGACGAAATTTTTAGAGTTTTTGGATGCACTATGATGTTTGGATTTTCGCTATTGCCTTTGGAGCTTCTTTCTAATGCGAAGTTGATGAATGGATATACTCTCCTTCTCATGTAAGTGAAATTTTAATGCTATTCTTGTTATCTTACTTATCTAATGCATGTTATTGTTATCATTATTCTTGTATGGGTTAAAGTAATGCAAAATTCTTTTGGAAACCTTGAATAGGTGATTTAATGCATGCGTTGCTCTTTGAGGGAGTTGGTGAATGTTCCTAGAGGAACCTCATAGGTTGAAATCCCTTGAAACTTTTATCTCCTTTGCAATTCAAAGTATAAATCCCAAAATGCTCTTGTTGTTGCACCTTGAAAGGCTATCAAAAGTCATCTAGGGTTCCTTAGCATTTGAAAATTCTTGATCTAGGTGTATCTTGACTCCATTAAGCCCAAGAAGCAAGGCACTGATCCTCGCATCCCCTGGGTGGTCAAAATTACCCCTTTTGTAGCCATTCAAAACCCTTGAATTTTGGTCCACTACTGTGCTAGGTTTTTCTCAAGAAGTCCTCCAAGTTTGAGGCAAATCCGACGGTGGAATCCTGAGATATAGCAAGCCCTAGCCATAAGACCATCTATTTTCCTAGGTTGATTTGGGTTAGTGTCCTCACTTGGATCACTGCATTCG
Source organism: Pinus tabuliformis (assembly GCA_031772625.1). Lineage (NCBI taxonomy): Eukaryota > Viridiplantae > Streptophyta > Pinopsida > Pinales > Pinaceae > Pinus > Pinus tabuliformis. The sequence goes on along the minus strand of CM062804.1, from coordinate 302,112,845 downwards.
AAATTCAAAAGAAAATATGTCGTTTGATCCTATTCTCCTCTCTTAGCAAGTCAAGCCCCATTAGTGTTAATCAACTCCACATCCTTAACCTAGTTTGGGTCCGCTTTGGTTCTTTGTGGTCCTGCAACTTTATAACCTAAATTCCGCAAGGACTGCATAGAAGCCCTTTCTCCACCAGGATTCTTAGCTGAAGGAAGCTTCTTGTCAAAGGATATTCTCCAAACCTAGGCTTAAGTATCCTCTTAGCCCTTCCTAGAGAGCCCATCACCTTGCTTCTTAAGCAGGTAAACCATCTAATTGAGTCTCTCTTGGGAATAGGTTGTTAATTTTAGATAACGATTGTATGTTCTGTTGAAGAATCTAGGGCATCGAGGTTGGATGAGATTCTTCTGACGATGATAACTATTTGTGAATCACTTTTTACTTTTTCTTATTAACACAATCTTCTCTTAATGTTATTAGTGTGTGTTCTCTTACTTCATCAAATAGTTACCAAAACAAAAGAGACAAGAATACAAGATATTAGCTCTCAGCCAGGGCAAAACCTCTCTCTCCTAGAGATGAAAACCCTTTTGCAAATTTCTCTTATTGAAGCTTCAATTGACAAATGCCAAACCTTAGACCCTTAACAAGAAGATCCTCAAAGCACAAGTCAAGCCTTTCCCTTTGTTTCGAGATTATTTTTTCTTGCACCACTTCGACCTCCTTTTTCGTCCTTCTTTCACTTCTGACTTTCTTGCAACAACCCTAGTCATGCATACCCTAGAAGAGACATTCTTCTTTTCTTCCTTCACTTGAGATGGAGCCTTCCTTTAATCGAGGAGAAGACCTTGTTCCTAACCCAACCAAGCTCTCTTTTCTTCACTGTAGTTACAGATCTGGGACAGCAGCAGTATGGCTCCTTTTTCTTCGCACGTGTGGAGGATACCTTCAAGAATTGCAACTTTGCTTGCTCTCTTTCCTTCGCTTGAGTAGTCTCTTCCTTTGCTTGAGTAAGAGGCCTACTTAGCACTCTTTTACTAGCCCAATCAAGCCTCTTCGTATGATTGTAATAGTAGGTCTGATATGGCAGCAGAATGAGCCTCTTTTCTTTCGCACATGTGACTGTAATTGGGCCAGAAATAGACCTTCCAAACTCGACCTTCTACCCTTCCTTCTTCGTTGAAGTAGAGACACCTTCTCTTGCCTTTTCACACTCTTTTCTAGCCTTGTCCTTCGCTGATTTCAGAGATCACTTGCTTCTTTTTTGGTGAGGTCGAATGGCCCTATATATAGGAGTCTGTCCCTCCTATTGGGCCGACTTGATCAATTGAGGCCGACTTGTCCTTCAAATTCTGAATTACTTCTTTTGTTGAGGCCAACATATGGAGGAGGCTTATGACTTTGCTTGGAGGTCATTCTTTGATTCTAATACATAGACTTACATAGTGTAACATGCCCTCATGGGTATTTAACACTTACATTGACTCTTTGACGTTCCTAGAAGCACTTCAACATGTGCTTGACCTATCAAAAGGGACAAGAAATCCATTCTTGATAATGACAAAAATAATAATGCTTTTCTTTTACAAGTGCAAAGATCAAAATTACATTTATGAAGACCGAACCTAGTTACACTTTCTTCAACAGTCCCTCTTAACTAGGGAGGTATTCATAAATCATTTTACAAGGTGTTTGGACATCTTCAATTTGAAGAATTCACAGAAGAGAAATCAAAGTGGCAATCCATCTGTTATAACATCACAGTAACCAACATTGTTTCCACAGCAAGGCCTTGATCGACAACTCTATCTGTCAATAGATCAGGGCACAATGTTGGTGAGACCAATGACTATAGACACCTTCATCATTGTCTCTCAAGGTACATACCTGCCCGAGTGTTCACTAAGTATGACCTTCTAGGACTATTCTTATTTTGGGTTCCCAGCCCTCAAAGAATATCGGTCCTCTTGCCTCTCTTATCTTGGATGCCCTACACATCCTCAAAGAGCATCAGATGCTAGATGATTACCCAATCTTCCATTCTTTCTTCCCAAGTGAAGACAAGAATGTTGTGTCTATCTCTCCCTTTCAACTAGGGAAGATATGCCCATTCCTATGAAGGAATGTACCCAAGATTCCTCTAACCAAAAACTTGCCTAAGCTCCCTCTTAATTAGGGACTTGTTAGAGTGTTGATTTGGGGTAGCATCGGATGTGCTCTAGCCACGAAAATTGGTGGAGAGGCTAAGGCACATGAGATTCCAATACCCAGAAAGGGTTTGGGTGGATTCTAAATAGTTTGGGAAATATTAAAATAATTAATATTTTTAATGGAGTCCCTAAGTCTAAACTTAGGGAAAATAAAATATTAATGTGAATTAATATAAAATTGTGTTAAAGTGGTCCAAAAGTTATGGATCAAGCCAGATCTATTTTAGCTGTTGATTAGGGACTTAATCTCGGCCGTTGATTTGTCAACGAGAGAAGTATAAGAGGAGGCTTGAGGGTCACTTGGAGAACACACGAAGAGATCAAGATTTCGACTTTCTGGGGCTGGGTTTGCTAAGAAAGTTGAGGGAGTGATCAGAGTTGCAGCTGAGGGGCAGTGAATACAGAAGCAGAGAGGCAGAGATAGCACCGGGAGGATCAACGCAATAGTCGGAGAGAGGGATGCAAAACTAGCCAAGGGTTCACGCAGAGCCAGCCAGGGCTCACGCAAACGCAGCCAGGAGCTGTGCAGTGCCTCAGAGGGCCAGCGTGGGTGAGGCAGACGGCCAGAGGGCTGATGCAGTGCCTCCAGAGGCTGACGCAGGCCAAGCCAGAGTGATGGTGGGCTAACACTCGGCTAGTGAGAGCTGACGCAGTCCTTAGAGGCTGATGTTGGGGTTTCGTGGGGCAGATTGGAGCTGTCGGAGTGTTTATCCGGGGTTTCAGATGGAATATCTGCTTCCGAGAAGAGAGGTACTACTGCCGAGATTTTTCTCTGTTAGGTGAGCCGGATTAGGCACCCTGATTGTATTCTGAAACTGGTTAATAAATCAAACCTTCAGATAGCTGCACTGATTTTCCTGCATTGGGTTTTTCCGGGGACTTTAGTCCAAAAACAACGGTGTAACTTGTGTGCTTGTTTCTATTTTCTTCAGTTGATGATCTGTAATGTGTTGAGCATGTACTTGTATTTATTTCCTGTATTTACATGGTAAATAACTTGTTAATTAACAGAAAAAGTAGGTAGGAATAAATCATTAAAGTACGTGAAGGGTTTCTAACAGTTAGACTTAGAAACTTCAACATGGTATCAGAGCGTGGTTGCAGATCACAGGAGCATTGAGGACATCAGCCGAGCAGAGCAACAATAGCAGAAAATAGCTGTCCCGAGTGACAGAAGCTGTTCCTAGCAGAGAAGCAGCAAGGGGTGACACAGTGCCTGCGTCATCAAGTTCGAGCCAAGAAAAGGCAGTGCAGAGGTTGAGGGAGGCAAAGACAAGCTCACGCAGAGGCTAGGAGGGCTGACGTAGTTCGTTGAGGAAGTTGATTTGCCGGTGCCGGGATTGCGCAGAGCCTATGAGCTCTAACCTTCAGTTTGCTGTGTGTAAGTTGCAGAGTGGAGCTGGTGGGGTAATGTAGTCAAAACAGTACCTAACTGAGCAAGGCCAAGGAGGGAGTTGCTACCGAGGATTTCTAGCCGAGAAATCTGGATGAGTGGTGCAACTGCACTAACGATCAGAGTGGGGGCATCTCGACATTGGCAGAAGGGTTTCCAGGAGGGAAATCGAGGCTTAGATCGAGTCACACCAAGAACTTCTAGGAGGGAAGTAGAGGAGCAGCGAGATGGCAGTGAACGGGGTAAGAGACCAGGACAGACTGGACGGAGCCTCAAACTTCGTAGTTTGGAAGGCCAGAATCCTATCCGTTCTAGACAGGAATGGTGTCAAGCACTTCGCCTTGAGGACGATAGCTATCCCAGTTGACCCAGTGGATAACGACAAGTACGAGGAGGCAATGGCGAGGGCCAAGAGCATCATTCTTGACGGGTTCAAGGACCATGTAGTACCACATATTGCCGAAAAGAACACGACAAATGAGATGTGGGAGGCCCTAAAGAAATTGTACCAACATACTTCTGTGCAGAGAAGGATGTTACTAGAAAATCAGTTGCGATCATACCAGATGTAGAAGGGAGAACAGATCGACCCCTTCCTCGGACGATGGGATCAACGGACTTCCATAGTGGCCACGCTGGATGAAGAATTGATGGTGAGAATAGCCCTGAACGCAGTCTTAGAAGACTGGGAGGTGTTTGTCTAGACCATACTGGGCAGGGTGACCCTTCCAGATTGGGAGGAAATGTGGGCTGGTCTTCGTCAAGAAGAGATCAGAAGGCTGAGCAAGCCGGGAAGCAGTGGCAAGGGGATCAGAATCAAGGAGGAGGAGGTGAATTCTACCCTAGCATCTGAGGGAAAGTAGAAAAAACAGAGGAAGAAGGACCTATCTAAGGTCAAATGCTTCCACTATGGGGAGCTGGGTCATTATGCGACCCAGTGTCCGAGGAAGTAGAGCAAGGGAGAGGCCTCCGAGACCAAGGCTGCGCCAGCAAGGGCAGAGAAGGAAGTGGAGACAGACGATGACTGTGCCATTAGTGCACACACACCACTTGAGCGGAAGTGGGGAGACATCGAGCTGTAGTCAGATGGACTATAGGTGATGAGGGGCAGGATCTTTGAGGTACCCAACCTCTTGGATTAGACCTTGCTACGGGAGCCCCGAAGAGTAGTGGTACTGGCGGATGTCAGTAGAGACGAATGCAGATGGAGCGACAGAGGGAGCTATAGTGCAGGATTCCCAGGACAGCGTGAGGCAGCAGTGCGAGAAGCACGAGAGTGTTGCACCAGTGCAAGATGGCACAGAGAGGTGTGCAACGGTGTGAGATGCATGGAGTTGTTGCAGCAGCGCAGAGGTCAGAGAGGGAGCACTTGTCAGCAACAGAGGGAGTTTCAACATCGAGGGTGTCTCTAGCCTGACAGAGATGTCAGAGTTGGGAGATCAGTTACTTACTTCTCAGTAACTGGGTTGCAGTGCAACAGTTAGCAGTGACAATGCTATGGGCAGCACGATGCAACAGGATGAGAGGGATTTGTAGTAAGGATGCAGCAGTGGCAATGGCAGGGCCATGGGTAGTAGTATAGGATGTAGAAGTGCAGATGATGGGCAACAGGGCTAGCATCATCACAGGGACCGATGCCGGATGATCAGGGTGATACTCAGTGAGGAGTATTGCTAGAGCACAATCCTCGCTAAGAGGGAGTGTTGATTTGGGGTAGCATCGGATGTGCTCTAGCCACGGAAATTGGTGGAGAGGCTAAGGCACATGAAATCTCCAATACCTAGAAAGGGTTTGGGCAGATTCTAAACAGTCTGGGAAATATTAAAATAATTAATATTTTTAATGGAGTCCTTAAGTCTAAACTTAGGGAAAATAAAATATTAATGTGAATTAATATAAAACTGTGTTAGAATGGTCCAAATGTCATGGATCAAGCCAGATCTAATCTTAGCTGTTGATTAGGGACTTAATCTCGGCCGTTGATTTGTCAACGAGAAAAGTATAAGAGGAGGCTTGAGGGTCACTTGGAGAACACACCAAGAGATCAAGATTTCGACTTTCTGGCACTGGGTTTGTTGAGAAAGTTGAGAGAGTGATCAGAGTTGCAGTTGAGGGGCAGTGAATACAGAAGCAGAGAGACAGAGATAGCACAGGGAGGATCAACGCAGTAGTCTGAGAGAGGGACGCAGAACCAGCCAAGGGTTCACGCAGAACCATCCAGGGCTCACGCAAAGGCAGCGAGGAGCTACGTAGTGCCTCAAAGGGTCAGCATGGGTGACGCAGAAGGCCAGAGGGCTGACGCAGGCCAAGCCAGAGTGACGCTGGGCTTACGCTTAGCTAGAGAGAGCTGACGCAGTCCCTAGAGGCTGATGCTAGGGTTTCATGGGGCAGATTGGAGCTATGGAGCTGCCAGAGTGTTTATCTGGGGTTTCAGTTGGAATATCAGCTTCCGAGTAGAGGTACTACTGCTGAGATTTTTCTCTGTTGGGTGAGCCGGATTTGGCACCCAGATTGTATTATGAAACTGCTTAATAAATCAAACCCAGCGGCACCGGTTTTCCCGCATTGGGTTTTTCCGGGGACATTAGTCCAAAAACAACGGTGTCACTTGTGTGCTTGTTTCTGTTTTCTTCAGTTGATGATCTGAAATGTGTTGAGCATGTACTTGTATTTATTTCCAGTATTTACATGGTAAATAACTTGTTAATTAACAAAATAAGTAGGTAGGAATAAATCAGTAAAGTACATGAAGGGTTTCTAACAGTTAGACTTAGAAACTTCAACATAGAGATCCCTCTTCAACTGGGGACTCTCCTTTTCATCAACAACTTCTTCTTTGTGGGTCCTGCAGCGGCTCGATCAATTTCTTTCCTTGATGTCATGAAATTCAATCGAGCTTCTTCCTTGTAGGGCATCAACCATAGATCACTTTCCTGTTGATTTTGGGTAGCATCGGATGTGCTCTAGCCATGAAATTTGGTGGAGAGGCAATGAGATCTCCAAGACCCAGAAATCATTTCGAGAAATTGCATCCGGATGAGGAGTTATTAAAATACTTAATATTTTTAATGGGTTCCTAAGTCTAAACTTAGAAAAATAAAAATATTAATGTGTATTAATAAGAATATGGGTGAGAAGGTTTTAAGCGACGAGGATCAAGTCTGTTTTAATCTTAGTCGTTGATTAGAGATTAGATCATGTCTGTTGAATCATCAGTTGGAGACACACCAAATGATCAAAGAATTCGATTTTCTGGGGCGAGGTTTGCTGAGGAAATCGAGTTAGTGATCAGAGTTGCAGTGAGGGGCAATTCAGCAAGGGATTTTCATCCGAGGCTGAAGAATACATAGCAGAGAGGCAACGCAATGTCAGGTGAGACAGCGCAGGCCCTGGAAGGGTTGACGCAGAGGTTGAAGAGCTGATGTAGATGACGCAGAAGGCTGACGTAGGTGACACAGAAGCTATAGAGGCTGACGCTGGGCTTTAGAGGCAACGCTGGGGAGATTCTATGGGGTAGACTGGGAGCAAATCAGTAGATTCTGAGCCAGGAGAGGGTGACGCAACTCTTGGAGGAGTGACGCAGTTCCAGAGCAGTGCTTGGAGTAGCTTTCGCTGTCTAGCATAGGGAACAACCGGAGTCGCTGTGGGGTTTGATCATCCGGTTGCTAATTTGCCGGAATATCTGTCTCCGGATAGAGGTATTACTGCTGATGATATTCTCTGTTGGGTGAGCCATTTTTGGCACCCTAGTTGTATTCTCAAAATTTGCTTAATAATACAAACCCTCTATATGCTGCATCGGTTTTCTCGAATTGGGTTTTTTCGAGGAAGATTGTCCAAAAATAACGGCGTCCCTTGTGTTATTGTCTCTGTTTATTTTAGAGCATGATCTGTATATTGTGAAGGCTGCAATAGTGTTTGCTTTAATGTTTATGCAATTAAATAACTTGTTAATGTAAAGAACAAGTAGGAGATTGTAAACCAGCAATTGCAGTAGGGGTTTCTGATGTGTTAGATACATGAATTTTCACATGGTATTAGAGCGATTGCAGATCATAAGCGACTGAAGACACCAACTGAGAAATCTGAGAATTTGTACCAAAGAAGTAGCTGTCCCAAGAGACAGCGTTATTCCAGAGTTGAAGAGGCAAGAGGAGTGACGCAGTGCAGAGTGTGATGCAAAGGCTCACGCAGTGCCTGCGTCAGCATTCTGAGCCGGGAGAAGAAGACGCAATAGCTGGGAGGAGCCCACGCAATAGCTGCGTCAGCCATCAGGGCTAGCGCAGAGGTAGAGGAGGGCAGATTAGGCACACGCAGAGCCACGTCATCCTTCTGAGCTAGGAAGGATTGACGCAGTTGGCTGGGAGGAGCAGATTCAGCCCACGCAGAGCCTTAAGAGCTCAGATTCTTCAAGTTGTCGGGGCTAAGGGAGCTGTGCAGATTTTGATTTGTGGAGTTGGTGGGATGTTGTTTCTGTTGGTGCAGAACAATGTCTAAGGATATTGAACCAAGGTAGAGGGAAGCAGTACCTCGACAGATTTCTAGCCAAGAAATCTAGATTCGGGTTGCAGCGACAAAGGAGGATTGGAGAGGAGTGATTCGACGATTAGCCGGAGGATTTCCGAGAAGGAAATCAAGACTCAGAGGGAGTTTAGAGAAGAGGAGCAGAAATGGCAGTGAACAGAGTGAGGGATCAGGATAGATTGGATGGGGCTTCCAATTTTGTCATCTGGAAGGCCAAGATCCTAGCAATCCTGGATAAGCATCGCATCAAGGATTATGCCTTGAAAGTAGTAGCTGTCCTAGTTAATGTTGATACAACTGAGAAGTATGAGGAGGCCTAGGCGAAGGTGAAATGCATGATCCTGGACGGGGTCAAGGATCATGTCATACCACATATTGCTGAGAAGAAGACAACAAAGGAGATTTGGGACACCCTGACCACCTTATACTAGGGCTCTTCCGTGCAGGGGAAAATGTTATTGGAGAACCAACTAAGGTCATATCAGATGCAGAAAGGAGAGGAGATAGATCCCTTGCTTCTCAGGTTGCAGGGGATTCACGACCAGCTTACTTCTGTGGAGGTCTACTCCAGATCTAGAGTTCTTAGTCAAGACTGCCTTGAATGCAGTATTCGAGGAGTGGGAGACGTTTGTCCAAAGCATTTTGGGCAGAGCAACTCTCCCTAGTTGGGAGGATATGTGGGCAAGTCTTTGACAGGAAGAGCTCAGGAGATTGACCAAGGCAGGGAGTAGCGGTAAGGGAGTTCGAATCAAAAAGGAGGAGGAGGAGGATGCAGCTCTCGCATCAGCGGGACAACAAAGGCTACAGAAGAGGAAGAAGAAAGACATCTCCAAGGTCAAGTGCTTCAACTGTGGGGAGCTGGGACATTATGCCTCTCAGTGCCCAAGGAAGAAAGGCAAGAGAGAAGCTTCCGACTCAAAGGACGCTCCAGCAAAGGCGGAGAAGGATGTCGAGACTAATGACGATTGTGCCATGAGTGCTTATGTGCCTTTGGAGAAGAGGTGGGGCGACATCTAGTTATAGTCAGGAGGACTACATGATTGGGGCAGGATCCTTGAGGTGCCCAAACTCTTGGATCACATTTGGCTATGGGAGCCCTTAAAGACAGTAGCATGATGACAAGTGTTGGGTGGAGCAAGGTGTGATAGAGCAACAAGGCAGTGCTAGAGTGCAGTAGTTTGTAGCAGCGCAGTGGAGGTTGCAGCAGTGCGAGAGGCACATAAGAGGTTGCAACAGTGTAGTGTCCAAATGAGGAAAAGGTCTATCCTATTTATACACTTCGTTGAGGGTGAAGAGACACATCTATTGGGCTTCATGAGCCTACATTTGACTGTGGCTGACCTTGACAATTTGTCCATAAGAGAAATAGATTCGTAATTCCATTTCTGCTTGTCAGAATGAGATTGTATTTATATCAAAATTGTACCTCTCTGAAAGAGGAATCCAATGCAATAATCATCTCCGTCATATGAGCTGTCCTAAGGTGGAAGTTGGCCCTAGTTGCCAATTTTAACACTCCCTCTCAACTAGGGAGAATTCCACCTGCCAATCCATCATTATGCCAACCTGTCATCCTGAACCATCCCTGTCGTCATTGTCCTGCACTGCTCTGCTGAACCATGAAGTAATAATGAAGAAGACGTGATCGAGAGTGTATCATACAACTCTCCATTGACTAAAGTAAGTCCTTGATCCCAGATCAAGTTGTTGAACACCATGCATCCTAGTCATAGGGAGTACGACAGTACACAATGCGTCCATCGGTAGTGCTATGGTCGCTAACCAACTTTTCCCAACTCATTGGCCAGATGCAAGGTACTTCCCATGAGTCTCGGACTTTATGGGTAGGATGTGTGTCGGGGCAACAAGAGAAGGTGAACCACTCATCCTGCTCATATGCCATAGGAGAAGGTGAACCACTCATCCTATGCATATGTCAATCGTAGGGGAAGGTGAACCACTCACCTTACATACATGTGTTTGGGTAGGGGAAGGTGAACCACTCACCCTGTATCCAACGCACCAGTAAGGTAAGGTGAACCACTCACCTTATGGTCACTCATAGCTAGCTCCAAGAAGTAACCCACGCCCCCAGGAGCTCCAAGAGCTCTGTGTTCAACTCATACGAGTTCCTCATAAGAGGGTCGCTCCACGACTCCAAGTTTCTCTCAAAAGGTTAAGAATTTGACCTTCCCGAGAGGCTTCGTGAGAATATCTGCAACCTGCTCATCTATCTTGATCTGTTGGAGCCTAACTGCTCCCCGTTGTAACATATCCCGGATAAAGTGGTACATGATATCAATGTGCTTGGAGTGGTCGTGGAACACGAGATTCTCTAATAGATGAATCCCATTGTGGTTGTCGCAGAAGATCACGGTGGTATCTAGCACATGCTCAAATAGCTCACTGAAGAGCTTCCTCAACCAAACTGCTTGATAACAAGCCATACTCGCAACAATGTTTCAGCCTCGACGGTGCTTAGTGCAACTGATTTATGCTTCTTGCTCATCCAAGATATAGGAGCAGATCCCAAAGAGAAGCAACACCTAGACGTGCTCTTACGATCCACCACACTGTTAGCTCAGTCAACATTTGTATATCCATGTAGTCTCAAATCCCCGGCAATGTATCTCAGTCCATAGTGGATTGTGCCCCGGAGATATCTCAAGAGATTCTTGGCAGCAATCCAATGAATGTGATGAGGCTCGACCATATATTGACTCAACATGTTCACAACAAAGCATATGTCAAGATGGGAGTTGACCAAGAACATTAGTGCCCCCACAAGTTGACGATACTCGGTAGGGTTCGTCAATTCGAGCCCAACAACACTTCCAAATAGCTTCTTGAAGTTGAGTTCCATCAGAGTAGTCACGGACTTGCAATCCACCATCCCACATCTCTCAAGTAGCTTCACGATATATTTTCCCTGAGAAAGGAAAATCTCACCTGGCTTTTGCCAGACCTCCAAGCCTAGGAAATAATGCATCAGTCCTAGGTCCTTCATCTCAAACTCGAAAGCCAACTCCCTCTTGCATTGATGAATGAGAGGGTCATAACCTATCAGAAAGATATCATCCACATAGAGGACCAGAATGAGAGGTTTATCCTTTTCAACTTTAAAGTAAAGGTTCAAGACAACATCACTTCTCATAAATCCCAACTTTATAAGATAGCTATCGATCCTCTCATACCAAGCCCTAGGGGCTTTTTTCAACCCATAGAGGGATTTTTTCAACCTGCATACATGTGTCTCACGATCTTGAATCTCGAACCCCTCGGGTTGTTCCACATATACTTCCTCTTTAAGCAAACCCTGCAAGAAGGCAGTTTTGACATCCATCTGATGAAGGTTCCATCCTTGCGAGGCTACAAGGGCTATGATTGAACGAATGGTGGTATATCAGGCAACTGGTGCAAATATCTCATCATAGTCTACACCTTCCTTTTGAGAGAAGCCTCAAGCTACAAATCCGGCCCTGAATTTCTCAGCACTCCCATCAACTCCATGTTTGATTTTGTACAGCGATTTCGAAGTAACCACAGACTTAACCTTGGGTCTAGGAACCACATCCCAGACATCATTCTTCATGATTGACTCATACTCCTTGTTCATCGCATCCTTCCAAACCTGTTGCTTTATGTCTTCTTCGAATGTACAAGGCTCAGATTGTACAATGGTACTCATGGAAGCTAAGTACCCTTGGTACCCATTTGGCTTCTTGCTTTCACAGAATGTCCCTCTCGGTGCAATGTGTTTCTTGGCATCTTCAAGAGTATCTTTGAGCCACAAAGGCCTCTTTCTTGTAGTAGAGGGATCACTAGGAAGTGGATCAATGGGATCCATCGAACCTTCAACATCGGGCATCGGTTCATCAGACGGAGATTCATCCTGCTTTTCTGCATCAGCATCATCATTGGCCTTCCTAGGAATAGGAAGATCTCGAATCTTTCTAAGTGCAGAATTTTCATCGAAAGTGACATCATGACTTAATTCCACTTCCCTTTGACTAGGCACATAGATTCTATATGCCTTTGAAGTTTCATTGTAGCCCACAAATGTTCCTTTCTTCCTAGATGCATCTAGTTTGTTTCTTTTCTCTTTCGGCACATGAAAATATACGAGACAACCAAAAATTCTTAAATCAGAGACATTAGGTTTCTTACCGGTGAATACTTCTTCTGGGGTCTTGAAGTCCAAAGCTTGATGTGGGCATCAGTTTTGGACATACACAGCGGTGTTGGCAACTTCTCCCCATAAGAACTTCAGAAGACCTTGATCATGAAGCCTAGCCAGGGTGACTTCATTGATAGTACAATTCTTCCTTTCGGCAACACCATTTTGTTCAGGAGTATAAGCAGTTGTAGTCTCCCTCTTAATGCCAAATTCTTTACAACAGTCTTTGAATTCATTAGACTCATATTCGGTCCCATTATCGTTTCTCAGAATTTTGATCTTCTTCCCTGTTTGATTCTTCACCAAGGCTTTGAAGGAGAGGAACCATTTGAATACTTCGTTCTTCTTCTTTAAGAAATAGATCCATGTCTTGCGAGAGAAGTCATCCCGTTAATTTTAGGTATGTTCTAGGCTGAGAGCAAATTTACTTCAATTTTCCATATTAGCTCAATATCAATTCCAGATTAGCATTCACATTTAGCATGATAGTAAAATGCAAATAGAACATAAACATAAATTGCAAAAGACAAGCCAAGACAAGAGGACACAAGATGTGGCACCAGCCAGGGACAAACCCCAATGTGGGGAAATCCTTGATCAATTCTTCTTATGTTCTTCAATAGTTCAGCAGAGAGAGTGTTATGAAACTAGCTCACAGAAAGAAAGATGTCCGCCTTAGAAATCAACCTCTTCGAGGGGGCAACCTCCTTTACATTACACAAATGAACAATTCTTGGATGCTACAAATGACAAAACCTCCTTTCGATATATAGTAGTCTAAGGGGTCACAATATAATCAAAGTCGACATAACAATAATAATATAAGGGCACAACAATAAAAATAGTGGGCTTCTATGGGGCACAATAATAACAATATGGGGACAATAGGGGCACAACAATAATAATAAGGACTACAATGACAATAGTAATGGAATCACTAGTATTATAGGGACCTAACATGCCCCTCTCCTTCAAAAAAGTGTTGTCCTCAATGCTTGAGTAGTTCTGGATGCTTATGTATAAAATTTTCATCCTCCCATGTGGACTCTTCAATGGGTAAGTTCTTCCACTTGACAAGATACTCCGAAATTGGTCGATTTCGTAGTTTTCGAGTTCTTGTTTCTGTCACTGCTTCAGGTTCCAATATGATTTTTCCATCCTTGCCAAGTTCTGGCAATATTGTTTGAACGGGGAGCTTGTCACCAATAACTTTCTTTAAGCATGAAACATGGAAAACTGGGTGCAGTCGGGACACTGCAGGAAGCTCCAATTTGTATGCCATAGTACCAATCTTTTGCAACACCTTGTATGTACCATAATACTTTGGTGATAATTTACTATCCTTCTTAGCTTGCTTGAGGGACATTTGTTTATATGGTTGTAGCCGTAGAAATACCCAATTACCTATATCAAAACTTCTTTCGCTTCGATGTGATTTGCCTGTTGTTTCATTTTATCCCGTGCCAAAGTTAGGTTATCCTTTAAGAGTTGGAAAACTTGTTGTTGATGCTCGATGTGATCTTCCACTGCTTGAACCTTAGAATTTTCTCTTAAATATGATGTGATGGACGGTGGGTGATATTTATTAAGTGCCATAAATGGGGTCATTTTTGCTACAGTATGGAAGGAAGTGTTATACCACCATTCAGCAAAAGGAAACCATTTGACCCATTGTGTCTGTTTATCAGATACAAAGCAACGAAGATATCCTTCCAAACATTTGTTTACTATCTCAGTTTGCCCATTAGAATGAGGATGATAAGATGAGCTATGAGCTAACTGAGTACCAAGACAAGAAGATAATTCTGTTCAAAAATTTCCAGTGAAAATGGGATCTCTGTCGCTTACAATAATCTTTGGGTTTCCATGTAGCTTTTGAATTGTTTCCATAAATGCAATAGAAACTGTACTGGCTTTAAATGGATGAGATAATGCACAAAAGTGTGCATACTTGGTAAGTCTGTCAACTACCACCATGATGACACTCTTTCCTTCGGACTTGGGTAAACCTGTGATAAAATCCATTGAAACCTCGTCCCAACGTTGACTTGGAATGGATAAAGGTTGTAATAGACCCGGGGTCTTCATTGTTTCAACTTTATTTTGTTGGCAAACCAAATATTCCGCCACAAACTTTTGAATATCTGATTTAAGGCCATCCCAAAAAAATTCCTTCTTAACCCGCGGTGAGTTTTTAAAAATCCCGAGTGCCCTCCTAAGAGAGAGGCGCGCAATTCCATAAGAATCTTTTGTTTGAGTTGGGAATTCTGACATAGGTATAAACGATCTTTGTACCATAACCTAGATAACCGGATTCGCCCTAGAGGCCCCTCAAATCCCGAATCCAGCGAATCCGACACGATTTGGTTCGGATTCGTGTCCAAATCATATGACACGTCGTGTCCTTTTCTGACTCGTCGAATCCGAGGTCGTGTCACGATTTTCAAAAGCGTGTCGCGATTTTGGGAATTGTGTCCTGTTTCCAGGACTCGCTAAGCTCAGCGCGGGTATGAAAAGGGTGTGTTTGCTCATTAATATTTTCATTTGGCAAGTGATTTGTGCTGTTGCAGCAGGGAGTATAACATTTAGCAAGGAGAATCGACCACCGGTCCACCAGGTAAGTGCATTTGCAGCATTTCTGATCTCACTGTTCAGTGTTTGTAGAATGCAATTTCTTCCATAAACTAATGAATGGGGTGGTGAACCATTAAAATTTAACAGTTTACATTATGGCTCCTCGCGCTGTCCATCAGTTCACCAACTCAAAATGAATTCCAAACTTAATCTTTAAATTGTATCTCGTCATCAGTATATCCCAGAACAGTGGACTGTATAGCAAAATGGTCTCCATGCCTCGCTATGCCTTGTAACATTTCCTTAAATAAATCAAGACAGGCCTTCGATGCCATCATTGACCGCTCAATGCTAATTAAATGCACTTGCATGTATCAATGACCGAACAATGACTTGACTTGGTAAAAGTTTAAAACCCGGTGTTCATATCCATTCAAACTACACATTGCCAAGAAGTGCGCTCATTATGTTTGATACCAGACTTTAGATAACTAACCTATGCGGCTATGCCTGAATTTTGAAAGTGAAAGGTTAATCCGGTGCCATGCTTTTGAAAGTTAACCTGCATGAAACATGCCAGACTGTTCTGAACCTGAATAGCTACCAATTTATAATAGTATGGACCTTGCGGTTGTTATGAATGGGGTCGATTTGTAATGAAATTCAAATAACTTTATATCTGGACAGTGGAATCTATTTAATTATGTGTATTGTAACCTTGAATTTCTCAGAATACTCTGGAAACCTTGAATTTCCAAAAGACATGCTAAAACTGTCTCTGTTCTAAGACTGGCATTTCACCTCCATTTTTTTTGCATTTTTTACAGTAGTTTGTATATGATTTTTTATTTGCAAATTTGTGCATGCTTTGTTCATTTTTTTTACAGGTAATTATGCATGCTAATAGCTATAGATGAAGATCTATGTTTGAAATCAATAAATTTGTATCATTAATTAAAATTTGTGTAAGAAATATCTAATTTTTAAATTTTATATATATATATATATATATATATATATATATATATTAAAATATATATATATATATATATATATATATATATATATATATATATATATTTAATAAAATAATATATAACGAATCCTAACGTGTCCTGTTCCGGGGGGTCAGCGTGTCCGAATCCGACACCATGAATCTCGAATCTTACCTGTCCCGAATCCCTATGTCAGGTGACTTAAACCATAACGAATCATTTTTCCAGCTAAATATATATATATATATATATATATATATATATATATATATATATATATATATAAAATAATATATAACGAATCCTAACGTGTCCTGTTCCGGGGGGTCAGCGTGTCCGAATTCGACACCATGAATCTCGAATCTTACCTGTCCCGAATCCCTATGTCAGGTGACTTAAACCATAACGAATCATTTTTCCAGCTAAATGTATCAGATGTACTGGGATCTTGTTGTAACTTTTGAGTGAGTGCCCACACTTCTTCGTCATTCTTCCATTCATCCCTTGCTTCGTTTATCCAATCTGGTTGGATAATAAAAATGGCACAAAGCAATGCTTCCACATCCTCATCCTTTCTTGAGAGTGCATCTGCCACAATATTTTGCTTCCCTTTTTTGTATATGATTTCAAATTCATAACCCAACATCTTTGTGACCCATTTTTGCTACTCTTCTGAAGATAATCTTTGTTCTAAAAAGTATTTAAGACTATTATGATCCGTTTTTACCTTGAAGTGTCTTCCCATTAGGTAGGGTCGCCATTTCTTAAGTGCATGTAGTATTGCCAACATTTCCTTCTCATAAATAGCTTTTTGTAAATACTTTCCTTTGATTGGACGACTTTCAAAAGCAATGGGTCTTTCTTCTTGCATTAAAACAACACCAATTCCATTTCATGAGGCATCACATTCCACAATAAAGGTTCTGTGAAGTCCGACGTAGCTAAGACCGGTGCTTGACACATTGCCTCTTTAAGATGTTCAAAGGCCTTTGTTGCTTCTGGAGTCCATAAAAATGCATCTTTCTTCAATAATGTTGTTAGAGGTGTTGCTATTTTCCCATAATTCTTAACAATTTGCGATAATACCCTGTCAACCTGAGAAATCCTTGTAGATGCTTTATGGATGTGGGGATTTTCCATTCCTTAATGGCTTTAATTTTGCTAGGGTCTACCTTAACACCTTCATGAGATACAATATGACCCAGATATTCCACCTCTTGTCCTCCAAAGAAACATTTGGAGCTTTTTGCATATAATTGTTTCTCCTCCAATAGTTTGAGCACCCTGTCAACATGTTGAACATGATCCTTCCTAGACTTGCTATAGATTAGTATATCATCAAAAAATACTAACACAAATTTTCTAAGGAAGGGTTTGAAAATGGAATTCATCATACTTGAAATGTAGAAGGTCCATTGGTAAGACCAAAAGGCATGACCAAAAATTCATAATGATCCTCATGAGTTCTAAATGTTGTTTTCAAAATGTCTTCAGTCTTCATTTTGACTTGATGATATCCTGAATGAAGATCCAACTTGGTGAAGTAAATTGATCCATGCAATTCATCCAATAGTTCATCAATGACAGGAATGAGAAATTTATTTTTAATAGTGAGCTTGTTGAACTCCTTATAAGCTGGACGCATGTGCCATGATCCATCCTTCTTGTGCACCAATACTACTGGAGCAGAGAAAGAACTTTGACTAGGTTGAATTATACCAGCCTCTAGCATTTCTGCAACGATATGTTCATATTTCACTCTTTTGGGCATAGGATATCTGTAAGGCCTGATGTTTGGAGGAACACTTCCTGGAATCAAATGAATATCATGATCATGATCATGAATAGGTGGGAGACCTTTGGGAGTCTCAAATACCTTGGAGTGATTGTCCAAGGCTTTATGGAGATCTGGAGAAATAGATGATTTCGATGTGGGAACCTCTAGCAAACATAATTGTGCAATTAGGCATCGTTGTTCTTTCTTTAGAAGCTTTGTCATTCCATTAGAGCTGATTATCTTTCCTGGTTTCCCTGCAATATTTCTTAATTCGACTTCGTTTCCTTCCGAAGAAAATTTCATGAAAAGTTCTTGAAAATTAAAAGCTATTGTACCCAAGGATTGTAGCCATTGGACTCCTACTCAACATCAACACCATCCATTGAAATGGAAAGCATTGGGCTATTCAATACATATTCTCCCATGGATAGCTTGATATTAAGGCACTTTCTAGAGCAATTTATGGTTCCTCCACTTGCAACCATCACTTGACAGTCTGATGCTGGATATAGGAAGCAATTCAGTTCCTTGGTTATCTTACAATGAATAAAATTATGGGTACTGCCCGAATCAACCAACACTATTACCTTTTTCTTCTTGATATGTCCTTTTATCTTGATAGTTTGAGGAGTGGTAATTCTGACCAATGCATTACAAGATATGGTCGGATTCCTTTCTAATTTCTCTAGGGTTTGTTCCTGGTGTATATCCTCTTCTTTTGACATTTCTTGTTCCTTTTCTTCCTCCTCTTCACAATCTATGTAAAATAGTTTCTTCTCAGCACACTTATGACCTTTAGTGTATTTGCTATAACAACTGTATGATCTGGAATTTATCCAGGACAAAGAATTAAAGGTATCACAGACTGATGTGCATAGATGTGCCTATGTTACTTTATGCAATGGAACGATAAGATTGCAAAATACATAGACACTGAGGCAGTTAGAGAAAACATAACAAGAAAACATGTAATACAACAAGTTTAATAAGGAGTTCACCCAATACTCTTGGGCTACATCTCCTGGTCCAGCTTTTAGTGGTGGCCTCTCTATTATGTTTTGAAAGCAGAGTTTCTTTACAACAGTGAGCTCAATTTGAGTCTCACTCAATAGATATGAATCAGTAGGATTGGAGTACACAAACTCTCCTTATTGATGCTTGACCTCTTCTGGTCACAGTAGTATGAGCCCAATCTGAAACTCATACATGACAGGCCTATGCCGAGGAGCTCGCTTGAACCTCTCAAGCTTTCTCTGGAGTGCACAGACTCTCTGACTCTCTCTGGCTCTGTCAGGCTCGATGCTGCCTTCAGGTCAGCTCGACTTCTTCTCTCTGTTCTCTACTCTTAGCTTTCTGCGTCTAACTAACTCCTCTCTGTGTGTCTGTCCTCTGCTTCTGTCAGTTTATGGCTTTAAAGCCAGTCTGCTTTCTGTCGGTTCATTTCCGCTTCCTGGTGTTCTGGTTTTCCTGCCTCTGTCCATTCGAACTCCCCTGTTTTGTGTCATCATCACTGGGTAACGCTTCACAGGGAGGTGGCCACCTATTCTGCAACGGGTAGGTGTGTCAGGTTCCTTGGACACATTTGAACGGTCGTTATTTCCGTTTGCTCCAAGATGCCCGCGAAACACGAATCTTCTGCCAACTCATCGTCCACGTCGGACTTCAAATCCCATGTAATCTTGCTTTATCTTTGTCAAATCCGGTCATTTATCGGGATGCGCCTCCGCCGTTGATCTGGGCCCCCCAGATCCTACGATTGTCGTTCATATCGGGCGGGTAAGTAGGATGACGTTTACCTATCCGATGTGAGCGGTTTTCTCTCTCTTCCGCCGGATGCGTGTCACTCAATATGTGGCATCGGGCGGGACTTGGTCGAAACTGCTTACCGCCTCGAGGCCTTTCGATATCCTACCGGTTTTGTGGAATCCACGGAACCGAATTAATTACTTTTCCGCATTTCATAGCCATTTCGGGTTCGGGCACTTCGGGGCTTTCCTTCACTGAGGGGGACGCCCTGCGATATGCGATTAGCGTTAATCGCGTATCAGAAACCACCCCCGTTTCTTGAATTAGCCTCTGGTTTTGCCAATTTGCGCCAGTGCGCATTACCATGGGCCAACGGTCTGCGCGCTCGACCGAGGGTCCTCGTTGCTTCGCGCTGATCACAATTGCAACTGTCACCAGGATTTCTTCTGATAGCGCGATCTTTCTAAGACTTGAATCTGTTTGGCATAATTTGAACGAGTTTATGAAAACTTAGAGAGTGTTTAGGATCCAATTCGGATCACTGTAACAAAGCCCTTTTGATTTTTTTTTCTTCCAATTGTTGGGGTGTCAACCTTGTAGGTTGTGGAAGGCTAGGGGAAACAACACTTCCATCCTTATAGTTGTGAGTGGTAGGCTTCCTTATTGCCATAATTTTGCTTTCCATTTTTCTTGCCAACTTGAATGCCTTCTCCAATGAGTCAGGTTCCCAAAGGCGAACCTCATGTTGGATGTTATCCTTTAAAGTCCCTATGAACACATCAATCCTATGCATGTTATCCTTTAAAGTCCCTATGAACACATCAATCTTATGCATGTTATTCTTTAAAGTCCCTATGAACACATCAATCCTATGCTCCTTTGGAATATCTTTTACCCTTATATTCAATTTTTGGAAGTCTTCAATGTGCTCCATCATTGAACCCTTTTGCTTGAGGTTTATCAATTGGTTGAAAAAAGTGTTGCTTTTTGTATACTCATAATGTGCTATCATTTCTTTCGTAAAAATTGCCCAAGTGACAATTTGTTTACAAGAGCGAAGCCATCGATACCATACAAACTAATTTGGTTCCAAATATAAAGTTGCAATGCGTATCTTTTGTGTGTTTTGCACATTATGGAGATTGAAATATTGCTCCATCTGTAGTATCCATGTTACAGGATCTTTGCCATCAAACTTCCTCATATCGATCTTTGGAACATGGTGGGTCTTCAATCCAACGTTAGAATCTATGTAATAATGATTAACATTTCTTTTGTTCTCATCATGAGTTTCCTTTACTACCCTTTCACCATTAGTAAGCATTTCTTGTAGCAACTTAGTCAAATCTATCTTCAAATCTTCCATCTTAGCGTCCATGCCATTCATCTTAGCTTCCATGTCATCCATCTTAGCTTCCACACCATCCATCTTAACTTGCACACCATTCATATTAGCTTCTACGCCATTCATCTTAGCTTCCATGCCTTTCTTTAAACCATCAATCTTAGCTTTTGTTACCTTTTGTGAGAGTGAAATTTGTTGCACTTGGTCTCGTAATTTTGATATATCATGTTGCATTTCTTCCTCTTCTTCATGAGTCATGCTAGAGCTTTTCGGTTGCTTACTAGGTGTTTCCATTTTCTTTCTTCGGGGCATCGATTAATGATAATTATGCTTCACTATGCCCTTTGAACTACAAACTAATTTTTCAACCCAAACTTACGCAAAATTTTAAAATGACTACACACTGTTTTTTCGCTTTGTAGAAACCCAATATTGAATTTGTTGTATCTCTGTAATTGCAGATCTCCAAGGTCTGAAATTGCTTCTTGTGGTAGCCCTCTGAGTCCTCTTTCCAATTCCACCAGTCTGATCAAAATTGGATTCTCCAAGAAAGAGTTATGCCCAATCTCCCAAGATGACCTGATTATATAATTTTTCAGTAGAGCGAACTTGTACGACGTGCCATGTGTCACTGTTTCGACCTTTGGATATGAAAAAGATACACAGAAAACTAAAGTCTGTCCTCTTTCTGTAACTTCTTACGAAATTTCAATCTGATTCTCAGAGATAAAGTTATGACGATTTTCCTAAGGTCACTTGTTTGGAATGTAATTCGGGAGTCTGCAAAAACCCTAACTTCCTCGGATCATATCTTTGAAAATATAGCGATACAAGATCTCAAATTCGGACCCAAGGTTCAAAACGATTTCGGCTCAAATGAGTTTTTTTTAGCTTCTGAAACGTCGAAAAAAAAAGTTGTAGCAAAAATGCCACGATGACCTATTTGGAGCAGCGAAACCCTAGAATCCAAAGCTCTAATATGAAATGTTTTGAAACCAGCTCACAGAAAGATAGAAAAGAAAGATCAACGCCTTAGAAATCAGCGTCTTCGATGGGGCAACCTCCTTTACATTACACAATTGAACAATTCTTGGATGCTACAAATGACAAAACCTCCTTTCTATATATAGGGGTCTAAGGGGTCACAATATAATCAAAGCTGACATAACAATAATAATATAAAGGCACAACAATAACAATAGTGGGCTTCTATGGGGCATAATAATAACAATATGTGGACAATAGGGGCACAACAATAATAATAAGGGCTACAACGACAATAGTAATGGGAGAATCACTAGTATTATAAGGCCCTAACAGAGAGAGATAATACATATACATTAGAAGTCAACATTTTGACTTGACAAAGTAAGAGCAGAGATCTTCACTAAGAAGATAACATATGAGGTAGCTGATTTGAACACAGGGGATTCCATCACTGTGTTGCACCCATCACTGTGCTGCACTTCATTACACCATGTTGCACCATGCTGCACTATGCTGCACCATTCATGATCACTATGCTGCACCCAACAGTGTGCTGCATTAACCATGCTGCATCCAACAGTGTGCTGCATTCATTGTCACCATGCTGCACCCAACAATCAATGCATTCATTGTCCATGCTGCATCCATCCAAGCTGCACCAACACCAAGTTGCACCCACCACTGTGCTGAATCGCTGATCTAAACAAACTCCAAACAATTCGAAGACAACAACCCTAAGGTAGTCTTAGCTATGGTGCTATGGCCTGTGGCCTAACACATAGCAACGCTGAAGAGAGTGATTTCAAAACATCACCAATGCATGTGATACTATTTCCTCTCATTGCACACAAACCATGAAGGAGCACAAATACACATATGTATATATACCGAGACGTGTTGTGATATCACTGATATACATATTAATATAGCAAGGAGGCAAATCCATATACTGTGAGATAAATCTCTATACACAGAAATGCTGAGATTGATATCACAGAAATTGTGACTACGTCATTCATATTAATATAGTGCCTCTTTTCTGCTTCGTCCACCTGAAGACTATCTTGACTACGTCTTTAATTTACAGGTGTGCCGAGAATGATACAAGTACATAACTCCTTGTATCCTTCTACCATGAGACTAACTTGTGGTGCGGATCTGGGTCTTCCTCTTGCTGCGTTTGAGAGTCTCTTGTAATAATGAGTAGACCTCTCCTTAGCCTTCTTCTGCGTTAAGCCTTCTTCTATGACTGTGATAGGGCTATCTCCATGATAGCGTTTAGGGTCACTTTTATGACAGCGTTAGGGCTTGTCTTTAGTCCTCCTTTATACAATCATTAGCCCTCCTATTCTCTGTGGCTAGGGCATAATATGACCCTCCTAACTCTGCGTCTAGATGACTGCGTTTAGGACATATAATGGCAGCGTCTTAGGGTTTGCGTTTAGGGCACATGGATTGTGCTATGAAAGCCTCCTTTATGACTGCGTTAAGGTCATCTCCTATGACAGCGTTAGGCTTCTCCATGACAGAATAGAGCCTTTTCCATGACAATGTTAAGTTTCTCCACTTGGGGCAGCGTATCATCTTAAGATCTCTCCTCCCACCAAAACCCAAAGACAAGTGGAGAGGAAGAGATCACAAGAGGTGTGTCTCAAATGACTTGCAAGCCACCTCTTTTTATAGCAAAACGTTGAGGATAGATGGGGGAAATTTGGTTGCTGGCCGACCTTGACGAATTGTCCCATAACACAAATAAATTCATATCTCCATGAATACATGTCGGAATCGGATGATCTTTAGATCAATCCTACACCTCTCGACGAGAGGAATCCAAGAAAAATATCAGCTGCCATAAATAAATAGACCCACATGGAGTTTGACCCTAATTGCCAATTTTAACACATCCACAAAAATAACATAATACAAATATCCACCCAAAGATGTCATGGGCAACATACCTGATAGATCAGAATGGACCAATTGAAGAATATCAATGGTTAGAGTCTCACTTGAGGGGAATGGTCCCCTTGTATGTTTTCCAACTTCACATCCCTGTCAAACACCTTCATGATTTAAATTGAATTTGGACATCCCTATGAACATCTTCCTTACATCGGGTAAGGCTTTGAAATGAAGGTGAGCAAATCTTCGGTGCCATAATTCAGATTGAAGAGAGGTGTCACAAATCATTGCTCCCAACGGACTTCCTCCAACCTGGTAGAGACCTTCAACCCTGAATCCTAGAGTGAATGCATCTCTTGGATTCCTTTGCCAAAGACGAACCTTCCCATCAATGAATGGCACCTTAAAACCTTTGTCTTCCATTGCAGAGATAGAAACCATGTTTTTCAAGTCAGGTACATATAGCACTTCTTGTAGGTGAAGCGTTTGACCTTGATTTAAGTGAAGAGTAATGGTCCCAATTCCCTTCACGGGATAAGTGACATTATCCCCAAGTATAATCTCCATATTTTTCTCCTCTTCAAACAAGTTTGAGAGAGCTTCTTTGTAACCAGTGAAGTGCCTTGAGGCACCACTATCAATCAACCAATGGTGCATTGTATCCGGAGGAGAGGCGGTGGAGAGGGCAGAAATAACCATTGCCCTTGAAGTTGTTGTTGTTATTGTTGTCATCATCTCTTGGAGTATCCTTCTTGTAAGGGCACTCTCTAGCGAAGTAGCCAAACCTGTTACAATTGATGCACCATCCTTTTCTTCCTTCCTTGAACCCCGACTTGAACCCTTGTCCTTGATTCCTTGGACCAACATTTTTCCTTCTTATAGAATGAGCGGAGAAGGTAGTAGGATTGTTTCTATTTGAGGGCTTGTCTCTTTCCATCATCCTTATTTCTTCTTGAGTGCATCTGGCCAATAGTTCCTCAAATCCCGGAATCCTGTCATTGTTGAGGATGGTAGTGTTGAACACATCCCATTCTCTTGTAAGGCCTCCAAGTGCAATAAGAGAGAGCTCCTGGTCACTAGTGACTTCTCCAGTAGATAGGAGATCATTCTTGATCTCAGTGATCCTCTTGAAGTAGGATTGGATGGATTCTCCTCTATCCATCTTGATGTCTTTCAACTTGTTCTTGAGAAAGAGAATTTGATTTGCATTGTTCACTTTGAACATCCCAACCAGTCTTTCATACATCTCCTTAGATGTTTCCAAATCAGAAATATATGCAACCAAAGTCTTATGAATAGAATCAACAATAATCTTCTTAGATTTTACCTCACCTTTCTTGTACTTGGTTTGAGCAACAACGGATGCATTTGAAGGAGGCTCAGTTATTCTTCCTTTGACATAGTCCATGGCATCATTCTCTTCCAAAGTCAAATCCAAAGTCATCTTCCATGCATGATAGTCGGACTTGTCCTTAAGCTTGTCCTCGGATTTGAAGAAATATGTAGTCTTCATTGGGACTAGTTCCAAGTCCTTGTCCAACAATTTTTAGTGATTACGTTTGCTTCACTCTTGGTTGGGCTTTGTCTTCACCTGAGCTCTGATACCATGTTAATTATAGATAACAATGGTATGTTCTATGCTTAAGACAATTTACTTCAATGTTCCTTTAGCAGCCTAATGACAAATTCCAATTATATCCAGTAGCAATCACATTAACTTACAAACATTAATAGTAAATGCAGATTGAACATAAAATCATATGCAGAAGACAAACCAAGACAAGAGGACACAAGATGTGGCAGATGTGAGGGAAAAACCCTAATGTGGGGAAACCCTTTGATCAAATCTTCTTATTATTCTTCAATAGTTCAACAGAGAGAGAGAGTACAAATATCATAAGTATAAGCCCAAAACAGATCTGCTAAATCAGCAGTCAAATCAGCGCTAACCAGAAAGTCAACAGTGGTCAAAGCTATCCCAAGACATCCTCCAAACAATAGTTCAATTCGGTCTCCAGGAGATTCAAAGTCAGACCAAATGCTTCGGTCAAAACCTAGTCAAAGGAGAGAGAAAGTCTGATGTAATTTTCTGCGGTCAAAACAGAAGTCAACCTAAGTCAACCCTAGTAAAACTATTCCCAAACACCTCGATTTCTGAGCCAATAAATGCAGCCTCTTAAAATCAAACTTCTGGCACAAAAATCGAGGTCAACGCTGGTCAATGCCTTGAAATCTGCGACCTGTTTCGCCCAGAAAAATTCGGCCTCTTGCCGCACGTGCGAAGTAGAGAGAGAGAGAGTTGCCACACTTGCGAAGAAAGAGACATGCCTCCAACGTTTACAACCCAATCAAGAGAGAGAAGAAGATGTGATGAGATGATGTCCAAATGAGGAAAAGGTCTCTCTTATTTATACACTTCATTGAGGGTGAAGAGACACATCTATTGGGCTTGATGAGCCTACATTTGACTGTGGCTGATCTTGACAATTTGTTAATAAAAGAAATAAATTCATAATTCCATTTCTGCTTGTCAGAATTAGATGATCTTTATATCAAAATTGTATCTCTTCGAAAGAGGAGTCCAATGCAATAATCATCTCCATCATATGAGCTGTCCTAAGGTGGAAGTTGGCCCTAGTTGAAAATTTTAACATAGGTCCTAGGAATCACTCTCCATCCACTCATTGATCTATTCATGCTTGTGATTCCTCTTATATTGGGTCTCCTCCCATCGGTGAAAGTCCATAAATAGCAGGGAGCTATAACTGAGTTGACAATAGGTTGTTGCTCCATTGTTGCCTCTTGACCTAGCAATTGGTCTATAGGATCCCTTCCTAGGACCCTTTGCTAGTTTGAGCGGTAACATTTTGGCGTCTTTGTTGGGGAGGAAGCAAGTCTATCTTCCTAGGAATCATTGAGGAATTGACTCATAAACAACATCTCAATCATTCCTCTGGCAACTCTGTTCATTGTCCAATCCCCTAGTTTACTTAAAGGCGACAACACACCACCTATAACTAGGGCAGCTACAAAAAAGGGAGAACGAACTCCATTTCCTATTATAACAAAGCCTTTCCCTGAGCTTGTAAATGTTGGATATTCCCCTCCCAAAATGGCAACAACTTCAAACACCAACCAAAACCAAAACCAATCCAAGATCTCACGAAGTAGGAGGCATCTAGTTGATGTTTTTGGGCCCTTAAAGTTGAGTGATAATCTCGAGGAATTACTTGGAAAATACCCTGATTGGTTGCCCAAGTTTAGAGGTGATGCCACCAAAGATGCCTGTACACATGTTGAAGACTTCTACTAGATGATTTCCCTGAGTTAAATATTTGATGAAGATAGAATCATGATGCTATTCACCTTGTCTTTTGAAGGCCCTGTTAGGGAATGGTACCTTAGCCTCCCTCACCAAAGCATAGATGATTTTGACAAATTTGAAGAAATATTTTTGAAAAGGTGGTCATCTGATGCCCAGGGAACATTCAACATTGAGAAATTTTACCACATAAGTAGGGGTAGGGAAGACATCAAAGAGTTCATCGAAAAGTTTGATAAGGTAGTTAAGGATATCCCTGATTACTTGAAACCCCTTGAAGCAAATACACTTGATAAATTCATCAAGATTGTAGGAGGAAATTTCACATATGTTTTGAATGAAAAGAAACCTAGGACCCTTGCCAAAGCCGAAGAGATAGTCATGGAAGTTGAACACAACCTAAGAGTCTCCAAGGTAGATGTGAATGAGACCCCCAAATCCAAGGTTGAGGTCAAGAAGAGTAAATTCCAGTGTTCCATGCGGATGCATCCCCTAGGGTCGGGTGCGCGCACCCCACGCACCTAGGATGGGGGGACGCCTGGGGAAACGTTTCCCCATGTCCCCCTTTTGGGGAGAGGTGGGGAGACGCAGGGGGGGACGTTTCCCAGTGTGGGGGACACGACTCCCCAAAAGTTATGCGTCCCCCCATGATTTATGACAGGGGAAATCTAGTATTTGATCATATTGCCCTACTAAGGCTATGCAATTCATAATAATGTTACATTCTTAAAGTAAAAGTGACATTCTCCTTTTGGTCTCCCTATACGGGGTCCAAACCCTCCAGAGGGTCACATTGGAACTTGTAGAGTGGGCATAGAGAGCCATGGACCTCCACCATAGCAGAGAGCACTTCATGGATCACCAAAACCATTTAGTGATTGCTTGTGTTCCACCTTTTAGATGAGGATGATGCACCTGCATCACCTTGCCCATCCGACTTCACACTTGTACCACACACTTGGCAGAGGTTCCAGGGTTTAGATGATGATGTGTCTCACCACGAGAGACAAAGGGAGGGATTATGTCATCATCCTAGCCCTTGCAAATGGTTTACAAGTGTTATTGATCCACTTGGAGACCCATGAGGATGTCATTGTGCACCCACACCCACTTGGGGACACCACATGTGACTTGCTTGGTTATCAATGGGCCAACACCTTATTCACTATGTTTGGAGCCTATTCACATACCTTGGCACATGTTGGACTCCACTAGGCCTTTTCAATGGCCCAACGACTCATTATGTTTACTATTTTGCCCTCTTGAGAGGCAAATCTTTCTATTTCAGAGCTATCTTGGTGGGTTTGTCACATTATTTTACATTATTTTATTATTTGGGGCATTATTAGGCTATTCGAACCCCCTTATGGGTTGTATAAATATATGATAGGCTCATTCATTCCTCTCATCATCACTTGGATTGGATTGGTATCTCTTGAGAGATTTTTGCACTTGTTTTCGGGACAATTTTTTGAAGTTTGTAGATGCACTATGATGTTTGGATTTTCGCTATTGTCTTTGGAGCTTCTTTCTAATGCGAAGTTGATGAATGGATATACGCTCTCTCTCATGTAAGTGAAATTGTAATGCTATTCTTGTTATATTGTCTAATGCATGTTATTGTTATCATTATTCTTGTATGGGTTAAAGTAATGGGAAATTCTTCTAGAAACCTTAAATAAGTGATTTAATGCATGAGTTGCTCTTTGAGGTAGTGGTTGAATGTTCTTAGAGGCACCTCATAGGTTGAAATCCCTTGAAACTTTATCTCCTTTGCAATTCGAAGTATAAATCCCTAAAAGCTCTTGTTGCTACACCTTGAAAAGCTAGCGAAAGTCATCTAGGGCTCCTTAGCATTTGAAAATTCTTGATCTAGGTGTATCTTGACTCCATTAAGCCCAAGAAGCAAGGCACTGATCCTCACATCCCTTTGGTGGTCAAAATTATCCCTCTTTTTCTCATCTCTTCCAATTCTAGGCCTAACCCTAGTAGGTCACCTAGGGCATCAAGCAAAATCTTTTGTAGCCATTCAAAACCCTTGAATTTTGGTCCACTACTGCACTGGGGTTTTCTTAAGAGGTCCTCCAAGTTTGAGGCAACGCTGACAGTGGAATTTTGAGATATAGCAAGCCCGAGCTGTAAGACCATCTCTTTCCTTAGGTTGATTTGGTTTAGTGTCCTCACTTGGGCCACTGCATTCGAAATTCAAAAGAAAAATTGTCCTTTGATCCTATTCTCCTCTCTTAGCAGGTCAAGCCCCTTTAGTGTTGATCAACTCCACATCCTTGACCTAGTTTGGGTCCACTTTGGTTCTTTGTGGTCCCGCAACTTTATAACTCAAATTCCGCAAGGACTAGATAGAAGCCATTTCTCCACAAGGATTCTTAGCTCAAGGAAGCTTCTTGTCAAGAGATATTCTCCAAACCTAGGCTTAAGCTTCCTCTTAGCCCTTCCTAGAGAGCCTATCACCTTGCTTCTTAAGCAAGTAAACCATCTAATTGAGTCTCTCTTGTGAATAAGTTCTAGGAATCACTCTCCATCCACTCATTGATCTATTCATCCTTGTGATTCCTCTTATATCGAGTCTCCTACCATCGGTAAAAGTCTGTAAAGAGTAGGGAGCTATAATTGAAGTGATAGTGGGTTATTGCCCTATTGTTGCCACTTGACCTAGTAGTTGCTCTATAGGATCCCCTCCTAGGACCCCTGCTAGTTTGAGTGGTAACAAGCCCACATACATCTGAATGGATAAAGTCCAAAATCCCCTTGGACTTGCTATTGATGCTGGGAAACATAGTTTTGGTGTACTTTCTCATGGCACACCCCTTGCACAAGTCATGTTGATCTGTAGTGAAATCAAGGGGCCTCCTTGAGCAATTTGAGTGCTCCATGGTGCAAGTGTGCCATTCTCTTATGCCAAGCTCCCCTAAGTCATGGTCGTTGCTATTGCTGCTTACCAACATTTTGGTTGAGTCAAATTGAGGTTTGTATAGCTTGTTCCTTCTCACTCCAAGCACCTTTGTTACGTTCAAGCTGGAACCCTTGGGAAAAATATACACCTTTCCATCTCGGAAAATCACCACATAACCCTTGTCCTCCAAGGCTCAAACAAAAATAAGATTCTTCATCAGGCCTGGAACATACAACACAACGTTCATTAGTAGAGGCTTCCTAGACTCTCTTTGGAACTTAACAATTCCATGGCCTATTGGCCTGTACTTGGCATTGTCATCAAGCTCAATGTGGAAGTCCAAACTGTGCTCCTTCAGAATAGTAAAGTAGTCTCGCACTCCAGTCATGTGACATGAAGTGCCACAGTCAAGTACCACATGTTGGTGGTTATTGAGTTAGAGAGACATGCAATGAGTGAGAACTCATCCTCAAATCTGGCTGCAAACTCATCCATCTTAGTTGTGGCAGTGACCTGCTTCTTTTGTTTGCCCTTTTTCTTATTTGGGAACTGGCTAGAAAAATGCCCTAGGTGGTGGCAAGCAAAGCATTTTACTTTGCTAGCATCGAACTTCTTTTGTTGCCCTTCAATGGAGCCTTTCTTGGCCTTTCCCTTGCACTTAGAGGCTAGGGCTAGGTTCTATTTCTCCTCACCTGTCTTCTTTTGGTCTCCATGTTGAGACCCTTCGCGAATCTCCTCCGGTGTGAAATCATCCCACAACCTTTCCCAGGTGGGAAGATGCTCTTGCCCCATGATGCATTTTACAAATACATCCCACTGCTTTGTAATGCCATTCAAGGCTATATGCACCAATTTAGAGTCAAGGATTGTCTCCTCTATAACTGCCATCTCATCTCGCAGCTGCATGGT
The DNA here is from genome assembly GCA_031772625.1 of Pinus tabuliformis. Classification (NCBI taxonomy): domain Eukaryota; kingdom Viridiplantae; phylum Streptophyta; class Pinopsida; order Pinales; family Pinaceae; genus Pinus; species Pinus tabuliformis. The sequence continues at coordinate 302,082,091 of CM062804.1, read as the reverse complement.
CCTAGTAAGGTAGGAAGCCACATCTCTCCCTTGGACATCCTGGTGCCATAGAGCTTGTCCCTTAACACCATATTTTGGTTCAGCTTGTAACTCTAGGACAAGTTGGTGAGTGCATCCCACATCTCTTTAGCAGTCTTTTTCTCAAACAGACTGCGAATCAGGTGATCATTCACCCTGTCCAAGATGATCCTCTATGCTCTTGCTTCTTTCACCTCACGGAGATCTAGGGCAATAGGATCTGACGCTAGCACAACCACAGTGGAGTTAGCGCAACTCCACAACTTGTTCTCCTTGAGAGCAACTGTGATCCGAAATTTCCACTGAAGATAGTTTGATGCTCCTTCTAACCCGTCTTCATACCTAACATTGGTTGCCATGGTAAATCAAACCCTTGAATAACTTTTTGCTGAAAACCCTAGAAAGACCACAAACCCCTTTGAGCTTGAACCTATGCATGCTTGAATTTCTTTTAGAGGCTTCACTGTGATGCCATGTTAGTTTCTCTAAGCCTTGCCAAACAATTAATGTGACAATAAATTCTTATACCTTGAAATTTATTTTTACTAAAAATCCAAAAAAGAAATTTAGATCTGAAATCTACACATAATTAACACAACTAAGCTTCTAACAAATTATACACAATAGAAACAGGAAATCCAAGCACATAAACTTTTACACAACTTTTACCCTGGAAAACCCTAGTGTAGGGAAAAACCAACAAAGAGGGCTTTTATTAGGCTTCAGAGAATAAATCAGGAAAATATTATAGCAACAGTTCCAGAGAATTTACGGCCAAGAACATTCCTAGAAAATGGCCCCTCTCTTCTGCATGGTACGACCGAGCAAATGGCCTCTCCCTTTGTAGCATATGACCCCTTTCTCTTCAACAAACTAGGCCTGAGACATGACCTCTCCTCCAGTAGAGGACTTGGCTGTAAAGACTTGGCCTCTCTCTCATGTGAACTCGGCTTGGGCACGACCCCTCTCTTTATTAGGTGAGGGCCTGAACACGATCCCTCTCTCTCTGTGAACTTGGTCCCTTCTCATCAACTGCTCAACCTTCCTTCTTCTCACCCAAATTGGCCCTCTTCTCTCTCACTCAATGTGATTACTAAATTGTCTCCTTCACGCACTCATTATAACAATTTATAATTTCTCTCATAACCCTATTTCCCGCTTGAGATCTTCAAAGAAAAGATCAAAGGTAAAAATTTGATCTTATCACTTTCTTTTCATGTAATTGAAAAAGGAAATATTAATTTCCAAAGTTATAAACTTTAGAAATGAGTGCTAAGTGAACTATTCAAAAATCATGAGAAATTAGTCAGTTACGACTACCTCTCATGGAAATGGTCATACGTGAATGACTTACTTAACACAGTTGAATCCCAAAATGATATCCAATAATAACTAATTAAATTAATTATCATTCTTTTCCTAAGTTTAAACTTAGAAAAAAATGTTGAAATAATTAATTATTAAGGTATCTTCTACATGCTTGGACACAAGGTCTATGCAGAGGCACCTGTCCAAGCTACAATTTAGCAGTTGTAACGAAGAAAACTAGGCACATCACAATTTCTAAGGTTTGTAGATGATGACATTGACGAAGATCTAATGGTATAAGTGTCCAAAAAAGGGTTGAAGCAAGGATGTAATCGTTTCATAAAGGAAAAGCCTAGGACCAAATGGATGGTCCATTGAATTCTTCATTGGCTTTTATGAGTTATTGGAGGAAGATCTTCTTGTGATGGTTTAGGAATTTAAAACTTAAGGAGGGTGCTAGGGGCACTTAACTCCACATTTTTTTTCCTTCATCCCAAAGAAGGATTCCCCCTCTTCTTTTGAGGATTTTAGACCTCTCTCTTTTTGTAATTCAATATATAAGATTATCTAAAAAATAATAGCTACTAGATTGAACCCTATCTTTTCTAAATCTATATCTCATGAGTAGTCTAGGTTTCTCGATGAGAGGCAAATTCATGATGTACTTGGACTGGTTTAGTGTAATGTCCCCAACCCCCAACCGAGCAATGCTACCACAACCACATTGCTTGAATCTGAATAAATTTATTGTGGAAGCGAGAAAACACTAACCCTGCCATCATTGCTCCTGTACCTGCTAGTTCTGGTTTAGCATGAATGCAATGTTAAATGCCATTAATGTAGTATTCACACATGAATGCATAACAAAAAATACAAGCTAATTAAAGACAATGAACTGTAGAACCCTGAAACTAGGGTTTCACTATAAATTAAATATACAACATAATGCATACATATAAATCAATACACGTTAACATAGGCACTTATCTTGTAAAAGAAATCCAACTCGTTGCGGGCTCTCCACATTCCACCCAACCATATACCATGTGGTTCATAAATCTCAACCATAGGACAACCCCAAACTGGGAATACAACTCCACAGGCAACATTTTGTAAACCAAACATCAGATAACAGATACTATCCAAGGGACCAACCCCAACAACGTTAGTCTCCAGCCACAAGCTCACGCTCCCCTGACTTACACCCAAGTAGCGTAGCTTGAGTCCCTCGGCAGTGCCCACCTTCCAGGGTGCCTTACAGCCAGACATAAATGCTCTCAACTTGCAGCTCCAAGAGCTCTAGTACTTTTTGGGTGTCCAAGTGCCCTACCAACCAAACCAAATAACCCCCAATTAGTATAGAGTCCAAGCACAGGACTCATTGACTAGCTCCAAACTGAGTTCCACTAGAACTCCATGGCTATCCCACCCATAATCCAAAGCCACCAAGCTCTCGCAGCCTCCAAGGCTCACAAACCAGGAGGCATCCAATTCGGTGTGATTAACTAAATAACCACACCTTAGTCATTTCTAGAGTCCAACCCTAGGACTCCCTAAATAAACCAACCATCCAACCATGAATCTTTGAATGACACCCATCATAGGCAAAACATCACCTTTTTATGTGCATGGCTTTAGCTCGCCATGTGGTGCCCTTCAAAGCCACGTGGGCCCTAGGTTACTTTTCACCAAAACACCACACAAATGTTTCCCTTATCCATGGAGTTGTGCCTCCCATACTCTTTTCCCTGAAGTGGGCTCCGCAACCAACCATTATTTTATTAATATATGTCTACATACAATATTTACATCACAATTATATTTATGAGCTCTCCGGCCTCATAGCCATTAAAGGCATATCTACCCAGGTACACTAGCCCTAAAACATGTATACATATATACATGGGCACACAAGCCCCCAAAATAACCTCGGCTCACCAACCTAGTAGTTACATACATCCAACTCACCAGCACAATATCATATGTACACTTATTTACATTATCATATGCTGGCAGAGGTATTACATTTAGCAAGGACTCTATACCATCAAAACAAAGAAGATGCTTGTAATGGTTATTAAACTCGACCTACCTATAACATACAATAAGGTGAGTTGGGTGTATATAAGATTAATGCTTGCACACACCGGTGTTTGTTTGTCTATGGTGAAATGGATAGCAAGATATCTTTCATCAATGTCTTTCTTAGTCCTGATCAATGGTTCAACTCCAAGATTTTTTAACCCTTCAAGAAGACTTACTCAAGGCTACTCGTTACCACTCCTATTTCTTATAATTGTTGAAGGACTTAATAGGATTGTGAATGAATATAAAAAGAGTTGATCTCTCAAGGGGATCAAGATGGGAGGATCACTGTACTTAGGATTTTTTGTTTAAAAATGGCTCTCCTAGTGAGGCTAGGAAACCTAAGGAGATTGTAGGCTTATATTACAACCCACAAGAATGGAGATCCATTCTCAGAAGTCTTCTATTTCTTTCAATGGATTATCTAAGATTTGTCCTTACTCGCCAATTGCCTTTAACATTGGATTGAAATATCTTGGTTTCATCCTTACTCCCCATGACTATGGGTTTAGGGGATGTATGTAGTTATATCAAAAAATAGATATAAGAATCACAATTTGATGTAACCACTAGCTGTCCATAGGTGGAAGATTGACAATGGTCAAATTGGTATTAGAAGCTATCCCTATATGTCGGCCTTCAATGGCCCACATTCTTGTGGCATTGTTGGAAAAACTCAGAAAGAAGAATTTAAAGTTCTCATGGACATGAAACAAGGAGAAAGATGGAATTTCGTTAATCAAGTGGAAGAAGATGGTTAAGCTTAAAGTTGGAAGGGATTGGGGGCTTAAGAACATCCATTTCTTTGATAAAGCCCTTGCTGCAAAAAAATTATGGAGATTCATAAACAATTTTGGGTTATGGCACAAGGTAATCTCTCAAAATTGTTTATTAATCTCCATAATTTTTTTGTAGCAAGACACAAGGTAATCCCTCAAAATATTTGGAGCCCCTAACTTTTGAATAATGGATTAGACCTAGCAATGGATCATGGTGTTTCACAAATCCAAATATATGTATATTCCAAATTTGTTGTGGAGTGAATGAAAGGGGGAGATGCAATTCGGTATTTTCTTTTAGTTCCTATTTATGAGTAGCTTAAAGTTCTAGAAGTTAAGTTTACCAAAATTTCTTACTCTTGTTGAAAATTGGCGGCTAAGGGATGAATGAAAGGGGGAGATGCAATTCGGTATTTTCTTACTCTTGTGGAGTGAATGAAAGGGGGAGATGCAATTCGGTATTTTCTTTTAGTTCCTATTTGTGAGTAGCTTAAAGTTCTAGAAGTTAAGTTTACCAAAATTTCTTACCCTTGTTGAAATGTGGCAGCTAAGGGATGAATTTCCTTGAATAAAATCCATTTTTTGACAATTCTAGAGTGACTTTCTAAAAATAAAAAGTCATGTCTATCATTTCTAGCATGAATTTCCAAAATTAGTAAATCACCTTGCTTCAATTGGTAATCAAGTATAGATGATGGAAAATCCCTTAACTTATCCTTAATCAATTTTAATTGGTCAATTTTTACTTAATCATCAATATTATCATCCTTATGATACTATAATATTATTATCAAAATGGAAATACATGTCACCTTTCTTACTTAGCATTCAATCATGCCACTTCACACCTCTCTCTCTCCTTGATGGCACTCGTACCTCTCTCTCTCACTTGATGGATTCGTTGCACTCCTCTTACACTCTTACATGCATTAAAGTCTCGTCATAAAAGATCCTCTTACACACTCTTTAGTGCATATGTTACACTCTCTTTCCTTGAAGGCATGCACACTCCTCTTTATGGCATGAGTTACAAGGCATGTGTACTCCTTTATGGCATGAGTTACAAAGCATTCATATCTCCTCCCTAAATTGGCATATGTAACTCTCCCTCAAGGCATACAAGTTACTCCTCCTTTATGATTCGGACTCCTTGCTCCTCCTATATATATGTGCCTCTCATCCTCTCTTCTTACTTGTGCATTGTGAAAGGAGAATTCGATCTTGTAGAAGAGAGAGTTGGAAAGACTAGAGAAGGATTGAGAGAGAGAAAGAGAGACTTGGAGAGTAAGAGCAGAACTTGGTGAGCCAAAGTGATTCAGTGTTTGCATCAGCGGCTACTAGAGATCTTCCTGCTACAGTTATTTCAGATTTGGGTGAACTTACTAATTCTCTTGATATCTCATTGTATTATGTTTCTTTGCTGAACAATTGATTTCTAATAGAAGAAGAATCCTCCTATTTATGATGATGTCAATTCTTTTGTTAATGCAGGACACATGGTCCATGAATAGGTTTTTTGGCTCATTACGAGCTGATTGTAGTTAGGGACACTATTTAGAGCAATTTTGATGAGTGCTCTGGGCATGTGCAATTCTTTTTTTTTCATTTCTTCCTTTGAATTAGAAAGCTACAATTTTTTCCTTGGATGGAGCACAACAATCTATGTAATGAACAACTCCTCGACCAAAGCAATAAAAGAAACAACTCTTGAGGATCCTAAGGAAATAAGGAACAAGTTGGATGTTAAAGGTAAGGAATATGTATTCATTAGTTGAGTGAGATACTAATTGCATATAAGTTGTCATACCTTCTTGAGAAGAAATCGGTGGTTAAGAGGGACATAGTATCCATGAACTTCTAGATGCAATCACAGAGGAGACAAACAATGAGAATAACAACAATAGCTACATTGCAACCAAGCTTGCGTTGGATCTTTAGATTTTGTTGTGGGGAAGCCAATGATCACCTATAGGGGGGATGGATCAAGGAGTGGTGGAAAAGAAATTAAAAATGCACAAGCAACTAGAAGAATTTTTGCAACAAGGAGAAGAGTAAGAAGGTTAATCTTCAATGCCTAAAAAATCTACTAGAACTGCAGCAATGAAGATTGCAAAAGGGGTGAATATTGTTAAATTCTCCCTTGTCATTTTAACATTGAATTCCTCACATGAACCAGTGTTGTTAGCGAATCTAAGAAAACTAAGGAATGTATTGATGTAATTGATATAGAGTTTACATCATTGTATATAAAACGTGGAGGTTGGTTGAGCGACGTAAAGGAAGAAATCTGTTGGCTACAAATGGTTTTTTTGAACAAGGTATAAGCAACTGGCTCCATTGACAAGTGTAAGGTGAGTTTGGTAGCAAAGGGGTATGCACACCAAGAAGGGGTTGAATTTGAAGAGACATTTGCCCCATCAAAACTAGTCATAACAATCAAGTTAGTGTTAGGGCATTAGCATTAGCAACACAATTTGGTTGGAGCATTCATAAGATGGATGTAAGTGCATTCCTAAATGGGGGTCTTCACGAGGAGCTCTACATGAATCAACAAAAAGGTTTTGAGTAAGTAGGTAAGGAGTGTTTGGTTTGTGATTTGTTAAAATCATTGTATAGCTTGAAGTAGGCACCAACGACATGGTCCCTGATGATAGATGAGCATCTATGAGCTATAGATTTTTAGAGCACATCAGATCTGAATTTGTACACCAAGCATAGTGGTAAGGACATCATTATTGGTGTTGTTTATGTAAATGATCTTATAGTCACGGGAAGTGGAGCAGGTGTAATTGCTGAAGAGAAGGACCTGGAAGCAGCTATCGAAATGACAAATTTTGGGGTTTCTGCATTATTTTCCTGGTTTTGAGGTATGGAGGAATGGAAACAGCTTTTTCCCCTTCAACAAAATATGCTAAAAATTGCTTAAGAAAATTAAGATGACTAATTTCAAGCTTTGCTAAGAGTGATGCACTGGAGTGCTGCAAACATGATATTGATATATATGTAGAGAATTATTGATTTTGGTTTAGAGTTGGCCAAGAAAGCATTTTTAGTTTGACATATCTATAGATTCAAAACACTGTTGTTGGAACCAGAACTGGAACTAGTCGAGGTTCAGACCAGAACTAGCCAAAAAACAAGTGGAATAACTAGTGAGAACTGACTAGATGAGGGTAGGTCTGGATAGGAAATAACAAATTGGTCTGGTTTAGAAATTGGTCTAGCCTGGGCAATCCTGATAACATTGTATGTGATACAATGTGGCTAAGGAGGATCCCGGAGTTTACAAGAGTTTAATAGAGTGAAGTGATTCCCTTGCACTATGACAGTGAAGGCATTTTAAAGTTGGTGAAACATCTGTTTGTCGTTTGAAGATGAAACATGTGGAGTTTTATCAGCACTTCATCCATGATTCATTCTGGAGAAAGTCCAAAGTAGAGGGAGAGAAAATTTTTATATTGTACTGCTCAGGACAACTGATTGATGTATTTACCAAATCCTTGTCTAAAGACAAATTTATAAAATTGCAAGACAAGCTTGGGGTAACAGTTAACAAGTTGGTCATGAAGGAATGGTGTTAGAATATAATGGCCGTTTAACATTGTAAATAAATAAAGTTGTAAGCCCAAGTAAGTAATTGTTAAGTAAAAAGTAATAGTTAAATTACGGAAGTTAAATAAATAAAGGTGAAAAGTTAATTATGTTATGAAAGGGTTAAGACGTTCCCTTATTGCCCTTATGTCCAAATGGTGTATATAATATATATTACCTTTATTTTATAATGAGATCAATCTCGCGTTGCGCATCATTAGCTTGTCGTCATTATTTTTATTATTTTATCAATGATAAACTATAAATTTACCTCCTGTAAGCAAGGCATCCCCAAAGTAGGAAAAAGGTGCCAATTCGTGCATCATTCAATATGAAAATTGACTACTGGTGAAGTGGATTGCTTAATATCCTTTTGGAGCTAAAATTTTACTTTTCCATCTTGTGTACATATCTAAAGGAATCAATGTCAAATCTACTGCTAATAGAGAGTTTCTTGTTTGTTCTTTCCCAGAAAGTCTCATCAAGTTACTTTTTCGACAAATCAGTAAATAATAATTACCTGATTTAAATACCATGTCATTATAGTGTTTTTTTGTTGTTATCTTCCTTTTTTTATTGCATGCATCGGCAAGTTTGTTTTCATTGGTGAACTGTCTCTTGGATGTAATAATATTTCTATCTTTTGTGCAACAGATAATAACTGGTTTACATTCCTCGGATCCCAAGAATGGGAAATACTTTTCTTGGAAGCACTTGTGCATACTCGTGCAAATGAAGAAAGCAAGTGTACATTTCGGATCAATCTCATGACAGATTATAATTTACCAGACAAGAAGGATTGTAAGGAATGTAAGCTGTCAACTTCATCAAAGGCATGATTAGGATGTATAGAAGAAATGCTTGAGAAATTTGAAATGACTTCGGATTTGGAGTGATGTGGCTTGATAATTGTCATTAAGTGCACACTGGAAAAGTGCTAAATATTGCCCATTAATTAGATAACTCCATAATTCTCAGTTTGTTGTATTGGTGGCTATTTTTGGTAGAAATTTATTGGCTGGTATTGCACCATGCCTACGGATAAAGATTTAGTAATGGTTGTATGTTTGATTGAGAGGAGGTCTACAAATTTTGTTGCTGAATAAAGCATATCATTCTTGCAATATTGTGAGCTAATGTTGAAGGAGAACATCTCCGTTAAAAGGACACTTGCATACTTATTCATTGATTAATATATGAAATTTTTTGGCAATTAAGATGCTCTTAAACTTTGAAATTGGAAAAGAAGATTTTTAGAGATGTCAATGTATTTCAGCAGATGCAATTAAGACTTAGCAAGGGCATTCAGTAGGTTCTTAAGCTTAAAGTTTGTGAAGTATTAAAGCACCAAATTTTATTCTAAATCCTTTTACGTCAGTGCACAGATTAGAAAGAAGAATTCCTACAGTACATGGAATATTAATTTTTCTTGTATATTCAGTTTGGGAGACAAGTACGTTGTTGTCTTTAACTTGAAGTTGATGTCATGTCTGAAGTTTAAACAAAGGTTTAATATCCTCAATTATAAGTTCCATAAAAGCTTCTAGGGGTTTAGTTTATGTTGACACCTAATCTTTAGGGATTGGGAAAAGATTGTAAATACAAAAATGAGAAGATGAAAAGACATTGGAAGATGAATTCCAATTGTCTCCCACTGCTTGTATATATTAATGATTTTTCTACATCATTCATGGAGTTACCGATGCCTGGCCTAACATGGTATCCTAGCACAGGTCTTAATTTAGTCTTTTTCTGCTAAGTAACTCCTCTGCTCTTCCCTTTCCCTTAACAGAAAATCCTCATTCTGCCTTGATTCTGCTCCTTGTAATGCAGATCTCTCTATTCTCTGTGTTGTATTGTTGGAGTGTTGACTCTACATTTTTGTGCGTTGAAACACCTGGTCGGTTTCTCTGTGCATTGAGTTTTGAAGGTCGTGCACTAGAATATGTTTGTTAATTTATGGTATGTTCTATGCTTATAACAGTTTACTTCTTTTTCTTATTATATTCCACAGATTAACAATCACATGTACATAAAGTAAAGTGCAGATAGAACATTAAACGATCGACAGAAAACAAGCTAATACAAGAGACACAAGATGTGGCGGCTAGCCAGGGACAAACCCCACAATGTGTGGGGAAACCCTTTGATCAAATCTTCTTTTATCTTCAATAATTCAGCAAAGAGAAATAGTACAATAAATCTGATTCATATCAGCAGTAGCAAACCCTAGATCAGCAGCATTAACATTAGCGGCTTCATTATCAAACTAGGGCAGACGATATCTCACAAACCGACCGTCGGATTGACTTCATTCCACCACCAAAAGTTTCGGCTTCTAGAGGAGGTTCAGATGAAATCTTCTTTTATCTTCAATAATTCAGCAGAGAGAAATAGTACAATAAATCTGATTCATATCAGTAGTAGCAAACCTTAGATTAGCAGCATCAGCATTAGCGGCTTCATTATCAAACTAGGGCAGACGATATCTCACAAACCGACCGTCGGATTGACTTCATTCCACCACCAAAAGTTTCGGCTTCCAGAGGAGGTTCAGATGAACCTACAGCGCAGTTCAGATGAGGAGATCTTCTAGGCCACGCAGGTCAATCTTTACTTCTGCAGTGGCAACTTCAGTTTCAGCAGTTTCCGGCTTCAAACTAGGGCAATTGATATCTTGCAAACCGTTCGTCGGATTGACTTCATTCCACCACCAAAAGTTGCGGTTTTCAGAGGAGGTTCAGATGAACCTACATCGCAGTTCCAAAGACGAGATCTTCTAGGCCACACAAGTTAATCTTTACTTCTGCAGTTGCAGCTTCAAATTCAACAACTTCCGGCTTCACATGTGTGAGAGAGAGACCCATTTTAGCGCAGTAGAGAAGAGACTCATTTCTGCGCAGTAGAGAGAGAGAGAGATGTGATGAGATGAGTGAGTCCAAATGAGGAAAAGTCCTCTTATATTTATACACAACGTTGGTGGGTGAATAGATGCGACTGTTGGGCTTCTGAGCCTACATGAGTTGTAGGTCGGCTTGATAATAATTCCATAATCAAAATAAATTCATATCTCCATGAATACTTATCGGAATCGGATGATCTTTATATCAATCGTACACCTCTTGACGAGAGGAATCTAATAAAAATATTATCAGCCATGAATAAGATGACCCACATGAAATTTTGCCCTGGTTGCCAATTTTAACACTCCCTCTCAACCAGGGAGAACTGTAGGAATTTACAGGGTAAGTTCCTCAGAAAGAACACCAAAAGGACACCGCTCACAACCATATCACAGATCAATACACCAGTATTTTGACGTGGTTAAAACCCTCAAAGAGGGAAACAGTCCATGACCTGCGCCAACGTGGCTACTACAGGCAATTTATTAATCAAAGAATGAAAATTTACATAAGCTTCTCTCATGCACGGATTACCCGAACAATGACCCTCCATGCGCTTTAAATAGAACTCATGGACCAATCGGGTGTCAAGCCACGGATCAAGTGTCGGTAATACCGAGGAGAGAGTGAACCGTCAGGTCACTACATATCGTGACCGTCGGATTGTAAGTTACAAAATGTACAACGGTAAAGAAACACACTTTACCTAACTCTATACCTGACTTTAAACTAGACCAAGTTGTACTTAACTATTTCCTATGTGTCGGAATATCCTAACATCCCCCCTTAAGAACAACTTGGGATAGGATTGAAGGATTTACAAATATGACACAATAGGAGAAGGAAGGAGGCACTAGAGCCTATCCCCCCTTAGTGACAACTTCCTGAACTCCAAGCATATATCGAAGTTTAGTGAACTTCGCCTCTGTGAGAGCCTTTGTGAAGATGTCTGCAACCTGATCATCTGTTGAACAATATTGCACTTCAAGAACATGGTCATGAATGAGCTTTCTGATGAAGTGCATGTGTAGTTCAATGTGTTTGCTGCGCTGATGCTGGACTGGATCTTTGCATAGCTGAATGGCACTTTGATTATCACACCAAAGTGTGGTTGGATGCTGCTGCTCAAAGCCAAACTCTGATAGGATCTGACGAAGCCACAAGGCTTCCTTACTAGCTTCCACGGCACCACGATACTCTGCTTCTGCTGACGAAAGAGAAATGGCAGCCTGTTTCTTACAAGCCCATGTAATAGGTCCTGAACCAAGAGTGAAGACATAACCGGCAGTAGACTTCCGATCATCAGGGTCACCAACCCAATCAGAATCAGTGAAACCAACTAATAGAGGAGCTGTTTTGGCACTGTAATGAATCCCAAACTGTACTGTACCTCGAACATAACGAAGTATTCTTTTAGCTGCTTTCCAATGACTTTCACGGGGGTTTTGCATAAAACGAGCAACAAGGCCAACAACAAAGGAAAGGTCAAGACGAGTATGGGTTAAATACAAGAGTTTTCCTACAAGTTGACGGTATAAGGTAGCATCAACTTCAGGAGAAGTACAAGAGACTGAAAGTTTGACTCTAGACTGAAAGGGAGAAGGGGTTGGCTTACAGTCTTCCATGTGAAAATGACGAAGAATATCACAAGCATACTTGGACTGGGAAAGGAAAATACCCTCCTTGGATTGCAAGACTTGAAGACCGAGAAAATAGTGTAAGTGTCCTAAGTCTGTCATTTCAAATTTCTTTTTAAGGCTGGACTTCACATGGTTTATAAGGTTGGGATCACTACCAGTAAGAATACGATCATCAACATAAAGAACAAGGATGATAAGAGAGTTGCCCACTTTCTTGGTGTAGACAGTATTGTCAGAATAACACCTAGAAAAGCCAGATTCTAAAAGAAAGCTATCCATTTTGGCATACCAAGCCCGAGGAGCTTGCTTGAGACTATAAAGGGATTTCTTAAGTCGACAAACAAGGCTGGAGTCTGTTTGTATGAAGCCAATGGGTTGTTCCATATAGATTTCTTCCTGCAAGTCCCCATGCAGGAAGGCAGATTTAACATCCATCTGATGGACTTCCCATTTTAAAGAGGCAGCAAGGGAAAGAACAAGGCGGATAGAGTTCATTTTGGCAACATGGGAGAAGGTTTCAGTGTAGTCAATGCCTTCAACCTGTGAAAAGCCCTTAGCAACAAGACGAGCTTTATGTTTATCAACTTTCCCATCTGGTCCATACTTGGTTCTGTAAACCCATTTACATTTAACAAGTTTGCGTCCCTTTGGTAGAGGAACAAGATCCCATGTATCATTTGTCAACAATGAATGATATTCTTCATTCATAGCTGCTTCCCAATGTGGATGGCCTGAAGCTTCTGCAAAAGTGTCAGGATCATGATTTACTGGAGCTTGAGCCAGTAAAGAAGAGGCTCTTTCAAACTGAGAACGTGTACATCGTTGATCTGTAGGATCACCAGCAAGATCACCTGCTGCATCCCGAGTAGCACGGACCCATCTTGGAAGTTGAGGATCCTGAGAAGGTGGGGGAGGATTATCATCCTCACTTTCATCATCAGAAGAAGAAATGTTTTCAAAAGTAGAAGAGATAGGAAGAGGTGGCACATCTGTCGGACTAGGCTTGCAGGCCGATTTATTTTCATCAAATTTTACATCTCTTCTAATGATAACATTTTTGGACTTAAATGGAATAAGTCTATAACCTTTTACATCTTCAGAATATCCAACAAAAGTACATTTCTCACTCTTAGGTTCTAAAGCTTTATGCTTTTCATCTGGAATATGGGCCCATGCTTCACTTCCAAAAACACGAAAGTGACTTACATCTGGTTTAATGGAACTCCAAGCTTCTTCTGGAGTGATATTCTTTAGAACCTTAGTAGGAGTGCGATTGATTATATAATTTGCACAATTAATAGCTTCGGCCCAAAAACTAAGACTGAGTCCTTTAGATTGCAGCATACAATTAGCCATTTCCTTTAAGGTGCGATTTTTCCTTTCAGCTACACCATTTTGTTGTGGAGTGTATGGAACAGTATGTTGCATTTGAATTCCATTTTCGGTGCAAAAGTTGATGAATGTGTTTTTAACATATTCTCCACCGTTATCAGTGCTTAGCTTAAGAATTTGATGTCCAGATTGTTTTTCAACAAAGGCTTTGAAGGCCAAAAATGTGTTAAATACTTCGCTCTTGAGTTTTAAGAAGTATACCCAAGTGCGTCTGGAGAAATCATCAATGAAAGTTAAGAAATACTTGCAACCAGAGAATGAAGCAACAAGAAGTGGACCACATAAATCATTGTGCACAAGCTGTAAAGGGGCTGAGGCGTGCCAAGCTGTGGAGGTTTGCCGTTACACCAAAACCCGCAGGTATTGGTAAACATTACAAGCCAGTAACTAGGATCCCCAGGGTGGAAATTACGGATTCTATAGAGGTGCGGTGATTCTTCCAACACCCCCCCTCAAACGCAACTTGGGGGAATTGAACCTGGGTCCAAGCTCCGATACCATGTAGGAATTTATAGGGTAAGTTCCTCAGAAAGAACACCAAAAGGACACCGCTCACAACCAGATCACAGATCAATACACTAGTATTTTGACGTGGTTAAAACCCTCAAAGAGGGAAATAGTCCACGGCCTGAGCCAACGTGGCTACTACAGGCAATTTATTAATCAAAGAATGAAAATTTACATAAGTTTCTCTCATGCACGGATTACCCGAACAATGACCCTCCATGCGCTTTAAATAGAACTCATGGACCAATCGGGTGTCAAGCCACGGATCAAGTGTCGGTAATACCGAGGAGAGAGTGAACCGTCGGATCACTACATATCGTGACCGTCGGATTGTAAGTTACAAAATGTACAACGGTAAAGAAACACACTTTACCTAACTCTATACCTGACTCTAAACTAGACCAAGTTGTACTTAACTATTTCCTATGTGTCGGAATATCCTAACAAGAACTTCATCTGCAATTTGTCTATCGGTCGTTACTATTCATCAATCAAATGCACTGCCCTGTACAACCTGACCCTTGCCCTGCTCTGCTCTATTCTACCTATTCTGCTTTGTCTTGTTCTGCCCTGTACTGATCAATACTGTTTTTCTCTATTCTGCTTTGCTCTTGCATTGTTCTGTTCTGCTCTGCTTTTGTCCAAATTATGAAGAAGAAGAAATGATCGAGGATGTATCATACTGACTCAAAGTCAGTCTCAGAGTATGTACCACTGGTCCTAGACCAGTCTCAACCAACCCGAAGTCTGCGTCATAGTGAGTACAACTCCACTGGTCCTAGACCAGTATCATCCTCCATTGACTCAAAGTCAGTCTCAGAGTGTGTAGCACTGGTCCCAGACCAGTCTTAGCCGACCCGAAGTCAGCGTCATAGTAAGTACCACTCCTACCACTGGTCCCAGACCAGTATCGCAGTCTCAGAGAGTGTACCACTGGTCCCAGACCAGTCTCAACCGACCCGAAGTCAGCGTCATAGTATGTACCACTCTCACTGGTCCCAGATCAGTATTGCACTGACACGAAGTCAGTCTCGGAGTATGTACCACTGGTCTGAGACCAGTCTCAACCAACCCGAAGTCAGCGTCATAGTGAGTACAACTCCACTGGTCCTAGACCAGCATCATCCTCCACTGACTCAAAGTCAGTCTCAGAGTGCGTACCACTGGTCCCAGACCAGTCTCAGCCGACCCGAAGTCAGCTTCATAGTAAATACCACTCCTACCACTGGTCCCAGACCAGTGTCGCAGTCTCAGAGAGTGTACCACTGGTCCCAGACCGGTCTCAACCGACCCGAAGTCAGTGTCATAGTATGTACCACTCTCACTGGTCCCAGACCAGTACTGCACTGACACGAAGTCAGTCTCGGAGTATGTACCACTGGTCCCAGACCAGTCTCAACCGACCCGAAGTCAGCGTCATAGTATGGTACAACTCCTACCACTGGTCCCAGACCAGTATCGCAGTCTCAGAGAGTGTACCACTGGTCCCAGACCAGTACTGCACTGACACGAAGTCAGTCTCGGAGTATGTAACACTGGTCCCAGACCAGTCTCAACCGACCCGAAGTCAGCGTCATAGTATGGTACAACTCCTACCACTAGTCCCAGACCAGTATCATTGATCCCATATCAATGGAGGGCATCCTAGCGTAGGGAGTACGATAGATACAACGATGCGTCCATCGGTACTACTATGGTCCCTAACTTCATTTCCCTGCTCATTGATCAGATGAGAGGTACTTCCCATGAGTCCCAGACTGCATGGGTAGGATGCCTCGACAGGAGAACTAATCAATCCTGTCCTCACAGGAGAGCACATCAATCTTGCTACAATCGCCATGGAGAACACATCAATTCAGGCCTCACAGGAGAACTAATCATCCTGCTACACAGGAGAGCGAATCATCCTGTTCCACAAGAGGGCGAATCATCTTGTCCCACAAGAGAGTGAATCATCTTTTTCCAGTGCGCACCACCAGGGGAGGGTGAGTCACCCTGTGGTCGTATGTTGCTCCAGTAATAACTGCAAGCCCTCAGAGCTCTTAGAGCTCAATGTATGCAACATGCAGGACCCTTGTAC
Source organism: Pinus tabuliformis (assembly GCA_031772625.1). Taxonomy (NCBI): domain Eukaryota; kingdom Viridiplantae; phylum Streptophyta; class Pinopsida; order Pinales; family Pinaceae; genus Pinus; species Pinus tabuliformis. The sequence continues at coordinate 302,065,788 of CM062804.1, read as the reverse complement.
AAGGGTTCCTTGCCAACTCCAAGTCGTTTGGGAAAATCACAGATTAGATCTTTCCTCGGGGCTTTGACAAGGTGTATCAACCTGTACATCATCTTAATGCGATGGAGCCTCCTTGCTCATTAATTTACCATATCCCAGATGATGTCTATCTGCTGGAGCAATCGACGAATACGGGATTCCTCAATAATCGAATCCCACCTCTGGTTGTTATAGAGAATCACAGTCGTATCCAATGTAAATCCAAACAGCTCACTGAAGAGCTTTCGCAACCAGACTGCCTCACACGAGGTCATGCTAACAACAATATATCCTGCTTCGGCGATGCTCAAAGCCACCGACTTCTGCTTCCTGCTCATCCAGGATATCGAAGCAGATCCCAAGGTGAAACAGCACTCGGAAGTGCTCTTACGGTCCACCACGCTGCATGCCCAATCAGCATCAGTATATCCAAGTAGTCTCACATCTCCGACAGTGTATCTTAATCCATGAGAGATTGTGTCCTGAAGACATATCAGAAGATTCCTGGCATCAATGCAGTGAGGCTCAACCAAATATGAGCTCACAGTGCTAACTGCAAAGCATATGTTCGGACGGAGGTTCACCAAGAACATCAATGCGAATGAGTTTTTGAAACTCAGAGGCATTTCCCAAGTCTGGTCCGACATCACTACCATATAACTTCTAAAAGTTAAGATCCTCGAGGTAGTCACAGGCTTGCAGTCCATCATACCAAATCTTTCCAATATCTTTACCACATATTTTCCTTAAGATAGGAAAATTTCCCTTGGCTTCTGCCATACTTCAAGTCCTTGGTCCTTCATTTCAAATTCAGAAGCCAACTCCCTCTTACATTTGTGAATGAGAGGGTTTGCACCTATTAGAAATAGGTCATCCACATACAACACCAGTATGAGAGGCTTGTCATCTTCAACCTTAAAGTAAAGGTTAGGATCGGCTTCACTCCTAGTGAATCCCAGCTTCATCAAGTGGGTATCGATCCTCTCATACCATGCTTGAGGTGCTTGCTTCAACACATAAAGAGTCTTCTTCAACTTGCATACATGATATTTTCAATCAAATCCTTCGGGTTGCTCCACGTAGACCTCTTCTTTGATCGAGCCATGTAAGAACGCAGTCTTGACATCCATCTGATGTAGGTTCCATCCTTGTGAAGCGAAAAGGGCTATGATCGAGAAGATGGTCGTATATCTGGCAACAGGTGAAAATATCAAAGTCTATACCTTCCTTCTGGGATAAACCATGAGCAACAAAATGAACCTTATACTTTTCCATACTTCCATTTGCTGCATGCTTTATCTTGTAAAGCCATTTTGAAGCAACAATTGTCTTGTCCAGGGTCTGGGAACTACTTCCCAGACGTCATTCTCCATAATAGACTCATATTTTATGGTCATAGCACCCTTCCATAGTTAATGCTTGACGACATCTGAGAATGATGAAGGCTCATTTTGTATAATCGTGCTCATGATGGTCAAGTATCCCTAATACTTGTTAGGTTTCTTACTTTGACGGAAGGTTCCTCAAGGTGCAACATGTCCTTCAGCATCATCAAGTATCCCCCTAAAGCCATGAAGGCCTCTTCCTAGAAGAGGAAGGCTCATGTGGATGAGGATCAATCAGATCCATGGGTTCTTCTACATCAGGCATTTATTCATCATCTTTTTCTTTCGGTTCCCTGGGGTCGGTTTCTTGAGAGCTCCTCAAAGTCGGAAGATTGTTCACCTTGCGGTGAACTTTTCTTCAGGAGTCTTGGAACCCAATGCTTGATGAGGGCATCAATTTTGTACATATACGGCGGTGATTGTAGTTTCAGCCCATAGAAACTTCGGAAGTCTTTGATCATGTAGCATGGTCCAGACAGCTTCCATCATCGTGCGGTTCTTCCTTCCCACCACACCATTCTGCTCAGGAGTATGTGGTGTAGTAGTCTCCCTCTTAATGCCAACCTCAGGTATGCCTGAGTGAACCAATTGTAATATATCGGAGGTCTTGCTTTGGCTTGAGGGGAATGGTCCCCTTTTGAGCTTTCCTTCGGCACATCCTGGACATACACCTTCTTTCTCTACTCAGAATTCGGGCATCCCTGTCACCATTTGTCTTACACCGAGTATAGCTTTATAATGAAGGGGGGCAAACTTATAATGCCAAAGTTTGGACTGAAGAGGTGTCATAATACATGACACCTAGCAGACTTCCATCGACCTGATATAATGAATCAACACTAAACCCAAGAGTAAAGGCATCTTTAACATTATTTTTCCATATACGTACCTTGCCATCGTTGAAGGTTACCTTGTAGCCTTTGTCTTCCATTGCCGAGATGGACATTAGGTTCTTTTTGAGGTCAGGTGCATTTAATACATCCTGGAATTTCTAGCCTTCTTGAATGCTTGTCCTCTTCCTTGATTCCCAACTCTCCTCTTACCTTTGCTGTTGAATTTGTCATTCCTTTGATTGCCATCAGAGGGATTTCTACTTGCACCACTGCATACTGTACCATGCTGCTCTAATCATGATTATCATCATGCTGCCCATGTCCATGATTTTATCGATCATAATGCTGCTCAAACTAGTGTGCATCATCATCATGTTGTCCTATATGTCCATGATCTAATGTTGCCCTTTATGTCCATGATCTCATTCATCATGATGCGCATGATCTCATACATAGTGACTTGCTTATCGCAAATGTAACATCGTCATTTTCTTCTAGCCTTAGGTCCAACCTTTCCTTTTGATTTAGTCCCGAAATTATTTCTTTTCTTAGCATGAGAAGAAAATAGCAACAGGAGGACCTTTAGGCATGGGCATTTCTTGCACTTCTTCCCTTGTTTCTTCTTGAATGCATCTAGCCATTAATTCCTTGAAACCAGGAATTACATTATAGTTCAGAAGAGTAGTCCTGAACATGTACCATTCGGATGGTAATCCAGTCTATCGTAGATTTCCTTAGAGGTGTCCAGTTCAGAGATGTAGGCCACCAAGTGCTTGTTGATAGAGTCCCAGATGATCTTCTATTGTTTTGACTTCTCCATTTTTCCATTTTTTCCAGGCAGCAACGGATGCATTTGATGGAGGCTCAACAATATTGCCTCTCACATGATCCAACACTCCTTGATTCTCAAGGGTTAGATCGATAGACATCTTCCATCCGTGATAGTCAGCTTTCTCACGGAGCTTGTCTTCGGTAGGAAAGAGTGTTGAGGACCCCATAGTTCTTTTAGGATAGCCTTGCCAATCTTCTCTTCGATGATTGCTCTTGCTCTTGCTCGGGCTTTGTCTTCACCTCAGCGCTGATACCATGTTAATTTATGGTATGTTCTATGCTTATAACAATTTACTTCTTTTTCTTATTATATTCCACATATTAGCAATCACATGTACATAAAGTAAAGTGCAGATAGAACATTAAACGATCGACAAAAAACAAGCCAAGACAAGAGACACAAGATGTGGCAGCTAGTCAGGGACAAACCCCACAATGTGTGGGGAAACCCTTTGATCAAATCTTCTTTTATCTTCAATAATTCAGCAGAGAGAAATAGTACAATAAATCTGATTCATATCAGCAGTAGCAAACCCTAGATCAACAACATCAACATTAGTGGCTTCATTATCAAATTAGGGCAGACGATATCTCACAAACCGACTGTCAGATTGACTTCATTCCACCACCAAAAGTTTCGACTTCCAGAGGAGGTTTAGATGAACCTACAACGCAGTTGAGATGAGGAGATATTCTAGGCCACGCAGGTCAATCTTTACTTCTGCAGTTGCAGCTTCAGTTTCAACAGTTTCCGGCTTCAAATTAGGGCAATTGATATTTTGCAAACCGTTCGTCGGATTGAATTCATTCCACCACCAAAATTTGCGGATTTCAGAGGAGGTTCAGATGAACCTAAAGCGCAGTTCCAAAGAGGAGATCTTCTAGGCCACACAAGTCAATCTTTACTTCTGCAGTTGCAGCTTCAAATTCAACAACTTTCGGCGTCACATGCATGAGAGAGAGACCCATTTCAGCGCAGTAGAGAAGAGACTCATTTCTGCGCAGTAGAGAGAGAGAGATGTGATGAGATGAGTGAGTCCAAATGAGGAAAAATCCTCTTATATTTATACACAACGTTGGTGGGTGAATAGATGCGACTGTTGGGCTTCTGAGCCTACATGAGTTGTAGGTCGGCTTGATAATAATTCCATAATCAAAATAAATTCATATCTCCATGAATACTTATCGGAATCGGATGGTCTTTATATCAATCCTACACCTCTCGATGAGAGGAATCTAATAAAAATATTATCAGCCATGAATAAGATGACCCACATGAAGTTTTTCCCTGGTTGCCAATTTTAACAATGTTGAACGTTGGTCCGTTGGTCGTTGCTGCATTTGCGATTTGAAGATTTGAAGGTTGAAGGATAACGCTGTTCGAATGTACATTGGTTGTGAAAGTTGTGGAAAATAGTTGACAATTGCGTTACGCATGGAGACTGCGCACATATAAACTTCATGCTTCAACGCATTTCCTGGTATGAGCGCTGAGTTTTTTGAAGTATGTGCTGCGTTGATTAAAGGTTGGTGTTGGCATATGTGTTGATGGTTGATATTGCCTTGGTTTAAATCATATGTATGGTGTGGTTGAATTGGTTTATGGTGAGTTGTTATTACTCCTGCGTTGAAACACCTTTATACATATGCCTCTGTGTTGTTGCATCTACATTAGTTCGTGCTCTTGAACATTGAAATTCACATGTATTGGTTTATGTTATATGTTGATCTGAAATCTGTATATGCGTTGAAGCATGTTGAAGTATATATGTGACGGTCATTGGTTTATATATGTGTGTGTGATGGTATATATGAGAAATATGGTATGATGCCGTGTTATATGCAGGGAATATCTGCAATAAGTTATATATGCTAGTTATATTTGCAAGATAATTTATATTCTCTGCATATTTGTGAGTATTGATTTTATCAAAGCAGTTGTTTGAGACACAAGAAGGCCTATGCCTTGATCGCTGCATCATTGAATGAAGAGGTGAATCGTCACATTGTGCCATTTACAGATGCTTTTAGTGCTTTAAAGAAGCTGAAAGACTTATATGATAGGCACTCTGAGCTTGAAGTAGTCCAACTTACGATCAAACTCTTCAATCTTGAATTGAAAGATGAGGACCCCTTGCCCTAGCCTCTGAAATTAGAGCTATTATGCATGATATAGAAGCTACCAGAGTTAAAATAAATGTTCCTCTCACAAATTTCGTCAAGGCACTATATCCCACATATTCTCATTATCTTGAATCATTACAAGCTAGTGGAAAACTTAAGGAGATTTCCTTTGACTCTCTTGTGGAGAAATTTGCAGAAAGAGAGAGATTTTGGGAAGAAGAAGACAGCTGCTCAGTTTTCTGAAGAAGTTATGTGCCTTGCACAAAAAGAGAAGAATCAGGCACAAGATTCTTCTAGAGGAAGAGGTGGCAAAAGAGGATGTGGAAAGAAGAATAATAGAGGCAGGGACGGTAGACATTACCCAGGAGGAAGACCTGATCATCATTGCATACACTGCATGTTAAAGAGTGCAACTAGGGGCTAATTCCCCATCCTAGAAGCCCCTCCTTTGATGGATCACCCCTCCACTGGATCACCCTTGATGGCATTCTTCTTCACCTAAAAAATTAGAGTTTTTGCTCACCTATAAGTGCCTCATTTTCAAGTCAGCTCAGGTATGCCCCTCTTCAAGTCGGCCCAGTGATGAATAGACATGTCTTTTCACCCCATGTCAACCACTATAAATATAACATATGTCCTCATTTTGGCACCTCATCACACATTACATTCTCTCTCTTTTGATTAGTTCGTACACATCTAAGGCAACATATTCTACTCACACGTGCAAAGGGTAGATTGGGCATCTTTGTTCTTTTGCGTTGACTTTTTTGTAGTGACCTTTGACTAACTTTGATCGAGGCTTATTTGGCATTGTTTTGCTGCGGTTTTTGTGGAGATATCTCTGTTTGGGAAAGTTGCACATTTTGGCACAGGAAACAAGGATTTTGGTGAGGTTTGACCTGTGTTGACCGCAGGGTCTGATCTCAGGTTGAACGCAGATCTTACAAGTGTTTACTCTTTCCTTTGACTGTGGATTTATGGAATGTTTTGGCATTACTCTCATTAGCTCTTGAGGTTGCATTGATTGGGATACTAGACTGAAATTTTGGAGGATGTTTGATTGGAGTTTGACCACCGCTGGCTTCTATGGTTATGTCAGTTTGACTGTTGTTGATAGTGTTCAAAATTGCAGCATTTGGCATATCAATTTGGGCTTCTGATTTTGGCATTAATTATGGTTGGTCATCTTTCTTTGAATAGTCAAAGTCTTGACTTTGACTTTGTCATCATTGTACTAAATTGGATTTTCTCTCTCTGCTGAAGATTTGATACTAATCAATAAGAAGGATTGTTTGGGTTTTCCCCCTTGTGGGATTTTGCCTTGGCATTAGCCTAAATCTCTGTGTTAATTGTCTTGGCTTGTCTTCTTGTGCATATTATTGTTGAAGTTCTATCTACAGTCACTGTTAAGGGTGAATGCTAATTGATTGCTATTAGAATCTACAGTGAACTTATTATTGGGCTAATAAATTATTGAAGTAATTGTTGCAAGCATAGAACGTACCGTAAAATTAACACTGCAACATAAATGGACACAATGCTTCCACATGCAAGCTCTCTTGGGACATAATCATACAAGAAAGGAACGAAGAGAAAAGAAAATGAGTAGATCCAGGGAAAGGTAAAGCACATGAATCCGCTCACTATATTGTGGCACATTGCAATATTGGCGTAATTGAAGACTTGTTTAATGCTTCACTTGCTTCGTGGAAAGATGCATGGTTGCTTGATTCTAGAGCAACTTGCCACATGACATTTCAAAGAGATTTATGGAAAGAATTCAATGACAATGTAGATGGAGTAGTCTACTTCGCAGACAAATAAAAAATCAAGCCATCTGGACTTTGCACCATTAGGTTGAAATTGCTTGGACTCCCTGAATTTCTTCTACATGATGTTTGGTGTCAGAGCAAGTTTGAGGTGAGAAAAGCATCAGACAACTCACTTGCCATGACTAGGATAGAAGCAAGACTCTCGACGCTGCAAGGAACCTCTGCTCGTGTGCAAAAATTTGCAGACAATTCTCAGTATGATGAAGGTACATTGTCATCTAGTCTCTTATGGCATGCTAGATTTGGACATGTGAAATATGACAGTCTTCATTTATTGAAGAGAAGTGGGGTTACTGATTTGCCAACCATTCCTAGGAAACTTAAGCAATATGATGCTTGTATCTTAGGAAAACACAACAAACAGTCATTTCATGATTCTCATTCCATAGCACATAGAAAACTTGAACTAATTCGTTCTAACTTGTGTGCCCCTATGCTTGTTCCTTTTGCAAATGGAAATAAATACATGATGACTTTTATTGATGACTATGCAAGAATGTGTTGGGTATATCTATTGAAGAACAGATTTGGAGCTTTTGAAACTTTAAAAAATTTCCATGCATGGATTTAAGCAATACACAATCTCATATTGGCTCTATTCGTACTTATAATGGAAGAGAATATACTTCAAATGAATTTGAAAACTATTTTCGCCAACATGGGATCCAACATCAAACAACGGTTTCTTATAATCCTCAACAAAATGGTGTAGCCAAAAGAATGAAGAAGATAATCTTAAATATGGGATGTTTAGTGATGTTTTTCAAAATTGTAAAGTTGATGTTCTAGGTTGATGTAGTTCTATGTGTAATGTATATTAAAAATCGATGTCCAGCTCATTCTCTCAAAAACAAGACTCCCTTTGAAATGTGGTATGGCCACATTCCTTCATTGAGGCATCTTAGGGTTTTTGGTTCCACCTGTTATGCCTTGATACCTAAGGAACAAAGAAACAAACTTGGTGCAAGGAGTCAAAAATGTATCTTCTTGGGGTACTCGAATACCTCTAAAGCATATCGTCTCTATGATGAAGTAAATAAGAAGTTTATACTGTCTAGAGATGTATTTTTTCTTGAATCTTCCAAGACTGAAAATGTTGTGGAGCGACAACTTGATTGCTTAGACATATTTGGGCATGCAAAATATTTTCAAAAATTTGATAATGAGATTACACATCTTGAAGAGGGGATCTCTATCCTAGATCAATTTGTGGAATCTTATTCTAAAGCACTCTCTCCCCCTCATGAAGCTCCAACCACTGATCAAGAAGACACTTTGAGTGATGTGATTGAGAGAATTGGAAGGCTAAATCTTGATTCAGCCCCATCTCAGTCAATTGAACAACTTGGGCCATCTCAGAAAGGTCCTCCAAAATGGCTCACTAAGACACTTGAAAATTTTCATCCCCATCAGGTTGGAAATATAGGAACGAGAAGTTCTACTAGACATAATGGAAGTGATGTAGACGATTCTGATTCAGTTGTTGATATGGATGTTTCTTATGATTGTGAATTAAATTTATCGATAGATTTCGAACCAACTTCATTCAAAGAAGTTGCTTTTCATGATTATTGGGAAGGAAACAATGTAGAAAGAGTATGATGCTTTGATAAAGAATGGAGCTTGGAAGCTAGTGGGCCCTCCATTGGAAACCAAACCAATTGGCTGCAAGTGGGTCTTCAAGAACACGTATAAAGCAGATGGCTCACTTGACAAGCACAAAGCAAGGCTCGTGGAAAAAGGTTTTGCACAGAAAGAAGGGGTCGATTATGAAGATATTTTTGACCCCATAGAAAAATGGGTTGCCATCCAGACTCCCTCTGCCTTGGAAACTCAAAATGGATGGAAAGTCCATCAAATGGATGCAAAAACTGCTTTCTTGAATGGAGATCTGAAAGAGAATATTTTTATGTCTTAACCATAAGGATTTGTTGTGAAGGGACAAGAGCACAAAGTATGCAAGCTTATCAAATCCTTGTATGGCCTCAAGCAAGCACTGCGAGCCTAGTACGAGAAATTGACCGAGCATCTTCTAAAACTAAATTTCAAACACTATGATCTTGATGATGCAACTTCGTTTATCAAGAAAGAACAACTTCGTTTTTCAAGAAAGAACAACTTCGTTTGTTAAGAAAGTTGGCAAAATTGTTGTATATTTTGGTGGTGTATGTAGATGATCTACTGATGATAGGGAATAATGAAAATTACATTGCATCCATAAAGAAATAACTGAGGAAAGGTTTTGAGATGACATATTTGGGATATGTTCACGACTATTAGGTATTGAAGTAACCCAACATTAGAAGTTTATATTCCACTGTCAAAAGAAGTACAATGGAGATTTTCTGAACAAATTTGGCATAGCTGAATTCAATCCTTTGTCCAATCCAATAGAAAAAAATTTAAAGCTCACATCTAAAGAAGGAATGAATTTGTGGATGCAACAAAGTACAATAGCTCGTAGGAAGTATCATCTACCTAACTACTACTAGACCATACATTTCATTTGTTATTGGAATCCTCTCCACGTTTATGCAAAAGCATTGCGAGGGTCATTGGTCTACTGCAAAAAGAGTTCTAAGGTACTTGAAGGGAACTCGAGACTTTGGACTCAAGTATACACAAGTGGATGACTTTAGCTTGATTGGATACTTGATTCAGATTTTGATGGAGATAAAGAAAATGGAGTGCCTACTTCAGGTTATGTTATGAGTCTTAGATCAGGGGTTGTCTCCTAGAGGTCACACAAACAATCAGTTCCAGCAAATTCTACAACAGAGGTAGAATATGTGGTAGTTGCAGAAGCAAAGAATGAAATTGTGTGGCTCAGAAAATTTCTTGAATATTTGTAGGAGAAACAAGTGCATTCTACTTCTTTTTTGATTGACAATACTTCTGCAATAAAATTGGCCAAGAATCCAAATTTCCATGATTGAACTAAGCTTATCAATACAAAGTATCATTTCATTCGGCAGCATGTTGAGGCCAAGGCTATTCAATTGTGCCATTGTTCCACAAATGAGTGGATTGCAGACATCTTCACCAAAGCGCTTGGAAGAGAAAAGTTTGAAAGATTCAGAATGATGTTTGGACTCACCAACATCCCTTTAGATTAAGGGTGGGAATGTTGACACCTAATCTTTAGGGATTGGAAAATATTGTAAATACAAAAAAGAGAAGATGAAGAGATATTGGAATATGAGTTCCAATAGTCTCCCTCTCCTTGTATATATTAATGATTTTTCTAATATAATGCATCATTCATGAAGTTACCAATGCATGACTTGACAGTTTACTAGTTTTTTATTCATTGTGGTGAGCAATCACTTAATTCTTTGGAAGCCTTTGGAAGCTTATCCAATGTGGAAGCACTAAATGTGCTTGCATGGGGAGACACAAATACCATTACGCTGGTAATTAGAGTACATGATTATTGCTAGTTTTACCTGATTGCTCCAAGTTGTTCTCCATACCACTGTAGAGTGATAAACAAATTTTTAGAAGAGTTGACCATTGCCGTAAATATGACACACCAATGGGAAGAGATTATGATGTTGGTGAGTTGTTTATGAAGGTACCTATAGTTGCGTTTGGTGAGTAGCATTCATCCTTGAGTTACACAAGTGTGAGACACATTTATTCAGTGGTTGCGGTGCATTCATATTGAGTAGTTTTTTTTGCTAAATTGAAACATAATTTTATATTACTTAAAAAGATGGTTGCACTGAGTCTAGTAGCTTCACATGGGCCATTGCTCATAAATTGCTCCAAAATATACATATTTATAGTTTATCTACTATAGCCGCTAATCTTTGTTCCAGACAGGAGTTCTCAACGTTTCTGCTCCTGCCTTATTTCAAATATTGACACAAAATACAAACTGTATGAAAATACATACAAAACTAGTAATGGTTGGGCACTATAATGTGTTTCCCGGTCCTTTGTGTGGGGGAAGCTTTGATCCCTAATCTCCACTGGTTTTCTCTTATGATGAATAGATTCATCATTGACAAACCCTACCTGTAAGGAATTGCGAGTACCAAGAGTTAATTTCTAACCCTAGCAACACTCAATCTTAAAGAAGAAAGCACTTCCTGGATAGCCACCTAGAACTGGATGTCCTTCTGGTCAAGGCATAATGTACCATGCATCATCCTTCACCATGGATTTCCTGCAAATCTTGTGGTCTACTACCCTCTTCGATGATGTTACTCATAAGTGCCCTGTAGTTAGGAAATTTCTTCATAGGCCTAATTTCCCTGAATGTGTTCCTAGGAGCCTCCACATGCCTCTAAGCATCCGTCAGTGTCTAGTCAAACCATTTAGGTCTTCTAACATAATTGGAAGGAGCTACTAACTCCTCCTCACCTAACAATTTACTTTTGAATTGGAAGCCTCTTCATGCTACTCTACCTTTGAAGCCTCCTACTCCTCATCCTATGTCACTACTGGTGGCAACTCATGAGACTTCCTAGATGCCAAGTTCTCTTCGAACTTAACATCCTTGCTTATAACTATCTTCCTTTGCACTCGTATGAATATCATGTAAGCCTTTGAAGTCTCGCGATACCTAACAAATATGCCTTTATGTCTTGAAGGTTCCATCGTCGTCCTCTTATCCACAAGAACGTGGATGCACACTGGACAACCAAAGATTCTCAAATTTCCTATCTTTAGGTTCACCCTAGTGAACACCTTCTCTGGAGTCTTGTCCCCCAATATTCTGTAAGGGCTTCCGTTTTGCACATATATTGCAATGTTACATGCCTCTGACCAAAGAAACGTAGGCAACTCCTAGTAATGTAGCATAGCCTTGGTAGAAGTGATGATGTACCAATTCTCTCTGTGACTCTGTTTTGTTGAGGGTTGTGCGAGATTGTCATCTCCCTCTTGATCCCTGACTCCTTAAAGAAATCCTTGAATTTGTTAGAGATGTACTCTCCCCCATTGTCTAATCTCAAGACCTTTATCTTCTTTTCAATTTCTTTCTCCACCTGGGTCTTTGAACTCTTGAAACCAACTAAAGGCCTCATCCTTGGTCTTCATGAAGAAGATCTAGGTTTTCTTGGAATAGTCATCAATAAATGTGACATAGTATTGTGCTCCCTGTATTGATGCCATTGACATTGACCCACAAACATCTGAGTGAATGAGATCCAAGATCCCCTTGGACCTACTCTTACTGCTTGGAAGAGCATACTTGACATTCTTGCTAAGTGCACAACCTCTGTGCATGCCTTGTTGCTAAATACGAAACTCTAGGAGACTAGTGACAATCCCTGTCGGGATTGAAAACACATTGTAATGCAAGTGTACCATCCTCCCGTGTCATAGCTCACATATGTTTTCATTGTCATGTACCAATTCTCAAATGGGTTTGCTCGTCAACCTGTATAAGTTTCTATTTATAACCCCCATAGCCATTGTTGTGTCTAGGATAGACTCATCTAGATGAATGAGCACGTGCCCATTCTTGAAGACGAACTCATATCCTTTTTCCTCGATCACTAAGAATGAGAGAAAATTCTTCTTCAGTCCAGGTACAAATAGCATGTCCTTAGCTTCCAACATACCTCCCGACTCTAGATGGAACTTAATAGTTCCAACCCCCTTCACTACATCCTTGGCATCATTACTAAGCTCCACATTTAAATCTGAGTCACTCTCCATCAGAATACCGAATAGCTCCTATGTCTTTGTCATGTGGTGTGATGCACCACTATCCAAGTACTAAGAACTCCTTGTGATGGTGTTGGTAGATATACAAGAGACAAATGATAAGTCCTTCTCAAACTTCACGCAAAATCGTCAAGCTAAACCTCTATCAATGTTGTTGTCTATTGTGACTTCCTTTCCCCTTCTTCTTTTCTTGACACTATGATGCATAGTGCTCACTCTTGTGGCAAATGAAGCATTTGAATTTTCTCAATTCCTTCTCCTTCTCTGGCTAAGAGGTTTCTCCCTCATTGTTACCCTTGGAACCCTTCCCTTTTCCCTTCTTAGACACACTGACCAAGGCTAGGTTCTCATCTCCATCTCCCTGCTTGTTGGATTTAGACTCCTCTAGAGTCTCTTCTTGGATGCATTCATCCCAAATCCTTTCCCAATTGCAAAGGTGTTCTCGAGCATAGATTCCCTTAACAAATGGTTCCCATGACTTGGAAAGAATATTCAACACCACACGTACGAGCTCTACATCCTCCATTTTCTCCCCAATGGCTGCAAGTTGATCCTGTGTTGAGGTAATCTGCATGAATTTTTTTATATCTAGTAATGATATCAGACATTGACATCTGGATGGATCTATGCTCATTTCTCAAAGTCATTTTCCTATTTATGTTATCACTTTGGAATAGGACCACTAGAGCCTTGAACATCTCATTGGCCAACTTTTATGCCCAAGTGAGGGATCAAATGATCCTTCACGACATGCATGATAATCCTTTGGGCTCTCATATCCTCCATATGTGTCACGTTATCTACTAGTTGGCATCTCAACCTCACTCATGGGTTGTAGCTACTCCTTTCGGTCCCCATGGTTGCAACTGCTCCTTTTGTTTCCCATGGTTGTGATTGTCCATGCTGACTAATTTTTCTTGGCCCTACAAAATACCTTGCTATCGGTTGCCCTCATACCCTGTCAGTGGATAACATCCGTCCCTTGCGACTCCCTTCCTTGGCAACTGGCCTTATGGCAATTGTAGTTCGTTGTCACACTTAATAATTTTTGTATGTTGTTTCTTTTCAGTTGTCAACCACTACTTGACTGTGCTTTTTAATACCTTGGATTTGAATTCAATAAAAATCTAAGTTGGGAAAGTTATAGAAATAAGAGAACTTTAGGAGATTGGAAAGCGTTTTATGCTTTTCAAAATAGGTGTAAAGAGGCGTAGTTATGGGACTAGAAGACTACCAAACTCTTTTTTGGGCTTTTAGTGATTTTGGTTGTTTCTATATGGGCGTGAATTGTCGGCCAATAGTACCTTTGACTTACATGGAAGCAAATTGAGAAAATCCAAAAATGTTTGATTACAAACAAATTCAAAATTAAAAGTTTAGTCCCTTATGATATTATGCTGAGTGAAATGGGGGTTGTCCCTATTGACGCACTTGCTATGTTGATGCTCACAAGATATTTAAAAAGAGTAGAGAAAATGGTAGAGGACATATGACCTAAGATTATCTTCAATGAAATTTTGTGCAAAAGAAATAAAACTTGGATGCGACAAAAATATCAATGGTTTAGTAAATGGGATATTTACCTGAACATGTGTCCCACGAATGGTAAAGAGATAAAATATTTTGTTATTGATAAGTTCCACAAGCGTATTTGGGATAAAGGGATAGGGAGAAAGAAAAAGTATTATATTGAAGAGTTTAATCTCACTTGTAATCATCATCAAAAACCGTACATAGGGGCCGATATATCATAGAGAGAAAAAATTCCGCCCAGTTAAGAACTAACTCACTAACTTCGTTGTGAAACTGGACATTGAAAAAGACCAAAGATTGGGAAGAAAGAGTGCGCTTTCTTCACTTTTGGAAAAGTGAAAAAAAAAAACATTTTATTTTAGAATGTGAAGTCATCAAGGACAATAGGGACAAATAGGCAAATACCCTGACAACAAGCTCTTGGGATAATTTATTCAGTGAGAGGACGATTGAGAAGTTGGGGTGCTCATCATTATGTTAAATAGGAGAAGGGATGGAATGCAAAAATCTGTTTGTCAGGCGACTTATACCATAGGCTATTTTTAACCTCATGGACGTTAAAAATAATTTTTGTCTTTCTTTATATATTTTTAATTCTCTTCCTCGTCTTGGCCCCTACGATTTCTCCTTTTCCACAGTCATTGTACTACATATATTTCTACAGTGGTATGGCCCAACTATGTATGTACTTTGCCCAGATATGCATACTCTCATCACTTTTCTCATAACTACTTATGGTCGTCCTTGTACGACCCCACGATCTCTCACATGTGTGGTCTTGTATGCAACTTCAAAAATTTGTATTCAAAGGCTATGCTCCAATGCTATGTTAATTTTTAACCCCAACAATATGATTAATTACTTCCTAGAATATGGAGATCCACTGAATAAAAATACGGCGAAGATTTTAACACATAAAAATCATTATAATAATGGAAGAAAAATCATACACCAATATCACTCATGCACATAGAGATTTCTAGCCCTCCAAATCGGTCTTTCATTCATTAAATCCAAAACTTACAAGATCTCCCTTCCTAGAATAATTTCCATGTTGCTGCAAAATTTGGCAGGCCTATTGCTAAGTCCCACTACGCAGAATTAGACCTTAGGGAAACAAGAGAATTAGTTGCCACTATCACCTCAACAACCTTTCTCTTGCTCTTTAGTGGTATTTGACCACAAGGGAGGCTTCCTTAATAGCGCACCTAAAGGATTTTCATTGAGAATGGCTCAAGGTGAATGATATGAGGTCTACTAATCAGGATATAGTATCCATAGAGTCTAGAAGACCTAAATAATCTATGTCAATGTTTAGGTACTCTATTCCAAGACCAATTAAATGGTTGTTATAAGTTGGGTTTTTGCATATTTTCAATGACAAGGCAAAATATGTCATATAACATCCAAAGTAAAGGCTCTTTCAATGACTAATCAACAAAGGGACAAATATGTTCAATTAAATACCAAGGATTTAGGGTTTTTAATAGAGTTTTATGGTTGAAATAATGCATAAAAAATATATAAAGGATGATGTCATCCCTAAAGAGGAGGGTTTAACATGCAAGAATGCTAGATTTTTCTTTTATATTATTTATTAATGCCTTTCATACTTTAAGAACCACAAAACATCAAACATAAATTTACTTTTTAGCAATTTTCCACATAAAACTCTAACCCTAACCCTAGGTATCTAGGAAAAAGAAAGAAACATAAGAAAATTAATAGTAAGGTTGATCAACACTTATATGACTAATGTCTTGTCCTAAATGGGATTGGTGGTATCTTCCAAGGTAGAGATCAATGAGAATGGATATGTTGGAGTAAGGGGGGATGATTAGGACATCTACTTTTAAAATTGCGGCAATCTTCCTTGTGAGGAGATATTTTAAATTTAAGGGATGCACACTCGGAGTTCCCTTAAAGGTTTATAGGAAAATAATTTTACGTGTCATTAAGGAGAAAGATTTCAAGATAAAACTAGCAATTTATGTCATGGCACAATTCGAAACCTTACTACACAAATACAATATACAAAATATAGAAAATAGACATTAAAGTTACAAAATATTCCAAGAGAAACACTTCAATCAATCCTAGGAAGACATCTCCAAGAACTTGGACCATGAAAAGACTATATTTCAGCCCAAAATAAAGACGAGACTAATTCACACTCTTTAGAAGAAGAAGAGTGATGAATGTGTGATGATGAAAAAGTGGAATGAGGCTTCCTCTATTTATATGAGGACCAATTTTACTTATTTCCACTAATTTTACAAGTAAATCCCTAAAACAAGTTTGCTTAAGTGTTCAACAAGTCTGAGGTTACAAGCCAACCTCAATATGGCTCAAAGACCATATTAATAAATTCCAAAATAGCTCACATGATGCAGGAGCATTAGAGCTTCCAAGCCATTAAGTCTTCAATGTGAAAAAGCTACAAAAAGAGGTCTTTATTTTTTAGAAGAATTTATATTATTCTCTGTAAATAAATTGTATATTATGAGTTGAGATATTTTATGATTTTTAGAACTAGATGAGTCATAGTTTTATAAAAACTATGGATACGAAAGATTTTATCTGTAAGGCAAAAGCAAATCTTCCTTATAAAGCATGAGAGATTCTAGGGATAGAACGAGTGATTTTAGAATTCAGAAAAATATGATTTATGGAGTGATTTTAAGATCTAAAAAAATCTATGATGTTTCTAAATTCTATCTATTGTAAGCCTATGGGAAATAAAAGAAAAGAGTAAGTGTGAGGAAAGGAGAGAATGGCCAAATGAATGTGAGATCAAGCCAAGAGAGGAATGAATACTTTTGTAATTGTTTTGTAATTGTATGGACATGATTTTATTAATGAAATGAATTTTCATTATGTTCACAAATTATCTGATGTATCTATGTGATTGATAATAGCTCTAATTTGTGCATGCTCTAGAATTCACGGTAAGTGAAGTAGGATTTTTATATGAAATACTTCTTCAAAACAAATTAACGGCTTGATGATGAAGTGATTTTTTGTGTGATCTAGAGAAGGTGAATTTGCGGGAAAATTGAATTTTTTTCCTGCATCACCACATGTGTGGGAAGTAATGTCCTCCACTGACGTCATCCTCCACAAATGCTCAATATGCCATAAGCAAATGAAAAATGGATCATGAGTGCTACAAACTCAAAGTGCAATGGATATGGTTCCAAAAGTGTCTCTAATACCATGATGTCATCACCATTGTGCCCCACATCACCCTTCTAGGATTAAAAGGAGTGATGTGGCACCACCATGCTCAATTATTATGGTCCTTAACTAATATGCAAGCTCTTCCATGTCATATTAAGGATAATCAATCATCATTTGGGCTCCAGAACAAGCAACACCCACCAAACAATGTCAAGGCCAACGCGGGGGTGTTGTGGGTCCATTTGGGCACATCATAAATAAGTCCAATGCCAAACCATCAGTGGCTTGGCATTTCAACATCTGCGGATACTCATGAGATTCAAGTACCATGTGGAATCATCTCATAACCCAATGCTCATCTTTGGAGGGGTAACATGAGATCATCAAGGTAAGAACTTCTCTCTTTATGGGGTATAATGACGTCTAGAGAGTTGTTGAGTGGGATCACGACCAACTCTCAAGGGGTCTTTGTTGAATTTCCATGATCTTGGGTCTAGGTTAGAATCTTAGAATCTTTGATGCTACCAAACCAAGAATATTAACAAAAGCTACTTTGCATAACGAAAAATATAAAGAAATCACACATGCACAAGTATAGACAAATTTTTACAAAATATTGTACAACCCTTTCTTCGTTATATTAAACCAATATGAATAATACAACAGTCTATGGAATACAAGATACAATGAAAATCTTGTTGCAATATCTATGTTGTATCTCGTCATGTCGGTCCTTCAATCTCATTCTGCTCTTTAGCTGCCCCTTAGTCCATCAAGAGACAACACAGAGTCTCCAGGAGGGTTGCCACCTATCACTGTTGCAAGTCACTTTTGATTCTATGAACACGGGTTGATCCAATTTGCTCTTCTAGGCTGGCCAACACCTAAGCTCCAATCTGCCTTCTAGTAGCCTCTTTCGTCCATCAAAGAGCTACACATAGGCTCAACAACTTCACCCAAACTTCAGTGGTCAAACTCTCTTTATGACTGCTAGTCACAGGATACTTTGGGTATCCAACACGCTGCTCTACACCAGTCCAATGGTACCCCAATCCAATCATTGCAAGATCTGCTCCTTGTTGAGGTCTCCAAATTCCCTAGTCAACCTCAATACATGGCTCCCACAGGCTGCAACTTGTCCACACAAGGACACCACCCAAACTAGCATCAAACTCAACATGAATCTATCAACCAATACATACCTTGTTGGGATGAATATTGTTGTGATTTCTGTGATCTGGTTAGGGCACATGTGCACTCCACATCATCCCTCCCAATCTGCCACCTAAACCTCTCTACAGTTGCGGCTTAACTTATTTTATACCTCTGCCATACTCGTTGTTCCTTGGGCTAATAAATAGCCCCAAAACCTCTTATACACAGCTCTATTTGGGACAGAGAAAGGCCTGTGGCCTACTCTCCTTCACTGCCTGGACTGCAGCCTATGTACAAGAGATAACCCTCTCCTAAACCACACGAAATCCCTTCTTCTTTCTGCGCATAACTGTGGCTTCTTTACTTGCTCAGAAGTCAAAACTACAATGACCTTTTCTCCACCTAAGTTGTGCCAAGACACGACTTCAACAATGACTGTCCTCTTGTAGCAGCTCAGTCCCCTCACAAGTACACACTTACCCTAAAAACAGACCTAAATAACATTGTCCTCCTTATGAGCACGACTGTCTCTCTAAGATAGATTTCATATGAAATGATATCTTTTGATGATCTAAAATGATGTCCAACACCTTCTATTTATACAATTTTAGAAGGGCCACTCGAATTAGTGAAGAGACATGTCTTTTGACTCAAGCCTACATGACTTGATTGTTTTTTAATTAATTGTCAACTTCAAAAATTCATATCTCATCAAGGACATCTCAGAATTAGACGATTCTCGAAGTGTTAGATTATCCTTTCCAACCTCTATCATCTCATCCCATCACATGTCCTAAACTCTCCATGGTTTTGGCCCAAATCACGATGGGTGCAAAACTCCAACCTTGGGTTCCAAGCCCACAAGTGACTCTTGTGGTGCTCCACCCTCCAAACCTCGAACCCTAGGGCTTGGAGTACCTCCCAAGCTACTAAAAAATTAGCACTTCTTCTTAGCGAGGGAGGTACTTCCAATTCTAGGAAGTAACTCATCGTCATCATCACTGCTCGCAACACTCGCCCAACTCTTGATGCTCACCACTGCATAAATCCATGTAGTATGAATTACACCTCTCTTGGAAGTGTCGATGTCACTAGAATCATCTTTCTTCTTCTTCTTCTCCTATATCGCTTTCCAATCCCTCCATGATTCCTTCTTGGCAGATGTGGAAGCACCCTTGCTCCCCACTGACCACATGCTCTTCTTGGGCTGCAAAGTCTCCCTCTGAATCTACAAGCTCCCGCTAGAACTCGACTCCCTCTGACCCTCTGGAACCTGGACCTTCTTCTTTGGAACCTGTACTTGTATGTTTGAAGCCTGCACCTGCACCTGGTCCGCCTACTTCTTCCCATGATCTATAGGCTTGCCCGTCATCCTGTATAGACCATGATCTCTAACTCCAAGTACAAAACCTGTGGAGCTAGAGCCTCTAGGTCTGAGTCTTTGTTAAAATTGGCAACTAGCGCAAAAATCCATGTGGGTTACCTTATTCATGGCTGATAATATTTTTCCTAGATTCCTCTCATCGAGAGGTGTAGGATTGATCTAAAGATCATCCGATTCCAATAAGTATTTATGGAAATATGAATTTATTTTGATTATGGAATAATTATCACGCCGACCAACAACTTATGTAGGCTCAGAAGCCCAACAGACGCATCTATTCATCATCAACATTTGTATATAAATACAGGAGGTTTTTTCCTCATTTAGACACACACATCTCATCACATCTCTCTCTCTCTCCTACACAGAAAAGAGGCTCTTCTCCTACTGCGCAGAAAGGGACTCTTCTCTCACACGTGTGGAAGGAAGGACGCAGAATTTAGGGCTGCAACTGCAGATCAGAAGTTTGACCAGCATTGACCATCAGACTCTCTCTCAGAACTGCGCTGTATGTGGAAATGAATCTCCTTAGAAGGCCACGTTTTTTGGTGAAGGAATCAAGCCAATCTGACGGTTGGTTTGCAAGATATTGTCTATCCTAGTTTAGGTCTGATCTATGGTTTGCTGCTGCTAATGTAAATAAGATTTATGTACTATTTCTCTCTGTTGAATTATTGAAGATAAAGGAAGATTTGATCAAAGGGTTTCCCCATATTAGGGTTTGTCCCTGGCTAGCCGCCACATCTTGTGTCTCTTGTCTTGGCTTGTTTTCCGTCGATCGTTTAATGTTTTATCTGCACTTTACTTACTGTACATGTGATTGCTAATCTGTGTATAATAATAATAAAAAGAAGTAAACTGCTCTAAGCATAGAACATACCATAACTTAACATGGTATTGGAGCTGAGGTGAAGACAAAGCCCAAGCAAGAGCAAGAGCAATCACAAAGAGAAGATTGGCAGGCTATCCAAGAAGAATTCATGGGGTCCTCAACATACTTCCCTGCTAAAGACAAGCTCCGTGAGAAGTCTGACTACCACGGATAGAAGATGTATCTCAATATAACATTATAAGAACAAGAAGTGTTGGACCATTTGAGAGGCGGAATCACTGAGCCTCCATCAAATTCATCTGCTGCTGCTAGGAACAAATGGACCAAGGGAGAAGTCAAAGCTAAGAAGATCATCTGGGACTCTATCGACAAACGTTTGGTGGCCTACATCTTCGATCTGAACACCTCCAAGGAAATCTACGATAGATTGGTGAGTTTATTTAAAGTTAATGATGAAAATCAAGTTTTGTTTCTTAGAAATAAGCTGAAGGAAATTAAGAAGGGAAAAGATGAGAGCATGCAAGCATATTTCTTAAGAATCACCAAGATCAAGAACGATCTCCTATCTATTGGAGAAATTATTACTGATAGGGAAATGGCACTCTCAACCCTTGGATGATTACCATCCGAATGGTACGTGTTCAGGACTACTCTTCTCAACAATAACGTAATTCCTGGTTGCAAGGAATTAATGGCAGGATGCATTCAAGAAGAAACAAGGATAGAAGAGCAAGAAATGCCCATGCCTAAAGGTCCTCCTGCTGCCTTTTCTTCTCATGCTAAGAAAAGAAATAATTCCGGGACTAAATCAAAAAGAAAATCTGGACCTAAGGGTGGAAGAAAAGGACGATGTTACATTTGCGATAAAGCAGGTCACTATGCAAGGGAATGCGCTGATAGAAGGAACTCTCACCAGGACAACGATCAAAATCCCTCTCATGGCAATCAAAGGAATGGAAAATCTAATAGCAAAGGTAAAAGGAGTGCTGGAAATCAAGGAAGAGGACAACCATTCAAGAAGGCTAGAAATTCCAGGTATGAATCTAACACTGTTGACAATAAACAGGATGAATATTATCTACCAGCTGCTCTATCTGCCTCTGCTCCTTCGGACTTATTGGGAAATTGGCTTATTGATAGTGGTGTCTCAAGGCACTTCACTGGTTACAAAGAAGTTCTCCATAATATGATAGAGAAAGAAACTAACCTGGAAATTGTCCTTGGAGATAATATGAAATATCCTGTGAAAGGTGTAGGCAATGTCTCTCTTAAATTGAATCAAGGTAATACGATCCAATTACAGATGTATTATATGTACCTGACCTCAAAAAGAACTTGGTGTCCATCTCAGCAATGGAAGATAAAGGCTACAAGGTGACCTTCAGCGATGGCAAGGTACGTGTATGGAAAAACAATGTTAAAGATGCCTTTACTCTTGGGTTTCGAGTTGATTCATTATATCAGGTCGGTGGAAGTCCGCTAGGTGTCATGGCTTATGACACATCTCTTCAGTTCGAACTTTGGCATCGAAGGTTTGCCCACCTTCATTATAAAGCTCTACCCGATTTAAGACAAATGGTGACAGGGATGCCCGAATTTCGAGTAGAGAAAGAAGGTGTATGTCTGGGATGTGCCGAAGGAAAGCTCAAAAGGGCACCATTCCCCTCAAGCCAAAGCAAGACCTTCGATATATTACAATTGGTTCACTCAGACATATCTGGTATGATGCCTGTGAACTCCTTGGGAGGATATTCATATTACCTTACTTTTACAGATGACTATTCTCGAAAGACTTGGATATACTTCTTGAAAAAGAAGGATGAAATGTTCTCTTGGTTTCGACACTTCAAAGCCTTGATCGAGAATCAAACCGAAAAGAAGATCAAGATCTTAAGGACTGATAATGGGACTGAATATGAATCTAACGAGTTTCATGACTTTTGTAAAGAGGCTGGCACTAAGAGGGAGACTACTACACCATATACTCCTGAAGAGAATGGTGTGGTGGAAAGGAACAACCGTACGATTATGGAAGTTGTCCTTGCCATGCTCCATGATCAAAGACTTCCGAAGTTTCTATGGGCCGAAGCTGCAAACACCACCATATATGTACAAAACCGATGCCCTCATCAAGCATTGGGTTCCAAGACTCCTGAAGAAATGTTCACCGGTAAAAAACCTGACGTATCTCATTTTAGAATTTTTGGAAGCCCTGTATATTTTCATGTGCCAAAAGAGAAAAGGAATAAATTGGGTGCATTTGGAAAGAAAGGAATCTTCGTGGGCTATGGTGAAAATACTAAGGGCTATAGAATCTATGTAGCCGGTCAAAGGGAAGTTTTGATTAGTCATTGTTGGTATCATCCCAAGACCCTTTTTCCTCCTAAAAACATATCATTTACCCATTCCTTTTCATCATATATTCCTTAGAATCCTTGAAAATTAATTATTAATAGTCTTATAGTTATTAAAATGCATTGGAATTGATTTAGGGATTTTATGTTGAAGAATTAGAAGTTTTTGGTGAAATGGTTACAGGAAGTTCCAACATCCTGTAATTAGCTCATTGTTTGACATGTGGCACAACAGCTGGGCGAGAACGAAAGGCATGGATGAAAAGTAGAATGTCCAAGCATGGACAAACACCTATCTTACAGCCGGATCGACTCTCCTACATGCGCGGTCAACTCAGGTCAAAGCATGGCACACTGGCGACAAAGGCAGAAACAACAGCTCATTCTATTTTGATTTAGTTTTTGTTCTTTTTGAAATCAGTTAGGATAGAAGCATTTTGAAAAGCTCGATGTAATAAAAGCGGCAACAGCCAAATTTCAAATGTACATTCATTATCGAAATGACATGGTTGTGCTAGACATATGTAAATACAGCCCGAGTAATGGATGTAAGGGTTAATCGTTGTATCATTCCGAAACAGAGTTTTGAAACTTAATACTAAGAACCCAGTTGCAGTTACGACTTGTGTCTAGTGCATTGATTTGATATTCGGTCGAATATAGTCCAGTGTACCTCTGGAACGCGGACGGGCCCTGCGTTCAACCGGTATACTGTTCTTTTCATTTTATTTGCACTTAGGTTATCGTATGGTTTGCACAGTAGTTACGATTGATTGGATTTCGATTTCAATAGGTATCGTATGGTTTGCACAGCAGTTACAATTAATTGGTTTCGATTTCCGTAGCTCTTGATTTCCATCGAATGTATATGGTTTGCGTTTATGGTAATGCTGAACAGTCATCACTGAGATCTGGAAGTGCATCCTGTAAGGGATTCGATCCCTGTGTTGTCTTTTAAAAGCACTGTCATAAACTTTGTTTTTATTTCACCATCCATTTATGATCTCTGTATATTTTGATGTTGTATAAATATTAGCGAACGCTGGGTGTTTACTGAACAAGGGTTTTAAGTGTAATGTCTTTGTAAGGAGATTGAGATCATTGTTGCAGTGATACACAGTGTTTAATTTCAGTGTGTAATTTGGTAAATGCATTTAATGATAGCATTGTAATTACTTATATTAGCAGAGTGACCTGAGTGTTTGATGATAGGTGACATACTCCAGTCTTCCGTAAAGAAGCCCTGTGACCTACATCATAACCACTTAGCCAACAATCCTTTATGTCTATATACTTTAGACGCATGCCTCTAAGCTTACGCATCCTGGTCGATAATTAATATAGTCTAGTCTAGTACCCTAGCTAGAACACTACAGTCATGATGTCACCTTTGAAGAAGATATGGCTCTCAGCGAGGTGAACAATCTTCCTGCTTTAAGGAGCTCTCAAGAAGCTGACACCAGGGAACCAAAAGAAAAAGATGATGTAACAATGCCCGATGTGGATGAACCCATGGATCCTATTGATCCACTTGACCCTTCCTCTTCTAGGAAGAGGCCCTCTTGGCTTAGGGGGCTACTCGATGATGTTGAAGGACACACTGCACCTCGAGGAACCTTTTGTGAAAGTAAGAAACCTAACAGGTATCAGGGATACCTGACCATCATGAGCACGATCATACAAAATGAGCCTTCATAATTCTCAGATGTCGTCAAGCATCAAGTATGGAAGGATGCTATGACTGAAGAATATGAGTCTATTATGAAGAATGATGTCTGGGAAGTAGTTCCCATACCCCAGGACAAGACAGTTGTCACTTCTAAATGGCTCTACAAGATAAAGCATGCAGCAGATGGAAGTACGGAAAAGTATAAGGCTCGTTTTGTTTGTTGTGGCTTCTCCTAGAAGGAAGGTATAGACTATGACAAGATATTTTCACCTATTGCCATATATACCACCATCCGCTCGATCATAGCCCTTGCGGCTTCACAAGGATGGAACCTACATCAGATGGATGTCAAGACCGCGTTCTTGCATGGTTCGATCAAAGAAGAGGTCTACGTGGAGCAACCCGAAGGATTTGAGATTTATGATCGAAAATCTCATGTATGCAGGTTGAAGAAGGCTCTCTATGGGTTGAAGCAAGCACCCCGAGCATGGTATGAGAGGATCGATAGCTACTTGATGAAGCTGGGATTCACTAAGAGTGAAGCCGATCCTAACCTTTACTTTAAGGTTGAAGATGACAAACCTCTCATTGATCCAGGTGGATATTGGTGGCCACCCGCTAATTCCACTTGGATCCCCTCTAGTGCTTCTTACAGTTTTTTTCATTTTCCTTAATTATAGCACAGTGTACTATTTTTAGCAGTTTTTCGGGTCCTAAACTTCCAGAGCCGTTTTGAGGTCCTAAACGACGTTTTTTGGGAAATCCACCACCAGCCATTTTTTTGATAAAAATCGTCTTTTCCGTCGTAGTCCTCGGAGAGATCTTTCCAACGGGCTATCATGCACGTCAAACGGAGATAGTACGACCAATTCGCGACCCCGGAAGTTGATGTACCAACTTACCCAAAAACGGGGCCCACAATTTGGCGTTTCATCTTCTAGGGATAGGTTTTGGAATGTGAAGGGTTTTCCATTGTTTCTCAACAATAAATAGGCCTTCGAGCCTCATTGTAAGACAGTTCAAAGGCATGTAGCCACCACATCTCTTCTCAGAGATAAGCTACCATCGCCCTAGATGGTTTATTTCCATTTCTGTTTGTAAGCATATTTCAGTATTTTACAGTAATGAATTGAGGTATTATTTCCGCTGCATATCTGTCTTTATGGTTATCTCTGTATTTTATTGCGTTCCTATTTAAATCCGGATAAGTGGTATCAGAGCGGTCTGCTTTTCTTCTCTGTTTTTCTTTGCATGTCCCCAACGAGGTCGGGATATAAGGAGTTAGGGCTTGAACTGGTCGAACCTTTGCAAGACCAACCTCGCAAATCCCGACGGCCTCCCATGGCGGATGAAAAGAAAGACAAGGGGGCAGGAGATCCTATCAAAATCTTGCTCGAAGAAACCCTCGAGCGACAAAGTAACGCGATGATGGACAACTTTGCCCAAATCCTTCAGCGGCTAGCCAGGGCGACGCATCGGCTTCCAACAGCAACTCTGGAAACGCCACACCATTTAAGGTACAAGTTAATTTTGAAATCCCCATATTCGAGGGTCAGATAGACGCAGATGCCGTCAATAAATGGTTAAATGTGCTAGAGGGTTATTTTTCTGTTCATGATTTTCCTAGTCGGGAAAAGATTATTTTCGCTCTTCTCAAAGCAGCCCCCCACGTCAAGGATTGGTGGGAAACCTACTGCGAACAGAAAGATGAAAGTACAGGCTCACTATTTTCAGTCGCACTGACTTGGGATTCATTCCGAGATGCCATCAAGGAGCAGTACTACCTTGTCGGAAGCTATGAGGATCAATACATAAAGTGGACCACGCTACGGCAGGGAAGGGACCAAGACGTACCAGAGTTTACCAATATTTTCCATACCCTTCGCACAAAGTTGGGTATCAAGGATACAGAGCAGCATTTGGTACTAAAATACCGTGGCTGCCTGCACAAGTACATCCAAGAAGAAAAAGAATTTCTGAACATCTCCTCGCTCGGCATGGCATACCGATATGCCGTCAAGGTCGAGCAAAAGTTTAAACAGAAGAAGCGAGACTTTGGGTCTGCGAATCCGAAACAAGGGAAAGGTGCCCCCAAACCGCAGAACAAAGGATAAAGCCAAGGCGGGGCGGCCCAAGACAACCCGCCAAAGCTGCAAGCAAAGAACAGCGCTGCAAAGCCGAAAAAGGACACCGGAAAGTGGTGTGAGTTCCATAAGAGCTCCACTCACAACACAAGTGAGTGTCGGGCCAAGCAGTCACTGGTGGCCGAGCTAAAGGTTTCAGAATCAGATGCATGTTATGACTCTGAGTCAGAACTCGATAAGGGGAATGACAAAGGGAAGCAGATTATCGATGCGGAGGCCAACGCCACTGTTGCCACCACGAAGATCTAGAAGGAGGAACCTGAAGATCCAGAGGAGGAGGAGCGTCTCTTCCACTCCCAGATGTGGGTAAAGGGCTCCCTGCTACAGTTCATTGTCGACAGCGGTAGCCAAAAGAACCTCATTTCGGCAGAGGTCATGAAACGGCTGGGCTTACCGACCACAGCACATCCACAACCATACACCATTGGGTGGCTGCACCAAGGATGGGATCTTCGCGTGAGCCAACAGTGTCGCCTTCCATACAACATCAAGCCCTTCACGGATGAGGTATTGTGTGACATTGCACCCCTTGAAGTTTGTGATGTGTTATTAGGACAACCATACTTGTGGAAGCGACATGCTGTGTATGAGTCAAGGCCCCGTGCTGTTATTGTTACTTTGGGAAATAAGTTGTACAGGATACCAGAGGTAGCACCGCCTACCGCCATCTCTTTGGTTACTGCAAAACAATGCAGTAAGCTCATTTCCAAAACCAGGAAGTTTGTTTTCCTGATGATACGCCCTCAAGAAAAGAAGAAGACGGTGGCCACGACCTCCAGACAGGGCCCCTCCGCACGACAACTACAGATGGACAAGGTCGTGGAGGAGTATGAGGACATCTTCACCTCCCCCGCAGGGGTTCCTCTGCACTGTCAGGTCAAGCACTCCATTGATCTAACCCCAGGTTCGCCGCTGCCCAATGGACAAATCTATCGGCGCTCTGTTCTGGAGAACGATGAAATCAAGAGGCAGATTCAGGAGCTGCTGCAAAAAGGTCACATCCGTCCGAGTTCATCGCCTTGTGGGAGACCGATCGTGCTGGTACAAAAGAAGGATGGGACTTGGAGACTCTGTATTGACTATCGGGCGCTGAACAAGATCACTGTCCGTAATAGGTACCCAATCCCACGGATTGATGACCTCCTGGACCAACTAAAGGGGGGAAAATATTTCAGCAAGATCGATTTGAAGTCAGGATATCACTAGGTACTAATCGAACCCTCTGATGTGTGGAAGACTGCCTTCAAAGCCAAAGAGGGCCTTTTTGAATGGTTGGTTATGCCTTTCGGATTGACGAATGCTCCTGCAACCTTCATGAGGCTAATGGACGACATATTGCGGCCATTCACCAACTCATTTGTAGTGGTATACTTGGATGACATCTTGATCTTTAGCAAGACTTGGGAAGAGCACCTCCACCACATCCGACAGGTTCTCCAAACACTGCGACAACACAAGTTATGTGCCAATTTGGAGAAATGCACTTTTGGCATGACCCAGGTTCAGTATCTGGGATACATTATTGATGAACGGGGGGTGCATGTGGATCCAGCCAAGATCCAAGTCATTCGGGATTGGCCATCTCCAACAACTCTGACAGAGCTTCGCAGCTTTCTAGGCCTTGCCAACTTCTACCGCAGGTTCGTGTTGGGATTTTCTCATATCACTTGGCCCTTGAGTCAGGTCACCAAGGGAGGAGCGAAAGCAAAAAAAATTTGGTCTGAATCTCAACAGAAGGCATTCACAGAGTTGAAAGATCGACTCTGCACAGCACCAGTTCTTACATTACCAGACTTGCAACAACCATTTGAGGTCGAGACAGATGCCTCTGACTATGCTATTGGGGCAGTCCTTACTCAACACGGGCATCCAGTGGCATATCACAGTGAGACACTTTCAGACACAGTCCGGAAGTATCCCACTTATGACAAAGAGATGTATTCCATTGTGCAGGCCTGTCGACAATGGAAGCATTACATTTTGGGGAAGGAAACGGTCATCCACACAGACCACCGACCCCTGCAGTTCATACAGACCCAAGGGAAATTACAGAATGATCGCCATAAGAAGTGGTCCACATACCTGCAACAATTCCATTTGAATATCAAGTATAAGAAGGGCAGCACCAATAATGTCGCATATTGCCTCAGTCGACCACCGATCATGGCATTAACCACCGTGCTCAACTCTTGTGGGCACGAGACTTTTGATTGGCCACTGCTCTACAAAAGCGACCCGGAATTCGGCCACACATACCAGACACTCTTGGAGGGTCAACATGTTCCATATTTTCACCTCCAGGACGACCTGTTATGCCACCTGGGTCACCTTTGTGTTCCTTCAAGCGAGCGTGCCAAGATGATCTGGGAAGGACACTACAATCGGGTCGTTGGGCATTTTGGGGTTGAAAAAACGGTGGCTGTACTGCAGAAATATTTCTATTGGCCGAATCTTCGACAGGATGTCGGGAAGTACATCAGATCATGCACTGCTTGCGCCATTTCTAAACCGACCATCAAGAAGCAAGGCCTCTATACCCCGATGCCTACCCCTAGTCGACCTTGGGAATCCATCTTCATGGATTACATGTCAGGCCTCCCTTCCACTAGGCATGGAAATGACTGTGTTTTTGTGGTCGTCGACAGGTTCTCGAAGATGGCCATTATGGCGGCCTGCAAGAAGAATATCACAGCAGAAGCCACTGCTAAACTCTTCTTTGAACGAGTATGGGTACACTTTGGGATCCCACAGTCTATCATTTCGGATCGGGACAGCATGTTCCTCAGTACATTTTGGTCTAGCCTCTGGTCGATGTTGGACACCAAACTCACTAAGTCCACACCCTTCCATCCTCAAACTGATGGCCAGACTGAGGTCGTCAACAGGATGATCGTACACATTCTACGCATGTACAACTCAAAGCATCCACGCACATGGGACGAGAGCCTCCCCTATGTTCAGCACAGCTACAACCGGGCTCTCCACAGCTCGACTAGCCACAGCCCTTTTCAGGTGGGATTGGGATTCCAGCCACTATGTCCCATCGATGTGGCCATGCCATTTGCAGCTACTCACGCAGATTCTGCTCATGTCGAGTCTGAAACAGATAAGGCAAACAGCTTCATTGAGCACATCCAACATATTCACCAGCAGGTCCATGACATTCTGGAGAAATCAAATGCCAAGTACAAGCAGCGACATGATCAACATCGGGTGCTACACAAGTTTCGAGTGGGCGACAAAGTCTGGTTGCATTTGCAAAAGGAACGCCTTACCGGAGCCTATCGGAAACTCAGACCACTCCGATATGGCCCTTACACCATTGCCAAGGCTGTGGGAGACAATGCATTTGAGCTCAGCATTCCCCCATTCCTTGGCCTTCACCCAGTGTTCAATGTCGACCGCCTTCGGCCATACTTTCCACCATTACTAGACACGTACGACATTGCAGAACAACTCACACCCACAGAGTTAAATCCAGCTTGCATGGAACAAGTTGCAACTGATCGGATCATGGACACACAGATCAAGCACACTCGCCAGCAGAATATCCAACTGTATCGAGTTGTCAAAGTAGGACAACTCCTTCACCAGGGCAAGTGGCTCAGCAAGGACCAAGTGCAGCAGAAGTTCCCTCATCTCATGGAGGAACTCAACGCAATGGGGACCATTGCTTCCTAAGGGGGGAGGAATGATCCAGGTGGATATTGGTGGCCACCCGCTAATTCCACTTGGATCCCCTCTAGTGCTTCTTACAGTTTTTTTTTAGTTTCCTTAATTATAGCACAGTTTACTATTTTTAGCAGTTTTTTGGGTCCTAAACTTCCGGAGCCGTTTTGAGGCCCTAAACGACGTTTTTTGGGAAATCCACCGCCAGCCATTTTTCTGATAAAAATCGTCTTTTTCGTCATAGTCCTCGGAGAGATCTTTCCAACGGGCTATCATGCACGTCAAACGGAGATAGTACGACCAATTTGCGACCCCGGGAAGTTGATGTACCAACTTACCCAAAAACGGGGCCCACAATTTGGCGTTTCATCTTCTAGGGATAGGTTTTGGAATGTGAAGGGTTTTCCATTGTTTCTCAACAATAAATAGGCCTTCGAGCCTCATTGTAAGACAGTTCAGAGGCATGTAGCCACCACATCTCTTCTCAGAGATAAGCTACCATCACCCTAGCTGGTTTATTTCCATTTATGTTTGTAAGCATATTTCAGTATTTTACAGTAATGAATTGAGGTATTATTTCCGCTGCATATCTGTCTTTATGGTTATCTCTGTATTTTATTGCGTTCCTATTTAAATCCGGATCACTCATACTGGTGATGTATGTGGATGACCTCTTTCTAACAGGTGCAAACCCTCTCATTCACAAATGTAAGAGGGAGTTGGATTTTGAATTTGAAATGAAGGACCTAGACTGATGCACTATTTCCTAGGACTTGAAGTCTGGCGGAAGCCAAGGGAAATTTTCCTATCTCAAGGAAAATATGTGGTGAAGATATTGGAAAGATTCGGCATGGTGGACTACAAGCCTGTAACTACCCCGATGGGCAGCTTGATGATGAATGAAACCATGGAAGATGCAACATGAAGATGAAAGCAGCTCAGTCATCTAGGTCCAGCACTGTGATGATGCAGCATGGTGCTACACGGTAAGGTGCGGCAAATGGATGAGATGCAGTACTATGATAGGTGAAGGAGTCACCTTAGAGAATCAATTGAAGCAATATGTCTTCAACTGATCTCTGCAGATATCAAAAGTCAAAGTGTTGACTTCTATTGTAAATGTACTATCTCTCTCACTTTCTCTGCTGAACTTTGAAGAACATAAAAGAAGAATTGATCAAGGGTTTCCCCACATTGTGGGGTTTGTCCCTGGCTAGCGCCACATCTTGTGTCCTCTTGTCTTGGCTTGTCTTCTGCGATTTATATTTATGTTCTATCTGCAGTTTACTTTAATGCTGATGTGATTGCTAATCTGGAAAAGATACTATGAAAATTAAATAAATTGCTCTAGCATAGAACATACCTAAAATTAACATGGTATCAGAGCTGAGGTGAAGACAATGCCCAAGCAAGAGTGAAAGAGAAATCACCAAAGACAATAGGGACAAGGATCAATGGGTTCCACATCTCTCTTCTAAGTTCACAAAGGGTGAAGTCGAAGCACAACATATCATTAGAATAGCGTAGCGGAAGTTTCTGATGACCCATCTAAAGATCACTTCATTGGGAAGTTCAGATCTAAGGGTGGAAGGAAAGGCAAATGCCTTGGTTGCAATAAGTTTGGCCATCATGCGAAGGAGTGTACGAAGGGCAAAGACACATCTCTTGATGAAGATAACAATCATTACAGGGACATCTTCAATGATCAAAGGAATGACTGGTAATGAAGGTCATCAAGGAAATGGTCGACTCTTCAAAGAAAGCAAGGAACCCTAGAATCACTTTTATGTACCTGATCGCAAGAAGAACCTGGTGTCCATATCGGAAATGGAAGTTTAAGGTTTCAGGGTGGCACTCATCGATGGAAAGGTGGAAGAAAGCCCTCTATGGCTTGAATTAAATCACCCTGGGCGTAGTATGAGAGGATTAATAGCTGTCGGATGAAGCTGAGATTCACTAGGAGTGAAACCGATCCAAACCATTACCTGAAGGTTGTGGATGATAGACCTCTCATACCGGCACCTATGTCTGATAGGTGTAGACCCTCTCATTTGTAGAAGACAGAGGAGTTGGATTCCGAATGTGGAAAGATAAACTGCAAGTCTGTGACTACCTCGAGAATCTTAACTTTCAGAAGTTATATGGTAGTGATGTCGGACCCGATTTGGGAAATGCCTTTGAGTTTCATAAACTCATTCGCATTGATGTTCTTGGTGAACCTCCGTCCGAACATATGTTTTGCAGTTAGCATGGTGAGATCATATTTGGTTGAGCCTCACTGGATTGATGCCAAGAATCTTCTGAGATATCTTCGGGGCACAATCTCTCATGGATTGAGATACACTGCCAGAAATGTATGAATGCCGACTAGGCAGGCAGTGTGGAGGATCACTAGAGCACTTTTCAGTGCTGGTTCTCTTTGGATTCTACTTCAATATCATGGATGAGCAGGAAGCAGAAGTCGGTTGTTATAAGTACCACCAAGATCGGATACATAACTACGAGTATGACCTCGTATGAAGTTGCCTGGTTGTGGAAACCCTTCAGTGAGTACACATGATGAATACCACTGTGATTCTCTGTGACAACCAGAGGTGGGATTCGATTATTGAGGAATCTCGTATTCAATGATTGCTCCAACAGATAGACATCAGATACTGCCTTATCTGGGATATGGTAAGTCAATGAGCAAGGAGGCTCCATTGCACTGAGATGATGTCCAGGCCGCTACACTTTGTCAGAGCCCTGGGGAAAGATCAAATTTGTGATTTTCCCAAACTACTTGGAGTCATCGAGAGACCCTTGTAAAAGGGTCCTACATGTTGCATACATTGAGCTCTGGGAGATCTGGGGGCTTGCGGTTCTTACTGGAGCAACATACGACCACAGGGTGACTCACCATCCCTTGGTGGTGCGCAGTGGGACAAGATGATTTGCTCTCTTGTAGGGCAGGATGATTCGCTCTCCTGTGAACAAGATGATTCGCTCTCCTGTGGGACAAGATGATTCGCTCTCTTGTGGGACAGGATGATTTAGTCTCCTATGTAGCAGGATGATTAGTTCTCCTGTGAGGTCTGGATGATGTGTTCTCCATGACAACTATGTAGCAGGATGATTAGTTCTCCTGTGAGGTCTGGATGATGTGTTCTCCATGACGATTATGTAGCAGGATGATTAGCTCTCCTGTGAGGCCTAGATGATGTGTTCTCCATGGCGATTGTGTAGCAAGATGATTAGTTCTCCTGTGAGGATAGGATTGATTAAGTTCTTCTATCGAGGCATCCTACCCATGTAGTCTGGTACTCATGGGAAGTACCTATCATCTGATCAATGAGCAGGGAAATGAGGATGGGGACCATAGTAGTACCGATGGATGCATCATTGTATCTACCATACTCCTTATGCTAGGATGACCTTCATTGATCTGGGATCAATGATACTGGTCTGGGACCAGTGGTAGGAGTTGTACCTACTATGACGCTGACTTTGGGTCAGTTGAGACTGGTCTGGGACCAGTGGTACATGATCTGAGACTGACTTCAAGTCAGTGGAGGACTGGTCTGGGACCACTGAGAGTGGTACATACTAGGACGCTGACTTCAGGTCGGTTGAGACTGGTTTGGGACCAGTGGTACACTCTTTGAGACTGATGATATTGGTCTAGGACCAGTAGTAGGAGCGGTACCCACTATGACGCTGACTTCGGGTCAGTTGAGACTGGTCTAGGACCAGTGGTATGCACTCTAAGACTGACTTTAGGTTAGTGGAGAATGGTATGAGACTTTCTCGATCAATTCTTCTTCTTCATGGTTCAACAGAGCTAAGTTGAGTAGAGCAGAGCAGAGCCAGCAGAGCTGAGCAGAGTAGAGTAGAGCCAACAGAGCTGAGCAGAGCAGAGCAGAGACAACAGAGCTGAGTAGAGCTAGCAGAGCTGAGCAGAGACAACAGAGCTGAGTAGAGCTAGCAGAGCTGAGCTGAGCAGAGCAGTGCAGGGCACTGATGGCAGAGATAGTACAGTTGAACATATGGATCAGCAAATGGAGTTCTCCCTAGTTGAGAGGGAGTGTTAAAATTGGCAACTAGGGCCAAAATCCATGTGGGTCAGCTTATTTATGGCAGTTGATATTTTTATTGGATCCCTCTCGTCGAGAGGTGTAGGATTGATCTAAAGATCATCCGATTCCGATAAGTATTTATGAAGTTATGAATTTATTTATGTTATAAAATAAATTGTCAAGTCGGCCAGTGACTTGAGTAGGCTCAAAAGCCCAATAGTCATGTCTATTCATCATCTTCGTTTTAGTATAAATAGAACAGGATTTGAAGTCATTTGCACACACTCTTTATGTGATCTCTTCTCCACGTCTTGGTTTTTTGGAGAAGGAAAGATACAAAAGAGTACGTTGGCCTAGTATGATACCCTAGCCGCAGTAAATCTAACCGCAGAGAGGATGATTCCCTAGCCACAGCCAAAATGGAGAGCACTAGCCACAAATTGAAGGAGATCTGTTTGCTGTCTTGGGGAGCTGCAATACGCAGTCTAAAGAAGCCCTAATCAGTGGACTAAAGGAGGCCCTAACTGCTGTTGAGAGGAGCCTAATCTACAGCACGAAGGAGGGCCTTATACGCAGGTCAAAAGGAGACTTAAACACAAGTCCCAGCCGTCTAAATGAGATCCCTAACTCGCTGTTATAAGCCGCAGTCATAAAGGGGTCCATGTACAGCTATAGGAGGCATTACACAGGTTGAGGTAATGTGAACAATACACTGATCTTATTCACTGTCATACACTGTTCTAAATAAGATTATACATTGCTGCAAGGAGATGCTTAATTCAATGCCTTAATACGCTATATAATGAAGCTCTAAAAGGAGCCCTAACTGCTGTCAAGAGGAAGATATAATCTCACATCTATCCACAGTTATACACTGCTCATGGAGACATAGATACGCAGGTCATGGAGACTTTTATATACACTATTCATGGTGACTAAGTGCTGTCATAGAAGAACTTTAGACAACATGGACTTGACAGTGGTGCAGCCTCAAGGACAAGCTATTCAAGAGGCAAGAGGGTTGCACCAACAGTGCTAGAACCTCTCTTGGATCAATAAGAACAACTCAATGATATTTTGGTACAACATTGAGATGATGGGCATGTTAGTAAAGGGTAGCATCATGATCATGGGTAGCATGATGTATATGGGCAGCATGATATATATGGGTAGCATGATGTATATGGGCAGCATGATATATATGGGCAGCATGATGTGTATGGGCAGCGTGATGTATGAGATCATGAGCATGCGCAGCACAATGATACGTGGAGCATGGACAACATCATGATGAATGTAATCATAAGCATGGGCAACTTGATGATGAATGATACCATGGAAGATGCAGCATGATGAGCAGCATGAAGATGAGAGCAACTCAGTCATCTAAGTCCAGCATTGTGATGGGGCAGCATGGTGCTACATGATAAGGTGCGGCAAGCGGATGAGATGCAGTACTATGATAGGTGAAGGAGTCACCTTAGAGAATCAGTTGAAGCAATATGTCTTCAACTGATCTCTGCAGATATCAAAAGTCAAAGTGTTGAATTCTATTGTAAATGTACTATCTCTCTCACTTTCTCTATTGAAACTTTGAAGAACATAAAAGAAGAATTGATCAAGGGTTTCCCCACATTGTGGGGTTTGTCCCTGTCTAGCGCCACATCTTGTGTCCTCTTGTCTTGGCTTGTCTTTTGCGATTTATATTTATGTTCTATTTGCAATTTAGTTTAAGTCTGATGTGATTGCTAATTTGGAAAAGATACTGTGAAAATTAAATAAATTGCTCTAGCATAGAACATACCTAAAATTAACACCGTGGCATCCACTGGACAGGATGATTCGCTCTCCTGTGGACAGGATGATTAGTTCTCCTGTCGAGGCATCCTACCCATGCAGTCTAGGACTCATGGGAAGTACCTCTCATCTGATCAATGAGCAGGGAAATGAGGATAGGGACCATAGTAGTACCGATGGACACATCGTTGTATCTACTGTACTCCCTATGATAGGATGACCTTCATTGATCTGGGATCAATGATACTGGTCTGGGAACAGTGGTAGGAGTTGTACCCACTATGACATTGACTTCGGGTCGGTTGAGGACTGGTCTGGGACTAGTGTACACACTCTAAGACTGACTTTGAGTCAATGGAGGATGGTATGATACATCCTCGATCACTTCTTCTTCTTCATAATTCGAGCAGAGCAGAACAGAGCAGAGCATTGCAAATCAGAACAAGGTAGAATAGAGCAGAGCAGAGCAGGGTCAAGCTGTACAGGGCAGTGCATTTGATGGATGAATAGTAGCGACAGACAGATGAATTGCTGATGAAGTTCTCCCTAGTTGAGAGGGAGTGTTAAAATTGGAAACTAGGGCCAAACTCCATGTGGGTCACCTTATTCATGGCTGATAATATTTTTCCTAGATTCCTCTCATTGAGAGGTGTAGGATTGATGTACAGATCATCCGATTCCGATAAGTATTTATGGAGATATGAATTTATTTTGATTATGGAATAATTATCAAGCCGACCAACAACTCATGTAGGCTCAGAAGCCCAACAGGCACATCTATTCATCGACATTTTTAGATAAATACAGGAGGTATTTTCCTCATTTGGACACGCACATCTCATCACATCTCTCTCTCTCTCTCCTGCACAGAAAAGAGGCTCTTCTCCTACTGTGCAGAAAGGGACTCTTCTCTCACACGTGTGGAAGGAAGGACACAGAATTTAGGGCTGCAACTGCAGATCGGAAGTTTGACCAGCGTTGACCATCAGACTCTCTCTCATAACTGCGTTGTAGGTGGAACTGACTCTCCTCAGAAGGCCACATTTTTTGGTGAAGGAATCAAGCCGATCCGACGGTCAGTTTGCAAGATATTGTCTGCCCTAGTTTAGGGCTGATCTAGGGTTTGCTGCTGCTGATGTAAATCAGATTTATGTACTATTTCTCTCTGCTGAATTATTGAAGATAAAGGAAGATTTGATCAAAGGGCTTCCCCATATTGGGGTTTTTCCCTGGCTAGCTGCCACATATTGTGTCTTTTTTTTTTGTCGATCGTTTAATGTTCTATATGCACTTTACTTACTATACATGTGATTGCTAATATGTTGATAATAATAATAAAAAGAAGTAAACTGGTCTAAGCATAGAACATACCATAACTTAACAGTGTTGCCTTCCCATCCTGAAACAAGACCTCAAACCCCTTCTTCACAATCATCGAGACAAATATCACGCTATATCTGGGTCCTGGTACAAACAATACATCTTGGACCCTCATCACCCGTCCTGTCTCCATCTTGAATGGCACAACTCCTAATCCTTGGATCTCCTTCTGACTCTTATTTCCCAACACCATGTGCAACTTCGAGTCCCATTCAACTAGAGTCTCGAAAAACTTTTGTGACCCTGTCATATGTTTTGATACACCACTTTCCACGTACTATCCATCTATGAAGTCACTCCTTCACCCTGTATCATCTTGGTGGACTTCAACTTATCCTCCTGTACCAATACCCAGTTCTCGTTCTTATTTTGGAACAAATTATGAAGACCCATCCACATCTAATGTGCAGTGTTCTTCCCAGACAAATGAGGTATTAGGGGATCCTTCACACCATCAAGGATGATCAATCTCGCCCTCGTATCCAAATCCTCGTACTCTTCTAGCTCCTTTGGGTCAGTTGGATTCTCGATGGATTTCTCGGCGAACTCCCAAATTCTGTTGACCTGCAAGACCAACTTGATCCTTTCCTTCCATGGACTATAGTTGGAAAACCCCTCCAACCTTTCCTCATATCGGAGACCAATGTGCAACTCGACATTGTAGTGATCCCTTCACCTACAATGTGACCAACTCCCTCTTAAGTTGTACTTTGTTGTGCACTCTGATGATTCACTGTCTTCCAAAGTAGCTCAGAAACTCTCTGATACCATGTCGAATTTCCGTGATCTTGGGTCTAGGTTAGAATCTTAGAATCTTTGACACTACCAAACCAAGAATCTCAACAAAAATTACTTTGCACAGCAGAAAATATAAAGCGGTAAATCACACATGCACAAGTATAGACAACTTTTTACAAATTACTGTACAAATATGTACAACCCAATCTTCGTTATATTAAACCATCCATTTTGACTTGAGAATCGACATTTCGAACCTACAACTAAGATTCATCATCAAGATAAAAAATGTGTGAGGAAAACTGATCTACATCAATATTAATAGGAAAATGGTAATAGGGTAATAAAAATCCGACAAAGAAAATGATGATAATGGAGAATGGCCAACAAAAGGAATAATCAGAATATGATTTATAATAAAAATAATGTATTTAAATAAAAAAATAATTGAGATTACTAAAAAAATAATATTATTAATATTATAATTAATTAATAATATTATTTCAAGAAATTTCTTATAATTATTTTCTTTAATTAATATCATTAAATTTATTATAAAGAATGATATTTCTAAATTAGGGATTATGATCTAAGGAAGAATGAGATTATATGTAAAGATTCATAAAGTGAATGAAATGATTAATAATTAGAAGTAATATTAACCAATTAATGTATTTTATAAATGTGTAAGATGATTAATGTATCTTATGAATTGAGGAGGATTAATGTAGGTATTTATTATTTTAATTAATATGTTTAATATTTTAATTTTAATTTTAATTTTTATTATTGTCTTTAAGAAATACATTTATAATTAAGGGATTAGGGTTTAGAAGCCTTAGGATTAATAGTTAAAAAAAAAAATGAAATAGAACAAGAGGGCAAGTGAGGAAAAATGAGTTAAGGGATGTTAAGATTTATGGATTTTGATTTTAATGTTTGGATTCAATTTTTACTTATGACCCAACCTTTATCTCTGTTGAGGTTTTTGGGATGTTTATTAATTTTGATGGCTTCTTTGAATTTTGTATGGAAATAGTGGTCAAATTTAGCAAGAATGCGGGTTTTCTCAATTCTTATGCGATGTTTAGTATTACTAGAATGTTTTGCTAGGGTTGAGTTTCTTAACCGATTATGTTTTATATCAGCAGAATGTTCCAGGATGTGAGTGTTGATGGATCTACCAGTTTCACCAACATATGGGATCCCACAAGAACAAGGAATTAGATAAAATCCTTTATGGATTTTAGGGTCAATGGGATCTTTGGTTGAATTGAGGAGGCTACGAATTGTGTTAATAGGTTTGAAGGTGGTCATGATTTTATGCTTCCTTAGGATATGGGAGATTTTATCAGTGGTACCCTAAATATAAGGGAGGTTGACTCTGCTGATGAAATTGTCTAATTTTTTTGCCTTATTAAGGGCTTTGATAGCTTGATGTTTTTTGTATCCATTTACAAAAAAATACATTTATGAGAAGAGATTTCTCTTTATCAAGGTGTTCTTCATCATAGATTCGAACAACTCTTGTTGCAAGGGTGTTTAAAATGCCTAATTTTTGGTTGGGGTGGTGGTGGGAAGATGCATGGAGACACTGTTCAGCGTGGGTTTTTTTATGGTAGACTTGGTGAGATATGGAACCATCGGGATTTCGAGAGATGAGGATGTCAAGGAATGGAAGGCTCTCATTAGTTTCTAATTCCATAGTAAACTTTATTGATGGGGAAATATTAATTAGATGTTGTTTGAAAGCTTCCAAAGCTTCAAGTCCATGGGGACATATGATGAAAGTGTCATCTACAAATATTTTCCATAATTTTGGTTTTAAGGGAGCACTTTCAGGGCTTTGGATTCAAAATCTTCCATGAATAGATTGATGATGATAGGAGAAAGAGGAGAGCCCATTTCTACTCCACAAGTTTGTTCATAAACATTGCCCAAGAAGGTGAAGAAGGTAGATTTGAGGCAAATTTCAACAAGCTTGGAGGTTTGAGGATTAGTGATTTTTCGAACAACCTCCATGGCCCCCTCAATAGGAATGTTAGTGTAAAGAGAAATGACATCAAAGCTAACCAATATGTCATTTTTATCAAGTTTAATATCTTTGATTTCATTAATGAAGTGAGTGGAATCTTTGACGAATGAATCATTGTTTCCAACTAAGGGTTTTAGCTTTTTGGCAAGGTATTTGGCAAGATGATAGGTGAGACCTCCAATAGTGTTTACAATGTGTCTAATAGGAATCCATTCTTTATGAATCTTAGGGGCACCATAGATTCTAGGGGTATAGGGACAATTTTCAATGAGGGTCTTGTTATCCTTGATGTTGCTAGCTTTGATTAGGCTTGAAACTTCTTTAGTAATGTTCTTTAAAGGATTTTTATAAACAAACTTGCGGAGTAGCAATGGGCTCTCCTCTTTCTCCTATCATCGCCAATCTATTCATGGAATATTTTGAATCTAAAGCCCTTGAAAGTGCTCCCTTAAAACCAAAATTATGGAAAATATTTGTAGATGACACTTTCATCATATGGCCCTATGGACTTGAAGCTTTGGAAGCTTCCAAACAACATCTAAATAATCTTTCCCCGTCAATAAATTTTACAATGGAATTAGAAACTAATGAGAGTCTTCCATTTCTTGACATCCTCATCTCTCGAAATCCTGATGGTTCCATATCTCACCAAGTCTATTGTATAAAAAACCCACACAAAATGGTATCTCCATGCCTCTTCTCACCACCACCCCAACCAAAAATTAGGCATTTTAAACACCCTTGCAACAAGAGTTGTTCGTATCTCTGATGAAGAACACCTTGATAAAGAGAAATCTCATCTCATATATGTATTTTAAAAAATGGATACAAAAAACATCAAGCTATCAAAGCCCTAAATAAGGCAAAAAAAAGAATCTGGTCTCATAAATAAAAACAAAAATTAGCCAATTTCATCAGCAGAGTCAACCTCCCTTATATTCAGGGTACCACTGATAAAATTTCCCTTATCGTAAGGAAGCATAAAATCATGACCACCTTCAAACCTATTAACACAATTTGTAGCCGCCTCAATTCAGCCAAAGATCCCATTGACCCTAAAATCCATAAAGGAGTTTATCTAATTCCTTGTTCTTGTGGGATCCCATATGTTGGTGAAACTGGAAAATGCATCAGCACTTGCATCCTGGAACATTTTTTCTGACATAAAACATAATCGGTTAAGAAACTCAGCCCTAACAGAACATTCCAGTAATATGAAACATCACATATGCATTGAGAAAACTTGCATTCTTGCTAAAGTTGACCATTATTTCCACAAAAAGTTCAGAGAAGCCATCGAAATTAATAAACATTCCAAAAACCTCAATAGAGATGAAGGTTAGGTCATAAGTAAGAATTAGATCCCGACATTAAAATCAAAATCCAGAAATCTTAATACCCCTTAACTCATTTTTTCTCACTTTCCCTCTTGTTCTATTTCATTTTTTTAACTATTATTCCCAAGGCTTCTAAACCCTAATTCCTTAGTTATAAATGTATTTCTTAAAAATAATAATAAAAATAAATATTAAACATATTAATTAAAATAATAACTACCTGACATTAATCCTCCTCAATAGTCATAAGATACATTACTAATCTTTCACATTTATAAAATACATTAGTTGGTTAATATTACTTCTAATTATTAATCATTTCATTCACTTTATGAATCTTTACATATATTCTCATTCTTCCTTAGATCATAATCCTAATTTAGAAATAGTATTCTTTATAATAAATTTAATGATATTAATTAAAGAAATAATAATAAAAAAATCTTGAAATAATAAACTAATTATTTATCATATTAATCATATTATTCTTTTAGTAATCTCATTTTTTTTTTATTTAAATACATTATTTTTAATTATAGATCATATTCTGATTATTCTCTTTGTTGTCCATTCTCCATTATGATCATTTTCTTTGTCGGATTTTTATTACCCTATTACCATTTTCCTATTAATACTTAGGTAGATCAATTTTCCTCACACATTTTTTATCCTGATGATGAACCTTCGTTGCAAGTTCGAAATGTCGATTCTTAAGTCAAAATGGATGGGATTTATCCAAAAGAATCACTACAACAAACCAACAATCCCAGAAATCTAAAATTTGAGAATATATTAAACCAATCTGAATAATACAAAATCTATGGAATACAAGATACAATGATAGTCTCGCTGCAGTCTCTATGTCGTATATCATCCTATCGGTCCTTCGCTCCTATTTTGCTCTCTAGTTGCCCCTTATTCCATCAAGAGACAACGCATAGAGTCTCCTGGAGGGTTGCCACCTATCACTGCTGCAAGTCGCTTCTTCTTCAATGAACACGAGCTGATCCAATCTGCTCTTCTAGGTTGTCCAACACCTGACCTCCAATTTGCCTTTTAGTAGCCTCTTTCATCCATCAAAGAGCTACACATAGGCTCAACAACTTCACCCAAAATTCAGTGGTCAAACTCTCTTTATGACTGTTAGTCATGAGATACTTTGGGTAGCCAACGTGCTGCCCTCCACCAGTCCCATGGCACCCAATCTAATCATTGCAAGATCTGCTCCTAGTTGAGGTCTTCAAATATCCTAGTCAACCTCAACAGATGGCTCCCACAGGCTGCAACTTATCCACACTAGTACACCACCCAAAATAACATCAAACTCAACATGAATCTATCAACCAATACATACCTTGTTGGGCTGAATATTGTTGTGACTTCTATGGTATCGTTAGGGTACATTTTCATTCCACGTCAACGCTCCCAATCTGCCACCTAAGCCTCTCTACAGTTGTGGCTTAGCTTATTTTATATCCCTGTCATACTTGTTGTTCCTTAGGTTAATAACCAGCCCCAAAACCTCTTATACACAATTTTGTTTGGGGCAGAGCAAGGCCCGCAGTCTACTCTCCTTCACTGCCAGGATTACGGCCTATGTACAGGAGATAACTCTCTCCTAAAGCACACGAAATCCCTTCTTCTTTCTACCCAGATCTGTGGTTGCTTTACTTGCTCAAAAGTTGGACCTATAGTGACCTTTTATCCACCTAAATCATGCCTAGACTTCGCTTCAACAATGGTTTTCCTCCTCTAGCAGCTCGGTCCCCTCACAGGTACA
Organism: Pinus tabuliformis; assembly: GCA_031772625.1. Taxonomy (NCBI): domain Eukaryota; kingdom Viridiplantae; phylum Streptophyta; class Pinopsida; order Pinales; family Pinaceae; genus Pinus; species Pinus tabuliformis. The sequence continues at coordinate 302,022,044 of CM062804.1, read as the reverse complement.
ATCTTACCCTAAAAACAAACCCAAACAACATTGTCCTCCTCATTATGAGCTTGATTTCCTCTTTGAGATAGATTGCCTATGAAAAGATGCTTTTGGATTATCTAAAATGATGTCCAACACCTTCTATTTATACAATTTTAGAAGGGCTACTCGAATTAGTGAAGAGACATGCCTTTTGACTCAAGCCAACATGACTTGATTGTCCATTAATTAATTGTCAACTTCAAAAATTCATATCTCATCAAGGACATCTCAGAATTCGACGATTCTCAAAGTGTTGGATTCTCCTTTCCACCCTCTATCATTGCATCCCATCACATGTCCAAAATGATCCATGGTTTTGGCCCAAATCATGATGGATGCAAAACCCCAACCTTGGGTTCCAAGCCCATAAGTGACTCTTGTGGTGCTCCATCCTCCAAACCCCGAACCCTAGGGCTTGGAGTACCTCCCAAGCTACTAAAAAATCAACAGTCTTTGTTGTTGTGATAACACCATTTGAAAAAAACCTTTCAAGGTCAAGTGGAATCAGCAATCATTAGGGACAACAACCATTAATGCATGATAGTGGACCATATTTAATATTAGGGGCACAACAATACTTCACACAAAAATCACCTTCAAATGTTTGACTATATCAGGACATGTAAACAAGTTACCTCACTTATAATAGGGATGATTAGGTCAACAATCCTACTAGGTGTTTCCAATCCCCAAGAGGAGTTACATGTCTCAAGTTAGCCTATCAATCCATAGATGTGTGCGATAATGATGGTTGCAGAGTAGGAAAATTAGCCATATGACTAGCTAGTGGGAGTCCAACATCCTAAATGTATAAATGTAAGGAGGGAGCAATCGCGGTGGAATTAATTACCCCTTTCCTCGACTTTCTTTTTCCATCCCTCTGGTGCACATTTTAATTTTTATGATTTATCTTTATTAGATGCATAGCTAAGGAGCCCAACCTTTCTTTTGAAATTTTCCGTTAGCCCTTTCAGATGAAGCATTTTCTCACTCATCAAGGTTAAGACTTACAAGAGTTCCTTTCTTTAGATAAAGCATTAAATGCTTGAGGAACTGAGTGATGGCTAATGAGGGGGGTAGAGTTCATGCTAGATTTTTCCCACATGCTAAACAAATATCCCATCCATCTTTTGCATTTTACATTTTTCTTTCATTGTGGCTTTCTTATGCTTTTACCTTTATTTAGTTGTGTCAACCTTTGAGGCCAAGTTTATGGGCCCCAACTTAAGGATGTGGATGAAGGGTTCCAATCCCAATGACCAGTGACCACTCGCCTGAAGAGTGGAGATGAGTAATAGGGAGAGATGAAGAGTGGTAAGTATGGGTTCAATCGTCTAGTTTACCCTATGATCCATATTAGTATGTCCATAATATTGAATGAAAGCACATGACTGCAAAATAGTGAAATTACATGTCGATAGATGATCCACTATCCTTTAATAAGAAATTTCCAATTGGCGGAGAAATCTGACTAGAGCAATAGGTGGAGGATCCTGACACCATGTTATGTGTTGATAATTTATGGTTGTTGTTTGTCTTAAGAGGATAATTGTTTTCCTTCTATGGGTTTCCCATTTTTTTGGTGGGTATCAGCCCCTTTGAGGAAATATACATACAACAATAAACCAATAATAAATCCAACTGATCACACGCTTGATCAATCCTTCGATCTACTAATTGTTTTGGATCCTTCTCTTGTTGCCCCTCGTACTATTCCTCGAACCCTACATGCTTGACTAGAAGTCCTTCTCCACCCAATCATTGAGATCTCATTCTCATTGTGTCTTTTACTCAAGATGTGTGTTTTCTCGCTTAGCCTAGCCTTGTTTTTATAAGTTTGAGTTATTGACCAAAGCCACAATATTAATCTCCAAGGTGATTGACAGTTGAAATTAGATCTCAACATCACATGAGATCAATGATTGAGATTCGTCTAATTCACTAATGAAAATAAACTTGGCATTTCACTAGAATAACTCACTTTATTTAATAAAATTCAATTACTTTAATTATTAATGTAATTGCCAAGGTTAAGGGTCAATTAGGCTACTTCTGCATGCCTAGACACCAAGGTTGTTGGAAGCGAGAGAGAGGGCATCCATATGAACCCTCAAGCCTTTTTTTAAATATTTGGAAACATGTCATCCTACCTTTTATAACCACTTAAGTGAGAGTGAGATTGTTGGTACTTTATAGTGCAAATTGGCCCATAAAGGGACAACTTGTCATAAGCATGATTTGAACTTGGATGTAGAGGTTAACAACTTATCCTCAAAGAGGGGTGGAAAGCATTGAGTTGGGCAAGGTGGGGGAAGGGGGAAAGTGTGGGAACTATTTTTTATCTTGGGGTACAACAAGAAATGATTGATACATGAACTTCCACAAATAACCAAGTAGAGGTGTATGACCTCCTTTAGGGTCTAATCTCAACACCATTGACGACTCAAGTATATCATCAACTGAACTACCTCTAAGAAGACTCCTTTCGATAGTAAGTTAGCATCTCTCATAGCAAGGATTCACAAGGAGATCCATATATTATAGGAGGTCTCCTTCTTCCAAGTTCTAAGGGAACACAATTGATAAGCTAATGCTCTCACAAATGAATCAACCAAGTTAAATGTTTGGGTTATTCAAAAATGGGGGTTTATTTACTCAATCCATTTCCTAAGCTCACTTGTATTTCATTAACCATGGAGGCACATTATCACTTTCATAATGAACATGACATGGTGCTTCCATCACGTAATATCGAGCAAGGGAATGAGATGCTAGGGGACTTATTCACTAGCATTGCACATGGTAGTCTCAATTTCTAGCTACCATTTTGGATCCTTTAGCATAACTTAATACGACTCATGGGGTAATGGTGCATTTTGTGGTTGGTCTAAGAAACCTTGTCTAGTGGTGGACTACTTCAAAGTTGTATTCCTATCTAGTAAGGTCTTTTATTTTCTCTGGAATGTGTTTTTAGAGTTTTTATTCATTGAAAAATGTTTCAGTGGTCTTGTGGATCTCTCTCATTATCATGTTCTAGAATTCTATTGTTTATGGTGTTTGGAGTTCTGGTGTTTCTAGAATTCAAATGTTTATATGGTGTTTGGTGTTATGGAATATTGGGTGTTTGTTACCTGGGTTTGGTGGTGTTACTGGACCACCTCAACAAAGATTTGGAACTCAAATTTCACAATAGAGGTAGAAGAATAAAATTGCCTTCCCTTCTTAGACGTACTCATGACCAAGAAGTAAAATGAATCACTATCCCACCATGTATACATAAGGAAAACACACAAACAAATACTTGCATGTCAAATCACACTAGCGTCTTCTCAAAAGATAGGGGTAATCAAAACATTAGCCACCTGTGTAATAAGGATCTCAGATGAGGACCGCGTGGAATAAGAGATTCAACACTTGCAAAGAGTCCTAAAAAAATGGATGTGAAAAATATATATATATATATATATATATATATATATATATATATATATATATATATATATATATATATATGATTATAAATACGACTTTAGATGAACAAAGGCTTGATCAAGGGAGTGAACCAAGGAAAAACTATACAAACTCGAACAAACCAAAATCACCCCTCCTTTTATTCATAACAATACAAACAAGATTACCAAAAAAAACTTATGAAGATGGATACAAAAGTGGCTTGGTCACCTTTGAATTCTCTAATAACATGCTTAATTCCATTTTCCTATGGGAAAAATTTGAATTTTTTATATAAAAATTTCAATCCAAACAAAGCTTAAAGAGCATAAAGCAACACACCAAGATAAAAAAAAATGTAGTGGCTAAGCTCTCTTACTTATTTAAGCATCAAATTTACATAAAATACACAAAGGTGACATAAAAAACCCACACTCAAAGAAGATTTTGAAAAACACAAAAAAAAGAATAACAATGCCCATTGAGATAATGGCATTAAACACAAAGAAGCTTAGGAAAAAGTTGTTCAACAATTGTCGCATTAACCTCAATTAAGCTCGATGAAACATCCACATAAAATAATATTAGTAAGTAACAAGCGATTCGAGTGTAACATCATGAGCATTTACTTCTGAAATTAAATCTAATTATAAGGTTTAAATTGTAAAATCTCTTCGATGTGAGATTTCTCCTCTTCCAAATATGCTTATAGTTCATATATGTTGTAACTTGAATCCATTGTATTTTATAAGTTTATATAGACCAGGTAAAACACTTTCAAATTGGATGTGTGCTAATTTTTTTCTACTTTTATATATTATGGAGCTAAAAGCAAGTTTTTGCCCTTTTAAATTATAATGGATAGTCATTATTTAGATGCTTCAACCTGCAACATGTATATTATAATGGCATATAATATGCATGATTAAAAAAAATCAATTTCATAAATAATTTCATGATATGCTTGTAATATTCCTGATATATCTATAATATTTATTTCATTAAAGTTGGAAAATATTTATTATAAATTCTAGATTTTAACGAATATTATGAAATTTTTGGATAAAGTTGAAATAATAACTTTAACATATATTAAATATGTCAGAATGTACAAGGCAATTTTGTCCCTTATTCCTAATCCACGTCCTTTAAGGATTGACCAAAGTAAGTTATTGTTCATGTTTAAATGATAATGTATGGCTTTATATAATTTTTTCAATGGGAAAGTCTCGAATAACCAATCTAAAGCTTTCTCTTTAGCAAGGTTCGAAGATAAACATCTCTAAAGGCATATTTTTTTATTATTATTGTTGAGTTTAGCAAGGTTTGAAGATAAACATCTCTAAAGGCATATTTTTTTATTATTATCGTTGGTGACTCATTGGTGGTGATACAAAATTGCATAAGGCTATTTAGAAACGAGCAACCTTTTGACTCGATAACAATGATTATTTTTTTATTAAATAAGTATGATTGTTTCAATTTTTATCATGTAAAAAGAGGGAATAACTAAATGGCGGACCATCAAGAAAATATGGGTGCATTTTTACCCCAAGGGGAATTGCATACCGATCTCGAGGCATCAACTTGGCATGTCCCTTAATGAGTGAATTAATTAAAATTACAATGGAGTACATGTGCTCCATCAGGGTAAGGGCGGTTCAAAGGTATAACTCCTTAATTATCACCTCAAGGATGGTTACGGGAATGTTGGTAGCTATCAAGGGACGCAATGTATTTAATAACAGGTGAGTGCGACAATGTTTAACAACCATGAAACATGACAAGTGGAATTTACCAAGCCATTTATTAAATGGTGTTTTAGATGAGTTTATTTCCAGTACTTTGGCATATCAACTCGCTTGCAGTGTGACAGTTCTTCGACTGGAGGAGTGTGCCATGACGGGTTTGCAGGTCAGGAGCTCACTTAATTGTGAAGCGATGGGAGTCTCATCGCAACCGAAACTCTTGGTTATAAATAAGAACTGGGCAATGCAGATTAGGAGCAGAATAGTCTTGGTGTTGGAAAGAATTGCGAGGAAAATGGCATCATCAAACTCAGGTTGCGGAAACAAAGTTGAGAACTCTGGGCGTATCAGGAATGTAGTTCAATTGATTGATAATTCAACCAAGTTGGTAGTAAAAGAGATTCAAGGCCAGATAACAGTGTTCTTGACTCATCTGAATGGGTTTGGAAAAGATATGGAACTTCTACAAAAGGCAATGGAAACGTTGAATGTAGGCATGATAAATATGAGGTATTCGGTGGAAAATATGGAATTCAAGGTCAAAACGGCAATAGTGGGAGTGTTGAAGGAGGTGTTCAGCATGCGCGATGCACTTGGAACAATGGCGGTGGTAGCTGGGGATGTTGTGAATAACGGTCGAGAGCCTGATGCTGAGGAAATTGCGAATCTAAGTTAGTCGATGGAAGTTGCTCAGGATACCAAGGAGCATGATGGTTGTGCACAGTTTGCCTTTGAATCATTATGTTATGTCGAACAGTTAAGCTCTGCGAGTTTTTTGGAAAATATATAGTATATGTAATGTAATATTATGCAATATAAATAAGGTAGCAATCATGTCTCACTAAAAATCCATCTACAAATCTCTAAAACTACTCTTCTTATGAACGTAAGGGACTTGGCCCGTTTCCATATTTTGCTATAAAATTGCTGCTCATTTCTATTTATATTTATATATATATATATGGATTAAAGAGCATAATAAAGATATATTACATGAATAATTATGCGTATGATTAATACTATGGTTTGGTTTTATTTCATTATCTTGTGAATTTGTAGGATGTAGATAAAACATTAAATGTCTTGGGTTTATCTTCAAATTCACTATTATTAATTCTTATTTAAAAATTATGAAATATGTTAATTTTTGCTATTATAGTATATTGTAAATTTTTTGGTTAAATGTTCTAACATGTATGAAATAATATAAGATATGTAATCAAACAAGGAGTGTTGAAGGAGGTGTTCAACCTGCGTAATGCACCTGGACCAATGGCGAAGAGAACTAGGGCAACTGAGAATAACGATCATGACCTTGATGCTGAGGAAACTGTGAATCTGAGCCATTCAATGGAAGCTTCTCAAGATACCAAGGAGCATAATGGTTGTGGGTAGTTTGTCTTTGAATTTTTATGTTATGTCGAACAATTAAGCTTTGCGGAGTTTTCTGGAAAATATATAGTATATGTAATGTAATATTAGGCAATAGAAATAAGGAAGGTAGCAGTCATGTCTCGCTGAATATCCATCTGCAAATCTCTTAGACTACGCTTCTTATGAATGTAAGGGACCTGACCCATTTCCATATTTTGCTATAAAATTGCTACCCATTTCTTAAAAACAAAAAAAATCAATATGGATTAAAGAGCATAATAAAGATATATTACATGCATAATTATGTGTAGGATTAATACTATGTTTGGTTTTATTTTATTATCTTGTGAATTTGTAAGATGTAAATAAAACATCAAATGTCTTGGGTTTATCCTCAAATTCACCATGTATTATTAGTTCTTATTTTAAAGATTATGAAGTATGTCAATTTTTGTTATTATAGTATATTGTAAACTTTTTAGTTAATGTTCTAACATGTATGAAATAATATAAAATATGTATTCAAACAATTTATCTAAAAACATGTATATGATTACTATTATAATCGTACTTTATTCCATTATAGTATGAATTTGTAAAATGTAGATGAAACAAATTCAAATAAATTGAATTCATCCTGTAATTCACTACCTACTTCTAATTATCCTCTTTTCAATCTTAGTATTTATTTCTTAATTTTTTATAGCATATTATCATTTCATTGTTTTTTATATAATTAATATGCATATGCAATATTTATCTTTGTTTTATGCTAAGAAAAATGTTATCAAATTATTGTGTTTTATATAATTAATATGCATATGTAATATTTATCTTTGTTTTATGCTAAGAAAAATGTTTGTTTTTCTAGGATAAATAATATGGTAAAAACAAAAATCACCATTAAAGAAAATTTTCATGATACTTTGCACGTTATTACTTTAGAAAGAAAATGCACAAAAATGATTGTCACTATTTCACTAGCAAAAAATTTACATCGTTTAGACTTGGTGAATATTAGAGACTCCATGAATAACAGAAAATTTGTGTATGAACAAGTAGTGTATTTTTTAGCTACTTGCCTTATAGATATGTTAATAACATTTGTAATATTTTGAATGAAAAAAATTGTAATTAAATAATATTTACTAATTAAAATTAATAATACTATGTTGATATTTTATATTTTCTAATAGTTGTTGACATATTTGCAGACGATTATGAAGGGTAAAGCTCTACAACTTAACCTATGAAACCCTATCTCTCAGTGTGTTTCGACAGATTCCTTGTTGAGGAATAATGGTAGTGGGATTGGGTGGGGTTGTTCCCCTCCCATTGATGAGGAGGAAACTTTGCATGCGTTTATTTCGTCATTAAAAAGAAACCCTTGTCCTAAGGAACAACAACCTAAGTTCATGAAGAAGGCGGAGAACACTCCTATAGTCGTTCTCCCTCTAAGCTTTCGAAGAACTTCCCTATCCTTCTTTGATAGGGCCTTGGTTTAGAAGTTTATGCGAATGTGGCCCTCTCCAAATCTAGTGGAGCATTGCGCTGACAAGAAATAGAAACCCATAATGAAAGGGAATTTCAATGTTTATGCTATTGTTACACTAAATTTTGTCACCATGATTATCGAATCGGATCTCTCGCCATCCGATGAGTGTCTCAAGTGATTCCCCTGCAAGGCTAAAAGCTAAAAAATCCCAAAGAGAATGAAATTTTTGGATTACAAGGCCCAAAAACCTATTTGTCATTGCCTGCGCCGTTCCCTAGCCAATTTATGCGCATATGCAGACTTGAACATTAAAGTCAACACAAAAGTGCAGTCCGTCTTACACTATAGACTGTGCACATGAATCAACGCAAGTAAAAATAAAAAAATAAATTGTAGAAGCTTTGTTGGGTGAATATTTACCAACTAAAAACTTTGAGTTGATGCTTACTCAAGCCTGATCCCTCTCATCATGGAGCTAATTCCCTCTCTTTGTGGATCCCCTATCCCGCCATTTAAAGATCTCATCCCATAGGAAGAGGATATCAAACCTCCTCCTCTTTGCCTATAAATCAAACACAGGCCAAAGGGTTGGAGAGGACCACTAAACATAGACTTATGTTGCTGAAATAGGGCTAGAAGGCTTTTCATCCAAGGAGAATGTTGGAGATCGTGGGAAGAGGCTTGTGACATAACAAGGCAACCAGGTTGTAAGCTTATTCTCCTTTGAATTCAATACAAAGCAATTGTTCTTTCCTAATCATGTCTATTCTGATATTATTTGTGGGATTCGTTGATCACTCACATGGTTTATAACTAGTTATTGATTCAACCTATGATGTATGTTGAGTTAAGAACTTCATTTACCTTTGATTGTATATTTGAGATGCTTTGATGCTTTTGTATGTCTCCATATATGTAGATCTCTTTTGGAGCATCGTGGAGAAGCTGTGGAAATCATTGGAAAGGCCTCTAAAGAATCAAGCAGAAATTGGTTATGGAAAGCACTGAAATGACTTGTTGTAGCGGCTACAACCACCCTCCAAAATTTTGCCTTCACTTTGTTTTGGAGCCTTCCTCCTCAAAATATTAGCATCATGTCTTGCATTGCTCAGGTACTTGTGTTTCATTTGGATTTATCTTTCGCTTTGCATCTTGTGTTCACTTACTTGTTCTGCCAACCAACCACAAGCTGACCCCGTGACTTGGTTCACATCTTGTTCTTGCATTGTCTTGGAAAACTACGCAATCCTAGACGGAAACCTACCTTGCTCTTAGGAATTGCGTAGAGAAGCATGGCAGTCAGCCTTGCTCTCCATAAATGCGCAGAGCAGTATGACAAACAACCTTGCTAGGAGAAATTGCACAAAACATCCTGACACTGGGTTTCGACTCAGGAATTGCACAAACCCAACTGGTAGCTTGTCTTCTGTCGGGAAATTGCCAGAGCATGAGAGGCATTCATAGCCACTTAACCCAGGAACTGCACGGAAGCATTCCATCATGTTGTTGTCTGATGCATTTGTCGGCAAGTTGCCCGGTTCCCTCCAAAACTACGCAATCTTCCCATGCATGCATGGAAGCCTTTCCCAAAAAATCAAAGAGCATCCCATAAAAATAAGGATCTTTTTTTGGCACTGGGAGTTACATGCAAGTTGATTTTAGAAACTTCCCACCAAGTGTCGCTTTTTCCTATATTTGTGGCATGCACGTCATAAACCCTAAATCTACCAAATCTATTTAAACGACACCCCAGAGCTCATTCTACACATTCGATCTTGGAGCTCTGGAATTCCCAAGGCATCTAGGAACCTTCGGCACAGTCGGCGCAACTTTTCCGGGTAAGTTTTTCTTTTCAAGTCTTTTGCTACTTTTTCTGTCGCTTTTATTTCCTTGGCTTGTGTGAGTGTTGTTTTTCATGTTTTATTGAACGACCACTGGTGTTTTAGTTTGTTTTAACTTGTAGAAGTGTTGTTTCAAGTTTTGCATTGTCTTTCCTAAGTGTCGCATGCATAACACTATTTTGCACTAACGGTCGTCGTTGCGGTGACCCTCTCTACCAGCTTCATTATTTGTCCATTTGATTGATTCCTGCATTGGTTTTGATTGCATGCAGGATAATTCACTCTTGTCTACACCATCCTTAGCTTTCGCTTTCAGATCTACTCGTTCTCATGTCACCCTTGGGCAGATCTGGGTTGCCTTGGCTCAGATCTTGCTTTCACCGGCATGCTCTTCGCATTCCTGAACTGGAGGCTCTGCTTTGGCCCAAGGAATTGCATAGAGACTACATGTCACTGGTCTCCAGTTCTTCTCTACGCTATTATGGGAGTCAATGCCCATTATTTCCCACTAGGATTGCACAATGTATAGTCCCAGCGAGTAGTCAAGCTGGACTAAACTGCTCATTGCGCAGTTCCAATCCATAGTCTACCCAGCTGGACTGCGCTCTGCAGAGTTCTAGTCAACAGCTGAAACTACACAATGCACAGTTCCATCTAACAATCTCCTAGACCTGAGAGTCACTACTGCGCAATATTGCCCAATTGTCACCCGATTTGTTGCATGATCGATCCATGAAGTGCATTGTGTTTTTTAAACTGACATTTGATTGTCATGAGTGTCCGCTTTGTCTCCAGGTACATCAGTTTTTGAGCAGACTCTCAACAGTGTAGGCATCATGGTTTCCAAGGGAGATGGATCAAAAGACATTGTAGAGAGTAGCACTGGAGATGTGGTTGAATAGGTGCCCATAAACTTTCCCATCTATGCAGACACGCAGTTATTTGTAGAGAAGGACATGAATATCACATGGCAAGAGATAAAGGACACATTCGCATGCACTTTCAAGGAGGATCTAGAAGATCGACAAGTCTATGTCAACATTCACAAGTCAGGCTTGTACAGGGTTGCATGCAGGTACCTCGCCTTCCCGTGCACGGATATCATTCACTGAGTTGTCTCACATATCGATCCCGAGACGATGACACTGAGCAGCACCAATGGAACACAACTTTCCACCTTCAGGAAGTAAACTACCATATGATGTATCACTTGCCGCAGCCGATGAAATGCATGGGTGCATTGTTCTCCAATCCCAACAACAATGTGAACTCAAGAGATATCTTGAAGCATTGGGTAAAAGAGCCATCCCCAACCAGGTCTACAAGACGAAGTCACTCATGAAGGCTTACCAAATCCTCATCATCTTTTCATGTCGCTTGTATGGTCAAGAGAGCGCGGAGACCTTCCTGCAGAGTTGGGTTCTTATGTTAGATCAGTTGGAAAATGAAGGAAGGCCTTTCAACTAGCTAGACATGTTGGCTCTTCAGCTGAAAGTGCATGTATCAAATACCTGGAATCCGCCTAAGGGTGGACATGAAAGATTCTATATGTCTGCGTACCTCCTTGAGGCAATTTGTGCCCAACATCATTTCCTTGGCATGGGTTGGACATGGACACCATTAGAAGAAGTTGTGAATTTCTATTGCTAGTTTCTCTCCGAGTACAGCGACCGAGGAGTCATGACGAGGTTGTCTGACCACTTCATCACCCCGTTGTACAAGATGATATTTGAATAAGACCCACCTTGCATGTCCCAAGAAGCGATACACACATTGCTTAAGATTGCAGATTAGTATGCCTCACTTGGTGGCACCTTCATCAAGATGTTTGGAGCGGAGAAGCCTCTACATGAGCTACCGAGGTTTGCCACAAACAAGTTGGTCATGCAAGAGGTTGCATACCACATCTCCACAGGTTATCAGCAGCACTGCAAAGGAGGAAGAAGGCATTATGGCCTAATCTTCCTTTGTGGATTGGGTTGTACGAGATCCGTACATTGAAAGATGCAGATGTCGAGACCGAGGACTTGAAGAAGTTTGGATTCAGAACCAAGAGTTTCAATATGTATGATCCTCACTAGATATGTAAGAACCACTGTGTGAAGGTGTACTTCCCATGGGTCCACGGGGCATTTCATTGGCCAGAGGAAGAACCTTGGAGGTGTTGTTATAACTCCTCTAAGCCCAATGAACCGGTCAGCATTGCAGTAGAATGGAAAGTGGTGCTGCCATAGGAAGCAACAACAAGAGCAACATTGAGCAGCAAATCAGCGCAAGACAAAGGCAAGAGGCAGAAAGTCGAGAGTGTAGAGGCTGGGCAATGCTACAAGTTCAAAGAAGATCCACTTGTTGAGAGATTAGCTTTGGAGATAGAAGTAAAGAGGTGACAACGCGACAAGAGAGTAGCGTAGAGAAAGAGGGAGAAGTAGATATTGGAAGAGACGGAAAGGAGATTGCAGGAGACAGAGACAAAGTTGAAAGTAGAATAAGAGCTCAAGAGGAGAGAGAATGAAGAAAGGAAGAAACAGGAACAGGAAGAAGGACAAGGCACACTAACAGAGAAAACTGTGCAGATACATGTTGAAGCAGTAGAGTAGCCAGTAGATGATGAACAGGGTGAGAAGGTGTAGGTTCAAGAACTTCCTCAGCAGGTTGAGTAGTTGGTTGAGGCAACAAACATGGAGACAGAACAGGAGGTAGAGGACCAAGACATCGATCTCATGTCGAGGGCATCCGAGGTCGTACCACAGTCTCCACCACCTCCAGAACCACAACCAATCTCAAGTGAGCAAGGAGAAGTTTTTCTCCTTGAAGATGATCTGGAGAAAGATGTATACAATCTGGCGTTTGATGAGACACAATAGAGGATTGTACAAGAGTGATGTTGTTTGTCTTGTCAAGTTGACTCAAGCCTCTTTTTGTCCCACATGGGTATATGTGGAAACTGAATTGTTGTAAATATATTGTAAGTCAAATTCCAATTGTCATTAGTGGAATGTGAACAATCATTGTTGTAATTTGAAGAGTCTTGAGGGTAGTCCAACAGTCAAAGGGGAATGTCAAGGGTCATCCCACCCTTTGCTATATATAGAACCTCATAACTCATAGTACAAGCTTTTGGCTAGGCATTGCTTAGAGAAGGCTTGGAGAGTATTGTGATGAGCCTTGGCTTTTCCATAGTGCAGAGCGAGCACATCTCTTTGGAGGATCAGGTGGTGTTGACTGTAATGTTCCACTATTGAGGCTAGTGGTCTTCAATGGTGTATGTATGGATGGAGCTTTCACTTTATATATATAATAGAGCCAACATGTTTTCATGCATATGTTGTTACTGTAGTTGGACTATTCTAGCTGCTTTAGCAATGTATGTTATTAACTTATGCATTCGTGTATGAATTATTTTGTATATGATTGTATGAATATTGTTGAAATTGTGTTGTTGGTTTAACCCATCACTTTGGATTGTGGACTATTCTGCTTTTCAGCTTGTGATGTCATTCAGATCGTGTGTTCCTTTCAAGCTGCGTACTATCACAGGCTTCTAAGGGACAAACCTCCGTTTCCCCCTCCATGTGTTAGAACCCCCATGTATCTCACTTGACTCGTTGCAAGGTCACACACTTGCTTCTGACAAGGATATCACACTTAACTCTGCACGATATCGCAGTCAAGGCATAACTTTACTACCCACTGTTGGGACTCATACTCGAAATGGTCTGAGGTCTAGTTGGGACTTCTTACCAGGGAGATCCCCTGACATGTTGGCGGGTCCAACACCGTCAACATTTCTGGCGCTAGAAGGAGGGCCAGATGACAAGTTGAGTGCTCAAAGTTTGTTTTGAATCTCTGCACATATTTCATGATTTACATCACAATTCAACCTCCGACGTGTCTGTCTCACAGACATGATTTTGAAGTATCGAAGGGGATCTATAACGACTTGTCACGTAATACATATGTTGGTGAAGGTGGAGCAACTTTGCTTAGTCACCATGAGGATCACATTGCCTGTTCGCATTCACGTTTCGAGGGAATGAACTACAATGGTGTGTCACATTGCCCGCATCATCTATCCACTCTTGTAATCATATGATCATAGAGTTGGCTCGTGATTTCTATCATTATGATTGTAAAGCATTCAATAAAAAAAATCTGCAATTACGAAAAGCATCTGATGAATCTCTTTTACAATTTTGGAAATGCTTCCAAAATCTCACTTTTCAAATCCCAGAAGATGAAATTGATTGGAAATTTCTCAATGAAAGATTTCAGTATCTTCTTCACATATCTGAAAATATTCACGTGTTGGAATCATTCGAACCCCTCCGAGCATACCTCAGTGTTGGAACTGCTAAATCTAAGGCGGACAAGGTTGCTGTCACAAGTGACCCTCCATCTGCTTCTCATCAAATGGCTCTAGCTCCACAGTGCAAGGTGGGAGAAAGTGCGTGCACATCTGTTGAACAGTCACATCCTCCCACCCCACCTTCTCTGAACATCTGTGCAGATTTGGACTGCAACCCTGTTGGTTTTCACGTTGTCTTGCCTTCTCAACCTCTGTCCTCTGGTTCCTTTGATCCTCCGAATTGTACTGTGTTGTGTTCTCCCGTTCCAGACTCCACATTTGTTGTTCATGAGGATCAATTTTTTGACAGAGTTGGTGTTGAGCAGCCAACCTACGTTGTCATTTATGATGAGTATGTGCGAGAATCTAAAGAAGAACCCACGGTGAAGGATGAACTCCTTATGTCCGCACCTCATCCGTTATTTCCTAACATCTTTTGTGATTCTTCCGTTTCTGATTTATCTTATGAAAATTCATTCCCGGATGTTTCTACATCCAACCATTCACATAACATAGCGAATGTCAGTTTGTCATTCGATTGCGGAGAGGACACATCTTTCATTCAAAATCCTCACAATCTATCATCTTTGCTTTCTGAAAACTCAGAGGGTGAGCCTTCTTGTTTATCATCAACCCCTCTATATGATTCGTCCAAACATGAGGATGTTAATGAACATATCGAATTTTCTAATCGTGGTTGTCGTGATCCCTTTACTCCTTCATTCGATCACGATGTTGATTCATTTAATGTTGATCTTTCTAAGCCATCGGTCTTTGATGATCTACCCGCTGATGAAGTGGAAACCCCTCAAGTTGTCGAGGCACTTTAGCTCAAGCTAATGGTTATGTTAGGTCCTCGCTGTCTTAAGTCAGTTCTGCTTCTGATAAAAAATCTACTGAAACATCCCAGGCTCCTCATCACTCTCTTGTTTCCATTGAAGATGAATTTAGTTCACAGATTTCATGCCATCCAACATAATCATATGATCCCATCGCTCATGCATTGGAGGAATCGTACACAATGAGCACTCTTGATAAGCGGAACTTGTCTTTCTTTTTCGTGTTTTCTCAGTTGTCATGGTCAAAAGAGTGTTCATGCTCATTGTCTGCGCACAATGTGTTGCAGCACCATGGTACGTCCGCAGAGTGTTTGTCTTGCGCTTTTACTTTTTTCTTTTTTGTGGACGCATTCAAACTTCAAGCATTTTGGTCTTTACTGTCTTATCTTTCTTGTGTACTGGCATACTTGAATATCTTTCTGGTCAACCATGCCTTCACCAACATGGGTCAACCAATGCGCCAATGGCTGCATTGGAAATATCACTTCACGTGAGTAAGCACATCCACTATTTAGTGTAGGAGTAAGAGTAGTGTTTGCTTCTTGTTTGCTTTTCTTTCTTGTTTGCTTTGCTTGCATTTTTTTCTTGCTTACTTGTTTTGCTTTCGTATACTTCTATCCTTTGTTTGTTTGTTTCTTTTCTTGTTATGCACCCGTAGGTTTAGCTTCACATGAAACCGTGTTTGGCTCTTGAGACAAGCAGGGTGAAGTACAAGAGGACTTGTACAACTATCAACAATTGGTTATCTGTTGTCCTCTCTCTTTATGAAGATCTTGTTGTCTTCAGTCGATGATACCTTGATGGAAAATACGTTATGTTCAGAGTGAGTCTTGGTGAAAACACAACGCTTGCACTTTTAACTAGTATCGCCTACTCTAATCGGTTTTTCTATATTCGTTTAACCCTTGTCATTTCAGTCAAGTAGAGTAAGGTGAGCGGGTAAACCTTAACAATTATTTCAGAGGTATATATAACACACTTCTCTAAAGGAACAACCTCTTCTGCTCTCAATAAGTCAGGGTCCCTCTTCCACCTCATGAAAGTAAATAAGTGCCTATGGATAGTTCTTTGAAAAAGGGAAAAATGAAAATAATGAAAAAATAAAATAAAGGTGAAAGAAGAGAAAGGCTTCCTATGCAGAGAGGTGATGAAAGTAACTCCATCGGGGTACTGACCAGGCTAGCTAGCAGTAGAGCGATGCTTGTGTTCCTACGTGACTCCGTCAAGGCACTGTCTATGCCTGCTGGCAGCGGAGGAACACTAGAGAAGAAACTAAAACTATGACAGTTATACTACTGGTGCATCAATATACCCCTCTTCCCCAATCAAAACAACTCAGCTGACTTGGCTTGGTATGTGTGTTGACCAATCAAGAGAATGGTAGGGACTATATCTTTAACTCAAGCTAATGAAGAAGTCATGACGATCAAAAGAATCGAACAATACTTCCGAAGGAGTTAGAATCGATTTACACGAAATAAGGTCCATGCAAAAAGCTGGAGTTCTACCGGTGTGTCGCCAATTTTGTAGCAGCTACAACCACCCTCCAAAATTTTGCCTTCACTTTGTTTTGGAGCCTCCCTCCTCAAAATATTAGTAGCATGCCTTGCACTGCTCAGGTACTTGTGTTTCATTTGAATTTATCTTTCGCTTTGCAGCTTGTGTTCGCGTACTTGTTCTGTCGACCAACCACAAGTTGATCCCGTGACTTGGTTCACATATGGTTCTTGCTGTCTTGGAAACTGTGCAATCTTAGAGGGCAACCTGACTTGCACTAAGGAATTACACATAGTAGCCTCGCAGTCAGCCCTACTTTCCATAAATGTGCAGAGCAGTTCGACAAACATCCTTGCTTAGAGAAATTGCGCAGAACATCCTAACACTAGGCTTCAGCTCAGGAATTGCAGAAACCTAGATGGAAGCTTGTCTTCATCTGAGACATTGTGCAGAACATGAGAGGCAGCCAAAGCCACTCAACCCAGAAATTGCGCAGAAGCATTCCATCACGTTGTTGTCTGATGCATGTGCTGGAAAGTTGCTCGATTCCCTCCAGAACTGCGCAATCTTACCATGCATGCATGGAAGCCTTTCCCGAAAAAGTGAAAAAAGAAAAAAGCAAAAAGTATCCCTACAAATAGGGATATATTTTTAGCATTGGGAGTTACATGCAAGTTGATTTTAGAAAATTCTCACCAAGTGTCACTTTTTCCTAGATTTGTGGCATGCACGTCATAAACCCTAAATATACCAAATCTATTTAAATGACGCACCAAAGCTCATTCTACACATTCGATCTTGGAGCTTTGGCATTACCAAGGCATCTAGGAACCATCAACACAGTCAGCGCAACTTTCCCGGGTAAGTTTTGCTGATTTTTTTGTCTGTTTTATTTCCTTGGCTTGTGTGAGTGTTGTTTTGAGGGCACGCACTACAATGGTGTGCCACATTTCCTGCAACATATATCCAATCTTATAATCAGATGATCAGAGAGTTGGCCCATGCTTTCTATCATTATGATCGTAAAGCACTCAATAAAAAAATTCTGCAATTACGGAAAGCACCTAATGAATCTCTTTTACAATTTTGGAAACGCTTCCAAAATCTCGCTTTTCAAATCCCAGAAGATGAAATTGATTGGAAATTTCTCAATGAAAGATTTTAGTATCTTCTTCACATATATGTAAATCCTCACATGTTGGAATCATTCAAACCCCTCCCAGCATACCTCGGTGTTGGAACTGTTGAATCTAAGGCAGACAAGGTTGCTGTCACAAGTGACCCTTTGTCTACTTCTCATCAAATGGCTCTAACTCTGCAGTGCGAGGTGGGAGAAGGTGCACGCACATATGTTGAACTATCACATCCTCCCAACCCACCTTCTCTGATCATCTGCGTAGATTTGGACTGCAAGCCTTTTGGTCGTCATGTTGTCTTGTCTTCACAACCTCTATCCTCTAGTTCCTTTGATCCTCCGGATTGTACTGTGTTGTGTTCTCTCGTTCTATACTCCACATTTGTTGTTCACGAGGATCAAGTTTTTGACAAAATTGATGTTGAGAAGCCAACCTATGATTTCATTTATGATGAGTATGTCTTGGAATCTGAAGAAGAACATGCGACAAGGATGACCTCCTTATGTCCGCACTTCATCTGCTATTTCCTGACATCATCTGCTATTTCCTGACATCTTTTTTTATTCTTCCATTTCTGATTTATCTTGTGAAAATTCATTCCCGAGTGTTTCTACTTCCGAACATTCATAGAACACAACAGATGTCAATTTATCATTTGATTGCGGACATGACACATCTTTCTTTCAAAATCCTCCCAATCTATCATCTTTTCTTTCTGAAAACTTAGAGGGTGAACATTCTTGTTTATCATCAACCCCTTTGTATGATTCGTCAAATCATGAGGATGTCGATGAACATATCGAATTTTTTGATCATGGCTATCGTGATCCCTTTACTCCTTCATTCAATCACGATGTTGATTCATTTGATGTTGATATTTCTAAGCCACCAATCTTTGATGATCTACCCACTGATGAAGTGGAAACCCCTCAAGTTGTCGAGGCACTTCAGCTTGAGCTAATGGTTATGTCAGGTCCTCGTTGTCTTCAGGTTAGTTCTGCTTCCGATCAAAAATCTATTGAAACACCCCAGGCTCCTCATCACTCTCTTGTTTGCATTGAAGATGAATCTAGTTCAAAGATTTCACATCCTCCAACACAATCACATGATCCCATCGCTCATGCATTGGAGAAATCATACACAGCGAGCAATCTTTCTAAGTGGAAGTTGTATTTCATTTTCATGTTTTCTCGGTTGTCATAGTCAAAAGAGTGTACATGCTCATTGTCTACACACAGTGTGTTGCAACACCATGGTACGTCCGCAGAGCGTTTGTCTTGCACCTTTACCTTTTTATTTTTTGTGGATGCATTCAAACTTTGAATGTGTTGTTATTTACTATCTTATCTTTCTTTTGTATTGGTTTACTTGAATACCTTTCTGGTCAACCACGCCTTCACCAACATGGGTCAACCAATGCGTCAGTGGCTTCATTAGAAATATCACTTCATGTGAGTAGGGCCACGAACTATTTAGCGTAGGAGTAGGAGCGTTGTTTGATTCTTGTTTTCTTTGATTTCTTGTTTGCTTTTCTTGCATGTTTTTCTTGCTTACCTATTTTTCTTTCGTTTACTTCTATCCTTTGTTTGTTTGTGTCTTTGCTTGTTATGCACCTGTAGGTTTAGCTTCACATGAAATCGTGTTTGGCTCTTGAGACAAGCAGGTTGAAGTACAAGAGAACTTGTATAGCTATCAACAATTAGTTATATGTTGTCCTCTCTCTTTATGAAGAGCTTGTTGTCTTCAGTCAATGATACCCTGAAGGAAAATATGTTATGCTCAGAGTGAGTCTTGGTGAAAACATAATGCTTGCACTTTTAACTAGTACCGCCTACTCTAATCGGTTTTCTATATTCGTTTAACCTTTTTCAGCTCAGTTAAGTAAATCAAGGTGAGGGGGAAAACCTTAACAAGTATGTCAGAGGTACATATAACACACTTCTCTGAAGGAACAACCTCTTCTGCTCTAAGTAAGTCGGGGTCCCTCTTCTGCCTCATCAGAATAAATAAGTGTATATGGACAGTTCTTTGAAAAACGGAAAAATGAAAATAATGAAAAAATAAAATAAAGGTGAAAGAAGAGAAAGAATTCCTACGCAGAGAGGTGATACAAGTAACTCTGTTGGGGTGCTAACGAGGCTCGTTGGCAGTGGAGTGATGCTTGTGTTCCTGCGTGACTTCGCCGAGGTACTGTCTAGGCCTACTGGTAGTGGAGAAACACCAGAGATGAAACTAAAACTTTGACATTCATGCTACTCGTGCGTCAATATACCCCTCTTCCCCAATCAAAACAACTCAGTTGACTTGGCCTGGCATGTGTGTTGATCGATCAAGAGAATGGCAAGGACTATATATTTAACTCAAGCTAGTGAAGAAGCCATGATGATCAAAAGAATTGAACACTAATTCTAAAGGAGTTAGAATCGCTTTACATGAAATAAGGTCCATGCAAAGTGTTGGAATTCTACCAATGTGTCGCCAATGTTGTAGTGGCTACAACCACCCTCCAAAATTTTGTTTTCGCTTTGTTTTGGAGTCTCCCTCCTCAAAATATTAGCAACATGTCTTAGACTGATCAGGTACTTATGTTTCATTTGAATTTATCTTTCGCTTTGCAACTTGTGTTGCTTACTTTTTCTGCCGACCAACCACAAGTTGACCTCGTGAATTGGTTCACATTTGGTTCTTGCATTGTCTTGGAAAACTACACAATCCTGGAGGGAAACCTGCCTTGCTCTCAGGAATTGCGTAGAGTAGCCTGGAAGCCATCCCTGCTCTCCAGAAATGCATAGAGAAGTCCGGAAGACAACCTTGCTCAAAGAAATTGCACAAGACATCCTGACACTGGGCTTCGACTCAGGAATTTCACAGACCCAGCTAGCAGCTTGTCTTCAGCTAGGAAATTGTGTAGAGCATGAGAGGCAACCAGAGCCACTCAACCTAGGAATTGCGCAGAAGCATTCCATCATGTTGTTGTCTGATGCAGTGTTGGCAAGTTGCATGGTTCCCTCTAGAATTGCATAATCTTACCATGCATGCATGGCAACCTTTCCCGAAAAAGCAAAAAACCTCCCTAAAAAGTATAGATGCATTTTTAGCACTAGGAGTTACGTGCAAGTTGATTTTATAAACTTCTTGCCAAATGTCACTTTTTCCTAGATTTGTGGCATGCACATCACAAACCCTAAATCTACCAAATCTATTTAAATGACACCCTATAGCTCATTCTACACATTCGATCTTGGAGCTCTGGAATTCCCAAGGCATCTAGGAACCATCGACACAATCAATACAACTAATCCGAGTAAGTTTTGCTTTTCAAGTATTTTGCTGCTTTTTCTATCGCTTTTATTTCCTTGGCTTGTGCGAGTGTTGTTTTGCATGTTTTATTGAATGACTGTTGGCATTTTAGTTTGTTTTAACTTGTAGAAGTGTTGTTTCAAGTTTTGCATTCTCATTCCTAAGTGTCGCATGCATAACATTGTTTTGCACTAATGGTCGCCATTGCGGTGAGCCTCTCTACCAGCTTCATTGTTCGTTTGTTTGATGGATGCCTACATTGCTTTTTCTTGCATGCATGATCATTCACTCTTGTCTGCACCATCCTTTTCTTTCGCTTTCAAATCTACTTGTTTTCAAGTCACCCTTAGGCAGATCATGGCTGCCTTGGCTCAGATCTTGCTTTCACCATCATGCTCTACGCATTCATGAACTTGAGGCTCTACCTTGGCCCCAGGAATTGCGTAGAGACAGCTTGTCACTGGCCTCCATCTGTGCTCTACGTTTTTCTGGGAGTCGGTTCCCAGTATTTCCCACTAGGATTGCGTAATGCACAGTTCCAGCCAGCGGTCAAGTCAGACTAAACTGCGCATTGTGCAATTCCAGCCCATAGTTAACCTAGTTGGATTGTGCTTTGTGGAGTTCCAGTCAGCAACAGGTCTCACTGGTAGCTAAGACTACGCAATGCGCAATTATAGCTGACAGTCTCCTAGCTTGAGAGTCACTACTTGCCAGCAGTCACCCGGTTTGTTGCATGATCGATCTGTGAAGTGCATTGTGTTTTTTAAACTTAGATTTGCTTTTCGTGAGTGTCCGCTCTGTCTCCAGGTACATTAGTTGTTTATCAATCTCTCACCAATACAAGCATCATGATTTCCAAGAGAGTTGGATCAAAGGACACTATAGAGAGCAGCATTGGAAACATGGTTGAACGGGTGCCCATAAACTTGCCCATCTGTGCAGACATGTAGTTGTTCGTAGAAAAGGACATGAAGATAAAATGGCAAGTGATAAAGGAAATATTCGTAGGCACTTTCAAGGAAGATGTGGAAGATCGACAAGTATATGTCAACATTCACAAGTCAGGCTTGTACAAGGTTGCATGCAGGTACCTCGCCTTCCCATGTGCGGATATCATTCACTGGTTTGTCTTACATACCGATCCCGAGATGATGACACTAAGTAGCACCAATGGAACACGACTTTCCACCTTCTCGACAGAAAAATACCATTTGATGTATCACTTGCCACAGCCGGTGAACTACATGGATACATTATTCTTCACTCCCAACAACAATGTGAACTCAAGTGATATCTTGAAGCATTGGGTAAAAGAGCCATCCCCAACCAGGTATACAAGACGAAGTCACTCAGGAAGGCTTACCAACTCCTCGTCATCTTTGCGTGTTGGTTGTATGGTCAAGAGAGTATGGAGACTTTCCCGCAGAGTTGGGTTGTTATGTTAGATCAGTTGTCAAATGAAGGAAGGCCTTTCAACTAGTCGGACATATTGGCTCTTCAGTTGAAAGTGCATGTATCACATTCCCACAATCCGCCTAAGTATGGAAAAGCAATATTTTATATGTCTGTGTACATTCTTGATGCAATATATGCCCAACAACATTTCTCTAGCATGGGTTAGACATGGAAACCATCAAAAGAAGTCGTGAATGTCTTTTGCAAGTTTCTCTCTGAGTGCAGCTACCGAGGAGTCATGACAAGGTTGTCTGACCACTTCATCACCCCATTGTACAAGATGATATTTGAACAGGATCCACCTTACATGTACTAGGAAGTGATGCAGGTATTGCTTAACATTGCGGATTTTTATGCCTCACCTGATGGCACCTTCATCAGGATGTTTGGTAAAAAGAACCCTTCGCATGAGCTACCGAGGTTCGCCACAGACAAGATGGTCATGCAAGAGGTTGCATACCACATCTCCACATGGTTTTCAGCAGCACTACATAGGAGGAAGAAGGCACCATGGCCTACTCTTCCTTTATGGATTGGGTTGTACGAGATCTGTACCTTGAAATATGCATATGTCGAGATCGAGGACTTAAAGAAGTTCAGATTCGGCACCAAGAGTTTCAATCCGTATGATCCTCACTGCATATGCAATAACCACTATGTGAAGGTGTACTTCCCATGCGTCAACGGAGCATGTCATTGGCCAAAGGAATATCCTTGGATGTATTGTTATAACTCCTCTAGGCTCAATGAACCGGTCAACATGGCAATAGAATGGAAAGTGGCACTGTAGGCAGCAACACCGTTGGAAGAGACAACAACAACAATGAGCATCAAACCAGCAGAAGACAAAGGCAAGAGGAATATTGACAAGAGCGCGGAGGATGAGAAAAGCTAAAATATCAAAGAAGATCCACTTGTTGAGAGAGTAGCTTTGGAGATAGAAGCAAAGAGGCAACAAAAAGATAGGAGAGTAGCGGAAAGAAAGAGGGAGAAGCAAAGATTGGAAGAGATGTAAAGGAGATTGTAGGAGAGAGAGAAGAAGATGAAAGCAAAACAAGAGTTCAGGAGGAGAGAGAATGAAGAAAGGCAGAAACAAGAACAGGAAGAAGGATAAGGCGCACTGACAAAGAAAACTGCGCAGATATAGGTTGAAGCAGTAGAGTAGCCAGTAGATGGTGAACAAGGTGAGTAGGTGCATGTTCGGGAACTTACTCAACAGGTTGAGTAGTTGGTTGAGGTAAAAGACATGGAGATGGAACAAGAGCTAGAGGACCAATACATCGATCTCATGCCAAGGGCATCCGAGGTTGTATCACAGTCTCCGCCACCTCCGGAACCACAACTAGTCCCAAGCGAGCAAGGATAATTTATTCTCATTGAAGATTATCCAGAGAGATATGTGTACAATCTGGAATTTGATGAAACAGAACAGAGGATTGTGCAGGAATGAAGAAAGCAACTCATGGATGATCATACATCACCTATGCACACAGAGGAAAGAGTGATTGTACCAAATGTTAGAAGACATCTAGTTTCCATGTCTGAGGCTTCTAAGGCTTATGCAGAAGTCATGAGTTTGACAGACAAGTTCTTGATAGCAGAGAATGATCTAATGGCGAAGGACTTGCAAGAGGCCAGGTAGAGAGAAGAGCAGTCTATAGGATCTGCCATGACAGAGATGAAGAAAGCAATAGTGGCAGAGATATTGACTTTGGAGGCCACCATGTGGACAGTGTATAGAAGATTTGTCAATGCGCACAAAGTGGTTTTCTATTTATGTGGCTTTCAGTAGCACTACGCGCAGACAACCCAAACTCTCAAAGACATTCACACTGTTGTTGCGCACATGCAAGAATGGACAATGAGGTACAAGGGAGCCCCACTTTACTTGCACAAGAAGATGAAGCCATAGGCTGAGCTAGACAAAGCATGAATTCGGATGCAAATCCAGAATTATGAGCAGCTCCCTCTGCTCATCACTAGCATTGAGGCTTCCTATGCACGGTTGTTTAGGAGTTTGGATGTCATAGTGTGAATGCACAAGATCCCTTCCATCGGAACCCTCACCTAGGCCATGAGGAAGAACCAAGTCATGTTGGATGTCGACAAGTACATAGAGCAGTTGATGTGCATAGCCACTAGCGATGAGTTGCAGCTCAATGCAGAGAACATGCAAAGGTACATCAGTGGTCCACCCAAACTCAAGACAATGTTGTGAATGCTTCAAGATGAATTGGACAGAGGTTTAAAAACAATATACCCGAAAGCCATGGAGGTAAAGGTCCACTTTAACAAAGATGCCATCAAACAATACAACACACAATAGAGCAGTACCAAGCTTGGTGTCAATTCATCACCGAATATCACCACGAGGAGGTTACCGAGTTGGTCTTTCCCCATGACCCCGAGTGATGTTGTTTGTCTTGTCAGGCTGACTCGAGCCTATTTTTGTCCCACATGAGTATAAGTGGAAATTGTATTGTTGTAAACATATTGTAAGTGAAATTCCAAGTGTCATTAGTGGAATGTGAACAATCATTGTTGTAATGTGAAGAGTTATGAGGGTAGTCCAAGAGTCAAAGGGGAATGTCAAGGGTCACCCCACCCTTTGCTATATATAGAACATCATAACTCATAGTACAGGCTTTTGGGAGCCAAGCTTTTGGCTAGGCATTGCTTAGAGAAGGCTTGGAGAGTATTGTGACGAGCCTTGGCTTCTCCATAATGTAGAGCGAGTGAATCTCTTTGGAGGAGTAGGTGGTGTTGACTGTAATGTTCCACTACTGGGGCTAGTGTTCGTCAATGGTGTATGTATGGATGGAGCTTTCACTTTATATATTTAATAGAGCCAACACATTTTCATGCATATGTTGTTATTGTAGTTGGATTATTCTGGTTCCTTTAACAATGTATGTTATTTAAATTTCACATTCTTGCATGAACTATTTTGTATATGATTGTATGAATATTTTTGAAATCATGTTGTTGGTTTAACCTGTCACTTTGGATTGTGGACTATTCTGCTTTCCATCTTGTGATGTCATTTAGCTCGTGTGTTCCTTTCAGGTTGCGTACTATTACAGGCTTCTAAGGGACACACTTCCTTTTCCCCCTCCGTGTGTTAGAACCCCCATGCATCTCACTTGACTCGCTGCAAGGTCATACACTTACTTCCGACAAAGATATCACACTTACATTTGCATGTTATCGCAGTTAAGGCATAGCTTTACTATCCAATGTTGGGACTCCTACTCCAAATGATCTGAGGTCTAGTTGGGACTTCTTATTGGGGAGATCCCCTGACATGTTGGCGGGTCCAACACCATCAACAAGACTTCAACAGGCACTTCGTTAAATAGGTAAGTGATTCTTCATATACTACTTGTTTCAATCACTCATAAGCTAAGGAAAGGTAGCAATTATTTTCATGTTTGTTAGTAGGTTTTGTTGGATATCTAGGGTACTTTTGTCTGCATAAACAATTTGTTTGCCTAAGAAATTGGCAACTCCATTAGGGAATGTCTCGTTCTTCGTCATCTCCTTGTTTTGATTTTTGAATCTTTTTTCGTAGCCTTATCTGAGTGTCTAAAAGATATCAAAAGTTTGGATTTTGTGATTTGTTGGTTTTATTTTTATTTTTCTAAAATTTTCCTAAAGTTTGCACTTTATTTTATCAACAAAGTGTATATTTGTGCACTGAGCATTTAGCAACAATGCGTATGCCCACTGGATAAAGCTGATTGTTTGCGCACATGCTGGAAATTTTTGAAAATTTAAGTTTTCCAATTGTTGAGTCCATGAACTTTTGATTGTTGTGTTTAGTTAGACCTGTTTACCTTCTGGAAATGTCCTCTTTATTTTGATTTGATGTTTTGGGTTGCCTTCTTGAAGAATTCTTTATTTTTGCAAATTAGGGTTCAAGGTTTGATTTGGTGAATTGTTGATTAATTAAAAGAAGGTCCAGTCATTGTTGAGATAGCTTGAGTCTGTCCTTTTTTTGTCAAAAGATCATATTAAGTACTTTGTTTTCATAATTGCAAAGAATCATTAGTATTAGGAAAAAGTTAGGGTTTTTCAAGGCAACACTTGTGATTTGGAGTTTTTTGTTTTTGTTGAAGTGAATACTGATTATTTCTCTCCATAAGACAACACAATCTTCTGCTTACAGTGATTTGTAAATCATTTCATCGAATTGAAATTATGGCTTGTGTATGTTGGAGGAAGAATTCATTATATGTTTTTGGGTATGCAAGAAAACGCTAACATTAAAATTTTGCTTTTTGTAACCTGGATTTTGAGGAAATTAGGTTGCATTTTTCAAAAAAGGGTCAAGAATCATGTATTATGCATTCTCTATAATTTGTATCTTGAAAATGATCCATCGATTCTTATATTGTTGAAAAGTAAATGAAACCTCTTTCCTTACTTTAGTTACATTTCATCGAAATGAAAACATCACAATATCATGTTCAATTGCATTTAACTATGAGTTAGGTTATAACACCATCAGTTTCACATCCATTTACCCATTGAGTAAGTAAGAACTTAAAAAAAAACGCTAATAAAATCAATTTTGATTTTTTATTATTTTAGGGCTCTTTCCACCTACATTAAATTAGGTTGTAGGGATTTGGAATAGGGAAGTGAGTTAACTTTCCAAAGCTGCAAACAAACACTAGAATCTTACGATAGGGAGTAAATCCATTTATTACAGTTTGGCTTTGGGAAGCTCCCTAAACAAAGGAGTTAAGCACGAGATCATATCGTACCCAGTGGAGTGGTCAACCCCACTTCATTGGCTACGGTAGAGTGGTTTACACATATTAAAAACAATGTTGAATGGTACTTGAGAGTCACTTGGAAGTAAACTTCAGAATAACCATGTTGAGGAACTTTCAAGGGGATTGAGCTTTGTTACTCTGCCCTTGCGTGTACGTCTGATCTACGACTGTCCCCCAGGTTAAATTGTATTAAGCGGTAACCTTAGAGACGATAATCTTAGGGTTGTTACGCAAGGTGACGGTGGAGAGGAAGTATCTGTTGTACTTGGAATAGATGTTGGCTAGACTCACTTGGACCTTTTTGGAGGGTATTCTTCACTCAATATGGAATAAGTGAAGTTACTTGCACCAGATTGTGTACATTAAGCAGGTTTTCACCGTAATCAGTTCCACCTGCTCTATCTTTATTAACTTTTCACAGTGATCTCGACGAGTTTGGATTTCATCAACAACTAATGATTTCACTGGTAAAAAGGTTGTTTATATGGTTTGATTCCTTAGATTTATTAGTGCATGTTATTTGCTTGTTTTTATTTTTTACAAGAATTTAGGCGTGGATTGTGATTTTGAATTGTTAATATTGGTAATAAATTTATCTAAGTTGAATCTAATGGAAACAATGTCGGAAGTTACCGATAAAGAAACCCCTTTTAACGGGAATCCTAGTCCTTTTCCTGACTTTGCAAATGTTGGTCCTCCTTATATGGCTATGTTGTCACTTCCCAGATTCACGATAGGTTTACTGGTGTGGTTGTTTTCAACTTATTTAATCCCAAATACCAAAATTATTCCACCTCAACCAAGTTCACCATTTCAACATCACCAACCTCATGTTGACCCTTTACCTTCTTCACCCAAGATGTCCTCCCTTTCTTCTTCTTCACTTGGTAAAAGCCTTGATGCTAGTAACCAAGCGACTAAGAAGAAGAATAAAGGGAAGAAGAAGAAGAAGAAGAAGCAAGATAAGAAAGAAGTCAACCAAGCAACCATGGTTGTAAGTATTGGTAATGTTGGGGAAACTTCCAAAATATGTCACAAGCCCAAATTCCCTTGCAAGCTTTATAAGGGTGACCACGTTCTTATTGATTATACTAGTATTCCAGAGGTGTTAGAAGTGTGGTCTAAAAATTCTTATCAACTTACTGTTGATCCATCGACCAATGATTGTCAGGTTCCTGGGAAAAAGGGTAAAGTTAGGTTTCGTTTTAGGTTATGAAAAGGGATTCATAATAGTCACCTTTTCCCTCATATGGATGAAGCCTCAAAATTGTTGGAAAAACTTATTGTTTCACAACAACAACTTCCAACTAGTTACCATAAACTTTCTCCCAACCTACCGTCAGTTGACGAAGTGATTGATCTAATTCCAGGTATAGTCAATCCCACTCTTCCATTGGAGAGTGAAATGCATATCACTCAGGTTTATGAACCATTGGTTGATTAAGTGGTCGAATTGATTCCACATTCAGTCAGTCCCATTCTCCCTTTAGAGAGTGAAATTAATATCACTCAGGTTCTTCTTGTTACTTTGGATTCTTGTACACATGGGGGAATTTCACCTGTTTCCATTGAACCCCCTCCAAGTAATGAGGTTATTTCCTTTGATTAGAGTAGACTAACAGGACGTCGTCTTCCTTCTTCCACCCCTTTCTAAATCACTGTGAAAGCGTATGGTAAGAATGTGCGTCACACAAATGTCGAAGAAGGTGATTCTGTTAGTATGTTATCCTCAACTGCTTGGCAAGCTTTAGGTTCCCCTCAGCTTGTGCCTATTACACATAATTTTTTATCTTTTAACATAATCATTAGTGATCCTTTAGGGATCCTTCCTAAGTTACCTGTTACTTTGGAAGGAAAAATTGTCTGTATCGATCTTATGGTAGTCCAAGACCCCTTGGATTCCAATTTTCTCCTTGGGTGAAACTATGTCTATGCCATGAAAGTTTTCATGTCCACACTCTTTCGAGTGATATCTTTCCGTCACAATGGAAACATTGTGACTATTGACCAGATTTCATTTGTTGATCTTGATTCGACTACTAGTCATCTAACATCCTCGAATGTTCCTTATATGGAAATGGTACCTACCCCACCATGGGTTAATTATGTGGAAACCTGTCCCATGTTTTTGGTTACAGATGCAAGCGAGCCTCTCACTATTTTATTGACTTCTTTTGACTTAGATCTAGTAATTGACAAGGTGTACCCCATGAGGGAATTTGAACTTGATTTTCTCACCCCTTTTGATTCTCTTTACATGTGTTCTTTCCAGAGAACTATTATTCCTTCTGATGAAGACCTCTTGGAAGTCATGATTGAGTTCTGTCCCTTGACATGTGTTTCTTCCATTTGGAATCCATGAAACAAGTTCCTATGAGGATGGTTCTTTTACTGTGTCAACCTCGCTAAAAAATGAAACAAGTGCTTGTGAGGATGGTTCTTTTACTGTGTCAACCTCATTAAAAAATGAAACAAGTGCCTATGAGGATGGTTCTTTTACTATGTCAACCTCGTTAAAAAATGAAACAAGTTCCTATGAGGATGGTTCTTTTACTGTGTCAACCTCGTTAAAAAATTAAACAAGTTCTTATGAGGATGGTTCTTTTAGTGTGTCAACCTCGTTAAAAAATAAAACAAGTCTCTCTGAGGATGGTTGTTTTACTGTGTCAACCTCGTTAAAAATTAAACAGGTCCCTATGAGGATGGTTATTTTATTGTGTCAACCCCATCAAAAAATGAAACAAGTCACTATGAGGATGGTTATTTTATTGTGTCAACCTGGTCAAAAAATGAAACAAGTCTCTATGAGGATGGTTCTTTTACTGTGTCAACATTGTTAAAAAATGAAATAGGTCCCTATGAGGATGGTTCTTTTACTATGTCAACCTTGTTAAAAAATGAAAAAGTTACCTATGAGGATAGTTCTTTTACTGTGTCAACCTCATTAAAAAATGAAACAAGGCCCTATGAGTGTAGTTCTTTTCCTATGTCAAGCTCGTTAAAAAATGAAACAACACCCATGAGAAAAGTTCCTTTTCTTGTGTCAAGTTTGTTAAAAAAATGAAATAAGGTTGAGCATAATTATTTTCCTATGTCGAGCTCATTAAAAAATGAAACAAATCCTCCCCCAATTGAGTCGAGTCTTTCACCTGATCTCGTAAATGAACCTTCATTTCATCTGCCTATTAGTAACCAGTAGTCTACTAAGGTGAAAACGAAGCTTGGGGGGCATGTTATGCCTAGAATTTAGTCATTATGTTGGGGGCATGCAAACTACTTTCAAGCATAGTTTTTCTCTGTTTCAAGCTTGTGTAAAAATGAAGCCAGCTTCAAGCATATTTTTCCCATGTTTTGAGCTTGTGTAAAAATGAAACCATTCTCAAGCATAGTTTTCTTCTTTTTTAAGTTTGTGTAAAAATGAAACCACTCTCAAGCATAGTTTTCTCTTTGTTTCAAGCTTGTATAGAAATGAAAACTATTTAGAGTCCATTTTGGTTATTATTTTCAAGACTCGTTAAACTCATGAAAATCCCAAACATCTTTTGTTATCTTTTCATGCTCGTAAAATGTACATGAAAATGCCAAGTTCTTTCCATTTTTTCCTACTCGTTAATTAAATTAAAAGTTGGTGATAACGAGTAAACTTTTATCACTTTTTCGGACTCGTTAAAACTTACGAAAAAGAGAAACCCCATAGTTACCTTTAAGCTATTTTCTGACTCTCGAAATATGAAAAGATTGTCAAGTATGCTTGTTTGCTTCAAACTCGTTAAAGAAAATGAACAGTAATCTATTCAATATAAGTTTAACTCCTTTACCGACTGAACTAAACTATTTACGACAAAGGAATGCGTTGACTAATCATGGTCAATAGAGTTATCTCCTGCATTAATTTACCCTTTTTCCAGGCTTGAGAGACTAAATTGACGAAAAAGGACATTTCTAAGTCTACTTATGTTTTTCTGCTGGCTCCCTAAAAATGAAAAACGTGAGCTTTAATTTCTTCGGGCTCGTTAAAAGTTTACGTTGAAAGAACTACATGAGTTTCCTTTTTGTGTCTTTTCAAACTCTTTAAAGATGAAAATGACATCGAGTTACCCCTTCGCTAGACTCGTTAAACATAAATAGTGTAGGACTTGTCAATCATGACAAGATCGAACCACTCCTTCCTAGGGTTCGTTAAAAATACTCTGAAGGACTCATCCGAAGGATGAGATTACAGGACAAGCATATGTTATCCTCCTCAAGCTTGTGTAAAAATAAAGAGGTACTTGTCAGTGACGGTGGGGGGAAATTGGGAAAGAAACGTTTGTTTTTGTATTACAAAAGGCAGTATGTCACTCTTGAACATGACACTCTGTCACCTTTGTGTCCAGGTTGGGAAATCCATTTGTCTTAGTTGACCATACCTCATTGAAAGTCTTCACTTGGTTTTGGGTATTATTTTTGATTCAAATGTTGCCAAGTAAAAATGTCATGTTGCCAATATATTCAAGAGAAGTTCAACCTCAATTCAAATTACCTTACAATTCATAGCCTTCAATCGCGTCAGCCATCCCTGAGTCAGTCCTGAACGACTCCAAATTTGTTGTTAAAAAATGAAACAAGTCTATATGAGGATGGTTGTTTTATTGTGTCAACCTCGTTAAAAATGAAACAGGTCCCTATGAGGATGGTTATTTTATTGTGTCAACCCCGTCAAAAAATGAAACAAGTCTCTGAGGATGGTTCTTTTACTGTGTCAACATCGTTAAAAAATGAAACAGGTCCCTATGAGGATGGTTCTTTTACTATGTCAACCTCGTTAAAAAATGAAAAATTTACCTATGAGGATAGTTCTTTTACTGTGTCAACCTCGTTGAAAAATGAAACAGGGCCCTATGAGCATAATTCTTTTCCTATGTCAAGCTCGCTAAAAAATGAAACAACACCCATGAGCAGAGTTCCTTTTCTTGTGTCAAGCTTGTTAAAAAAATGAAATAAGGTTGAGTGTAATTCTTTTCCTATGTCGAGCTCATTAAAAAATGAAACAAATCCTCCCCCAATTGAGTCGAGTCTTTCACCTAATCTCGTAAATGAAACTTCATTTCATCTGTGTATTAGTAACCAGTAGTCTACCCAGGTGAAAACGAAGCTTGGGGGGCATGTTATAACTAGAATTTAGTCATTATGTTGGGGGCATGCAAACTACTTTCAAGCATAGTTTTTCTCTATTTCAAGCTTGTGTAAAAATGAAGCTAGTTTCAAGCATATTTTTCCCATGTTTTGAGCTTGTGTAAAAATGAAACCATTCTCAAGCATAGTTTTCTTCTGTTTCAAGTTTGTGTAAAAATGAAACCACTCTCAAGCATAGTTTTTTCTCTGTTTCAAGCTTGTATAAAAATGAAAACTATTTAGAGTCCATTTTGGTTATTATTTTCAAGACTCACTAAACTCATGAAAATCCCAAACATCTTTTGCTATCTTTTCATGCTCGTAAAACATACATGAAAAAGTCAAGTTCTTTCCATTTTTCCCGCTTGTTAATTAAATTAAAAGTCGGTGATAACGAGCAAATTTTTATCACTTTTTCGGACTCGTTAAAACATACGAAAAAGAGAAACCCCAGAGTTACCTTTAAGCTCTTTTTTGACTCTCGAAATATGAAAAGATTGTCAAGTATGCTTGTTTGCTTCAAACTCATTAAAAAAACGAACATTCATCTATTCAGTATAAGTTTAACTCCTTTACCGACTAAACTAAACTATTTACGAAAAAGGCATGCGTTGACTAATCATGGTCAATAGAGTTCTCTCCTGCATTATTTTACCCTTTTTCCAGGCTTGAGAGACTAAATTTACGAAAAAGGACATTTCTAAGTCTACTTATGTTTTTCTCCTGGCTCCCTAAAAATGAAAAGCACGAGCTTTACTTTCTTCGGGCTCGTTAAAAGTTCACATTGAAATAACTACATGAGTTTCCTTTTTGTGTCTTTTCAAACTCTTTAAATATGAAAATGACATCGAGTTACCCCTTCACTAGACTCGTTAAACATAAATAGTGTAGGACTTGTCAATCATGACAAGATCGAACCACTCCTTCCTAGGGTTCGTTAAAAATACTCAGAAGGACTCATCCAAAGGATGAGATTACAAGACAATCATATGTTATCCTCCTCAAGCTTGTGTAAAAACAAAGGGATACTTATCAGTAACGGTGGGGAGGAATTGGGAAAGAAACATTTGTTTTTGTATTACAAAAGGCAGTATGTCGCTCTTGAACATGACACTCCGTCGCCTTTGTGTCCAAGTTGGGAAATCCATTTGTCTTAGTTGACCATACCTCATTGAAAGTCTTTAGTTGGTTTTGGGTATTATTTTTGAGTCAAATGTTGCCAAGTCAAAATGTCATGTTGCCAATATATTTAAGAGAAGTTCAACCTCAATTAAAATTACCTTAAAATTCATAGCCTTCAATCCCGTTAGCCATCCCTGAGTCAATCCTGAATGACTCCAAATTTGTTGTTCAAAACTTGACATGAGTTTCGTGTCATAGGCCCTCCTGCGATGAGTCGCATCCTATCCACTTCAACTCATTATCTAGGAAGTTGATATAGAAACCTTCTTCAATACCTTGGAGCCTGAATGCCTTACATTAGGGGAATTTTGAGGTCTAAAATGGGCATCCTTGTTGAGATTGCAACAAGATGATGGAGCTTAGTGAAAAGAGTCGCCTTCACTAAGTGGGCCCACAGGCAAATTATGGCGCAAGTTCTATTTTTTATCACAGTGTGGATGATCACAGTGTGGGTGATCACAGTGTGGGTGATCACAGTGTGGGTGACCACAGTGTGAGTGATCACAGTGTGAGTGATCAAAGTCTATTTTTAGACTGGCTGTCAAAAATAGAAAAGTCAAATATTATTGTCTCATAATAATATTTGGACTATAAACTTGATCTTATTCTCTTGGAGCACTTCAGGATGAGCTACGGATGTGGTACATGCAGATCCCAGAGGGAAATATGTGGTTACCTATGGGATGACTAATATTTGCATGCAGGACTTCAGTTAGAACTCAAGTGAGTTGAATTTAGTGGACTGGAGGTGCAGTTGATGGAGTTGTGTTCAATTTAGCTTTGTTAAACTGGTTGTATTTAGTCTAACTGGCAAATAGACTAGAGATGAGTTGGGTGAATTAGTTATTAATTAATTCACAAGTTATTAACTCATAATGCAACTATAGAATACATCAGTTAACTCAGTTGCATGTCAGTGCATGTTCAATTCAGCAGGGACAGGTGTTAGAGAATCATATTGCTATTAGTTGTGACTATAGTTGTGCATCAGATCTTGCACAATCAAGGGATTGAGTATGCCAATGAGTTTGCTCATGTATTTTCCCAGTATTATAGCCTCTTCTCACGTCTTACATAGTGTGAGTGATTCTTTGGAGGTGAAATACGAGTTTGGTAAACCATTCTCATTAATTCTTGAGCAGGTATTGAGCTGGAGAGGCAGGCAAGCAGTGGAATAGATTTGGAGATCAGATCTGAGCTGTATTGTGTGTAACAGGTGGAGCTGGTATTGGATTGCTTGTGATAAGCATTGTACTTTGTAATGTTACATGTTCTCAATCATTTATATACAGATAGTGTGGGGTTTTTAGCGAGATGCTTTCCCCGGGTTACATACTGTGTTAATGTGTGAATGCTCTTGATGTTTTATTGTTATTGATGCTGCTATATTGATGATCAACGTAGAGGAGCTTATGTATTGTGTATGTATTCTGCAATAGTACATGATCAGGATAATCTCTGTTGAATATGTGTTAAATTATTCAAAATTTCTACATGGTATCAGAGCAGTTGATCATCAGATCTACTATTCAGGAAGTGTTTACATTCTATTTCTTCAGGCAGAGTCTGTAATCGGGCCAGGTAGCCTCTGGATTCATCCTTCCTTTGGAAGGTGAGATATCCGGTGAATGCCCATACAGTCAATCTCTGTACGAGAAATATTGTGTTCTCACGAATCTTAGATCCGAGGCGGTTGAGTTGGTTGCTGGTGGAATTCGAATTTGCAGCAGTGTTTTCTTGGTGACAACGCAACAATGTCTTTCAACGGATTGCGATTGGAGTATGCTCTTGAGGGCAGCTCAAACTATATTGCATGGAAGGACAGGATGGAGGCAGTATTGGATGATAACGGGTTGAAGGAGTTCATAGAGACAGTTTTCCCAAAGCCTACTAATGCTACTCAAGATGATGTTTGGCAAAAGAAGACCGCAAAATGTCGAAGGATTTTGTTGGAGGGCGTGAAGGATCACATTGTGTCCAGCCTCCATGGAAAGGCTACTCCATATTTGATGTGGAAATCATTAACAAAATTATTCCAAAGAAAGAGCGATCAGAGGAAGCTGGCGCTCAAAGATAAACTCAGAAACATCAAATGCGAGAAGGGTGACAGTATACCCAAGTATCTCACGAAGTTCACTCAGTGTCGAGATGAGATGGGAAGTGTGGGGGTTACTGTTGATGATGAGGACTTGGTGAGCTTGGTTCTCCTTGGTCTTCCAAAGATTTGGCATTCCTATCAGGACTCTGTCAATGGTCGGGAGAAATTTCCACGATGGGAAAGACTATGGTCAGATCTTGTGCAGGAGGAGATCAGGCGGAGTACCAGGGACGAATCTTCGTCAAAGGGAGATGATGAAGAGAATTGTGCTTTGGCTGCCAAAGCAAAGAAAGGGAAGAGCAAGAAAGCTTCTCAGTCTGGTGTGAAAGGCAAGAAGCAGGATATGTCCAAGGTGAAGTGTTTTCATTGTCACTAGCACGGACACTATGCCACTAATTGTCCGCAGAAGAAGAAAAACAAGCAGGCTGCTGGATCTTCAGCAGGAGAGGCTCTAGCCTCATAGTTTGAGCTTGATTTTTCATTGATCGCATGCTTGGTTTCAAGTGTGATGGGATCAGTGTGGTTCTTGGATAGTGGTGTGTCTTTTCACATGACGGGAGATATAGATTTGTTCTCTGATCTGGAGGACAAAGATCTTGGAGTGCACATCGAGATGGGCGATGATGGTAGATACAGTGCGACCGGTATCGGTACCATTTCCTTTGAGAGGGAGTCTGGTAAACCCTTCGTATTGAAGGAAGTCATGCATGTTCCAGGATTGAAGAAGAATCTCATCTCAGTGGCGATGTTAGAAGACAAGGGGTATGATGTTGTTTTCAGCGAGGGAAAGGCTTTCCTGCACAGCAAGACAACTTGTGAGACCCGGAAGATAGGGGTTCGAGTGAGGAACCTTTATCATTTGCATGTAGATGGATGCGCAACAATGGCGGGCAAGGCAGAAGGATTGGTGAGTCGGGATGATGGCGAGTTGTGGCACAGGAGATTGGGTCACCTTCACCATGGAGCCTTGAAGATACTGTAACAGATCACTACAGGGCTTCCTAAAGGCACACTTGCGTAGTCAAATCAGTGCAAGGGGTGTACTTTGGGGAAGTTTGTGAAAGCCACCTTTCACGAGAAGGATAGTCGCGCCACGACGATCCTTGAGAGAATTCACACAGACGTGTGTGGACCTTTCTCAGTTGCTTCGACAGCAAAACACAGGTATTATGTGATTTTTGTTGACGATTTCTCTCGTAAGTGCTGGATCTTATTCATGCAGAAGAAGAGCGAGACATATTCAAAGTTCTGTAAATTCAAAGCACTAGTCGAGAAGGAGTCGGGGAAGAAGATGAAGGCTCTTAGGAGCGATAATGGTGGTGAATACATCTCGGACGAGTTCAAGGATTTCTGCAAGGCAGAAGGGATTCGTAGAGAGCTCATAGCTCCCCATAACCCACAGCAGAACGGGGTAGCTGAGCGGAAGAACATAATGATTGTGGGTGCTGCATGGGCAATGTTGCATGATCAGGGCCTACCCCTTCACTTGTGGGCGGAAGCATGCAATACAGCAGTTTATGTGCAGAACCGTTGTCCTCATAGGATACTTGGCATGAGTACACCCGAGGAGACTTATTCTGGTAAGAAGCCTGATCTTTCTCATCTGAGGATTTTCGGTGCTAACGTTTACATGCATGTGACAAAGGATGCCAGGAAGAAGTTGGAGCCGACCGCAGAGGTTGGGATATTTGTGGGGTACACTGATACGCCCCACAACTATCGTGTGTATTTGCCAGACAGTGGTAAAACTGTTGTGCGACGGGATATAAAATTTCAGGAGGAGAAAGCCATGAAGTGTTTGCTTGAGAGGGAGCTACACTTGCATGCAGATGAGGAGCTATTAGTTCCTAAGGATGAGCTTTAGGACGTGGATCAGCCACAGGATGAGGTTCATGGAGTGGAAGAGACCACTCATGCAGCACCAACCATCAGAGGGCGAAAGCGCTTGACAGAAGCTGAGCGACTGGCTCAAGATGCAGAGAAAGTTGTAGGACCACCTACAGCCCAACGCAGGCAGAGACAGTCACCTGATCCGTACACTGGATACATGGCTCTTATGAGCAAGTGTGTTGTGACTGAGCCATCCTCTTTCGAGGAAGCTGTGGAGGATCCCGCATGGGTAGACACCATGGTGGAAGAGTATGATTCTATTGTCAGAAACAGTGCATGGGAGATTGTTCCTAGACCGGAAGGGAAATCAGTGGTGGGTTCGAGATGGATCTACAAGGTCAAGCAGGCAGCTAACGGGAGTGTGGAGAAGTACAAGGCAAGATTTGTTGCCCGAGGCTTTTCACAGATAGAGGGGATCGATTATGAGGAGACCTTTGCACCTGTCGCAAGGTATTCTTCCATACGGACGATTCTTGCTCTCTCAGCGCAGATGGGATGGCACATTCATCAGATGGATGTGAAGACTGCGTTCCTCAATGGAGTCATTGAGGAGGAGGTGTACATTGAGCAGCCCGAAGGCTTTGAGGTCTTCAGCAGCGAGTCACATGTGTGCAGGCTCAAGAGAGCGTTGTATGGGTTGAAGCAAGCACCACGTGCTTGGTACACACGGATAGACAGCTATTTCACAGGACTTGGATTCTCCAAGAGCGAGGCGAATCCTAACCTATACCAGATTGTGGTGGAGGGTAAGTTGCTTATCATTGTACTGTATGTTGATGATTTGATTCTAACAGGTGATGAGCTGTTGATACTGTCATGCAAGAAGGATCTTGCTACAGAGTTTGAGATGAAGGACTTGGGCCTCCTTCACTATTTCCTAGGATTGGAAATATGGCAGCGCAGTGGTGGACTGTTTGTTTCTCAGGGCAAGTATGCTCGGGAGATACTGGAGAAGTTCAACATGCATGGCTGCAAGCCTATTGATACTCCTCTTCCTGGAGGTTGGAGGAAGGAGGATGCCACTTCGGGAGAAGAAGTGGATGCCACTGTTTATCGACAGTTGGTGGGGTCGCTGATGTATTTGGTCAATACACGACCTGATATATGCTATGCAGTTAACCAGCTTTCACAAGCTATGGTTAAGCCTACCAAGCTCTTCTGGAAGGCGGGCAAGCATGTATTGCGCTACTTGAGAGGCACATCGGGATAAGGTTTATGGTACAGACAAGAGGATGAGGTGAACCTATGTGGCTTCACGGATGCAGATTGGGCAGGGAGCCCAACAGACAGAAAGAGCACATCAGGAGGGGTCTTCAATATTGGATCGACAACAGTTTCTTGGTACAGTAGGAAGCAGAGATCCGTGGCACTCAGTTCAGCGGAGGCCGAGTATATGGCAGCAAGTTTGGCTGCA
The DNA here is from genome assembly GCA_031772625.1 of Pinus tabuliformis. NCBI lineage: Eukaryota > Viridiplantae > Streptophyta > Pinopsida > Pinales > Pinaceae > Pinus > Pinus tabuliformis. Next base: position 301,983,021 of record CM062804.1, on the reverse strand, counting down.
TGCGAGGTTATATGGATGAGGAAGATCCTGGTTGGTTTGTTCGGTTCTCATTTGGATCCTACTTTGATTTACTGTGATAACCAGAGTTGCATTAAACTCTCGGCTAATCCTGTATTTCATGATAGATCTAAGCATATTGACATCATGTACCATCATATCAGAGATTGTGTGTAGCGGAGGATCATGTTGCTTTCATACATTCCAACGGAGCATCAGGATGCTGATATTCTGACGAAGGCTCTCACCAGGAGCAAATTCGAGTACCATCGAGGCAGGATAGGGGTTGCTGATAATCCATATCTTGTCGAGAGGGAGTGTTGAGATTGCGACAAGATGATGGAGCTTAGTGAAAAGAGTCGCCTTCACTAAGTGGGCCCACAGGCAAATTATGGTGCAAGTTCTATTTTTTATCACAGTGTGGATGATCACAGTGTGGGTGACCATAGTGTGAGTGATCACAGCGTGAGTGATCACAGTGTGGGTGATCACAGTGTGGGTGACCACAGTGTGAGTGATCACAGTGTGAGTGATCAAAGTCTATTTTTAGACTGGCTGTCAAAAATAGAAAATTCAAATATTATTGTCTCATAATAATATTTGGACTATAAACTTGATCTTATTCTCTTGGAGCACTTCAGGATGAGCTACGGATGTGGTACATGCAGATCCCAGAGGGAAATATGTGGTTACCTATGGGATGACTAATATTTGCATGCAGGACTTCAGTTAGAACTCAAGTGAGTTGAGTTTAGTGGACTGGAGGTGCAGTTGATGGAGTTGTGTTCAGTTTAGCTTTGTTAAACTGGTTGTATTTAGTCTAACTGGAAAATAGACTAGAGATGAGTTGGGTGAATTAGCTATTAATTAATTCACAAGTTATTAACTCATAATGCAACTATAGAATACATTAGTTAACTCAGTTGCATGTCAGTGCATGTTCAGTTCAGCAGGGACAGGTGTTAGAGAATCAGATTGCTATCAGTTGTGACTATAGTTGTGCATCAGATCTTGCACAATCAAGGGATTGAGTATGCCAATGAGTTTGCTCATGTATTTTCCCAGTATTATAGCCTCTGCTCACGTCTTACATAGTGTGAGTGATTCTTTGGAGGTGAAATACGAGTTTGGTAAACCATTCTCATTAATTCTTGAGTAGGTATTGAGCTGGAGAGGCAGGCAAGCAATGGAATAGATTTGGAGATCAGATCTGAGCTTTATTGTGTGTAAGAGGTGGAGCTGGTACTGGATTGCTTGTGATAAGCATTGTACTTTGTAATGCTACATGTTCTCAATCATTAATATACAGATAGTGTGGGGTTTTTAGCGAGATGCTCTCCCCGGGTTACATAATGTGTTAATGTGTGAATTCTCTTAATGTTTTATTGTTATTGATGCTGCTATATTGATGATCAACGTAGAGGAGCTTATGTATTGTGTATGTATTCCGCAATAGTACATGATCAGGATAATCTCTGTTGAATATGTGTTAAATTATTCAAAATTTCTACAATCCTAAGGAAATTATAAAATAATAATGGAAATAATAAATTAAGATTAGATTACATCATCAAATTTTAGAGGGTAAAAAGAAAAAACTATTTTTTCAACTCGTATTTTCAGCTTATCTCCGTATGGGTTTACTCAAATTTCGAGTAGGAGCACTTGTTGGATGCAGATTTTGATTCCTCATCCAAGGAGTACCCATGTTGCATACTTTTTGTTGAAAAGTGTAATTAGGTTCGGCCTTCATAATGACATGTAATTATGATTTTATGTAATAATGTGTAAATAAGAAAAATGAAATTAGTATATTGACTTGCTTCATGGGTTTCATGAGAAAGGGATTTTGGTTTTGAGTCAAGACTCCCATTGAGAGTCTTTAGGATTTATTTTCCATATAGTCATAAAATTTAAGAGTCATTGTCATGTAAATGAAGTCATGTTACGCTTTGTAAAAAGACAATATTGTCTATGTAAATTATCCTCCAAGAACTCATCACATAACCTCTTGAAGATGGCCTACAAACGATGAAGAAGCTTCTAGATAAAGTTAGCCTAACTCCAACTTTCAAGTTGGTGTAAAGGTAAAGTGAAGAAGTGTATAAATATCCCAAATCGACCTCATTTGGTGACATACAATTCAAACAAGAATTTCGATCTGAATTCGGTCTAGAAATAAGTATGAAGAGAGGGTGAAAAGAAGTGTGAAGTTGTGAAGTTTCGTCTAGGTATAGCGAAGATTATTCTAGGCAGTGTGAAGTTGTTATAGTGAAAATTATTCTGGGCAATGCAAAGTTGGTGCCACAGAGATTCTTCTGGGAAGTGCGAATTAGGGAAGCAAAGTTTCTTCTAGGGTAACAAGAGGATGATTCTACTAGGAAGGTCGAAGTAAAATACTTAGAGACCAAGTTTCTCTAGAAGAAGTCGAGAAGGAGAGAAGTTCAGGAACAAGGAAGGAAATGAAGGAAAGAAGCAAACCATCAAGGTTTGTGACAAGATTCTTGGGAGGATACTAGAGTCAAGGGTTTGTGTTATGGTCTTGGTACTTATTAATTGAAGATCTGAAAGAAGAATTTTATTGGGTTTTCCTCTCAAGAGGTGAGAGGTTTTGACCCTGGCTGAAGAAGATTACCTATTGTGTCACTTGCCTTTATTTATTTTGGTAATTTTTTTGATGAAGAGAACACACTAATAAGATAACAAAGAAAAGTTCATATGCTAAGAAGTAAAAGCATATCACAAGAAATTATGAAGCAAATAAATTGTTAACTTTGAATTCCATAGATTTCTTAACATGGTATCAGAACTTATGTGCTGAAGGAAAGAAGGGGAAGTCAAAACAATTTGAAACACAAGAATTGATCTTCAGAGAAGGCATCAAAGAAAGTCAAAGGTTATCAACAAGATCAATATCTACATCAAAGAAACCCTAGATCGAAGAAGGAAGCAAGAAGAAAGACTGAAACCTTAGAATCACTTCAAAGGAAGTGGAAGCTCTTCAAATCTAAAAAATATTGAATCAAAAGTCAATCCTCTCTCTATTAAAGCAAAGATCTCATAGAAGGCAGTCCTCCATCACCAAAAGATTTGAAGTAAGAAGTAGTAAGTTCATCATCAAGTTGAAGATTTTATCTTCTCAAGTAAGTACCTCTTATTATAATACAATCTAGTAAAAATGACTTCATGTTTTAAGGAAGACCAAAAACTGGTTTGGATATCAAACTTCCTTGTTTGGAAAAGAAGGATAGACATTGTCCTTGAAGTAAATGAAGTTGTTGATCATGTCCATGGGAAGGTCTCCAAGTCATCCAAAGAACAACCATTGTCTGAATACATGGAAAGGGATCTCAAGCCTCAAAAAATTCTCAAGGAGTCCATCAAAAATTCACTCATTTCCTATGTAGCCAACCTGGAGACGTCTGAGGAAATATATGATAAGTTGGGATAACTTTTCTCTAGAAGCATGATAGAAAAGATCTTATTACTTGGATCTAATCTTCATAAATTGAAAGTACCAACAGATGAAGGGATATCGTCATGTCTCTCTAAAAGCATCTCAAATAAAAGGTCAATTGAAGGATCTAGGAGAGATGTTATCTGATAACAGAATAATCTCCTAAATGCATTAACTAATGAACAAGGTAACCTCATTTCTACTAGGGAAGAGGAAGCTATTCCATTCATTAGATTATGGTCTCTCTGCAAAGAAGAGGAAGACAGGATGAAGAATGAAAGTGATGAAAGATTAGATAGAAGGGAACAAATAGTGACAAGACGAAAGGGAAACAATGGAAAGTTTAGAAATCCAGAGAAGAAAAGGAAGAACATGGCTAAAGAAAGATGATATGGTTGTCATAATTTTGGGCACTACAGAAAAGACTGGCCTAATCGCAAGAGGGACAGGGAAGAAGACTATTCTACTAAGGAAGTAAAAGAACTTGAGACTAAGAAGGAAGAAGCAAAAAGATGACTGAGATTATCTTCTTCATTAGAAGGTTAATTTCACTTGTAAGTTATAGATAGGAAGCAATGTAAATAAGACAGGATGCATCATATTAGAAAGAAGCATCGTGCTAAAAGCATTAGAAGTAAGAGGTTGTGACATAGGAAGAAGAAAGTATGTCTAGTATAGATCCTACTGATTACAAAGCATAGGAAGCTCTTAGGAACCTAATTAATACATATAGAAGCAAAGGTCATCATCGACTGGGATCATCATAGAAGAAAACATCTTCCGGTGAGGATGTGAAACATCCTCGAGTTTCTCAGATAGAATTCTCATCAAAGGATTCACCAATGTAGAAAGGAAGCAAAGGTTTTCATCATGAATTCCAACTCATGAGATTCAAGGAATGATCGTATGATGACATAACAAGAAAGCAGGTCTAAAGGATAAAGTTCTTTCAAATGAAGCTGCTAAAGGAAGTCTGAATGACTAAAAGAAAGATAAGGTATGTATGCTTGCATATATTATTATGAAATTCATGTCATATTGTTACAGATAACATGGATCATTATTTCCATCCTGGGAAATATGATCATGAAAAGAAAGGATCTCCTCCTCCGAAAGATTGCAGAAAAAGCACAAGTCGCACTAGATGAAATCAACATAATATATATTCTCATATTAATCATGAGGAAGCTGACTACAATCAAGGAACTATGATTGGAAGCTCCTGGGAATGAAGGGTGTGAGAAAAGATAGGAAGAGATCAGGATAATATGCAATAAAGGATAAATATAATCAACATCTGAATTCCAAGTAGATTTGACTATAATATCTCTTGGAAAGATATGAAGACTCTAATAGAAGTTGGAAAGAGATTGGGACCCTTGACAATGGATATCTATGGGAGATGTGGCAATCTGCATGCAGGATGTTGATACTTACACAAAGATGTCATGGTGAAAGATCATCACAAAGGTAATTTTGAGTTGAAGTGTTCATTAATTATTTTTAAACTAGCATCTGGTTGGGCTTATGTAGGACTATCGAAGGGAAGATATGTAAATGACTTCCAAGTTGATCATATAGTAGGATCTAATGTCCTTCTGAAATATGGCATGAAATCGGAATGACATGAAGCAAAGCCAGATGGAAAATTTGATGGATCACTTTCTGATGAGTTGAGGACATGATTGACTCATGGATAAAAAGTGATGGATGATATGTTCCCTATATATAATTCCCCAAATATAAAGACTCCTTGATGAAGAAGGACTTCATGACATCGAAGGAAGGAGCTCTTCGAGTAGCTGGTTGTTTCAGGATCTCCACATGAGTTGTGGTAGGTCCCTAGTTGAGAGAGATCCTGGAAAGAAGTTTCTTACTTGGAAGAAACTTGGAAATTCCTAAGCATGGAGCTTAGGTGCATTCCTTTGTGATAAGGAATGAGTACATTCATTTATTGGAATATGTCCTCCTGGTTTGAAAAGGAGAGATAGACATGTCGTTCTGATCTTCACCTGGGAAGACAGAATGAAGGATTGTGTAATCATTTGGCATCTAATACTCTTTGGGGATGAGATAGGGCATCCCATGGAAGAGTAGTTGTGGAGAACCAATGTTCTTTGAGGACTGGGGAGTCCAAGATAAGAATAGTTCTCATGGATCATATCCTGAATGAACCCAGGCGGGTTATGTTCCTAGAGAGACAATGATGAGTGTTTATAAATCATTAGTCTCGCCAGCATTGGGCTCAATATATTGTGGAGAGATGGAGTTGTTAGTTAAGGCCTTGCTATATAACAATGTTGGTTGATATTATTCTATACAAATGAGTTACAAAACTGAATTATTCTTATGAGAGATTCTTTAGATTGAGAAATTCCAAGGTACCATTATGAATACCTCCCTAGTTAAGAGGAAGTGTCGAAAAGTGTAACTAGGTTCGGTCTTTATAATGACATGTAATTATGATTTTATGTAATAAGATGTAAAGAAGAAAAATGAAATTATTATATTGACTTGTTTCATGGGTTTCATGAGCAAGGGATTTTGTTTTTTAGTCAAGACTCCCATTAAGAGTCTTTAGGATTTATTTTTCATCTAGTCATAAAATGTAAGAGTCATTGTCATGTAAATGAAGTCATGTTACACTTTGTAAAAGGTCAATATTGTCTATGTAAAGTATCCTCCAAGAACTGGCCACATAACCTCTTCAAAATGACCTACAAATGATGAATAAGTTGCTAGATAAAGTTGGCCTAACTCCAATTGTCAAGTCGGCCTAAAGGTCAAGAGAAGAAGTGCATAAATAGCCCATCTCGGCCTCATTTGGTGACATATAATTCATACTAGAAGTTCCATCTGAGTTTGGTCTAGAAAGAAGTATGAAGAGAGGGTGAAAAGAAGTTTGAAGTAGAAGCAACAAAATAGAAGTGTGAAGTTTCTTCTGGGTATAGCGAAGATTCTTCTAGGCAGTGCGAATATGGTACAACGAAAATTCTTCTGGGCAGTGCAAAGTTGGTGCAACAAATATTCTTCTGGGTAGTGCAAAGTTAGGGCAGCGAAGTTTCTTTTGGGGTAACAAGAGGAGGATTCTACTGGGAAGGTCGAAGTAAAAGACCTAGAGACCAAGTTTCTCTAGAAGAAGCCGAGAAGGAGAGAAGTTCAGGAACAAGGAAGACAAGGAAGGAAAGAAGCAAAGCATCAAGGTTTGTGACAATATTCTTGGGAGGATACTAGAGTCAAGGGTCTGTGTTATGGTCTTGGTACTTATCAATTGAAGATCTGAAAGAAGAATTTTATCGGGTTTTCCTCTCAAGAGGTGAGAGGTTTTGGCCCTGGCTGAAGAAGCCTACCTACTGTGTCACTTGTCTTTATTTATTTTGGTAATTGTCTTGATGAAGAGAACACACTAATAAGTTAACAAAGAAAAGTTCATAAGCTAAGAAGTAAAAGTATATCACAAGAAATTATCAAGAAGAGAAATTGTTAAATGTGAATGCCCTATATGGTTCAACACTTTTGATGGACCCTACTACACAAAAAATGAGAAATTCATGAAAAATGTGATTGCAATCACGTTTTTTCATGTATTTCTCATTTTTCATGTAGTTGAGTCCATCAAAAGTATGCAACATGGGTAATCCTTGGATGAGGAATTAAATTTTGCATCCAACGAGTACTCTCGCTCAAAATTTGAGTAAAACCTTAGGGAGATAAGTTGAAAAAATAGTTTTATTATTTTATTATTTTTTAATATTTTTACTTTTTTACTCCAAAAACGGTGAATCATCCCCCATGGTTGACATCATTATCTTGAATCCTATTGGTTCTTATAAATTTTATTTTGGTTGTACATTTTTCTTAGGAGGCCCATTTTAGACCTCAAAAGTTCTCTAATGATGGCAGGTTTCTCGCCTTCAACAACAGGTTCTCATCATTGACCTTCAATCAAAGGATTCTATGAGTGTTCGACTTCATTTCACACTTCATAGATTGTAATTGAAGTACCTTGAGAACCATTGTCCTTATTGGTGGTTTCTCTCACATTTGGTAACGATTCACATCATTGGCCGGTAATCAAGTGATTTATACCATGTTCGACTATGAGACTTTCACTCACATGGTTAGATTCGTACTATGGTTCGAGAGATGGAGATAAAGACCCTATATTTAGTCTCATCCATCCAGGTTGTGTGGAGTTATTAAATATTCATGATTGTAAACATAGATCCATTGATGGATGTGTCCATATTGTGTCTTCTGTTGACATGGATCTTTAGGTGTATTTTCATATTGATTCTTTGAGATATTTATGCTCTGAGTATGGGAATACCCACCGCAGTGATGATTATATATTGTATTGTAACCTTTGATTGATTGTTTCAGGTCTCCAACTATGGCCTCTAATCTGAACCTTGGCATGATAAAGTGCTTCAGTCCTCACACATATTTTATGACTTTGCACTTTAGGGAGAAATTTGTTACACTAAATTTTGTCACCATGACTGTCGATTCGGATTTCTCGTTGTCCAATAAGTGTCTTAAGTGATTACCCTACAAGTCTAGAAGCTAAACAATCCTAAAGAGAATCAAATTTCTGGATTACAAGCAAAAACCTATTTTTCATTGCCTGTGTGGTTCCCTAACTAGTTTCTACGCATACGTAGACTTGGCAATTAAATTCAACACAAAAGTGCGCTTTGTCTTACACTATAGACTGCATACATGACTCAACGCAAGTAAAAATAAAAAAGAAAATTCTAGAAGCTTTGTTGGGCGAATATTTCCCAACTAAAAGCTTCGAGTTAATGCTTATTCAAGCCTGATACCTCTCATCATGGAGCTAACTCCCTCTCTTTGTGGATCCCCTATCACACCATTTGAGGATCCCAAACCTCCTCCTCTTGGCCTATAAATCAAACACAGACCAAAGGGTTGGAGAGGACCACTGAAGGTAGACTTATGTTGCTGAAATAGGGCTAGAAGGCTTTTCATCTAAGGAGAAGGTTGGAGATCATGGGAAGAGGCTTGTGACATCAAGGCTACCAGGTTGTAAGTTTTTTCTCCTTTGAATTAAATACAAATCAATTGTTCTTTCCTAATCATGTCTATTCTAATATTATTTGTGAGATTCCTGATCACTCACATGGTTTATAACTAGTTACTGATTCAACTTATGATGTATATTGAGTTAATAACTTCATTTACCTTTGATTGTATATTCAAGATGATTTGATCCTTTTGTATGTTTTTATCTATGCAGATATCTTTTGTAGCATCATGGAGAAGTTGTGGAAAGCATTGGAAATGCCTCTAAAGCATCAAGGAGAAGTTTCCTATGGAAAGCACTCAAAGGACTTCAACAAGCACTTTGTTAAATAGTTAAGTGATTCTTCATATACTACATGTTTCAATCAGTCATAAACTAAGGAAAGGTAGAAATTCTTTTCATGTTTGTTAGTAGGCTTTGTTGGAAATCTAGGGAGATCACTTTTGTCCGCATAAGAAATTTGTCCACCTAACAGTATCGAAAATGGTTTTTCTCCCTGCTCTTCGAATGAAGGAGGATTGTGATATAGTGTTAAAAAATAAACCATATTTCTTTGGCTCCAGAGGCATGTACCTGAATTCTTGGTCCTTGGATTTTAATCTAAACGACGACATTCCTACTGTGGTGCATGTTTGGATTAAGCTTCTACGCTTTCCCCTCTCCTGTTGAAGTGACTATTGTTTGAAGGCCATTGGAAATGATGTTCAATGTTTCATTGACCGTGCTAAGGCGAGAGGTCAGCAATTTTCTTGTGAAAAAATTTGTGTCGAAGTGGATCCGAGAAGGGATTTCCCATGGAGATAGTCTTAACTCAAGTTGAATGGAGTCTCACTCAAATGTTAGATAATGATCAGCTTCACTTCAAATTAAAATATTGTCACAAGTATGTTTTTTCATGATTGTAAGAAGAACAAGAGTGGAATCAGTGAGGGGTTTATCCCTTCACACGAAGAACAATGGAATATGAAAAAAGGGCAGACTCCAAAGGAAAAAGTGGAGCTCAAACTAAAAAAAACCTTTCTCATAATATGGATTCAATTTCTACAAATCCTTTTGAGATTTTGTCACAGGATGGGAAAGAGAAGTCGGCTCCAGTGGCAGGCAATGAAGAGACAGTACCTATGGAGGAAGTGGAAAAAGAAGAATATTGGGACTTTTGTGAGGAAAAAATAGAATTGGTCGAAAGCTTGGTTCAATCTAAGGTTAAACACGGTGTTACGACTCCTCAAATCTCTGCGAGGAATAATAAAGGTTCCAAAAGTGCATCCCCAGAACTACAAGTCGTTGACAAAGGGACTGGGAAGGTGCTCACAATAAGTGCTAAGAAGAGATTAAATTGGACAAGTGACTCATTTAGTTAGGAGTTGGAGAACCACAAAGCCAAAAGACAACCCTCCAACAAAGATGTAAGGGACGCTGAAGCAAAGTAAAACATTAAGATGGGAAATGAACCTCAGATTATGGAGATCCTGAAAAATGTGAGTAATAAGGAGCAAGTTAACATCAGATCCAGAGGAGGTAAGTCCAAAGCCTCTAAGTTAAGATGAAAGTAATTTCATGGAATATAAGGGGACTGGGAAACCCCATTAAATCCCAGGTTGAAAAAGATCTCATAAGAATGGAAAAAACTCAAGTTTTGTTCTTACAGGAAACTAAGTTAAATGATGAAGAAATCTTAGTGTTATCTAGATCCTTTTGGAAAAATAGTTTAGGGGTTGCTCAAAATTTGTACGGTGCTTCCATAGGACTAAGCACCTTTTGGTCAGATTCTTCATTTTCATTAAAAGCCAGTGCAAAATCAAGATTTTGGGTTGTTGTCAAACTCAAAGAAAAAATCACCAAAGAAGTTTCATCGTTTATCAATGTTTATGCCCCGATAAACTATAATGAGAAAGGAGAGCTTCAGGACACCTTAATCAGTTTAAAAGAGGAATAATGGCATATTGACTCTGTAGTCAGTGGGAATTTCATCATGGTTCTCTTCTCTTCATAGAAATGTGATGGAACTATTGTTAGAGACCCATTTTGTGAGGGAATCGAAGATCTTCAAGTGATTGGAACCCAATGGACTTAGCTGCTAAGAAATGGAAGTATACTTGGACCAACAGAAGAAGCGGTGCAGGTCACATTACGTCCAGATTGGATAGGCTCCTAATCCATAGTAATTGGATAGTGAGAGGTGTTGAGTGCTTCTCGTCAATACTAGCAAGAGGAGATTCTGATCAATCCTGGGTGGTTACAAAAGGAAGGAGTGTCAGAAATATTACACCAAGCTTGGTCATTTCCAGTGTTGGATCTCTCGCTTTTGTTTGGGAGTCCAAATTTAAAAAGGTGAAGTGAGATATTTTCTATTGGGTTAAACTCAACTTTAAGCTTCCAAATTAGGAAAATATTGATCTCATCCAACACCTTGAGAGTCATCAAGCTCAGATGGAGAATGAAACAGTGAAGGAGGGTTATATCGAAACAAAGAAAAAAGAAAACAAATATCTCTACTCAGTAAATAAGAGGAGGAATATTGGTGCTTCAAGTCAAGAAGTATTTGGTTAAAGTTTGGGGATCAGAACACCTCCTTCTTCCACAAGAAATCTAAGGCAAGGGAGATAAGGAACCAAGTTAAGGAAATCATACTAGAGGTCAAAGTTATCATTTGATAAAAGAAAGTAAGAAGCCTTCAATTTCTTAAAATGTTTATATTGAGAGGATAAAGCAAATGATTCAAGGTTCACTCCTTTATCGTTGCCTCACCTTCAATAGTTTCTGACTCAGAAAATATTCATCTTATAAGGTCGATTGAAGAAGAAGAGGTCATTGAGGCCATTTGGTCTCTTGACCCGGACAAAGCTCCTAGTCCAAACGATTTTTCCATCATCTTTTTCAGATTCTTTTGGGCATTATAAAGAAAGATCTTCTTTGTATGTTGAATTCTTCCAGATTGAAATAGAAACTGGGAGGGAACATGAATTGTTCAAATTGTAGTGTAGCTAGGACTAGAATAGTTTTTCACAATTGATAACTACTTCTAATGATGCAATCAGTTCTTTATTTATACTCCAATCATTAAGTAGCTATACATGAAAAACTTCAACTAATAGATTCTTCAATAAGAGCAGTGAACAAAGATCACAATAAACAATTAACAATAGACAAGGACACCAAGAATTAGGCTCACGGCTAGGTCAAAACCCACAAGGGGAAAACACAACCAAAATTATTTCTTTATGAGAGAAATATTTTGTCCATCAAAAGTACATCAAGAATATTCCAATAAATCCAAATCTTACCTCAACAAAGAGAGAAAAGTCAACTTCAGGCCAATTGTAATAGTTTTCAAAATGAGGCTGAAATTCGGCCCTGAGGTGACTGTAATGAGAGGTGGAAATTTGATTATGAATCCACTATTAAAGAAAAAAGAAGTCAATGCACCAGTCAAAGAATCTCAGTGAAATCCATAGTCAAGGAATGTGGCCAACTCAGGTCAACGTCCCAATGTGAGAGCGAAATCACAGTCAGCGAGAATTAATATACTTTTGAAGTATTCGACCTCCAAAGATGATCTAAACTAAAGTCAAATAGATACCAAGATTGCCCAAGTTAAATGTAGTCAACATAGATTCAAAAGGAAAAGTCAACACAGTTGAAAAAAAAATTATTTCTGTCCTTCTCACGTGATGAGATACTCATTGAAATTGCAAACCAAACTTGATGTGATTTGATTCCCAAATGAGGTCGACTTGTAGGGTTGACAAAAAATAATATCTCTTCATTATTTTTAATGAAAAATAATGACCGTAGCTATCCAAATTTGCAGCACTCCCTCTTAGCTAGGGAATTAATTTTTCATTCTCTCTCAAGATCAATCTTCCCAACCACATTATAGGTCTCAGATCCCACAACCTAAGGAAGATATCTCAATCCAAGTCTCAAAGCATCTCCCCGACCACAAGGTCTCACAGCACACAGCCTAAGGAAGCTATCATCATCTCCTGGACCACAAGGTCTCAAAGCACACAACCTATAGGAGGAACCAACAACATATCTCTCATACCACAGGGTCACACAACACACATCCTACAAGAGGAATCAACAATACATCTCCCAGACCATAAGTTCTCACAACATAGCCTAAAGGAGGAATCAACAATACATTTCCCAGACCACAAGGTCTCATAGCACACAACTTACACAAGGAATCAAAAATACATCTCCCGGACCACAAGGTCTCATTGCACACAACCTACTGGAGGAATAAAAAATACATCTCCTAGACCACAAGATCTCACAGCACACAACCTACGGGAGATGGTCCATAATATGATGTTATGTAATCAATGTTCCCTCTCTCTTAGAGAGGGTTTCTCAATAGTTCCAAGTTTTTCTTTGAAATAACCAAACTTCATATGGGACAATGGATTTTTCAACACATCAACAACATACTCGTCAGTAGGAACATATTCGAGCCTCACAATTCCTCTCTGGACAATATTCCAAATGTAGTGATATTTGATTTCGATGTGCTTTGACCTCTCATGAAATATCGGTTTCTTAGAAAGATTTACACAGCTTTGATTATCACAATTTATTATAGTTGGCTCCAACATTTGATCAAACAAATTAGAGAACAATTTTTGAAACCATATAGCCTCACAACAAGTTGCACTAGTGACAATGTATTCAGCTTCAGTTATACTCAAAGAAATAGAAGTATGTTTTTTGCTAAACCAAAAAACCATAGCAGATCCTGGGCTAAAACAATATCCAAAGGTTCTCTTTCTATCATCAAAGTTACCAACCCAATCAGCATTAGAGAAACCATACAGTTTCCAATCCCCATTAGAAGCATGCATCAGACCATACTCAATGGTCCTCGTAAGTACCTCAATATGTGTTTTAGCTGCAAACCAATGTACATGACAAGGCTCAACAAAGAATTGGCTCAATGTATTCACTGCATAACAAATATCAGGCTTGGTGTTGACAAGATAATTTAGCAATCCAATCAATTTGTGATACATAGTTGGATCAATCAAATTAGAATCATTGTCCCGGATCTTCTTCAAATTCGTCACCATAGGAATGTCCATGGACTTGCAATCCATCATGCCAAATCTCTAAATAATCATAACATTGTACTTTCCTTGGCCTACAAAGATCCCATCACGCTTTTGCCAAATTTCCAATCCCAAATAATAATGCATGAGGCGAAAGTCCTTCATCTCGAATTTGGAAACCACCTCCCTCTTGCACTAGACAATTAGTACTTCAGCTCCTATCATAAAAAAATCATCTACATACAATAACAATATCAAAGGTTTGCCTTCAACAATCTTGAAATATATATTCGGATCAACATCTCTCTTCTTGAAGCCAAGACTCATCAAATAACCATCAATGTGGGAGTACCATGCATAAGGGGTCTGCTTCAAGCCATACAAGGCCTTCTTCAATTTAGAAACATGTGTCTCTCTATCATGGACCACAAAACCTTGAGGTTGTTCAATGTATAATTCTTCTTCAATAACCCCATTTAGTAAAGTTGTTTTGACATCCATCTAATGCAACTTCCAACGTGTAATAGATGTAAGAGAAATAACAGATCTAATAAATGCAAGAGAAATTCAAGAAAATTAAAAATAATTTTGAAGCTTCCTCTTCCAGAATCTTCCAAGAGTTGTTTTAACCATTTACCATGGATAAGAAACTCGAATCCTATCTAATCCTACCTTGGAGACTTCACCTCTTATCCCTTGAGCTCATCCTCCCATCATAAGTGGATCTCAAGCTCATTATGGTATATCCTAAACTACCATCCCTCTCCTATATATTTAATATGATCCATGGCATCAAGGTTGGATTTTGGAGATTTATTGTGCCCTTATGTCGTTGCCTTGAACCTAAAGGAGACATCATCTTCATGAATTAGGGTTGATATTGAGGTGTGCTTTGTGACAAGGAAGCAAAAGTCAACTTGGGGAGACATCTACAAGATCAACTACTATTTATGGTTGCAAACTCTCTCCTATTTTTATTAATACAATGAGTATCTTGTTTTCCTATATGTGTTGTGTTATGTTTAATTTCATGTATTTCAATGCCTTGTTGATTCCTTGACTAGAGATGTTAGACTATGCTACTTGGTTGTTGTAGATCCTTTGCTTGTTTTAGTCGCGTGTGCAAGTTCTAATTATATCACTTGGAGCTATAATTGGAGCTTACAAGTGAGGAGGAAGGAAATATTGCTACATATTTGAGGTAGGCCTCTTTCCCATTCTCTAACTTCTCTAAGGAAAACTATATATTCATTGTTTTCTATTGTTCTAGAGAATTCCACTAGGTCTATGGAATTCACCTTTGTTTGCAATCGTAAATTTTGCATAATAAATTGGCGACTCCACTAAGGATCATTTTCTTTCCTTAGTGGTTTCCCTGGCCTTAGCACCTCTTAAAACGACCTTGATTGATTCACTCAGACCTTAATTGGCCTTAGGAAAACCATTCTTTGAGATTCATTTCTTTTTTTGTGTCGTATTTTAGCCGAATTTTCTTCAGCACATCCCCTAGTTTGTAGACAGAGTGCTTTAGTGCACCCTCTCCTCATTTTCACCTACACTGCAAAGCACTGGTGCCTATTTTGCACCTATGTTGATCCCTGTAAGATGCAAAAAAATGCTTTGCTTGCCTTGCTATCTTATTTGCTTTGGTCTATCTTTTTTTCCTTTTGTCTCTGAGTATTTCCTTGTCTCTAAAATTCCTTCACTTACTTTGCTTTTATTTTTATTAGCCTTTGATAATAATTTGTTTGGATTTTGCTTTGTTCTTGTCATTTAGGTCATTAGGAAAATTTTTCTTGATCATTGATTGCTTGAATAAATTGATATTATAGTCATCATTTTGTATGGTTTCTCTTATCAATGATTTAGAAAGCATCTTAGTTTCCATTTCATTTGAATATTAAGAGGATTGAAAAGAAAAATCTCATCATTTTTGCATTTTGCATTGCACATAGGGTTTTGTGTGAAATTGGAAATTGAAACAATTGCATTACTCTTTGTTTCTTACCTCTCGTACATAGATTTTCATTAAAGAGAAAAGATTTCATTTTATCATGCTAGATTTCATCTTTAGGATATTCAGGTGAAATTCGCGGTGAGCCTTGAAAATTGAAACTTAATTCAAGATAAACTTTAAAATTTATTGAATCAATATTAAGGAGCATTTGAAACATTAATGCAAACATCTAGAGGTCTAGGCTAGAGACGTGTTCCGACATCTATAAACATAGGAGTTATTTCTTTTTTCCAGCGTTGCATTTCGGGGGTGATATCTCGTTCCATGTACGTAAGTGTATCATATTGTTCTCCATGTACCTTCAGGTATATCAGATGGCGCTCCATGCATGAAAAGTATATGGGAACACTCTCATTATACAGTTACGCATTAAACAACACTAACATGGATTACGCTTCCACATACCTTCGGATTTTGGAAGTCCACACTAGGTTTCTATCCTCACCTTAGGTAACTAAGTCGGCCACCTTGTACGATGTGATACAACGAACACAACATTCAGGGAGATTTCCAGCCTGTATGTAAATCCTTGGTTCTCCAAGGTGGTATATTGCAGTTCACAATTTTTTGGTAAACCCTTTTTCCTAGATTACCCTTTTCTATTTATTTTTTGTTTTTAATTTTTAAAATGTATTAAACCAATGTGGAATAACAACCTCCTCAATCTCGTCGTTGGTGTAGGATGAAAATATTGTATCCTCTTCCACCTGAGGCAACTCTTGTACATCGTCAAAAGAATAAAAAGACGCAAACTACCAAATCTGGTACCTCATAAGCTACTCCTTCTAGACCTACATCGAAATTGAATAACCAGAATCGTCTCTTCCTATGAGTACTAAACCCAAGATCGCTTCCCATTTAGTTGGTGAGTCTAACACAGTCAAAATAGAAGCACCCAAAATTTTATTACCAGAGGTTATTGAACCTGAGTATCCAGAATCAGAAAAATTACAACCTAAGGTTATACAACCTGAGGCACCTCAGTTAACTACACTTGTTACTTCAGGACCTTCCTCTTCTCTTCCTTTTTCTTTGACTCAGAACTTGTACATGTTAGTCCCGACGGTGAAGAAATTCCACCTGGTTTGTTGAGTATTGAGGAGATTCCTCAAGAATATTATCAACCCTCCTCTCCTATCCATTTGAGAGGGACTCATCTTTACCAGGCCCATCATTTTCCTTCTCCTCCTACTCCATCTCAAACTCCTTTGTCTGGTTCATCTCCTTTCAACTCACCTTTGGGTTTCCCTTGGCAATCCTCTTTGGGAAATTTAACCATGACTGAGCCCGTTGTGGTTTCTCAACCTGCATCTACTACAATGACCAAGATAACCAATGTTGCAGCTTCTTTTATGTTTGCAACATCACTAGAGACACACTTATATGGTGGCCTGTTCATCCCACCTAGTTACCAATCATTATCTGGTACCTTTTCTACTGCGGAATCAAGTCCATGGACTTCTTCGATGTCATCCTCTTATGGAATCCCATCTTGCACTTCTTTGACAATTATCCAGTCTGCTCTTCCACCTCCATCTCAACCTTCAATAGAGCAGCAATATGGTCCTTATGTTAGTGGGTATGGACACCTACAACAACCCACTCCACCTTGTACTGGATACCCTCCTCCTAGGGGGTAGTTTCCTCTATATTCCCCTCCTCTGTCAGCAGGGGGGAACCTATTGTCTGAATTTTCCCATCTTCTCCTAAAATACTACAAGCTAGTGCTCAGCCTCATTCGAGTCCTCCATATTTGGGAATGGCTGCCAATCATTGGAAACCTACGTTGCCCATACAACCTAGCTCGGTTATGAATCAAATTCAAACCTTTCAACTTGTCCCACCTACATCTCAGATTCATGTTTTTCAACCTATGTCTCAACCTGTTCAAGCTCAAGTTCATGTAAATCAACCTTTGCAGGTTGCACCTCAAACTCAACCTCTTCCACTGGCATCTGGGGCCTCCCATGTCCCACTTACCCAGCCTCTTGAAGGTGCCTTACAACCTCCATCGCTTGGTCAAGCTATTCCTCAAATGAAAATGGGTCAACCTGTATATGGTATGGCATAGGCACAACCTAACCCACCTTAGGTAGGGATGATGCAAAATCCCACAAGGCAACAATATCAAGGTATTCCTCAAATGCCTTACCAAGGTAAAAAAATTCAAACCCAGCCATTTCAACCTCTACAAGGTTATCCTGGAGTTGGACAACAAGGTTATCCCAATACTGGGCAGCAAGGTTATGTTTATCCAGGTTATCAAAATCCTACCTATCTAGGAGCGCAGATACATGTTGCTCAAGCCATCCCATCTTACCCAGGATACCCCCCACTTGAATTTAATTGGCAGTTCCCATTTACGGCAACCCTTGAACTATCCGATCTAAACCGACTTACAAATGATTCCATTTGTCACTCTCCTTGGTGGTTGGTTATTTCTACGAAATTACCTAGTGATATCCCAAGGTTCAGTGGAAATCTTGGAGAAGACTCGTCTACACATGTCATGACATATCATTCATGGTGTTCTTCGAAGTATTTAAAAGATGACTCTATTCGATTATGTATTTTCCAACGGACACCTACTGATACTGTAGAAAAATGGTATATTGAATTTCCAAGAGCTTTGTTCGACAATTTTAGTGCCTTAACGACCATGTTCTTAACTCATTTTCAGTTTCCCATTTGCTATGAGACCGGAACAAAACTTTTGACTTCCTTCAAACAATCTAATTCTGATCATATTCATGAGTGGCGATGTCGTCGTCGTTTAGTCAAAACCTTTGTTCCTAACCAATTGTTAGTTGAATGGTTTATTAAGTCTTTGTTACCATCCATAACAGAAGGCATCGCTAAAGGCGGAGTTGTGACCAAAGAGCAGGGAATTTCTCATGCCCAATATCTTGATCTTATTTATATCCAATTCGGCACGCTCTATGATAAAATACCAAATACTCCAAGACCTTCCAATATTGTTCCTCAACCTCTCGGTAAAGAATCACATGTCGTTGATGGCATGATTGGTTTTGCTAGTCAGCAGTCAATGAGTAAACCATCTAGTTCAACTCTTGTTGTGCCTACCCAAAACCCCTCTCCTGTCATTCCTGCGGCTTCTACTTCTAAGATTAATGTCATCCAATCCATGAAAGGAAAATCTCAGCAACCAAGAAGTAAGAAGAAAGGAAAAGGAAAAAATAAGAAATATAATCCTCCGCTGGACAAAAAAAAATAACCAGTCTTCTGAAGAAAAGCGGAAACCTAGTTACCCTTGCTTAATCTGTAATGAGGAGAATTTCACTTATGATTTTCCACATCATGCAAAAGTAAATAAATTTCTTAAATCATTTGTCACACTTTCTATGTTGACATATCCCTTTCCTAATCAAGAGACTAACATGGTTACTTGGGATTTTACTACCTCTTCTAACACGGTTATGTTGCTTTCCTCCACCAAGCCAAAAAACGATGTTATGGTGGCAAAGAGAAATAAGGACTACGGTAATGTGAATCGCTCAACTGGTCAGGCTAGTGATCAACATGCCAATTCTACCCCATCTACTTCAAATCCTACTCCAAATGCGAGTCCTATTGAATTGACAATTAAACCTCCCGAAGGCATTATTCATGCAAGAGCTGCACAAAATTATAACATAGTTGAGGATATGGCTCAAGCTCCTTTAGCTATGTCAACCCTTGAGGTGTTGCAAAATTGTCCCACCCAGAAGAAGGGTTTACTTGCCGCAATTGTAGTTGTTGATCCTTTGGATTCTAACCTTGCAGTCTTTAATCATGAGGCTCATACGACCAGACTTCCCTCACAATTGGCTTTCATGATTCAGGTTGTTTTTAGAAGTAAGACCATCTAATGGACCATTTCGGACGAAGGAGATTCAACCTATATCATATATCTTTCCTGCTGGAAGACCATTAGTTCTCCTCAATTAAATCAGTCACCGACTACTATAAAGGCCTTTGATGGAAGAGGCTTCAAGCCTTATGGAATTTTGAGTTCGTTACAAGTTGAATTAGGAGGCAAGACGGTGTAAGTAGAAGTCGAAGTTATTGACGGACCTTTATATTATAATCTTCTACTGGGTCGTACATGGGTATACGTTATGGTTGCTATCATTTCAACTTATTTCAGAATGATAACCTTCCCTCATAAAGGGGGCATAGTGGCCATTGATTAGCTCACCTTCTTTGCAAATAATTCTCAAGTTACTGGAAGCATCCCTCTTGTGGGAGAAACCCCACATCCATATCAACATGTCGAGGTGGGATTGCTTAAGAATTCTTCCCTTATGGGAACCTTTTCTTTCCCCCTCCTCTTCTTAATTCCCTCCCTAACAACACGAATTGGGTTGCCTACATCAACATGATATCTTCCTCTGCTACTCCATCTGATCCTTAGATAGTACTATATGCATCTAATATTTATATCTTTAGTGATCACATGTTGCTCAGTCCTATTGAGATCGAATATGAAGCCATCTATTTGGCTTGTTCGACACACTCTGATTTTTTCTCTTTGATCAATTGGGTTGATCATTCCTTTGATTATGGTGCATCTTCTAATCCTTTCTTCAGTACATTCTCTACTGATGAAAATATCATGGAGGTCATAATTCTAGATGATACGTTGTGGGACAAGAATCATCATCGGTCCTCCTTGCCATAGTTTTTCAAGGATAATCTTAGTGATATTTATTCACCAAATGTCGTAGAGATATGTTCGAATTTTGTATCTATCCACACTATCGATTCTTAGAATAATTTGTCGAATATTGAAGAGACTATCCCTCTTGATATTTCGATCAAACCTGAAATTGTCGAGAATATACATATTGGCACATCTTGCTCTCTCGATGAGATCAAGATCTATAAAGCCCTTTTCTAGGAATTTTGAGACGTTTTCACATGGTCATACGAAGAGATGTCATGTATAGATCCAAACATTGTTGTACACGGAATCAGAACATATCCTGATGCTAAACCAATTCGACAACACCTATGTTCGATCCATCCTAAGAAGATTGTTGTTATTAAGGTTGGGGTTGAAAAACTTCTTCGTGTTGCTTTCATCTACCCAGTACCTCTAACTGATTGAGTTTCGAATATTTTTCTCGTCGTGAAGAAACAAGGAATGATCCATGTGTGTGTCGATTATCGAGACATCAATCATGCTTGCCTTAAGGACAATTATCCTACCCTATTTATCGATCAGATTGTTGATGATTGTGCTGGCAGTGAAATATTTTCATTTATGGATGGTTTTTCCGGCTACAATCAAATCAACATTCTCCCATCGGACCAACATAAAACCACATTTATTTTTCCATGGGGCACATTTTCATATCGAAATCTCCCATTTGAATTGAAAAATGTTGGGGAAATTTTTCAGAGGGCGATGAATTATGCCTTCCATGACATTAAACACATTATACAACCATATTTGGATAATATACCTAACCACTTGAAACATCGTGCAGATCAGCCCATGCATCTTAGGGCTATATTTTTATGTTGTCGACATTACAACATCAGACTCAATCCACACACGTGCATGTTTTGTGTGCAATCCGAGCGACTACTTGGCTTCGTTGTGTCGAAGCAAGGAATTCATATAGATCCATTGAAAGTCCAGGCGATCCTAGATTTTCCTGCTCCTTCCTCTCTTGTTCAGCTACAACGACTCCAAGGGAAGGCTAACTTTCTACAGATATTTGTTCCCAATTATGTCGAATTGACCAAAGGATTTACTCAATTGTTGAAGAAAGGGGTTCCCTTTCATTGGGATGACACTGCCCAAAAGGCATTTGATGCTTTGAAAGGTGTTCTAGTTTGGGCATCAATGTTGTGTCCCCCAGAATATCAACATGATTACTTCTTGTACCTCATCGTTGCAGTTACTACCATCGCTATGGTATTGGTCCAAGAGGACGATGTTGGGCACAGACATCCCATTTATTACTTGAATCAGAACTTAAATGATATCAAAATCAAAAGTGTCATGCCTGTCAAATATATAATCATAAAACCCATGCTCCACCAGCTCCTTTACACCTTGTTATCATCGTTGGACCTTTTATGAAATGGGACATTGACATTATGACATGCAACCCTCACTCGGCAGGAGGGCATGGCTACATCATTGTGGCAGTAGACTATTTTACCATGTGGGTCGAGGTGATGCCTACATATAATAACATTGATGAAACAATTGCTCTCTTTATCTTCAATCACATCATTGCAAGGTTTGGTATACCACAGACTATAGTTAAAGACCATGGGAAGCATTTCGTAATCACATGATGTTTGATCTCACTGCCAAGTTCGTCTTTGCCATGAAAGCTCACCCCCCTACTACCCGCAAGAGAGTGGTAAATTTGAAACAATCAACAAAGTCTTGAAAATGATGCCTGAGCGCATGATAGGGATCCATAAATCAAATTGGAATCTTATCCTTTATACAGCCTTGTGGGCATATCGAACCTCTGCTCGGACTGCCACCAGATTCACGTTGTTTCAATTGGTGTATGGTATAGAAGCAATCCTTCCTATTGAGTGTGAAATTTCATCTCTGAAACTTGTTGTCGAACTCCTCCCTTCCACTTCTGCAGAAGAAGAGTGTCTCTTACATCTAACATGCTTAAATGAAACCTAACACGGTGTTGAGATCGCCAATGAGGCTCACAAGAAACACATTAAGGTGCAATATGATAAGAATGTTAAGCCTCGTGCCTTCTCAGAAAGAGACCTTTTCCTGTTGTACGATCAGGAGTCCGATAAGTTAGGGTCTGGAAAGTTTGAGCCAATGTGGCTAGGCATGTACATTGTTAAATGTGTTCTTACTAAAGGGGGCTACAAGCTTATTGATTTCAATGGAGTTCCATTGGCACAACCCAGAAATGGGTTGTACATCAAGAAATATTATGTTTAATTCATTTTTGCATAGTTCACTATGTGCATATTGTCTATAGGTGTGTTGAGTGTGTTTGCAGTGTGTTCCCTTCAGAGTTTCCTACCATTTTTGTTAATCTTGCTTTACATTTGGTTTCCAAATGTTGGCATCCCTTCAACCATATGTTGGTTATGTTGATGGCGCTAGTCGTAGTACTCGAAACCTTTCCTCCACAATGTGGGCTATACATGCTCTCAATGGAGAGTTAGTGAGTTTACAAGGGATTTGTATTGGTCACTCTACCAATAACATATCTAAGTATTGTGCAGTGATCGAGTTGTTGTCTGTTGTTATTTCTCATGGCATCTGTCGTATAGTTGTCAGACTTGACTCACAACTTTTAGTACTACACTTGACTAATGTTTATTCAGTTAGAAGTCCAACTATGCTTTGTATGTTCTTAAGGGTTCACCTTCTAGAAAGACATTTTGATTATATCCAATATCAACACATTACTAGAAGTCTAAAAACATTAATAGATGCATTGGAAAATCATGTTTTAGACATACATTCGCAACATATGTAAATTCAATTCAATTCACATCACATAAATTGAACAAGATAATAGAACACATAAGAACATCATTAGGTAGATAGTTGTGTATATATATAAAAGTTTGGTTTTACAAAAATATGTGTCTGAGACACTATCGCCACATGGCCTATCATATAAAAAATACATGTAGACAAAATATGCCTCTATAATCCTCCTAGTAAACTAATAGTGATGGTACTCATGATAACAAACAACTGTGCGAGCCACTTTGCACATCAGCTGGCTAATATGCTCAGGCACTCCAATATTATGGCGTTGTAGTCTCATAGGGATTTGATTGACCCTAGTCTTTGGTATGCAAGAGTCTCAGCCACATTGAGATCCTACAATACCTCCAGTGACGTTGCTGCAACCTATACTCCAACCTATGCCTGTTGTGGGTCTCCAACACACTGAAGATAGGACAAACCCATTGGTCGAACAGGTCCAATGTTTGCATGTAAAAATCAATAGTTAGTCTTAAATACAAGAAAAATACCAAAAAATTGTAAAACTCAAAAATCAAAAAACAATCAAAATGATTTTGTTTTACCTATGGCACTCCATTTCTCACCTTCGGGTAGCACAAGCTCTGGATCTCCACAGTATTCCATCCCTGCATATGGATAGTCTTCAACCATAATGAGTTGCATACGCATTCATCGAAAGAAGACATGTGTGAAACTCATGGAAGATGGACCTTCCCACCGCCTCATCTGTGGAGTTCTAAGATCTCGAAGCTCGAGTGAGATATGTTGTGGGTGGAGTAATTAAATCCTATCTAAAGAAAATGATATCATTGATTAACTAAATTTTATATGACCATGGTAACCATGGTTGAATATAGTTGAGTTGGCTTGTGTGTTGTAATGGAACCATACCCAAATTTTTTCAATCGCCCATATTTTGCCTTGGTGGGTTGTTCTTTCATGTTTTCTAATACCCCTTCACTCCAATTCAACATTGTCGACTCTATGCACTCCAATTTGTATTGCATTTGGAACCTGTATCTAAATGAAAGGTAGAATTGCCATCCAATCTAGCAATAATGAAAAGGATTGTCCTGAGAAGCAAACGGACCACATCCTTTATCTCAATTGTCCCATATTTTGTTGGCTAGGATTGAGGTCTACAATGTGTAGCAATATACTCTTTGACAGCCTCTCCACCTCTTCTCGAACCATATAGTGAGATAGGAGCACCTCTCCTTGATAAACCTATCAAGAAATAAATTTATTCTACATGTATGTTGAGCATATGTGCTCCAAGCCTAAAGGATTGTGCCTGCACATCCCATGCCCAGACAAGATACTCCAATAGTTCTATTTGTTGTATGATCCCAGGAATCCAAAAGAAATGAGAATCCCACAGTTTCTCAATGCTTGGATGATTGTTGGGTCATTGGCAGCATCCATGTCTTGCACTTCATGTTCTCTTTCCCGCCAAATCAAAGCCATTTCGTTCTGATAGATACCTAAAACATGACATGAAAAATCATTAGAATAAATATCATGTAAAAATCTAAAAGAAATTTGAGTGAAAGGAGAAAAGCAAATTTGTAAAATGCACCCTACTAAAGGGAGACAGTGTGTTGCAGTGCCCTCCACAGTTATAATTTTATTGGCCCAGTGCATTTTTCGACATTAATGGGGTGCGTTGGAGCTAGGGAACAAAACTAAAGCCCTAAGTCACTCAAAACCTAGAAAGAAAACAAACAAACAAACAAAACAAAAAACAAAAAAACAAGAAATGCATGAAATGAAAAACCGTAATTGCGAAAAAAAAAGAGAGGAAGGCAATATCTCCTACTTAGAAGTGACAACACCAAAAATTATCCATCGCATTAGCCACAATCAGTCGCTGATGATTGGAGGAAAAATGCACTCAGAGCTCACTCACCAAGAGGTAAAATATGAAATGGTAAAAATGAAATTACATTTCTCCTATTAATGGTCATTTTTAATGATTATTTTATTATTTTGACCTAAATTTGACTTAATTTTACCACGTATTAGGTATTTTTAATCTTTTTGTGATTTTCTGAGCAGGTTAACAGTTGTTTGAAGGAACTTATGACGTTTTTGAGTTGAAATAGATCATTTTGACTATGGAGCATACTTTTATCACTTTTTCAAGCTTTGTAAACTCACAAGAAAGGAACCCCCGAGAGTCCTCTTTCAGCTCTTTTCAAACTCCCTAAACATGAAAAGGTTGTCGAGCACTTGCCTTTTCGAACTCACTAAAGTAAATGAAAATACGTCTACTCAGTATAAGTTTAACCCTTTTCTGGAATAAGATAGACTATTCATGAAAAAGGAATACCTTAGTCGAACATGCCTAAGAGGTTCTCTTGAGTATCGTTTTATGCCTTTTCGGACTCAAGAGACAACTTTACAAAAAGGATCCTTTGGAGTTTTCTTTTTCGCCTCTTTTTCAAACTCTCTAAATATGAAAAAAAACGTTGAGTTTCACCTTCACTAGACTCGTAATAACATCAAACAGTGATGGACTTGTCAAGCATGATGATACTGAACCACTCCTTCTCAGGACTCGTTGAAAATACTCAGAGGGATTCATATGAAGGATGAACTTACAAATCAAACATATGTTATCCTCCTCAAGCTTGTTTAAAATAAAGAGGTACTTACCAGAAATGGTTAGGGAGATTGTGAAAACAAGGTACTCTACCTATTAATGGCAGCGAGTCACTCTTGAATATGACACTCTTCCACTTCATCTTTGTGGTTGTTGGCTTGAGAAATTTTCTTGTCTTTTTGGTTCATCACACCATATCAAAGCCTCCATTTTTTATTTTGGGTCAATGTCACCAACTCCATTCAGTGTCACCGATATGTTCAAGAGAAGTCATTCAGTTGATATATATTACAATACTCCTAAGCCTTAATTCATGTCTGTCATTCCTGAACCAGTTTTGTATCAACATCATTTTGTCTCAAATTTTGATACCTGTTTCATGTCGTTATTGGGGGATACATCAAGACCCTCCTGCAATGGGTCATTTCCTATCGACATCAACTCATTATCCAGGAAGTTGACTTAGAAACTCCCCTCGGTAACTTAGGGACTGCATACATCAATAGCAAGTTTCCTTGCTCTAAGCGACAGGTTTACATCATTGACCTTCGACCGAAAGATTCTGTGTGGTATTCGACTTCAACTCATTCATTCACACCATACAGATTGTACTATGGTACCTTGAGAGCCATTCATAGCATCGGTTGTTTCTCTCGCCTCTATTAATGACTTGCATCATTGACCAGCTATCACATGGTGTCTACCATGTTCGACTTCATCTCATTCATTCGCATGGTTAGACTTGTATATTGGATGACTGAGTGAATGAGATAGAAGACCCTGAATCTAGTTTCATCCATCTGGGCTGCGATTTCAGGAATAATACAAGATCAGTGCAGGATGTTGAGAGCACATCATAACCTTCTAGTGATAATGAGCATTTCAAAAGAAGAGGTAAGACAAGCTCTCCTCACCAAATATGCACCAAAGATAACCACTTATGGAAGGATATGTCATCCAGGAAGGAGACATAAAAGAAGGTTAAAAAAGTATACAGGAAGAAAAACCATCGTGACCATTGCCACAAGAGTGGACATTAGAAATCCACGTGTTGGAATCTCCATCCAGAGCTACGCCCAAAGAAGGACCGAGAGCATATGAAAGCACCTGTGAAGGAACTGACCGATGAAGCAGTTCAACAAGGAATCTAACTATAGGAAGAAAGCCCATTAGCCTGGTTAGGTAAGAGATGGGTAGCCTTTTTAAGTAGTTGAGCATGACCACCATTGTAAATCACATGTTGCTTTTTAAAGACCCCATAGATGGGAAAAAACTTGTAAAAGTGATGAAGTGTATAACATCACTTGAACATGCAACATAGTGATATTTGGCCTTTAATTGGATAACAAATGATATGGGTTCTATTGTAAATCAATGTAAAACTTGACCATGAGTGTTTTATAAACTCTTTGCAAGTAAGGTCTTGCTTGGAATCTTGCAAGTTGTGAAACATACATTGGCACATGTAGATTTGCATATGGATACATGTGTCAACTTCATCATTCTGGTTTCGAAGTACAAAGGTGAAGGAGTAGAAAGTGTGGTTTGTCAGAGACATTTGTTATGCAAATCAAGAAAATGGGGAGTACATAAAATCTCCTCTTTATACTTTTGGAGGACCAAAAGATTCTCAGTGGGGAGGAATGATCTAGAAGGATTCCTAAAAGGCATAAAAATCGAAGTCCTTAAAACTCAATAAAACTAGCTTCAAGTTGAAGATCTCATCACAAGGAATCCAATGATGTAAATGACGCCTCAATCCGAGTTCGTGTGGGAAAGTTATGCTCAGTCAAGGTTACAAGTCAAACCTAACAAAAGGACAAAGTTAGTTGGCCCCAGATAAATTTGGATCAATGCCAAAGTCGACATCCGACCAAATTTGGTACTTAGGGTGGACTAAAATTGGAGGACCTCCAAATAAATGTAGTGACACCACTACAGTTGGTAGAATTGCCAAATATGGTGGCAGTTCCACTAAATTTTGTAGTACACGTAGGCCAATGGAAAGGCACCACGTGGTCTAACCAAATAGTGTGAAATGGCACCCAGTTGACAGCCAAATTGGCCCAACCAACCCACAAATCGACAGATAGTTTGGGTGGTTTAAAACAAGGTTTAAAAATAATTGTCAATGGTCGGGTTTAAATGTTTTTAAAATATTTATTGTATAGCGACGGTGGTTCATATATATATAACAAACAAAAAATATGTTAATATAAAAAAGGGTGTCCGTGAGGCTTGAACACGTGAGCCACCGAACTACAATGACCTATACACAACTCGTTGATCGGTGCGCCAACTAGGCGCTTTGTAATATCCGTTGATGCACAAATATTTAAACCAACCCCTTTTCATTCAAACGACATTGTACGGAGGGCCGAGAGCGGATTCCAAGCGCCGATGGAACACAAAGTTACGGGACTAGGACGAGGCCGACGAAACTAGGAGCGGAACCCTGTGGGTGCGAATATCGAGGGAATATTCTATTCCTCAAAATATTCTCTAGTAAATTCCCAAAAGATTATGTTGTGGAATCTTAAAGATTATCTGGAGGTCCAGAGTTCATGGTGTCAGAATATAGCTAAGATTATACTTATTTTACTCATAATTTCGTAAGGATTTCACGGGTGTAATCAGATTTGGGAGTTGAGAAACCCATTTTCAGGCCATTCTAAAAAATGGAGGTATAATGATGTATTTTTCTATGTACTTGCCCTTGTTCTACTGAGATGAATGAATAGGCCTCTCCACTTTGAAGTCAGGCCTGGAGACGCAGCCCACATTGGGCGAACTCCATTATCAAATATTGGGTGCATTGTGTTTGTGATCTCCATTTATGTCGCTTATTCTTTAAGTCTTTTCCATTTATGGTTTTACATGCTCTTTTATGCAATTCTGCTAACATCACAGAAGAAAAGATCATGTATCAAGTCATCTCCATCAAAGCCTAAAGAAACGTTACATGTTTTTGGGCACCCCACAAACCTATGAATGTCCTTACCATTTCTTTGTGGAGTATGGGTTTTGCCTTCCTCATCTTCCTTGCTTTTTCCTCTTTAAGGCTTAGGGTTTTCCCATATGAGATTTGGGACACAACTTTCCATGGATGTGAAAGGAGGAGCAAAGCCAATATGAGACCTCAGAATCCTCTTGGGCGAATGTGTTAATAATTGACCAATAAGAAGACAATAAAGTGAAATATATACGTTATATAACAATGAAGGAATTTGTAGCTAAGTCTCAAAAACTAGATTTTATAAAATTTCAAATAGTGTACAATAAAATCTTTTTAACCCACTTTTTATGGTATGGCTCCATTCCAACTAAGAGCTTGCCTTTATTATTTCATAACTCAATCAAATAATAAGATTAAACAAATAAAACTCTCAAGTTAAAATGCCCTTTAAATTAAGATAATAAAATTGTATTAAACCTTATTTTTAAACTAGAATGAGAATTTTCTATTTATATGCAAGTTTGCGCCTGGATCGCAGCAAATACATAAGGTAGTACATAGTTATATTTTCAATAAAAAATATCGAGTCCTGCTATCCCATACAACTACAAATTTTCTAGAGGGACTCCAAATTGCACAACAAAAAAAGGGGTTTTATAGGTATATACTTGTTACACGTCATTTCGTCGCATTAGGCAAATGATCATCAAAATTGGATCTCTCGCCATCCATCCAAGTGTCATGAAGCACTCCCTTGCAAGTCAACAACTTATCTACCTTGAATAAAGTGGAATTTCAAGATCTCTTAGTACAAAACCTTATTTTTTAGCATTTGCGCAGTTTTTTTGAACATAAACCGTACATGTGCAATTTCTTCCACTGTAAACTACACAGAACTGCACTCTGTTTCTAAACAAAAAGTGCGTGGGCAAATCAATAAAAGGTAAAAATAAAAAGTGAGATCTAGAAGCATTATTGAGCGAATCATTCCCAACAGAAACCCTTGAACTCATGTTTATTCAAGCCTAACCTCATTTTGATGGAACTAATTCCCATTCTTCAAGGCGTTGTCATCCCTCTTTTAGCGGATCTCATCCTTGGACTAAGGATCTCAAACTACTTCCTTTTGGCCTATTAATCAAACCATAGGTGGGGGAATTGGGGGAGGCTGCTAAGAGTAAGTTTATGCTGTGAAAATCAAGTTACAGAGCTTATCATTCTTGGAGAGGATTGAGATCAATGGGAGGAGCTTCACAACATCAAGGCACAGGTTTTGTAGCTCCTTTATGTTTATGATATTAATATAAATAAGAATTTCTTCTCACTGCATTGTTTAATGGATTAATTAATGATTTCATGGATGGTTTATGTTATTTATATTTGTCCGTTGGAAGGATGTTTGTTAATAGTATCCTTGATCACTAGTTTGAATTATTGAATCATTTATGCTACATATGCCTTTGATCCTTTGTTGTTTCCATGTGTGTAGGTCTAGATTCAAGCATGGAGGAGTTGCACTGAAGCACAAAGGAGGATCTTCATCAAGCATATCGTAATAAGGTATGAATTTCCATTTCTCACCTTGTTAGTTTATGATTCAAGAAAAGATAGATTCGGGGAAGGAATTAGCTTGATTGACTATTTGTTTCTAGTTTCCTTTAGGATCTAGGGAGATTGCTCTTGTCAGTAAGAGGGATTTATCCACTTAACAAATTGGCGACTCCACTGGGGAACGTCATGTTCTCTTCCATTTCATTGTTTTTTATTCTCAAACCTTTCTTTATGGCTTTATCTAAGTCTTGACAAGTTGATGATCTTTCAGGTTTTGTGATTTGATTGGATACTTATTTTTTATTTAAGTTTCTCGACCTGCGCGGTTTCTATTTAGAAATAGAGCACAAATTTTCGCAGTTGTTGCCTCAACAAATATATGCATGCGCACTGGTTTATACTGCTAAACAGCGCAGTTCCTGAGAATTTTTGAAAAATAGTTTTCCTCTCATTTAATTCTGAAATTTTGTTTTTTGAAACTTCATTACACTTGTTTTTGCCTCCAACCAGTGTCCGTGTGTTTGCTCGAGTGTTGTGAAGGAGTTTTCTTGAGATTTGTCCATTTTCAATGATTGAAAGGTAGGGTTTCTCATGAATTAATGTTTTGATGAGATATGCTTCTTGTGCTGCATTGAAAACATGAGTCGTTTTTATTCCAGTACTGAAGTTTAATCAAAATTACACTTTAAGCGTTGATTCCATAACGTTCATTCAAGCATTTTAATTTTAAAGATTTCTTTGAGTGTTTTGAATTTGAATTCCTTTGGTCATTTCTCAAAGATTTGTTTCAGTTTCTTAATAATTTTTGCATGTTTTTGCTTTCATTTTTGCAAAATTGTGTCTAAGTGTTAGTCGCCTTTGAGTGTCATTATTTTTTTCTTTGGAATTTTCACCCGAATTCCTTTACTTACACTTGATTGGTTCTTTAGTTGTATTAGTGAAGGGAAATAGTCTTGTTGTTCTTTCGCTGCTTTGGAATCATCTTGTGTTTGTTTTGAAGAATTCTCTTGCATAGATTACATTTGCATGGTTAGAATTCTCATTTCATGAACAAAAATTGTGCATAGATTACATTTCCATAGTGTTCATGCAAATTATGCATAGATTACATTGTGTGGTTTGCAACTTAGAGCTTTGAATTTCATTGAAAAATTAGAAGTGGTACATCCTCGAGTTTATATTTTAAAGAAGAACCTCTTTACTTACTCTAGCTAGAATTCATCGAAATGAAAATATTACAAATTTCATATTTGATGCATTAGAGTTTTGAGTCAAGTCATAACACCATCAGTTTCACGTCCATTTACCCTTTGAGTAAATAATGGCTTAATAACATAATGTTAAATAAAATCAATTAGCATTTTACATTTTTTAGGGCTCTTTCCACCTGTAGTAGCTTAAGTGTAGGGCTTTGGAATAGGGAAGGAAGTAAACTTTCCAAAGCTACAGAAAAACATAGAATCTTGAGTTAGGGAGAGAATATCCAAGTATTTCAGTTTTGCTCTGGGAAGCTCTTCTTGTACATGAGTTAAGCACGAGATCATGTCGGATTTGGTGAAGTGATCATACCCACTTAATTGGCTAAGATATAGTGATTTGCCCGTATTACAACGGTACCGGAAGGTACTTGGGGTCACTTGAAAGTAAACCTCCAGTTGATCATGTGGAGGATCCTTCAAGGGGATTGAGCTTGTTACTCTTCCCTTGCGTGTACATCCGATCTACAATTGTTCCCCCCAGGTAAAATTGTTGTATTTGGTAAACTTAGTGACTATAATCCTAGGGATTTACCTAAGGTGACGACAGAGGGAAGGTATTGATGTACCTGGAACAGACGTTTGCTAGACTCACTTGGACTTTTTGGAGGGTAATCTTTGCTCGAGATGGTTTATAGCGAAGTTACTTTCACCAGATTGTTTCATTGAGAAGGTTGTCAGGGTAACTGGTTCCAAACGCTCATATCTATAAAAAAATTCACTTTGATCTTTGTGATGTTGGATTTCATCACCAACTAGTCATTATAGATCTTTGTGAGAAGTCAGTTGTATGGTTTGGATCCCTATATTTTTTTAGCGTGTGTTAACTTGTTTGTTTTTATTTTTTACAAGACCTTAGGCGTGGATTGTGAATATTATTTAATTTTAATGCTAAAAAACTTATTTGGATTGAATCTAATGGAAACAATGCCGAAAGTTACCGATAAAGACTTCCCTTTTAACAGGAATCCTAATCCTTCTCCTGATTTTGTAAATGTCGATCCTCCTTATATGGCTACATTGTCACTTCCTGGATTCACAATAGGTTTACCTGTACGGTTGTTCTCAACTTCTTTATTTCTAAATACTCCAATTGTACCAGCTCAACTGAGTTTTTCACCTCAACCAAGTTATCCATCTCAACATCAACAACCTACCGTTGACCCTTTACCTTCTTCACCTAACATGTCCTCCTCCCTTTCTTCTTCTTCGCTTGGTAAAAGCCTTGATGCTAGTAACCACGTGAATAAGAAGAAGAAGAAAGGGAAGAATAAGAATAAGCAAGATAAGAAAGTAGTTAACCAACCAACCATGGCCATAAGTATTGGTAATGTTGAGGGAACTTCTACATGCAGCGTAAGCCAAAATACCCTTGCAAGCTTTGTAAGGGTGAGCACTTCCTTATCAATTGTCCTGGTATTCCTAAGGTTTTGGAAGTATGGTCAAATAATTCTCATCAACTTATTGTTGATCCATCAACCTGTGATTCTCATATTCTGGGGATAAAGATTAAAGTTAGGTTTCCTTATAAGTTATGCAAAGGGACTCATCAGAGTCGCCTTTTCCCTCACATGGATGAAGCCTCAAAATTGTTGGAAAAACTTATTGTTTCACAACAACAACTTCCAAATAATTACCGTGAACTTTCTCCCCATCTACCGTCAGTTGACGAAGTGATTAATCTAAATCCAAGTAAAGTCAATCCCACTCTTCCATTGGAGGGTGAAACATGTATCACTCAGGTTGATGGACTATTTGTTGATCAAGTGGTCGAATCGATTCCCATCTTTTGTTGATCCCACTCTCTCTTTAGAGAGTGAACTTCATACTGCTCAGATTCTTCATGTTACCTCAGATTCTTCTACACATGGGGGTATTTCGTCTGTTGCTTTTGAACCCCATCCAAGTAATGAGGCTATTTCTTTTGATTGGAATAGACTAAGAGAACCTCATCTTCCTTATTCCACCCATTTCCAAATCATTGTGAAGGCTTATGGTAAGAATGTGTGTCACACAAATGTAGATGAAGGTGCTTTTGTTAGTATTTTATCCTCGACTGCTTGGAAAGCTTTGGGTTCCCCTCAACTTGTGCCTGTTACACAAAATCTGTTAGCTTTTAACAAAACTGTTAGTGAGCCTTTAGGGATCCTTCCTAAGTTACCTATTACCATGGAAGGTAAAACTATCTGTATTGATCTTATGGTAGTCCAAGGTCCCTTATATTTAAGTTTTCTCGTTGGGCGAGACTATGTTTATGCCATGAAAGTTGTCGTATCAACACTATTTCGCATGATGTCCTTCCGTCACAATGGAAACATTGTGATGGTTGATCATCTTTCATACGTTGATCTCGCTTCGAATACCAGTCATACAACACCCCTGAATGTTCCCTATATGGAAGTTGTACCTACCCCGCCACAAGTTAATTATGTGGCAACCTATCCCATGTTTTGAGTTACCGATGCAAGCGAGCCTCTCACTGTCTACTCGACTTATTTTAACTTAGATCCAGTAGCTGACATGGTCAAAACATCAATGGGGGCATTTGAATATGATTTTCTTATCACTATTGATCCCCTTGACATGTGTTACTTTCAGAAAACTGTGCTTCCATCTAATGAATACATTTTGGAAGCCATGATCAAGGGGTGTCCCTTGACGTGTGTTTCTTCCATATGGAAGCCATGAACAAGTGCATGAGGATAGTTATTTTACTGTGTCAACCTCATTAAAAATGAAACAACACCCTTCTGTCAAGCTCGTTAAAAAATGAAACAAATCCTCCCCTATTTGAGCTGAGTCTTTAACTAGATCTCATAAATGTTAAGTCAAGTTTTTCATCTAATCTCATAAATGAACCTTCATTTCATCCACCTATTGGTAACTTGTAAGTATACTCAGGTAAATGAAATGAAGTTTGGGGGGCAGGTTCCCTTGCAGTCATTATGATAGGGGCATGAAAACTTATCCCAAGCATAATTTTCTCTGTTTCAAGCTTGTGTAAAAATGAAACCACCCTCAAGCACAATTTTTCTTTGTTTCAAGCTTGTGTAAAAATGAAACTTATTTCGAGTCCATTTTGGTTATTATTTTCAAGACTCATTAAACTCATGAAAATCCCGAGCTTCTTTTGCTATCTTTTCATGCTCGTAAAATACATATGAAAATGTCGAGTTCTTTCTGTCTTTTCCTTCTCGTTAATTAAATTGAAAGTCAGTAAGATGAGTATATTTTTATCACTTTTTCGAACTCGTTAAAACTTACGAAAAAAGCGAAAATCATAGAGTCCTCTTTTAAGCCCTTTTCAGACTCTTTTAAAAATGAAAAGATTGTCAAGTACTTGCTTGTTCGAACTCGTAAAAGTAAATGAACAATTGTCCACTTAGTATAAGTTTACCCCTTTTACGAATTAAGTTAGGACTATTTACGAAAAAGGTATATGTTGATCGAACATGGTCAATAGAGTTCTCTCTTGTATTATTTTATCCTTTTTCGGACCCGAGGAACTAAAACGTACGGAAAAAGAACTTGATGGAGTCTACTTATGTTTTTCTTCTAACTCTCTAAAATTGAAAAACATCGAGCTTTACTTTCTCCGGGCTCGTTAAAATTTTACGGTAAAAGAACTAAATGAGTTTCCTTTTTGTGTCTTTTTTCAAACTCTTTAAAAGAAAACGACGTCGAGTTACCCCTTTACTGGACTCATAAATAGTACGGGACTTGTTAAGCATGACGAGACTGGACCACTCCTTCATAGGGTTCGTTAAAAATACTAAGATAGACTCATCCGAAGGAGGAGATTACAATACAAGAATATGTTATCCTCCTCAAGCTTGTAAGAAATAAAGAGGTGCTTCCCCTGCAATGGTGGGGGGAAATTGAGAAGAAAAGTTTGTTTCTTGTATGTCAGGCAGTATGTCACTCTTGAACATGATACTCTGTCACATATCTGTTCGGGTTGGGGAATCCATTCATCTCACAGTTAAACGAACCTTATTGAAATTCTTCAGTTGGTTTTGGGTATTATCGTTGAGTCAAATGTTGCGAAGTCATTTTGTCGTGTCGCCAATATGTTCAAGAGAAGTCTAAACCTCAGTTCAAATTACCTTGCAATTTGTAGCCTTCAATCGCGTCGACCATCCCTGAGTCAATCCTTGCAAACTATTTTCCAAAACTTGACATTATGTTTCGTTTCATAGGCTTTCCTATGACGGGTCACTTCCTATTGACTTCAACTCATTATCTAGGAAGTTGATCTAGAAACCTTCAGTACCTTGAAGCCTGCATGCCTTAATGGAAGGTTTCTCGCCTTCAATGACATGTTCTCATCATTGGCCTTCAATTGAATGATTCTATGTATTCGACTTCAAATAACCTATTTACACTTCATAGATTGTACTAGGAGTACCTTGAGAGCCATTTTCATTATTGGTGGTTTCTCTTTCGCTCGTTAATGGTTCACATCATTGACTAGTAATCAAGTGGTTTGTACCATTTTCAAATTCAAGACATTTACTCACATGGTTAGATTCGTACTATGGATCGAGAGATGGAGATCAAGACCCTGGATCTAGTTTCATCCATCCAGGTTGCGAGGAGTTTTGTATTCATGATTATACAAAGAGTTTTATGTTTGATGGTTGCGTCCATCCTATATCTACTTTGACATGATGTATTTCCGTACTGTGCTTTAAGACTTTTATGTTATGAGTATGGGAATGCCTACCTTAGTGATGATTATTATATTGCATTGTAATCCTTGATTGATTGTTGCAGGTTTCCAACCATGATCTCTGATCCAATCCTTGATATGATAAAGTACTTCAGTCCTCAAACCTTTCTGAATTTGCACTTTAGGGGGCAATCTGTTACACGTCATTTTGTCACATTAGGCAAATGATCATCAAAATTGGATCTCTCGCCATCCATCCAAGTGTCATGAAGCACTCCCTTGCAAGTAAACAACTTATATACCTTAAATAAAGTGGAATTTTTGGATCTCCTAGTACAAAACCCTATTTTTGAGCATCTGCGCATTTTTTCTAAACAAAAACGCACATGTGCAGTTTCTTCCACTGTAAACTGCACAAGCGAATCAATAAAAATTAAAAATAAAAGTGAGATCTAGAAGCATTGTTGGGTGAATCATTCCCAACAGAAAGCCTCAAACTCATGTTTATTCGAGCCTAACCTCATTTTGATGGAACTAATTCCCATTCTTCAAGGAGCCCTCATCCCTCTTTTAGTGGATCTTATCCTTGGACTAAGGATCTCAAACTACTTCCTTTTGGCCTATTAATCAAGCCATAGGTGGGGGAATTGGGGGAGGCTGCTGAGAGTAAGTTTATGCCGAGGGAATCAGGTTGGAGAGCTTATCGTTCTTAAAGAGGATTGAGATCATTGGGAGGAGCTTCACAACATCAAGGCGCAGGTTTTGTAGCTCCTTTATCTTTCTGATATTAGTACAACCAAACCTTTCTTCTCACTACAGTGTTTAATGGATTAATTGATGATTCCATGGATGGTTTATGTTATTTATATTTGTCCATTGGAATGATGTTTGTTAATAGTCTCCTTGATCACTAGTTTGGATTGTTGAATCATTTATGATGCATGTGCCTTTGATCCTTTGTTGTTTCCATGTGTGGAGGTCTAGATTCAAGAATGGAGGAGTTGCACTGAAGCACAAAGGAGGATCTTCATCAAGCATGTCGTAATAAGGTATGAATTTCTATTTCTCACCTTGTTAGCTTATGATTCAAGAAAAGATAGATTCAGGGAAGGAATTAGCTTGATTGTCTATTTGTTTCTAGTTTCCTTTAGGATCTAGGGAGATTGCTCTTGTCAGCAAGAGGGATTTATCCGCTTAACAATACCTACAATTGACCCACCAAAAAACAAAATTTACATGTCATACTATAATTGATTAATAATGCAATCCTTCACGATTGTGCAATTCCAATCCATTTACCTATAAGGAATAGGAGAGGACTTGATTCAACCATTAATTTTTAAATCTCCCAATCTTAATTTACACCCTTCATTAGCACATAAGTCTGCATCTTTATTGAGATCATGGAGAATATGCTATTGAAGAGAACCCTTCTGTTGCTTTCCTAATTCTTTTCATAATAATATATAATGTTTTGTCCCTTGTAGAGGAGCCCTTCACCAAATGCTAAATAAGAAGGAGGGAGTCTCCCAAAATAGTGAAAGAAGCTACCTGATTTTATTTAGCTAATTAAATCCCGTGGTAGAGGACATAAACTTCAGCTTGGTTGTTTGTCATGTATCTTAAGCTCCATGAATACTCTGCAACTTTAAATTCCTCGAGCCCATAGAGCATCCTCCCCTCCTACCATCCCCGAATTCCTTTTCAATCCCCTTCAAAATCGAGGATCAATCCTTCTCATTGTTGCTTCCAAGATCGTAATTCTGCCTCTATCAATCTTAGCTTCCAAACTACCTAAGTGCTTATGTTATTCCATTCCACAACTGGAGGTGGTTTGTCCAAATTAGCAATTTTTGAACACCATTGCCTATCGAGTGTGTCTAATCCCTTATGAGAGGATCATTGGCAAACTTTAAAGCCCCAAACTCAAAGCACAAAATAATGGCTTTCATAGTTGTAGAGTGTGGCAATTTTTCTAAACTAATGAAGATTTCATTGTTTTGGCCTATCCATACCTTCTAACAAATAGCTTTTGGAAGTGATTCCTAATAATTAAAAAAAAAAAGACTTTCTGAGAGATACTCCTAGCATAATTTTTTGACCATGGTGTAAAACACTACTAAAGGGAAGTTGGCCATTTTAAACAGTTTAAAAGTGGAGCAAACACATCCGACTAGACCACCTTTGTATATGAAAGCTCTAGAAAAATGTATTGGATAGATTCCTCTTGTTGCTTGCAAATCAGACACCTTGAAGGACCTTGAATGCCCTTCTTTCTCAAATTCTCAACAATCAATTTTTTTTTATGCACAAGGAGCCAATAATAGAAATTTACCTTTGGATTAGTGTTGGCTTTCTATATCTTTGTCCGAGTACTCAATCTAGGGGGAGCTCATTGAGGGAAGAGTAAGGATTCATAAACTTCCTTCACTGAGTATGAAGAGTGTTTCCATCCGAGCTAATCTGCTTCCTCTAGTTGCCTTGGAGCACAACCAACCAGACTGTCTTGAAGTTTGCTAGTCTTATGCTACAAGTTCGCATGGAATCCTTTGAGGTTCCAACCTACCTAATTGCCTTCATTGTCACAATCTGAAATGTTTTCTAGTGTTCATTTTCCTTAAGCACAAAAGACTTCCCTCAGAGTTAGCAACTCATAATTGCATTCCAAGGGTTTCTTATCCATTATTTTGTCCTTCCATAAATTAATATCTCTTCCATTTCCAAGTTTCTAAAAGATATATGAGCTAATTAGAGGCACTATCAAAATGAGTAGTTTCCAAACTATTGAGCCTCCTATGGGGGCTTGAATTGACTCTAAGCATTGAACTCATCGTGTTCAAAGATATTTTGCCTTAAGCACTACCTTTTTCCAATCTTCTTCCTAAGTGATAAACCTCCATACTATGCTCATATTACGTTGGTCATAAACATAGGATCTCTAATGCCAAGGTCCTTATGTGTTTTTTGGATACTTTACTATTGCCCATCTCATCAAATGCAATTTTTTGTGTGCTAGAATGCCCCCCTTTCAAAGAAACTTGTGGATTTCCTTAACCACCATAGAGAGAACACTTTGTGGGGCAAGGAAGGCAGTGAATTGGTACAAAGGGAGAGAAAAAAAATTACTTTGATCAATACATTGCATCCAACTAAGTTGAGCCAATGAGCTCCTCGAGAAGGGAATTTAGGGATGCGATGACACCTTCCCATGCTT
This sequence comes from Pinus tabuliformis, assembly GCA_031772625.1. NCBI lineage: Eukaryota > Viridiplantae > Streptophyta > Pinopsida > Pinales > Pinaceae > Pinus > Pinus tabuliformis. The sequence continues at coordinate 301,943,709 of CM062804.1, read as the reverse complement.
TCAAGGAATGTGATTTCAAACAAATAGGAATCCCTAACATTAGAGAATTTTTTAGGTCTAAAATGGGCCTCCTAAGGAATATTATAAAATAATAGTGGAAATAACAAAATAAGATTAAATAACCTCATCAAGTTTTGGAGGGTTGAAAAAAGAAAAAAAGAAAAAACTATTTTTTCAACTTATCTCCCTACGATTTTATTCAAATTTCGAGTGGGAGCATTTGTTGGATGCAGAATTTAATTTTGCATCCAAGGAGTACTCATGTTGCATACTTTTGATGGACCATACTACATGAAAAATGTGATTCCACTCGAAATTTGATTAAAATCGTAGGGAGATAAGTTGAAAATACGAGTTGAAAAAATAGTTTTTTATTTTATATTTTATTTTCATCTTTTTACCTTTTTACTCAAAAAATGGTGAATCATCCCCCATGGTTGACATCATCATATTGAATCCTATTGGTTCTTATAAAGTTGATTTTTGTTGTACATTTTTGTTTTAAAACCCATTTTTTACCTCAAAATTTATCTAATGATATTTAATTTTTTTCCAAGATTCCATATGGTAGAAGCCCATAATACTTCATATTTATCTTTGCTTGCAAGATGGAGTAAATTTGTGATTTTCCTGAGCTTTTTATACCTCTAGAGGCATCAAAAAATTATCAAGGACTAATTTAAATCTTTGTGCAATTATTATAGAAGCCCCTCCTAAAAGGAGGGTATCATCAACAAATTGAAAGTGATTTATATTCTTTATTTCACAAACAAACCTGAGATCATGTAGACTCTCACAACTTCTTTCAAACTCCAATCTTCTCCTAAGGTAGTCAACCTCCAATCTTCTCCTAAGGTATTCAACCATTGTGATATATATAAGTGGGGGCAAAGGGCAACCTTGATGGAGGCCACAAGAAGCACATAAGAATCGTGTTTCCCTTCCATTTAATAATCACGATATCCAACACAATTTAATGTAGAGGGAAACCCAATGTATAAACCTTTCATCAAAGCCAATTTTGACATAACCTTGAACAAATCATCATATTTATCCCAGTCAATGGTATTATCCATATCAAGTCTAATGATCATGCCTTGGTCTCCTCTTTCTTGACCATGATAAATTGCTTCATGGACTAGGATAATATTATCAAATACTTGTCTTTTATGCACAAATCCACCTTGGTTCTTAGATTAATTATGGGAGAAGATATTCAATATTGAGGCTAAAATATTTTAAATGAATTTATAAGAAACATTACACAATGAGATTGGTCTAAACCTAACAAAAGAAGATGGATTTGACTTCTTTGAGACCAATGCTAGGAAAGAATTATTGATTTTTCCACCCATGCAATTGTGTTTAAATGAGTAGTCAATCACTCTACAAATATCACATTTTCCATTACCTCCCAAAACTGATGATAAAAGTGAGTAGAGAACTCGTTTGATCCAGGAGCTTTATCCAGATTAAATGAGAACACCACCTTTTGGATTTCTTCCTCTTGAATTTCCTTCATGAGAATTAAATTGTCTACATGAGAAAGAATTTCATGGACATGTTATAACATATATTGTTTTGCCTCAAGGCTGGCAGGATCAATGGTGTTGTACAACTCAGCATAGTTGTGCACTGCCTCCTCTTTGATTTGTTGAAACCCAAAACTTTATTACTTCTTATCACTGGTTCCTTGATGCTATTTTTCTATATCATGTTCCTTGCTTGACTATGATTTTTTTTTGAATGCATGTCTCTTTCTTGTAGCCTTAGACTCCTAGATTTTAATCTCCATTCTTCTTCCTCTTCTTTCAAAGCCTTATGAAGGGCTCCAAATTCTTCCTTTTCCTTAATTAGTATCTCATAAGAAATAGGGTCTTCCTCTATTTTGGACCGAAGGGCCTCCATTCTCATTTGATGTGCTTGTATAACAAATTACTTATCCATTCTTTGCTCGCAAACCCGCTGCTTCAAGGCTTTCTTGAGGCACTTTATCTTCTTCTCCCAAATTGAAATTAGACTACCTGAGACCCATAATCTCTAAAATTGTTTTACCAAATCACTAAAACATTATTTTCGATGCCAAAGTGGATTATAATGAAACAAAATAGGGCCATAATCCTCATCTTCTAAAATTTCTAGTTCAATTGGGTGATTGTCAGAACTGTTCCAAGGGAGAATTTGTGAGGATACCATGATATTTTTTGTCATAAATGAATCAACAATTAGAGAGTGGTCCAATGTGGATGCTATATAGCCTGGGCCATATCCCTTATTATTCCAAGTAAACTTGTTGAAGGTTGGTTTAACGTCCAACAAGTTTAGGCTTTGGATGAAGTCCTCCACAATCTATTGAAATTGATCTCTTACTAAAGATCCGCCTTTATTCTCTCATTGATGTAGAGTAGTGTTAAAATCCCCTCCAAAAATACACTTTGAACGAAAAGGGGAGTCTTCAAGTTCCAATAAAGAAGCCCATCACTTATTTTTCTTAGAAATGGACCAACATTGATAGATTAAGAATAGAAAAAACCTAATTTTAAGGGATATGTAGGAACTTTATTGCCAACCAATGAGTGGATGATTGGTGGTCCAACAATTTGAGCGAAGGTTGAGCCCATAATGTGCAAACTCTACCATAGGCCCCACGAGAGCTCATCGAGAGGATCCCACTTTGCCATTTTCATGTTGTTTTTGAAGGATCTCTTGATCCCTTATTTTAGTCTTCTAAAGCAGGAGAACTAAGGGTTTTTACTTATTTATTAACGATTTCACTTCTTCCATTTTTTTTTACCCTAATCCCCTGCAATTTTAGGATATAAGCTTCATTATTTACTACTGGTGTGAGTAGCCCCTTATGAAGGGGCTAAGTTGCCTCCTTTCCTAGTGTTCCTATACCCTTTGAGTTTTGCTTCCAAAATCGATTGGTTGCCCAATTCTTTTTCTTTTATGCTCTGTATTTGGATCTCTCAATTAGTCTTTCTTCTAGCCCTCATATGAAGCCAATCCTACTCTTTTTCCTTCTCTACCTTAGATTTTTCGTCACTAGAGCTAGCAAATGCAGGCCCCGACTTAATATTTATAGGAGAGAGGAAATATTCGTCATCCAAGGAAGACTCTTTCTCAATCTACGTAAAGGGCTGGGTCATCCTCTAGGAGTGGCATGCTCTCATCAACTCCACAATTGGCTTCGTTGCCAATTTGGGGTTGATTTCCTATTGGGATGGAGGTTTATTCTGCAGGAGTTTGATGAAAACGATTTATGGGGGTCTGTCATTTTTAATCTTTTTACTGGGCTCGATCTTAGACTTGTGGGTTATTTCCCATGAACTTGTTTGTGATCTTTCGAATCCTCCATCATGCACAACTGTATGTATAGTCCAACATTGGTCTACTCGCAACGTTAATTTCCAGATCTCTCAACTGGTGGCTTTGGTCATACTTTCACCTGTAAAGTGACTACGACCCCTGAAACATATATACAATTCTCTCGCTCTCAAAAAACACACTAACCAGCTCATGCAAAACACAAATTATATATAATAAAAACACACATGTAGAGATAAATTATGCGCACATATTTACATCATGCATGAATCTAATTTCATTACATTAATTGCTAAACTTTCCACGATGCCCCGGTTGGCCATATCTTTGTTCTAGTGGCCACCCTTCATACACACATAGGTTTACAATTTATATTAGAAAATTACAATATCATTGATCATTTCAAAATCCATGACATTTTCCATATAACTCTCAACATGATCCTATCTACAAAGCACTCAACGCAATATTCTCCACAAAGCTCTCAACAAATTCCTAAGGTCCCTCACGGATATGGATTTTCATGCTTTTAACTAGAAAATTAACAAATCCCTTACCTTTTGACAGTTGCGCCTTCCAAAACTTTGCTCTTGCTGATTTTCTTGGAGGTGGGTTGATGCTTCTGCATCAGATTCCCAAGGTATGAAAATTTATGACCTCCTGGTCATATGGTTATGGTCTTTTCGTAACATCTTTAATTTGTGAGCTACAACATGCCTCTACAGTAACAGGTCTCCACCTTGCTACATGATACCTTACCAAACTTTATCTTGAGTTTGGGCTTTTGGCATCTTCCCGGTTCTCTTCTTTGGAACCCTACGAGCACTCCTTGCTCTAGGTTGTAGCAAATATTCTCACCTTCCTTTGTTGTCACCTGTACAGATAAAACAAATCTCTTACAAGATCTCCAATCAACTTGTACCTTCTTCATCTGCATCTCCTTACGTAGTAATCTTTTGCGATTTGATACCACTTGATGAAAATAATGTATGGGGGTCTATCATTTTCAATCTTTCTATTGGTCTTGATCCTGGACTTGTGGGTTATTTCCCATGAACTTATTCATGATATTTCAAATCCTCCATCATGCACAATTGTATGTATAGTCTCACATCTGTCTACTCACAACGTTAATTTCCAAGTCTCTTAACTCGTGGCTTTGGTCATACTTTTATTGTAAAGTGACTGTGGCCCTTGAAACACATATACAATTCTCTTGCTCTAAAAAAACACATTAACCAGGTCATGCAAACACGATTTATATATAATAAAAACACACATGCATAGATAAAATATGCGCACATATTTACATCATGTAGGAATCTAATTTCATTACATTAATTGCTAAACTATGACATGGCGCCTCGGCTGGCCAGATATTTGTTTTGATGGTTGCACTTAATACACACACATGTTTACAATTTATATTAGAAAATTACAATATCATGGATCATTTCAAGATCCACGATATTTTCCATAAAACTCTCAACACGATCCTCTCCACCGAGCGCTTAACATTATCTTCTCCACAAAGTTCTCAACGAATTCCTAAAATCCCTAAGGGATTTGATTTTTCATGTTTTTAAATAGAAATTAACAAATCCCTTGCCTTTTGACAATTGCACCTTCTGTAACTTAGTTCTTGCTGATTTTCTTGGAGGTGGGTCGATGCTCCTGCATCAGATTTCCCCTTCTTCATTCACCATATTCAGTGCCTCATAACTGTCACTGCTCTCTTTCTTCTCATTTATTTTTATAGTTCGTTCTCCATTTACTCGGCCAACTTTTTTTAGGGAAGTTAGCCCTTTCTTTTTGTTGCAATTTCAATCAGGTTGCCTAGACTGGTTGTTGGTCTGCCATGTTGGGCCTCTTCTTCTTTTGGCTTGCTACCAATGGTCCCCCTCCTTGGCTTGTTTCTGTTGCTCGTCCTATTTTTTTTGCAGCTTCTCACAAAGTGGCCATATTCATGACACACCTTGCATTTAAATGGAAGTTGGTCGCAATCCATCTCTTGGATGTGAGACCAATTATCCAAGTCCAGATTTATAGTTGTTGGAAGTCCTTTATCCAGATCCACTTCCACACAGATCTGTGCACATGCAATTAAACCCTCATGTGGCCATGCTCAATCAATATATCTTCCCAAGGCATTAACAAGGCTTATGAAGGTGGTGTCATTCCAATAATGTAAAGGAAGGAAGGGGAGCTTCACCCAAACAAGAACTTCTGACAACACATCACTTTTAGGATTAAAATATAGACTCTAGCGATCTAGATATAGCCCTTGAGCACCTATAAAGTATGACCCACTTGGGAAAATCAAGTCTCGATCTGCCTTATTTTCGAAGAAGGCAAAAAAACCCTTCACACAAAAGGAAGACGAGATAGAACCCTTGATCATTGGCTTCGAATTTTTCTCTATCTAAATCCTCACAGAATGCAGGGAAGGCTAGATCCCCATGAACTGACCAACTAGGTCACACTCTGCAAGTTGCAGAGCTTGAGATCTCGCTTGGGGGCACATATCTCCACGTTGGGAATTTCTTCTAACTTCTTGAGAAAGTGGGTCGACTTTGCCTTCTAGTATTTTTGGCTCGGTGACTACAAGATTGTTGAAGACCTCAATGTCTAAAACAAATAATGAAATAAAAACGCAAGTCCTCTAGAACTTATCACTATCCTACCACAAAAAACCGTCAAACCTCTTCAAACACACTTAAAAACCAAAAATAATATTAAACCTTAATACCATAAGAAATATTAAAAACATAAATTAACATAAAACTAAAATCTCAAATATTCAAACAATCATCATCTAACTAAAACTACATAATAATAATCTCCCCAATTATATTATTACAACTATAACTTATAAAACCTCAAAACCTTCCCTGACAAAATAATAAAATCCAATTCAAAATTACTTTAAAAAAAATACTCCTTCGTGCTGAGCTATAACTTGTAAAGCTTTCAATTATAAAATAATAAAATTTGACATATGCCAATTCAAAATTACCAGATAAATAAAATAAAATAGTTTCAAAATTACTTAAAAAAAATACCACCTTCCTGCTGAGCTCTAACTTATAAAACCTTCAATTATAAAATAATAAAATTTGACATATGCCAATTCAAAATTACTAAATAAATAAAATAAAATAGAGTATTGGCTAATTTTAATTAAATAGAAAAGAAAAGTAAAAGCAAAAGCGCGTTGAAATAAATAGATATAGTTTTTAACAGAAACTAAAAAAACGTATGGGTGTCCTGGAGCGAGTGTTCATTTTTCTGAATTCATAAAGGAAATACGGGTGAAAGGGACACACGCTGAACAGGGCAGAGCCACAAACGGAGACACAGATCTAAATATGGGCGGAACGCGAGAGGTTTTAGTCACGTATTTCTACTTGCTACTATACATTATTCTCTCCAGTGGCCAAATTTTCTTTAACAAGGTGTTTATTCATTTTCTTCTTCGATTCTTTTGATTTTGTTTCTGCAATTATTTTGATTTCGGGCAATTAATATAAGTATAAATGTAGTTTTTCTTAGGCAAACGCCTTTCAACCACCATACATTCTGCCAGTAATCTTGAGGTAGAACCTTTGAGGAATGGAAGTTCACCAAATTTAGATTACCCAGAAGATCTCCAGGTTAATCCAGCTTTGATGTTATCATCTGCTTCTGTTTTAGAGATAATTGGGTCCAATATCACAGCTACCTTTTGCGTCTTTGTTCCAAAACAAAGTGCAGCTAGCAGGTTCAATTCGGTTGCGAAATGCCTACTTAAATGAATTATTCAATCTAGATCAGAACTATGCTGAAATTGTTTCAATCTTAGATGACATTGTAAATCATTGCTGGTGTGATTGAAGTTGGATTTTGCTGCTCTAGGCGATTACAGGACCTCGTTTTCCTAACAGTTGAATTCACTAGGATGTCTAGGGATTTACGTACTTCTTGCTGAGATTCGGTGTCATGAATCCATTCATCTCTTCTTGCTTCAAGTCTCAGTTGTCATGTTTTCTGTCAATAGTGATGTGAGTCAGATCTGTAACTCCATGTCTGTGAGGTTGCAGAAGGCCATGGAAGCAAGTAATTAATTCACAACGCACAATGCCGAGATGTTTGGGTGCCGCAAAAACCCCACAACAAAGTTGTAGACCTGTAAGGGTTAGGTTGCAAGCCCATGAGAAACCACAAAGATTGGTTTGCAAGGCCAGAAAAGGAGGTTGCTACGATGAACATTGTAGGTATTGCAAGGTAAGGATCCAAACACAAGGAGGCCCCGCACGGGGAAAGGTGCAACGTATGCAATAGTTGCAAGGGTAAGAAATATATGGGACACATCTGACAAAGTTGCACTGATGTGAAAGCCCACAACGCCAGGCTGTCGAGCCTAATGGACAAAGTTGCAAGGTGAGTGAGAAGACCTCAAACTTAATCAAGGTCATGAGCACTCGAGAGGACTGCAATACTGAGGTTGTCATGCTGAAGAGAATTGAACGAGCATGGATGCCATATCAATGTGGTTTCATCGTGCAAAGGAAGATTGAGAGTTGCAACATTATTGGGCTGAAAAGTGGTTATCACATTTGACCTTCCAACTTCAATGTTTGCTAACATTCCAGTCTTTCTTTTCGAAGAGAAACGATGTATATTTGATATTCCAAGTAGAAACCGGAAAGATAGATATTCACATATTCACGTGCTTTCACTAGCACTCAGAAAGATAGGTGTCATACCTACTTCGAAGAAAAGTTTTAATCCTAGGATCTACTATAAAGTTATAAACTGATTGTTATATTTAAAGTCATCCAATATAATGTGATTTAAGCCTCTCTGTTTCTTTTTTCCAAAATCCATCTACATACTGGATTTCAGAGCAGGCTTGCATAGCAACAGAATATGATTTTTTTTTACCACATACATGCCTTCAATAGAGAGCAAATACTTCTTCAGGAGCAGGTCTGCCATTTACTATCTCAGTTACAGTCAACTGACTTTCTTTAAGGGAAATTGCTTCTTTGAGAAGCGGATCAGCTTTCTCATGTTAATTCTCTAAACACATGCTGGTATAAAACCTTGACAGACAAAATTTTCACTACAATAATCCTTTCTATGATCAGAGATAGGGTTAAATTCTCCAAACCGTTCTTACCATCATCCAACCAATTACAAGCTTGGAATCTCCCAGTAGTTGCAAATTGTTTATGCCATTTTCTAAGGCAAGTTTGAGCAACAATCAATGAGCACGTAACTCAGCTCTGTTATTTTTTCCATGTCCACATCCAGCTTTGAAGGTAATGTAATGATTTTCAGCCAAGTATATAATACCACCAGCACCATATTGACTTGGAGAACCTTGACATGCTCCATTGAAGAAATCCCATGCCTTTGCCTTATCTATTTCTGGTTCTTTCAGTATTGTTACTTTCTTGAGTGTATTTGGCTTCCATATTCTTCCATAAGCATAGCTTATCTGATGGCTCATCTGTATTCGCACAATCACTTTCCCCTGAAATGTTATTTAAGCTCTTGTCAACTGTAAAGGCCACACGATCATGCCAGGAATTGCCTTGTGCGCTGATACTGCTTTGTCCGAGAACCATTCTTTTAGACATTCAGAAATGTTGTTTCCTGTCCTTTTCCCTGCCCCATATGACAAATTTAATGATTTAAGCCACATTTCTTTTGAGAAAGGATGATGCAAAAAGAGATGATCAATGGACTCTTCATCTGGTTTGCACAGAATACACCATGTCACCATATAGGACCTTGCCAAAACTCCTTTCCATGTGAGCACCTTGCTATATAATGCCAACCATAAAAACTACATGTCAAACTATAAAGAAGGAAATTACAATGCTTAAGCTTGTAATATTGCAAGGAAATTTTTGCCCTAGATATTTCCTTAAGTAGCTAGGGTTTTAACAAAAATTTCTCTATTTCATGTACAATAGTATAATTTCAATCAGTGATGACAATATCACCGAGATATTGCCGATATTCGCAAATATCGCGATATTTTCGGGGAGACGAGATATTGTTGAGGAAATATCGCGATATTTCCAAAATATTGGCGATATCTTAGGAAAATATTGCGCTACGATGCAAAATATTGCCGGGCTCAGAAAAATTTCGCCGCCACGGCTAGAAAAGGCCGATTTTGTTTTTTTTTTCATTCATTTTGATTTCTGATTACTGGAGAAGGAAGGGGAGAGCATTGTGCTTGCTGCCAAGGAGGATTCGAGGGTTGAATAGCCATTATCGCCACCAACAACGAATATTTTGTTGATCAAAGATTGAAGAACAGTGAGACAATCTTCATTTCTTCCATTAATAGGTATGTTCAAATAAACCCTTATGTTAATGATTTTTTTGATAGTTTGAGAGTTATTCTTGCTTGCCTATTTGCCTACAAACATTTTGCTTGTTTTTTTGTTTTTTTAATCCATTTGCAAATAATGTAGCAAATGCAAGGGTTTTCTCCATATTTAGACAACAAACTCCATTTTTTTTTTTAACTTTCAAATCCACCCTCTTATTGTCAATTATGATTTTTCATTAAATTCACATTGCAAATAATGTAGCAAAAAAATAATTTTGTAAAATGAGGTCGTTATTACTTATTAATTCCAATTTTTTTTTTTGGTGCCCTAAGTTTGAGTTAGCTCACTAAAAAATTCAGATATGCCAAAAGCCTTGGACCCATTTTGGGAGTATGGGGATCTTGATGGTGGGACAAATCGGGCATATCTATCATGCAAATTGTGTGGGACCAGGATGACAGGAGGGGTTATGCGATTGAAATACCATCTGGCTAGACTCATTGGACATGATGTTGGGATTTGTACAGTTTCTAGTCCGGAGCTTATACAAAAAGCTCTTGAGGCAATTGATGAAAAAGACAGAAAGAAGGAAGAGGCAGAAAGAAACAAGGCTGAACGTGCAGGTAGATCTTTCGGGATATCTTCTTCTGATTTTGATGTTGAGGGTAGTGGGAGGGGCTCCACAGCATCACCTGCTACTGCTAGTGCGAGGTCATCATTTTTTGTTCCACGAACAGGACATGGAGCACAACCTAGCATAAAATCAATTGTTAAAAAAAAAGGAGAAGCAAGAAGCAGATAGAGTCATAGGGAGGTGTATTTTCTGGAGCGACTTACCTCTCAGCATCACCAAAACCAATCCATTTTGGCGGCCAATGTGTGATGCTATTGTTGTTGTGGGCCCAGGGTACAAAAGTGCTACATATGAGGAGTTGCGGGGGTCAATTCTTCAAACAGAAAAGCAGGACATCAACTCTAGATTGGCGGAGTTGGAAAATACATGGGAAGTTTCTGGATGCACAGTGATGTCTGATGGTTGGACAGATAGGAAGGGTAGGACCCTTCTAAATTTCTTGGTACATTGTCCTTAAGGTACCATGTTTATTAAATCAGTGGATGCATTAGAACATATCAAAAATGCAACAACGATATGTGAGTTGTTAGATGGGTTCATTCGGGAGATTGGTGTGCAGAATGTGGTGCAAGTCATAACAGACAATGCAGCTAATTATGTGTCTGTCGGCAAGATGCTTATGGAGAGGCATCGCACATTGTTCTGGACTCCGTGTGTAGCACATTGTCTCGATTTGCTGCTTGAGGATATGGGGAAACTCTCCTTCATCAAGGAGGTGGTTGATATGTCTAGAAGCGTCCCCAAGTTTATTTATAACCATGCTTTTGTTCTTAGCCTCATGAGGAGGTTCACTAGAAACAAGGAGTTGTGGCGTCTTGCGATCACACGTTTTGCCACAAACTTTATTACTCTTCAGTGTTTGCTTCGATGTCAGTTCGAGTTGAAGCAAATGTTTGTGTCTAATGACTGGCGTAATTGTAGATACAACAAGAGACATGATGGGAGAGCCATTGCAAAAATGGTGTACTCTGACACATTTTGGCGTGGAGTAGAAGAAGCATGCTCAGTTAGTGAACCTATAGTAAAGGTTCTCAGATTGGTAGATGGGGAGAAGCCTGCAATGGCTTATTTGTATGAGGCCATGGATAGGGCCAAGGAGGCCATTCGTTCTTATTATGTAGACAAGGGTTCTGCTAGTCTTGATAGGCATATGATGTTATGGGATGTGATTGATAGTCGGTGGATAGGGATGCTTCATCGACCCATTTATGCAGCAACACTCTTCCTCAACCCCGCATTTTCATACAAATGCGGCTTTGATTTTGATGGCGAGGTGATGGAAGGGCTCCATTCTTGTATTCATAGGATAGTACCTGATCCTGAGCTTCGTAGCAAAATCAATCGCGAGATACAATTTTATCGGGATTGTGTTAGCCTATTTGGCTTTGATGATGCTATTAGGGAAATGACCCTCTTCATGCCACGTAAGTGACAAGTCATCACTCCTTAGAAATTAGAATTTTCAATTTAGAATTTCCTTATAATTCTATTTTTTTAAAATTCAATTATGTAACTTTTATTTGAAAGTTTAATTATGTTTTAAGTTTTTGAATTTTTTATTTCTTTATTTTGTTGTAGATATTTGGTGGTGAAACTATGGTGCAAGGGCACCAAATTTGCAGAAATTGGCCATAAGAATCTTGAATCAAACATGTAGCTCTTTAGGGTGTGAGTGCAATTGGAGTTTATTTGAGAAAATACATGCAAAAAAGCGCAACAGGTATAACTTTGAGCTCCAGCCTTCAGTTGAACAATTGCACTTATTGTAATTTTTAATTTTTAATTTATGACCTTCAAGTGTCAAAAGTCGAGTCAAGACTCATTAGGTTTTTTGACACTCTTACAGGTTGGAGTTCGCACGCCTCAATGATTTAGTGTATGTGCATTACAATATCAGACTTCGAGTGAGGTAAATAGAAGCACCAATGGATCCAGATGCCATTTCCTTAGACAATATTGATATATTGTCTTAGTGGAGGGTGGAGTCTGAGAAGTCCATCTTGGAGGAGTCAGCTTCATGGTTAGAGCCAGATGATCCATTAGAACAGGGGCAGCAAGAGGAGGAGGACTCGGAGGAGGAGGAGGAGGAGGACATTGTGGGAGCATCAACGTCAACACCATCTTCTATAGATATAGGAGAGCACATCTCCATACCTAGCATTCATTATTTGACATTAGGTGCAGAGGCAGGGCCAGGGCCTTTTACTACTAGAGGCAGGCCTGGCAAACAGCCCATCATGTTTTCCCGTAAAAGGGGGAGAGGGCAGTGATTTCAGATAGATAGCTGCTAGTTTTATTTGTTTTGCTACATATAACTCATGATGATGAGATACTTTTATATATGCGATGTTATTTTGTATTGGTTCTCCACATTTGAGTCCTTGATTAGACAATTATCGGGGATCAGCAGGATTTGGTATCGCCTTTGATGTATCATTTCTATTTGACATCATATATATTAGTGCTTTGTTCATATTTATGTGCCAATGTGTTTATTTCATGTTGTTATTGCTTAATATGTTTAAAAATCTGAAAAAAATGAATATATTATGCATTTTTTATGCTTGCCGATATTTGTCGATATTTTGCCGATATTTTCACTGATAAGATGTTTTTTGGACCCTTGCCGATATTTTGCCGATACCGATATTTTCAACACTGGTTTCAATACAAAGAACATAACTTCAATAACAGTGTTGGCTTTAAATGATGTAATAACCCCAACAATATGATTCAACAGTCCATTAACCAGTGGAATCCAAATGCAATCCAAACAGACCTTAACAAGTTCAGTAGTATAACAGTGCCCTAAACATAGATCCAAATTTATCTACAGACTGATAAATACTACACAAATTTTGTCTACTTAAATACCTGAGTTGGCCTCAGGTTTGTGCTAGTTCTCTGCCTCTGGCCACCTCAACAGTCTTGGATCTGTTGCAGCTTAAACCCTCGCACTTCCTCAGGAACCCCGTCTGTTCTGTGTAGGATCTGCACTTACTTTCAGGACTTCGGATCTATGGAACTGACCTCAGAAATCCTAGGGGTTGCAATTGGTGTGTCATGTCCCTTTTCAAAAACATTAGTAACAGGGTGCTGCTACACAATTTTGCACATTTTTGACTAAGGAAGAGGGCCCCACACTTTCAACTTAGGGACTTAGGGGCCAAATCGACTTTATTTAGCTGCTAGTGGAATGTGGGGGCCACCCACATAGAAGTTCGAATTAGCCATTCGATATTCTTGGAGGGAAAATCGAATGGGTGGATGGAGGGGCCCACATGAGGCTAAAGGGGCCCAAGGAGTTATAAAGAGAGACCAGCTCTCATTTGGTGTTCATTCTGAATATTTGACAAACAAACACACTCGTGTACGCTCTGCTACTTAACGAGTCTACCGACAGTTTAGCCACGAGTCTTCCGCAGGGAAGATTCAACCTCTACTTTGAGGGACCATCCGTGCCCGCCCTAGGGAGGCTGTTCCACAAAGATTGCAGGAGTTTCCAACAACGATTCACAGCTCAGCCAACCACGCAGAGGAAGGGACTGCGTGTTTTCTGGGCAGCCAGAAATACGCAGAGGTTGATTTAGCCAGCCAAGAGGCCCTCACTTGCTGGGAGTTTTCGGGAGCAAGGAAGGTGGAGGACTGAGGGTATTTTATCAGTGTTTTGCAGCTAGCCAGCCAGTACACGCAGCAGTATACATTTATGGGCAGAGAGACTGCACAGTGGCCTCCAACAACAAATTCGTGGGGCTTGATTGAGCAACCATCAGGGCCAAGGATCATCCGGGAAGCAAGGGATCAGATAGTACAGGGGAAAGCAGCATTTGAGGGGTGTTTCCAGGTGGATTTGCAGGCTGTTCCCTGCAAATCGAATTTATAGCTCCCAAAAGGCCGAAAATCCAAAGTTAAAATCAGAGAAATTCCCTTCTGGGTTTTGTCCAAGGAGTCTAAGGCTAAAAGGGCAGAATTTTCTGGGCACTTTCCAGCAGGCTGAAAGTCAGCAGATGTAGCCGAAGAGCAACTCCCAAGAAGCTGAAAATCCAAAGTCAAAATCAGAGAAATTCCCTTCTGGGTTTTTCTAGGCTTTGTCCAAGGAGTCTAAGCATAAAATGGCAGAATTTTTTGGGTAGTTTTTGTGCACTTTCCAGTAGGCCGAAAGTCAGTAAATGTAGCAGGAGAGCAGCTCCCAAGAGGCTGAAAATCCAAAGTCAAAATTAGAGAAATTCCCTCTGGGTTTTGTCCAAGGAGTCTAAGGCTAAAAGGGCAGAATTTTATGAGCAGTTTTTGGGCACTTTCCAGCAGGCCAAAGTCATTAGATCTGTAGTTTATTGGGACAACGCAAAGCATAGTAAAACAACAATTGAACAATCATCTTTCCAAGTATTCTACCACTTGGGTTTGGTCAAGCTTGTCTTTGAGACAAGCCCAGGTGCAGTACTCCATTTATATATTGTACTCATGCTCTCATATTTCATAATATATGGCTCAACAGTTCTAGTATTACAGTGTTTCATGGGTGTTTGCTGAATGTTTTTAATTTTCCATTGTTGCACTGTTTATTTAATTGGTTTATCACTTAAATTCCTGTTTAGGAACATTACAGTGGTATTAGAGCATGATCCTGGCTCAGCTGTGGGTAACCAGTAAGATCATGGGAGATTTGGGCATGTATGCATAGTGACGAGTTACACCGTACACTACCCATGGCTCAAGGGAGGTTCAGTATGCAGGGATTCTGGGGTGGAATTCGCTGGAGTGATGAAAGGTTGGCTCAGTTGAGGAAGGTTTCAGACCAGATCCATCCTTGTCCTTACAACATAGACATCAGAGGGGCACATGCTGTGGGAGTACAACCATCTACACTATGTGGGGAAAGCCGACAGAATGAGGGCGCCAGATCTCCTAGAAAGGAGTAGGTAGGCCAGAGACAGTTAGAGGATGAGTCAAGGAGACGATTTTGCCGGTGGAGACCTGGTCTTAGACATCAGGGGCCCAAGGAGGGGATTGAACATGAGGTAGAGGACACGCGGGAGTGTGAGCATCACATTGGTATACCCAGTGTGGCACAAGAGTCACCATTGTTGGAGGCTTCTTCGATAGCACCAGTTGACACCTTGGGGGAGAAAGTAGAGCATACACCCATAGGACCATCCATTGATGAGGTGTCAGGAAACATCCCCACTGTTGATGAGGAGCCAATAGATACAGAGGCATCCAGATCTATGACACAGTTGTCGGACAATAGTCACCTGTAGCTGACTGATGAGCATGTCTTGCATGTTGGGTTGTCTAGGGAGGAGCAGTTGGAGGCTCATGTCAAGCCCATGATGCAGGAGGATGTGCAACCATCCTTTGGGCTAGCCAGTGATAAGGGGCAACATAGAGACCACACATTGGGATTTTAGCACAGTTCGCTTCAAAGTCACATTGATAGGATCTACAACGTTATCAGCCCATCCTTACGCATTGGATTGAGAGAGGCGGAGTTGTCTAGACATACCAAAGGGGATGACCAAGTTAGCAGCATTGTTGGGTCACCTTTGCCCATTGGAGAGAGAGAGAGACAGAGCTACCTAGTTAGATCTCATGTGTTGACCTGGGTAATGGGATGAGACGGTCAGAGTTGCACAAGATGCAACATTCGCATGTCGGGCTTGTTCTATGTGCTAGAGTTTGTGCATTCAATCCCTCTCTTGGGGTTGGATGGTGGGAGATTCTGAGTTGGTACCTGGTGGAGTGGGCTAGACTCATGGAGATGGTCATAGTTCAGAGTAAAGCTCAGTGGGAGCTCTCAGACATTGAGGGTGTTGGTGGGGCTTCCTATCTGATATCAGACATGCGGGATGGCTATGGCATTGATGAGGTAGTCAACCCCATGCCTGAGCGCATGCATTCCTCAGGGGAGCTCAAGTTGATGCTAGTGGCTAGGTGGTTTGTGAGTAGAATCCATTGGTTGTTTTGGCATGTTGGTTGTGCATGGGGGCCCAGGATGATTAACATTCTTTGGCAGGAGCTGGCTTGAGGAGGTGGCATGGGTAGGCCACCAGACCGGATATTGTATAGAGACGATGTTCTCCCATTGAGGTTTAGGACTCAGGGGTCACAGACGATCGACACAACAGAGATATCCCCATAGTAGGAGTGGAGTTAGGGTGGTCAGGTCTACCAGGATGGACGAGGGGACATGATGCGTGTCATGGTGGGGTCACTATCAGGGTGGCGGACACTTTGGCACATGTAGGATACCATATGTTACAGGGTGGTATGATAGTAGGCAGTGGTACACAAGACTACACAGAGTCAGGTTGTAGCGTTCAATGTTATATAGAGGGATGTGGCCTGATGCATACAGACCCAATTCTAGGCCATAACACCCAGTGGTGTGCAGGGCTATGCAGCGAGGAGCAGTGGTCTGCAGAGGAGCATGGAGATACATGGTGGTATACCATAGCATGCCGGTTTACACTGTGGGGTAGGAGTGACTTGCATCGCATTGAGGACGTGCGGGGAGTGACAGGTGCAGTGACACAGGCATGACACAAGAGGGTACAGGATGGTATAGTCGTAGTCGGGGGTATCCAGTGGTGTACAGGGATAGGTTGTGGCATACAATGGCATTTCATGGAGTGCGGTGGTACTTGGTGGTATGTAGTGACACATGATGCGGTGCAACGGGCTCTTGGAGCTTTGCCTCTAGGGAGACTTGTGGACAGGGATAGTAGGTGTACCATTGGACGCAACTCACCTAGGATTGATGAGGACATTGTCGAGCATTTGCGGACACCATGTTTAGTGGAGGTAGGGCCTCGAGGGAGTTATCAACAGATCCAAGGCGGAGAGAGGGTCGTCCGTAAGATTACTCTTGAGCATTCCGGCATACTCTTGATCATACTCTTTGGGACATATCCACTTATCATCCTCCAGTGTTGCTTACAGTCGCAGAGAGTTTGGTTGTTTCACTTTGACACTCTCCATTTAAGCAGCAGGGCATGGGGGACTCACCCTAGGTACTTGGGTGAGACATCACATGTCATGGGTCGAGAGGAGACTCTCCAGTTGAGACACTTGGTAGGTGCACAAGTTGACGGTTACATACTTAGGGATGGCATGGTTGATTGTTGAGGTAGCATATGTTCCACCCCTAGGTTCACACTCTGGGAGGTGACCGAGAGGGAGTTTCATGGTGCTTTTTCAGTTGGACAGCTTGAGGCATTAGGGGAGCATGAGGTGCGGAGGACAGTAGTCCTTGTTGGCAGGATGATGCCTAGGCTTCTGGCAGTACCCGAGCACATCATTAGGAGCTAGGATAGCAGATCTCGCTGTGTGATTTGGCAGGCACAAAACAACTGGATATTTGCAACACAGGTTCTTGATGCTTAGTGCCTACCTATTAGATACCTGTAGGAGGTAGAGACGAGGCACAAAGGGGTCCCAACAACTAGTAGCATATCACAATGACAGACAGAGAGGATTGGGGTTTGTGGACCTCCAGTATGGTTATGGGATCCAGGGATCCAATGGATTAGTGGGATACTCCACTCCTCAGTGAGCATGGTCGGGATAACAAGCGGACTGATTCGTTCACAGGTGGACACATGGGCGATCATCGAAGTCCTCACTATAGGACAAGGCAGATTGTTGCTTAGGATTTGGGCTAGCCATGGAGAGATAGGCGTTGGCACTGTTGAGTCGCTTTGGCAAGCTTGGCCTAGCCTTGATCATCGCATAGATTATGGCCAAGAGTTATGGGAGAGGAGGTTCTGGTACGAGCATGCTAAGCAGTCATGCATGACCAAAGTGTCACAATGTCAGCAGGATAGGTTCCTTCTGCGATGGGCAAGGAATTCTGGCATAACAGGGTTGAGCAGTTCAACTACCCGTAGAGGTGAGTTGGTTTCTACAGGGGAGGGTCATGTAGATCTTCCATTTGGTTTTAGTGATTCATTGATGGTGTGGGGAACTTCACCGGTGTGGCAGGGTGATCGATAGGAGGAGATTAGGGGAGGCCCGGGTAGACGAGGGTTCAATTTCACCAGGATTGGATTGCATCTTCAGGAGTTTACTCTTGTAGTGCATGAGATGGACTATTCGGTAGAGCAACTTCATGAGGATTTGGGCAGAGTTTTACATCGTCAGGATGCTCTACTTATTGGTGATAGACACAGGGGTTCTAATACTCATATCTGGCAGGATAGTGAGTGGAGCAAGGGGGGTTTCACGTTGATTAGGTTGTCTTGGGATCATGGTGTCGAGGGACTCCTTCACCATAGGATAGTACAACGATGAGGGACGATCCAATGGCACATTTGGGACCCTGGTGAAGTTTGCAACTTTGCAGTGATAGTGGGGGTCCACAGTCAGAGAGGGGGTTTGTTCAGGCATTGCTTGAGGACAAGCGATGTTTGGTGCATTGGAAGAACTTACCAGATGAGGATGCCACCTGGGAGGGTGAGCATATTTTGGAGCACCCAACTTTGAGGTTGCTTAAGAGCAAACAACATTTGGGAGGGGAGGACTGTCATGTCCCGTCTCAAACACATTAGTAACAGGGTGTTGCTACACAATTTTGCACGTGTTTGACTAAGGAAGAGGGCCCCACACTTTCGACTTGGGGACTTAGGGGCCAAATTGACTTTATTTAGCTGCTAGTGGAATGTGGGGGCCACCCACATAGGAGTTTGAATTAGCCATTCGATATGTTTGAAGGGAAAATCGAATGGGTGGATGGAGGGGCCCACATGAGGCTAAGGGGACCCAAGGAGTTATCAAGCGAGATCAACTCTCATTTTGAATATTTGACAAACAAACTCACTCTTGTACGCTCTGCTGCTTAGCGAGTTTACCAGTTGTTTAGCCATGAGTCTTTCGTAGGGAAGATTCAACCTCTACTTTGGGGGACCATCCGTGCCCGTGCTAAGGAAGTTGTTCCACAGAGATTGCGGGAGTTTCCAGCAGCGATTCATAGCTCAGCCAACCACGCTGAGGAAGGGATTGCGCGTTTTCTAGGCAGCCAGAAATACGCAGAGGTTGATTTAGCCAGCCAAGAGGCCTCTCACTTGCTGCGAGTTTTCGGGAGTAAGGAAGGTGGAGGACTAAGGGTATTTTATCAGTGTTTTGCAGCTAGCCAACCAGTACACGCAGCGATATACATTTCTGGGTAGGGACACTGCGCAGTGGCCTCCAACAACAAATTCGTGGGGTTTGATTGAGCAGCTATCAGGGTCAAGGACCATCCGGGAAGCAAGGGATCAGATAGTACAGGGGAAAGCAACATTTGAGGGGTATTTCCAGGTTGTTTCTTCCAAATCGAATTTGGCAGCAGTAGCCAAAGAGTAGCTCCTAAGAGGTCGAAAATCCAAAGTCAAAATCAGAGAAATTCCTTTCTGGGTTTTTTTGGGTTTCATCCAAGGAGTCTAAGGCTAAAAGGGCAAAATTTTCTGGGCAGATTTTGGGCACTTTCCAGCAAGCCGAAAGTCAGCAGATGTAGCGAACTCCAGAGAGCAGCTCCCAAGAGGCCGAAAATCCAAAGTCAAAATTAGAGAAATTCCCTTCTGTGTTATTTTGGGTTTTATCCAAGGAGTCTAAGGCTAAAGGGGTAGAATTTTATGGGCAATTTTTGGGCACTTTCTAGCAGGCCAAAGTCAGCAGATCAATAGTTTACTGGGATAACGCAAAGCATAGTAGAGCAACAACTGAACAACCATCTTTCCAGCTATTCTACCACCTGGGTTTGGTCCAGCTTGTCCTTGAGACAAGCCCAGGTGCACTACTCTATTTATATATTGTACTCATGCTCTCATATTTCATAATATATGGCTCAACAGTTCCAGTATTACAATGTTTCATGGGTTTTTGCTAAGTGTTTTTAATTTTCCACTGTTGCACTGTTTGTTTAATTGGTTTATCACTTAAATTCTTATTTAGGAACATTACATGGTGACCTTATCCTCAACGAAAACGAACCCAGATGACCTTGCTCGGCCTCAGAAAACGCAGATGTACCCACTGCAACACTTTAGGAACCCTTGGACTGTCACAAAACCACATCTGGAACTTTGGTCTGTCACAAGATGACTAAAGGAGTTGGGTCTGTCACAAAATGGTTACAGGAATCTCCTCTATCTACGCTTGGCCTCAGGATATGCGGTCTGCTTCAGAACAATACTCCTATTTGCCACAGAGCAGATTCATAGGGTCTCATTCTTAATATGTCTAGAATTTTGCTGTGATTTGACCACAAAACAAACTTGCAGGACCTCAGGAAGAGATCCGCATTAGCTTGCTTCAAGTGGATGCTGCCTCGAAAGAGATTTGATTGAATTGTTAATCTTCCTCAGATGAGAAATTCCTTTCAATAACCTGTGCCAGAACAAACTAGGAAAAATAGGAAAATAGACCTAACTAGGGTGGCATCTTTCACCACCGTAATTAGTAGGAGAGAAGGGGTCTTAAAACCCTCAGAGCCACATGTCAGGAAAACAGATGATTTGATCCACAATTGATGATGATTATTTGACCTCAACCCTCTTCTATTTATAGATTTTCCATGTGCTACAAAATGTAAGGGATTGTGGGTGCAACCCCTAATTTAACCCTAGTCGAGCCAACTTTTGCCCAATGTTGCCCCAACATAGGGAAAATTGGGTTTTTACCCCTTTAACAAGACTATAGCTTACGAGGTCGGATAGGCTATTTCACCCTCCATTAGACATCAATTTGGAGAGGACATTACAAAGCTTAAAACTAAAACTTGCCAACCAACAAAGTGGTGCACCTCAAATATCCTTCATATAATAGGAAGAAGAGGGGTGATACAATATGTTTGGTTGCACAAGGTGACTTAGTCAATCCCTAACCCTAATCCACTTAGCTAGTGCACTCTTTTGTATGGATAGAAGAGTTGGAGGTAGTGCACCCCAACTGGAGGATAATTGTGGCATGCGTGCGCACACACCTCCTTGGGATCTGTGCCCTCCTCAACTCCTCATGCAAGTGGCCTAACACTCTCTAGGGATTTGTGCCCATTCTATCAATAGATAATGCATGCAAGACAAACTTCGAAATAGAAAAAGATAACTGAAGTGCTCCATGCAAACAATAGTTTAAATCTGGAGGTTTCTAAGGTTTTTGCATGCATGTGCCCCCTCCATTTGTCTCCTACATAGTTGTTATGTTCCTCCTCTATTCCACTACTGTTGTGCTCTCAAACACATTGCCCTCTCTTTACTACTGTGCATATAAACCGAGGACAATGAAGTTGGAGCACCATCACTACCAGAGGAAACTCATTGAGCAACAAAGATAAAAATTTAATACTCAGTCTTTCTGAGGAAAGTGTTATGCGCTGAACCTAGTCTCTTCCTCAACATCTGAAACTTCCCTTCAACGATGGGATTCATTAAGGTATCTACTCCCCGTCTTGTGAATTTGAAGGAACATATTTTAGAATCTCTGCACTGTTTTGAACTATGTCTTTGAGGAAATGATACTGGATGTCTGTGTGCTTAGAGCGATTGTGAAACACTGTATTCTCTAGGAGTTCGATGCAACTCTAATTGTCACAATATACCTCAATAGGCTCCAATATATAATTGGTCATCTTTGTAATTAACTTGTGAAGCTAGATAACTTCACAACTAGCAGAGCTAATTGCCATATTTTGCCTCTGTTGAAGTCATTATTGCTTGCTTCCTATTGAACTAGGATATCCTACCTGAACCCAAATTGAAGCAAAACCTTGAAGGCTTGAAGTACTCTACTTGCCACTTGCATCTCTAACTGACTTAGAATCCACAAAACCATGCAACATCAATTCACCATCTCAAATATACCTTATACCATGATGTATTGTGCCCTTAAAGTATTGGAGATGTTTTGTAGCAACCCAGTGAATCTACTGTGGTTTAACCATATATTGGCTCACATTTTTTATTGCAAAACAAATATCAAGTATGGTATTGACTAGATACATAAGGTTACCTATCTGTTGCCTATACATAGATGGATTTACTGCATTTGAATATGATTTTTCTGATAGGAGTAGCCAAGTGTTTATAATTCATCATCTGAAATCTCTTGAGAATCTTGACTGCATAGTTTTCTTATTTGTAGAATACCTCTCCTAGACTCTGCCTCTCTAGACCTAAGAAATAATGCATAAGACCAATGTCCTTAATTGTGAATTCATGTGCCAACCTTGTCTTGCACCATGTTATAAGCTTCTCAGAACTTCGTGTAACTATAAGGCCATCTGCATATAGGACTAAAAGAAGCAGATCTGATTTATCAAATAAATAATAAAGAGTGGGGTTTGTAGTAGTTTTAGTGAAGCCAAAACTTAACAGGTACTCATCAATCCTTCAGTACCAAGCACACTATTCTTGCTTCAGCTCGTAAAGGGCCTTCTTCAATTTGCATGCTTGGTTCTCACATCTAGGTGTTGAATTTTTGTAGCTATGGTTGGTCTTCATGATAAATACAAATGTATACTTCAAGTCAGCTTCAAAAGAAGAAAAATTCGAATTTGAATTATGAATTTTGCCTCCAAAATGTAAGGTCGACTCTAAATGATCAAGTCAGCCCAACATAGAGTGACACTCAGACTCATTAAGATCACTATTTAAATGCCATCCTGTTGAAAATGTAGCAAGCAAGGTCTTCTAGCTTGTGCCTTAGCCAGTGAAGACCTCGAGTTGTCCTCATGAGTTAGACTTCAGTTAGGATGAGTTATTTCCAGTTTACTGGAATAATCATCAAGTTAGCATGTGTAGAGTTGGAGCTTCAATTAAGTGGAGTCTTAATTAGTTTGACTACAGAACGAGGTGGCAGTTAGTAGTTCAGTTAGAGCGAGTTAGTCTTCAGTCTTGATTGAAGGGAGAGCTAGTTAGCTCTCTAGTGTTGATTGGAAAGAGCATGAGTTAACAACTCCAGTGATGATTGGAAGGAGAGTGAGTAACACTGTCAATTAACTTGCTATCACAACTAGAGTTCTAAATTTGAACTAAGTCTAATTTAACATGGATCGAATCTATAAAGAGATGACAAAGGCACAATTAAATGCACAATTGTTTTGTGCACGAAGGATTGTGACAAAATAGAGCTCACAAGTTAGTGTGAGAGAGCCTTGATTGTGGAGCGCATGAACTGTGTCCTAAAGAATAGGAGCACAAGTGTGCTAGGATTTAGGAGGATTGGTTGTGTGCAGGTTGTGTGGAGCTGGGGTCCTAAAAAATAGGAGCTCAAGTGCACTAAGAAATAGGGATTGGATTGTGCTATGAAATAGGAGATTAGCACAGGGAATAAGGAGGCAAAGCACGCAAGGAAGGAGGAGCAGAACTGAAGCAAGTCAGCAAGGTTTGCAAAGTAAGTCAAGGAGGTAGCAAAGGAAGATTTGTGTACAGGAACTGAGATCAAGTAGTGATCAAGGCATCCAATATCAAATGTATAAGCTGAGAGTTGTGTGAGAATGAAAACACTTTCTCAAGAGAGACAAATTGCTTTGTAGTAGATTCAATTGCTCCAAGACGGTCAATAAAATAGCCACATCAAGAAAGCAGGTTTTCCTTGTTGGGTTTCTTGAGAAAAATAAGTTTCAATTTGTGTGATGTGTTTTTATTCCATTGCATATGAATTGTTAAGAGACTCTGTATCTTGGTGAAAGTTAACTAGATTTTTGTTTTCAGTTATTCATTTAAGTAGTTGTAGAGTTTCATGGAAATTTAACACATTTGACCTCCTCCTCTTGGCATATTCGGATCGCCATCTGCTATTGACTTTGTTCACACGCGAGAGACTAAAGAGGATGAATCTGAGGCAGACTAGAAGGACAAATTCAAGGCATCATGAGAGGACAATTTTGAGGCATGAAGAAGGACGATTTCTGAGGCAATGGACTGAAATTTCAGGGGGCCAAATTTGTCTCTATTTGACTGGGAAATTAGGTTGTATCTCTTGTTGAATTGGACAATTTCTCTAAGAAAAGTTTGCTGGGTTTTTCCTTGGTTAGGGTTTTCCCGGAATAAATTTTGTGTCTCTTGTTTGGCTATCCCTTTATGATCCTCCTAGCTTTATTATTTTACTATTGAAGATTTTCTATGTATAATTGCTTAATGATAAATGTGACACAAGTTAAACTAATGAAGAAATTACGGGAAGTAATTATCAATATAGAAAATCTTGAAAATATCAACATGGTATCAGAGTAAGGTTGAAAGAGTAGCCTTGAAGAAGCCATTATCTTCTAGGGTTTGTTATGTTACTAGCCCTAGAAGCCTTAGTCCAAACACTGATTGAAAGGAGGATGATCACCTACTAACATCACTGTTCACTCATGCAAATAAGAGAATTTGTCAAGTCTATCCACATATGCAAGGAAGAAGACTTTTGGGCATAATCAAAACTTTGTTTTTATCTTGTGTGGAAAGGCAGAAGCCCTAAAGGGATTGAGAGCTTGTTTTATGGAGAGTCGAAGCATCTAAGATTTTTATATTTAAAGAAGGTCAATGTATCTGCTATTTGAAGGCTATGTCACAAGGTTTGTCGAACTTTAACCTTGAGGTTCGAATTTTGGCGAACCTTAAAAAAATTTGAGGTTCGACGAACCTCATCAAACCTCATAGCCATTGACCAAGTGTATAGATCAAAACTCATAACCTCATGTCACAGCTTAAGCTTGTAATTTATCCTTATAGTTTCCATGTCCGTGATAACATTTATGATGTTTAAAGATGTTGATTTTTTACTATTTTATCCTATAATTCATTATATATATATATATATATATATATATATATATATATATATATATATACATGAACCTAATGACGAACCTCATTCGAATATATATACACGAACCTAATGGCGAACCTCATTCGAACCTCATCATAAAATTCAAACTCAAACTGAACCTAATCATTGCCGAACTCGAACCCGAACCCGAATCATGTGACATTGTTTGAAGGAAGCCGAAGCTCATAATATGCCAACAAAGTTCTGGATTGAAGGAAAAAGGCCAAAGCTTAGGTTCAGGATTTCAATCCATTTGTAAGAGGAACAAAGGACCTCAGGACTAGGCCGTAGAAGAAAACGAAGAAGCGCTTTAGTCTGTCGGAAGTGCCTCAATCAAAAGGAATCTGAAGTGTCTCAATTAAAATACCAACAAGCTAAGAAGGATTGAAAGATAGGTCCATAATGCCAGCGAAGTAAAGTTTGATAAAGACTGTCCGCAAAAGGAGGATTTAATTCTTGAAATTGTGACTGGTGTGTATGCAAGTCACTGTAAGAAGTTTCCCTTGTAAGTGAAAGTGACATTTGATTGATGCCTTTTGTACTACAGAAGTAAAAAATTGTATCACTAAACTCTTGTTTGATTTGTTTCAAAAGAGTTATATCTAGAAGAAAAGAAAACCTCAATACCTTAATTCATAGCTTAGAAGAGAAGTTCCACGATTTGGATCTAGACTCCATAGCTTCTAGATTCAATAACTATGAAGGACCATTTCAAGTTAAGACTATTTGTTTGTCTCAGATGATGAAGCAAGTTCCCTTGAAAAGAATTTCTATGGAAGTCTTGCAATATTTTGTTTTTATGATATTGTCAACAAAAGGCAAATTTCAAGCCTTACAAAGGCCATATTGATCATTATATGTTTGCTTGGACTAGATGGAGCATTCCTTGTTTCGCTG
The DNA here is from genome assembly GCA_031772625.1 of Pinus tabuliformis. Classification (NCBI taxonomy): domain Eukaryota; kingdom Viridiplantae; phylum Streptophyta; class Pinopsida; order Pinales; family Pinaceae; genus Pinus; species Pinus tabuliformis. The sequence continues at coordinate 301,917,729 of CM062804.1, read as the reverse complement.
ATAACATCATCTTGTTGACAACTTCATCACATACCATCATCTTGTTGACAATTTCATCACATATGTAGAGGTACTCGTGTAATGTAGGAAGATATTGTAAGATCACTACCTCACAATCAATAAAGATGCATCCACTGATCAGTAGCATTGACACAGTGAGAAACCTGGGTGAAGATGATCTTAGTTTTTTTTGGATTTAAAATACTTGAAAATTATCAGCAAAACAAAAGCTCTCAAACTATGGCTCAAAGTTCGGTGTTGGGTAACCTAAGTCAAGATAAGCTATGCTAATGGGAGATGAACTAAGTATGATACCAAGACCGTTTTGTCAACTTGAAGTGTATTAGATTGAAGTTTTTTTTACAAACTTGTGTAAGGACACTTCCTTTGAAGAGTATGTGTTTAGAGGCAAAATGTTAACTACAGAGATCTAAGCCTCTAATGCCATACACCTTGTACTTCTGTAGAAAAATCTTACATAATTGAGTAAGGGTTCTTTTCAAGGATGCAAAAGATGCTTTGCATTGTACTGTTGTGATTATATTGGCTGAGATATGTTGTTGGTATTAGGATGCTAATTGCTAGGACAGATTAGTATATGGCAGAGTTTTCCTTCAAAGTATTTGAGATATGATCAAGATACTCCAAAGAAGAAAGGTTTCTTCATCTATAATACTATGAGATTCATAACAAGATATATGGACTTACAAAAATTTTCAATAAGATTTGGAAGTCTTAGGGTTTGTAAACCCTAGAAGACTAGAAGTCTTGGATGAGAAAGCCCTAGGGTTTGTGGATAAAACCGTAGAGCTAGACCTAGATTGATGATTCTGTTGAATGAAGAAACCATAGACCATACAAGACAAGAAAAGAAAGCTGCATGCACTAGTAGCTGAAAATGAGGACGAAGATGATGAGTTTGTAGATGGATGTAGGAAGGCAAGGATCAAGAGGGAGATTCTCTACAATCCTCAAAAGATAAGTACTTTATATCTCTCTTCCTTATTATTGTTTTGCTATTAGTTAACCTCTTGTCTTTGTTTCTTTTGCTAGGTTATAATCATTCTTCCATGGGCCTCCTAATGAGGATTGTAGATACATTGTCAAGGCTGCCAAGGCTTTGGCAGTAGATGGAAATATTGGAAGAGTAGATGGAAGTATTGGAAGAACAAAGCAAAATTTATGGCAAGAGGATTCTCTCAGGGTTAGTGATTTGTGGAGGGAGAAATTGTATTGACATCTATGATTGTACTTGATGACCGAAAGAGCTCTTAGTTCAGAGAGAGCTGGGAAGCTAAGTGGCAGAGGGAGCAGCCTGGATTGCCTCAGTGGGATTTGTTTTAGCGTTAGAGGGAGCACCCAGTCAGGGTGACTGGAAAGTAGCTGTGGTGATGGGTTCAGGTTGGTAAAGTTATGGTTGAGCCAAGGCATGTGGCACACCATGTGTTAAGGTATCAACATGGTACAGTGGGATATGGATTGAGATGTGTCTCGTATAGTTGGAGGGATTCACAGATTCAAATTGGGCTAAGAATGATGATTCAACTTGGGGGTTGCTATGATGAGCAAGAAGCTGACAGCATATGAAACAGAGCATATTACAATTTGGCAAGTTGTGAAGCAGTGTGGTTTTGGAAGCTACTCGCAGGATTGCTTGATCAAGTGCAGGAGACGACCATGATGACAGGTCAAAGCACATGGTATAAAGGAGCAGTGAGGTTCCTATGTATTTCTATGGTCGAGCTGGTTGCTGACATTATCACAAAGCCTTTGTCCCTGGATGAAGTTGACATACTTTTGGGACAAGCTTGGAGTGATTGAGAATGTTTTCCTTGGTTGAAGAGAGTGTTGATGTTGTAGCATCAAGGGGCGGATAATCTCCCTTAAGTCATGGGTATTGACTGGGAAACCATGTAATATGATTGGGGAGATTGGCCCAGTTAGCATTGAGGCCTCCATGTGCTCCCCATGTTAGTGGGTTCTGACCATATTGCCATGGGGTTTGGCTAATGGGTTGAGTGAGTGCCTTATAGCATTGGGCAAGTATTTTTACCATTCAATGACATGTGACGACATGTGGGAATGGTAAATGGGCCTCGGGTTTCACCATGGGTCAAGTGGTTCTTGATAAGACTCCAAGTAATGACTTGGTAGATTGGTGACCCAAGGGTTTCACCATGGGTCAAGAGGGGTACTTGACACGACTTCAAGTGATGAGTTAGTAGATTGGTGACCCTAGGACTAGTGGGTGACTAGTTCCTCTATTTGATGTTGATGTGGGGATGCTTTCCACATGGTTCTGGTGTAGAACATAAGGTGGATGGATTCATCAACATAGCTGAGCTTGTTCAACATTTTCTTGGGATAGAGAAATCTTTATTCAACAAGAGCACATCTAGAAAATTCATTATGAATACCTCCCTAGATAAGAGGGAGTGTTGAATTTTTGTAGCTACGGTCTGTCTTCATGATAAATACAAATGTATACTTCAAGTCGGCTTCAAAAGAAGCGAAATTTGAATTTTGAATTATGAATTTTGCCTCCAAAATGTAAGGTCGACTCTAAATGATCAAGTCAACCCAACATAGAGTGACACCCATTCAGACTCATTAAGATCACTATTTAATATGCCATCTGACCTCCTCCTCTTGGCATATTTAGATCACCATCTTCTATTGACTATGTTCATATGTGGGAGACTAAAGAGGATGAATCTGAGGCACGAAGAAGGACGATTTCTTTGGTAGTAGATCAAAATTTTAGGAGGCCAAATTTATTTATGTTTGACCAGGTTTGGCCTGGGTTTGGTTACTGGTTAATTTGACTATTTTGATTGGAAAATTAGGTTGTATCTCTTGTTGAATTGGACAATTTCTCTAAGAAAAGGTTGTTGGGTTTTTCCTTGGTTAAGGTAATCCCAAGATAAATTTTACGTCTCTTGTTTCGCTGTCTCTTTGTGATCCTATTGGCTTTATTGTTTTACTGTTGAAGATTTTTTATGTATAATTGCTTAATGGTGAATGTGACACAAGTTAAACTATAAAGAAGAAATCATTGGAAATAATCATCAATCTAGAAAATTTCAACACTTCAAAGCATCTCGGTTGATTGATTTATACATCCTCCTTTATCAAATCATTGAGAAACATTGTCTGCACATCCAGTTGATAACTTGATATAAATGCCAACCAAAAGACTAATGCCAAAGACATAATGGACTTGATGAAAGTATACTGGGCAATTGGAGCAAAGGTATTCTCATAGTCAACTTTCTCTCTTTGGAAGAATTGTCTTGCTATGAACTAAACCTTATACTTCTCTTTGTTGCCATTTGTTGCATGTTTCACCTTGTACAACCAGCTATAATCAACCATTGATTTCAACACAATATCTCAAACTTCACTCTTCCACCATGAGATCCTTCCTTACTTACTCACCTTTTGCCTCTTCAAAATTGGAAGGCTTTGCATCAATGATGGAAGATGTCAGTGCAACATAATTTAGAATTTTTTTTGGGGGGTTGACTCACTCGAAGGGATGTCTTTGGAGATCCAACTTGCTCTTGTGCATCTTGCAATGTTTGGGCAAGCCACATGGGCTTCCTAGCTAAATTGGAATTGATTCTACCCTTGGAACCTTGTTGATTCGATTTAGAAAGTTCTGAATTCTCTTGATTAGTGTTTGGGTCAATAAGTGTTTCTCCCTCAACCTCTATTGGAGGTTCTTGAGCCCTGAGAACCATTGATACTCATTGAACCTAATGTTCGACTCACTAATATCTTATGTTGTGATAAAATATAGACTCTGTCCGCCTTGGAGGGCTCATTGTATCCAACAACAACATTCTTCAAACTAGAGGGTTTCAATTTAATTATTTTCACCTTAGGAATATATGGTAATTTTTCACATGTTCTATGTTGCAATAAGTACTTAAAAAACTTCATTCACCCCAGTAACAGTGAAGCAATTATAGATAGAATAGTAAACAATAATGCATAATAGAAGATAGCTAGCACAATTAGACATAGAGATTTTGGTCAAAGACTAGGGCAAAACGCCACAAGGGGGAAAAACCAGAATCAATTCTTCTTCTTCTTAGATATTCATTCAATGTTCAGGTTGAGATACATTGTCCAATTTGTACATCCATAAACTAGTCAAAGTCAAACCTCTGACTACCAAGTCAACCAAGTCAAAACCAATCAAATGAGAGAGAGAGAGAGAGTCAAATATGTTCAATGATCACAGTCTGTAATAGACGGCTGAATTTTAGCTTGTGGAAGCTCAATCAACCACAGTAAAGCAGTCCCTGCAACTCTCGGTCAAAATCAACAGTAAACCTTGCGGTCAACGCCTAGAAAACAGTGCGAAATTCAGTCAACGCAGAGAGTCAAATTGTTAATTTTAGACAACAATGGTATGTTCTATGCTTTAGAGCATTTTTACTTCCATTTCTTTATTAGCGCAATATCAATATCTATATTAGCAATCACATCAACATGATAGTAAAACGCAGATAGAATATAAACATAAACAGTAGAAGACAAGCCAAGACAAGAGGACACAAGATGTGGCACTAGCCAGGGACAAACCCCAATGTGGGGAAACCCTTGATCAATTCTTTTTATAGTCTTCAATAGTTCAGCAGAGAGAGATAGTACAATTTACAAATTCTGACAATTTATAATAGCAGCAAAAGAGCCCTAACCATAAAAGTCAACGTTGGTCAACAGGGCAAATTTGACCCTCTACAATTCGGTCAACTTCAGTCAACTTCGGCCTCCAAACATCAAGATGAAATAACCCTCAAAACAGTCCGAATTAAGCTCAGTCAAAGTCTGGTCAAATAGTCAACTTGCGGTCAGCCCTAACCACAGTCAACGCTAGTCAAACAATCAACAGATTGCTTCGATCTCTATGCCCAGAAATGCGGCGTGCCCAAAATGAAATTCCTCACTCAAAACTGCAGTCAAAGATGGTCAACGTAGCCCAAAACAACCTTTTGCAAATTCTGTCAAACCTAGTCAATGCTAAAACAGAAAATTTGCCTTCCTTTCCTTCGCATGTGTGGAGAGAGAGACTGCCTAGAAATCTGTACCCAATCAATGAGGAGAGAGAGAGATGTGTGAAGATGAGTGTGTCCAAATGAGGTTAAGTCGCCTTCTATTTATATGCAACGTTGAGGATGAATAGACGTGACTGTTGGGCTTTTGAGCCTACATAAGTTCGCTGGCCGACCTTGACAATTTGTCCATAATCAAAATAAATTCATAACTTCATTTGTGCATGTCAGAATCAGATGATCTCTAGATCAATCCTACACCTCTCAGAGAGAGGAATCCAAGACAAATATCAATCGTCATAAATAAAATGACCCATGTGGAGTTTGGCCCTAGTTGCAAATTTTAACACTCCCTCTCAACTAGGGAGAACTCCATTTGCTAATCCATCTGCCAATCTGTACTATCTCTGCCATCAATGCATTGCTCTGCTGAACTATGAAGAAGAAGTGATCGAGAATGTATCATACCATTCTCTACTGATCCGAAGCCAGTCCCAATCAAAGGAGAGTGTCTCATACCACTCTTACTGACCTGAATTCAGTTCCAGTCAAAAGAGAGTGTCTAATACCACTCTTACTGACCCATAGTCAGTTCCCATTGATCCCAGATCAATATCGGTCATCTTAGCATAGGGAGTACAGTAGTACACGATGTGTCCATCCATAGTACTATGGTCCCTATCCTCATTTCCCTACTCATTGGCTAGATGAGAGGTACTTCCCATGAGTCCCAGACTGCATGGGTAGGATGTCTTAGTAGGATAAGGATGAACCACTCGTCTTGCCTACATGTCGTCGCCAAGGGGTATCACAGGGGAACGCTGAACCACTCACCCCGTACATAACAAACCACTAGGGGAAGGCTAAACCACTCACTTTGTACACAACAAACCACTAGGGGAAGTCTGAACCACTCACCCTATGGTTGCTCACCGCTCTAAGAACTACCCCAAGCCACCTAGAGCTCCCAGAGCTCAATGCCCATCTCATACTGAACCCTCATAAGAGGGTCTCTCCACGACTCCAAGTCGTTTTTGGAAGGCCAAGAATTTGACCTTCCCTAGGGGCTTTGTCAGAATATCATCGACCTGCTCATCAGTCCCAATGTGATGGAGGCTTATTGCTCCTCGTTGTACCATATCCCGGATAAAGTGGTACCTGATATCTATATGGTTGGTGTGATCTTGAAACATGAGATTTTTTGATAATCAGATCCCACTCTAGTTGTCGCAGAGGATCACGGTGGTATCCAACATATGTCCAAACAACTCACTGAAGAGCTTCCTCAACTAGACAGCTTCACAGGGGGCCATACTAGCAGCGATGTATTCGGCCTCGGCGGTGCTCAAGGCAACCGATTTTTGCTTCCTGCTCATCTAGGATATCGAAGCAGAACCCAAGGAAAAACAACATCCAGAAGTGCTCTTGCAATCCACCACACTGCCAGCCCAATAAACATCAGAATAACCATGCAACTTCACATTTCCGGCAGTGTATCTCAATACATGAGTGATTGTGCCCCAAAGATATCTCAGAAGATTCTTGGCAGCAATCCAATGTATATGATGAGGCTCAACCATGTATTGGCTCAATGTGTTAACTGCAAAACATATGTTCGGACGGGAGTTCACCAAGAACATCAGTGCTCCTATGAGTTGATGATACTCAGAAGCATTTCCCAATTCAGGTCCAACAACACTACCACATAACTTCTTAAAGTTAAGTTCCATCGGAGTAGTCACAGGCTTGCAGTCCACCATCCCAAATCTTTCCAATATCTTCACAACATATTTTCCTTGAGAGAGGAAAATTTCACCTGCCTTTTGCCAGACCTCCAACCCTAGGAAATAGTGCATCAGTCCTAGGTCCTTCATCTCAAATTCAGAAGCCAACTCCCTCTTACATTTGTGAATGAGAGGGTTTTCACCTGTCAGAAAGAGGTCGTCCACATAAAGTACTAGAATGAGAGGTTTATCATTTTCAACCTTAAAGTAAAGGTTCAGATCGGCTTCACTTCTAGTGAATCCCAGCTTCATCAAATAGCTATCGATCCTCTCATACAAGGCCCGGGGTGCTTGCTTCAATCCATAAAGAGCTTTCTTCAACCTGCATACATGAGATTCCCGATAATGAACCTCAAACCCCTTGGGTTGTTCCACATAGACTTCCTCTTTGACTGAACCATGCAAGAAGGCGGTCTTGACATCCATTTGATGTAGGCTCCATCCTTGCGAGGCAGCAAGGGCTATGATCGAGCGGATGGTGGTGTATCGGGCAATAGGTGCAAATATCTCATCGTAATCTACACCTTCCTTTTGAGAGAAGCCTCGAGCAACAAAGCGAGCCTTGAACTTTTCTGCTCTTCCATCAACTCCATGCTTGATTTTGTAGAGCCACTTAGAGGTGACAACCGATTTGTCCTGGGGTCTAAGAACCACAACCCAGACATCATTCTTCATAATTGAATCATATTCTTCATTCATAGCATCCTTCCATACTTGTTGCTTCACGACTTCTTCGGATGATGAAGGCTCATTTTGAATGATAGTGCTCATGGCGGTCAAATATACTTGATACTTGTTCAACTTCTTGCTTTCACGAAAAGTCCCCCTTGGTGCAACGTGTCTCTCGACACTTCGAGAGTTTCCCTAAGCCATGAGGGTCTCCTTTTGGAGGAGGAGGGTCAATAGGATCCTTAGGTTCATCAACATTAGGCATCGTTTCGTCCTCTTTTTCACCCTAATTTCCAGTGTCAGCTTCTTTGTCCTTCCTTAGGATAGGAAGGTTGTTGATCTTCCTGAGGGCCATATCTTCGTCGAAGGTGACATCATGACTTATCTCAACTTCTTTTTGACCAACCACATAAATTCTATATCCCCTAAATTTTCACTATAGCCCACAAAGATTTCTTTCTTCCTAGATGCACCCAATTTGCTTCTTTTCTCTTTTGGCACATGAAAATATACAGGGCTTCCAAAAATTCTAAAATGAGAGACATCGGGTTTCTTACTAGTGAACATTTCTTCGGGAGTCTTGGAATCCAATGCTTGATGAGGGCATCAATGTTGAACATATACGACGGTATTTGCAGCTTCATGAAGCATGTCACGGATAACTTCTACAATAGAGCGATTCTTCCTTTCAGCCACACCATTTTGCTCGGGAGTGTGTGTCGTTGTAGTCTCCCTCTTAATGCCAACTTCTCTGCAATAATCTTGGAATTCATTGGATTCATACTCAGTCCCATTATCGGTCCTCAATATCTTGATTTTCTTCTGGAATTGGTTTTCGATCAAGGCTTTGAAGTGTCAAAGCCAGGTGAACACTTCATCCTTCTTCTTCAAGAAGTAGATCCAAGTCTTGCAAGAATAATCATCCACAAAGGTGCCTTGATCATGAAGCATGGTGTAGATAGCTTCTACAATAGAGCGATTCTTCCTTTCAGCCACATTATTTTGCTTGGGAGTGTATGGCGTTGTAGTGTCCCTCTTAATGCCAGCTTCTCTGCAATAATCTTGGAATTCATTGGATTCATACTCAATCCCATTATCAGTCCTCAATATCTTGATTTTCTTCTCGAATTGGTTTTCAATCAAGGCTTTGAAGTGTTGGAACCAGGTGAACACTTCATCCTTCTTCTTCAAGAAGTAGATCCAGGTCTTGCGAGAATGATCATCCACGAAGGTGAGATAATATAAGTATCCTCCCAAGGAGTTTACGGGCATCATACCAGATATGTCGGAGTGCATCAATTGCAATATGTCTGTGGTCTTGCCATTACTTGAGGGGAATGGTCCCCTTGTAAGTTTTCCTTTGGCACATCCTGGACATACAGCTTCATGCCCTACTTTGAATTCGGGCATACCTGTCACCATCTGTCTCACATCGGGTAGGGCCTTATAATGAAGATGGGCGAACCGCCAGTGCCATAGTTCAGATTGTAGAGATGTGTCGCAAGACATGGCTCCCAATGGACTTCCTTTAACTTGATACAAAGTGTCAACCCTGAACCCAAGAGTAAAAGCATCTTTAAAATTTCTTTTCCAAACACATAACTTTCCATTGATAAAAGCCACCTTGAATCCTCTATCTTCCATTGCCGAATTGGACACTAGGTTCTTCTTGAGGTCGGGTACATATAGTACTTCTTGCAAATGAATAGTGTTACCTTGATTCAATTGAAGGGTAACATTCCCTACTCCCTTCACGGGATAGGTGGCATCGTCTCCAATGATGATCTCCAAGTTTGTCTCCTTTTCTATCAGATTAGAGAGGGCTTCCTTGTATCCGGTGAAGTGCCTTGAGGGACCACTATCAATCAGCCAATTTCCCAAAGTGTCCAGAGGAGAGGCAATGGAGAGGGCTGAAATAAGATAGTACTCTTTTTGCTTATTATTAACAACATTGGATTCTTCATACCTGGAGTTCCTTGATTTCTTGGAGGGTCGACCATTTCCTTGATGTCCCACATTCCTTTTTCCCTTACCATTGGACCTGCCATTCCTTTGATCATTGAAGTTGCCCCTGGAATGATTGTGACTTGATTCATGCGATGTGTCCCTTCTATTTAGACACTCCCTTGCATAGTGGCCAAACTTATTACAAACAAAGCATCTTCCCTTCCTTCCATTTTTGAATCCCAGTCTTCCTTGACTTTGCTTCTTTGAACCTGCATTGTTCTTCCTCTTGGCATGAGCAGAGAATGCAGTGGGGTTGCTTCTATTATAAGGGCATTTCTTGCTCCACCATTCTTTTTTCTTCCTGTATGCATCTGGACATCAATTCTTCAAACCCTGGAATTCGATCATTGTTGAGGACGGTGGTTCTAAATACATACCACTTAGGTGGGAGTCTTCCAAGGGTGGTGAGAGTAAGTTCCCTGTTAGGAATGACTTCTCCAATCGAGAGTAGATCATTCTTGATCTTAGTAATCCTCAAGAAATAGGATTGAATGTCCTCGTCCTTGCCCTTCTTTATATCCTTCAACTTATTCTTGAGAAATAGCATTTGATTAACATTTCTAACCTTGAACATGCTTACCAACTTGTCATAGATCTCCTTGGAGGTCTTCAATTCGGAGATATAGGCCACCAGATGCTTGTCAGTGGAATCCCTGATAATCTTCTTTGCTTTTACTTCAGCCCTATTGTACTTGGTCTTCGCAACAACCGGTGCATTTGAAGGAGGTTCAGGGATTTTACCCTGCACATAATCAATCACTTCTTTTTTTTCCAAGATCAAATCAAGAGACATCTTCCATCCATGATAGCCAGATTTGTCATGGAGCTTGTCTTCAACCAGGAGTAGGATGAGGAACCCATTGAGTCTTTTGTCCTTGTCCCACTGTCTTTGGTGATTGCTCTTTCACTCTTGCTTGGGCTTTTGTCTTCACCTCACCTCTGATACCATGTTAATTTTAGACAATAATGGTATGTTCTATGCTTTAGAGAAATTTTACTTCAATTTCTTTATTAGCCCAATATCAATATCTAGATTAGCAATTACATCAACATGATAGTAAAATGCAGATAGAACATAAACATAAACAATAGAAGACAAGCCAAGACAATAGGACACAAGATGTGGCACCAGTCAGGGACAAACTCCAATGTGGTGAACCCTTGATCAATTCTTCTTATAGTCTTCAATAGTTCAGTAGAGGGAGATAGTACAATTTACAAATTCTGACAATTTATAATAGCAACAAAAGAGCCTTAACCAAAAAAGTCAACGCTGGTCAACAAGGCAGATTTGACCCTCTACAATTCGGTTAACTTCAGTCAACTTCGGCCTCCAAATAGCAAGATGAAACAACCCTCAAAAAGTCCGAATTCAACCCAGTCAAACTCTGGTCAAACAGTCAACTTGTGGTCAACCCTAACCACAGTCAACGTTGGTCAAACAGTGAACAGATTGCTTTGATTTCCATGCCTAGAAATGCGGCCTACCCAAACAGAAATTCCTCACTCAAAACCATAGTCAAAGATGGTCAACACAACCCAAAACAACCTTCTGCAAATTCGATCAAACTTGGTCAATGCTGAAACAAAAAATTTGCCTTCCTTTCCTTTGCACGTGTGGAGAGAGAGACTGCCCAGAAATCCGTACCCAATCAATGAGGAGAGAGAGAGATGTGTGAAGATGAGTGTGTCCAAATGAGGCTAAGTCACCTTCTATTTATATGCAACGTTGAGGATGAATAGACGTGACTGTTGGGCTTTTGAGCCTACATAAGTTTGCTGGTCGACCTTGACAATTTGTCCATAATCAAAATAAATTCATAACTTCATTTGTACATGTCAGAATTGGATGATCTCTAGATCAATCCTACACCTCTCGAAGAGAGGAATCCAAGAAAAATTTCAACTGTCATACATAAGATAACCCATGTGGAGTTTGGCCCTAGTTGCCAATTTTAACACAAAGATTCAGTAAATGCAGAGAATATTTGGCTTTCCTTCCTCAATCAGAGCATGGTCAAAACAACAACAGAAAGTCTCGGTCAAAGGAGAGAGAGTTGACCTGCGGTCAATCATAGTTAACATGCCTAAAAATAAGATAAATATGCGGTTAAACAGAGTCAAAGATTTCTGGAATATTTGGCTTCCATCCATAGTCAAAGAGCTCAGTGAAACAAATCCAAATAGCCCAAGTCAACATAGGTCAAAAGAGAGAGAAAGATGATGGTCAATGCAGAACATAAAATGACTCCTTGCTCCTTCACAATTGTGAAGTGTTGAAGAATATGTAACTAGGTTTGGTCTTCATAAGTATGAAATGTATTTTTGTAAGTAATAAAATGTAAAGAAATTATTACTGGAGCATGGGTTTCATGCTCAAGTTCTTTTATTTTATAGGTCAAGAACCCATTGAGTGCTTCTAGGTTAAAGACCCTATGGGCACATTGTATCTTGTAAAGAAAAAATTATTTTGTCTTTAAAGTGTCGAAATACCTCCAAGATCAAGTCGGCCTAAGGCGCTGTCAAGTTGGCCTACATGAAGAGCCACATCTACCCCTTGGAAGAGCTTATATATAGAGAGGAACTCGTCCTCCATTCGAAACATTCACTCATCTAAGTCTATGCGAAGAAGAGGAAGGGAAGAAGTCGAAGAAGAGGATACAAAGAAGAGGAAATCGAAGAAGTCGAAGTGCTTGGGTTAGATTTCTCTCTCTTGAGAAGGTCGATGTTAGCGTTTATGCGTTGGGACTATCTTTTGGTTTGATCTTGGAAGAAGAAGAGAAAGGAAGGCAAGCGAAGGTCTCTTAGGGTGTCTCATTTGCAATAAGACTCAAGGAAAGGCAAGCAGAGGGAGGAAAAGGCTATTCAAGGGAGATCGAAGTCTCCAAGGATCGATAGTGGGAGGTTGAAGTCACTACAACAAAAGGCCGAGTTGATCTTGATCTTGGAGGGTATTTGTCTGAGTCACTAGGTCATGGTATTCGTCAATTGAAGAACCTATAAGAAGAGAAGATATTTACGGGTTTTCCCCTCAAGAGGAGGGGTTATGGCCTAAGCTTGCAGCCTATATACTGTGTCACTGTTCTTATTGTTTTGGTAGTTGTTTGATGTATCACACACTGTAATAATAAGGTACAAAGCTAATAAGTAAAAAGGTAACCCAAACAATTATCAAGTTAAGAGAATTAGCCTACTAACTGCCCTATTGGATTCTCAACACGGTGTCAGAGCTAAGGTCATCTAAGCGCATCATGAAGATCTCCTCTACAATGAAGTTCACCAAGAAGATTGCAAGCCATCTCAAGAAAGGCATCAAGGAAGCATGGAATTTCTTATTCTCTACAAAGAAGGTATCAATCAAAGAAAGGAATGAAGGTCTCTTCTCGACTCTCTCTGGTACATTTCAAGATGAAGATGTTTGGGTAATTGATAGTGGTGCATCAAGACACATGACTGGCCACGCCAATCGATTGAAGACCTTATCAAAAGGGAAATCTGCTTATTCAGTTGAACCGTGAAACGCATTGGATCAACCTCCATAAAGTTGGAAGATGGAAGCAACATACACCTCAATAACATTCTATTTGTTCCAGGTTTGCATAAGAATTTACTTTCCATTTCAAGTCTAGAAGATAAGGGTGATAGAATAACCTTCATTTATGGAAAGGTTGTTGTCTGTGGAAAATACCCAAATATAATTCAAGCCAAGGTCTTTGGCATCCGAGAAGGAAAACTCTATAGATTAATATCTCCTGTGGCCTAATCCCTAGTTCACATTGAAATTAGCCCATGTGAACTTTGGCATCGGAGATTTGGTCATCTACATTTCAAAATCCTTCCAACTCTAAGCTCCATAGTAGATGGAATTCCTAATTTGAAGGAAGATCATAAAGGTGTCTGCAAGGGACGTGCATTGGGAAAGAATACTAAGAGACCATTTGGAAGCAGTGCTTCATGGTCAAAAGAAATCTTGGATCTCATTCATTTCGATGTATGTGGTCCTATGACTCCTAAATCTCTTGGAGGACATCTATATTATGTCACATTTATAGATGACGATTCAAGAAAGACCTGGGTTTACTTAATGAAGACCAAGGATGAAGTATTTACAAAATTTCAAGAATTCAAAGCTGAAGTGGAGAAACTTATAGAAAGGAGAATCGAGATACTTAGATCTGATAATGGAGGAGAATATACATCAAAAGAGATTATAACATTCTGTAAGGAATCTGGGATTAAGAGGGAGTTGATAGTTCCATATAATCCCGAACAAAATGGAGTTGCAAAAGGAAAGAATAGATCCATTGAAGAAAGTGTAAAGGCAATATTACACGATCAGGATCTACCTAAGTTTCTGTGGGGAGAAGCCACAAAGACAACGGTCTACATTCAAAATCGAAGTCCCCACAGATCTCTAGATAACAAAACTCTGGAGGAAGTGTTCATTGGAAAGAAGCTATCTGCAGATCATCTCCAGATCTTCGGGTATCATGTATATATCCATATTCCAAAGGACAAAAGAAAGAAGTTGGACCTTTCCAGTATAAAGGGTATATCAACTCATCAAAAGCTTATAAGATCTACATGAAAGATGGACATCACATAGAAGTAAGCGGTGATGCCATATTTGATGAGAGCATAATATTCAAGAAATCAAAGAAACTTTCCATAGACTCTGATGACGAAGAACTTCCGATATTTGAGGAAGAAGCTGACCAAGGGAAAGAAGAATCACACCATGAAGAAGAAGGTCCCAGTGAACCTATTCAACCTGTGGTCATTCCTGAAACAAGGAAAATACCTAATTGATTCAGATCTACACTACTTGATGCAGAAGGTCATGGAGCAACGACTGGCTCATTCAGAGAAAGCAAGAAACCAAGAAGATATTTTGGGTATATTGCATACATGACAAGGCTAATAGAAGCATAACCGTCCGCCTTTGAAGAGGCTATAAATCATCAAGAATGGAAGGATGCCATGAATGAAGAATATCAATCTAAAATGAAGAATGGAGTCTGGGAGATCGTACCTAGGCCCGAAGACAAATACGTGGTTACTTCCAAATGGATCTATAAGATCAAACATGCAGCTGATGGAAGTATAGATAAGTATAAAGCAATATTTGTGGCTAGAGGCTTCTCTCAACTTGAAGGCATCGACTATGAAGAGACATTTGCTCCAACAACAAGATATACAACAATACAATCATTAGGCTTTCTGGCAGCATCAATGGGATGGAACATTCACCAAATAGATGTCAAGACGATGTTTCTGAATGGCACAATAGATGAAGAAGTCTACATAGAGTGTCCCTTGGGATTCGAAGTTAAAGACAGAAATGCATATGTTTGCAGATTGAAGAAAGTATTATATGGCCTCAAACAAGCGCCTAAGGCATGGTATGCTAGAATGGATGCATACCTACAAAAAATAGGCCTCACAAAAAGTTTTGCTGATTCGAACCTCTATATCAAGGTTGTAGATGGAGAACCTGTAATTATCCTTCTATATGTAGATGATCTTCTCTTGACAGGTGTAGAAGGTCGAATTGAAGAATGTAAGAAGCTACTGGCAGCATAATTTGACATGAAAGATTTTGGGCTGATGCATTATTACTTGGGACTAGAAGTCTGGCAAGGACCTAATGAAGTTTACTTGGGTCAAGGAAAATACATGATTGAGACACTGAAAAGATTTGACATGATGGATGACAAACTTATGACTACTCCGATGATCACTAACTTGAAGAGACTAAGAAGTTCCAAATCTAGCCCTGTGGATCCTTCCAAGTATATGCAAATCATTGGCTCACTGATGTACTTGGTGAACACTCGATTAGACATATGCTTTGCAGTAAATGTTATCAATCAATTCCAAGTGGAGCCAAAGCATGATCATTGGGTGGTAGTAAAACATATTCTGAGATATCTGCAAGGAACCATCCACTACTGTCTGAAGTATGATCGAAGAAATGATGTCCAACTGATTGGATATATAGATTCCGACTGGGGAGGTAGTGAGAAAGATGGAATGAACACTATAGGAGGATGTTTCAGTTTGGGATCCTCCATGGTCTCATGGATGAGCAGAAAGCAAGACACAGTTGCTTTGAGTAGTGCTGAAGCTGAATACGTTGCAGCCTGTGAAGTAAGCAGAGAAGCAGTATGGTTGAGGAAGCTGCTATCCGACTTGTTTGAAGGACTGATGAACCCTATAGTGATACTTTGTGATAACACCAGTTGTATACGTTTGTCTGAGGATCTAGTGTTTCATGGAAAGACAAAGCATATAAACAACAAGTATCACTATATTCGAGAGCTAGTACAAAATGGTGTGTTGCAGCTACAATATATCTCCACTAATGAGCAGATAGTTGACATGTTGCCAAAATCACTTCCGAACAAAAAGCTTGTATACCTAAGAGACAAGCTTGGTTTGGTTGATATATCCTCCCTAATTGAGAGGGAGAGATAGACACTACATTCTTGTCTTCACTTGGGAAGAAAGAATGGAGGATTGGGTAACCATTTGACATTCGATACTCTTGGAGAATGTGGTAGGGTATTCAGGACAAGAGTAGTCGTGGACCGATTTCTTTGAGGATTAGCTACCCAATAGAAGAATAGTCCAATGGAAGGTCATACATTGTGAACACCCGGGTGGAGTATGTACCTTGAGAGATGTTTATGGATCATTGATCTCGCCAACATTGTGCTCTGATCATGTGGATAGAGCTATTAGTCAAGGCCTTGCTATGTAACAATGTTGATGAATATGATGCTAAACAGATGGGTTCAAATCCGACTCTTTTATGAGATCTCTTCGGATTGAGAATGACCATGTACCTCTTATGAATACCTCCCTAGTTAAGGAGGAGTGTTGAAGAATGTGTAACTAGGTTTGGTCTTCACAAGTATGAAATGTATTTTTGTAAATAATAAAATGAAAATAAATTATTATTGTAGCATGGGTTTCATGCTCAAGTTCTTTTATTTTATAGGTCAAGCACCCATTGAGTGCTTCTAGGTTAAAGAGTCATTGTCATATATTGAAGACCCTATGGGCACATTGTATCTTGTAAAGAAAAAATTATTTTGTCTTTAAAGTGTTGAAATACCTCCAAGATCAAGTCGGCCTCAGGAGCTATCAAGTCGGCCTACATGAAGAGCCATGTCTACCCCTTGGAAGAGCCTATATATAGAGAGGTACTCGTCTTCAATTAGAAACATTCACTCATCTAATTCTATGCGAAGAAGAGGAAGAGAAGAAGTCGAAGAAGAGGATACGAAGAAGTCGAAGTGCTTGGGTTGGATCTCTCTCTCTTGAGAAGGTCGAAGTTAGGGTTTATGCGCTAGGACTATCTTTTGGTTCGATCTTGGAAGAAGAAGAGAAAGGAAGGCAAGCGAAGGTCTCTTAGGGTGTCTCATTAGCCCTAAGACTCAAGGAAAGGCAAGCAAGGGGAGGAAAAGGTTATTCAAGGGAGATCGAAGTCTCCAAGAGAAGCAACAACAATTGCAGCAGTTGCTCTGAACCAGAGTTTTGGATATACAGTGGGAGGGCAAAGTCACTACAACAGAAGGCCGAGTTGATCTTGGTCTTGGAGGGTATTTGTTTAAGTCACTAGGTCATGGTATTCATCAATTGAAGAATCTATAAGAAGAGAAGATTTACAGGTTTTCCCCTCAAGAGGAGGGGTTTTGACCCTGGCTTGCAGCCTATATACTGTGTCATTGTTCTTATTGTTTCGGTAGCTGTTTGATGTATCACACACTGTAATAATAAGGAACAAAGCTAATAAGGAAAAAGGTAACACAAACAATTATCAAGTTAAGAGAATTAACCTAATAATTGGCCTATTGAATTCTCAACATGAAGTGTCTCAGTGATTTCAGATCGATGTGATGGATGAGAAATGTGTCCAAATGTGCTCCAATGGTGCTCTATTTATATGTCTTAGGAGGTGCCATATCCACTTGTGGGGCTGACTTGTCTTTCTTGAGGTCGACTTGGTCAAACTTGGAAATTTGAATTTTCTCCATCATTTGCAAATGAAAGTTCCGATTGAAGCTGTCAATTTTCAACACCCCCTCTCAACTAGGGAGGAATTTCCGGCTGCATCATAAGTCTCAACTCGGATGTACATGTCTCAGCATAAGAGAAGCTCATATCATCTCATCTCATCTCAACTAAACAATGATGACTCGATCCATAGAAGAAGAAGAATGATCCACACTGACAATAAGGGAAGATCGATTTACCACAACCAAGTCCATGGCAGTTATAAATGACCTTGGTAAAGATCACACACCCTATGTCCATTGACTGATCCTCACCCAACTTGATCCTCAATGATCAAGTGGTAGAACACCGCATCCAACACTTAGGGGAGATCAATTTACCACAACCAAGTCCATGGTAGTCACGTTTGACCTTGGTAAAGATCACACACACCTAAGTCTCCTCACCCATTGGCCAGATGGGTGGCAATCCCAACAAGCTTAACCATCTCAATATGGCCCTTGGTCAATAAAGACACGAAGGTGACTTGCGGGTAGGATGCATACTAGGGTATGTACTCAGCCAAGTCCATGGCTTCAAGGAGTACCCTCACACCCAAGAGCCTCGTTGCTCATCCCCCCACCAAGTCCATGGCTAGTCAAAAGATTGGGGGAAGAGCATATGCTCAATGTTCTCAATCAACAGTGTTCCCTCCCAAGGAGGGATACATTCTCTTGCACTCCAAGCTGCTTTATGAAGAATTAGAACTTCGCTTTCGACAAAGGTTTGGTGAGAATGTTTACAACCTGTTCATCTGTGGAGATGTGTTGGAGCCTCACTGTTCCCCTCTGTACCATATCTTTGATATAGTGGTACTTAATCTCGATGTGCTTTGACCTATCATGGAATACTGGATTCTTTGAAAGTATGATCTTGCTTTGGTTGTCATATTATATCACGGTCGTATTTCGCACATGATCAAATAACTTTGCAAAGAGCTTCCACAACCACACTCCCTCATAGCTAGCCATGCTAGCTGTAATAATCTCTGCCTTGACTGTAATGGGAGCGACAGATTTTTGCTTCCTGCTCATCCAGGAAATCATGGCAGATATCAAGCTAAAAAACACCTTGATGTGCTCTTCCTGTCGGTAACACTCCCAGCCCAATCTGCATCTATATATCCATGTAGTCTCAAATCATCACCGGAGGTATATCTCAGTCCATAATTGATCGTCCCATGTAGATATCTCAACACATGTTTTGCAGCCACCCAGTGAGCATGCAAAGGTTCCACCATGAACTGGCTCAAGATGTTAATAGCAAAACATATATCTGGTCTAGTGTTGACCAGAAACATCAAAGCCCTAATCAACTACCGATACATGGAAGGATCCACTAGATCTGGTCCCACAACTTCACCACATAACTTCTTGAAGTTTGCCTCCATCGGTGTGGCCATGGATTTGCAATCCACCATCCCAAATCTCTCCAAGAGTTTGACAACATATTTTCCTTGGTTGAGGAAAATCTCTCCAGGTTTCTGCCACACCTCTAAGCCCAAGAAATAGTGCATCAACCCAAGATCTTTCATCTCAAATTTGGAGGCAAGCTCCCTCTTACACTGGATGATTAGAGGCTCTGTTCTTGTCATGAACTGTTAAATTATGGTATGTTATATGCTTAGAGCAGTTTACTTATTTTTCTTCTTATTAGCCACAGATTAGCAATCACATATACATTAAGTGTAGATAGAACATTAAATGATCAACAGAAAACAAGCCAAGACAAGAGACACAAGATGTGGCGGCTAGCCAGGGACAAACCCCAATGCGGGGAAACCTTTTGATCAAATATTCTTTTATCTTTAATAGTTCAGCAGAGAGAAATAGTACAAAATCTAAATTCTGTAATTTTATATCAGCAGCAGCAAACCCTAGATTAGCAAAGTCAAACTTGGTCAAACTAGTTGAAATTGACCTCAAAAATACTTGGTCAATTTCCGGTCAACTTGTCCTTGAACAGCCTAAAGAAACAACCCTTGAACAGCCCCAAACGTTCAGTCAATTTGCAGATTTCTGAAGTCAACTGCAGTTCTAAACTAGGGCAGTCAACACCGGTCAAACCAGAGGTCAGATCACCTCGATTTTCGTGCCAAAAATTGCGGCCTGCCTAGGAGAGGCAACCACACCCAATCCACACTTCTGGAAGGTCAACGCTTGGTCAACGCTAGTCAAAGAGATGACCTGCTGCCCTAGCATCCTTCTTTTTGTGTCTTCCTTGCCCTAGGACGTCTTCCTTTCAGCCACACGTGTGAGAGAGAGAGAGGCTCCTTTTATGCGTAGGAGAGAGAGAGAGAAGATGAGTGAATGAATTGTCCAAATGAGGAGAATGCTCCTTGTATTTATATGCAAACGTTGAGGATGAATAGACGTGACTGTTGGGCTTCTGAGCCTACATAAGTTTGCTGGCCGACCTTGACAATTTGTCCATAATCAAAATAAATTCATATCTCCATAAATACTTATCGGAATCGGATGATCTTTAGATCAATCCTACACCTCTCGATGAGAGGAATCTAGGAAAAATATCAGAAGCCATAAATAAGGTGATCCACATGGAGTTTGGCCCTAGTTGCCAATTTTAACATGAACAAATCATCAACATATAAAGACAAAATCAAAGGCATACCTTAGACAACCTTGAAGTAGAGTTTGGGGTTGGCATTGCTTCTGGTGAACCCGAACTTCATCAGATATCAATCGATTTGAGCATACCAAGCCCTGGGGTCTTGCTTCAGTCCATAGAGGGCTTTCTTCAATCTGCAAACATGAATTTCCTTGTCATGTTCCTCAAAGCCCCGCGGTTGCTCCAGGTACACTTCTTCCTTGTGTATGCCATGAAGAAAGGTTGTCTTCACATCCATCTGATGAAGACTCCAACCCTGATGAGCAGTAAGAGCAATAATAGACCAGATGGTAGTGTATCAGGCAACAGGTGCAAATATCTCATTATAATCTTCTCTCTTTCTGGGTGAATCCTCTAGCCACAAATCTCGCTTTGAACTTCACAGTACTACCTTTAACTACATGTTTGATTTTGTATATCCACTTGGAAGTCACAATAGACTTCCCCTTAGGTCTCGGAACAACCTCCCATACGTCATTTTTTATGATATACTGATATTCTTTGGCCATGGAATCTCTCCAAACTTGTTCCTTCACTGCTTCTTTATAGTTGCAAGGTTCATATCATATGATGTTGCTCATCAATGCATCATATCCCTAATATCTACAAGGCTGCTTGCTTTCTCCGAAGGTGCCTCTAGGGGCTAAATGTTTCTTTGCATCTTGTAAAGTATCACGAAGCCATAAAGGTCTCTTCCTAGAGTTAGGATCACAAGGAGGAGGATCTAAAGGATCCAAAGGTGCCATAGGCTCATCTAGAAGGTCAGGTTCGGGCATGGATGGTTCTGCATCAACATCCATAGTATCATCTCTTCTCTCAGTGCTGGCAGGGACAGGAGAGTCCCTTGTTTTTCCAAGGGTAGCTTCACATATACCTGTAAGCTTTAGAATTTTCATAATAACCAACAAACGTACCTTTCTTTCCTAAAGCTTCTAGCTTTGACCTCTTCTCTTTTGGTACATGAATGTAGACAGAGAAGCCAAATAGTCTTGAGCATCCAACTTCCGGTTTCACACCTGTAAAAACTTCTTCAGGAGTCTTGTTTCCCAAGACTTCATGGGGGCTTCTATTTTGAACATACACTGCTGTATTTGCTGCTTCTCCCCATAGAAACATGGGAAACCTTTGATCATGAATCGTGGCTTTGGTTGTTTCCAGGATGGTCCTGTTCTTCCTCTCAACAACTCCTTTTTGTTGAGGGTTGTATGGAACAATCACCTCCCTCTTAATCCTGATATCTCTGCAAAAGTCTTTGAAATCATTTGAAGTGTATTCTCCTGCAGTATCTGTCCTCATGATTTTTCTTTCCAGTTTGATTTTCCACTAGAGCTTTGAATTCCATGGACATGCTGAAAGCCTGATCCTTGGTCTTTAAAAAGAAGATCCAAGTCTTATGGGAGAAGTCATCAACAAAGATCACATAGTATAGATATCCTCCAAGAGATGTTAGTAGCATGGGCCCACAAAGGCTCGAAACATACAACTTATCTTGTAGATGAATGGTTTGATTGGAATCCAAATGAAAAGAAATAGAGCCAGACCCTTCGATAGGATGAGTAGAATTATCCCCAAGTATAATTTTCAAATTAGACTCCCTCTCAACAAAATTTGAGAGGATTTCACAATACCCAGTAAAGTGTCTAGATGCCCCACTATCCACCAACTAACTATCAATGCTATATGAAGATGAGCTAGAAAGAGCAACAAGAAGATAACATTCAGATTGAGTAATATTATCAACATACCTTGTGTTCTTGGACCTCTTTTGAGGTTGTTGAGTCTCTTCAACACTTGCATGGGCATCAAGAATCAGGACATCTTCCTCTCCTTCTATTGTTGAAGTTGTTGTTGGAGTTGGGCCTCTGAGCACTTCTTCTTTTCGGACAATCTCGGGCTATGTGGCCAAATTTGTCACATCTATAGCATTGGACTTTGGACAAGTCCCTTCTATTATTGTTGAATGCTGGTGTTGGCTTCTTTAACTTCCATTTGGAAGGTCTTCCTTTCCCTTTTCATTTCTTGACATTGATTGCAAATGCTGTAGGTTCTCCCTCTTCTTGTCTCTGAATTCTTCCTCTGGAAATTAGCATGGATTCTTCTTGAGTGCAAGAGCCCAAGAGTTCATCAAATGAAGGGAGCTCCTTTCTGCTACTAATGCTTGTAATGAATGTTTCCCAAGACATGGGGAGTCCACCAAGAGTCATCTACACAAGCTCTCTATCAGGAATGATTTCTCCAATGGAAAGAAGCTGATCTCTTATTTGAGAGATTCTCATGAAGTAGCTTGTTATAGATTCTGACTTGGACATCTTGATGTCACGGAGTTGACTCTTCAATTTGTCATACATCTCCTTTGATTTCTTCAGCTTGGACACATAGGTGATGAGATGATCTCTGAGAGAATCAATGATGATCTTCTTGGCCTTGATCTCACCCTTCTTGTACTTGGATTTGACATTAGCATTGGCATTCTCTGGGGGTTCAACTACCTTGCCCTCCACATACTCCATCACATCGTTCTCTTTAAGAGTAAGATCCAATCTAGTCCTCCTTGCTGCAAAGTTGGAGGTATCATTCAGCTTCTCTTCAATCTTGAAGTAGGAGGAATTCATCTTGTCCAAGAGAGTGGATCACCAATCAACAAAAGAAGTGTCTCAAAGGGGTGTTCTTTGGTCTCCAATGGCTAATCTTCACCTTAGCTCTGATACCATGTTAATTTTTCACATGCTCTATGCTGCTATAATTACTTAAAACAACTTCATTAACCCCAGTAACAGTTAAGCAATTATAGAGATTTTGGTCAAAGACTAGGGCAAAACCCCGCAAGGGGGAAACAACCCAAAATCAATTCTTCTTCTTCTTAGATATTCATTCAATGTTCAACTTGAGATACATAGTCCAATTTGTACATCCATAAACTAGTCAAGTCAAACTTTTGACTACCAAGTCAACCAAGTCAAAACCAATCAAACGAGAGAGTCAAATCTGGTCAACGATCACAGTTTGCAACAGAGGGCCGAATTTTGGCCTGTGGAAGCTCGGTCAACCATAGTCAAATAGTCCCTGCAACTCTCAGTCAAGGTCAATAGTCAACCTTGGGGTCAACGCCCAGAAAACAATGCAAAATTCGGTCAATGTAGAGAGTCACAGATTCGGTCAATGAAAATAATATTCAACCTTCCTCAGTCAGAGGATGGTCAAAATAGCAGCAGAAAGTCTCAGTCAAAGGAGAGAGAGTTGACCTGTGGTAAACCTCAGTCAACATGCCCATAATAGAGATAAAGATGCGGTCAAACAGAGTCAAAGATTTCTGGAATATTTGACCTCAATCCACAGTCAATGAGCTCAGTCAAACAGATCCAAACAACCCAAGTCAATGCAGGTCAAAAGAGAGAAAGATGCTGGTCAATGCAGAACAAAAAATGACTCCTTGCTTGTTTGCACATGTAAAGTGTCTCTGTGATTTCATATTGATGTGATGGATGAGAAGTGTGTCCAAATGAGCTCCAACGATGCTCTATTTATATGTGTCTTAGGAGGTGCCATTTCCACTTGTGGGGCTGACTTGTCTTTCTTGAGGTCAACTTGGTCAAACTTGGAAATTTGAAT
The DNA here is from genome assembly GCA_031772625.1 of Pinus tabuliformis. NCBI lineage: Eukaryota > Viridiplantae > Streptophyta > Pinopsida > Pinales > Pinaceae > Pinus > Pinus tabuliformis. The sequence continues at coordinate 301,893,908 of CM062804.1, read as the reverse complement.
TTTCTCCATCATTTGCAAATGAAAGTTCCGATCAAAGCTGTCATTTTTTAACAATATGAATATATATAGGACAATTGAAAACAGGAAAGTGTGATCCCTCATGTTTCTCACTAGTGAAAGCTTCCTCTGGGGTTTTGCCTTCAATATGTGTTGAGGATGCTTATTCAAGAAGTCGACAATTGCACTGCATGCTTTTGCCCAAAGGAACATAGGCAGAAATAGGTCATGAACCATAGCCTTGGTTGTCTCAACAACGGACTTATTTATTTCAACAACCCCATTCTGTGGATTATAAGGCATTGTCAACTCCCGATTGATCCCACTTCTCTGCAAAGGATTCAAGCCCTTTGGAGGTATACTCTCCTCCGTTATCATATTTTAGTACCTTCATCTTGCTACTTGTTTAGTTCTCCTTAAAAGCTTCGAACTCTTGGAACCTGCTAAATACCTCACCCTGGTCTTCACAAAATAAATATAGATTTTCGTAGAAGAATCATCAATGAAAGAAATGTAATAGATATTTCCTGTCAACAAAGTTGATGACATGGCTCCACACACATCTGAATGACCAAAATCTAGATCACGAATCCCAATGACCAGATCGAGAATCCCTCTCGATTTTTGCTCACTGCTTGAGAAGGCAATGTTGTTGTCAAGTGCAAATCCCTCGAACACAAGAAAATTTAAAGGGTGAAATTTTACCATTTGGCTAAGTTTGTATTTTTTCTCCAAAAATTATTCACCAATTTCTATTTTTTTTTCCGAAAAAGATTTTGGCCCAAATTCTATAGGATATATTATTTTACTTAAAAAATCACCAATATTTTTTAGAAACTATATAAAGTCCTTAGAAATTTGAAAATTTTAACAAAAGATTTGTCAAATCTTTATACTTAGGATTTTAAGAATTAGTAAGATTTGCCAAGGCTCTACATGTATAAGTATGGATTTTCAGAATTTTACCTGTCACACTACTATTCTTGCATCCTGAAATCAAGCAGTTGCCACCACCAGGCCCTTCAAGAGAGGCAAAGCTACATATTGCAAGAGTCCTAATCATTTGTGCCAAAGCTCACACATATTGTCGTTGCTATGCATTGAAGCTCCATGTTTCATAGAATCTTCTAACAACCTATAAAGGCCACCTTTATGAACTCCTCAGGCCAAAACTTGACAAGGATCATGGTTGCATTTTCTGTTAATCATTTGCTGATCATCAAACTCAGACATACTCTTTAGATTTGTTAGACAAGAAAACTAGAGGAGATTTTTGGTTAAACCAGGAACATGCAATACCTCATGTAGCTTAAGAACTCTTTTGCTGGCATGTAGAATGAGATAGTTCATAGAACCCATCCTAATCATTAAGTACTTGGCATTGTTACCTTCTAAATCTGCACCTGCAAGATATTCAAGTCCAAGCAAAAATACAGACCTAGGACAACTTCATAGAAACCCTATCAAATATTATATCAATGGGATTTCCCTTCACTTTAGGTCAGCTCTTCTTTGGCACAAGGGGTGTTGAATGTAACTAGGTTCGGTCTTCATAATGACATATGCAATCATGATTTTATGTATTTGATAAAAAGTGAAAAATAAATTTATTATTCTTGATGCATGGGTTTCATGCTCAAAATTATTTTTTATAGGTCAAGCAACCATTGAGTGCTTCTAGGGCTTGTCATTAAGCCAACGAGTCAATTGAGTCATTGACATGTATGGAAGACCCTTTTGGGCATGTCGTATATTGTAAAGAAAATTTATGTAAAGTCAAAAGTGTCAAATAGACCCTCCAAGACCTTGTCAATCGGCAAAGATCAATTCGGCCTTCATAAGAGGACAAGTTGGCCTCCAAGCAGCTATTCGACCTAGAAGAGAATCCTATATATTAGAGATTTCGACTTCACTTGAAGAGAACTCACTCATCACAGAAGAGATTCGATCAAGCAAGAGGAAGAGACCAGAAAGGAGCGAAGAAGAGGAGAACTAGAAGAGGAAGAAGAAAGCGAAGTTTTGGGACTGTTTTTGGGCTATTTTCCTTCATATGTGCGAGAAAACTACAACACCTATTGCAGCAGCTAAGACCGAATTGCAGAAGTCGAGATAGGGCATCAATTGACATACTTTGAAAGCCGAGTTTCCAAGAAGATAGGATCAATTCAAGCAAAGAAGAAAAGAGGAAGAAACCACCATCTTTTCCACATGTGCAAGAGCTAGAGTTTCTGCAGAAGAAGCTGCTGGGGGTCGAAGTTGCGGGGGGTCGAAGTTGCTGAAGGAGCTGCTAAGGTTGAAATTGCTGAAGAAGCTGCTAAGGTTGAAATTGCTGGAAAGGAACCTTATCAAGGAGAAAACTTGACTTGGTCTTGGAGGGGTCTTTGACAAGAGTCTTAGGTCTTGGAATTCGTCATTTGAAGTTCTATAAGAAGAGAAGAGTTCTTGTGGGTTTTCCTCTCAAGAAGAGAGGTTTTGGCCCTGGCTGACAGACTATATTTTGTGTCTCCTTGTCGTATTGATCTTCATTGTTTGGTAGCTGTTTGATGATAAAGAACATTAATAATAACTAAGTGAAAGAAGAATCTAATCAAGTTAGATAAAAATACATCACAAGCAGTTATCAAAGAAAGAGGAATCACCTAAGCTAGCTGCCCTAGATTTCTCAACAGTTTCCCTATGCAAGATTGCTAAATTACCCGTATAATCTTCTTCAGCAAACCAATTTGAGCAATCCAAAACAGTTATGATATACATATTATTGTGGTGAATTCAAGTAGATTAGTGCCTATCCTTGGGCAAAATGGAGTCAAAACACCTGAAAACTTGAAAGACTTAATGATAGACAATGTTAAGCCCAAGAAAATGTTTTAAAACAATAATCAATCCAGTCATAATAATGCGACAAAATCATATTCCAGCCAACATACCAAGCTGATAAATATACATTAGTATTTTTATTGCATTCTTGCTTCTTCACATAAAATCAGAATCTGAAAAATGAAGTAAAAGGCAACTTTTCATTAAAGAGAACAGCCCAGGTACATAGCATAAATCTGATCTGAAATTAGGGTATTGAAATGGCCTATTGAGTCTCCTTTCAGACCTACCAATGCTGAATACAAACCTTAGGACAACAGTAATATTTGAAGCATAAGAGAGAGGAAAACGAAATACAATAACAGCCTTACAAAAGATGTTGACAACCTTGAATATTTCCTCAAATAAGCTCCAAATCTGCAAAGGATATCTTCAACTACAGCCCAAATGAATAGGGATTTCTTCATAATGAAAACACGAGTTACAAATGAGAGGGAGGCCTCCTTTTATAGTTTCTCCTCACAACGACACATAAAATAATATATTGATTAGAAATGTCTACATGCCCTTAGAAGAAGGATGCTCCACTAAATCAACCTTTCTTTGATCTTTGAAGAGATTAAAAGGACCAAGTATCATCTCCTCAATCTAGACATCCCCTTAAACAATTGCTTTTTCTTGATGATTGTGTCACTTTAGAATTTTCGAACTAAGATGTCTCCCTTAACTAGGGATATCACGTTAGAAATAATGTTCTAAAATTCTTTTCTAGACTCCTTTAAGGTGGCCACTCCATTATTTTTCTTCAAGGCCTCCCTTGACATTTCCATGAATATATTTGCTAAATAGTAAACCTCAAGGTGGCTTAGAATGCTGGACGGATCCTCAATGAGTATGTAATCATCTTTCTAAGGGGTTTAGAATGCCACATGTCCTCATTATATGAGGTGCGTTCTATCCAAGTGTCGCATAAGCAATGCCAACATGCCCAATCATGTCTCCAGATATGTAGAACATGTGTTGTAAGATGTGAGAGTGTCCATGAAGATGATCATGCCTCCAAATATGCAAGCATGCTCAGGAGAATGTGAACATGCATCAAAAGTAACCTTAGTGAAAAACTACTCATCAACAAGTGTGAAAATACTCATCATTTCCAATGCCTGGCATGATCTAGTTGTAACAATTGGCTCCATATGGGGATTGCATGCTCTTCTAGGCTGCAAGAGAACTCCAAAATCTTCTCAATGTGTTTGCAATAAAACCAAAATGGTTGGTAACTAGGTGATGGATCAAACCATGTCTCCATCAGTCCTAATGTATAGTCCAAATATCCATAGTTGTAAAAAAATGGCTCTATAAAGAAGGACATGAGCCAAAATGGCAAAGTGAACAATAAATGACTCCTACTCTAATGCTTATAGAGCTTGTTCCTTCTACTAACTACTCTACTCCAAAATGGCACAAGTGCCTCAATAGTAATAATGCTTAGGAAATTGCCCATTCATGATCAACTCAATCTTTCCCCATCTAATGATTGAGGTAGAAAGTATTTGGTCCAATAATTGCTTCGATCTTGAAAGGTCCAAGCCACATCCTGTCAAAATTTTGATGACCCCTTGGTTTCACTTGTTGTTTATCCCATCAAAGTGCAAGATCTCCTTCCTCAAACTCTCTAGACTGAGCTTTTCTATCAAAATTCTTTTTAGTTCCCTCTTGGCTTGTTGTGAATTTTTGAAGAGTTGCTCTCTGACATTCGTCTAGCTCCATGAGTTGATCCAGCGTTGCTTGAACTCTATGTTGCAAGAAACATTTCCCCCAGGTCCGTTTCAGCCAGGAATGAAATGGAAACACGGAAACACGTACCGTACAACTCGGAAACTCGTTTCCGACCGTACTGGCAAGTTTCACGCTGGGGAAACGTGGCCAGTGTGGTCGGAAACGAGTTTCCAGGCCGTACAACAGAGTTTCCACTTCATATTGTGATTTTTGTTTGTTTGTTTCAGTTCTAATTTTTGATTGGGCAAATAAAATATCTTGTGAATGCTTCTAGATGCCTCTCTCAAGTTATAAAAAGACTCTCGCCTCATTTCCTCATCACACAATTCAGCAAGTCGTTTCTCTTGGAGACGAAGGATTTTAGCAAAGGAGAAAAGAGGAAGAGAGCAGTGGTCTTTTATCTTTATAATTCTTGCAGCGTCATAGTCTTTATTGTACTTGCAACCTCATATATATAATCAAGACTGATTTTGAGTTTTGGATATATAACACAGGTTGATTTAGGATATTCCGATATTGCTATTTTCATTATGTGATCATGCATGAGTAAATGTGACGTAAATTTAATCATAATGTTTAAACTTTAAATTTGGGAGGGTCAGTTTCGTACCTGTGCCCGTTTCGGAAACTCGTATCCGTTTCCCTGTTTCGTGCAACTTAGTTTGAACTGCTTCTTGATTGGTGATGAAGGATTGCAACATTTATATACTAGAATCTTGAAATGATTAGGCAAAGTGACCTCCATACCATAAGCCCATTGAAAGGGGCTCTTTTCAGTAGATTTCTTCTTTGTAATTCTATTGGCTCATAGTGCAAACTTGAGCTAGTTGTTCCACTTTTTTGCTATCTCTAACTATCTTCTTGGTGATCCTTATCAAATTCTTGTTGCTTGACTTTGCTAGTCCATTACCTTGTGGGTAATAACTTGATGAATGGGAAATGACTATGCCATAATCAAGACAACTCTACCTAATCAATATATTAGAATGCTTGTGCATTATTAGTGGAGACCCCAAATTGAGAGGTGATTTTTTCTTCTAAGTACTCCATGACCACCTTCTTTGCAACCTTTTTGGTAGAAACTACCTCTACCCATCTAGTGAAGTAATTTGTTGCCCTTAAGGTCGAATTCTACTTGTTGCTTGAACTGGGATGGAGTTCTCCTATAAAATCCAAACCCCATTGTTGAAATGGAGCTTCCACCACAATTGGATGTAAAGGAAATGATGCTAACTTTAGTTTTTGTTAATTTTAGATAACAATGGTATGTTTTATGCTTAAAGCAATTTTACTTCAGTTTCTTTATTAGCCCAATATCAATATCCAGTTTAGCAATCACATCATCATGATAGTAAAATATAGATAGAACATAAACAATAATAGTAGAAGACAAACCAAGACAAGAGGACACAAGATATGGCACCAGCAAGGGACAAACCCCAATGTGGGGAGACCCTTGATCAATTATTCTTATAATTCTTCAAAAGTTTAGCGGAGAGAGAGAGAGAGTACAATATACAATATTCACTTGCCCAATCACAATGAAATCTAATCAGTCAAATAACAGAAACAGAAAGCCCTAACCAGAAAGTCAACGCTGGTCAACAGGGCAAATTTTGACCTCCAAAACAACTCGGTCAAACTTGGGCAACTCGGCTTCCAACAACAAGTCAAATCAGCGCAAAAATAGTCTGAAAATATCCAGTCAAACCTGGTCAACGAAAGTCAACACAGCAACAAGTCCTAGCACAGTCAACGTTGGTCAAACAGAGGTCAAACAACCTTGGATTTCGTTCCCAGAACTGCGGCTTGCCCAAACAGAAATACCCCACACAAAACTGCAGTCAAAGATGGTCAACGCTGGTCAAAACAACTTCCTGCAACTTTCGGTCAACGCAGGGACAACAAAAGAACAGTCCCTTCTTCGCACGTGTGGAGAGAGAGAAGCCTCAGAAGATTCGTACCCAAACAATGAAGGAGAGAGAAGAATGAATGTGTGAGATGCCAAAATGAGGAGGAGGCTCCTTGTATTTATATGCAACAATGAGGGCTTGAGGGTGCGAATTTGATGGCTGGCCAAACTTGACAATTTGTTCATAATCAAAATAAATTCATAACTTCATTTGTACATATTAGAATGGGATGATCTTTAGATCAATCCTACACCTCTTGGAGAGAGGAATCCACTAAAAATATCAGCTGCCTCATATGAGCTGTCCAAGGTGAAGTTTGGCCCTAGTTGCCAAATTTAACACTCCCTCTCAACTAGGGAGAACTTCACTTGTCAAATTGTCTGACAATCTGTACCATCACATTCTTTGCTCTACTCTGCTAAACCATGAAGAAAGAAGAAATGATCGAGAATGTATCATACCATTCTCCACTAACCTGAAGTCAGTTTCCAATGATAGAGTGTGTCATACCACTCTTAACAACTCGAAGTCAGTGTCCATAGATCCCAGATCAATAGCAACATCCTAGCATAGAGAGTATGGTAGTACACGATGCATCCATCGGTAGTACTATGTTCCCTATCCTCATTTCCCTACTCATTGGCCAGATGAGAGGTACTTCCCATGAGTCCTGCACTGCATGGGTAGGATGTGCCCGCAGGAGAAGTTGAACCGCTCATTCTGCTCATATGCCATAGGAGAAGGTGAACCACTCAACCTATGCATATGTCACCATGGGGTATCACAGGGGAAGGTGAACCACTCACCCTGTACATAGCGCACCATTAGGGGAAGGTGAACCACTCACCCTATGGTCGCTCATCGCTCCAAGAAGTACCCCAAGCCCCCCGGAGATCCCAAAGCTCACTCTTCAAATCAAACGGGACCCTCATAAGAGGGTCTCTCCACGACTCCAAGTCGTTCACGAGAGGTTAAGAATTTGACCTTCCCTAGGGGCTTCGTAAGAATATCAGCGACTTGATCATCAATCCCAATGTGTTGGAGCCTTATTGCTCCCCATTGTACCATATCCTAGATAAAGTGGTACTTGATATCAATATGCTTGGAGCGGTCATGAAACATGAGATTCTCAGAAAGACGAATCCCACTCTGGTTGTCGCAGAAGATCACGGTGGTATCCAACACATGTCCAAACAACTCACTAAAGAGCTTCCTCAACCAAACAACTTCACAGGAGGCCATACTAGCAGTAATGTATTCAGCCTCAACGATGCTTAATGCAACCGACTTCTACTTCCTGCTCATCCATGGTATCGAAGCAGAACCTAGAGAGAATCAACATCCAAATGTGCTTTTACGATCCACCATATTGCCAACCCATTCTGCATCAGAGTAACCATGGAGCCTCACATTCTCGACAGTGTATCTTAGCCCATAAGTGATTGCGCTTCAGAGATATCTCAAGAGATTCTTGGCAGCAATCCAATGTATGTGTCGAGGCTTGACCATAAACTGACTCATTGTTTTCACTGCAAAACATATGTTCGGACGGGAGTCCACCAAGAACATCAGGCCCCCCACAAGTTGACGATACTCAAAAGGATTTCCCAAATCAGGCCCAACAACACTTTCGCATAACTTCTTGAAATTAAGTTCCATCGGAGTAGTCACGGACTTATAATCCACCATCCCAAATGTTTCAACTATCGTCACGATATATTTTCCTTGAGAAAGGAAAATCTCACTAGGATTTTGCGAGACCTCCAACCCTAGGAAGTAATGCATCAACCCTAGGTCCTTCATCTCGAATTTGGAAGCCAACTCCCTCTCACATTGATGAGTAAGAGGGTCTGCGCTTGTCAGAAAGAGATCGTCCACATGGAGTACCAAGATGAGAGGTCTATCATTCTCAACCTTAAAGTAAAGGTTCAGATCAACTTCACTTCTCATAAATCCCAGCTTCATTAGATAACTATTGATCCTCTCATACCAAGTTGGGGGTGCTTGTTTCAACCCGTAGAGGGCTTTCTTCCACCTGCATAGTAGCATACGTGTCTGACAATCTTGAACTTCGAACTCCTCAGGTTGTTCTACATAGACTTCCTCCTTAAGTGAACAGTGCAAGAAGGCAGTCTTGACATCCATCTGGTGTAGATTCCATCCTTGCGAGGCAACCAGGGCAATGATTGAATGGATGGTAGTGTATTGGGCAACTGGTGCAAATATCTCATCATAATCTACACCATCCTTTTGAGAGAAGCCTCGAGCAACGAATCTGGCTTTGAAATTTTCAGCGCTTCCATCAGCTCCATGCTTGATCTTGTAGATCCATTTCGAGGTGACAACGGATTTGGCCTTGGGTCTAGGGACCACATCCTAGACATCATTCTTCATAATCGACTAATACTCTTCGTTCATTGCATCCTTCCAAACTTGTTGCTTTGCAACTTCTTCGAATGTGCAAGGCTTAGATTGAACAATGGTGCTCATTGCAGTTAAGTACCCTTGGTACCTATTCGGCTTCTTGCTTTCACGAAATGTCCCCCTAGGCGCAACATGTCTCTCGTCATATTCGAGAGTCTCCCTAAGCCATGAGGGTCTCCTTTTTGAGGAGGGAGGCTCATGAGGGGGTGGATCATTGGGATCCATTGGTCCTTCAACATCGAGCATCGACTCATCTTGCGGTTCTCCTTGCTTTCCTGAATCTGCTTCTTTGTCCTTCCTTGGAAGAGGAAGGTTACTAATCTTCCCAAGGGTAGCATCCTCATCGAAGGTGACATCATGACTTATCTCCACTTTTCTTTGACCAGGCACATAGATTCTATATGCCTTAGAAGTTTCACTGTAGCCCACAAAGTGACTACCGAAATTTCTAAAGTGAGAAGGTTTCTTACCGATGAAAACTTCTTCTGGAGTTTTGGAGCCCGACACTTGATGAGGGCATCTATTTTGAACATACATAGCGGTGTTTGCAGCTTCAGCCCATAAGAACTTTAGAAGGCTTTGATCATGAAGCATGGCACGAGTGGCTTCTACGATAGAACGGTTCTTCCTTGCAGCAACACCATTCTGCTCAGGAGTATATTCGACAGTAGTCTCCCTCTTGATGCTAGCTTCTCTACAATAATTAATGAAGTCATTTGATTCATATTTGGTTCCATTGTTGGTCCTTAATATTTTGATCTTCTTCTCGGTTTGATTTTTGACCAAAGCTTTGAAAGAAGGAAATCATGAGAATACTTCGTCCTTCTTCTTCAAGAAATATATCCAAGTCTTGCTTGAGAAATCATCCATAAAGATAGCATAATATAAATATCCTCTTAATGAGTTCATGGGCATCGCACTAGATAGATCAGAATGAATCAATTGCAATATGTCAGTAGTCTTGCTATCACTTGAGGGGAATGGTCCCCTTGTATGCTTTCCTTTGGCACACCCTTGAAAAACACCTTCATGTTCTACTTTAAATTCGGGCATACTTGTCACCATCTTCCTCACATCGGGTAGAGCCTTATAATGTAGATGAGCAAACCTCCGGTGCCATAATTCAGATTGAAGTGATGTGTCGCAAGACATAGCTCCCAATGGGCTTCCTCCAACTTGATATAGGTTATCAACCCTGAAGCCAAGTGTAAATGCATCTTTGAATTTTTTATTCCACACGTAACTTTCCATCGATGAATGCCACCTTGAATCCTTTGTCCTCCATTGCCGAGATAGATACCAGGTTTTTCTTTAGATTGGGTACATATAGTACTTCTTGAAGATGAATGGTGTTTCCTTGATACAGTTGAAGAGTAACATTCCCAACTCCATTCACGGGATAGGTGGCATTGTCTCCAAGGATAATTTCCAAATTTGTATCCTTTTCAATCAGATTTGAAAGAGCTTCCTTATACCCAGTGAAGTGCCTTGAGGCACCATTATCAATCAACCAATTTCCCGAAGTGTCCGGAGGAGATGTAGTGGAGAGGGCAGATATAAGATAAAATTCTTTTTGCTTGTTATCAACAACATTAGATTCATCATACCTGGAATTCCTTGATCTCTTGGGAGGGTGACCATTTCCTTGATGAGAAGCGGGAGCATTCCTTTTTCCTCGGTTGTTGAATCTACCATTCCTTTGATTGTTGTTGCCCCTGAAATTGTTGTTGTTGTGGTTGTCATCATCATGAGGTGTATCCCTTCTATTAGGACACTCCTTAGCTTAGTGGCCAAACTTGTTGCAAATGAAGCATCTTTCCTTCCTTCCATTTTTGAAACCCGACCTTCCTCGACATTGCTTGTTTGAACCTGCAATGTTCTTCTTTTTAGCATGGGCGGAGAATGTAGTAGGATCATTCCTATTTGAAGGCATATCTAGTTCCATCATCCTTGTTTCTTCTTGAGAACATCTAGTCAAAACCTGGAATCCTGTTGTTGTTAAGAATAGTAGTGTTGAACACGTGCCATTCATGAGGGAGTTCTCCAAGGGAAATGAGAGTAAGCTCCCTATCAGCAATAGCTTCTCCAATCGAAAGAAGATCATTTTTGATCTCAATAATCCTCATGAAGTAGGATTGAATATCTTCATTTCTTCCCTTCTTTATATCCTTCAGCTTGTTCTTGAGGAAAAGAACTTGGTTTGCATTGCTAGATTTGAACATGCCAACCAACTTGTCATATATCTCCTTTGATGTGTTCAAATCGGAGATGTAAGCAACTAAATGCTTATGAATAGAATCCCTGATGATCTTCTTGGCTTTGACTTCACCCTTCTTGTACTTTGTCTTAGCAGCAACCGGTGCATTTGAAGGAGGTTCCGAAATCTTTCCTTGCACATAATCCATAACATCTTGCTCTTCTAAAGTCAAATCAAGAGACATCTTCCATGCATGATAATTGGACTTATCACGAAGCTTGTCATCAGATTTGAAGTAGGATGTGGAGGCCATTGAATCTTGTCCTTGATCAGTGATTGCTCCTCTTAGTGATTTCTCTTCTCACTCTTGCTTGGGCTTTGTCTTCACCTCAGCTCTGATACCATGTTAATTTTAGATAACAATGGTATGTTCTATGCTTAGAGCAATTTTACTTCAATTTCTTTATTAGCCCAATATCAATATCTAGTTTAGCAATCACATCATCATGATAGTAAAACGCAGATAAAACATAAACAATAACAGTAGAAGACAAGCCAAGACAAGAGGACACAAGATATGGCACCAGCCAGGGACAAACCCCAATGTGGGGAAACCCTTGATCAATTCTTCTTATAATTCTTCAAAAGTTCAGCAGAGAGAGTACAATATACAATATTCACTTGCCTAATCACAATGGAATCTGATCAGTCAAACAACAGAAACTGAAAGCCCTAACCAGAAAGTCAACGTTGGTCAACAAGGTCGATTTTGACCTCCAAAACAGCTCGGTCAAACTCGGTCAACTTGGCCCCCAACAGCAAGTCAAGTTAGCCCAAAAAAATATGAAAATATCAAGTCAAACCTGGTCAACGAAAGTCAACGCAGCAGCAAGCCGTATCACAATCAACGCTGGTCAAACAGAGGTCAAACAACAACCTCAAATTTCGTGCCCAGAACTGCGGCCTGCCTAAACAAAAATACCCCACACAAAACCGCAATCAAAGATGGTCAACGCTGGTCAAAACAACTTCTTGCAACTTTTGGTCAACGCTGGTCAATGTAGGGACAACAAAAGAATAGTCCCTTCTTCGCACGTGTGGAGTGAGAGAAGCCTCAGAAGATCTGTACCCAAACAATGAAGGAGAGAGAAGAATGAATGTGTGAGATGCCAAAATGAGGAGGAGGCTCCTTGTATTTATATGCAGCATTTGAGGGCTTGAGAGTGCTAATTTGATGGTTGGCTGAACTTGACAATTTGTCCATAATCAAAATAAATTCATAACTCTATTTGTACATATTAGAGTGGGGTGATGTTTAGATCAATCCTACACCTCCCGGAGAGAAGAATCCAATAAAAATATCAGCTGCCTCATATGAGCTGTCCAAGGTGAAGTTTGGCCCTCATTGCCAAATCTAACAGTTTTCCTGCAAACGATTTATGCACATCAAAATCTATAAAAGGCCAAAACAACCAACTAATAGAATTTTATGTGTGATTATTTTCGTTGCAAAGTGCCCACCAGAGAATCCATTATGCATTTCATTCATCAATGTATGAGCTTCAAGGGGATCAACACATCTAAGAATAAGACCATTTGGGTTTATATAGCCTAATCTAGCCTAATCCTTCTTTCATGAGACAATAGTTGGACACATTCAATCTTAATGCTCACAAGGCAAGAGCCAGATTAAGACACAACAATGATGTGGATGCTATCGTCACCTTAGCATTCCACCTCCCGATCTTTAATGGAATTTCACCACACGAGAGGCTTCCTAGTATAGATCACTTAAGGGTATTTTAGGTTTATAGGATCAAGGTGATACTTTAGGATTGATTGAGGTACTTCTTGCTTGGAACAAGGCACAATTCTGTGTAATAAGGAACACCATGCTTATGAAAAAGCCTAGGAAATAAGGCTTATAGCCTAGGGTTTCAAGATGTGGCTCGATAATGGCACATCTAGGCATACAAGCACAAGGAAAAGGTTTGCTTTACAAGATATGATCAATCAATGGAGTGACAAACCTTCAAATAACTCTAAGTTGAAGCTCTTGTGTAGGATTAGGGTTTTATAAGGCTTAGGATTACTTATGGTTGGTGATGTTAGCCCTAGTGAGACACTTTTCACCATGCAATATGCTAGATTTTGACTTTGTTGTTAGAATTTTGGACACTAGACTCGGTGCACACACACACACACACTAGATCTGGTAATAGCTTCCACTTAACTTTACTCAGCTAATAAATTGAAACACACTAATGTGTCTAACTTTTACACAATGGAAGCTTTAAAACTAGTAATTAGATCTTGCATAGTAACATATTACACAAGTTTTTCCCAATCAACAATTCTTCATTAAATTCTTCTCAGAACCTACTCGAGTTCCCCTCTTGGAATAATGGCCCTCGAGGAAATCACATATAGAGTTATTACCCTAGATTTGATCTAGCAAATCAAGCCCTAGATCTGTCCTTGATTTGGCTGATCTAGATCTTTGATGCTCCATGCTTTTTCTTGGGCCTAACACAACTAAGTATCTCACTCATAACAAACCTGCAATATTACTCATGTAGATCTCTTGCTTACTCGAGAGAATCTCTCTCTTAATGTCTCGTCCCCCTACACGTCTTTGGGTTCTCTCTCCAACTTGCCATAGGACGTCTCTGCCCTCCATAGGCCCTCTTGGTCCCCTCGGACCAACTTAGCCCTCTTTGCCCACCACATGCCTTATCAGTTCGCCATAGGCCCTCTTGTCCCTCTCGGCCCACTTAGCCCAACTTGACCCTCTTAGCACTCCTAGCCTACTCAGCCCTCTCGGCCTACTCAAGTTGCTCCTCCACAAGATGATCTCTTGCTGACTACCTTCCACAGGCCCTCTCGACCCACAAGGGGTCTGAGGCAGGGTCTCTTGTCAACCACCTTCCACAAGCCCTCTCAGCCCTCAAGGGGTCTGAGGCCTAGTCAACCTTCTCCCCTATAAGATGCTCTCTTGTCAACCACCTTCCTGAGTCCCTCTCGACCCTTAAGGGGTCTGAGGCATACTCAACCTTCTCCTCTACAAAATGCTCTCTTGCTGACCACCTTCCAGAGGCCATCTCGATCCTCAAGGGGTCTAAGGCCTACTTGACTTCTCCCCCACAAGAGGTTGTCTTGTCAACCACGAATGAACCGCTCACCTTTTTACTTGTACATTTCCAAAGGGCTCAATACCATGGATTTATACCATGGGTCATTAGAGTCCCATGGGACTATGGGTGCAAAGCCCCATCACTTAGCCCACTTTCCCCACATGTGAGGATACTCTCAATACCTTAAAAATTTACATTTGTAAGCTCAAGCAAGGTGGAAGAGTGCCAAATCAACTCCCATGTTGAAAGCCTAGTTGAATTCATCCTTAACCCGAGCCCTAACGACTTGCCTTCAAGCGCTGAAAATAGAGAAAGAGGGAAAGATAAAGATTTTGGAGTTTTTGATCATCAAGATGGTTGCTAGTGCCTTTCCCCTACTTAGGTGATGGAACATTAGGAACTTTAACCATGGAAATAACAATTTCTTGAAGGGAGTAAGAGGGAAGACCCTAGTTTTCACTTCCTAATTCTAACTATCATTTTATGAGGGGAGAAATTCACTAGAAAAAGGATCTCTAGGAGGTTTTCTAGGGAGTCGAAGGATACATGATTAAAGCATCCAATAATTACCAAATATTTCATCTAAATATATGCATTTAGACAAGGAAAATAGAAACCCTAGCAATATTCCATTACATGCAATAACCATAGTTGAAACAACAATGATGTCTATTGGAATTTCTAAGTCTGACACGTTAGAAACCCTTCATGCACTTCACTGATTTATTCCTACCTACTTGTTCTGTTAATTAACAAGTTATTTACCATGTAAATACTGGAAATAAATACAAGTACATGCTCAACACATTATAGATCATCAACTGAAGAAAATAGAAACAAGCACACAAGTGACACCATTGTTTTTGGACTAATGTCCTTGGAAAAACCCAATGCGGGAAAACTGGTGTAGCTATTTGAGGGTTTGATTTGTTAAGCAGTTTCAGAATACAATCTCGGTGCCAAATCCGGCTCACCCAACAGAGAAAAATCTCGGCAGTAGCACCTCTCTACTCGGAAGTGGATATTTCGGTTGAAACCTCGGATAAACACTTCGGCAGCTCCACAGCTCCAATCTGCCCCACGAAACCCCAGCGTCAGCTCTCCTAGCAGTTTCGGCTTCTGCCCTCTGCGTCAGCTTTCCCGACAGTTCCGGATTTTGCCCTCTGCGCCAGCTTTCCCTGAAGTTCCCGGTAGTTCCGGCTTTTGCCCTCTGCGTTAGCTTTCCCAGTAGTTCCGGCTTCTGCCCTCTGCGTCAGCTTTCTCGGCTGCTGTGCTGATCCTCCCGACTCTATCTCTGCTTCTCTGCTTTTGTATTCACTGCCCTTCAGCTGCAACTCCAGATCACTCTCTCAACTTTCTCAGCAAACCCAGCCCCAGTAAGTCGAAATCTTGATCTCTTGGTGTGTTCTCCAAATGATCCTCTAGCCTCCTCTTATACTTTTCTCGTTGACAAATCAACGACCAAGATTAAGTCCCTAATCAACAACTAAGATTAGATCTGGCTTGATCCATGAATTTTGGACCATTCTAACACAGTTTTATATTAATTCACATTAATATTTTAATTTCTTTAAGTTTAGACTTAGGGACTCCATTAAAAATATTAATTATTTTAATATCTCCCAAACTGTTTAGAATTTTCCCAAACCCTTTCTGGGTATTGGAGATCTCATGTGCCTTAGCCTCTCCACCAAATTTCGTGGCTAGAGCACATCCAATGCTACCCCAAATCAACACTCCCTCTTAGCAGGACTGTGTTCTAGCAATACTCTTTACTTAGTAATACTCAGATCATCCGGCATCGGTCCCTGATGCTAGGCTTGCTACCCATCATCTGTAATGCTGCATCTCATACTGCCACCCATGGCTCTGCCACTGCCACTTCTGCATCTGTACGACAGCTCCCTCTGCATCCGTGCTGCTGCCCATGGCCCTGCCATTGCCACTGTTGCATCTGCACTGCATCCCCTCTCATCATGCTGCCCATAGCACCGCCACTGCTACACTGCAACTCAATTACTGAGAAGTAAGTAACTGATCTCTCAACTCTGACATCTCTGTCAGGCTAGAGACACTCTCGATACTGAAGCTCCCTCTGTCGCTGACAAGTGCTCCCTCTCTGAACTCTGCGCTGTTGCAACAACTCCCTGCATCTATCACCGTTGCACCTCTCTGTGCCATCTTGCACTGGTGTAACACTCCCGTGCCTCTCGCACTGTTGCAGCCTGCTAGCCTCGCGTTGTCCTGGGAATCCTGCACTGTAGCTCTCTCTGCCGCTCCATCCTCATCCGTCTCTACCGACATTCGCCAGTCCTGCTACTCCTCTTCGAGGCTCTCGTAGCCATGTATAATCCAAGAGGTTAGGTACCTCGAGGATCTTGCCCCTCATCTTCTGTAGTCCTCTTGACTACAGCTTGATGTCTCCCCACTTTCGCCCAAGTGGTGTGTTTGCACTCATGGCACAGTGTTAAAATTGCAACTAGGGCCACACACCATGTGGGTCGTCTTATTTATGCCAGCTGATATTTTTCTTGGATCCCTCTCATCGAGAGGTGTAGGATTGATCTAAAGATCATCCGATTCCGATAAGTATTCATGGAGTTATGAATTTATTTGCGTTATAAGACAATTCGTCAAGGTCGGCCAACAACCAAATAAACCCCACATGTGCTCAACGTTTTAGTATAAATAGAGGTGGTCTTCAAGTCATTTCAACACACTTGGGATCTCTTCCTCTCTCTACTTGTCTTTGGGTTTTAGTAGGAGGAGAGATCCTAAGGAATAACGTTGCCTTGATCCAAAGGGCAAAAATCCGGAACTGCCGGAAAAGTCGGAATTGCCAGAACTGCTGGAAACGCTGGAAAAGTCGGAAAAGCCAGAAATGCCGGAAATGCCAGGAAAGCCGGAAAAGCGGGAACTGTCGGAAAAGCCAGAGAAGCCGGAAAAGTGGGAAAATCCGGAATTGCCGGAAAAGCCAAAAAAGCCGGAAATGCCGGAAAAGTCAGAACTGCGGGAAATGCCGGAAAAGTCGGAATTGCGGGAAATGTCGAAAAAGCCGGAAAAGTCGGAACTGTCGGAAAAGCTAGAACTGTCATAAAAGCTGGAAATGGCGGAAAGCCGGAACTGCTAGAAAAGCCGGAAAAGCCGGAAAAGTCGGAACTGCTGGGAACAGCCAAAACTGCTAGAATTGCCGGGAATTGCCGAAACAGCTGGAGCATCTGTCTCTGAAGGAGAGCAGCATGCAAGGGACAATTAGCATGCAACAACAAGCATGCTAGGGACAACAAGCAAGCAAGGGACAACAAGCAAGCAAGGTGCAACCAACACATAGGTCAGGATGGCAACATGGTGCAACAATAGCACATAATGCAGTACAGTGATGGGTATAGTCATGATTAATGAAGCGTAATGAGATGCAGCATAGTGATGATGGGTGCAGCATGGTGCAACACAGTGAGGTGCAGCATGATGATGAAATGCAGCACAACGATAGGTGAAGGAGTCACCTTGGAGAATTAGTTGAAGCAGCATGTCTTCAACTGATCTCATGTATCATCTTCTTAGAGATGATCTATGCTCTTATCTAGATAAGTCAAAGTGTTGACTTCTGTTGTAAACGTACTATCTCTCTCTCTCTCTGCTGAACTATTGAAGAACATATAAGAAGAATTGATCAAAGGTTTCCCCACATTGGGGTTTGTCCCTCGCTAGCGCCACATCTCGTGTCCTCTTGTCTTGGCTTGTCTTCTGCGATTTATGTTTATGTTCTATCTGCAGTTTACTTTAATGCTGATGTGATTGCTAATCTGGAAAAGATATGAAGCTAACTGTGAAAATTGAAATAAATTGCTCTAAGCATAGAACATACCTAAAATTAACATGGAATCAAAGCTGAGGTGAAGACAATGCCCAAGCAAGAGTGAAAGAGCTATCACCGAAGACAGTTGTGAAAGGACAAAAGGATCAGTGGATTCCTCATCTCTCTTCAAATTCACCAAGGGTGAAGTCGAAGCAGAGAATATCATCAGAATGGCGCAGTGGAATATGGCCTACCTAAAGATCACTTCATTGGAAGACTGGATCTCAGGGTGGAAGGAAAGGCAGATAACTAGTTCGGCCATTATGCGAAGGAGTGTCCGAATGGCAGGACACATCACTTGATGATGATAACAATCATTCCAGGGACATCTTCAATGATCAAAGGAATGACAGGTAACGCAGGTCATCAAGGAAATGGCCGACTCTTCATAGAAAGCAAGGAACCCCAGGTATGAAGAACCAAATGTTGTTTTTGATAAGATAAAGAAGTGTTATCTTGTATTGGCCCTCTCCTTCAGATTCTTTGGGAATCTGGCTTATAGATTGTAGTGCTTCAAGGCATTTCATTGGATAGATGGGTGCACTCTCTAATTTGGTAGAGATGGAAACAATTGTGGGATGATACTTGGAGCCGATGCCACGTATCTCAGAAAGGGTGTAGGGAATGTTAACTCTTAATTGAATAAGGGTAACTCGATTCATTTATAGAATCTCTTTTATGTACCTGATCGCAAGAAGAACCTGGTGTCCATCTCGGAAATGGAAGTCAAAGGTTTTAGGGTAGCATTCATTGATGGAAAGGTACGTGTTAAAAAATATAATTTTCAAAGACACTTTTTCTCATGGGTTTAGGGTTGGCAATTTGTATCAAGTTGCAGGATGGTCCATTGGGGATCGTGTCAATTGACATATCGCATCTATAACACCGGAGGTCTACCTATGGGGCCCTACCTGATGTGAGTCAAATGGTGATAGGGATGTCTGAATTCAAGTAGAGCATGAAGGTACATGTCTGAGATGTACCGAAAGAAAATCTTAAAGGGAACCATTCCCCTCATGCAGCAGGTCCACTGGTTTGGAACAACTCAAGCAGTTTGAGATTCATGATCGAGAATCTCATGTATACAGGTGGAAGAAAGCTCTCTATGGCTTGAAGCAAAACACCCCTGGCGTAGTATGAGAGGATTGATAGCTGTCTGATGAAGCTGAGATTCACTATGAGTGAAACCGATCCAAACCATTACCTGAAGGTTGTGGATGATAGACCTCTCATACCGGCAACTTATGAGGACAACCTATTTCTGACAGGTGCAGACCCTCTCATTTGCAGAAGTAAGAGGGAGTTGGATTCCAGATGTGGAATGATAAACTACAAGCTTGTGACTACCTCGAGGATCTTAACTTTCAGAAGTTATATGGTAGTGATGTTGGACCAGATTTGGGAAATGCCTCTGAGTTTCATAAACTCATTCGCGTTGATGTTCTTGGTGAACTTCTGTCCGGACATATGTTTTACAGTTAGCATGGTGAGCTCATATTTGGTTGAGCCTCACTGGATTGGTGCCAAGAATCTTCTGAGATATCTTCGGGGCACAATCTCTCATGGATTGAGATACATTGCCGGAAATATGAAACTGCATGATTATTTGAATGCTGACTGGGCAGGCAGTGTGGAGGATCACTAGAGCACTTCTCAGTGCTGGTTCTCTTTGGATTCTGCTTCAATATCATGGATGAGCAGGAAGCAAAAGTCGGTTGCTATAAGCACCGCCGAGACCGAATACATAGCTACGAGTATGATCTCGTGTGAAGCTGCATGGTTTTAGAAGCTCTTAAGTGAGCTGTTTGTATACATGATGAATACCACTGTGATTCTCTGTGACAACCAGAGGGCGGATTCGATTATTGAGGAATCCCGTATTCAATGATTGCTCCAACAGATAGACATCAAATACTGCCTTATTTGCGATATGGTAAGTCGATGAGCGAGGAGGCTCCATTGCATTGAGACTGATGTACAGGTTGTAGACATTTTGTCAAAGCCCCGGGGAAAGGTCAAATTGTGACTTTCCCGAACGACTTGGAGTCGTTGAGAGACCTTCTTATAAGGGTCTTGCATATTGCATGCATTGAGCTCTGAGAGCTCTGGGGGGCTTGGGGTACTTACTGGAGCAACATACGACCACAGGGCGACTCACCCTCCCCTGGTGGTGCGCTATGAACAGGATGATTAGTTCTTCTATGGGCCGGGATGATTAGTTCTCCTGTGGGCCAGGATGATTAGTTCTCCCGTGGCAATTGTGGAACAGGATGATTAGTTCAATGATTTGTTCTCCTTGGCGACTATGGAACAGGATGATTAGTTCTCCTGTGGGCCAGGATGATTTGTTCTCTGTGGCGATTGTGGAACATGATGATTAGTTCTCCTGTGGGCCAAGATGATTAGTTCTCCGTGGCATCCACTGACAGGATGATTCGTTTTGCTGTGGACAGGATGATTAGTTCTCCTGTCGAGGCATCCTACCCATGCAGTCTGGGACTCATGGGAAGTACCTCTCATCTGATCAATGAGCAGGGAAATGAGGATAGGGACCATAGTAGTACTATCGATGGACGCATCGCTGTATCTATCGTACTCCCTATGCTAGGATGACCTCCATTGATCTGGGATCAATGAAACTGATCTGGGATCAGTATGAGTGGTTTGAGACACTCTCTTGTGACATTGATATGGGATCAGTATGAGTGGTTTGAGACACTCTCTTGTGACATTGATCTGGGATCAATGAAACTGATCTGGGATCAGTATGAGTGGTTTGAGACACTCTCTTGTGATATTGATCTGGGATCAATAAAACTGACTTCGGGTCAGTAAGAGTGATGTGACACACTCTCTTCAGATGAAACTGACTTCGGGTCAGTAGAGAATGGTATGAGACATTCTCGATCAATTCTTCTTCTTCATGGTTTAGCAAAGCAAAGCAGAGCAGAGCTCAGCAGAGCAGAGCAGTGCAGGGCACTGATGGCAGAGATAGTACAGTCGGACATATGGATCAGTGGATGGAGTTCTCCCTAGTTGAAAAGGAGTGTTAAAATTGGCAACTAGGGCCAAACTCCATGTGGGTCATCTTATTTATGGCAGCTAATATTTTTCTTGGATCCCTCTCATCGAGAGGTGTAGGATTGATCTAAAGATCATCTGATTCCAATAAGTATTCATGGAGTTATGAATTTATTTGCGTTATAAGACAATTTGTCAAGGTCGGCCAACAGCCAAATAAACCCCACATGTGCTCAACGTTTTAGTATAAAGAGAGGTGGCCTTCAAGTCATTTCAACACGCTTTGGATCTCTTCCTCTCTCTACTTGTCTTTGGGTTTTAGTAGGAGGAGAGATCCTAAGGAATAACGTTGCCCTGATCCATAGGGCTGAAATCTGGAACTGCCGAAAAAGCCGGAACTGCCGGAAAAGCTGGAACTGCCGGAAAAGCTGGAATTGCCGGAAAAGCTGGAACTGCCAGAAAAGTTGTAACTGCTGGAAAAGGCAGAAATGTCGGAAATGCGGGAAAAGCGGGAAAAGCGGGAACTGCCAAAAAAGCCGGAAAAGCCAGAACTACCAGAAAAGCCGGAAAAGCCGGAAATGTCGGAAAAGTCGGAACTGCGGGAAATGCCGGAAAAGTCGAAAATGCCGGAAAAGATGAAATTGCCGGAAAAGCCGAAAAAGTCAGAATTGCGGAACTGCTGGGAACAATCGGAACTGCGGGAACTGCCGAGAATAGCCGGAACTGCCGAAACAGTTGGGGCATCCGTCTCCGAAGGAGAGCAGCATGCAAGGGACAATTAGCATGCAACAACAAGCATGCTAGGGACAACAAGTAAGCAAGGGACAACAAGCAAGCAAGGTGCAACCAACACATATGTCAGGATGGCAACATGTTGCAGCAATGGCACATAATGCAGTATAGTGATGGGTACAGTCATGATTAGTGAAGCGTGATGAGATGCAACATAGTGATGATGGGTGCAGCATGGTGCAGTACGGTGAGGTGCAACATGATGACGAAATGCAGCACAACGATAGGTGAAGGAGTCACCTTGGAGAATTATTTGAAGCAGCATGTCTTCAACTGATCTCATGTATCATCTTCTTAGAGATGATCTATGCTCTTATCTAGATAAGTCAAAGTGTTGACTTCTATTGTAAACGTACTATCTCTCTCTCTCTCTGCTGAACTATTGAAGAACATATAAGAAGAATTGATCAAGGGTTTCCCCACATTGGGGTTTGTCCTTGGCTAGTGCCACATCTTGTTTCCTCTTGTCTTGGCTTGTCTTCTGTGATTTATGTTTATGTTCTATCTGCAGTTTACGTTAATGCTTATGTGATTGCTAATCTGGAAAAGATATGGAGCTAACTGTGAAAATTGAAATAAATTGCTCTAAGCATAGAACATACCTAAAATTAACACACAGTCATCGTCCGTCTCCACTTCCTTCTCTGCCCTTGCTAGCGCTGTCTTGATCTTGGAAGCCTCTCCCTTGCTTTTCTTCCTCGGACACTGGGTCTCATAATGACCCAACTCCCCAGAGTGGAAGCATTTGACCTTGGAGAGGTCCTTCTTGCGCTTTTCTTGCTTACCCTCAGATGCTAGGGCAACATCCACCTCCTCCTCCTCCTTGATTCTGATCCCCTTGCTGCTGCTTCCCGTCTTGGTCACTGTCCTGATCTCTTCTTGGCGAAGAGCCGCCCACATTTTCTCCTAATCTGGAAGGGTCGCCTTGCCCAGTATGCTCTGGACAAACACCTCCCAGTCTTCTAAGACTGCATTCAGGGTTGTTCTCACCATCAACTCTGGATCTGGTGTGGCCCCTATGGAAGTCAGCTGATCTTGGATCTCCTTCAATTGACCGAGGAAGGTGTCAATCTGTTCTCCCTTCTGCATCTGGTATGACTGCAGCTGATTTTCTAGGAGCATCTTCCTCTGCACGGAAGTATGCTGATACAACTTGGTCAGGGCCTCCCACATCTCCCGTGCCGTATTCTTCTCGGCAATATGTGGTACTATATGATCCTTGACCCCGTCAAGAATGATACTCTTGGCCCTCGCCATTGCTTCCTCATACCTGTCATTGTCAGCTGGGTCAATTGGGACTGCTATCGTCTTCAAGGCGAAGTGCTTGACACGATTTCTGTCAAGTACGGATAAGATTCTAGCCTTCCAGACTATGAAGTTTGAGGCTCCGTCCAGTCTGTCCTGGTCTCTTACTACTTCCCTGTGCCATTCCGTTGCTCTTCTACTTCCCTCCTGGAAGTTCTCGATGTGACTCCCTCTGAGCCTCGATTTCCCTCCTGGAAATCCTTTTGCTGATGTCGAGATGCCCCCTACTCTGATCGTCTATGCAACCGCACCACTGATCCGGATTTCTCGGCTAGAAACCCTCGGTAGCAACTCCCTCCTCCTTGGCCTTGCCCTGTTAGGTACTATTCTGACAACAATACCCGACCAGCTCCACTCTGCAACTTATCCACAGCCTCTTAAACCCCAACAACCTGAAGGTGAGAGCTCCTAGGCTCTGCGTAGTCCCAACACCGGCAAACTAGCTCCCTAAGCCAATTGCGTCAGCCCTCTTGGCTTCTGCGTGAGCCTGTCTTTGCCTCCCTCAGCCTCTGCGCAACCTCTTCTTGGCCCGAATTTGATGATGTAGGCACTACGTCACCCCTTCCTTGCTGTTTTGCTGCTAGGAACAACTTTTGTCACTTTGGACAACTGTTTTCTGTTGCTGCTGCTGCTCTGCTCGGCTGATGTCCTCAGTTCTCCTGTGATCTGCAACCACGCTCTGATATCATGTTGGAATTTCTAAGTCTGACATGTTAGAAACCCTTCATGCACTTTATTGATTTATTCCTACCTACTTGTTCTGTTAATTAACAAGTTATTTACCATGTAAATACTGGAAATAAATACAAGTACATGCTAAACACATTACAGATCATCAACTGAAGGAAATAGAAACAAGCATACAAGTGAAACGTTGTTTTTGGACTACTGTCCCTGGAAAAACCTAATGCGGGAAAACCAGTGTAGCTATCTGAGGGTTTGATTTATTATGCAATTTCAGAATACAATCTGGGTGCCAAATTCGGCTCACCCAACAGAGAAAAATCTCGGTAGTAGCACCTCTCTACTCGGAAGCAGATATTCCGGCTAAAACCCTGGATAAACACTCCGGCAGTGCCACAACTCCAATCTGCCCCATGAAACCCTAGCGTTAGCTCTCCCGGCAGTTTTGGCAATTCCCGACAGTTCTGGCTGTTCCTGATAGTTCCGGCTTCTGCCCTCTGCGTCAGCTTTCCCGGCAGTTCCGGCAGTTCCTGACAGTTTCGGCTTTTGCCCTCTGCCTCAGCTTTCCCGGCTGTTTGGGTAGTTCCCGATAGTTCCGGCTTTTGCCCTCTGCGTCAGCTTTCTCGACTGCTACGTTGATC
Organism: Pinus tabuliformis; assembly: GCA_031772625.1. Classification (NCBI taxonomy): domain Eukaryota; kingdom Viridiplantae; phylum Streptophyta; class Pinopsida; order Pinales; family Pinaceae; genus Pinus; species Pinus tabuliformis. Next base: position 301,869,345 of record CM062804.1, on the reverse strand, counting down.
CTTCTGGCACTATCTCTGCCTCTCTGCTTCTCTATTCACTGCCCCTCAGCTGCAACTCCAGATCACTCTCTCAACTTTCTCAGCAAACCCAGCCCCAAAAAGTCGAAATCTTGATCTCTTTGTGTGTTCTCCAAGTGACCCTCAAGCCTCCTCTTATACTTTTCTCATTGACAAATCAACGGCCAAGATTAAGTCCCTAATCAACGAGTAAGATTAGATCTGGCTTGATCCATGATTTTTGGACCATTCTAACACAGTTTATATTAATTCACATTAATATTTTAATTTCCCTAAGTTTAGACTTAGGGACTCCATTAAAAATATTAATTATTTTAATATCTCCCAAACTGTTTAGAATCTGCCCAAACCCTTTCTGGGTATTGGAGATCTCAATTGCCTTAGCCTCTCCACCAAATTTCGTGGCTAGAGCACATCCGATGCTACCCCAAATCAACAATGTCATTCTTGGAAGCAGAGGTATCTTGTGATTGAAACAATATTTGTGCTATCCCTGGGTCATTAATTTTAGAAAGTTGATTGAGACCTTAGCTTTTTACCTTAGAAGAAGTCTTATTTACTCTAGATTTAGACAGCGATTGATAAGTATGAGAATCATCATTGCGTTGCATAATCTCATTATTCTTGGAAATGATTAGCGATATCCTAACAGCAATAATCTCCTCTTTGGGATGCTCAAGTCCTAATACCCACATCATCTGATCTTCCTTTTAGAGCTGCACATATTCAGAAAAAGGGAAGAGTTTCCCATAAGCCTGGATATTTGTCAATGAGGGCTGACAAACTCACTCTCTCTTAAAATCTCTTTTGTTGTTAGAAACTTAGAATCTCTCCCCCAAGGCCAATCTAATTTAAAACTTGATACTGTTACTGTAAATCTGATATGAATCTGTCATCAATTGTGGCTTAGACACTGCTGTTATGATCCCAAAACAATACGAACCCAAGGGACTGCACTATCAACAAGCTGATATGTCTATAATGACAGATCTACTGCAGCTAGTTTAGTATGGAAGTAACAATAAAATTGGCAAAAAAAAGCACCATACTATAATCAACAACGAATTCAGGAATATTAGAAAGATAACAGCACATAGCATGGTAAACTTCAGATCTGAACAGCAACCAACTTACAGCAGTTATAAATATGTAGGAATAACCAAATTATCATTGAATCTTAAATACCTTGTGTCAGGATAATGAAAACTTTCCTAAGAGGGCATGGATGCCAACCCAGGCCAACTCCAAGAACTTAACGCTGAAGAGCTTATTTATAGCTAATGTTCACACTTTAGCTTCTTTGTGTTTTATATGTGGGACTCCGGATACCTAATCTAACATAAAACTCCTCTAGCTAGCAGAAAAGTATAACTGACATTCATAAAACTCTATATTAGCATCAAATCAGTTAGTTAATGGAAAATATAAACTACCACCGAAAATTATAATGTTCCACACAAAGTACCAATAAGTAACAATAAAATGGGTTATATTTGACATTGTAACATGGCAAATCAAAACCTTTTTATTTCCTTCTACGTACTTTCCTCCACAAATCCTGACATTGGAGGCTTTTAGAGTTTCTCAAAGTCCCTTTTCTCATTACCATCTGGAATTGTATTGATCAAATGGAGTTGTACTAATAAAAAGCTTTTCTAAGGTGCATGGAAGAAGATTATCAGGCAGTATGTGTTGGTAGCCTGCTGATGGTCATATGAAACTCTTTGTTGGATTTGAAGAGGACGATCTGTATAGAAGCTTACCTTGAATTAAGTTATATTTATACTTCTATAAATAACAATTTGCAATTATTCTTTTGCCAACAGAAACTAAACTTATTTTCAATTAATTTATGAAGATTGAAAGCCTTAAGGGTTGATAAAACTCGAAGTTACAAGAGCATGTTTTCATTGGTAGATTAAACAGGCCTTTGCTGACCTAAACATTGTCCAATTGCAGTGGGTGCTATCTTCTAAGGAAATTGGTTTCCCATATCCCTTGGGCTTGACGCTAATGCACATGGTGTTTTCTTCTATCCTTTGCTTCGTTGTAATCAAAGTTCTGAAGGTATCTTCACAGGCTGTTTTTCTTTTTGAATAGTTAATCATTGGTCTTATGAAATGACAAAGAGTTTAGAATTCTGTATTGGGTGGCGATCTGATCTTTTTTGCTTTACTTATTTAACCACTTTGAAAAATTTCATTACAGAATGAATTTTGGGATTGATAGACCGTACTTGGTGCCTACTTTTCTGGTTTCTTTGCAGCTGATTAAGCATCAAGATGGAATGACTCCTGAAATGTGAGAATCATCAAACTCAAAGCTTTCATAAATATGGATATTGAATTTGTTTATTTTCTTTTTATATACTCACTTCTTTGATGTGTTGGGAGGCACAATCTGTAAATCCTTACAATGGATGTCATTAGTTAGTCAATGACCTGCTTTACTCCTATGAATTCTCTTTGAATGTCTCGACTCTCGTGTGCTTTTATGTGAGCTATGGTATTATATGTTACAGAAGGTGCTTTTTCCAAAAGTAAATTGACCATTGATATCCATAAATTAGTCTGCTATGGAAGTATTTGACAAGGTTTCCAGGTTTCAGATAAACTAGTTTCTTGCCCTGCTTCTGCAACATCGTTTCAGATAAACTAGTTTCTTGCCCTGCTTCTACAACATCGTGGGTTGTTTGCATACACTGACCCTTGGTGTTGGGCGTAGGAACACAACCTATTAAATTTAATTTGCCTGAAGTGCCACCATAAGAATTTTGAACCTTTGCCAAGCCTTTGAAGTTTATGATGCATCAACAGTTGAGATAACCTTGGGACATATCATGCAAAGTAGTTTCTTAGAGACATGTAAATACAGACCACTGTCAAGTGCTCATGCATGTGATTGTAATATGACATTCAAAATCTGGGAAAATAGAAGCCAGACTGTTCCAAGCTGTTCTGGAGGCAAGATACGAAAATGTGAAATTCCAACATCTATATTTCAAAAACTGTTACTCAAAGTTAGACATCAATGCTTTGGAGAAGCTTCTCTGCTTGTTTTGCAAATGGCCGCCGAGGTCCTATGCGTGACCTTGTATATGACACCCATGGGGGGTTTTCCCCATGCACTATGCTGAATATTTTAACCAATGGCTCTGAGATTGTGTAATCACTTCTCGAGCAACCTCAATGGCATCTACTGACTTGGTATATTTTGATTCAACGCACTCTTTAAAGACAATCATTTCTGTCAAGTTCATCTTTTGCCTACAGATCGATTGCAAGGAGATAATTGGCAGGACAAAAAAGTGCCCTCTAAAAGGCCACACATGTGAGTGAAGAAGCCTCAAAAGGGTGCATCATCTCCAAAGGACATTCTCCACAAAAGGTGCAACCAATCATTAAGAGGCATGTCTCCTCGTCAAAAGTCATGTCTCAACATCAAAAAGGTGCCTCAAGCACAACGACATCCTCCTCAAGCCCCCACGTCATGCAACAAGGTACCATGTTATCATGTATGTGCAACATCCTAGCTCTAAAGGGCAACATCCAAGGTGCCAATGGCAGAGGAGGGTCTTTGGAGGTGTGCCAAATCATCATCAAGCCCAACACTCTTCGTCAAGTGTCCAATGTCCATCATCAAGTGGATGTTCTCCAAAGGGTATGTAGCATCAGCCATGGAGTGAAGGGGAAGTATCATCAACGTCCTTCAAAGGACCATGACCATGTTCAGATCATCATTAAGCCTAGGCTCAAGGAATCAAGTAAAATCAACTATCATGCATACAAGAGTCATTGAAGCATAAAAAGTGGCCATATTTAATGTCAAAGCCATATAAGTATATCACATCAAGTATCTTCTTCAAACTTCACACTAGTTTAGGAATTTATACATGTTGCCAGATTTAGGTATGGGATGGTCATCAATTACCCCTATTAGTTTCTTCCGGCCCTGATGGAGGAACAGTTCCCAGGCTGGCCCTTCAATAAATATGTATAAATTATAAGTGATATGGTCGTGGGTGGACTTCATGAAAGGTGTCATTGTCTTCTACATGGGTTATGCAGAGACCATCCATGAACACCTTTGTGGAGGGAGCGCTTGCATTACTTGAGTTACCCTTTCCTTGACATTGTTTTTTCCACCCTTTACGTAGCCTTTTTCTTTGCTTTGATTGGCTTGTTTCACAAGCTTTGATAAATTTCATTTAAGACCCCTTCAAGATGTTACTTCATTGCTCATAGGAGTTGGGATGTTTCTTTAAGTCCATTTTACTTTGATAGGTGTGATATGCATGAGATTAGGTTGATGGCCTCACATGAGGGGGTAGAGCTCAAGTTAACTTGGCTTTTAATCATAATGCATCTGTTGCCACTTGTTTTCATTTTAACATTTGGCACATGCTTTTTATTTCCTGCTTTTTGCACCTGCATTAACCTCTGGGGATTTCCAAGCTCCTCTTCTCATAGGATGAGATAAGCAGCAAACTAGTCCAGGCGACTGTCAACAACCAACCAAAAGATAGGACAACAGAGAAAGGGATAGATGGCAGATGTTAAGTATGGAAGGATGTGGATATGTTATCTCTATCAAGGCCTCCTATTCTTGCCCCTCCTGGACAGGGAAGGAAAAGCCCCAGAGTGGTTACATTGGACTAGAAGGAAAAGATGACCACCAAGGTGAAATGAGGCGACAAGTACAATTTCCAAACATCATGACCCATTATATGACTTCAACCCACGATCCTTACTTAGATGCCTAAAAAATTAAATGTAAGAATTTTGTATGAAACAATGGCTAATGTACCTCATGGTTGCTGGTCCACTTTCATCAGACGAGCATGCTGATCAAGTGAATGAGCTGATCAATAATGAGTGAGAGGCATCAAAGGGGTTGCCATCTGAGGGGCACATGAGGTTGCTGGCTGGAAATCTACATCATGGGATTTTTTTTTCTCCTCTGATTACCCCTGTATATACATGGGTAACAAGTCCCAAACATTCCATGTTGTACTTAATCCATTGCCAATTTATCAGTTATACATTTCAGTTTATCTCGTTATTATTTGTGAATTGATCTGTTTTGTCAGATTGATGGGGAATTGTGATGGAATATTTGGTGGCATGTGCTATTTGATCTGAATGTGTTAATTAGATATGTTGCATAATGTTTTTTCAATGCTGTTCATTATCTTTGTGATAACTTATGCTAGCTGCAAAGTCCTCATTATGACTACTGCAGAGTTGCTTTTACTTAATCAATGCAAAGAATGGTTAAAAGACTAATTAAAATAGTACTTACTTTAACTAGCATAGGCTGTAGAGTTCTTTCAAACTCCACAGTGCAAGGGAGCCTGATTTGTAGGAGCAGCTGAGGAAGAAGGATAATGGGGTTGAAGAATTGGTTGATTAGCACCTGTCTAGCACATCTTGCAACTGCCGGGAAACATTTCATGTTTCTTGAGGGGAAAACATTTGAAGGGAATCTTGGAATTACTTGGGATCTGTTCTGAGGGATCCAAGAACTTCCCAGTATTTTTATGTATCCCAGCCACTTGATTTAGGTTGGCTTCTTTTGAGTCAGTAGCGTTCGAGCTATCAACTGCAGGGTATTATTGTAATTTCATCTTTTAATTAATCAAGTGACTGTTATAGTGGATCTGAGTTAGGATTTCGATTTAACGATTCATGACCTCTCTCTGAGCAAGGGCCCAGTGAGGGAGGTAAGTTGATTAATGTATCCACTGTGTATGTTTTCATGTTGCCCATGTTGTGGTTTCTTCTCTTGTTTATGTAATGGTCTAATGCAATTTTTTTGCCCCTAGTGCTTCTCAGGTAACTAGGGTTTCTAACCAAACTATTTTGCTCATTCAACAGTGGGCATTCATTCATCAAAATAAACAATTCATTTAACAGTGGCAGTGATCATACATGTTAATTTTCCAATGTTCTATGCTGTAACAATCACTTATAACAATTCTTCTTCCTATAGCAATCAATTATCCAATATATTTTCAATCACCCAGTAACCATAAGCAATTGTTGATAGAACATAAAACCATATACACAATAGAAGACATCCAAGAACAATAGAGACACAGAGGTTTGGTCAAAGACTAGGGAAAAACCTCATAAAGGGGAAAAACCTTTCCAAATTCTTCTTCTATTAGATTGTCATCGAATGTTCAGCTGAGAGATATATATTCCAAGTACATCAACAATGAGTCAAAGGTCAAAGCCTTGACTATCCCAAACAATAATCCAATATCCAGTCACAGATGAGCAATATAGTTAAATCTGGTCAAACTTTAATTCTGCAAATTTTCGAAGTCAACAGCAGTCAATGCAGCCCTAACCAGTCCTTGGTCAATGGTCAAACCTGGTCCAAAAAGTTTGGCCAACCTGTCAAAGGATTTGGCCTCTTCTGCGTCAAAACAGCCCTTAAATTCTGCCCAAAAATTCTGTCAAAGTCAAAGTTTGACCTGTGGAAACCCTAGCCGTACTTTTGCAGTCAACGCTGGTCAAAATGCTCAGAAAATTACAGTCAAAGTCTCAGTCAACTTGGCCTCCCAAAACAGATCCAAAATTCAGTCAAACAAAGTCAAATCCCTCAAGTCAACGCATGTTAAATAGCCCAAAACAGAAGTCAAACTCGGTCAACAGAAAAAGCCTTCTCTCTCCTTCCCACATGTGAACTCGGACTGTGCAATTTCAGACCAAATCGAACCAAATGAAGGATGAATGTGTGATGTGATGCCCCCAAGTGATGTCTCATTAGGTGTATTTATATGTTGGTTGAGGTGGATGAACTTCCTCTTCCAGGCCGACTTGTACATTTTGTGTTGTCATGGTTCCACATTGAAAATAATATTTTCCCATGTGCAAATTAAATTCTTCCAAGGGCTAGGGGGGTCTCCTTAGGTTGGGAAGGGCTTCCCCATGAAGGGAATTTCTCCCTGAGCTGCCGAATTTCAACACTTCCTCTCAACTAGGGAGGAATTAACCACTGCATCATAAGTCTCATCATATCATATCTCGTCTCTGCTCATCTGCTGAACACTCACGATCTAAAGAAGAAGAATTATCATAGGGGAGATCAATCTACCACCCTATATCTGATGTCAATAGGCAGGATACCACTCACTGTGAGAGTTAAGGATCACACATCCTATTGATCAGGACAATAGGCAGGATACCACTTGCCGTGTGAGGTAAGAATCACACACATCCTATTGTCTGCTGATCTTCCCTCCTTGACCCTCAAGAGTCAAGTGGTAGAGCACCTACATCGTATCACTTGGGGAGGATACCAGTTACCATAGGTAAGGATTGCACACACATCCAAGTCTCTTCACCGATTGGCCAGATGGGTGGCAATTCCAACAAGCCCAACTTGTGGGTAGGATGCATACTAGGGTATACTCGACAATAGGGGAGATACCACTTACCAAAGGTAAGGATCAAACACATCCTACTGTGACAATAGGCAGGATACCACTTACCATGAGAGGTAAGGATCACACATATCCTATCGTAAATGATTTCCCTCAACCCCATGAGCTCTCTGGCTCCATTCCTGCCCTGGGAGCTGAGATAGGGGGGAAGAGCATAGCTCAGTGTTCTTGATCAGCTGTGACCCTTACTTGAGAGGGTCACATCCACCAGTGCAAGCTACTCTTTGAAGACCAGGAACTTCCCTTTCGGCAAAGGCTTGGTAAGTATATTCACTATCTACTCATTTATCGAAATGTGATGGAGTCTTACGAATCTTCTTTGCACCATATCCCAGATATAGTGATATCTAATCTCAATATGCTTGGACCTGTTGTGGAACACGAGATTCTCTGAAAGTCGGATCCCACTCTTGTTGTTGCAATATATCACAGTTGTATCCAGTCCCTGCTCAAGCAGCTCTCCAAAGAGCTTCCTCAACCATATTGCCTCACAGCTAGCCATGCTAGCAACAATATACTCCGCCTTAGCCGTGCTAAGAGCAACAAACTTCTGCTTCCTGCTCATCCAAGATATCATGGCAGACCCCATGCTAAAACAACACCTTGATGTGCTTTTCCTGTCAACAATATTTACGGCCCAATCAACATCAGTGTATCCATGTAGTCTCACATCTCCGACAATATATCTCAGTCCAAGATTGATAGTCCCATGTAGGGATCTCAACACATGCTTAATAGCGACCCAGTGTGCATGTAGAGGCTCAATCATAAATTGACTTAGGGTGTTATTGCAAAACATATGTCCGGTCGAGTGTTCACTAAGAACATTAGTGCCCCAATCAACTATTTGTACTCAAAGGGATTGCTAGATCGGGTCCCATAACTTCACCACATAACTTATTGAAGTTCATCTCCATCGGTGTGGCCATGGACTTGCATTCAACCATTTCGAATCTTTCCGGCAACATGACAACATATTGCCCTCATGAAAGGAAAATATCACCAGGTCTCTGCCACACCTCTAAGCCTAAGGAGTAGTGCATCAAATCATCTCAAACTTAGAGGTTAGCTCCCTCTTACAGTTGAGAATAAGAGGCTCTCCACCTGTGAAGAATAAATCATCAACATATAATACTAAAATTAGGGGCATACCTTGGACAACTTTGAAGTAGAGGTTCGGGTCAACATTGCTTCTCGTAAATCCAAGCTTCATCAGGTAGCTATCAATGTGGGCATACCAAGCCTTGGGGGCTTGCTTCAATCCATAAAGCGCTTTCTTCAGCCTACACACATGAGTCTTCCTGTCATGCTCCTCAAAGCCCTGTGGTTGCTCAACATATACTTCTTCCTTGAGAATGCCATGTAGAAACACGGTCTTCACATCCATCTGGTGAAGAGTCCATCCCTGGCTAGCAACAAGGGCAATGATAGATCGAATAGTAGTGTAGCAGGCAACTGGTGCAAAAATGTCATCATATTCCTCTCCCTCTTTCTGGGAGAAACCTCTAGCCACAAATCTCGCCTTGTATTTCTTGATACTTCCATTCACACCATGCTTAATTTTGTACAACCATTTAGAAGTCACAATAGACTTTCCTTCAGGTCTCAAAACCACTTCCCACACATCGTTCTTCATGATGGATTCATATTCCTTTGCTATAGCGTCCTTCCATACCAGTGTTATTGGAACCGAACCGTTTCTGACAAAACTGGTCGGTCTGACCGGTTTGGAGGCAACACTGGTCCGAACCGGCAGATTTCTGTATGGAATTGGATGGTTTGGTTCCGGATCGGTTCCAGACACCCACTGTTGTGCAGCCCGGGCATAAAAAAAATGTTTTATTTATTTATTTTATTTGTATTTTTCCTAGTTTCTAATGCTACTCTAGCACCCCCTAAAACTATTCAAACACCCCCATCCCCTCTATTTCACTTACACTATTCATTCGAGTCTCTTGCAATTGTTGAGCTAAGTTCGGTGAGGAGAATTCAAAGAGTTTTTTGCATGGTTGTTCTGAGGGATATTTTTTGCAGATTTGAAGAGTTGATTGGAGTCTTGGAGAGCTGTTGGAGAGTGTGTTTGAGCTTATACACACTAAGAAGAGGAATCGTAGCGGTTAAATGACATGGTTTTTGTTCAGTACTACCTTAGGTTGAGGTGCAACCAATTGTTGAATAAAACCCTTAAATCAAGCAATATTGTCTTGGGTGATTTTGATCCAACATCAGAATGGGTCGTGGAGAGTCAAGCACCAACATTTGACAATGAAGACCTTTCTTGATTGAACTTGGAACCACCTCCACAGGATGCATAGGCAGATATATAAGAAGCACCAGTAGCAGCTTCAGGGCCAGGGGAATCAAGCCATAATCCCATTGCAGACTTGGATGCTACTCATTCTTCAAATGAGGACGAGGAGGATGATTCGGAATCAAATGATAATTGATGATTTGATCATTGATTTGTTGTAGCTGTAGCTTGTAGTATTGTAGGTTGTAGTATAATACTATGATCTATCATGTTATTTTGGACTATAAAGGCCTTTTAGAGCTTGCTTATTGATGTTTGTAACATTTTTGGTTCAACGATGTTTTGCACTAAGTGTTATTTTGGTTATATGCACCATTACTTGCTTTATAAATGAGAACTTTTGCATATTTGTGTATAAATGGTTTGGATTCATATGGATGCACATGAATATATCTGTTATTCATTAAAATATGAATATTTTATGTGTTTTTGGTAAACCGTTTTTTTTGGTTCCGACTGGTTCCCGGTCCACAAGGTTTTTCGGTTCAATGACTGGTCCGGTTCTGATAACATTGTTCCATACCTGCTCTTTCACTGCTTCTTCAAAGGTGCACGGTTCAGCCTGTATCATGTTGCTCATTACTACAACATATCTCTGATATTGGCATGGCTTCTTGCTTTCCCTGAAGGTTCCTCTTGTAGCAGCGTGTCTCTCAGCATCTTGTAAAGTATCACGACGCTGTAGTGGTCTCTTCCTATCAGGAGGATCACATGGATGGGGATCCAAGGGGTCCATGGGTTCCAAAGGATCATCAACAATATCAGGCTCTAACACAGGGATAGGACTCTCTTCTTGTGCATCCATGTCATCATCCTTTCTTTCAACATTGGTAGGGGGAGGAGTATCCCTTGCTTTCTCAAGGGCAACATCTTCATCAAATGTCACATCCCTGCTAAACTCTATATTCCTTTGACCAGGTACATATATTCTATAAGCTTTAGAATTTTCACAATAGCCAACAAACGTACCTTTCTTTCCTAAAGCTTCCAGCTTGTTCCTCTTGTCCTTCGACACATGAAAGTAAATGGGGCAGCCAAAAATCCTCAAATGTCCAACATTAAGCTTTACACATGTGAAAACTTCTCCGAGTGTCTTGTCACCCAAGGCTTAATGAGGAGTCCTATTTTGAACATAGACAACAATATTAGCAACTTCTCCCCATAGAAACTTTGGCAACTTTTGATCATGCAACATGGCTTGGGAAACTTCCATGATAGTCCTGTTCTTCCTTTCAGCTACTCCATTTTGCTTGGGGTTATAAGGTATGATGGTCTCCTTCTTGATTCTTGCTTTCTTGCAAAAGTCAATGAACTCATTTGAAATGAATTCTCCTCCATTATCAGACATGAAAACTTTGATTCTCTTCCCTGTTTGATTTTCTATTAGAGCTTTGGTGTTTTTGAACATGTCAAATGCTTAGTCCTTATGCTTCAAGAAGAAAATCCATGTCTTGCGGGAAAACTCATCCACAAAGATCATATAATACAGGTAGCCACCAAGAGTTGTCATCGGCATGGTCCCACATAGATCAAAATGTATTAGTTGATGTGTTTTTGTGATCCTGCTCGTGCTTAAAGGGAATGGTCCTTTCATCTTCTTTCCACTTACACATCTCGAACAAACTCCATCATGATTTATTCAAATCTCGGGCATCCCAAAAACCATCCTTCTCACCTTAGGCAAGGCTTCATAGTGAAGGTGAGCGAATCTTCAGTGCCACAACTCACACTGATGATTACTATCATGAACTGATGCTTGGATTGGTCTTCCATTGACTTTGTAAAGGCCTTCAATTCTTGATCCCAAAGTGAAGGCATCCCTTAAGCGAGATTCCATAGGCCAAGTAAGAACCTTTCCATTTATAAAATCAACTTTCATTCCTTTGTCTTCCAAGGCAGATATAGACACAAGAGTCCTTTTCAATCCCGGCACATATAGAACATCATGTAGATTTATAGTTTGACCATAATCCAAATGAAATGAAATATAACAAGACTGAAGCAACAAAACTGTTGCTTGTTGAATTTAAATGTAAAATACACAAATGTATTTGTAAATAATATTAATAATGTAAAATACACAAATGTATTTGTAAATAATATTTTTATTAATATATGAAATGTACAAGGATGATGAATGTTACAATGGGGCTCTTCTTATATACCTAAGTAGGTGTCCTTTCATGATTGGAAATGTCTTTTAGACATGCCTTTTCACTTAACTAACGACTATCTAACATAATCATTATTTTGATTATTTATTATTTACATTATTTATATTTATTTTATTTTGTATAATTTATATTCGTAACCTTGCCCTTTCCTTCGAAAGCTTTGTCCTCAAAGCTATATTGCTGACAATTTTCTTCATCTTGCATTTTGTAATCTTGGCATATGTAACGCGACGTCTTTGGTACATCAACTTGTATGATTTGCTGGTAACACTGTCTTGAAACTAGTTTGTTTTCTTTTCCAATAAATTTTCTCTTTCATATATATATATATTTTGGTGTGGTTCACGAGCACCCTGGTCATTGGGTGGCCGCTACGTCCACGGAAATATCTGGGCTGATCGACCCCGAAGGGAATCAAGCCCCGCGGCCAATAACTAGGCCTAACCCCAAGGGCTTCGGGGAGAATTGACCCTGTGACCTCTCGATCGGCGAGGCACTGATTTGACCGGTTGAGCTAACCCTTGGGGCTTCCCTTTCATTTATATATATATATATATATATATTTTATTTTTTATTTTTAAATAACTTTATATAATTATATGCACTATATAATATAATATAATTATAGTTAATTTATAACTATAACTATATAGTTGCATTATATAACTATACTATATTAGTTGCATTATACGACTTATGATAACACATAATGGTTGATGGGAGGCACGATGGTCAACGAAGTAGTGAATGTTGAAGGTGCGGTGAGAGTCAACGTAATATGCAGATGAAACAAAATGGCTCGTGGCAATTCCAAGACATCCAAAGAGGAGAATCTCCAAACTCCCGAACTTGACGACTGCAGAAACAATGCCCAACGATTTAAAAAGACATGATGTATCAGAACACCTGGTCGGCCACGATTTGCCCACAAAATTTCAAGGGTCAACAGAAGTTTGTTTGAGGGGTTTGGCTGTGATGCGGTGTCGACGACAACTTGGATAAAAACGACAACAACTTGATTTTGTTGCTCCTGCAATGGAGGAATATGGGTCTGTATATTTGCATGTGTTGGTTGTGCCCTTAACTGCTGTGATGGATAAGATTGCGGTTGTTGTGGTATGTGTGGCACTTTTTCCCTCTGCTGTTGTTGGCTGAAGGAACATTCATCATACTAGGCCCAGAACTTGGTGAATTGGCATACTGCATGGGCGATGCAGTTGTATTCTCAGTAGATGTTCCCCCAATCCCTGCCACAGGTGATGCAACAAATCTTCCAATAGGCTGTGTTGCTGAAATCGGGTGTGAAGCTCCAGGATTTGTGACTACAATGGAAGGAGATGCTGAAGAAGGGTTTTTTTGGATACAATGCACCAGTGGCCTCTACAAAGCTAGTATCACCATCCACTGATGCCAAACCAAACTCCAAATGTGGTGGAAGGACAGTTGGTTCTATTTGTTGATCCACTAGCAATCTTAATCCTTCACCCTGGTTTGTAGCTGCTCGCAAAAGTTTCTCGTGCTCTTCAATTTTTGCAACCTGAACCTTGCCCAATGGAGTGATGTTGCCCAATGCCAGGGGTATGGCGAGTGCCCAATCCATAGACTTTGCGAGAATCATTTATAGCTTTTTCAGTGCAATTGTAGGCTGCACTAATTACATCTATTCTACTCTTTAATTTCTCAACTTGCATTAGAACTGGGAGGTGTTTTGGAGAATTTAGCATCTACGGATAAATACTAATTCCCTAGATAATTAGATGTATCTAGAACAACAGTTCAAAGTGTTTTAGACTTTTCCTATAAGCAATAGATAAGATGAGAATATAGAAGGCCTATCTATTGTTCCGCTTTCCTCTCGTCTTCCTTGTATCGATTCCGTCGCTCCTTCCTGTACTTAATCCGCTTGAGAAGTACCCTGTAAACACAACAGAAGACAAAAATTGATCAAAGCATACGATCTATTGAATATAAGTGAAAGGAATTAGATACAATTCACACACATAAGCATTATGAAACAATACAAACATATGGGATAAAAGATTCAAACACTTTATAGATAGAAGAAGGAATTACAACCATTGGTGTCTGATTCAAAGCCATTCCTCCAGCTTGGATACCATCCACATCACATCAAAAGCATGACAAACTTGTAGTATCACAATACTTGCTTCAAAGCCAAATCTCATAGCAACATTATCTCCTTACAATTCAACATAATCTAGCCCCTGATCACTTAGATGAGTGGTCAATTTATAGGAAGATGAAGGAGGTTTTGTCATTAATGGTGACATTGAATGGCCTTCCATACTTAGAATTAGTTCCATGGGGCAAGGGATGAGAGGATAGGATGCTCCTTAACTAATTCTTCATCCATTTTCGAGCTCATAGGAGTTGATAAGACAAGGAAACTTCTAGATGACTCCAAAAGATAAGAATATTCCCCAAACCCTAGGTGAATTTTGCTCATTCTTGCCCAGCGCAGGTGAAAGGAAGCCTAAGTGCTCTGCAAAGCACCCTAGCAGTGGACTTAACTGCTCCACAACGCACCTTCATAAGGGCTTACCTGTGTTGGTCCCTCTAGATGCAATTTCTGGATGTTTTCAAGTCATGAAATTGTTTGGGAAGGAGGCATTCAAAGCGGTGACTTGTTTAGGGCATGAAACAACTGAATTTAGGGTTTGATGAGCCATAAAACATTGATCTGAATGTTAGGATTTGATGTGCCCAAATGGATCTGTAATCGCTGCCCCCTAAAGCATGAAGTCGGAAAAATGCCAATGTTGAATGAAATTCTTTACGATGAGGCATCGAAGTGGAAGGTGACCTACATCAATTACAATACATATATCATGATATTTGATTTTACATGAATTGCTGAGGGAAGGCATACCCATGCTCAGCTTATAAACTTTCATTACATGTACATAAACAATCGTCTACAGATATAGACCCATGATTGGAATGACTATCAATGTAACGCCGTTGTACATATGATTTAGTACTCCTGATATTGCAGCCCGGATGGATGAAACTAGATCCGGGGTCTGCAATCTCGTTCAACCGTTCGCTCAAGTACGAGTCTAACCATGCGAATATGTGATTTGATGTCAAACATGGGAAGACACCCTCTGATTACCAGCCAATGATGTAAGCTGTTAACAGATGCGAGAGAAATCACTGATAATGATAATCATCCTCAAGGTATTGCAGTACATTTTGCATGGTGTGAATGGATGATTTGATGTTGAACACCATACAAAGTCTTTTGGTCGAAGGCCATTGATGTATGCCTATCGCGGAAAGCGAGAAACCTGTCATTGATGCATGCAAGCCTCAAGGTACTAAATGGGTGTTTCTAAGTCAACCTCCTGGGATAAAGAGTTGATGTCGACAAGAAGCGACTCGTCGCAGGAAGGCTTTTATGTATCCCACATCAACGACACGAAACGAGTGTAGTGATTTTAGAGATGGAATTTGACTGATGACACAAGATTCAGGAATGGCGGTCATGAAAATGAAGGTTTATGGTATTGCAAAAAATGGATTTTGATTGGATGACTTCTCTTGAACATGTCGGCGACACTAAAGTGAATTGGTAGCATTGACCCAAAACAAAGCGATGGATGGTATGATAGAACAACGGTGTGATAACCATCAAGCTAATAACCCAACCCAGATAGTCACGGTGATGGAGTGAAAGTGTCATGTTCAAGAGCGACCTGCTACCATAAAGCGGTTTTCCCCTTTTTCCATTTTCCTCAGTCATTGCTGACCAATACCTCTTTATTTTTACCAATCTTGAAGAGGATAACATATGCTTGTTGTATAATTTCACCCTTTGGGCGAATCCATCGCTATTTGATGTTTTAACGAGTTTAGCGAAGGTGAAACTCGGTCTTGTCTAGATGGACAAGTTTGTTGCTATTTGATGTTTTTAATGAGTTTAACGACAAAGATAACTCGGTCATTTTCATGTTTAGAGAGTTTGAAAAGGTGCAAAAAGAGAACTCCACAGGTTCTTTTTCGTAAATTAATCTCTCAAGCTCGAAAAAGCGTAAAATAATACAAGAGATATCTTTTCCAATTCGTTAACGAGCTGGAAAGGACAAGCCCTCGACAATCTTTTCATATTTAGAGAGTCTGAAAAAAGCTTAAAGAGGACTCCACTTTGAGGAACGAGTACGTCTAGGATAGCAACTGGTTCCGGTGATGTTGGAACTTCTCAAAACATGTTGACTTATGTGAAGAGGCTGGCTAATAAGACCACTCATTGCAACTGTTCCTCAAAAAAAGGTAAAAACAACCAAGTGAAAGTGTATGATCGGCCAAAGGGATGGTGGTGATGGGATGAAAACAACCAAGGCTCATCTGACGAAAGAGGCTGATAGAATGGCAATCACGAGGGTTAAAAATGGAAATGGGTTCATTTTTACACAAGCTTGAACCATAGGGCACTATGCTTGGATTCAGTTTCATGTTTACATAAGCTTGAAACGACAAACTATGCTTAAATTCAGTTTCATTTTTACACAAGCTTGAAACGAAGAACTATGCTTGAGATTGGTTTACATGCCCCCAACATGATGAAAAGGAGAGTCTCTGTTAGGCCCCTATACTACTAGTGTAACTCCTTATTTTTATTAGTACAACCCACTTATTATATTGATGTACCCATGTAGTGCCCATATTGTTACTATTGTGCCACATAGAAGCCCACTATTGTTATTATTGTGCCCTTACATTATTATTGTTATGTCGGTTCTGATTATGTTATGACCCCTTAGACTCCTATATATAGAAAGGAGGTCTTTTCATTTGTATCATCCAAGAATTGTTCATTTATGTAATGTAAAGGAGGTTGCCCCCTCGAAGAGGCTAAATTCTAAGGCGTTGATCTATCTTTTCTATCTTTTCTTGAGCTGATTTCATAACATTTGGTATCAGAGCTTTGGATTCTAGGGTTTCGCTGCTCCAAACAGGTCATCGTGGCATTTTCGCTATAACTTTTTTTCTGCGACGTTTCAAAAGTTGCTAAAAAAACCCATTTGAGAAGAAATCGCGCTGAACCTCGGGTCCGAATTTCAGAGCTTTTCGCGTTATATTTCGGAGATATGATCTGAGGAAGTTGGTCTTTTTGCAGACTCCTGAATTACATTCCAAACAGGTGACCTGGGGAAAATCGTCATAATTTTCTCTCTGAGGATCAGATTGAAATTTCGTAAGAAGGTATAGAAAGAGGACGGATTGTAGTTTCTTGTATACATTTTTCAGATCCAAAGGTTGATACAGTGACTCGTGGCACGTTGTACAAGTTCGCTCTACTGAACTTGTCTATAATCAAGTCACTGTGGGAGATTTCGCATAACTCTTCCTTGGAGAATCCAATTTGGGTCAGACTCGTGGCATTGGAAAGAGCACACAGAAGGCTACTATAGGTTGCAATTTTAGAACTTAAAGATCCAAAAGTACAAAGTTACAGTCGTTTCAAGATCGAGCTCTTAAAATCAAGAAAAAACAAGATGAGGAAGTTTGATGGCAAGGATCCGGTAAATTGGATACTTCAGATGGAGCAATATTTTGACCTACATGGTGTACCACTGTTACAAAAGGTATGTATTGCATCTTCATATTTAGAACCGGATCAATTTAATGGTATGAAGGGCTTTGTTCTCGTAAAAAACTTGTTACGTGGTCAATTTTCACGGAGGAAATGATAGCACATTATGAGGATACAAAGAGCAACACCTTCTTTAGAGCAACACCACAACAATTGGAAAGAGTAAAAGGGCTTTGTGACATAGTGGAAAGAAAAATTATGGAAACCAAGAAGCATACCCCTCACAACTATAAAGGCGGAAGTGTTGTTTTTCCTAGCCTTCCACAACCTACAAGGGTTACACCACAACAATTGGAAGAAAAGAGAGAAAAAGGGCTTTGTTACAATTGTGATAGCAAATGCACTAAAGGTCATAAGTGTGCTGAGAGGAAATTGTTTTACAAAGAATATGAAGAGGAGGAAGAAAAGGATCAAGAAACATCAAAAGAAGATATACGCCAGGACCCCACCCCAAAGAAAGAAGAAAGAATCAGACATATCTTGTAAGGCATTGGCAAGAATTACCAATCCTCAAACTCTCAAGATAGAAGGACATATCAAGAAGAAAAAGGTGCAAGAAGTGAAAGATCACATTGAGAAAGAAGAAATGAACCCAACCATATCTTGTAATTCATTGGTCGAAATTACCACTCCTCAAACTATCAAGATAGAAGGACATATCAAGAAGAAAAAGGTGAAAGAAGTGAAAGATAACATCGAGAAAGAAGAAATGAATCCAACCATATCTTGTAATTCATTGGTCGAAATTACCACTCCTCAAACTATCAAGATAGAAGGACATATCAAGAAGAAAAATGTTCAAGAAGTGAAAGATCACATCGAGCATCAAGAAATGAATCCGACCATATCTTGTAAAGGATTGGAAGAAATTACCACTCCTCAAAATCTAGAGATAGAAGGATATATCAAGAAGAAAAAGGTTCAAGCAGAGAAAGATCACATTGAGCATCAACAACAAGTTCTCCAACTTTTAAAGGATAACGCCACTTCAGTGCAAAATAAAACGAAACAACAGGTAGATCAACATCGTAGTGAAAAATGTTTTGATGTAGGTGATTGGGTATTTTTACTGCTACATCTCAAGCAAGCTATTTATGAGAAGGAAATGTTGGCAATACTACATGCACCTAAAAAATGGCGACCTTACCGAATGGGAAGACTCTTCAAGGATGAGGATGTGGAAGCATTGTTTTGTGCTATTTCTATTATCCAACCAGATTGGATAAACGAAGCAAGGGATGAATGGAAGAAGGACGAAGAAGTATGGCCATTTATTCAAAAGCTGCAAAAGATCCCAATTCAAACAATATTGCTAGAAATTGAAGAAGGAGGAAAAATCATATTGGAACTTGGAGCAGTCATAGAAACAAGAACCCGACAGCTACGAAATCGATCAATTTCAGAGTATCTCATCAAGTGGAAGAACTTACTCGCTGAAGATTCCACATGGGAGGACAAGAATTTTATACAGAAGCATCAAGAACTACTTAAGCGTTGAGGACAACGCTTTTTGAAGGAGAGGGGCATGTTAGGCCCCTATACTACTAGTGTAACCCCTTATTGTTATTAGTACAACCCACTTATTATATTGATGTACCCATGTAGTGCCCATATTGTTACTATTGTGCCACATAGAAGCCCACTATTGTTATTATTGTGCCCTTACATTATTATTGTTATGTCGGCTTTGATTATGTTATGACCCCTTAGACTCCTATATATAGAAAGGAGGTCTTTTCATTTGTATCATCCAAGAATTGTTCATTTATGTAATGTAAAGGAGGTTGCCCCCTCGAAGAGGCTAAATTCTAAGGCGTTGATCTATCTTTTCTTGAGCTGGGTTCATAACAGTCTCCTGTAACCAGATGGAAGTCGTTGCGGTGAAACAGGACGGTTATCCAACACCAGATAGGGACAAAGGTGAATGGGGTGATTCCCTTCACATAACCTACAGGGAAACTTAACTTTACCATTAGGTGCATGTCCCCCAAGCTTCATTACATTCACCTAAGTAGCTTACTCGTGGCTATCAGGTGGATGGAATGAAGGTTCTTTTACGAGATCAAGTGAAAGACTCGACTGGGATTGTACGAGATCTAATCAAAGACTCGACTTGGAACTTTGCTCCAGGGGAGCTTGTTTCATTTTTTAATGAGCTTGACACAAGACAAGGAACTCTGTTAAGATTCCTTGTTTCATTTTTTAGCGAGCTTGACACAAGACAAGGAACTATGCTCATGGGAGCTGTTTCATTTTTTAATGAGGTTGACACAGTAAAAGAACTATCCTCATAGACCTGTTTCATTTTTTTAATGAGGTTGACACAGTAAAAGAACTATCCTCATACCCTTTGTTTCATTTTTTAATGAGGTTGACACAAGAAAAGGAACTATCCTCATACTCCTTGTTTCATTTTTTAACGAGGTTGACACAAGACCAGGAACTATCCTCATAGGACCTGTTTCATTTTTTAACGAGGTTGACACAGTGAAAGAACTATCATCATATTCCTGTCGATCACAACTCATAAGAAGTCATGAAGGAGAGATCTGGTTCCAATGCCCCCAGTACATGATGTACAACATCACTGAATTGATCGTCAATTGATGCAGGTATGGAATGGGTTGCCACATAATTAACCTGTGGTGGGGATGATACCAGTGGCACAAAAGGACCATTTAGGGAATATGGTTGACTGGGAGCCATATTTGGACCGGGAAATTGAAGCTGGTCAACGGTGACAATTCTGCCTTCATGCGGGAAACAAATCACTTGAAAGAGTGTTGAAACAATAGCTCCCATGTCATAAACATAGTCGCGCCCAAGAAGTAAATTGTAATCTAAAGGGCTTGGGACTACCATCACGTTTAGATAAACGATTTTTCCTCCCAAAGTAAAAGGTAACTGAGGGAGGATCCCTAATGGTTGACTGGTTCCTCTGTTAAAACCCAACAGATTCTGGGTAACAGGCACAAGCGGTGGCGAACCAAGCGCTTGCCAAGCAATTGAGAAAAGGATACTCACTGATGCACCTTCATTCATAATAGTGCCAGATACAATCATATTACAAACTTGTACTATGATCTGAAAAGGCACATAAGAAGAAAGACAAAATCCTGTTAGTCGACTCCAATCAAAGGAAGTGACTAGACTACTTGGAGGGGGTATCGTAAGAACGGGAAAATTAACCCCTTGAGTTACGAGAGCGGGGGGATTTTCCTCCTGTCTTGATGGAACAGGAGGGTTGTCCCCAAGCTCATTTGAATCTAAAGAAACAAAAAGAACCTGAGTGGTATCATATTCACTCTCTTCGGGAAAGGTATGATTTATTGAAGGTGAAATCGGGTCAACTGTTACCTCGACCTGTTGATTTGGGTCGGGTATAGACTCATAGGATTCACTTTCAGAGAGAGTGGGTTTGACCGATGGTTGATTTTGGTCAGTCAATTCATCAACTAGTGAAGGATTTAGGGAGAGTTTCCTGTAACCAGATGGAAGTCGCTGCGGTGAAGCAGGACAATTATCCAACACTTTCTTGGCTTCATCCAGATAGGGACAAAGGTGAATGGGGTGATTCCCTTCACATAACCTACAGGGAAACTTAACTTTACCCTTTTTTCCATGAACTTTACTACCACTAGTTGATGGTGTGTCACCAACATGATCTCCAGAAGTTGATGACACAGGATGATGTGAACGAGAAGACCATTCTTCTAAGATCTGAGGAATATCAGGACAATTTCGAAGAAGATGGTCTCCCGCACAAAGTTTGCATGGACATCGAACTTTGTGAGGCTTGACAGGCAGTTTCTCATCAGATGTTGCATTCAAAGCAATGGTTGCTTGGTTGCCCCTCTGCTGAATTTGCTTCTTCTTCTTCTTAGCCACCTGGTTACTAGTACCAATACTTTCACCAGGCGAAGAGGAAGAAGGGGAGGAAGAAATAGCCGAGAAAGAAGGCAAAGGGTCAACTTTAGGATCAACTGGAGGTTGATTTTGTCCAATTGGAGGTGTACTCGATTGCGGAGAAATATCACATTTTGAACCAAGGAGGTTGAAAATAACCATATTGGCAAGCCAATGGTAAATCCCGGAAGGGATAATGTAGCCATATAAGGAGCACCAATATTTCCGAAAAGAGGAAAAGGACTAGGATTCCCATCAAAAGGAATTCCTTGATCGGTGGACTCCGGATTTGTCGCCATATGTTTCAACCCAAGATCAACTAAGGAGTGAGCGTGGAGGATGTTATCCGCGGTCAATTAATTTTATTTTAATCAAAGTAACATAACAAAACAAAAGAGGGATAATCTAGGCAAAAGGTTTACCAAACAACTGTGAATTGCAGAATACCTCTCGACGAACCGAGAAGTACGGGCAAACAATCTCCTCGAATGCTGTGTTCGGTGTATCACAGTGTACAAGGCTGCTGACTCGATTACTCAAGGATGGATAGCAACCTAGAGTTGTCCTCCCATATATACCCTAAGGTACGTGGAGGTCCAGTCCGTATAAGCACTGTTTAATGCAAAACCGCATAGTGAGAGCATTCCCATATATTTTACGTACTGTAACACCGCCCTATATACCTGAGGGTACGTGGACGAGCTATGATATACTCACGTATGTGGAATGAGGTATCACACTCGGGATGTATTGCAGACAAGTTAGTAACAACTGCTTTGTTTTACGACGCCGGAACACTTCTTTAGCCTAGACCTCTAAATGTTTTTCGTTAGGTGACAATGCTCCATTAGGTAAATTTAGATAAATTTTAAATTGATCTTCTTTAGAATTTGCCTTTCAAGGTTCACCACGTGATGTATGTTTGCAATTCCTAAAATGCAACTAATATGATAAGCATTATTCTCATTCAATTTGAACAATGAAAACCTTAGCTAGTAGGGATAGAGCAATTAGATCTTTGATAAAGAGCAAAGAGCACATCTAATGCAATTTCCCTAGCTATTCCTTTCAAGCATTCACAAATTGCAATATGAACGATGCAAGTTTTTCTTTTCAATTCCCTTAATGTTATGATGAACAAAAAAGGAAATATGCACATACAATCAATCAATCTTTCATAAGAATGAACACTTTTACGACAGTTCTGTTTCGAAGGAAAAAAAGACTTTACGACACTTTCTTTCGAACGAAGATTAACCAACTATATTCTAACTTTGATTATGGATTGATAATGACAAAGAAAACATTAAAGAAACATTAAGCAATCAAATCAAAGTAGGGCTAGACAAGGAGATAGAAACTTGTTCTCTGAGACATAACATTCATTGATCAATCAACAATCAAACAAACAGAGAAAAGTTGGCAAAAACTCAATCCAAAGGTGGGAATTTGACCTAAGGTGGATCAACGCAGGTCAAAGAGGGCCTAATTGCGCTGCAGAGCACTGTCTCTCACTCAAGGGTGCTCTGTAGAGCACTGTCCCCTGACCAAGCTGACGTTGATTTCTGAGAGGCCTCTCAATAGTCATCTAACCTCAATTTTTGACCAAAATTCAATGCAAAAGGGCTGAAATACAGTCAATGAACACAAGTAGGGTCTACAAGAATGTCTTAGGAGGTGGATAAGCTACTAGGAAAGAGGGTTCTTCCCAGCGGAGTCGCCAATTTGTGTTGGAGAATTTAGCATCTACGGATAAATACTAATTCCCTAGATAAGTCGCTGTATCTAGAACAACAATTTAAAGTGTTTTAGACTTTTCCTATAAGAAATAGATAAGATGAAAAGATAGAAGGCCTACCTGTAGTTCCGCTTTCCTCTCGTCTCCCTTGTATCGATTCCGTCGTTACTTCCCATACCTAATCCACTTGAGAAGTACCCTGTAAACACAACAGAAGACAAAAACCGATCAAAGCATACGATCTATTGAATATAAGTGAAAGGAATCAAATACAATTCACACACATAAGCATTATGAAACAATACAAACATATGGGAAAAAAGGTTCAAAAAATTTATTAGATAGAAGAAGGAATTACAAACATTGGTGTCTGATTCAAAGCCATTCCTCCAGCTTGGATCCCATCCACATCACATCAAAGGCATGACAAACTTGTAGCATCACAATAGTTGCTTCAAAGCCAAATCTCATAGCAGCATTATCTCCTTACAATTCAACATAATCCAGCCCCTGATCACTTAGATGAGTGGTCAATTTATAGGAAGATGAAGGAGGTTTTGTCATTAATGGTGACATTGAATGGCCTTCCATACTTATAATTAGTTCCATGGAGGAAGGGATGAGAGGATAGGATGCTCCTTAACTCATTCCTCATCCATTTTCGAGCTCATAGGAGTTGATAAGACAGGGAAAATTCTAGATGACTCCAAAAGATAAGAATATTCCCCAAACCCTATGTGAATTTCGCTCATTCTCGCCCAACGCAGGTGAAAGGAAGCCTAAGTGCTCTGCAGAGCACCCTGGCAGTGGACTTAACTGCTCTGCAACACACCTTCATAAGGGCTTACTTGCGTTGGTCCCTCTAGAGGCAATTTCTGGATGTCTTCAAGTCATGAAACTGTCTGGGAAGGAGGCATTCAAAGGGGTGACTTGTTTAGGGCATGAAACAACTGAATTTAGGGTTTGATGAGCCCTAAAACACTGATCTGAATGTTGGGATTTGATGTGCCCAAATGGATCTATAACAAGAGGTTCGATAGTCCACCTAAGATTTGTTCATCTTCTTGTTTCCCCTTATGGTCCTTACCCACATCATCTTCATTTGGATCATCACCTTGATCTATATCATTCTCATCCACATCACGATCAACTTTATCTGGATTATCATCTTGGTTGATATCATTTTCATATTCATCATTATCTACTACATCTTTATTTTCATTATCATGATTCTGATCAAAATATTCTTCTCCTACTTCACATTGTCTTGTTTCTTCACCATAGCTATCATTTTCCTTATTATGGATTTTTGCATATTCTTCATCATCCTCATCATTTCAATTTTCTTCAACTTCTTCAATATCTCGTTCTGCATCATTTTCTTGGTTAGAACATTCTTTAATGTTAGCCTCCTTCATGTCAATGTACTCTTCCTTTAAACACACTGTAATTTTTGCACTTGATTTTTCTAATTGCTGAAATGCTTCTTGAATTTTACTTAACTGCTCAATGAATTCAGGACGTAAACTTAATGGCATATTGTGCGGCAGATAACATCCAAAGGCTCGCATGGCTTTGATACCAATGAAGCAACAAAACTGTAGCTTGTTGACTTTGAATGTAAAATACACAGATGTATTTGTAAATAATATTTATTTTAATATATGAAATGTACAAGGATGATGAATGTTACAATGAGGCTTTGCTTATATACCTAGGAAGGTGTCCTTTCATGACTGGGCATGTCTTTTCGACATGCCTTTTCACTTACTAATGACTATATAACATAATCATTATTTTGATTATTTATTATTTACATTATTTATATTTATTTTATTTTATATAATTTATATTCGTAACAAAGACCCCTTTATAGGATAAGCAAAATTGTCCCCAGGAATGATCTTCAAATTTTTCTCCCTCTCAACCAGGTTTGAGAGGACTTCATGATAACCAACGAAGTTTCTGGAGGCCCCACTATCCACTAACCAACTATCAAATGAATCTTGAGGAGAGGAACTAGAAAGAGCAAAAATAATAAAATATTCAGATTGAGTAGTAGCTGCATTATTTTCATAGCTTGATTTCCTTGATCTCTTTTGAGGATGGTGGCCTTCTTCACCAGCAACAGGAGCCTCTCTTCTTCGTCTATTGTTGAACCTGTTATTGTTGAAGCCAGGGATGTTGTTGAAGTTGGACCTTGGAGCACTTCTATTCTCAGGACAATCTTGGGCATAGTGACCATATTTGTGGCAATTGTAGCATTAAACTTTTGAAATTTCCTTTCTAAATCTTCTATTACTTGGATGCTGGGGCAAACTTTCTTGAATTATATGGTCTTCCTCTTCCTTTCCTCTTCTTATCTTGAGCAACAAATGCAGTGGGTTCCCCTTCTTCATGCTTTTGATTTCTCCCTCTAAAAATCATCTTGGTCTCCTCTTGAGTGCACTTGCCCAATAACTCATCAAATGAAGGTAACCTATCATTGTTGTTAATGGTAGTAATAAATGTCTCCCAAAGCGGAGGAAGTCCTCCAAGTGCAATTAGTACCAGCTTCTCTATCAGATGTAATTTCTCTAGTAGACAACAATCAATCCTTGAGTTGGGATATCCTCATGAAGTATGACTGCACAATCTCCCCCTTGTTCATCTCGACATCCTTGACTTGATTTTTCAAGGAAAGAAGATGGTTCAAGTTGTTGACCTTGTTGTCGCTCATATTATATAGGCACTGCGACACCGACTCAGGTCGGGGGTTGTCACTCTGATCACTGACCTCTTCGTTCTAGCTGTCTCCCAACAACAGGCTATGGGGGCGTAGAAATTCCTTGTAGATTCAAATTGCTTATGTAATATGCTAAAACAATAGACTGAATCTACTCTACTCATTAGTGGAAACAATTAATCGATTGAGAAATCACAAAGCATACAAGAGAAAGAATTCAATCAACACATTACACAATGATTTACTGGGGAAATCCATAGCGAAAAACCATTGTTATCTGTATATTGCAGTAGTCAGAAAATATCAGAAGATTACAATGCTTTGCTCAAGCCCGAGCAACCTCTACACTATCTCTATTAATTAGCCCTCTATTAAATAGGAAATTCCTCATCCAGAACTGCGCAATCCCTATAGGCCCTTCTCTGACTGCATGCATTACATGTACAACTTGGATAATTATACAACTGATAGTACACTGCCCTTGAACTCCAATCTCAACTGGGTAACTTGAATTTCATGCATGCATGAGTTAATTAAGGCTGATTTATCAGTTAACTGGTTGAATTTTGAAGCTGCACCCCACTGCTAGACCTCCTACTAGTTTCTCCAACAGTTGGAACTAGTTTAACTGACATTAACTCAGTTTAACTAAATTAAACTATTACAACTCAAATTAAACTCAGCCTAGGCTCCTTAAATTTAGGAACCACTCTAGATGACTGAAGTTAGGCCCTCAACTCGAAACTCATCTTTTGACTGCTCCTCGGAAGGCATTTCTCGAGATTTTCTAAAAGCTCTATCCTCCATGAACTTTACATCTTGCCGAACTACTACCTTCTTGCTCCATGGAAGATAGACTCTATATGCCTTAGCATTCTCGCTATATCCCACAAGATATCCTTTCTCTGCAGTTTGATCTAACTTCTTCCTCTTCTCCTTGGGTATACGGCAATATGCTAAACTCCCAAATATCCTGAAATGACTAACTTCAGGTGTCTTCCCGATGAAGACCTTCTTTGGAGTAATCTTGCCTAATGGCCTATGAGGAGTTCTATTATGGACATAGACTGTCGTGCTGCATGCTTCTACCCACAAGAATTTTGGCATATCCTGATCATACATCATTGCCCTAGCTGCTTCCACAATAGTCCTGTTTTTCCTTTCTGCTACTCCATTCTGCTCTGGATTGTAGGGAGTTGTCCACTCTCTTCTGATGCCCTCCTTAGTGCAAAAATCGGTGAAGTCCTTGTCGACATACTCTCCACCATTGTCTGAGCGCAACACTTTTATCTTCTTTCCTGTCAGATTCTCCACTAGAGCCTTGAACTCTTTGAATCGACCAAAAACCTCATCTTTGGTTTTCAGAAAGTAGATCCAAGTCTTCCTGGAATGGTCATCGATGAAGGTGACGAAGTATTCGGCACCACTAAGAGCTTTTGTGGACATCGGTCCGCAGATGTCTGAGTGTATCAATCCTAGTACACTCTTGGCCCTATTGTTACTTCTTGGAAACGCTGCTTTGGCATACTTGCCTAGAGCACACCCTCTGCATACATCATCTCATTCAGTACTAAGATTTGGAACTCTTGTTACAATTTTTCTGAGAATTCTCAGAGCCCCATGGTGCAAATGTCCCATCCTTCTGTGCCATAGTTCATTCAAATCCTTGTCTCCATTACTACCTATCAGTGCCATTGGTGATTCTAGCTGCAACCTGTACAACCTGTTACTTCTGATTCTGATTTGGACCTTCTTTTTCCAACTCGGGTGTTTGACGTATACTTTCTCCTTAATGAAGAAAACGTCATAGCCCTTGTTTTGAAGTTGAGATACGGAAAGTAAGTTCATCCCCAGTCCCGGCATATGCAGCACATGGGTAGCTCGGAACCGCTCTCCTGTTTCCGTTTGAAAAACTATAGTACCTTTCCCTAATCTAAAAAAAATTCTCGGATTCCTGTCATATGCCTCGAAGCTCCACTATCTATCTACCAAACCTCTGAGGAGGCAGAGCTTGCTATGCAAGCAACTTCTTCTTCCAATCTAGAAGCGAACATAGAATAATCCTAATTTCTGTCTCTTGTGCATTCTTCTGAGAATCTGCACGAGTCTCCTTGAGTGGATGCCTCTGCATCATGCTCTTGAACCATAATTGATTTTCCCTTCCTGTCGCCGAATCTTTGCTCTGATACCATGTGAAAATTTCTAAACAAAAATTCTATTACTGCAACAATTGATTTATTTTATGTACTTATTATTCCCAATAAGTTATTTATGAAATCCCTTCAGTAAATATTAAAATAAATTCTATTGTAGATATCACACCATTATACAGAAACAAATATATGCACAAGAATCAATCACATCAACACAATTATTTTTGGACAATTGTCCCCGGAAAAACTCAATGCGGGAAAACTGGTGCAACAGAGGAGGGTTTTATTAATATTCAACAACAATCACTTTTACAGAAAAATTTACGTAGACACTAGGAGAAAACACCTGAGACTTTTCTCGGAAACTTTCTGACGCCCTGGAGAGCTTCCTTTCTCTATTGCGTCAGCCTTGCGTCATTCTGCAAGGCTCTGCGTAGCTCTGGTCCCTCTTTGCGTCATCCCTGCATCTCTCTGATCTGTGTCTCCCTCTACACTGTCTCTTAGAGTCTCCGCGTCACTTCTTCTGAGCTCCCTGACTACTACTAATCCCCCCTCTTCCCTCACCCTGCAACTCTCCCTTTGAAATCGATCTCCTTATCTCTGAGAATCGGTTTTCTTTGGGATACTGAGTATCTACTGGTGTGTCTCCAACTGACCCTCAAGCCTCCTCTTATACTTTTCCTGTTGAGTCTTCAACGACCGAGATTAAGTCCCTAATCAACGACTAAGATTAGATTTGGCTTGATCCTCGTCATCTAGAACCTTCTCACCCAGTTTTATATTAATACCCATTAATATTTTAATTTTCCTAAGTCTATTTTAATTTTCCTAAGTTTAGACTTAGGAACTCCATTAAAAGTATTAATTATTTTAATATCTCTCCAACTGGATGGAATTTCCCAAAACGATTTCTGGGTTTTGGAATCTTATGTGCCTTAGTCTCTCCACCAATTTTCATGGTTAGAGCACATCTGATGCTACCACAAATCAACACTGTAGAGTGTCTATATGACATAGTCAAGAGAATTGCCAAAGGGTCATGGCCATTTATCAAGATACATTCTTAGAGAATCAAATGTAAGCCACTGTAATAAAAATGCAAGCCATTGAAATGATCCATCAAACCATACAATGCAAGCCACAAAAATTTATTGCATGCCACAGAGATTGAGATATGTGACCCACAAAGATATCCGAGTTCCAAAAATAACAAGTGTGTGCCATTAAGCAAACCACAGAGCATCCCTTAGAATAGAATGTGGGCCAATGTATGTATATTACAGAGATATTGTTAAGAAATTTGGAGGCTTAAGAATTAGGGTAGATTTCTCTTATTTGATAATTTCTTGTAAATGTTGTTAGCTAATTCGTAATATATATTATGTTCTTTTCATCAAACAATTACCAAATTTACAAAACGTGAAGATCACAAGAAACAAAGAAAGATATAGGCTCTAAGCCAGGGCGAAAAGCCCACCAGGGGGAAAACCCAAAAAAAATTCTCTTCTTATAGAATCAGATCAAAGTGAGAAATTCAAGACCCAAGACCATGACAAAATTCTAGTCCTTCAAGAAGCAAAGTCAAGCCCTTCTCAATCACAACAGATAAAATCAAATTCAACCATAGTAGGTCGCATTATTCTCAGATAATTTCCCACAGGAAAACTTGCATCATCACAAAAAATTTGCATGATCTCTGATCTAAGAAGCTCACATATACTTGCATATGCATGACCTCAGAAATTCACAAATCCTTACAAGAACCTAGCCTCTAAACTTCGCATATCTCTGCCTCAGAACCCATCACAGAAAGCACTGAATTGCTTTCCAAATTGGAGGAGGACGCATGCCAATATATAGTTGTTCTCATATGCAAAACGACACATCCTTTTAGTGAGTCAACTTGACATCTAGTAGGGCCGACTTGGCTTCTTGAGGTGAATTTACTGAATTACATTTTCAAAAATTCTTTTTCTTTTTCTTTACAAGAAGTCCAAAAAGGACTTTGACTCTTAAACTCAACAAATCCTAGAAGCATGAAAAACATGTTTAACTAATGAAATAATAATATTTTTTTTTCTCTTTTTCTTCTTTTTGCTTTTTACGTAAAATACATAATGATTCAAGTAGAAAGAAAATTGTGAAGATTGAACCTACTTACACTTTTCAATAGATACCATATAAAGATTTCGAGCCATTATTAATGCGAACCATAGTATAAGCATAACCGAGTCACCACAAAAATTTCGAGCCATGGTTTGATATGTATGCGAGGCCACTGTGATGTATTGTGCAAGTCCACTGTGATGTATTGTGCGAGTCCACTGTGTAGAATGCGAGCCCATAGAAACATAAGCGATGCACAAAACGAGCGACAGAAACATTGCGATTGATAGAAGAATTATATGAGCCATAAAGAAGATGTGCGGGCCATAGAAGAACGAGAGTCATAGTCACAGAGTATATGCGAGATCCATCACAGAGACATAGAGTATAGTGCGAGCAAGCCATAGAGACATAGAGTGCGATCCAACCACAAAGACAGAGAGTATAGTGCGAGGCTGCCACAAAGACATCTACCACAGATACAAACGAACCATAGAGTGCGAGTTGTGTTGCCAAGTGAACCACAAAGATTGGCAATTTATAGTTGATCCTTTGAGCGAAGGGACATGTCCCTTAGGGCAGGCCGACTTGTACATGAATGAGGTCGACATGTATTTTGGAGGGAAACACAAATTCGAATTATCATTTAAATATATTTTCACATGATTTGAAGATTGCTTGACCAAGTAGATTTGAGCCACATTAAATAAGAGAAGAACAAAACCTATTAATAATAATTTCCTTTATCCAATTGAATTTTTCTTTTGGGGCAAGATGGGCTTCTCTGGGGCCTTTGGGTTCCTATGGGGGAATTCATCCCATAGCTGCCCCAATTTTCAACACTCCCTTTCAGCTAGGGAAGAATTCCATCTGCGTCATAACTCTCATCTTGGATGTACATGTCTCGATATAAATGAAGCTCATCATCACTGCATCATGTCGCATCTCATAGAAGAAGAATAATCCACAACTGACGGTCGGGGAGATCTATTTACCACCAGGGTAGAGATCCTCCAAACCTTACTAGTCTCCAAGTTAAGTTCAATGTCCTTTATCTCAGTCGAACAATGATATTTCGATCTAAAGAAGAAGAATCATCATATGGGAGATAAATCTGCCACCATATATCATTGACAATAGGTGAGATACCACTTACCATGAGAGGTAAGGATCACACTTACCACAAAGAGTAAGGATCACACACACCTATTATCCTTTGATCTTCCCACCTTGATCCTCAAGAATCAAGTAGTAGAGAACCTGCATCCCATCACTTGGGAGAGATACCACTTACCATATATGGTAAGGATCACACACACCCAAGTCTCCTCACCCATTGGCTAGATGGGTGGCAATCCCTACAATCCTAGCTTGTGGTTAGGATGCATACCTAGGGTATACTCTGTCAAGTCCCAGGCTTAATAGGGAGAGATACAAATTGCCATAAATGACAAGAATCACACACACCCTCTAGTGACAATAGGAGAGATACAACTTACCCCAAAGGGTGGGTCACACTCACCTATTGTCTGACAATAGGAGAGATACAACTTACCACAAAGGGTAAGGATCACACACACCTATTGTCCAGAGTTCCCTCAACCCCAACAACTCTCCGATTCCATTCCCATCCCTGGAGCTCAACAAGGGGGGAAGAGCATAGTTTAGTGTTCTCGATCAGCCATGACGCCTTCTCGGAAGGGTCAAATCCACCAGTCCAACCTGCGCTTTGAAGACCAAGACCTTCCCTTTCGACAAAGGCTTGGTAAGAATGTTTGCTATCTGCTCATTAGCTGAAGCCTCATTCCTTCAATTCCATAACAAATCACTGTCAGAGCCTCTCACTGCTTCCTCTATGCTAAAGCCTCATTGCTCCCTCTGTGCACCGTATCTCGGATATATTGATATCTAATATCAATATGCTTGGACCAATGTGCTAAAGCCTCATTCCTCCCTCTGTGCACCATATCTCGGATATATTGATATCTAATATCAATATGTTTAGACCGATCATGAAATACAAGATTCTTTGAAAGTTGGATCCCACTCTTAATATTGCAGTATATCATAGTCCTGCCCAACACACACTCAAACAACTCTCCAAAGAGCTTTCTCAACCACACTGCCTTGAAGCTAGTCATGCTAGTAGCAATGTATTCAACTTTAGTCAGCATCGATGTATCCATGAAGTTCGACAGTGTATCTTAGTCCATGATTAATATTTTCAACACATATTTAGCAGCAACCCAATATACATGTCCAGGCTCTATCAGGCTCAGAGTACATGATGCAAAGCAAGAATCCATTTGACTTCCTGCTCATCATAAGATCCATCAAATCTGAATTTGAAGAGGATTAATACTTTAGTGTAATCCAAGTTTCTGACAACATACTTCCCTTAGCAAGGAAGTCCTCATCATCTCCCTGTTACACTTCTAATATCAAGTAGTTGTTCCCCTGGGTTTAGAGGCCAACTTCATCTAGCACTGAACACGAAGAAGATCTGATCCTATCAGAAAATAAATTGTTAGCATATGAAATTGAATATCAAAGACATACCTTCAACCTTGAAGAGGGGTTGGAGTCTATGTCAGGTGTCCATCATTCTAGGCATGTCAGGTCTAGGGGACTAACTAGAGTCCATATGAGGCTTTATTCAATCTATAATCATAAGTCTCTTCTTATGTGCTTCAAAGCCTTGAGGTAGTTCCAATTATGCTCCTTCCTTAAGTATATCATGGAGGAAGCCAACTTCACATACATCTGATAATAGTGCATTTGGCAATAATAGCTACAATCCTCTCCCTTTGAGAGCACATTCTTTATCATAGATAAATTTAACATCACAGAAGCATTTGACACTACTGTATATCAATGTTTTAAAACTCCGACTTGGTATCGACTCGGTCGACTCGATTTCAATGACTCGAACGTTGTAAAAAATACATTAAATATTTATTTTTATTTATTTATAAAAAACATAATTTTAAAGATTTTCATTCATGTTTCCAAACACATAACATTAGAATATAGATAGAAGACAACATATGATCAAAGTAGGCTTATGAATATATTCATTATATCAAAATGGCACCCAGTGCATTTTCCAATACATACATGATGATGATATAGAGATCAAAACAAAAACACATAACCAAGGAGGCTAGAAATGGCTTCTACAACAAAAGTAAACTGTGACCAGTACTACTGGGTACTGCTAGAGGAGCCAAGATCATCTGGATCAGAGTCAGATAGGGGGCCCCATGGCTCCTCCTCATCATCATCTCCAACTGCACCTGTAGAAGTGGTAGCACTAGCAGGCTGTGCAGCAGCTGCAAGCTGAGATAGACGAGATATGCGCTTTTGTCGTCGCTGAGTAGAGGAAGCGCCTGCAACTGGAGGACTTGCTGGCCCTGAGGCTGAGGCTGGTACAAGTGGATCAGGATCTGCATTCAACTGAACATTATGTTCGAGTGATGCTATCGTCTCATAATCATAATCAATATCCTCATCAGAATGAAACTATGATGGATGACTCTCCACTACCCAATCTGATGTTGGATCAATGTCTTCCAACACAATGGGATCTGAATTAGGGCTTTTGTTTAGCAATTGGTTGCGTCTGAGCCGGAGGTTGTATTGGACATAGACTAGATCATTTAACTATTTTTGATCCAAACGGTTTCTCTTCTTCGTGTGAATCCTCTCAAAGACAGACCAATTGCGCTCACACCCAGTAGCACTGCAAGTTTGACTCAAAATACGAATTGCGAACTTCTGCAATTCAGGACAATGGCTACCAAAAGCCTCCCACCATTGTGTTGCAAAAAACATAGGAGTGTAATGAGTTAGCTCAACAAAATTACAAATTATATCCAACTTTCAAATTATAATCGATTTAACAAAATAAGTATTAAGAATTTGAAAATTGAAATTTTTGTTTACCTGGCTCATCTGCTTCCCTTGAAATCTTTGCTAGGTTCTTCCCAAAGGTACCTGAGGCATTGCTGAAGGTTGTGGCCTGTCGGTGTATCTCCAGCTGATCACACTCCAATGGGATCATGCAATCAATGCAGTCAATCAATCCATCTCTAACCTCCCCCTTCAAAGCTCCTGTCTCCTTAGCTTTATAATGATACCGCGGGTTCAAAAAATACCCAGTTGCATGTATAGGGCGATGGAGTTGATTGTTCTATCTTTCATCAATGATTGCCCAAATGGGCCCATACTTAGCCACTTTATCCTTGTATGCCCTCTTTATTTGCTCCTTTGTTTGATCCATAGCCTCATAAATGAAGCCCATAGCCAATCTTTCCCCATCCACCAACCGCAACACCTTTACAAGTGGCTCAGCAAGCTTCACAATCTCTGCTGTCTTTCTCCAAAATATTTCTTCATTAACTTTCTTTTTCAATTCTTTGCCTTTCTGTTTGTGAGACCACTAGCTTTGATTCCATTCTTCACTGGCAAATATCTTTTGCAAGTTTCTATGTCGGGAAAACATAGCTTGCAATGTCAAAAAATGAGTAGCAAATCTAGTGATGGCAGGCCTAATAATATCCCTGCCCCCTATGTGTTTCCTCATCAGGCCCAAAATCCATGAATGATTGTAGATAAATTTTGTTATGCTTTTGGCATGATCTACAATGTTTTTGACCCAATCTAATTTGCCAATATCCTCAAGCATGAGGTCTATGCAATGTGCAACACATGGGGTCCAAAAGATGGTTCTGTGTTTTTCCTCTAACAGTTTACCAACAAGAACATAGTTAGAGGCATTATCTGTGATGACTTGAACAACATTAGCCATCCCCACCTCCTCAACAACCTCATCCAATAGCTAAAACAACAATTTTCCATCCTTTACCTTAGCAGATACATCAACTGATTTTAGAAACATGGTTCCCTGTGGGCAGAAGATAAGAAAGTTTATGATGGTATGGTTTCTTTGATCAGTCCATCCATCTGACATGATGGTACATCTTGTGCCCATGAGTTTTTGAAATCTTTCAAATACTCATTAATGGAGGCAATTTCCTTCTGCGAACGATACCCCCTTATCTCATGCATAGTAGGGCCTTTGAAGCCTTTTCCAGCAACATGTATGGCATCAAACATAGGCTCATAATATGGTGAACGAGAAGTATTGAAGGGGATATCAACATCATACCACCATCTACATATGTAATCACAAGCAGTCTCCCTCAATTCTTTCTTCCAATGGTCATCTAAAGTGGGTTGCAAAGTTCTACTAGCTTGAGGACCATGTGCATCTGATGGAGAGGAGGGTGTGACAGTGAAATAACTTTTGATATTCATATCACCCTTCTTTTTCATTTTACCCTTACCCTTTTCTTGAATAGAATCCAAAGAGGGAGGAACATATCGGAAGGGGTTGGGTGCATCAGTACAAGGGATAGAGTAAGAACCCTCAAAATCAAAATGGGGGTTGGTAGCCAGCATTTTTTGTATATTTCTCTTCCTCCCAATTTCAGCCTCTAACTCTTTTTGCCTAGCCTTTCCTTATTTGAACTTCTCAAAGTTGGCTAACAATTCCTTCCTAATCTCCCCAATTTCATCTGATTCACATGGAGTAATTTGGCCTCTAAT
This sequence comes from Pinus tabuliformis, assembly GCA_031772625.1. Taxonomy (NCBI): domain Eukaryota; kingdom Viridiplantae; phylum Streptophyta; class Pinopsida; order Pinales; family Pinaceae; genus Pinus; species Pinus tabuliformis. The sequence continues at coordinate 301,833,534 of CM062804.1, read as the reverse complement.
CCCCGCCAAGTGTTGTTTTAGCCTATTAATGCCCCCAGGACCTTCCTTAATTTTTATATGGCAAAATTTGCAATGTATTTGACTATCAACCATTTCAACATATGCCCAAGCAGCATCTCTCACTCTAGGTGCCATTTTTGACTTGGAAATAAAATCAAAAAATCTGAAAATGAAAATAGAAAAAGTAGCATTGCTTCAATGTTCATTTCTTTCACAAAAAACACTTTTTAATTTTCAGATTTGCACATAAAAATTAATAAGCAAAAACAGATTTTTACAAGTGAAAAAGAATGCCTCCAGGCACAAATTGCCTCCTTAAGGTTGCTCCAACAAACCAACTCCTCATTGTTGCTCCAAATGGCTGCCCAAGAAGCTCCTCACTCCTGCTACAATGCTTTTGCCCAAGACTCCTCACTGCTGCTTCAAAAACAAATTCCACAACTCCTCACAAACTCTCACTCAAATTCTCACTCAAATACAATGAGATGGCTGTGAGGAAATGAGAAGGGTTGGGTGGGTTTTATAAGGTTTAGGAGAGGGGAATGGACCCCAAATAAACTAGAGGCAAATTACAAATCTGTTGGGGGTCCCCAAAAAGCAAAAAAGAAAATCTTTGTTTTTGAGTTTTCAGGCCGCTGTCATCCAACCTGGCCGAGTAGGCTCGGACTCGGCCGAGCTGGCCGGGTTATTACTGAGACCGCTGAGTTGTTAGACAACTCGGCTGGCTTGGTAATAACCCGGCCGACCGAACCGGTTCATTGACCAAGTCGACCTGGTGAGGCCTTGACTCGGACCAACTCGGCCGAGTTGGTTCCAAACCGACCGATTCATAAAACAATGCTGTATATTGTCATCTAGAATGGTCCTTGCATGAAGCATCTTCAATGATCAACTTGGGAGACTGCAATCCTTCCTCCGACATCTGGGGTCTTGTCCATTGCCACTCTAATCAAGGGGTAGCTCAACATCGAGACTCGGTTCTCACATTTATCAGATTTACTTGTAGACCCTGGAACAAGAGCAAGAGCAATAATAGAAAAGTAAATAAACATAATGAAAGTGTCCCTGGTGATGAAGCAGGACTGTCTTTCTCTAGATATGAGAGTGGCTCCTTCATTTTCCTGCACCAAATCCTTCTTGGAGCTAACTCTTCCTGCATTACTTTGCATCCTGATGATCCTCAAGAAGGATTTGCTTTCCTTGATCACATCCTCATCCAAGAAGTTAGAAGCATTCAAATACTCATGCAAGAAAAATAACCAATAGTCTCAAACGATATATCTAAAAAAGAGTAGTGTCACAAACAAATAACATAAGTCTTGAAAATACTTATCTTTAACAAGGATTGTAGGAAGCTCTAAGCTCCCTCTTGATCCTGCCTCCAAGAGTCGCCACTGTCCTTCAACCATATGTAAATATCGTCTTTGGAAGAAATACATCCTCTTGAGCATCAGCAATATTTTCATTGTTAATTTTTCTTAGGGTTGTATTGTTCTTTGCTTTGATAATTGCATTACATCATTTACATATTGAATTCACCCCACAATATTATAACATTATTTCATGATATGCAATTATGTAAAAAGAACAATAACATTAGTAATGCAACGAAACATTAAAAGGAACAACAAAAGAAAAGCGGACACACATAGAGACACCGGGATTTGTTGGAGACTAGGGCAAAACCCCACAAGGGGGAAAACCCATAATCTAATTCTTTTTCTTCTATTAGATTTCATCAATTTGTTCAGCTGAGATACAAAGTACTGTTGAATAATCTAGGGCAATTAGGTGTAGTGTGATTCTTCTTGACTTGATAACAATTTGTGGAGTCTTTTTACTTTTTCTTTTTAGCTAAATCTTCTTCTTCTTATTAATGCATGCATGTGTTGTTATGAACTTAAATTCATAACAATTAAATAAAATATTAAAATATTATTCTAATAAATAAATTATTAATTATAATCAATTAATTAGCAAATAATTAGTTTAATGAAGAGACATCAGTCCCCAATGGACATGTCTCTCTGATTAGGCATGGCCAGTCAACTCCTATTTAAGGAGCATGCCCTATCCTTGTAAGCATCATTTCAAATTTTATCAATTAATAATAAATATATTACATTCAACAATATGGTGTATTATTACAGTTTATAGCAATTTAGAATTTAATTTATTACAGTGGTATCAGAGCCAAAACTTGTCTTGTGACACCCACGGGGTTCTGCTGGCCGTCAGGCCTGATAGGCCTTCCATCCGCACCCTGGGTTTCACTGTGCAATAGTTTCGTTGTGCAATACTGTGCTCACGGAATACAGGTGCGGCCGTGAAGGGAAAAGACTGCAAAAGCAATCACTGTGACGTCGACAGCTTGTGCGTGGGGCATCCAACCACCAAGGAAGCCGCTGTGGGCATGGCTCAGGTTCTGGAACAACTGGTCCCTGAGACTCGATATCTGCTGTCTGCGTAGCGTACAGAATTGCGTGGAAAAGACTGTTCGTTGGTTAACACTGCACTCGCTATTTGCTGGTCAACTGCAATTCGAGAGGAAGGGCCACGATATTAAACATGCATAAGGTACGGGGTCAATGGACGTGACCAGAGGTGCATCTACCCATTTAAAAAAATTGATTTTTATTTAAAAACTATATCATAAAAACAAAAAAAAATAAAAAAAAAATAAAAAATTGGGTCTTCAAGAAAAAAACGAAATAAAATGGCAGCCAACAACAATGACGAGATGAAAAAGATTCAAGAGGACATCAACAAGCTGAATAAACGCTTGGATAATGTCGAGAAGTCTGTTAGTAAGCAGGACCAGATGGCCAACGATATCTCTTACTTAAAAAACTTGATGAGTCGGCGCTTCGGAGAGACCGATCCACCTTCAGCTACACAGAGTCCCAAGACTCCGGAAGGTGAGACTTCTCTAGAGCATGAGTTCCTGAGGCATGAGAAGCAACAAATACCCCAAATTCACTTCAAAGGAAGCTAATACTATACTCAATCTTCTCGACGGAACCATCTTAAAATAAAAAATGAATTACCTAAGTATGATGGTAAGAACTTTAAAGGCGTTGTTGTATGGGTAAATAAGATGGATGCAATTTTTTTAGCAAACCCTCCGCTCGGTGAACAAGAAAAAGTCATGACTGCATCCAACTACTTAGAAGCAGAAGTGTACGATTGGTTTTTGTGGTGGTCGTCTAAATGCACGGGTTGCTCATTCAGTTGGCAAAACTTTAAAAATGCTATGTTAAAAAGGTTTCATGACGAGGAGGATGATGTCTACGAAAGATTTGTTCACCTGAAGCAAAAAGGATCAGCGAGTGAATACACTCACGAATGGGAAGTATTAGCAGTAAGGCCAAGAGGGTTTTCAGATGAGGAGCTGCTAAAATGTATCGTTGTGGCCTTAAAGATTACATTCACGAAGAATTAAAATTGCATAAACCCAAAACCATTGAGGATGCCAGACACGCAACAATAATTATTGAGCGAAAATATAAACTTCACAAAGCACCATATGCCAGTAACGACAGAATTAACAACTATTCCAAGGGGAAGGCAGGGAAAACCTCATCAGAAAATACTAGTAAGTACGTTCCACCACCATTGCGAAGTGATGGAAAACAACAATCTAATGTCGAAAGGAAAAAGGATGGCAAATGCTGGAAGTGCGGAGACAAGTATTATGCAGGACATAAGTGCGCAACACAAAAATTGTACAACTGTGAAGCTGAACAAGAAGAGGAATCTTCAGAAGACAGCTCTGATGAAGAGGACAATGAAGAAAATGCAAACCCTAGTCCAGAGTCAGAAGACGATATGCCATGAATCTCCATAGCAACCATCACAGGGATAGGTCAACCACAGACATTGAAGCTTAAAGGTCACATCAAGAAGCAAAGCATTATTGTTCTAGTGGACTCAGGAAGTATGCACAACTTTGTAGATGTCAATGTTGCAAAAACACTGAACATCTTTGCTTACCCGGTAGCAGACTTAAAAGTTATGGTAGCAGATGGAAAACATATAGATGGAGTGGGCAAGTGCCATAAGGTTAAGTTGCAATTAAGCGACTATGCAATGGAGTCCAATTTTTATACGGTTCCCCTAGGAGGAGTAGATGTTGTTTTGGGGGTACAGTGGTTAAGAACACTAGGCACATATTCAACAAATCACATAAAACAGTTCATTAGATTCAAATGGGATGGAAGGAAATATCAGTTGTCTGGGTTTCATGCACCACCAATGCAGGTCATCTCCGCTCAACAGATGAAGAAGTTTATTCGCAAAGGAGCACCAGCATTTGTTGCACAATGTCAGCACTTGGAATTATTATTGACAGAAGGGACTCATCAACCATTAGAGGTTCCATCGTTGATCCAGAGATATGAGAAGGTTTTCTAAGATCTACCAATGAAGTTACCCTCGGAAAGGAAAATTGAACACATTATTGAAGTCAAACCAGACTCAACTCCAGTTAATGTTAAGCCATATTGTTATCCCCATCACCACAAGACAAAAATAGACCACTTAATACAAGACCTGTTGAAGCATGGAATTATTACGAAGAGTAGAAGTCCATACGCTGCACTCGTAGTATTGGTTAGAAAGAAGGACGGATCTTTCTGATTATGTATAGATTACAAAGGCTTAAACAAAATCACTATTAAACATAAGTTTCCAATTCTGCTCATTGATGAAATTCTAGATGAATTACACGTTGCTGAATATTTTTCCAAGTTAGATCTAAGATTAGGCTATTACCAAATACGAGTAAGATTAGAAGATGTCGAAAAGACAGCATTCGGGACTCATGAAGGGCATTACGAGTTCAAGGTCATGCCATTTGGATTAACAAATGCACTAGCCACCTTCCAAGCGACCATGAATGAGATCTTTCACCCTTATCTTTGGAAGTTTGTATTAGTTTTCTTCGATGATATTCTAGTCTACAATAAGACATGGAAAGAACATCTCAAACATCTAGAAGAAGTGTTCTCTGTTTTGGAAAAGAAGCAATTTTACGCCAAGCTATCAAAATGTACATTTGGGCAGAAGGAAGTTGAATACCTAATACATATTATATCGAGGGAAGGAGACCAAGTGGATCCCAACAAAATCAAGGCAATCAAAGAATGGCCCAAACCCAAGAACATATCTAAGCTAAGGGGATTTTTAGGTTTAACATGGTATTACAGAGGATTTATAAAAAACTATGCACATCTGAGAAATTAAAGGAAGTGATGTCAACCACACTAGTACTTGCAACTCTTGACTTCTCCAAACCATTCGTAGTCGAATGTGATGCTTCTGGATTTGGAATTGGAGCTGTATTAATGCAGGACAACCACCCTATAGCATTTGAGAGTAGGAAACTTAATAAACGAGAAGGCTTAAAATCAACATACCAAAAGGAGATGCTCGCCATCATACACGCTTTAACGAAGTGGCGCCAATATTTGCTTGGAAGTAAATTTTCAATCCGAACCGACCACAACAGTCTTCAATTCTTACTTCAGCAAAAGACATTATCAACAGAACAACAGAAGTGGATGGAGAAGTTGTCAGCTTTCGATTTAGAAATATTACACAAGAAGGGAAAGGAGAATGTCGTAGCTGATGCACTCTCACGTAAAGATGACGATCACACAACATGTGCCGCCATGATAGTTGTTCCGGAATGGTTGGACGAAATATGAGCCGAATATGCCAAGGATAAGGGCTGTGACTCCACGATTAACAATAGCAGTCAGTATACCAACTTCGAATGGAAAAATGATATCTTATGGTACAAGGGTAGAATTTACCTAACACTTGCATCCAAATTTAAGGTGCAAATACTAAAAGAGTCTCACAATTTGCCAACAGCTAGACATGTCAGATTCTACAAGACTTATTACAACATCCGACAGTCATTCTATTGGAAGGGTATGAGCAAGGAAATTCAGAAATATGTTGCAGAATGTGATATTTGCCAAAGGAACAAAAGCGAAAATGTTCCAACTCCAGGATTGCTACACCCATTACACATTCCAAATCAGAAGTGGGAGGAGATTTCGATGGACTTTATTGAAGGACTACCTGCATCTGACGGAAAGGATAAAATATTTGTAGTAGTCGATAGGCTCACTAAATATGCTCACTTTATGGCTATTAAAAACACTGACACAACTAAACAAATCGCTGATGTGTTTTGTAAAAATATTTACAAACTACACGGGTTTCCTAAGGTCATCGTCAGTGATAGAGATGTAAGGTTTAAAGGAAAATTTTGGAAGGAATTCTGCCATCAAGCAGGAATATCCCTCAATATGAGTTCGGCCTATCACCCCCAAACAAATGGGCAAACCGAAATCGTTAATAAATGCTTGGAAACATATCTTCGTTGTTTCGTTACAGACAAACAAAACAGATGGACATAGTGGCTACACTTGGCAGAATGGTGGTATAATACCGCATACCACACGTCAGCCAAGATGACACCTTTCCAAGCCTTATATGGTTATGAGGCACCTGGGTGGAAGGACTTTGCACTCCTTGATTCTAGGGTACCAACAGTTAAAGACCACTTAGGAGAAAGTCAAAGGATCATCAACTTACTAAAATGAAACAACAAGCCGACCAACATGCTTTGAAAGAGAGTTCGAGGAGGGAGAGTGGGTCTTTGTTAGACTCCAACCTTATAAGCAACTATCACTAAAATAACAAGGGAAGAATAAATTGTCACCTAAATATTATGTATCGTATCAGATAATCAAAAAGATAAGTAGTGTACCTTATAGGTTAAAATACCGGACAATTGCCGAATCCATAATACCTTTCACGTATCAAGTCTCAAAAGAGTATTAGGGCAAAACTAAATAGCACAAACAGAAATACCTGAGACCGATGAAGAAGGAAGAATAGTACTTGAAGCTTGAAGGTATACTCGCTATCCGAGAGAAGGTTTTACAATCCAAGACAATAAAGGAATACCTCATCGAATGGAAGAGGTTATCAAAGGAAGATTCATCTTGGGAATCAGAACGTTTCATGCATCAACACCTAGGCCTACCTATGCTTTGAGGACAAAGCATCTTAAGGGGAAGGCAATGTTATGAACTTAGATTCATAACAATTAAATAAAATATTAAAATATTATTTAAATAAATAAATTATTAATTATAATCAATTAATTAGCAAATAATTAGTTTAATGAAGAGACATCAGTCCCCAAGGGACATGTCTCTCTGATTAGGCATGGCCAGTCAACTCCTATTTAAGGAGCATCGCCTCAGCTTTGTAAGCATCATTTCAAATTTTATCAATTGATAATAAATATATTACATTCAACAATCTGGGGTATTATTACAGTTTATAGCAATTTAGAATTTAATTTCTGACGTGTACTTCATCAAACTGCTACCAAAAACATAAGAACAAGAACACAAGATGTTGGCTCTCTGCCAGGGCCAAAACCTCTCTTCTCTTGAGAGGAAAACCCTTTAGTAAGATTTTCTTATTGAAGCTTCTATTGATAAATGCCAAACCCTAGACCCTTGACTAGAATGTCCTCCAAGTACAAGTCAAGTCCTTTCTCCTTTCTGTACTTTGTTCTCCAGCAATTAGTCATCCTTCTTCCAGCACTTCATTCCCCGACACTTCGTCCTCCTTCTTCCTTTGGCAACTGATGATAGACCTTGTTATGTGAGCTCTAGAAGAGATGTATTATCCTTGATCCTTAGTATAGATAAGGAGACCTTTCTCTCTGCCCAATCGAGCTCTTTATTAAGATATAGCTGCAAACCTGTTATTACAGTAGTGCAACCCTGTTTCTTCGCACGTGTGAGGGGATTTCTTGTGAGATTGAACTCTTCCTTCTTCACTTGAATGAGTTCCTTCTTCGCTTGAGTGAGAGGCCTTATAGGCCTAACTATCTAGTCCTAACAATGAGATATTTATCACTGTGGTGGAGGGCTGCTATGACAACAATGATACCCTCTTTATCTTCGCACGTGTGACTGCAGCTTGCCCTAGAAACAATCCTCTTAGGCTTGGTTGTGTACCCTTCTTCTTTGCTGCACTTGGAGACCCTTTCTTCGTCCTTTGTTCACCCTTCTCTTGGCTTCCTTTACTTCGCTGATTTCAGAGATATGTTATGACATTATGAGGGAGTGGACAACCTCTATATATAGAGGATTGTCCCTCCTTCAGGCCGACTTGAAGGTTGACTTTCTGACTGTAGGCCGACTTGACTTCTTTGCTTCAGATGCCTTCTTTTGATGGTGCCACATGCTTGGAGGAAACTTGAATTTGCTTGGAGGTGTCTTCTTTGACTCTAATACATAAGTATACCTAGTGTAACATGCCCTTAAGGTCTGCAACATAATTCTTTTGACTCTTTGACTCACCTATAACACTTTAACATGTGCTAGACCTATTTCAATGAGTAAGAAACTCATTGAGATATATTATAAAAATAATTTTTCTTTTCTTGAATAAATAAAAATATCAAAAGTACATTTATGAAGACCGAACCTAGTTACATTTCCTTCAACGTACATCCATGGAGGAATACATCTTTACAACATACCACCTGGGGCCTACCTTGGTCAATTCACAACTTTGTTTGTGAACTGACATTCGATAAACCAAGAATGCAACAATCATAGAAGCACTGCCATCATCATGTTAGGGCAATATCATCATCATAGACATATCAATACTGTCATCATGAAGATAGGTCATTAGATCACTGTCAGGTTGTATGGTCATTAGGGTTTCACTTGAGGTTTCTGCATATGTCTCAGAAGTGTTGTAAGACTACAATATATACATTAAGCCATACGATGTCATAATACTGCTTATCCATACTGTGTGTTGAGGTCATACCGATACATGAATACAATGTCATATACTTTGAAAATTATGCCATACCAACATTGATACATAATGCTAGTGAACTATAAAGCTAATAATGCCACTACCCTGTGAAGCGAATAATGCCAAATGTATAATCTGAATTGTGAAGCAAAAATGAGGCCATACATATAATATTGAGTTGTGTGTGACCATATGTCATCTACTTTGACCATACATCATGTGTTGTGTGTGACTATACATAATGTACTGTGACCATATAATATAATGCGTGTGTTGAAAAATGTAACTAGGTTCGTTCTTCATAAAATGTATTTGTCAAAATAATTTCTAGTATTATTACAATGACTTATTAAAGCACGGGTTGCATGCTTGGGTCATCATTTTATTAGTCAAAGTCCCCATTGGGGACTCCTAGGATTAATAAAGAGTCAATAGAGTCATTGTATATTTTATGAGACGCATCTTGGGCTTTTGAACAATGTAAAAATAATTTATTTTGAGTCAAAAATAAATTATGTAACCTCCACACCAAGTTGGCCTCATGAAGATCAAGTCGGCCTCAAGGAAGGCAATTCGACCTCATTGGAAGGCTATATATACAAGGCAGTTTGACTTCATTTGAGCATCTCACTCTCTCAAGCATAGTCCGATCTTTGGAAGCTGGAAGCTGGGAAGAAGTGCGAAGTTGAAGGAAGGGTCCAAAATTTTGGTGCCTCTCTCTCTCTCTCTCTCTTGTGTGGGCTGGTTTAGGAGATTGAAGTCTCCTAGTCTAGGTCGAAGCTGCCAAGTCGAAGTTGTAAGGTCGAAGTGCTGCTGTTGCTAGGTCGAAGTTTGGATCGAAGAAGGAGATGTTGGCTTGGTGTGGAGGAGGTCTTTGTCTAGGTAGAAGAGTCTCAAGGAAAACTATTGAAGGAATAGATTTTTGAATGGGTTTTCCTCTAGATGGGGGTTTTTCCCTGCCAGAGTGCCTACATATTGTGTCTTATGTTTTTGTGATCTTCAAACATAGATAATTTGGGAATTGCTTGATGAAAGATAGGATAATAAAGAAGTAAAAGAAACCAACATAACTCACAAGTAATTATCAAAAAAGAGAAATCAAACCCTAATCTACTTGCATTGATCTCTCAACATGGTATTAGAGCCAAGGTCGAAGAGGATTGAAGATCATCTCGTCGGCTTAAAGGAAATGACTTCTCCCTCTATGATAAGAATGTGATTCACTTCTATAGGAAGATGGATCAAGAAGATTGTTTACTAGTTATTCAACAAGGTCAAAATTCAAGGGTTCTTAGCTGCACTTACAGGATCTCTCAATGATGATAATGTGTGGATCATTGACAATGGAGCATCAAGGCATATGACAAGGGAAAGTAAGAAACTACAAACTCTATCAAAGGAACCATCCTCTCATGCAGTAGAATTGGGAGACAACAAAAGCTATGCGGTTAGAGGCCTGGGATCAACTTCTTTGAAGCTGGAGAATGGAGCAAAACTACATCTCAACAACATACTATATGTTCCAGGTTTGAAAAAGAATTTGCTTTCAATTTCTTGCTTAGAAGATAAAGGGGACAAAGTTTCTTTTGTTGATGGAAAGGTCTTAGTCTGGGGAATGGATTCTAGCATTAATAAAGCTAGGGTCATTGGAGTTTGTGAAAGAAGTTTGTATAGAGTTACACCACCTCTACAAGCTCTAGTTCATATGGAAATATCTCCTATTAAGCTATGGCATAGAAGATATGGTCATCTTCACTACAAAGTCATTCCTACTCTTAAACATCTAGTTCATCACATCCACGATATCAAAGAAGATCGTGAAGGAATTTGCAAGGGATTCTCTTTGGGAAAACATACAAGAAAACCATTTTCAAATAGTGAAACAAGGTCTAAAGGAATATTAGACCTCATATATTCTGATGTGTGTGGGCCCATATCTGACAAATCACTTGGAGGTCATCTTTACTATGTAACATTTATTGATGGTCACTCTAGAAAGACATGGCTCTATCTTCTCAAGAAAAAATATGAAGTATTTGAGAAATTCAAGGAGTTTAGATGTGAAGCGGAAACCCTAACCCAAAGAAAGATAAAAACTTTGAGATCTAACAATGGTGGGGAATACACTTCTAAAGAATTAATTGCATATTGTAAAGAAGCAGGAATTAAGAGGAAGCTTATTGTTCCCTACTATCCCGAACAAAATGGAGTGGTCGAAAGAAAGAATAGGAAAATTGAAGAAGGTGTACGAACAATGCTACTTGATCAAGATTTGCCAAAGTTTCTATGGGGAGAATCTACAATGACAGACATATATATTCAAAATATAAGTCCTCATAGAATTCTAGATAATATGACACTCGAGGAAGCATTCATAGGAAGGAAGCCAAGTGTGGACCATCTTCGAATCTTTGGGAGTCTTGCATATATCCATGTTCCAAAGGACAAGCGAAAGAAGTTGGATTCTACAAGCATCAAAGGCATCTTCGTTGGCTATAGTCTCTCCTCAAAGGCATATAGAATCCACGTCAATGAAGGGAGACATATTGAAGTAAGTGGGGATGTTATATTTGATGAGAATCAAGCCTACAAAAAGTTGAAGGATATTCCTATTGATTATGATGATGAAGATCTACCCATATTTGAAGAAGTACAACTCGACAACCCTTCTACTATTCAAGAGGAAGAAGGAGGACCAAGTGAGCCTATTCAATATGTGGTCATACTGAGCACAAGGAAGAGGCCAAATTGGTTAAAATCCACTCTTAAAGATGCTGTGGGGCATGGAGTTGCGAAAGGAACCTTCAGGGAAAGCAAAAGGCCGAAGAGATATTCTAGATATGCTGCATATATGACAAAACTAATTGAAGCATAACCATCTATATTTGAAGAAGCTGCTCATCAAGAAGTATGGAAGAAATCTATGCAATAAGAATATCAATCCATCATGAAGAATGGGGTTTGGGAAATTGTTCCTAGACCTAGTGACAAATTGGTTGTCACCTCGAAATGGATGTACAAGATCAAACACACTGTTGATGGAAGCATAGATAAATACAAGGCCAAATTTGTTACAAGGGGTTTCTCTCAAAAGGAAGGCATAGATTATGAAGAAACCTTTGCGCTCACTGCAAGGTATACTACCATTAGATCTTTGGTTTCGTTGGTTGCTACAATGGGATGGAATATCCATCAAATGGACGTGAAGACAATGTTTCTGAATGGGACCATCGATGAGGAAGTGTACATGGAGCAACCTGAAGGCTTTGAAGAAAATAGCAGGGATACTCATATCTATAGACTCAAGGAGGCACTGTATGGTTTGAAGCAAGCTCTTAGGGCATGGTATGTAAGAATGGATGCATACCTTCTTAGAATTGGGTTCGTGAAGAGTTCCGCTGATCCAAATCTCTACATCAAGGTTGTGAATATGAGCTAGTGATTATTCTATTGTATGTGGATGATCTATTCATCATAGGTGTGGAGAGAGGGATACAAGAATGTAAGAAGATGCTGGCAGCAAAATTTGAGATGAAGGATCTAGGACTGATGCACTATTACCTAGGTCTGGAAGTATGGCAAAATCTCGGGAGATATATTTGGGGCAAGGAAAGTATATCATCAAATTGTTGCAGGAATTTGGGATGATGGATTCCAAGCCCATGACTACTATGATCACCAATCTCAAGAAGTTGAGGAGCTTTGACCGAAGTCTCGTGGATCCTACCTCCTATCGTCAGTTGGTAGGTTCTTTGATGTATCTGGTAAATACTAGGCTGGACATATGTTTTGCTGTGAACATCCTTGGTCAGTGTCAGTTGGAGCCTCATCATGATCATTGGATAGCTGCCAAGCATATATTGAGATATCTTCGTGGTATGATACATCACTACCTAAAGTACAATAGCAAGGAAGTCAAGTTGATTGGCTTCACAGATTCTGATTGGGGTGGCAGTGAGACCGATGGAAGAAGCACTACCGGAGGATGCTTTAGTTTGGGATCTGCCATGATCTCATGGATGAGTAGAAAGCAAGATCATGTTGCTTTGAGTAGTGTTGAAGCAAAGTACGTGGCTGCATGTGAAGTAGGAAAGGAGGTTGTATGGTTGAGGAAGCTTCTGATAGATTTGTTCGAGAAGCCTCTAGATCCTACTGTGATTAATTGTGATAATCAAAGTTGTATCAAGATGTCTGGAGATCTCGTGTTTCATGCTAGGACGAAGCATATCAACAATAAGTTCCACTATATTAGGAACTTGGTATAGGATGGGATCGTGAAGCTACAGTATGTCCCAACAGACGATCAGGTAGCTGATATACTAACAAAGTCTCTTCCTAATAAGAAGTTTGAGTATCTTAGAAGAATGCTTGGTTTAGTTGATATTGTTGATTTGGTTTATGATGATAAAAGTTTGGAAGAGATTTGTTGAGGCCTTGTGTGTGAGACACATTGCCTGGGAGGACATCTGGCCGACACTATGAGTTGATGTCTAGTTCCCAAAGTAGGGAGGGTGGCGTTGGTCTTGGAGCTCTGACCTCAGATACACACCTAGATCCCTGGGTTGATGGTTAGCAAGTAAGCCTGATGGTACCTAGAGAGGTTGAAAGCTTTAGTCCATCTTAGTCCCACTTGGATAGATTGCCTTGGTCAGGAATCTAGTTCGTGGCATTGCAGTGCCTAAACTGTTGAGAGACCTTGGATAGAGTTCCCTGGTTAGGAATCTAGTCCATGGCATTGTGGTGCCTAAACTCTTCATAGTTCATATAGTTTGAAATCTTATGTATGAATACCTCCCTAGTTAAGAGGTAGTGTTAAAAAATGTAACTAGGTTCGGTCTTTATAAAATGTATTTGTCAAAAGAATTTTAGACTTATTAAAGCATGGGTTTCATGCTTGGGTCATTATTTTATTAGTCAAAGTCCCCATTGAGGACTCCTAGGATTAATAAAAAGTCAATGAGTCATTGTATATTTTATGAGACCCTTCTTGGGCTTTCGAACGATGTAAAATGAATTATTTTTGAGTCGAAAATAAATTATGTAATCTCCACACCAAGTCGGCCTCATGAAGATCAAGTCGGCCTCAAGGAAGGCAATTCGACCTCATTGGAAGGCTATATATACAAAGCAATTCGACTTCATTTGAGCATCTCACTCTCTCAAGCATAGTCCAATCTTTGGAAGCTGGAAGCTGGGAAGAAGTGCGAAGTTGAAGGGTCCAAAAGGAGTGTGAGTTTGGTCTAGGTGAAGGAGAAGAAGAAAATCGAAATTTTGGTGCCTCTCTCTCTCTATCTGTCGTGTGGGTTGGTTTAGGAGATCGAAGTCTCCTAGTCTAGGTCGAAGCTGCTACTGATGTCGGAAGCTGCCAAGTCGAAGTTCTAAGGTTGAAAAGCTGTTGCTGCTAGGTTGAAGGTTGGATCGAAGAAGGAGAGGCTGGCTTGGTGTGGGGGAGGTCTTTGTCTAGGGAGAAGAGTCTCAAGGAAAACTATTGAAGGAAGAGATTTTTGACTGGATTTTCCTCTAGATAGGGGTTTTGCCTTGGCAGAGTGCTTACATCTTGTGTCTTGTGTTTTTGTGATCTTCATACACACATAATTTGGTAATTGCGTGATGAAAGATAAGATAATAAAGAAGTCAAAGAAACAAACATAACTCACATGTAATTATCAAGAAAGAGAAATCAAACCCTAATCTACTTGCATTGATTGCTCAACAACGCGTCCATGCATAATAAAACCCGGTATAGTGCCATACGAGGGACAAAGATGTATCAATATAATGTCGTACATATTGAATTGTCAAGAAAAGAATGCCAGAGCAATTATTCAAGTGATGATGCCAAGCCTATAATATAAATGTGATGCCAAGAACTGAGTAATGCCCATATAAATATGACTGTGCAATGCTCATATGAAAGAGTGTGCAATGCCCTTATGAAAGACTGTGCGATGCCCATATGAAAGACTATGCGTTGCCCTTGTGCGATGTCCAAATGGAAGACTGTGTGATGCGCTTGTGTGATGCCCATATGAAAGACTCTGCGCTACGCATATAAAACATTGTGATGTATATAGGATGCTAAGACAATACCAATACATATATTGAATCGAGATGTAACAAATATGTCACGAGCAAAGGTCTGTATTGCAAGCGAACTGTACGAGCCATGAGAGAAGGTCTGTAATGCAAACGAATTGTATGTGCCACGACTGAACTGTGTGAGCCATGAATGAACTATATGATGCTTTAATACAAACTCCTGAAAACATATGTGTGTTAGCCCGTTTAAGTGAAGAGAGAATAATTGATGTATATGAGATACGAAGGTCCCTTTTTATATAATTGGATGGAGTCATTTGATACCAAACTGACCATGAAGACTTTTGGAGGGAAACTCTATTTATTTAAATTTGAATTTCTTTAAAAAATTAAATTATATATAATTTTTACCCAAATAGTTTATAATGGCATTTTCTTCTAATATTCAATTTTTGGGCTTCTTTGGGGTTTAGGGTTTCCTTTAGGGAAGATTTGTCCCGATGCTGCCCAAATTTAACACTTCCTCTCAGCTAGGGAGAAAATTCCATTTGCATATATGGTCTCATCTCATCTATGCTCTTCTTAGAACAAATCTCATCTTGGATGTCATGTCACAATATAAGGAGGCAGGTAATAGCATCATCATTACATCTCATCTCATAGAAGAAGAATAATGCTCAACAAAAGGGAAGATCAATCCTCAAACCTCGTCTTTCAAAAAAGACTCATGATTTCCATCTTAGTTATATCAACAAAACATCCATCTCATCACATATTGTAACAATCTCTCATTAGCTGAATAATCTCGATCCAATAGAAGAAGAAGAAGAATCATCATAGGGGAGATCAACCCACGTCATCATTGGGAAGCATTAAGCTTCCATCCGATGTCCAATAATCAATATAGTTATTGAAATAAAATCATCATCGTTATCAAGTCATATCTCATCCCGACTAATTTCTGCTCATTTGAACTTGTTGAACAATCTTGAATTTCAAAAAGAATGATCTGATGTCATAGGGGAGCTCAACTTAACCCACAACAACATCAGAGAGCTTAGCTCAATCCGGAACAACATTTGGGAGCCTTGCTCAACCTGGAATCACATTGGGGAGCCTAGCTCAACCTGAAATATCTGCCAGTGGGCAACTAATGCTACAACCTGGGGAACTCGTCATTGGAGAGCTAATGTTACTACCCGAAATCCAATGACAATGAGAAAGTTCCTATGGGACACTCTCACCTCATGTCTGCGGCAATGGGGAAGGTCCTATGGGACATTCTCACCCCGAGTCATCTCACATAGGGGAGCATCTGCCTACCACCCTATATCCAAAGACAATGGGTGAGATCAGACCTACCCCAATGCATAGGGATCACACTCTATGCCAAAGACCCTGATCAGAGGTACGGATCACACTCTACCATATTGTCCCTGATCTTCCCATCTTGACCCTTGAGAGTCAGATGGTAGAACACTTGCATCAACCAACTTAGGCGAGATCCACCTACTGCAAGGGGTAGGGATCACACTCTATCCCAAGTCCCTCAACCCATTGGCCATGCCTCAAGGCTTAACTTGCCATTCAATATTGCAAAATTGAACCAATATACTATACATACCTCGTAATATTTAGATACCTTTATCAACTTGTAGTATTCAGATAACATAGATGCTTTACCATAGGCAATAGTAGAGCTTGCACAATGCATATTGCTCTAGCTTCCTTCTTCTTGTACCCGCTTTCATCTTGTTCCTGCACCAGCTAACATCCAAGTGATCCTTAAGAAGGATCAATTAATCACATCTTCATTAGGAGTTTGGAAAAACTCAAATACTTCAAATATTCATGCAAGAAGGATAAGTAACAAAAATAAATCCAAACAAAAGCAATGTCATAACATAAATCTAGAAGATACTTATCTTTAATAAGATTGAAGGAAGAAATCAACTCCCTCTTGATCCTGTAACCAAGAGTCTTTAGAAGAAATGCAATCATTTGCAAAGTCCGTATTCCAAGTCCTTCCTCCTTAATTATGAGGTACCACAGGGCGTCGACCATATATTTGAGGATATCATACTGCCAACAACCAAATCAAACATACTGTCTCTTGGAGTGAATCTCAGTTTACGTTGAATCTGTCACAGATGCTTGTACAACTTTTCATTGATCATGCTAGGGTTTCAGAACTTCAAGTCCAGGTCATACTTCTTCCAAGGGTTTATTCCTATCCTCATGCTATCCACTAAATCCTAATTCCTCTAGCAAGGTTGACTAGGGTTTCCTTTAAACCGTAACATTCTTTTAGGTCTCCAACATCTTTACTTCTTCATGTCATTAAGGGATGATATCAATGACTTTTCTTCAGCCCAACTCTGATACCATGATAACTTTTGTTAGGGTTGTGTTGTTCTTTGCTTTGATAATTGTATTACATCATTTACATATTGAATTCACCCCACAATATTATAACATTATTTCATCATATGCAATTATGTAGAAAGAACAATAACATCAATATTGCAGTGGAACATTAAAAAGAACAACAAAAGAAAAGCATGAACACATAGAGACACCAAGATTGGTCGAAGACTAGGGAAAAACCCCACAAGGGGGAAAACCCATAATTCAATTCTTCTTCTTCTATTAGATTTCATCAACTTGTTCAGCTGAGATACAAAGTACATCCATGGAGAAATACATCTTTACAACAGACCATCTAGGGCCTACCCAGGCCAGTTCACAACTTTGTTTGTGAACTGACATTCGATAAACCATGAGTGCTGCAATCATAATGTCATGGCAATATCATCATTACAGACATAGCAATACTGTCATCATGAAGATAGGTCATTAGATCACTGTCAGGTTGTATTGTCATTAGGGTTTCACTTGAGGTTTCTGCATATGTCTCAGAAATGTTGTAAGACTATAATATATACATGAAGCCATTCAATGTCATAATATTGCCCATCGTTGAGGTCATACCGATACATGAATACAATGTCATATGCTTTGCACACTATGCCATACCAAAACTGATACATGATGTCAGTGAACTGTAAAGGTAATAATGCCATTGACTTGTGAAGCGAATAATTCCAAATGTATAATCTAAATTGTGAAGCAAAAATGAGACCAAACATATAATTTTGAGTTGTGTGTGACCATACATCATGTGTTGTGCGTGACTATACATAATGTACTGTGACCATATAATATGTTGTGAGTCCATACATAATAAAACCCAGTATAGTTCCATATGAAGGACAAATATGTATCAATACAGTGTCGTACATATTGAATTATCAAGCAAAGAATGCCAGAATATTAATTTTAGGCAACAATGGTATGTTCTATGCTTTAGAGCAATTTTACTTCAATTTCTTTATTAGCCCAGTATCAATATTCATATTAGCAATCACATCAACATGATAGTAAAATGCAGATAGAACATAAACATAAATAGTAGAAGACAAGCCAAGACAAGAGGACACAAGATGTGGCACCAGCTAGGGACAAACCCCAATGTGGGGAAACCCTTGATCAAATCTTCTTTTAGTCTTCAATAGTTCAGCAGATAATACAATTTACAAATCTGATAATTTATAACAGCAGCAAAAGAGCCCTAACCAGAAAATTCAACGCTGGTCAACAGGGCAGATTTGACCCTCAGCAAATTGGTCAACTTCAGTCAACTTTGGCCTCGAAACAGAAAGATAAAACAACCCTCAAAACAATCAAATCTAGTCCAGTCAAAGTCTGGTCAAACAACCCACCTGTGGTCAGCCCTAGCAGTGATCAATTCTGGTCAACAGTCAAGAAATTCGGGCTCCTGAAATTTCGGCCTCTTGAAATTTCGCTCTCCTGAAATTTCGGACGTGTGGAGAGAGAGAGGCCCAGAAATCCGTACCCAATCAATGAGGAGAGAGAGAGAGAAGTGTGAAGATGAGTGTGTCCAAATGAGGCTAAGTCACCTTCTATTTATATGCAACGTTGAGGATGAATAGATGTGACTATTGGGCTTTTGAGCCTACATAAGTTTGCTGGCCAACCTTGACAATTTGACCATAATCAAAATAAATTCATAACTTCATTTGTACATGTCAGAATCAGATGATCTTTAGATCAATCCTACACCTCTCGAAGAGAGAAATCTAGAAAAAATATCATCTGTCATAAATAAGATGACCCATGTGGAGTTTGGCCCTAGTTGCCAATCTTAACACTCCCTCTCAACTAGGGAGAATTCCATCTGCTAATCTGTACTATCTCTACCATCAATGCACTGCTCTGCTCTGCTGAACTATGAAGAAGAAGTGATCGAGAATGTATCAGACCATTCTCTACTGACTCGAAGTAAGTGCCAATCAAAGGAGAGTGTGTCATACCACTCGTACTGACTCAAAGTCGATTCCAATTAAAAGAGAGTGTCTCATATCACTCTTACTGACCCGAAGTCAGTTCCAATTGATCCAAGATCGATATCGGTCATCCTAGCATAGGGAGTACGATAGTACACAATGCGTCCATCTGTAGTACTATGGTCCCTATTCTCATTTCCCTACTCATTGGCCAGATGAGAGGTACTTCCCATGAGTCCTAGACTGCATGGGTGGGATGTCTTAGCAGGAGAAGGATAGACCACTCATCCTGCCTACATGTCGCCAAGTGGTATCGCAGGGGAAGGCTGAACCACTCACCCTGTACACAACAAACCACTAGGGGAAGGTTGAACCACTCACCCTATGGTTGCTCATCACTCCAAGAAGTACCCCAAGCCCCACGGAGCTCCCAGAGCTCAATGTCCATCTCATACAAGACCCTCATAAGAGGGTCTCTCCACAACTTTGAGTTGTTCTCGGAAGGCCAAGAACATGACCTTCCCCAGGGGCTTTATTAGAATATTTGCAACCTGCTCATCAGTCCCAATGTGATGGAGCCTTATTGCTCCCTGTTGTACCATATCTCTGATAAAGTGGTACCTGATATCTATATTCTTGGAGCAATCATGAAACATGAGATTCTTTGGTAATCGGATCCCACTCTGGTTGTCGCAGAGGATCACGGTGGTATCCAACACATCTCCAAACAGCTCACTGAAGTGCTTCCTCAATTAGATAGCTTCACAGGAGGCCATATTAGCAGCTATGTATTTGGCCTCGGCGTTGCTCAAGGCAATCGATTTCTGCTTCATGCTCACTAGGATATCGAAGCAGAACCTAAAGAAAAACAACATCCAGAAGTGCTTTTGCGATCCACCACACTGCCAGCCCAATCAGCATCAGAATAACCATGCAGCCTCACATCTCCGACAGTGTATCTCAGTCCATGAGTGATTGTGCCCCGAAGATATCTCAGAAGATTCTTGGCACCAGTCCAATGTATATGATGAGGCTCAACCATATATTGGCTCAACGTGTTAATTGCAAAACATATGTCCGGATGGAAGTTCACCAAGAACATTAGTGCTCCTATGAGTTGACGATACTCAGAAGCATTTCCCAATTCAGGTTCAGCAACACTATCACACAACTTCTTAAAGTTAAGTTCCATCAGAGAAGTCACAGGCTTGCAGTCCACCATCCCAAATCTTTCCAATATTTTCACAACATATTTTCCTTGAGAGATGAAAATTTCACCTAGTTTTTGCCAGACCTCCAACCCTAGGAAATAGTGCATCAGTCCTAGGTCCTTCATCTCAAATTCAGAAGCCAACTCCCTCTTACATTTGTGAATGAGAGGGTTTGCACCTGTCAAAAAGAGGTCATCCACATAATGTACCAGAATGAGAGGTTTATCATTTCAACCTTAAATTGAAGGTTTTGATCGGCTTCACTTCTAGTGAATCCCAGCTTCATTAGATAACTATCGATCCTCTCATACCAAGCCCGAGGTGCTTGCTTCAATCCATAGAGAGCTTTCTTCAACCTGCATACATGAGATTCCTGATCATGAACCTCAAACCCCTCGGGTTGTTCCACATAGACTTCCTCTTTGATTGAACCATGCAAGAAAGCGGTCTTGACATCCATCTAATGTAGGTTCCATCCTTGCGAGGCAGTAAGGGCTATGATTGAGCGGATGGTGGTGTATCGGGCAACAGGTGCAAATATCTCATCGTAATCTACACTTTCCTTTTGAGAGAAGCCTCGACCAACAAAGCGAGCCTTCAACTTTTCTGCACTTCCATCAGCTCCATGCTTGATTTTTTAGAGCCACTTAGAGGTGACAACCGATTTGTCTTGGGGTCTAGGGACCACATTCCAGACATCATTCTTAATAATTTACTCGTATTCTTCATTCATAGCATCCTTCCATACTTGATGCTTCATGGTTTATTCAAATGATGAAGGCTCATTTTGAATGATAGTGCTCATGGCGGTCAAATATCCTTGATACCTGTTCGGCTTCTTGCTTTCACGGTAAGTCCCCCTTGGTGCAATGTGTCTCTCGGCATCTTCGAGAATCTCCCTAAGCCATGAGGGTCTCCTTTTGGAGGAGGAGGGCTCATGAGGAGGAGGATCAATAGGATCCATAGGTTCATCAATATCAGGCATCATTTCATCTTCTTTTGCACCTTGATTTCCGGTGGCAACTTCTTTGTCCTTCCTTAAGATAGGAAGGTTGTTGATCTTCCTGAGGGCCATATCTTCGTCAAAGGTGGCATCACGAATTATCTCAACTTCCTTTTGACTAACCACATAAATTCTATATCCCTTAGAATTTTCACTATAGTCCACAAAGATTCCTTTCTTCCCAGATGCACCCAATTTGCTTCTTTTCTCTTTCGGCACATGAAAATATACGGGACTTCCAAAAATTCGAAAATGAGAGACATCGGGTTTCTTACCAGTGAAGATTTCTTAGGGAGCCTTGGAGTCCAATGCTTGATGAGGGCATTGGTTTTGAACATAAACGACGGTATTTGTAGCTTCAGCCTGTAGGAACTTCGGAAGGCCTTGATCATGAAGCATGGCACGAATTGCTTCTACAATAGAGCGATTCTTCCTTTCAGCCACACCGTCCTTCTTAGGAGTTTATGGCGTTGTAGTCTCCCTCTTAATGCCAGCTTCTCTGCAATAATCTTGGAATTCATTGGATTCGTACTCGGTCCCATTATCAGTCCTCAATATCTTGATTTTCTTCTCGGATTGGTTTTTGATCAAGGCTTTGAAGTGTCGGAACTAGGTGAACACTTCATCCTTCTTCTTCAAGAAGTAGATCTAGGTCTTGCGAGAATAATCATCCGTAAAGGTGAGATAATATAAGTATCCTCCCAAAGAGTTTACGGGCATCATACCAGATATGTCAGAGTGGATCAATTGCAATATATCTGTGGTCTTGCTATTACTTGAGGGGAATGGTCCCCTTGTAAGTTTTCCTTCGGCACATCCCGGACATACACCTTCATGCTCTACTTTGAACTCGGGCATACCTGTCACCATTTGTCTCACATCGGGTAGGGCCTTATAATGAAGATGGGCAAACCTCCGGTGCCATAGTTCAGATTGTAGAGATGTGTCGCAAGACATGGCTCCCAATGGACTTCCTCCAACTTGATACAAAGTGTCAACCCTGAACCCAAGAGTAAAAACATCTTTAAAATTTCTTTTTCAAACATGTACCTTTCCATCGATGAATGCCACCTTGAATCCTTTGTCCTCCACCGCTGAAATGGACACCAGGTTCTTCTTGAGATCAGGTACATATAGTACTTCTTGCAGATGAATAGTGTTACTTTGATTCAATTGAAGGGTAACATTCTCTACTCCCTTCACAGGATAGGTGGAATCGTCTCCAAGGATGATCTCCAAGTTTTTCTCCTTTTCTATTAGATTAGAGAGGGCTAACTTGTATGTGTTGAAGTGCCTTGAGGCACCACTTAATCAACCAATTTCCCAAAGTGTCCGGAGGAGAGGCAGTGGAGAGGGCCGATATAAGATAATACTCTTTTTGCTTATTGTTAACAACATTTGATTCTTCATACCTAGAGTTCCTTGATTTGTTGGAGGGTTGACCATTTCCTTGATGTCCTGCATTCCTTTTTCCTTTGCCATTGGACCTGCCATTCCTTCGATCGTTGTTGTTGAAGTTGCCCCTGGAATGATTGTGATCATCATCATGCGATGTGTCCCTTCTATTTGGACACTCCTTTGCATAGTGGCCAAACTTATTGCAAACAAAGCACCTGCCTTTCCTTCCTCCCTTAGATCCAGGCTTTCCATGGAAATGACCTTTAGACCCTGCATTATTTCTCCTTTTGGCATGAGCGGAGAATGCAGTGGGGTTGCTTCTATTAGAAGGCATTTTTTTCTCCACCATTCTTGTTTCTTCTTGAATGCATCTCAACATCAATTCTTCAAACCTTGGAATTTGATCATTGTTGAGGACGGTGGTTCTAAATACATACCACTCAGGTGGGAGTCTCCCAAGGGTGGTGAGAGTAAGTTCTCTGTCAGGAATGACTTCTCCAATCAAGAGTAGATCATTATTGATCTCAATAATCCTCAAGAAATAGGATTGAATATCCTTGTCCTTGCCCTTCTTAATATCCTTCAACTTATTCTTGAGAAATAGAATTTGATTAGCATTACTAACCTTGAACATGCCGACCAACCTGTCATAGATCTCCTTGGAGGTCTTCAATTCGGAGATGTAGGCCACTAGATGGTTGTCAGTGGAATCCCTGATAATCTTCTTTGCTTTGACTTCAGCCTTATTATACTTGGTCTTCGCAGTAGCCAGTGCATTTGAAGGAGGTTCATGGATTTTACCCTGCACATAGGTCATCACTTCTTTTTCTTCCAAGGTCAAATCAAGAGACATCTTCCATCCATGATAGTCAGATTTATCATGGAGCTTGTCTTCAGCGGGGAAGTAGGATGAGGAACCCATTGAACCTTTTTTTCTTGTCCAACTGTCTTTGGTGATTGCTCTTTCACTCTTGCTTGGGCTTTGACTTCTCCTCAACTCTGATACCATGCTAATTTTAGGCAACAATGGTATGTTCTATGCTTTAGAGCAATTTTACTTCAATTTCTTTATTAGCCCAGTATCAATATTCAGATTAGAAATCACATCAACATGATAGTAAAATGTAGATAGAACATAAACATAAACAATAGAAGACAAGCCAAGACAAGAGGACACAAGATGTGGCACCAACCAGGGACAAACCCGAATGTGGGGAAACCCTTAATAAAATCTTCTTTTAGTCTTCAATAGTTCAGCAAAGAGAGAGTACAATTTACAAATTTGATAATTTATAACAGCAACAAAAGAGCCCTAACTAGAAAAGTCAACGCTGGTCAACATGGCAGATTTAACCCTCAACAAATCGATCAATTTCAATCAACTTTGGCCTCCAAACAACAAGATAAAACAACCCTCAAAACAGTGAAATTCAGCCCAATCAAAGTCTGGTCAAACAACCCACCTACGGTCAGCTGTAGCAATAGTCAACATTGGTCAACAGTTAAGAAATTCGGTCTCCTGAAATTTCAACCTCTTGAAATTTAGCTCTCCTGAAATTTCACTCTCTTGAAATTTCGGACGTGTGGAGAGTGAGAGGCCCAGAAATCTGTACCTAATCAATGAGGAGAGAGAGAGAGAGAGAAGTGTGAAGATGAGTGTGTCCAAATGAGGCTAAGTCACCTTCTATTTATATGCAACGTTGAGGATGAATGGACGTGACTATTGGGCTTCTGAGCCTACATAAGTTCGTTGGCCGACCTTGACGATTTGACCATAATCAAAATAAATTCATAACTTCATTTGTACATGTCAGAATAAGATGATATTTAGATCAATCCTACACCTCTCGAAGAGAGGAATCCAAGAAAAATATCATTTGTCATAAATAAGATGACCCATGTAGAGTTTGGCTCTAGTTGCCAATTTTTGCACAGAACAATTATTCAAGCGATGATGCCAAGCCTGTAATATAAATGTGATGCCAAGAACTGAGTAACACCCATATAAATATCACTGTGTAATGCCCTTGTGCGATGCCCATATGAAGGGCTGTGCGATGTGCATATGAAAGACTGTGCGTTGCCCTTATGTGTTACCCATATGAAAGACTATGTGTTGCCCTTGTGCGATGCCCATGGGAAAGGCTGTGTGATGCCCTTGTGCGATGCCCATATGAAAGACTCTGCGTTGCCCATATAAAACACTGTGGTGTATATATGATGCCAAGACAATACCAAGACATATATTGAACCGAGATGTAACAGATGTCATGAGAAAAGGTCTGTAATGCGAGTGAATTGTATGAGCCATGATTGAAGGTCTGTAATGCAAACAAATTGCATGTGCCACGATCGAGCTATGTGAGCCATGAATGAACTGTATGATGCTTTAATACAAACTCCTGAAACTATATGTGCGTTAGCCCTTTTAAGCGAAGAGAGAATAATCGATATATATGAGATACGAAAGTCCCTTTTTATATAATTGGATAGTCATTTGATACCAAATCGACCATGAAGACTTTTGGAGGGAACCTCTAATTATTTAAATTTGAATATCTTTTAAAAATTTAATTAAATATAGTTTTTACCCAAATAGTTTATAAAGGAATTTTCTTATAATATTCAATTTTTGGGCTTCTTTCGGGTTTAGGGTTTCCTTTAGGGAAAATTTGTCCTGAGACTGCCCAAATTTAACACTCATTCCACATCTTTCCAAGCCCGAATGACGATGTATAGGTTGACCACTGGATCTACATCATACCATCTCCTATTGGGAGACTAACCCATCCAGGGTTACACTTATTCTGTGACAAGTGCTTAAATAACTCAATGACTTCTCACTTATCATATCATATCATAAAGAAATTCTAAATCATACTAGGGTTCCAATGCTATAGAACCTAGGCCTTTTCAATATCTAAGGCCACTCATAGGGTTTCTCCCAAACCCTAGCTTCTATTTACAAGAACAAAAAAAGGCTTCTTAGGGTTTCCTTCAAACCCTAGCATTCTTTTAGGTCTTTGCCATCTTCATCCCTTTCACTCTGCTTGCTCCATCATAGGTGTCTACGGGGGTGATCTCAATGACTTTTCTTCAACCCAACTTTGATACCATGTTAATTTTTAGGGCTAGATTGTTCTCTGCTGTAGATAATTGAATTTTCAAACTTTTTCAACATTTTCATATTACATTCACCCCATAACATCATATCATTAGCAATTATGAGAACAATAACATCAACAATGCAGTGGCACAATAAAGAACATTATCAGAAAAACATACACAATAGAGACACCAAAATTTGGGTCAGAGACCAAGGATCCACAAGTGGGAAAACCCAACCAGATTCTTCTTCTATTAGATATTCATCAAATGTTCAGCTGAGATACAATGTACAGTAAGAATGAGACACATATTACATCATCCAATACATTAGACCTCCTAGGCCAAACCTGGCAGCAAACAAGTATACACTGGTCTCTATATCATTGTCAAAAAAGTACTGTAGACATAATGTTATCACTGTCATATCAAGGTCATTGTCATATCAAAGATCACTGTCACTATCATCCATCAGGGTCACTGTTATGCAAACAAGGTCACTGTCATGAAAGTCATTGTCATACAAGAAGGTTACTGTCATATTGATCATTGTCTCACTGTCATATAAATCACTGTTTCACTGTCAACAAAGGTCACTGCCTCACTGTCAACAAGGTCACTGCCTCACTATCAACATGGTCACTGTCATATCACTGCTATCACTGCCATTTACATATATATCATTGTCATGCATCAAGGGAACTGTTATATCAAAGGTCACTGTTATGCCAGAATCAATGTCATATCAAAGGTAACTGCCAAACTAGGTCACTGTCATATCACATTATTACTGTAGAGTGTCACCACCATACAAACAATTACTATCATTGCCATATTATGTTATCCTTGTAAGAGTCTGTAGAGCATCTATACAACATAGTTAAGAGAACTGCCAAAGGGTCATGGCCATTTATCAAGATACGATCTTAGAGAATCACATGTAAGCCACTGTGATAAAAATGCAAGCCATTGACACGATCCATCAAACCATACAATGCAAGCCTCAAAAATTTATTGCATGCCATAAAGATTGAGATATGTGACCCACAGAGATATGCGAGTTCCAAAGATAACAAGTGCGTGTCATTAAGCAAACCACAGAGCATCCCTTAGTATAGAATGCGGGCCAATATATGTGGATTAGAAAGATACCATATAAAGAATTCTAGCCGTTGTTAATGCGAACCATAGTATAAGGATAACAGAGCCACCACAAAAATTTTGAGCCACGATTTGATATGTATGCGAGGCCACTGTGATGTATTTTGTGAGTCCACTGTGTGTAATGCAAGCCCACTGTGTATAATGTGAGCCCATAGAAACATATGCGATGCACAAAACGACGTATAGAAACATATGTGATTCATAAAAGATGAGCCATAAAGAAGATGTGTAGGCCATAGAAGAATGAGAGCCATAGTCACTGTGCGAAACACATATAGAGCGAGAGCCATAGTCACAGAGTATATGCGAGAGCCATCACAGAGACAAAGATTATAGGGTGAGCCAATCACATAGACATAGAGTATAGTGCGAGCTTGCCACAGAGACATAAGAACCACAGAGACGTCAGAACCACAGAGTGCGAGTTGTGTTGCCAAATGAGTCACAAAGATTGGCAATTTATAGTTGATCCTTCGAGCAAAGGATATGTCCCTTAGGGTAGGCCGACTTGTACATGAATGAGGCTGACATGTATTTTGGAAGGAAACACAAATTTGATTATCATTTAAATATATTTTCACATGATTTGAAGATTACTTGCCCAAGTAGATTTGAGCCACGTTAAATAAGAGAAGAGCCAAACCTATTCATAATAATTTCCTTTATCCAATTGAATTTTCCTTTTGGGGCAAAATGGGATTCTCTTGGGCCTTTGGGTTCCTATCGGGAAATTCATCCCATAGCTGCCCCAATTTTCAACATAATAGACATGATTGGCAAAAAGGACTTAGTAGGCAAATTCACAGGCTTAGTTATACATTTATCAATTTTTCCTCTACCCTCTACATGACCACATCCCAATGTTCTTTTGAAGCTTGGAATGCAAAGGGAATCCCTAGAAATTGAAAACTTGCTTGGGCTAAATTGAAGACCAACCTTGGTGGGCCAACGAAGGGGAAAGGTCCCTTTGACTTTTTCTAAACCATTGAGTTTTGCCTTGCTAACTATTTGGAAAGGGGATCCATTTCCAAATTGTTGGGTAATGCAATGGTGGCAGTGTCTCAGGGGTCACATGAGAAGGCCAGATTTGGTGGGACATTGAAAAGAACAATTTGGATGTGTTCTTGAACCCTATAAGAACCAGGAATAGGACCCTCAAATCAGAGCCTTATTTCAAGCAGGTGGAAGACTACATCTAAGAACAAACCATCATTTCTCTTTCTAGCTAGGCATAGGGTATGGAACAAATAATGGGGCAAAACTAAATGCCCTCTTAGCTCTGTCCAGAATTGCATTGGAGAATGGTGTAGACAGCTTATAGTTGTATGGTGATTCAAACTTATTATTGACTGGATGGTTGGAATTGTGTATTTCAAAACTCTGGGTTTCAACCATCCCTGGACTAGTTCAGATTTGGAGAAACAGGTTTACCCTTGTTATTGCCTTGATTAGCAGCCTCAGCAAGGTCTGGTCAAAGTGCTAAGCGGTAAGCACACATAAGGTGTACCTACTGTCACCTTAGTACAATCTCCTCTCACTTTAGGCCAACTCCTAGAATGCCACTGGGGGTATTCCAATACTATATTGCTTCACCAACGAGTTAATAGATCAGTGCCTAGAAACAAAGAGGACAAACTCACTACTGCCCTGCACTTCTAGCACCTGCAAATGATAAAAATTTGTAAAAAAACACAAGGTTGAAGTGCTTTTCAAGCCACATAAGAGTGTGGAAATACACTAGGGTCAGGTATCCACAGGTGCCAATGCTAGGGTATGAAATATGAATGAAATAACAGCCCAGCAACAGATTTATGCAACAAAATGTATTATACAGCAATCTGAAATAATAATTGCATAAATTGGAGGGTTAATTCCCCTAGAGCCAAGCCCAAAATTTCTCCCAGTCAAAATATAACTCTTTGCAGCACTTTGGGAGGCTGAAAACACCTATAAGTAAGATGAATATGCAATAAAAAGCAATCAGAAGTGAAACTAGGGTTTGCATGGTTATATCTCACCTTGTTCTCTTCAAACCCTAGGGTAGGGCTTCACACTTCTTTGTAGAAGGTTGCTGCAATTTTATTCCATATTTGAAAAGACCTCGAAAAACCCTCAAATGATACTAGAGAAAAAATTATCCACAAAGAGAGGGCCAATTCCTTTTTGGCTGTTAAATGTTACTTGAAAGGCACAAAACCCAAGACATCCACCGTGGAATAGGGCTATTTTTGGTATTTTTTATCTTTTGGATTTTTTGTATTTTGTATTTTTCATTTTTTTTTTTTGGATTTTCGATAATATAAATAAATAGAAAGATAAAAAGCTTGAATTTTGTAAAAGCAGTGGTTGTTCGTTGGATTTGGCTTGGGAAGGTACTTTTGCACAGGCCTAAGTGTCTAGGTGTGTAGAAGTCGCCTATGGACCCTTGAACCTTAGTAATTACTTCAATAATTAAAGTAACTATTTTACAAGGATAAGGCAAGTTTAATCTAATTTAATGCAAAGTTTATTTGCATTAGTAAATGAGATGAATCTCAACCATCGATCTCAAGTGAGGTGAGGTCTAATCTTAGCCATTAATCACATTGGAGATTAGGGTTGTGGATGTTGGAAAAAGTAACTAGGTTCGGTCTTCATAATTATCATTATTCTTATCTCGTTGTATATTTCATGTGAAAGGAAAAAGAAGAAAAATAAAAATTATTTTTCAAGCATGGGTATCATGCTCAAGTCAAATTGTTATTTAGGTCAAGCATGTTCTTCATGCTTCTAGGGTTCTATTGAGTCAAAAGAATTTTTGTCATAAGTCAAATTATTGTACTTGAGTCGAGTCCTAATTGGACTTTTTTTTGTAAGCTTTGAAGAACCTTTCTATTACTTTTCAAAAATAAGCAGGTATTACAAGATCAACATCTAGAGCCAGATGGTCTCAACCTGCCCAGAGGGAAACCAGGTTTGTTGACCATTTGGTTGCATTATAGGCCATCCAAAATCTGAATTGTTTGAGATTGTCCAACAGAGCAAGATAAACTTGACAATCTTTATAACCACTATTAACCAGAAACCTATACCATATGTACCAAAATTTCTTTCTAATCATCTACACAAAACTAGACTGAAACAGTAAAATAACCATACTCATCTAGAGACCATGCTAATCATCAGAAGATTCAACTGGTGTCGGGTCTTTGGCATTGGAGCCCGACAACTCCCTCTGAGGCAAGCAAGGAATGTGCTTCTCTATGTGTGCAAGGCAGGCTTTTAGTTGCTGGATTAATTGGAATTCCCTATGATTTTCCAAGATTTCATCTACAAGGCCTGAGATGCATGTAATACTCATCATCAAAGCCTTCGTTAACAAGGTCTTCATCAACCATAATATAAATAAAGACAGTTGCTATTGAGAGTGGTGACCACGGGTGTGGGTCGGGTCTCGAATCACGTCCCCCAACTCCTCCAAGATTTCCTAGTCACTGATGTTGACTTGGTTAACAATCTCTGCCTCCCATTCATTGACCGTCTGGTGGGCCTGCAGGTGGGTGCTAGTTGTATATGCTCTGGCTGCTGTTGAGAGTTTGAGACGGATCAAGTTCTGGTCCCAGGTCCTTGACCTCTGGTGGATCGGGATTGCCCACTCTTGCGGCCTTGGCCTCACCCTCGACCTGCATTAGGAATGCAACCTTAGTGCGTGGTTGGGCGAGCCATGGACTCCAAATGACTATTGCTGGTAGAGATTTAAAATGAACCAAGGAGGTGGGTATCTGACCTTCAAGTCTCACAATGCGATCAACAGAGAAGTCTTTGGGAGGACGACCAGGATGGACGAGCTTGAAAATCAGTTTAGATAAGGAGCTTGCAGGGTTACAGGAACATAAACATAGCAGAGAAAACCATTAAACCTTCCTCTAAGGAACATTTCCACATTATCTTCACGGATTTGTTTTAAGAAACCATCCCAATTCTCCTGCAGATTCATTTCTGTCCGGTGCATGAGTTCATAATGAAAATAAGAAATATCACCCATAAACTAGTCCCAAATTGACTCTCTAGAAGTTGCATGGGAATGGAGATAGAAACACAAAAAGTGCTATCCCGCCATCTATCAAAAACTGGGAAGTGACCATATCCCAAGGCTTCCAAGCTCATGGGTAGTGGGAATTTCTAAAATCAGGAAAGGATTTCCAGTCACGAGGCCTCCAAACCCCTGATACGCAGGAAAAAGGGTGAACCCCATCCCCCCCAGCCGTCTGAGGGCTGCACTTTGCACTAATACATAAGGCCATGTCTGGACCGACTGTCCCAAGCTAGATACAGTACAAATATATCACAAAAAACGTTGGACTCATAAGGTAGCCAATATGAACATACCAGGAAGAGCTGAGATGGAGAGGAGATGTCGTGCCCTCAGCTGTCCGAACTTGGGCATAGATACCGCCTCCGTGAACTTCCCTGATGAAAATCTTATACTGCTGAGAGCCTGCGGAGGAAACAAATTTGCCAGTTGCAACAAGTTTGCTCAACTTCGATTCTGAATTCACCAAATACCTTCTCACTCTGTCTTAATTCTGATTTAATTGCCTTGACATCTCATGGATGCTGAGGCTTGTGTGGGAGTGGCCATGCCACCACCCTCTTTGTACCTTTAATAACTACATGGCGGAGATGCGAATCTCACTGCGTTCCTTCTCCCAGCTCTCACCCTGATCGGGGGAAGTCATAATTGGACTTTTGAAAGAAAGTGGAAAAGGAATTTTATTTGAGTCAAAAATGTCAATCTTGTCCCCACAAGTCCAAGTTGGCCTTGGAAGGGACCCATTTGACCTCATGGATGTGTATAAATAGAGGACAGTTCGACCTCATTTAGAGACAGGCAAGCAAGTTCGACTTTTGTGCCAAGAAGTGAGAGAAAAACCAACGAAATATAAGGGAAAAAGAGCTGAAGTCAAAGGAGAGAGAGTGAGGGCCAAAAGAGAAAGAAATCTGCCCTAATTTCTGTCACATGTGCGAAGTTGCAGGGGCTGAAAATTTCAGGCCTAGTTGCAGGGGCCAAAAATCAGCAATTCGATCAGATTTGGAAGGCTTTGACTATTGCTGACTTTAGTTGACTTTGATTTGTTGGAAGAGCTTTGAATTAGGGCTGACTTGGGTTTTGTGGGAGGTTTTGTTCTTGGATTTTGGGTCTTGGATTTCTCACTTTGATCTGATTCTATAAGAAGAGAAGATTTGACTGGGTTTTCCCCTTGTAGGGGTTTTTCCCTAGCTTGGAGCCTACATCTTGTGTTCATTGTCTTTTTGTGATCTTCATGGTTTATGGTTTTGGTAATTGTTTGATGAAAATAACATAATAAAAATAATAAGAAGCCAACATATCTTCACAAACAATTATCAAGTAAAGAGAAATCACCCTAATTGCTGCCCTATTGATTTCTCAACATGGTATCAGAGCTAAGGTGAAGAGAAGGCAACTTGAAGATCACTCTTGTTGGCATAAGTGGAAGACATTCATCAAAGCTACTTTGGAGGACATCATTTGCTACAGACACAAGGAAGGGCATAAGGAAGACGACTTAAAGAAGACTACTACATCAACTATCTATCTCTCTCTATCATTGAAGGCTATTGGTTACTCATCATTTTGACGAAGATCATCTTTCTCTCTTGAAAAGCTCTTTGATCATCACTCATTTTGGAAGGCATCTCTATAGAAGTCATCACTTAAGAAGGATCAAGATTCTTGGGTGTTAATTTAGCAGCTCAGTTACAAATTCCAACCTTTGGGACTAGATTCTTCTTTTAGAGAGGACCAATTTTGATCTTTGAAGCACTTGATTCGGACATGGGAAAGTGGATTTTTGAAGTCAAGCCCACAGTGGCACAAATTGTCAAGGTCGGCCTAAGGACAAATTGCTTTTCCAAGTGCCTCACACAACACAATTTTCTTCTCTCTCTTCATTTGTTTTGTTCGTACAGGTTAAAGGAAACTCTTTTCTCTTCACAAGTGCAAGGATCTTGGAAGCAACTTTGAGTTTTCTGTGTTGACTTTTCAGCTGGACAGTTTGACTGAGTTTGACTTCATGGTTTGACATGCTTTGACCTGCAAAAATCTGATTTCTTGAGGTTGAGTTGGCTGGCACAAAAATTGAGGCAATCTTGGCTGTTTGGTTAGCATGACTTTCTGGTTTGACAGCAGAAAATTGCAGACTGTGATAGGAGATTTTCTCTCTCCTTTGACTGAGTTTGATTGAGTCTTTGAAGATTATTTTGGGCTGACTTTGACCAACATTTGAGGCCAAGTTTGACTGATGTTGACCGAGTTCCTAAAAGGTTGTTTTGACCGTTGACTGTTGACTGGTTAGGGCTTACTTTGCTGCTGTTGACTTGGACAGATTTACGGTTGACTTCTGTTGACTCTCTCTCTTGACTCATATTTGACAAACAACATGGCATTTTGATTTGACTAAATATTGGATATTGGTTTTGGATATTGGCTAGTCAAAGGGTGACTTTGACTCTTGGATGTTGTACTCTCTCTGCTGAACATTTGAAGACAATCTAATAGACGAAGAATTGCAAAAGGTTTTCCTCCTCGTGGGGTTTTTCCCTGGTCATTGACCAAATATTGTGTCTCTTGTCTTTTGGCTGTCTTTCATTGTGCATCTGTATAATTGCTCTACTATCATTGGTTAATTGAAGTGGAAATTGTTAAATTGGATGCTATTGGATATTGTTGAAGTAATAGTTGCAGCATAGAACAATTGATGAAAATTTAACATGGTATCAGCGCTGAGGTGAAGACAAGCCCAAGAGACATAGAGCAAGAGCATCCATCTTCTAAGCAGCTGATTGAAAGGGGAAAATCTTTTGGTAAAAATGTCTACCTCTTATTTCAAGGACAATGAAAAGCTAGCTGACTCATCTGGCTTTGCAACATGGAAGACTAGGATCAATGTCACTTTAGATGAGTATGATGTCTTGCAGTACATGGAAGGAAAGATCTCCCCACCACTAGAAAATGCTCCTCAAGCTGCCAAATCCAAGTATATGAAAGGGAATTGGTGATGACTGCCCTTAGTGGCCTTTCTTCTTCATGGGACATGTTCATTACTTTTATCAACAATAGGGAAAGGACCCCTTCTTTTGATGAGCTACTTTCTCTTTGCAATCAAGAGGAAAGATTGATGATATCTTGAGGAAGAATTCAAAGGCCAAATGAAGGAGAGCCCATTGCCTTCATTGTTCAAGGGAAGAAGAAGAATGTAAAGAAAGGAAAGGGAAAGCCATTTAAATAAAAAAGACCTCCTCAATCCAATGAGATTCCAAGGATTCAAGAAGGCGAGATAGAGATGTTGAATGCTACGATTGTCATCGAAAGGGTCACTATGCTCGAGATTGTCTTGAAAAGAGAGATGCTCCAAGAAGATACTCTTAAATGTCCTACGACAATAACTGTGGCTTCAACAAAAACAGGTCGTACGAAAGGAGGTGGTAGAAGAGATGGAAGGAGAAATGAAAGAAGAAGAAGAGACTCCTTTGATGATCCTGAAGATAGCTATTGTCCACCAAAGAGGTCAAGGAACTCTAGGTATGAAAGTAATGCTACTAATCAATCTAAATATATTCTCATTTTCACATTATCTAGTTCATCTCCTTTGGATACTCGGGATAGTTGGCTAGTTGATAATGGGGCCTCTCATCACTTCTCTAGATATAAGGAGGTTCTCTCTAATTTGGTAGAGAAAGAGACCGATTGGAAATAAATTGCTTTGCTTTTCGGGTGATTTCCCGACCTCCAACAATTGAAACAATCTCTTTCCAACACTCCATCTAGGGTTTCTAACTGCTCGGCCTCTCTCTGCAGATAATTTGGCCTCTCTACTACTGGCTCTCCGGAACTAGGAAAATCCTCCTCTTGCCTCTCTGCTACTTCTCCCTCAATCTCTGATGCATTCCTTCTTTGGCTCGAACTCTTCTTGTTGAATCACTGCATTGGATAACTTGATTTGCCCAAGGAACTCGCTCTCCCTCTTGCTCGATGTGTCTATCTCTATCCCATCGACTTGCTCTTTTAATCTCTCGTTGGATCACCAACGACCATGATCAAATCGTTATCAGCGACTAAGATCATCTTAGTCTCGACCATCTTAGAGCTTTCTCGATCTTTCTCAATTAATTGCCTTTAATTTATTAATTTCCCTAAGTTAGACTTGGGCATTTTTTAGTTATTGATCAATTAATTTAATTGACTGGTCTGCAAGTGTTTTCTCCTAAAACCTTTTCTGGGTTTTGGAGATCTCATGTTCTTTAGCCTCTCTGATACAAGTTGAAACTAGAACACCTGTTTGATGCTAACTAAAACTAATACAAATTGCAGCCATACTAGAGAGTCACGATAAAAAAGAAACAATCACCAAGCCTCTTCACTTGTACTCGAAACTAGATAGAACTTTGAATTGCGAGACTGAGTTTTACCAATCCACCACACCATCACTTGTGTTTGAATGAGTAACTCGAGTGCACATATATAGTGGTTTGTGGTCTTGAAATTGTGGAGGGCCAACCAACCCAAGGGCCCGTGGATCTTGCTGGTAAAATTGGGACCGACATCCCATGCGACGCCATACAACGTTCCATACAGCTGGGGCTTGTTCCCACCATATGACCACACTTTCTAATTTGGCCTTTTAACTCAGCGCCTTAGTTCCATGTGACTAGGCCCTATGACCGGGTTCCTAGGGGAACTTGGCTATTTGCATGATGATGTCAACATGACATCATCATGCCATGTCGTAGCCAATGATGGGTGCCACGTGTCACCCATTTCTAGCCTTTCTACCAATAAAAACTTGCCATTTGTCCATGCCACGTGGCAACTTTTGGTGATGCTAGGTCAATGTGTTGATGTTAGTGAATGACGTGTCACCTACGTGTACAGACAGCCTGTGAGCTCTAGCCACGTGTCAGGACTCAGCAAAGCTGGGCTTGCCACATGTTGATCCGAGGGATGTCAAGGTGGCGGTTTATTAGTTATGCAAGTTGCTCTGTCATCTACCCTCCAATTTCTTCATCTGTTGATTAGATGCGTCAGATTTTGAAAATATGCATGATTGTTGACTAGGTTAAAGGTCGTGTAGGTTCCATTGAGATCCGCCATTGATTGTGTCAATGGACCATGGATGCACTTGGAAGGTGTGCACTCTTTATTAACATTTCAGTTTTTTGCCCTATAGTTTGGGCCTCCAACTAGAGCTGATTTCAAATGGCCATAACTTCACATCTGGGAGGAGTTTTTTAGAGCAGGATATACCATTGGAAAGGTATTGATGAGCTCTATGCAACCATGCAGTTTATAGGATCATTAGGACATCATAACCACATCAAAAACTCAAATAACTCCAAGCACCTTTAACTTCACTTGATGAGAACCTGTAAGAGATCTAACTGTCATAGTGCTTCATAGAGAGTCCTACTGCTTCCTTGGGTGTCATGAGTGATATTGTTGCTGTCTCATACACCCCCTTTGACATCAATGACATCTTGTTGTCATCAATGACAACACATTGTGCAACAATTTTTTGAGAGGTTTCTGCTGAGAATCATTGACCATGATTTTCTTTATTGTCGTCAAGCTTGGAAATTAACTCCTGTTTTTTGGAAGTGTTTTGAGAAACAGACCCAGGTGTCTACACCACAAAGGGATTTATTTCAGCATAGGTGCCAGGTCTAATGGGTAGCTCTTTCACCAAAATTGACTGAGATTTGCAGCTGGCCTCATTCCTTTTGAAACACAAGCCATTTGAGAAGGTCTGTTCACAGTGAGAATGAAACTTTATTCGACAGCTCAATACTATGTCGACCTCACCAGTGAACCAACACCCTGTCAGTAAAAAAATATCATTTTTAGTAACTCCATTTTGGTCTAGAATGTATTCTCATGATATGAAAATAACATGGACGTAAGTCAAAGTTACATGAAAAGTTCAAGGAACCTTGGGTAGAAAGGTTATTTTCTTGTTCTGTAAACTGACTCTTTTTAAACAGCTATACTTCTTACCAATTTTTATGGTAGTTGTTTTGTCTTCGCAATTTCTTTTTCCAAATAAGGCGAAGTCAACAAAATTTCTGTTCCACTTTTGTTAACATCTGTCATTTGAAATGCTTTTGTTTTTGCATACTGGGACATGTAGTTCTCAAATAACTCTGATGCAATGTTTGTAGTCATCTTAAAAGAAGTGCTCTCTTTTCTGTTGCAGATATGTGTCAACAGTCTTTCCCATTGGAGCAATGTTTGCCATGACTTTATGGCTTGGGAATACAGCTTACTTGTATATTTCTGTGGCATTTGCACAAATGTTGAAAGCCATCAGTAAGGACTTGCAATGCTAGCTCATATCTTCTCCACCTAAAAAATTAGAATTGATAAATATGCCTGGAGTAATGTTGAGCTTTCCCACAACATAAGGTCAAAAGGCTTTTCAGATTCTTGTTTTTAGCTTAAACTCTCTGTTTCATTTTCACAGTGCCTGTAGCCGTTTTCTTGTTGGGAGCAGCAGCAGGGCTTGAGGTACTCAGCTGCAAAATGTTTTTGATTATGTCGGTGATCAGCTTTGGAGTCCTTGTAGCATCATATGGAGAAATAAATGTCAACTGGGTAGGGGTGGTTTATCAAATGGGTGGTGTTATTGGAGAAGCTTTGAGACTTATTTTTATGGAGATTCTGCTGAAGAGAAAGGGTCTGAAGTTGAATCCAATCACTATGATGTACTATGTGAGCCCCTGCAGGTATCCACAATAAGAAAGACACCTTCCCTTTACATTGTTGCAAAAAGTTATATTCTAATTTCTTCCTCTGCAGTTCCTTTGCTTTATTTGTTTCGATTGTTGCAAAAGATTATTCTCTTCACAATTCCTTTCGTTGATATGCTTATATGATGTCTTGTGCAGTACATTATGCCTTTTTATTCCATGGATATTTTTAGAGAAGCCAAAGATGGACTCAACAATGAATTGGAAATTTGATCCAGTTATCATGTCATTAAATGCTTTCTGCACATTTGCTCTGAACGTGTCAGTATTTCTAGTTATTTCACACACTAGTGCATTGACAATTCGTGTAGCTGGTGTTGTAAAGGACTGGGTGGTTGTGTTACTTTCTGCGCTTTTGTTTGCTGATACTAAGCTCACAACTATAAATCTATTCGGCTATGGTGTTGGTATAATTCTCAAACCTTTTGTTGCTGTTTATTAGAGAGGATGAAGTTAGACACTAGAGGAGTTCGTATTCAGCACTGTCTTTACCTTAATTTGTCTGTTGGCTTAGAATCAAGATGTTTATGAATGCAGAGGTAAGGTCATGACAAGTCATGTTGATATTATTTGCAGCTATAGCTGGTGTAGCAGCATATAATAATTACAAGATAAAACCTCTTGCTTCCAGTGAAAACAAAACAGAAGTTGTCAGAGATGAACTTTCTGCTAGGCATGATGAGTCCCTTGACGATCGTCAAGACAATTCATCTGTTGACAATAGATACTCCGATGGGCATATTGAAAGTGAACTGAGGTAATTGTCTTTAGCATGTTTTATAATTAAAATTTGTAGATGTTTCATAGGTTGATTCTATAACTTGTACTGTACAGTGCATCCATTGCCAGTAATTACCTGATGCTAGTGATTTAATGTCTTAAGTCAGCAGGAAAGCTAATGGATGGTGATGATTATAATTATTGGTAATTCCTCATGGCTCTCTGGCAAGCATGGCTTGAAACTGGGTAAGCTTGGAAATATAACCTGTCATAACCTGCTAGATGCAATTACCTCTGCCTCCTGCAACTGTCTATGGAGGTTTTGTTTATGGGGATCACTATGCAGCAAACTAAAGCAGAAGCCAAACATTGAATAATCTTCTTTTTGGAAATAATTTTTTATCGATCACTTTTTACAGATAATGATAAAGACAGTACTTTCTGTTTAGCTGATCAAGGAGAATATTGCTAAATTTTCACTAACAAAATTTTGATATGAAATCAGTCGATCCCTGGCAAGTTCTAGGAATAAAGCAGCAAATAAGATATATGAGATGATCTGCATTATATTCTTGGAAGATGAGACAACATCATTAGCAGCATACCGACAAATATGCTTGCTGATGAAGTAGCAAAAGGTCTTAGATATGCCTCGTGTAACAATTTGGTTACGATGAAGCACTTGAATACGAAAATGTATACTGATTGATTGTCGGTGAAATGTTGTTTCAAGGTCAATAGTTACAGTGCAGAAAGCACACAGAGACACGTATAGACAACTTCTGCCTTGTGGAAATCTCAGTTGACTGACTATTGCATTTGTTCTTTATTAATTTTTTTTAAGAGGATTTTGTTTCTGGTTTAGAAGTTTCTTGTACGGCTCACCATCAATAAAACTTATAGATTCAATATACACTAATCCGATTCCTCTTTCATTTTCTGATTACATTATACAAACATATTTGTTAATCAATTTCGAAATTTGTTGTTTCAAGATTTATAAACTATGTATACGGCTGAATGTTTGCTAACCTATATAAATAACTGCCAGGACACTTCACCTTTAGAACTATATAAAGAAAAAAATCAAGGGAAGATGATCTTCCTGCTATCCATTTGCCAATTATAGAATTCTTTGTGAAATCAATAAGAACAATCTTATCCATATATTTTAGATAAGCAGCATATTACACCTTAGTAATTTCTCATGGCACCGTCCCATGATTAGCCTAGTCATATTGGGTTCTCTTCATCCTTTCAGAAAAGTAAGCTTAATATGCCTGCTTATTTGATATTTGGAAAATAATTATAATGGAATATTTGTTAAAAAATATTTTAAATATTCCCTGATAGTACATGCATCACATGACAACTGGTTTTTATAAGAGGTTATACTTCTTGACCCTGCAATGGGGATTCTAGTCATAATTGGTTCATTCTTTAGAAAAATTAATTTAAAAGTTGCCTTCTCATTTGATGTTTGGAACATAGTTGTAATAGACTATTTATTCAGGAAAACTCCTTTACATATATCCTGAGTGGTCATACATCCCATGATTAGTTAATATAAGAGAACATACTTCTTGATCCCGCAATCATAATGCTTCCTTCAATCTATTCCTTGATACAACATTTTTGATTATTTTCACTGTAAATATTGATTTTCATTTTTAATGCAAAAGAAAAGCACTATTCCATAGATGGTAGACAAATATCATTTAAAGGAATGGTATAGCCTGCTGGTTGAGATGGGATGTATTCACACTAGTTGTGACTTAGGTTCAAACCTGGGAAAGCATAGAGCCTTGGATTATATGGAAGGATTAAAG
Organism: Pinus tabuliformis; assembly: GCA_031772625.1. NCBI lineage: Eukaryota > Viridiplantae > Streptophyta > Pinopsida > Pinales > Pinaceae > Pinus > Pinus tabuliformis. The sequence continues at coordinate 301,793,024 of CM062804.1, read as the reverse complement.
TATAACTTATAGATCTCTGTATTTCATGGATGGTGATAATCAATAATGAATTGCTGCTCAAGTGGCTTAATTGAGTCTGATAGGACATTTGGTAGTTGCTAGATTCCTTACCCAGGTGCCCACACATTGAAAACTAAGCAAGTGAAGAACTTAAATGCAGTAAAAGCACAGGCATCATGTTTTTTGTTTTTTTAATCAATTTTTACTTTTAAAATTCAATATTCAGGTACATTTAATGGTTTAAATATAAATTCAAATGACTTACAACCAGTTTTATAACTTAATATGTCAGGTCTTGTTTTAAAATAATCCTTTTGTTGATATTTGTTTTGTACAGATTTACTTGGTTTTTATCTTAAAAAAAGGTTTTTAATGGAAATACTCACATGTGGAAGTGATACTCTGTGCAATCCAAAGACTGAAGACTATCCCTCTTATTAATATTAGTGCAAGGAAACAGAGTATGGAAGGGTTCATTTAATCTCTCACATGATACATCATATACTATTTGTGAGCTACCTTACAATACTACTAAAAAGTCTTACATTTTTTAACCATCAGTGCGGTTGGTTAACAAAGTCGACTTTAATCTCTAAGACTGATTATCAGAAATATCTAAAATCCACGATACACTGAAATCCAAACAAGCATGGACGTTGGTGTTCCACTTTATTGGTGATTTTCCACTGGTCTTTTTTTCCAAGCAATGAGTAGCGGCATGTCTTCAAGAAGGGTCTCCAGGGATGCTCTCTCCATTGCATCAAATGATAGTCTTTAAATTTGCAAAGGACCCTTGAATTTGCCTTGTTTTGGAGCTGTCAATTCGTCTTTTAAGACCCTATGGACGTTGTTGGGATATGTACTGTTTTGACACTGGTACAGTTCTAAGATTCACGTCATATTTTTTGAGTTATCCTTAACAAGTTTTCCCAGGATTTCTAGTTTTGGTACAGGTTTTGCAGGAAGGACTAACCTTATTTGCTGCATTCTCTCTCTTGTGAGTTTCAAATGTCTTGTATGGCTTCATTATTCTCCCTTAGTAGCATTTGACAATTTTTAATATGAGGTCGTCATCACCCTGCATTATTTTGTTTTGCTTCCTTTAGTTGTTGAAATATCGTCTTCCTATAAATGCTTGAGTTAGAGTTGAGCATGTGCAGGTTAAATGGTTTACTCATTCATTTTCATCTTCGGACTAATAAACCATTTTATTATCCCTGTAAGGTATTCGCAAATACGTTGACTAACAATTAATCAACCATTCACTGAAAATTAAACAAAAAATTATAAAGTTAACATTATAAACAAAATTAATTAATTTATTTTTAATATTTTATTTGTATTTATTTGTATTATGATTGGTTGAATAATTTTCGTTCTGATGAAGCCGCCGCCAAATCATACATGCTTCATCTTTTTCCCGCAGAAAGTGTCGGCTATGATTATGTGATACGATATGTATTAAATAAAAATCTACTGCGATTTATCACCCTGTAACAAAGCTCCACCCACCCACGTAACCTAATCCCTCCATGTTACATATCCACATCATTTCTAAAACATCTTTATGATTTATCACCATATTAAAAAGCTCCACCCATGTAACCTTATCTCCTTATTACATATCCACACCATTTATAATATTTTCTTAACCTTATCCCTCCATGTAATAAGCCATAACAAACCACTCACGCTATTAACACAAATTAATAATTATTTGCATTTACACTAATAATAACATAATATTTAAATTAAATAATTTCATATAAATATGAAACTGATTGCACCATATAAATTCAATGATGTAATATATAACTTTTTGTTTTGTCTTTGTATTATGATGTATTACATCATGTCTTATAAAACGAGTGCTTAAAATTATATTGTAAATGAGTTAAAAGAATAAGGAGAAATTATATTGTAAATGAGTTAAAAGAATAAGGAGAAATGGTATTGCACATTCATGTGAAAATGTATGTTTAAAAGCTCAACCACATGTATTCTCATTCTTTGATTTCATTCCAAATTCCCTTCACTTACCTCTCTGCTCAATCTTATTATCCTCGTTGTGCGTACACAAATGCATTGACGAACAATTAATCAACCATTTGACCGAAAATTAAACAAAATAGTTATAAGGTTAACATAGTAAACAAAATTAATTAATTTATTTTTATTTATTTTCATTGTGATTGGTTGAGTGGGTTTCCCTCTTATTGTATAATGATGAAGTTGCCCCTTGATGGTACCCACCTCATGTTTTTGGTGCATAAGTACACTTGTTGCTTTACAAATGGCAGATGTTAATGGTTGGCCTAAGCAACGTCATCAACCTCATATACCATAATAGTCTTTTTCCTACCCTAGTTTTCATTTCCATCACTTCCTCGTACACCTGAACACCTCGAATGATTATGAAACGAATTAACTTGCTTTGTATGTTCAACAGTTTTTCCATACCCCAATTTTATAGTGGAGAACACCACTATATATGTAATTCTTCATTACATTTATTAATATGCTTTACTTCACTTTTATAGTGGAGAATACCACTATATATGTAATTCTCCATTACATTTATTAATATGACTTATTAACGTTTTTTTAGTCATCTAATTGTTTGGGTTATGGATGGTTTATTGAAAATTATACCTTTGAGAGGATTGATTGGACATTGATTCATATTATTTTGAGTTTGACCATATATTATTTTTACCAATTTCTCATGTATACTTTACAAAATCAATTATATATGTTTTCAATGATTAAACTAAGCAGCAGGGAACGCTAGCTATGCGCCCTTGTTAATGTTATAGTGTGTTTGTCTAGCAAGGGGGGCACATTTGATTATTCTTACGGGCAATAATATTTTGTGAAAATAAATATTATATGCATGTTGCATTTCAATGACTATCTTCAATTTTTGGGTGTGCCTTGTGACATGCATCACTTTCCACTCTACAATGCACCCAACAAATACGACCAAAGCGATGCACTCATTTGGACAAATCCTTGTGCAACTAGTGCACATCCATCATCATGTTTCCCTCAATTGTGCACAACTTGTATGCATAGCTAACCAAGAAGCCACACATATGTTGGTCTGTATCTTGCACCACCCACACATCTCATTGCTTACCATCTCTAGGTTAGCGCCATCATTCTGCTCCAAAACATCTACATAAGATTCAAGTGAAGGTATTGAATGGTGTCTGGAGTGCACTATATCTAGGTAGCCATAACGTTTGTGCTTTAGAATTCAGTCCCTCACATACTTTGGATATCCTTGTATCTTCAAAAAATCTTATGCTAAACACATATACCCTAGCCTACACGCATTTAAAAACTTGTGGTAGTGAATAAACAACCTAGTTATGTTTGATGATATATATGCTCCACCTTAAAGCTTTCAAACTTTGAAGCAAGTTCTCAAATTTTATCACAACACACTTTGTTGCAAGGTTATAAACTTTGCGCTCGCTAATCACCTATTAAGACGGACATACCATGACTTCTATGAATGAAAACGACTCTTCCATGAATATAATTTTAAGTGTTAATTGCAAAGGCATAGATTGAGTGTGTATATGAGGGGATTAATTAGGACAAACCTCCTTACCTACAAGCTTAGAATGTCCTAGGGAAACAACAAGGGTGATGCCACACCACAAAGCATGTAGCGAATTTAATGAGGGATTTGTAATGGACAACATTGTTGGTCAACTTGAAGAAACCTTTAACATAAATGTTGACTTGCTTCAAAATATTGTTGTTTAACATACCATATATTAGGAAATTGTTGCTTCCATGATCAGGGTTAATTGTTCATGCTATTAGAAGATAGAGGAAGCCATTAAGTCTATATTGGCATGCATGTCAATGAACATGCCTTTTTTGAACCATTGCTTGTGCTCTTAGCAAAATTTTTGTTTATATAAGTGTCCCACATGCTGTTTTGACGATGTACTACTCTTCATATATTGTGGCTTGAGCTCTTGCTCTTAGCATAATTTTTATTTATTTAAGTGGCCTAGACATTATTTTGAGGATGCATTTTGCTTCTTTATTGTCGAAAATGTAACTAGGTTTGGTCTTCATAATTATCATTGTACTTGTACTTGTATTTGCTTCTTTTTTTTTAATGCATACCCAATAATAGTTGGGTGGACCCAAAGATGGTGAGCAGACCTACCCATGGTTTTGCGCATGGTTTTGGGCATGATGGTTTTTGTTGGACACCTAATCCTCTATGAGTTGGTATGGAATGTGAACATCCATTGGAGTCCAAGAGACCACTTGGAATATGAATCCAAGGGTCACACCAATGTACTATATATATGTATAATTGTGAATAATAGATGCAACTCAATGTTCTATCATTTATGACTGTTTACATTCCATGTGAGTTTAACATGGTATCAGAGTTACAAGTGTATTCCCGCCTTGCCCAAATTTGAGCCACTTGTTTTGTGACCTCTCTGTGCATGTCAGTTCTGCATTCTTTCTTGTAAAACTGCCATTATTATGTGCATGCCTATTCCATGCTGTGCGCTGTCCCGCTGACCTCTCTCAGCTAAATTCGTGCTGGGTTTTCTATCCACTATATCAAATCGCAAAAACACCTCTACCATTTCTCCATTGCTCTTTGAAATCTCCTTTGACTAGAAAGTCTGGGGAGATGACAGATTCATCCCGTCGTTATTACCGAGTTGATTGTAGCTCACAATCGAAGTTGGCTTAAGACCGGCACCGACTAGGAAATCCACGAGTACTGACTTCATATTTGTTTGCCCGTTCTTGAAGTCATCTCCTGCGATGATACTGTTCTTTGTAATTGCTAAATCGATCAATCCTAGAACGAAGGTGTTTTGAGGACTGACGTTTATGAAGGGAACGTTCACCTTAACGCAGGTCAAGCCATACAGAGTCAGAGTCATTTATTTCCAGAGAAGCAAGCAGGGTTTCCTTTGTGTCATTTAAACCCAAGATAACATCGATGTATCGTTTGGTATTAGCAGTCCAAAGTACGACTACCTTGTCCACCTTTGTTTTCGATTTAAAATCTATGATATCTTGGATACGTTGTCTCTTCCCAAAATTGGCAAGTATAGAATCGTCTTCCCTTGTTCTTTTCAGTGTTGGCAGTTCGCAAAGGACAAGGCATTTTGCAGCTCTCACCAAGCACTTCCTGTGTTCCAGTAGAACCTGCTCTATGCCTTTGAGGCTGTCGAGGCAGCTCATTCGAATTGACCAACTTGACGCCCTTGAGGTCGGGGAGCTTGTCGCAAACATTCATTGGAACTATGACCTGGTTGTCTACAATGCAGACATAGACTCTGCCTAGAATTTCTAGTCCTGTTGTTCCCAGGAGCTTGAGTTCTGTTGTTCCGTGGAGCTTGTGCACGCTGTTGTCCTCTTGCTGAACCAGTGAAAGAATTGCGAGAACCTGTCCCACATATGTTGATCAACTCTCTGAGGATCCTGTCACAACCACCAATGCAGCCCAAGTGTTCCATGCTATACTGAAAAATGAGTTTATTCCTGGATTAGATGCCATATGGGCTTAGTTATCTACATTGGAATGGAGTCTTGAATTCTGTGCGTAGAAATGGTGTGTGGAATGCGCGTTGCAATGGTGTTTGAAAGTTGTTTAATTAATTTCTTCAAACATTTATATATATGTGCCTTATGGGTTCCATTCAGATGCTGAGAGGTGATTCATATATCTTGGTTGAGGCTGATTATGTATTCTGTTCGAGCTATTTGAATAATTGTAGTTTGAGATTCAATACATATGCATGTTAGTTAATTATATGCTATAGTCAGCGTTATTTGTATAGCGTATTTGTTGCCAAAGCATCCATGTGTGTTGAGCTTTGAAGTCAAGCCATTTATATGTGCCACTACCAACATCGAACATCTACGTACAATCAACTGAGTTCCTGGGAAGTTTATAGAGTTGATATTGTTTCAAAAGGAAGGGCAGGCTCAACCAATGTGGTCAAATTCAAACATCTCAAAATGAGGTACCGCTTCAAAGGTTTTGAGCTTTTGTTGGTTTAAGAGGGTGGAATTTGAAGTGTTAGTTGTGAGTTTTATTGTCAATATTATTTCTAAAATCCTCTTTAGCAACAATATTTGATCACATGACCTATACAAGGCAGTAATATCTCCCTCTCACATCTTTGTTGAGTTGAATTATACACCTAAAAAAACTTTGTGTTGGTATCATTTTCCAGCTTTGAGGCCAGAATTTTTACTTGCACTTATTGGTTGAGCTTGAAAAATGGTCAAAATTATTGAGTTATTAGAGATGCTAAAAAACTAGTCTTGGATATGACAAGGACATGTCCTTTCATATTCCAGATTACTCAAAGCCCATCAAATTTCAGAGTGTTGGATTTCTTTTTGATGGTTCACCTTCACCTGTTCTAGATTCTGCTTCTCCACATTCACAGTCAAAACTTGTTAAATGCCAACACTGTGACCGAGTTGGCCATATGAAAGATCACTGTTTTGATCTTCATCCATGTAAGCACTGTCATAAAACTAGTCATTCTTCAAACAGATGCTTAAGAAACAAACCTCCTGCAAGAACAAAGGTTCATCTTGGATGGATCGCTTCTTAGCAATGGGCTTCAACAACCAAGAATATATTTTAGTCATATGTCTAAACTTGTTCTAGAGTATTGAACAGTCTTGCACTTGAGTTTTCTCCATCATCTCACCTTGTATCTGACAGCGGGGGAAGTGATGGTCATCTACAAGCTTCAAAGCCACATCTAGCGAGCCTGAGCCACAACCTGCCATACCAGATTCAGAGTTATAGCCAGAGACAAAGATGCCCCTTAGCATGCCTTCGGTTGATGATCAACTTTAAACCATCTATGCGGGGTTGATACATCTCTTCAAAGCATTGGGAGCACTTCCTCTAGCAGAAGACTTCAACTTCTTGCGAGTTTTGGAAGAGTTCCAAGAACTGCATTAAGAATTCCAGAGTTGGTGGTCATCCTTAAACCGTCACAGGTTGAGACCTCCATTTTCAGGTTGAGGTTCTCCCTTTTTATGCAGGGTGAGACCTGCCTTTCAAGGTTGAAGGTTTCCCTCTTAAAAAGATTAGGAGAACTTCCTCTAGCAGAAGACCTCAATTTCATGCCAGATTTGGAAGAGTTCCGGGAACTACACTAAGCGTTTCTGTGTTGGTGGTCATCCTTAAACCACTCCTTTTATACCAACATTTCAGAGAGCACATTCAACCTAGTGCTGTCTTCCATACTTTTTCACATTTTGTATTACAACTCTCTTCTTGGACTCATACATACCCCTTCGGATTAAGTGGGGGAATGTTGGACACCAAATCCTCTATGAATTGGTGTGGAATGTGAACATCCATTGGAGTCCAAGAGACCACTTGGAATATGAATCCAAGGGTCACATCAATGTACTATATATATGTATCATTGTGAATAATAGACACAACTCAATGTTCTATCATTTATGTCTGTTTACATTCGATGTGAGTTTAACATTTTTGCCCATGGTATTTTGTAGATCTAATCAAGAGAACTACAAATATGTTCTAATCCAAGGTTAAAGGATTGGGGTTTACGAATGCGTCAACATGTATATAATGTATGGTAACAACGAAAGGAAAACCTACAATATCAATATGTATTTCATATAAAAACAAAAAAAGAAGAAAAACAAATTATTATTATTATTTTTCTAGTCAAAAAGTCAAGTTTTGTCACCACAAAACCAAGTCGGCCATCCTGGTCAAGTTTTCCTAGAAAGGCATCCATTCGACCTCCTGGATAGCTATAAATATAGTGCAATTCGATGTCACTTGGACACCAATTCATCACTTCTATTTTTGTGCAAGGATGACACTTTCAACGAAAGTCAAAGGAGAGAGAGTTCAATTTTTTGCCTTAATTTCTAATTCACACGTGCAAGTTTCTGAGGTAGGTTTTGTGGTATTATAGGCCCAAAATTTCAGGGGATGATCAAATATCACATTTTTTTACCAACGTTGACTTTATTGACTTTGATTTGTTGAAGATGAACTGAAGGAGGGATGGCACGAGTCTTTGTGGAAATATTAGCCTTGGTCTTCGATCTTGGATATCTCACTTTGATTTAATTCTATAAAAAGATGATTTTCTTGGGTTTCCCCCTTGTGGGGTTTTTTCCCTGGCTTGGAGTCCACATCTTTGTGTTATTTGTCTATTGTGATCTTCATGTTTCATATTTTTGGTAATTGCTTGATGAAAAAGAAAACAAAATTTAATAAAAAGCCAACAACCATTCACAAGTACTTATCAAGTAAGAGAAACCTACCCTAATCTACAAGCCTATTGATTTCTCAACATGGTATCAGAGCTAAGGTGAAAGGAAGGCAGTTAAGATCACATCTTGTTGGCACATTTGAAGGCACTTCTACCACAGTCATATCACTCCCAAAACACTCTTGTAGCAACTACATTTGAGGACACTATTTGCATTAGTTATATCTATTTCTATCAAGGCAAAAGGAGACATGATCATTATAGCAGTTATCTCTCTCTTGACATTATTGAAAGACTTTTGGTTCTCTCTCTCATAAAAGTCTGTAGCATGGTTCCAAATATAACCCTGAGATTTTGATATGAAAATTCTAAAGCATTCATGAAGACTCAAGGCTAACTTGATGCAATTTCTGTTCCTGAACTTGGTACAAGTTTTGCTCCTACATATATGATGCTAGTTTTGCGAAGTTTCTTTCTTGTGGAAGATACAATACAAGTCTTGATAAACTGAGCTTCTATGGTTTGCAAAGGATACAAAGTCCTGTAATATGCGAAGTCTCTATAGTTTGTGACATAAAAAGAATCTGGGGTAACACTAGACCCGATCTTATGGTATCATTTATAAATAATTTATGGTCGTGAATAAAAGGTATTCGAACCCTCAGTGAGACATTTGAAAGGCACTCAAGCCATCTATGAAAGTGACAACATTCTCTATGGAAGTTTGAAATTAGGGCTAATGCAAGAGGTTTGTATCTTTATTCAAGGCCTGTAATATACTTCTTCTCCAAGTATTATATCTTTGTGGAATTTTTGTGAACAAAGCAACGAAAGTCTTGAAGATAACTACAAGAAAATGCGAACCATATAATGCAAGCTACAAGAGGATAGTGGCTATACAACATCATAATATATCTTTCAAATCCTAGATCCATGCTACATGTTAAAATTCCGAGACTTTAATTGATCTTTGTGACATAACAAATTTGATGACAAATTAAGGAATTATGACTTGTAATTATCCGAAGTTGTACATGAAATATAACCAAGATCCAAATCATGTGAAGCATAACCTAAGCAAGAATACTATAATCTACTCCTGTGACAAGAAGTCTGAACATTCCATGGCATTCAAATCATCTATGTGGCAAAGTTTGAAGCATTATGGCACTAAGAATATTACAAGAAAATGGTGAAGTTCGAGCGCACGTATTCAAGATTATTATAGAAAGGTTTAAACCATGTTACCTGTGCAATTAAGATTAGTATCAATGGATAAGTGTGATTAGTTCCTAAGGTAGAAGGCTGGAAGTCTTGTGAATCGTCTTTATACATGGTAAAAGGAACCGAAACTATGATCATTTGTGTAACACAAGTTCATGAAGTGACCATGATGACATCGAGATATAAAAGAAAGAATATTAACAAAAATTAAAGCAATTTGAAGCAATTGACAAATCGTTGAAGCCAATAACAAACATGAAAAAACAATGTAAACTTTGAAAAGAGAATCGATATGATTACCCTTTTAGTAGGAGTAGCAAAAAAGTGACCCGATTTTGAAAAGTGGCGATGGAGAATACACATTTTTTTAAGTATAGTTTTAGGCAGTTTAATTTTTAATTTTTAATTTTTATGTACATTAGTTTTTAGAATGTTAGTGATTTGCATGTTGATTTAAAAAAGTGGTGACTCTGCATCAGGCCCTTTTTTTAAAAGACTTATTGTTTGACTTTAAATTTTCTAGTGTATGAAATGTAAATAATTATTTTCTAAATTTAACAATTTTTAAAGTGGTATTCTTTTTCATATTTTCTTGTTTTTATTTTAATTTCTTTTTTGTAGTGAGGTTTTTATTGTTTTTCATATTTAAATAAGTTCGATATTTTAAAGTTTCGATATTCCAAATATTTATATATCGTTAATTAATTTTTCAATGCACATCAAATAATTGTCTCTAAAAAACAATAATTTTTAATAATTGACATAAAAATAACCATTTTCAACATAAATATAACTAAAAAATTACATATTTTGATCATTTTGCTAGAAATGACATGTCAAAATCACAATTTTTATAGGAAAAATTTAACAAAAAATGATTAAATAATATATATATATATATATTTTTAATGAATTTCATGTCAAAGAAATAATAATAATCACCGTTTTTTCAAAAAATAATGATTAACATAAAAATTAATGCGAAAATCAAATAATACAAATATTAAACACGTAACAACATTAATTGAATGCTTATTTTTCTCATAAAATGTCAAATTCGAAACATTACACGTATAACTAATTAATAGTTACAAAAAATGAGTTTGATTTCCAAGCATAACTTAAATTTAATCAACAATATCATGCAATCCAAACTCTTCATTCTCTAGAGTTTCATCATTGTCTTCTTCCACAATATTTTTTGCTTTATTTTGCTCATTTTCCTCTTCTAATGGATCTTTGATGTCTGCGAATCTCCCAATGTATGCCTTTCCAATCATTCCATGTAATGGTGGTTGAGGTTCCTTTGCCTTTTTTGCCACACGTGATTCACTAAAATCCCTTTTCTTCAACCCAATTTCTTGCATTGCATTTGGAAGAAATTGAAGAGCATTAATTCTTTGCTGAATAAAATTGCATTGTACTGGATTTTTTTAATGGCAATGCAATTTCTTCCCTTTTGTAGGCAACATGTTAGTGTTGTACCTAATTATCAAGCACAAAAGAAATAATGAACTAAATTAGTATAATGACATATGAATTAAGAAAGAAGATATTGAAATTCAATTCCATATAATAAAACTTACCTGAGCTAACAAATAAATCCAGAACCCATTCTACTTCATTTGAAGATATGTCTATAAGATTGTTAATCAATAACTGTGGTTTTTAATAAATGTTAATTATCTCTCCTTTTGCTTTTTTGTCTTCATATGTTAGTTTTCTCACAACAACATCATAAGATAGTACTTGGCTATGACTCTTTCCATCTACCCGATTAAAAAGCATAGACATATATCTATCATATTTTTCCCAACTATCAATACGGATGAACTCACAATCAGTTATAAATGGTTGATCTTCACAGTTAAGAAGATTTGACTTTTGCCTGTAACATGAAATAGTAAAATTTCAATTAACTTATACATAAATGATATTTTTTAACATTAATCAAACATACATTTTCAATATCTTACCATGTAAGCTGCATCCTTGAATTTGTTTTCTTCTTGAAGCTTTCCAATAACATTGCCAATTGTGTGTCTGAATGAAATGTCACAAATATTCATAATGGTGATGATGTGATTTCTACAAATCCTGCAACCACTTTACTAAGAGCTTGATAAGTATAAAGGTCACTATCATAGCCAATGTTTGGGATGTTGAAACCATGGGGAATATTTGCAATAACTAGGACATAATTGCTTTTAGGTATGAATTTAGCAATGTCTTCACAATCGCCTTGTATTACTTGATATTGAATAGTGTGAAACCCATTCCAAATGAAATGAGTAAGAGTTGGATCAAGTTCAACATTCTTAAGACGCTGCTTCTTCAGTCTTTCGATCTTAATTTTTTCAATAAAGGTTATGAAACTATCTGGTTCTCAATTCGCATCCTTCCTCATCTTTAATAAAATAAACAAATATATGTATAAGTTATAAAATAAAAATAGTATACAAATGAATAAAAATGACTGTATAAATCAACATACATTTTTAAATGCAAGATAATTTTTTTTTAGTGTTGATGTAGAACTTGAATCTGGATAGTTTCGTACAACATCATCCCAACTATCTTCATTCAATAATTTAACCATTTGTTCTTGTATTTTCATGTAAACTTTGTGACTAAATAGATAAAGTAGAAAATGTTAATATAATGATATGTATAACAAATACTACCAAGAACAATATGTTATATTTAAAAAAAAATTATAATTTAAAAATAAGTAAAAATAAGTCAACAAAATTACTTTTGAAATTCCTCAGACATTTCATCCAATGATAATTCTCTCGACCTCACACGAGATAATATTGCTTTGACAAGTTTTTATCCTTGCAATGCTCTCCAAGGTGTGATAGTCATATCTTCTGAAAGCTGCTTCATTTCAGGACCTAATTTACTATTGCTACATATCAATCGTTTAGACCTTTTGGCCTTCTGGTTTTTAATGCCAATGTTCTCCCACATGCTAAAAATCTCATTAATCAATTCTCATATCTCTATAGTTCTAAATGCCAACTGGAAAATGTTATCAATACCTCTGAACATATCAATATTTACTCTACTGCCTTTTGAATTGATTTTCTCTTCAATTTGATAGCCTATTTCCATACAACATTCCTTTCAGAAATTTATAGTAACATTCATTTTATCCCCACCACTTTTTTCTTCATATTCACTATGAATGAATCTAACCCTTTGGATGAAAGTCATAGACATCCTATACTCATTATCTGAATTATGATCCCATGCCACTAACTTTGCGTTTGTATATGATAAACAAACATAAATGATACATTTCGTTGTTTCAAAATGTGGGTTATTGGGATATTCCTCCATCATTTGTCTTTTCGCTTCTACATAATGGTTCCCCCCAAGCGCATAATAATTGTATTCAAAATATTTTGACTTATCAAGTTCTTCTTTGTTGGGAACTTGAACTGGATCAACAAGAAGCACATAATTAGCCACATGAGCATATGGATTGTACCTCATCAATGTCTTCAAGTTGTGAACATGCAGGTGGTGTAGCTTTTTGATCTTATATTTACGTTGTCTTTCACTTGCCTTATAGATTTGTCTCACATTAAGTTGAAATGTACGACCACCCTCAATTAAGTTTCTCTTTGTCAAGTTTTGTCGAATGAAATTTTGTTTTGTTTTAATAATGCCATCATCTAAATCAACTCCTGGTGTAATGCTTTCCCGACTTTCTTTTGAAGTTTCACGACGATCTTCATTGTTGGTAATGACTACTTGATAATGTTCAACTTTACTTTTCTTCCTCCTAACATTCTCATCATTAACTAGAACAAAGACATTCTTAGGCATTGTTACCTTTGCTCTTTTATGGCTCTTCTACTTTCTAACATTAGTTCCAATGTCATCTTCAATAATGACAACATATTCTTCAGTGTCAGTTTCAACTTCCTCATCTTCAAAAGTAACATGTCTACCTTTGCTAGATTTATCCACTAGAGGCATTTTTTTTCTGATCCTTTGGATGTAGTTTTGTAGCATCATGAATTACTATTTTTTCTTATTTGCCATATCTTCTTCTGACCCTAGGTAGAAACTGCTGACAACATTCATAACATCTTTCTCTATGAAATAAATGCCTCCCAACATAATTGAAAGATTTTCAACAAAATTCTATCAAACAAAATATCATATGTCAATAAAAACTAAGTTATAAAAATATAATGAGACAGTTACAATAACAAAAAACACAAAAATAAATAACAATACTTACAATATCTTGTGTAATCTTATTTACGATTTGTTTACGTAACTTTGTAGATACTTCTCTTGTGTTATACAATGAATATAATAACTGATATTTAATCTTGTCATGTGACTTGGGCAGTTTTGTAAGTATATAAACAATTTCAGTGTCTAGTACCAAACACATGTCTATGACCTTTCCCAGCACCTCATAAATTCCACTATCATTAGGGATATCAACATATAGATATATTTGCACATCTTCGCCTTCTCTTTCTTTCACATACCATATATTTTCTGGAAGTCTCACTTCTTTTGATTTCTTCCAGTATGAAATTGTCTTCTTATCATTTGAGGCACTTGAAAGATTTGTAGCTATCAGCTCAGGTTTGGTTCGTTCAAAAATACTTTTTGAAGATCCACCTTTAATTTTAGCAGTCATTGGTCCAGAAAGATTCACATAAATCTTCTTTGATGCCATTTTCCTGCAAAAAAAAATACACATATATAAATCAGTAAATTACAAAAAAATAATAGCTTAAATTAACAAACAAAACGATAAACAATAATTATTTTTGTAAAACATAACAATTTAAAAAAAATAAAAAATAAGAAATTAAAAAAATACAGCTCCTTGCTGCTTCACCCTGGAAAATCGGCTCGGGCCCCTAGCTCCCCACCCCACCCTGGCGGCCCAACAACTTGCCACCCGGGCTGGCCGTTGGGCCGCTGGGATGAGGTGGGAAGAGGTGGAGGGGGCGAGGGGGGGGCCCTGGTAGGCCAGCACCTCGCCCCCCCCCTGGCGGGGGGGCGCTGGCAGGCCAGCTCCTCGTCCCACCCCAGGGGCCCAATGGCTCTCCACACACAGCACCCTCGCCCCACATTGGCGGCCCAAAGGCCTGCCACCCCAGCTGGTCGTTGGGTCGTCGGGTTGGGGCGGGGGGGTTGGCGCCCAACCCCCTGCCTCTCCCCCACGAGCCCATTGGGCTGCCAGGGAGTATAACCGGGCCCACCACGACCATTGCGGACGTAGTGGGTAAATCTGAATCATTTAAATTTTTAATTTCTAAAAAAAAAAATTAAAATTTCATTAAACGTATTGAATTTTAAAACTTGCACACGACAAAAGAAAAACTAACCTTTCAAATGCGATAATCTTCCATTGAATATGTTGTTGATAGCAATGTAGTTGCTCCACAAATTCGCTCCAAGTCTTTTAATGAACCTCGAAAACCTTGATGTGATGTGAGGAATAGTGATAATGAAATTTATGTTATAGCAGAAATTACAGAATTGTTTTACCGCATGGTTAATGTGGGACTAATTTGTTTTATAAAAACTTTAACATGTAAATTGTGTTATGGCGATATAGGGAAATATGATAAAACAGACATTACAAAATTGTTTTATAGCACGATGAATGTGGGATTAATTTGTTTTGGAAGATATAATAAAAACTAAAAAAACATTCAATTCTCTAGTAAATATTATATAATTTAAGTAAAAAATTAATTTAAGTTAAAGATTTAGTTTACAATTTTAATTTAAATATTTAATTTAAAAGATTTATTTCCTAAGAAAATTTTAGTTAATTTTTTAATAAATTGTAGAAGAAAATTATGGAGGGATATACATGAAATGAAATTTTTAGAGGGAAAAATTTTGGTGAAAATTTTTGGAGGGAAACTTTGGAGGGAAATTTTCATTCTTTAAGCTATATATTATTTTTAGGAGAGAGTGCATTTGTATCATTCAACCTCTTTTGTTTAAAATGCATGGATTCTTCTGATAGTTGTAGGTTTTAGCCCTGTATAGAAATTACCTGCATACGAATTCTAAAACACATAAAATAAACAATGCGAGAACATAACACATAAAACACATATACACAAAGATTTTCCCCTTGATCCCAAAACCAGGACTACCAGCTTGATTTTTCATTATATTCCTTTCAATGTTACAATACATATTTATACATGCCGAAGCATCCAATACCATGGATTGAAAACCATCATGTCCAAAAACATGTGCGAAAATCATGCACAAAACCATAGGTGGGTCTGCCCAACCTAACATAGGTTCCAAAACCAAATTTTTTCAGGGCGCTGCCCCGAACCCCATAGAGTGGGGTTAATTGCACTCCTCAAACCCCTTGTGACCCACCCGCTATGCAATCGACGCAATGATGGGGGGGGCTCTGCCCCCCCACTAACCCCCCGGTTAACTACGTGGGCTAGTCATGAAAAGAATATAACACAACCCAACATTCTCCCACTTGTTGCTTTCTTTCCACAGGGGGCGACAAGAAAGCTTAGTCATTTATCCAGCCCTGCAATGCCCATTGTTTCTCTACACCAAGAGAACTTATCAGAGCTCACAGATTTTGTCAATGCATCTGCAGTATTCTTCAGAGTGTCCACCTTTACCAGCAACACCTTTTTGTCTTCTATCATATCCCTCACAAAGTGATACTGAAAATCAATGTGCTTTGTCTTTGAATGATATGCAGGTTTCTTTGCTAAGAAAATTGCACTTTGGCTGTCACAGTCTATCCTTATAGCTCCCTATACTAACCCTATACTTGAACACAATCTCTGCAACCAAACTCCTTCCTTGCTTGCATAAGTGGTTGCCATGTATTCTGCCTCTGTAGTTGATAGTGCCACTACAAATGGTTTCTTACTCATCCAACTGATTGCACCTCCAAATAGGTTAAACACATACCCACTTGTAGATCTTCTCTGATCCAGATCTCCAGCCCAGTTTGCATCAACAAAGCTACGAATATCCAACACTCTGTCCAATCCTGGTCTTCCTTGGTAGCACAAACCATAATCACTAGTGCCACACAAATACCTGAAAATCCGCTTCACTGCTGTCCAATGCTCCTTTCTTGGTTTTGACATAAACCTGCTCAACACTCCCACTACATGTGCAATGCCTGATCTAGTACAGACCATTGCATACATCAGGCTACCAATTGCACTTGCATATGGAACATGGGACATGTCCTCTTCATCTTCTTGTGTCTTGGGACATTGTTCAACAGTCATAACTTTACATCTACTGGAATAGGAACCTTCACCGGTTTACTATCCTGCGTATTAAATCTTTGCAATATTGTCTCGACATACTTCCTCTGGTTTAACCAGAGCTTCCTCTTTGCCCGATCTTTTCTAATTTCCATGCCCAAAATATAGTTTGCAGCACCAAGATCTTTCATTTCGAATTTGGAGGACAATTGGGTCTTCAAATCCTGGATAATTTCTTTGTCATTTCCAACCAGCAACATATCAACCACATACAAGACCAAATAAGTAACACGGTCACCAATTAATTTAAAATACACACAGTGATCTGCTTTGCTTCTGGTGAAACCAAGTCTCCGTATAAATGTATCAAATTTCTGATACCACATCCCTGGTGACTGTTTTAACCCATATAGAGACTTCTTTAACTTGCATACCAGTGCTTTCTTACCCTTCACCACAAAGCCTTCAGGTTGCTTCATGTAGATTTTCTCTTCTAGATCCCCGTGAAGAAATGTTGTCTTCACATCTATCTGTTCTACCTCAAAATCAAAAGCAACAACAACATATAAAAGCAATTTAATAGAAGTTACATAGGCAACAAGAGAAAAAATATCACCAAAATCAATTCCCGGCACTTGGGAATAACCTTTTGCTACCAATCGAGCTTTGTATTTTTCCACCTTTCCTTCTGCATTTGTCTTCTTCTTGAACACCCATTTGCTGCCAATGGGTTTCCTTCTAGCCGACACTCCACCAGATCCCAAGGCTCATTTTTGTGCATAGATGCCATTTCATCAACCATGGCCTCTTTCCAGAATTTTCCATCCTCTGAATCTACTGCTTCCTTCACAGTTCTAGGATCATCATCAGTAATAGATAAAGCAAAATTTGAACAAAAAGCAGATGGACTATACCTTTCTGGTTGCCTTCTTTCTCGAACTGATCTTCTCACACCCGGAGTTTGTGGCTCTTCATCTTCTGATTCCTCCTTTGCTGCAGAGTCTGATTTTTCCTCCTTTAGCTCAAACTCTATCTTCTCAGGTTCCTTTGGTTGGACTTCATGTTTAATAACATCTTTCATCTCTCTGAACACCACATCTCAGCTGTACACAACCTTCCTTATTACTAGGTTCCAAAGCTTATAACCCTTTAAGCCATCCTTATACCCAATAAAGATGCACTTTTTAGATTTACTATCCAACTTGGTTTGTTTCTCGTTTGGAACATGTGCATATGCATCACATCCAAATACCCTCAGAAATGAAAGAGAGGGTTTCTTACCAGTCCATACCTCTTGTGGAGTCTTATCCTCCAATGCTGATGAAGGTGATCTACTAACTAGGTAACATGCTGTCTCCACTGCCTCTACCCAGAATTCCTATCCTAACCCGGCACCACTGAGCATGCTTCTTGTTCATTCTTTCTGCAACTCCATTTTGCTGAGGTGTATATGGAGTAGTCTTTTGCAGTGCTATACCACACTTCTTACAAAATTCTTCAAATTTATTACTGCAAAATTCTCCACTGTTATCTGTCCTCAGCACCTTTATCTTCTTCTTCGTCTGGTTTTCCATGAGAGCCTTAAATTCTTTAAACCTGCCAAAGACTTTAGATTTCTTCTTAAGGAAATATATCCATGTATTCCTTGAGAAGTCATCTATAAATGATACATAGTACATAGACTTACCCAATGATGGAACCTTCACAGGTCCAAATACATCACTGTGCACAAGCTCTAATATCTGTTTCACCCTCTTAGCACCAGAGGGGAAACTCACCTGATTCTGCTTCCCATATACACAATTTTCACAGAAATCAAAATCCAGAGAGCTATTACTCATACCTTTACCATGAAGTATTCGAAGGCCCTTCTCTCCAATATGTCCAAGCCTTTGATGCCACAACATGGTCTTCTATCCAGAGACCACTAGATTTTCTGCTCCACTTTCAGGAACCACAGAACTATTGCACCCATCAACAATAGTGCTACCTTGCAGCTTGTACATAGTTCCAATCCGCACTCCCCGTATCAATACTAGTACTCGCCGAACCATCTTGCAGGTATCCTTCTCGAACACAGTTTTTACACTTGCATCATCCAACTTGCTTATAGAAATCAGATTTTTGGCCAACGTAGAAATATGTAGAACACCCGAAAGTGTTCCAACCCTTCTACCTTGCAACTTCAACTTTACTTTTCTGCGACCAACAATTCTAGCCTTCCTATCATCTCCTAAGAAGACATCACCACCATCGTATTTCTCATACTTGCAGAACCACTCTCTATGGGGAGTGAAGTGAAAGGATGCACCTGAGTCAATCAACCATGCCTCATGATCTACATGTGTACCTGAAGAAGCCAAGTACACATCCCCACCTTCATCTGAGGTGGTTTTCGCCTCTATATAAGGAGCATTATCAGATCCCTTTCCTTTGTAAGGAGCTTTAGATTTACAGTCCCTTTTGTAGTGCCCTTCCTTTCCGCATTTCCAGCACACCACCTTCACAGGTTTTCCTGGAGATTTAGATCTCCCTCTAGATTTAGATATCCAACTTGATGATTTATTTTTGTTTCTGTTCTGCGACCGTCCTCGTATAGACAGGGCATCACCATTCTGGCTTTCCATATTTTTCCGTCTCATCTCCTCCATCAGCAAGGATGAGACTATTTCATCAAACTGCAAGGCAATTGCATTGCTACCTATTGCAATAACTAGACTACCCCCACGAATCTGGTAGAGAACACAACAAACTGATGCACTTATCTTCATCTAAAATTTTAATATCAACAGATGCTAACTGACTTACCACAGTATTAAATTCGTTCAGATGCTCTGTTACCGAGTCTCCATCTTTCATCCTCAGGTTATACATCTTTTTCCGTAGGAACAATTTATTCACTAGAGACTTAGATTGGTACAAAGTCCCTAACTTGTCCCACAAAGCCTTCATTGTAGCTTCCCCTAATACATTCAACAATACTGAATTTGAGACACACAATCGTATTGTGCTCTTTGCCTTTTGAACCAACTTATTCCATTCTTCATTAGACACTCCCGTTGGTTTAGTACCCGGATCTACTGCGATCCACTAATCTTTATCCACCAACAGATTCTCCATCTTGAGTTTTCACAACTCAAAACTCTGACCATTAAATTTATCGATCTCTATCTTTCCACTACTCACCATCTTCTTTCACTACCTGAATCGATCTCGCAGATCTCCCACTGAACAGGATCTACCACAGGCCCGAGTGAAACCCCTCAGCAACAAAGGCATCCCCTTGACGCCAAAACAACTCTGATACCAAATGTAGGTTTTAACCCCGTATAGAAATTACATGCATACGAATTCTAAAACACATAAAATAAACAATGCGAGAGCATAGCACATAAAACACATATACACAGAGATTTTCCCTTAGATCCCAAAATCCGGACTACCAGCTTGATTTTTCATTATATTCCTTTCAATGTTACAATACATATTTATACATGCTGAAGCATCCAATACCATGGACCAAAAACCATCGCGTCCAAAAACATGTGCGAAAATCATGCACAAAACCATAGGTGGGTCCTCCCAACCTAACATAGGTTCCAAAACCAAAATTTTCCGGGGCGCTACCCCGAACCCCATAGAGTGGGGTTAATTACACCCTTAAAACCCCCTGTGACCCCTCGCTATGCAATTGGCGCAACGAAGGGGGGGGCTAACCCCCCAGTTAACTAAATGGGCTAGTCGTGGAAAGAATATAACACAACCCAACAATAGTGAAGTTTCATTTTGTGAACCATCAACATCTTTGTCGTGTAACAACTCTATTCATCTTGATGAATATACTGGAAATTCTTCCACTATGAATAAAGAGTCAAGTCTTCCACTTAGTCCTAATCCTAAGGACTATGAGAGCAACATTGATGAAAGACGGGTTGAAGAATTTCAAATAAGTAAAGAGTCACAGTTTCCACTTAGTCCTAATCCTATGGACTATGAGAGTAGCAGTGATGAAGATTTTCAAATAAATAAAGAGTCGCAGTTTCCACTTAGTCCTAATCCTATGGACTATGAAAGCAACAGTGATGAAGAGCATGATGAAGAATTTAAAATGAATAGAGTTTCGTGGTGTCCACTTAGTCCTAATCCTATGGACTAAGAGAGAAATAGTGATGAAGAGCATGATGAAGAATTTCAAAAGAATCGAGTGTCACGGTGTCCACTTAGTCCTAATCCTATGTGTTATAGACATATTTGGGCACTGCAACCCCAAACTCATATGTCCATAAACCAAGGGCTCTTTAGTACCTAAAAGTGTTGTTTGATACCCTAAAGGATCATGGTTAACTGATTACAACATTTCCCAGAAGTTCCACCTGAAAAACCACTAAGAACTGGCCAAAACTAGACCATACTGACTGCTCCATGGTCAAGGTACGATGCACACTGGCTGCCACACTAAACCGGTGCGATGCATACTGAAATGGCCTTCTGTAGGGTGCGATGAGCGAGAATAGACAAATGGCAGAGACAGTTTGTTAAGTGGAAGCTCATGGACTCTTCCAGAAACTTCTCCCAAGACACTTGCCTCTCTGAATTCGCCCAAGGATGAGTAAGAGATCAATGAAATCTCCAAGTGAAACCAAGAACTATGAGTGAAATGACACTAATCAAAAACCCAGAGCTGACGCACACCCTTGCAAGACATCTATAAATGGATCCATCATCTGAGAGATCTAGACGCTGGAATTTTGTAATTTGTAAGGAAGTGTTGTTGGTTTATCTGTGAGAGGAGACATTGTATTGTTGGGTGATCTTGCTTTTCATGAGGTGAAGAGGGCTTCTACGCTGGGAGGATGACGCTGGATCAGACAGCTGGGTTGTAATCCTCTCTTTCAATATTAATAAATTTCTTTGAGTTTTCCTCCATATAATCGTGTGTTTATGAATCTTATTTTTTATGAATGCAATTGTATGGTCAATTTGTTTTTGATTCTGCATTGTTTATGATGTTTTAGATAGAGATGTTTTGATGGTTTTCTGTTAATTTGACTCTATAGGTACTCTTTAAAGTGGGACAAGTAGGAGAGGAGTGGAAAATTATATCAAGGGAGAGAGAAATCAAGCAAGGATCCAAGCGAGAGATCCAGGTTGGTCCTCTTTTCTTCCCTCTAATCTATCACACTTAAAGGAATTCTCGAATAGCTTTGATTGTTTGTTTCTAAGATAGCTACCCATCTTAGTGGGACTAGCAGTTCGAATCAACACTAGTTTTCCCCAGCGGAGTCACCATTTTGTTTCCGAGAAAATTAGTGTCGATTCGAACCGCTAGTCCCACTAAGATGGGTAGCTATCTTAGAAACAAACAATCAAAGCTATTCGAGAATTCCTTTAAGTGTGATAGATTAGAGGGAAGAAAAGAGGACCAGCCTATATCTCTCGCTTGGATCCTTACTTGGTTTCTCTCTCCCTTGATAGAATTTACCACTCCTCTCCTATTTGTCCTGCTTTAAAGAGTACCTATAGAGTCAAAGTAACAGAAAACCATCAAAGCATCTCTATCTAAAACATCATAAACAATGTAGAATCAGAAACACATTGGCCATACAATTGCATTCATAAACAATAAGATTCATAAACACACGATTATATGGAGGAAAACTCAAAGACCTTTATTAATAGTGAAAGAGAGGATTACAACCCAGCTGTCTGATCCAGCGTCATCCTCCCAGCATAGAAGACGTCTTCACCTCATGAAAAGCAAGATCACCCAACAATACAATGTCTCTTCTCACAGATAAACCAACAACACTTCCTTACAAATTACAAAATTCCAGCCTCTAGATCTCTCAGATGAGGGATCCATTTATAGATGTCTTGCAAGGGTGTGAGTCAGCTCTGGGTTTTTGATTAGTGTCATTCCACTGATAGTTCTTGGTTCCACTTGGAGATTTCATTGATCTCTTACTCATCCCTGGGCGAATTCAGAGAGGCAAGTGTCTTGGGAGAAGTTTCTGGAAGATTCCATGAGCTTCCACTTAGCAAACTGTCTCTGCCATTTGTCTATTCTCGCTCATCGCACCCTACAGAAGGCCATTTCAGTATGCATCGCACCTGGCTAGTGTGGCAGCCAGTATGCATCACACCTTGACCATGGAGCAGTCAGTATGGTCCAGTTTTGGCCAGTTCTGAGTGGTTTTTCAGGTGGAACTTCTGGGAAATGATGTAATCAGTTGACCATGATCCTTTAGGGTATGAAACAACACTTTTAGGGACTAAAGAGCCCTTGGTTTATGGACATATGAGTTTGGGGTTGCAGTGCCCAAATATGTCTATAACAGTTGCCCCCTAAAGCATGAGGTCGTAAATCTTTTGATGTTGGGTGAAATGATTTATCATGAGGATCCGAGGTATTCAAACTGGAAGGTGACCTGTATAAGATACAATACAATACATCATCATCATATTATTTTCATGATCTAGCTGAGGTGGGCATTCCCATGCTTAGCTTCATAAATTCATTTTCATGTACATAGGACAGAGTGATTCTTCATATGAAGAGTCATCTTCTTTTGCTTAAATGACTATCTGTGTAGATTCTGTGCACATTTGATGTCTTTATGTTCCTGAATATATTGCAGCCCAGATGGATGAAACTAGATCCGGTGTCTTCAAACTCATTCAATCTTCGCCCGATGTACAAGTCGATCCATGTGAAAAGATGTTCTGAAGTCGAACATGGAAAGACATTGCCTGATTACCAGCCAATAATGTAAGTTGTTAACAGGTGCAAGAGGAATCACCGATAATGATAATGACCCTCAAGGTACTACAATACAATTCACATGGTGTGAATATATGAGCCGATGTCAAAAACCACGCAAAATCTTTCGGTCGAAGGTCATTGATGTAAACCTGTCGCCGAAAGTGAGAAACTTGCCAGTAAGGCATGCAAGCTTCAAAGTACTGAAAGGGTTGTTTCTAAGTCAACTTCTTGGATAATGAGCTGATGTCAACAAGAAGTGACCTGTCATAGGAGGGCCTTGATGTATCCCACATCTACAACATGAAACGAAGAAAATTATTTTTCTGGAGGTGAAAATGATCTGGTGATACAAGGTTCAAGAATGGCGGTCATGAAAAATGAAGGGTGAAGGTATTGCAGTGGATGAGGCGTTTGCTGGATGGTAAATTCTCTGAATGACTTCTCTTGAACATGTCGGCGACACTATTGGTAGCGTTAACCCCATGGATGGTACAGAGGACCAATGGTGATATGACTGGTGAACGGAATAACCCAACGCGACTCAATCATGGTGATGGAGTGAAAGTGTCATGTTCAAGAGCGACCTGCTACCAATAAAATTCTTCAAGTTTTCTTCCCTTTTCCCCAGTCATTGCTGACCAGTACCTCTTTTTTTTGTCAAGCTTGAGGAGGATAACATTTGCTTGGTCTATAATTTTCCCTTCAGGAAAACTTGTCGCTATGTTTTAGCGAGCCTAGCGTCAGTGAGATTCGTTCTTATCTGGGTGGACAAGTTTATCGCTATTGTTTTAACGAGTTTAACGACAAAGATAACTCGGTCCTTTTCATGTTTAGAGAGTTTGAAAATGGACGAAAAGGAAACTCCAATAGTCCTTTTTCGTAGCATAATCCCTTAAATCTGAAAAAGTATAAAATAATATGAAAGTGATGAATTTTCGATCACTTTAACGAACAGAAAAAGGCAAGTGCTTGATATTTTTTTTTGATAATCCCTCAAGTCCAAAAAGATTAAAATAAACAGGAGAGATGGCATTCTCCTTACTTTAACGATCTGGAAAGGCCAACAACTCGACAATATTTTTATATTTAACGAGTCTAAAAAGAGTTTAAAAGAGACTCGTTTTTTAGGAACGAGTGGTATTTTCGGGTAGCAACTGGTTCTAGGTATGTTTGGAACTTCTCGAAACATGGCAGTGTGAAGAGGGTGGCAATCAGAATCACTCATCACAACTATTCCTCAAAAGGGTAAACAATCAAGTGGAAGCGTATGATCGGCCAAAAGAATGGAGGTGATGGTAGGAACACAACCAAGGTTCAAAAGGGCTGATAGCAGGGTAGTCACAAAGGTCCATCAAGTTGATTAGAAATAAACATATACATGCCCGAAAAATGAATTAAAACTAACATTTTACTTGAAGTATGTGAATAGTAACATAAAAGTAGTTTTACCTCTCATTTTTACCATTTCATTTCGAATTTGGGATTTTGGAGCTTTGGAGTGGTTTTCCCCCTCAAATTTATTCAGTTGATTTCGGGAGATCCGGTGGACTATTCTCTGCATCGTTAGGACCAGGTAGGAGCTGCACCCTGGTCTGCTTCGATAGGTGAACCCAAATGAAAAGAGAGATTTTCTTGAAGGTTATATGATTGGACTGAAAAAACATTCCCTTGTAGGTTATGTGATCAGTCTGAAACAGATATTTCCTTGAAGGTTATATGATTGGATTGAAAAATAATTTCCTTGTTGGATATGTGATCAATCTGAACAATTATTTCCTTGTAATTTATGTGATTGGAAGCTCACACCATTCACCTTCGTCCATTTTGATGGACAAAGCCAAGGAAGAGTTTTTTGTCTGCTGACAGAAACAATCCTGCCTAATCGTAGGAACTTCCATATGGTAACCTGGAAACTCTCATTTTCTTAAATACCCGGAGGCATGCAAACCTTTGTATGCAAGTGAAAAGCGACCAATTTGGTTTTTTAGCTTTTTAGCATTCTCATCCTTTAAGCTTTTTAGTTTTTTTCTAGCTTTGTAGCTTGGTTGTTTCTAATCTAAATAAAAAGGCAATGAGCACATGTTATAGTAGAGTTCAAGCTCACTAAAAAATAAACCTACCAATAAGAGACATCTTCAAACGACTGGTATGAGCAATGTTTCTGCAGCGTTCAAGCTCATTAAAAAATAAACCTGCCTATGAGCAATGTTTCCGCAGGGTTCAAGCTCGTTAAAAAATAAACACGCATATGAGCAATGTTTCCACAAGGTTCAAGTTCGTTAAAAAATAAGCCTGCCAATGAGCAATGTTTCCGCAAGGTTCAAGCTCGTTAAAAAGTAAACCTGCCCATGATCAATGTTTCCGCAAGGTTCAAGCTCATTAAAAAATAAACACGCCTATGAGCATAGTTTCTCCTGGTTCAAGCTCATTAAAAAATGAATCCACCTTTGGTAAATAACTTTTGTGATCGCTTTGCTATCAACCTTTTTAAACCTTGGTTGTGTTCCTACCATCACTTCCATTCTTTTGTCCGATCATACACTTCCACTTGATTGTTTACCCTTTTGAGGAATAGCTGCAATGAGTGATTTTGATTGCCACCCTCTTTACACTACCATGTTTTGAGAAGTTCCAAACTTACCCGGAACCAGTTGCTACTCGAAAATACCACTCGTTCCTAAAAAACGGGTCTCTTTTAAACTCTTTTTAGACTCGTTAAATATAAAAAGATTGTCGAGCTATTGGCCTTCCCAACTCGTTAAAGTAAGGGGAAGCACCATCCCTCCTATATATTTTAATCTTTTTGGACCTGAAGGATTATCAAACAAAAAGATCGAGCGCTTGTCTTTTTTGGCTCGTTAAAGCGATCGAAAAGTCATCCCTTTCGTATTATTTTATACTTTTTTCAGACTTAAGGGATTATGCTACGAAAAAGGACTGTTTGAGTTTCCTTTTCATCCCTTTTCAAACTCTCTAAACATGAAAAGGATTGAGTTATCTTTGTCATTAAACTCGTTAAAACAATATCGACAAACTTGTCCACCCAAACAAGAACGAGTCTCACTGACGCTAGGCTTGCTAAAACATAGCGACAGGTTTGCCCGAAGGGCAAATTATAGACCAAGCATATGTTATTCTCCTCAAGCTTGACAAAAATAAAGAGGTACTGGTCAGCAATGACTGGGGGAAAAGGGAAGAAAACTTAAAGAATTCTATTGGTAGCAGGTCGCTCTTAAACATGACACTTTCACTCCATCACCATGATTGAGTCGGGTTGGGTTATTCCGTTCACCATCACCATTGGTCCTCCGTACCATCCATGGGGTTAATGCTACCAATCCATATCAGTGTCGCCGACATGTTCAAGAGAAGTCATTCAGAGAATTTTCCATCCAGCAAACGCCTCATCCACTGCAATACCTTCACCCTTCATTTTTCATGACCGCCATTCCTGAACCTTGTATCACCAGATCGTTTTCACCTCCAGAAAAATCATTTTCTTCGTTTCGTGTCGTAGATGTGGGATACATCAAGGCCCTCCTACAACGGGTCACTTCTTGTTGACATTAGCTCATTATCCAAGAAGTTGACTTAGAAACAACCCTTTCAGTACTTTGAAGCTTGCATGCCTTAATGGCAAGTTTCTCACTTCCGGCGACAGGTTTACATCAATGACCTTCGACCAAAAGATTTTGCGTGGTGTTCGACATCGGCTCATATATTCACACCATGTGAATTGTACTGTAGTACCTTGAGGGTCATTATCATTATCGGTGATTCCTCTCGCACCTGTTAACAACTTACATTATTGGCTGGTAATCAGGCAATGTCTTTCCATGTTCGACTTCAGAACATCTTTTCACATGGATCGACTTGTACATCGGGCGAAGATTGAACGAGTTTGAAGACCCCGGATCTAGTTTCATCCATCTGGGCTGTGATATATTCAGGAACATAAAGACATCAAATGTGCACAGATAGCCATCTAAGCAAAAGAAGATGACTCTTCATATGAAGAATCACTCTGTCCTATGTACATGAAAAAGAATTTATGAAGCTAAGCATGGGAATGCCCGCCTCAGCTAGATCATGAAAATAATATGATGATGATGTATTTTATTGTATCTTCTACTGGTCACCTTCCATTTTGAATGCCTTGGATCCTCATCATAAATCATTTCACCCGACATCAAAAGATTTACGACCTCATGCTTCAGGGGGCAACTGTTATAGACATATTTGGGCACTGCAACCCCAAACTCATATGTCCATAAACCAAGGGCTCTTTAGTCCCTAAAAATGTTGTTTCATACCCTAAAGGATCATGGTCAACTGATTACATCATTTCCCAGAAGTTCCACCTGAAAAACCACTCAGAACTGGCCAAAACTGGACCATACTAACTGCTCCATGGTCAAGGTACAATGCATACTGGCTTCCACAATAGCCAGGTACGATGCATACTAAAATGGACTTCTGTAGGGTGCGATGAGCGAGAATAGACAAATGGCAGAGACAATTTGCTAAGTGGAAGCTCATGGAATCTTCCAGAAACTTCTCCCAGGACACTTGCCTCTCTGAATTTTCCCAGGGGTGAGTAAG
The DNA here is from genome assembly GCA_031772625.1 of Pinus tabuliformis. Classification (NCBI taxonomy): domain Eukaryota; kingdom Viridiplantae; phylum Streptophyta; class Pinopsida; order Pinales; family Pinaceae; genus Pinus; species Pinus tabuliformis. The sequence goes on along the minus strand of CM062804.1, from coordinate 301,764,885 downwards.
AGATCAATGAAATCTCCAAGTGGAACCAAGAACTATGAGTGGAATGACACTAATCAAAAACCCAGAGCTGACTCACACCCTTGCAAGACATATATAAATGGATCCCTCATATGAGAGATCTGGAGGCTGGAATTTTGCAATTGTAAGGAAGTGCTGTTAGTTTATCTGTGAGATGAGACATTGTATTGTTGGGTGATATTTCTTTTCATGAGGTGAAGAAGGCTTCTATGCTGGGAGGATGACACTGGAACAGACAGCTAGGTTGTAATCCTCTCTTTCACTATTAATAAAGTTCTTTGAGTTTTCCTCCATATAATCGTGTGTTTATGAATCTTATTGTTTATGAATACAATTCTATGGTCAATGTGTTTATGATTTTGTATTGTTTATGATGTTTTAGATAGAGATGCTTTGATGGTTTTATGTTACTTTGACTCTACAGGTACTCTTTAAAAGCGGGACAAGTAGGAGAGAAGTGGCAAATTCTATTAAGGGAGAGAGAAATCAAGCAAGGATCCAAGCGAGAGATCCAGGTTGGTCCTCTTTTCTTCCCTCTAATCTATCACACTTAAAGGAATTCTCGAATAGCTTTGATTGTTTGTTTCTAAGATAGCTACCCGTCTTAGTGGGACTAGCAGTTCAAATTGACACTAGTTTTCCTAGAAACACTATGGACTACGAGAGCAACGGTAATGAAGAGCGTGATGAAGAATTTCAAATGAATAGAGTGTCACAGTGTCCACTTAGTCCTAATCCTATGGACTATGAAAGCAACAGTGATGAAGAGCATGATGAAAAATTTCAAAAGAATGGAGTGTCACAGTGTTCACTGAGTCCTAATCCTATGGACTATGAGAGTAGCAATGATGAAGAATTTCAAAAGAATGGAGTGTTACAGTGTCCACTTAGTCCTAATCCTATGGACTATGAGAGCAACAACGATGAAGAGTGTTAGCGCTTGGAATTCACCTAGGCTGAGATAGACAAACTCTCAAGGCTACATCAAACCATTTCACCTCGTAGCTAGCCCTACGAGGTATGAGAAGGCTCTCTCGGGTCAGATTCGATAGATCTTTCAATACGATTAGGCTGACCAATTAATAATAAAGATTTTAGGCTAGTAAATTGATAAGGGGGTTGATTTAATGATTTTTGGGGTTTTTGGTGGCAATTGGTGGAAGTGCAATTCAAGGTGCGGGGATTGAGCACAGTTTTCACAGGGGGATCTAAGGGGCAAGGTAGGAATGAGTGCTGATGCCTTAATCTGAGATGGATGATCAGAGATGATAGAGGAGAAGCTAAAGAGGGCAAACACACAATTCGAATCCTCTCTAGACAGTAGAAAACATTAAAATTGAACAAACTAAAAAGCTGAGCATGTCAAAACATGAATTCAAACTTTACCACTTCATCTGTCCAATTTAGAAGCATAAGAGAGATGTGAAACACATAAACAAACTTACAAGAACATGTAGAGAACACACCATCAACAATCAGATCCACAAGAATCCTCAAAGATGTCTGTAAAACCCTGGCTTTCCTTGCCTTCAATTGCAGAAATAGATGCACAATATACAATAAAGCTTCCTTACACAAGAGCCCAACCATCAAAATGAGAAGGAGAGAGCATAATATAGACCATCTAGACCATCTAACTCCTTTCCCCACCTCTAGGGGTCGAGCTCAGCTTTCTAGGAGCAGTTTGAACAAATTCTAAACTAAGAACTAGAAAATAGGCAGCCAAACAACTTGCCTCTATTACTTAGCTAACTCATCCATGCATTAATTTTTCACTTTTTACATCATGGAAGCTTCTAGAAGGGTAAAGAAAGATAAAATCTACCAAAGTGCCATGAAAATATTACATTTATCCATCATCTACAAGTAATAATAGTCAACCATAGTCAAAACAGTGTTTTTTGACCAAAAATGTGAATTCTGGCAAATCTGGAAGTTCTGGTCGCGCCCCTGGAAGTTCTGGTCGTGCCCCTTCACAGCTGTTTTTGAGTGGATTCCACTGGTCCAAATCAGGTGCAAGATGGCTCATTGGAAAGCTTGGCCTGTCTACTTTCCATCCCAAGTGGAATTTCTGAATTTGGTGTTGATTTGACCCCTCAAAAACCATTTCTCCCAAGGTCACTTTCTGCAACTCAAAAAGTGGGCAGAAAGTCATTTTTTTGATGTATTTTGAGCTTTTGGAGGCTCAAAACTCAAAACCAGGCTTCTCCCAAGCATTGGTAATTTTTCTTTTTGCATGCCCTTTCCAAAAATGCCAAGTTTTCAAAATTCCGAGCAGTCCTCCGAAATGGTCTCACCCCGGGTGAGACCATTCCAATGGCCAAACCCTGTAAATTGCACAAAAAATTCACAAATGACAAAATTTTCTCCAAATTTCTTGAAATTTGGGCTAAGAGTCCTCAATCAAGTACCATGCTCAGTCAAATAGGCTTTGGCCAAAGTTTGGAGTGGATCGGGCGTTTTCCTTCGTTTTTGTGCTTTGGCCAACCGTCCTTGGAGCACCTTCGTTCTCGCCGGTATTTTTGAAATTTCTCTCAAACCATGACACCTGTGTAAAAAGTGAAAGAGGCTTTTCTTCCTTGGCATGTTGTGCACAAAAACCTCTCTCAGTTTTGCAAAATTCATCTTTGATTGCTCTGGAACATCATTTGAGTGCGACTTGTCCCGATGTGTGAAGCAAGGAATTTTGTCGAAATGGAGCGAGATGAAGGGGATAGGGGGCTTCTAAATTCTTGGGGAAATTTTTGGGAGTGGGGAAGGATGTTAGGAAACAGGGGAAAGTGGAATCTCAGTGATTGAGTGAGGGGAAGGGGTCGAAAAGGGCAAAACACAGGCCAAACCTAGAAAATTGCCAGATTGTAGCTAGAAACTAGGGTTTGTGCAAAAATGAGGAATTTGGCGGATCTAAGGGATGGGAAGTGTTTGTTAAGGTACTTTAAGGATAGGGGAAGGTGTATGAACATCAGGAAACAAGTTTTGCCGGTGATTTGACCATCCAAGAAAAATTGCCTTCAGAACCCTAGGAGAGGGAAATGACCTTGCCTAGGCACAACTGAAGCATGAACAAGATGTAAAATGACCCATTAGATACTGACATGACGATGAAAACCCTCTGAATGATGATAAACTCAGCTGAATGGTGACATAGACTGACATTTGGGCAACTTTGAATAGAGTGAAAGCAAACCCTAGACCTAATGCTTAGTGACCAAATTTTGCTTGAAAACTCTTTGAAATGACAAAATTTGACCTTGACACTTCAAAATCACTTTGTAAGAGCACATTTGATCACTGGAGGAAGGCTGGAAAGACTGACACTAACATTGGCTCCAATGGGGATGGTAGCTCCTTGGAGGTGCCAAGAACCTTAGACATCTGGGAGAGCAGACCAGTGCTTTCAACCATTGGGCGATGGAGTCATTATGTACACCTTTGACACAAAACTTTTGACACATTTATTGAATGAAAACTTGACTGAAAACTGACTGAAACTTAACTGAAGCTTGACTCAAACCGACTCGATGACAAACTGAAATAACTTGAAAAACTCACTCAACAGACCAAACACAAATGACTCATGACTGACTTAACTAAAACAAGAACTTACAAAGCTTATGAAGGGCAGCAGTCCATCAAGATTTGAAATCATGATGACAACCACCTGTGTTTCTTACAAGACAAAATACCATCAAACTATATCATAATGCCAATGTAACCAATCAAGCAAATTCCTTCTTGATTGATTCTCCCTATCAAATCTCATGATCAACAATAGATACTGGCAACTGGGCATCCAAAAACATAGCTGACCATGATCTCCTTCATCACTGAACACTGCAATAAACACTATCACTGCTGGCTGCAACAAACTTGCTAGAGGATCGTGAAGAACATGAAGATTTGCCACTGCCACCTCCTGCTGAAAGAACAAGGTTTCCTTTGCTTCAAATTCTGATCTACCTTCATCATGTGCTTCAGTAAAAGTATGCTCATGGGCTTCAAAAAATTCTGAACAAGTAGATGAGCAAATCTCCTCTTGAAATAACATTTCAACACATGAGACATATGAAGAATTTGAATGGAAATCCTGTATGCTCTGATCTTCGGTAGTCAGACAATATGGTAGGTGATTTTCATATGATATGACAGCCGGATTATCATCTTTGTGAAGGAAAACATTATCTATTTGCTGATCTACAAGACACTCATCTTCTTCAACAAAGGAAGAATTTTCCCAAACACTTTCCTGACTATGTGTGCATTGCAAATCTGCTGTAGCTTGGGTTGTAACAAGACCTTTCAAAAGCTGATCTATCTCCTCTTCAGACAAAGGAGACAATGCCTTTTGGTTTCTTTTGCTTAAACAATAATTATCTTCATATGACAAGGCATTTAAACTATCATTTATTACTGAGTTATTGAAAGGAGATTCATCACTTACTTGTACAAAGATCTCACCTTGTTGTTCATGAACATCTGAATCCAAAACTTTGTCTATGATCTCAACAGTAGAGCTCTCTTTGATGGGTTTCATGCTGCTGTCTTCTTCTGTGGGCAGATCTGAAACAAGCTCTTCTCTTTCATCAATTACAGTCATATGGCCATCTTCAACCTGCTGATCTTGACAAGTATCCTCTAAGATTTCTATGTGCTGCTGAAACGGATTTTCATACAAGGCTTCCATGATCTCTTCATCCATGAAATTGTCATCTTCATAAAACTTTTCAAGGCTTTCAATAAAATTATGTACATGGCTACAACAGTCTTGAACTAAATTTAATGATGGATAAGAGTCCTTATATCGCTCAATGAACATAACATGAAAATCCTTTAAACAATAAATACCAGCAGGCGACAAACTTTCATACCATGATTGGGCTTCACCTTCCAAAGTGGCCAAGAATATCTTCATCAAGCAATCTTCAGGAAAATCGATCTTGAATTTGCAAATATGCATATGAAATCTAACCAAATGTAGAGCAGCGTCCTTCTTACCATCATCATTAAATGTAGGCAAATTCCTTGACCAATCTACCTTCGGAATTTTATTCGGAAAACCTGGAATGTGATCTCGGCTCAAGGGAGCATATCTTCTTGCAATCTGATCCATCTTGAAAAATCTCAAAGCTACTGATCTCTCTGCAGTGAAGTCACCATGAAGCATCGATCTCTGGAGTTTTCAGTGAAGGAGTCGCCAGTGAATGATTTCAGCCTTTCAAGTGTCTGATCGTTGTTCACCATCAACAATCAGATCTGAACTTGATACATGTACTGGGGTAAAGTGTCAATGAAGCGCTATGTTCACAAATCCCACGGAGATAGACTGAAGCAGCGTTTATCTACTTGCGCTGATGTAAAACAAGAGCGTTTTCGAAGGCTTCTGGCGTAACTTCAGGCTCCGTCTAAGACTTATGAAATAACATGACAATGAGCAAACGATTAATATGTTCTCCCCAGTATGGTCGCCAATATGTTAGCGCTTGGAATTCACCTAGGCTGAGATAGACAAACTCTCAAGGCTACATCAAACCATTTCACCTCGTAGCTAGCCCTACGAGGTATGAGAAGGCTCTCTCGGGTCAGATTCGATAGATCTTTCAATACGATTAGGCTGACCAATTAATAATAAAGATTTTAGGCTAGTAAATTGATAAGGGGGTTGATTTAATGATTTTTGGGGTTTTTGGTGGCAATTGGTGGAAGTGCAATTCAAGGTGCGGGGATTGAGCACAGTTTTCACAGGGGGATCTAAGGGGCAAGGTAGGAATGAGTGCTGATGCCTTAATCTGAGATGGATGATCAGAGATGATAGAGGAGAAGCTAAAGAGGGCAAACACACAATTCGAATCCTCTCTAGACAGTAGAAAACATTAAAATTGAACAAACTAAAAAGCTGAGCATGTCAAAACATGAATTCAAACTTTACCACTTCATCTGTCCAATTTAGAAGCATAAGAGAGATGTGAAACACATAAACAAACTTACAAGAACATGTAGAGAACACACCATCAACAATCAGATCCACAAGAATCCTCAAAGATGTCTGTAAAACCCTGGCTTTCCTTGCCTTCAATTGCAGAAATAGATGCACAATATACAATAAAGCTTCCTTACACAAGAGTCCAACCATCAAAATGAGAAGGAGAGAGCATAATATAGACCATCTAGACCATCTAACTCCTTTCCCCACCTCTAGGGGTCGAGCTCAGCTTTCTAGGAGCAGTTTGAACAAATTCTAAACTAAGAACTAGAAAATAGGCAGCCAAACAACTTGCCTCTATTACTTAGCTAACTCATCAATGCATTAATTTTTCACTTTTTACATCATGGAAGCTTCTAGAAGGGTAAAGAAAGATAAAATCTACCAAAGTGCCATGAAAATATTACATTTATCCATCATCTACAAGTAATAATAGTCAACCATAGTCAAAACAGTGTTTTTTGACCAAAAATGTGAATTCTGGCAAATCTGGAAGTTCTGGTCGCGCCCCTTCACAGCTGTTTTTGAGTGGGTTCCACTGGTCCAAATCAGGTGCAAGATGGCTCATTGGAAAGCTTGGCCTGTCTACTTTCCATCCCAAGTGGAATTTCTGAATTTGGTGTTGATTTGACCCCTCAAAAACCATTTCTCCCAAGGTCACTTTCTGCAACTCAAAAAGTGGGCAGAAAGTCATTTTTTTGATGTATTTTGAGCTTTTGGAGGCTCAAAACTCAAAACCAGGCTTCTCCCAAGCATTGGTAATTTTTCTTTTTGCATGCCCTTTCCAAAAATGCCAAGTTTTCAAAAGTCCGAGCAGTCCTCCGAAATGGTCTCACCCGGGGTGAGACCATTCCAATGGCCAAACCCTGTAAATTGCACAAAAAATTCACAAATGACAAAATTTTCTCCAAATTTCTTGAAATTTGGGCTGAGAGTCCTCAATGAAGTACCATGCTCAGTCAAAGAGGCTTTGGCCAAAGTTTGGAGTGGATCGGGCGTATTCCTTCGTTTTTGTGCTTTGGCCAACCGTCCTTGGAGCACCTTCGTTCTCGCCGGTATTTTTGACATTTCTCTCAAACCATGACACCTGTGTAAAAAGTGAAAGAGGCTTTTCTTCCTTGGCATGTTGTGGACAAAAACCTCTCTCAGTTTTGCAAAATTCATCTTTGATTGCTCTGGAACATCATTTGAGTGCGACTTGTCCCGATGTGTGAAGCAAGGAATTTTGTCGAAATGGAGCGAGATGAAGGGGATAGGGGGCTTCTAAATTCTTGGGGAAATTTTTGGGAGTGGGTAAGGATGTTAGGAAACAGGGGAAAGTGGAATCTCAGTGATTGAGTGAGGGGAAGGGGTCGAAAAGGGCAAAACACAGGCCAAACCTAGAAAATTGCCAGATTGTAGCTAGAAACTAGGGTTTGTGCAAAAATGAGGAATTTGACGGATCTAAGGGATGGAAAGTGTTTGTTAAGGTACTTTAAGGATAGAGGAAGGTGTATGAACATCAGGAAACAAGTTTTGCCGGTGATTTGACCATCCAAGAAAAATTGCCTTCAGAACCCTAGGAGAGGGAAATGACCTTGCCTAGGCACAACTGAAGCATGAACAAGATGTAAAATGACCCATTAGATACTGACATGACGATGAAAACCCTCTGAATGATGATAAACTCAGCTGAATGGTGACATAGACTGACATTTGGGCAACTTTGAATAGAGTGAAATCAAACCCTAGACCTAATGCTTAGTGACCAAATTTTGCTTGAAAACTCTTTGAAATGACAAAATTTGACCTTGACACTTCAAAATCACTTTGTAAGAGCACATTTGATCACTGGAGGAAGGCTGGAAAGACTGACACTAACAAAGAGCATGATGAAGAATTTCAAAAGAATGGAGTGTCACGGTGTCTGCTTAGTCCTAATCCTTTGGACTATGAGAGCAACAGTGATGAAGATTTTCAAATAAATAAAGAGTCGTGGTTTCCACTTAGTCCTAATCCTAAAGACTATGAGAGCAGTAGTGACGAAGGGCAGGATGAAGAATTTTCAGTAAGTGAAGAGTCACATTCGACGTAGTCCTAATGCTATGGACTATGAGAGCAACACTGGGAATGCACATGATGAATAATATCCAATAAACATCAAGTTAAATTTTCCATTTAGTCCTAATTCTAAGAGTCACTATGAGAGTAGCACTAAAGAAGGGCAAGATGAAGAATATTCTCCAAGTCAATATTTCAAAATCATAGATGCTCATAGTGAGGATAACATTCCTTAGAATGATGATGAAAATTCTTATACAAATGATGATCCAATGATCGAGATGTTGCCAGGAAATATTGTATCGAGGAGTAGGAGTAGAACTTTTCGTATCAATCCAAGATGTTCTAGTTATACAAGGGGTAGAGAAGAATATTTGATGAGAAGAATTTTTATTAGCGCTCTCATTTCAAGTGAATGTTGTCAAAAAGATTGCTTGAAACATATGGATTTCAAGTTTGCATTAGAGAAAAGGAAGAGATATTTGTCAATGAATAAAAGTATGCAAAATTCAGATTTAGTGGGGTGCATGCAATCTACATTGTCAGGTTATGATTATCATATTGGGTCTTTATTTATCTGTAGAAAGGCTTTCAAAATGTTTCATTCAATGGGTAATTTTCATGTATCAAGAATCCAAGAAACTTTGGAAAAGGATCCCACATTTTATTCAGAAGTATGTCATAAATGACAGTTTGGGCCATTATCAAATACTACAATGTCATGGGTGAAAGATTTCTTTTCAAAGCATGGAGAGTGTATGCCAAATAGAGATGCAATACATATTCCAGATAATTTCTCAAGATGAGAAATCTACAACTTATACAAAGAATATGCAGAAGGTGCTGAGGGACATGGTTGATTTATTACGTATCAATATTTTATGAAGGTATGGAAGAAATAATTCAACAATGTCTGTATTCCTAAGAAGACAAGAATGGGGATTTGCAGTACATGTGCTTCTCTTAAAGCAAAAAGGGATAAATGTGAAGGGCCAAAAAGAGGTAAGCATTCATAATTTTAACTTTTAAAATTGTATAGTCATTAACTATGAAAATGTATTTCTTAATGACTTTCTTTTATGTTATGTAGATTCCATTGTCAAAGAACTTCAGGAGCATCGCGAACAACAAACATTGAAAGGAAAAAGTTGTACAAGCATTGAAAGAAGTGTTATGATAATCCAAATAAATATTTGGGTTTGATAATTGATGGTATGGACCATAAGAAAACACTTTTACCACATTTTTTTCGCACACCCAAAAATTTAGAGGAGGAAAATTTTATTCAGTATCACTTGGTGGTTTTATGGTCTCCAATGGGAAAATGTTTCCAAGGGTGTACTTCACTTCTCCAAATATTCATAATGATGCAAATTTGACAATAACCATAATTCATGATGTGCTTTCTCATTGGTCTGGTAATCATCCTGAAGTTTGTATCTACAATTGGACAACACTTGCCGTGAAAACAAAAATCGGATTGTTTTTGGATATCTAAACATGCTTGTTGAATTGAGAATTTTTCAGAAGTTAAAGGTTGGTTTCCTTCTTGTTGGGCACACTCATGACCATATTGATCAGATGTTCAGTCGTTTTTTAGTCACATTGAGGAGGAAGGAAATTGGGAACTTGCCATCATTAATTGAATGTATTAAGAAATCATACATGCAAGAGCCTACTTTTGATGTGTTGGAAGAAACTGTTGACATGCGAAGGTTTATTATGGGATCGCATGGTGAGGAGAAATGCATTGAACAACTTAATGACATTAGCTTCCAACATCAATTTTGTATCAAAAAATTGATGGGAAAAAACTGATATGGGGCAAGAAGTATTCAACTACTGCAGAATGGTTACTTTCATTAGGTTTGGAATTTTTGAAGTTCATTCCAGATCATACAATATTTGCATCAAATATATTGTTATTACAATCAGTTGCTGAAGTTCATAATGCACACAAACATAATGGAGATATGAATTATTCTGATTTCTTAGAAGAAATTAAAAAATGTATTAGATATACATATGAGTACTTTGATATTGTTGATTTAGTTTGGTGGGAGTCTTTTTTCAATAATCAAAGTGATATCATTTCAAGAACAAAAAACGAAGATACACCTTCGAAAAATCCATTTATTTGGCCACAAAATGTGTCAAATGAACACGAGGAAAGAAACATTGTTGAACAACAACAATCTCAAGGTATTATTATTATTCACAGGCAGATGAAAGAGAGATGTATATTGGTTCCATAAGATCTCGTGCACAACGTGAAGCCATGGAAGACCTTTACAGGGGTTCAGTACAAGATATAAGGAGGGTTGCATGATCGCAGTGCTAGCAGATGGAGATCCCAATGGCTATCCATTCTCAGTTTCTAAGGTTATAAAGGTCATTACAGAAAATGATGTTACAAGTGTTGAAGTACATTGGTATGCCACAAATACACACCCATTCAATGGTCTGTATAAGCCAGAGATGGTAGTTGATAACAAAATTGGCGGAAAGAGAAAAAGAAAGGGTACAAATATAAATCGTCGCCGCACAGACCTCTTGAAATTGGAGGATGTTGACATACTTGTTTATGACTTCAATTTAAGAAAGAGAGGAACTCTTCGCTTCAAGACGATAGAGATTATGAAAAGGTTGTTACCAGAAGGAACAGTGTTGAGATGGGAGTCTACTGAAACCAGTCATAGATCTAGAAGAATTTTGAAACCTAAAATGGTGGGCATGCATGTGGACTCAGATGGGGCACTAGTTGATGAAAGAGAAGAATATGGAACACCTTGATCTGCATCAAGTCATTCATATTGATGGTGTGCAAGAAAATATGAGTGATTTTGAATAATTGTCTAAGACAGTTTATATAACTGATGTTTGCATCATATCTTGAAATCAAAATTTTGATTTCCATATGGTGTTAAATCAGAAGTTATGAGTCATTTTTATGTTTGTTGGATTATATGTTTTAATTATGATGATTTTTATTGTTTACAATATCTACAATGCAACAATAACTTAGAGATATAATGCATGTTTCATTAAATCTACAAATAATGACATTTTGATTAATTTAGTCATGTAATTTGTTCATAATGTCATGGTTTTTTAATTTTATGGTTGAAAATTTTCCAATTTTTTTTTGTATCTTTAATGTTATGGTTGAAAACAATTAGAATTTTAGCGATCTTTAGTGTCATGTTATTATATGTTTAACAACATGGATGAAAACTAATAGAATTTTAATGTGTTTCAGATCCCATTATTTTATCTTTATCGTCATTACTAAAACATGTTGAAATTATACTTAGGAAAGAAAAATGTTATTCTACCAAAAGAATTAGTGCGTTTTTTTCCTCAAAAACAACTGTTTTTTTGCACATAAAAGTTTGGTTCTACTGCCATTTTTTAAAAATGTTGAAAATTGAACCTTAAAAAAAACCATTGTTCCAGTATCAACACTTTTTGTTTTCAGGGTGTTTTTTGGACAATTTTTTCACAAAAAAATCGTTTTGACTGCCATTTTTAAAACATGTTCAAATTTGACCCTAAAAAAAACCATCGTTCCAGTTTACATACTTTTTCGTTTTTAGCACTGTTTTTTTTTTGGTTTTTTGGCCAAAGTTCCTAGTTTGAGTTTATAGTTCCCGTTTCAAAGTTTACATTGTTAAAAACAATATGAATAATTTCAGTAGTATAGAAGTCGTGTGAAGGAGTCCATTATGATGTGATTTAGATGGAGATCAATATTGCAATGAGAGCTATGTTGGAAGATTTCTTGTGGAATAAAACAAGTTTGCTTAAGAGAACTTGAAGAATACATGTAAAAGATAGAATAAAGATCACTTTGACTATCATATAGTAAAAGGGACAAAGATTATAGAAGTTGTAATCTTAAGAACTCATAAACGATTTATGAAGAAACCATACCATACACAAAAAATGGACGTTGTAGAGCTTGTCATATCGTTTAACAATAGTTTGAGACATGTATAAAGGTTTGATGACCATTGTGAACCCAAAATGACCTTGCATAAGAAAGACCTAAGACCTGTGACATTGTTGAAGACTGAAAATGGAAGAACTATGATAAGTAGTAGCCATGAGACTTCTTTCCTATACATATAAGAAGAATGAATCTCAACATGAAGCCAACCTGTGTGATTCTGAAGCATGAGAAACAAAGAAATTTACAAAATATCTCTGTGGTTTGATATTGATAACTGAAGGTCTAAGGTATCTTTGTTGAAAGAAAATAAAACATGACAATTGAAGAAATGACAAAATACCGGATCTTTGCATTGTATGTGTACTTTTTGTATGCATTTCAAGATCTATGTTGTTTATATTAAGTTCCCTAGGTCACGAAAATGATCATTTACAGGTAGTAAAAGGTTCTGCATAAATATATATTAGATGCCATGACATATAAGATATTGCTGATATGTTAGTGCACTAAGTAGTTCATTGCATGTGAAGACTAGGTCTTGTGATTAAGAAATACAATGAATAAAAAGGCTTTGTCAATGGTATCATTAGGGTTTTGTAGTTAACCCTTTTTCATGCTTGTGGAATTTGCAATTCCTAACATGAAAAATTTTGAAAACCTGAAAGAAACTAGAGTTTTGCAACTAAAAATCTAGTGTGCTTGTAGAATCTTGCAATTTTTGAATGGAATGTCTTGAAGATTTTGGCATCTAGAGTTTGTAAACCGTAGCATAGTTTGGATTAATAAGAGCCATGGGAACATAAATCCTAACCAATTGTTTCCGTTGTAAAAAAAACCTAGCTCTTGAAGAATGATAGGAATGACATCATGTTGATGAAAATATCCAAGTTTAAGAGGCAACTAATTCTCCAATAGGATAGGTATTCTTTCTTTACTTTTGTCTATACATTTTGTCTTTTGTTCTTTCATAGCCTTCTAACAAAGGTTGTAGGTCAAGATAACATCGATCTAAGCTTGAGTAATAGATGGAATATTTGGAAGAATGTAGAAAAGCACGAAGACAAGAAGAGAGTATGCATCAAAAGAAGTCAATTAGATGGCATCATGAAAGCAATACTTAAAAGGACAAAAGTTTACCTGTCTCGGCTAGAAAGTGGAAGTTGTTAGATCCTAAATAGATACACTACTACTTGAAGTTTGGAAGAAAATCTAGAGAAGTTTATGATCAAAAGAGAAGATGACATATTAATGACAAGACCCTTTATGTAGAAGAGTTCTAATATCATTGTACCAATAGACAATTGGTTTGATTGACAATGTTGATGATGATAAAGATATTAATGATGATTGGAAGCTATGTTAGAAGAATTTTGCTACAAAGGAAAATAAAGATGTGAAGGCTTGCACAATCCATTGTGAATATTTTTGGCTCCATAAGGTGTTTGAAGAACTACTTGATGACATGTTGAAGCTATCTGAAGTTTGACAAAGATCCAGGAAGGTCGAAGCTTGTTATGATGTGATGCAGATAGGAGCCAAGTAGCTACAATAGATCTCCATGGAGGAACATGTATCCAATGCTTTGAGACAAACTTAAGCTTGTGGTTGTTCCTCCCTGGTTGAGAGGGAGTGAGGAAAAATTGTGTGAGCCATAACTTACTCAATTCTCAGCCAAGTTTCGGAAATGAATAGTCATTTTTCACTATTTGGCATGCGTGGAACTCATTGGAGTAGGTTTTATAGGTAGAAGAGGTCATCTACATGTGTTTTTGTCACTTGAAGATTTTTGAAACTGAGGGCCACCAGGTGTTGGAGGCCATTCCTAGAGAAGCTAGTGACCAAATTGAGTAAACAAAAATAGTCATTTATAATAGATTTGAATGTTTTAAACTCATTGGAATAGGTTCCAAGAGCATTGGATGCATGTAACAACAATTTGAGCACTATTTAAGCTAATTCAAAGGTCCACACTATGAAGCTGGACCAACGAGATGTAGCCCAGGAGGGGTGAACTCCTTCAACAAAAATTTGTGTATTGAGCTCTGTTATTTGTACTTGCTATGTTTTTATATGTTGTTGTTCAGCCATTTAAATTCATGCTTTTTAAGTTCATGCAAAACACTAAATTTCACCAAATTAGATGAATTGATAATCACATGCTCATGGATAAACTCTTTGTGGATAAGCAAACCAAATCAAAGAAATTTTTATATTTGGATATGATACTAGCTCAAAATTAACTAGCAATCAATTTCAGATCAAGTTGGTATCAAAGCACAAGGTTGCTTGCTTGATTTTCTTGAAGGGTTTAATAGTTGCAATTGTTGTTATGATTACAAGGTTGAAGTTGCATAGAGGATAAGGGAAGCTACAGATAACTAGTCTTGAAATTATGACAAGAAGTTATAAGGTTGAGAAAACATCATCCTCACCCAAAAGGCCACTCAAGGCAACACCTGAATCACCTCAAGTTCCATTGCCATCAGTTGAAATAGAAGAGGCACAGATTTCACAAGAGGTTGAAGTGATTGAAGAGGTACAATCAATACAAATTTCTGAGCCTGAATCCATAGCCATTATGTCTGGAGAAAGAGAGCATGAAGGTCCCTCTTCAGAAGAGGAAGAATTCAAGAAAGCTTTCTATACTTTGACTGAGATGGTTAAAGTCCTCTGTGAAGAGAGGAACACTAGAATGGTTGGAGAGAGTTCTAAACCTCCACATGGAGAAGGAAGCTCAAAGGACAAAAAAAATGAGAAGAAGGATTCCAAAGGGAATGATGGAAAGCCACCTCCATCTCCACCGTCCTCATCATCTTCACCATCTCGCACAACATCATCTTCCACTACCACCGCTGCCCATACTCATTCCAAAACCCCAAAAGGAAAAACTCCATTACTGAAATTGTACATAAAATTCGAACTTCCCATGTACAATGGAGAAGTGAATGTAGAAAAATTGGACAATTGGATTCGATAGTTGGAGGTATACTGAAGAATTCAGAACCTTCAAGAAGATGACATAAACATCTAGTTGGCTTCACTGAGGCTAGAAGGAGTTGCACTAGTTTGGTGGGAAGCAAGGACTCGAGAGGAAATGTGAATCCATGGTAAGATATCCATTTCTTGGGTTGAATTTGTTTATGAAATTAAAAGACAGTTTTATCCTTTAGCCTATATGTAAAAAGCCATTATGAGTTGGCAAAATTTTAGGCAGATTAAAGGCCAAACAGTCCTAGATTACACTCAGGAGTTTAGAAAGAGGGCTTTATTCTTGGGAGTAAACTTGAATTCACAAGACACACTCTTGAAATATATTGGAGGTTTACATTCCTATTTGCAACATACTATCCTTATGTTTAACCTAAGCAACTTAAATGAAGTATGTATGTAAGCCACACATCTTGAGGCAAGGGGAAAAAAGCACATAGAGGAGAAAGGTGAAAGTGAGGGTAAGGGAAAAGAGAAGGGAGGAAAATGGAAGGGAAAGAAGAATGCAAGTATAAAAAAAGAGAAGGAAAAAATCACATGCAAAAACTATTCAAAGACTGGCCATGATGAAGACCACTGTTGGCAACTTCATCCAGAATAAAAACTAGATAGATTGAAAGCCAAAGAGAAGGGAAAAACTATTGCTATAGCTGAAGATTCAGGGGATGAGACAAAAATTACAGCTATGGGTTTGAAAGGTCAACATGTTGAAAGTACTAGTTCCTCAAATAGTCACAACAACACTCCAAATGAAGACAAAAGGGAAGAATTGTTCACTGTCAAAGTAATCTCAAATCATACCAATATTTATGTACTCTTTGATAGTGGATCATAACCAAACATGATTTCAGAAAACTTAGTTAAAGAGCTTAAACTTGAAACTGTGCCACATCATAAACCATACCCTTTGGGTTGGATAGTTAAGGATGCAAATTTACAGGTTTCAAGGAAATGCATTTTTAGATTTGCTATTACTACAAACTTTGTTAATGAAGTTGAGTTAGACGTGGTTCCACTTGACATTTCTGGAATTATCTTGGGAAGTCCATATTTGTATGATAGGAAAGCGGTGTTTCATCGCTATAAGCACAAATATCATTTGCTTAAAGATGGGGTGAAGTATATTGTGAGAGCTCATCACAAGAAACTGAACATTTATTTAGTTAATGCAGGGTAAATGAAGAGGCTAGTGAATGCAAGTCAGAACTTGACATTTTTGATGATTGAACAAAGAGATGTTTTGAATCATACTTTTTATAAAGATGCTTATATTTGTAATGAGTTGTTTCAGAATGATAATAGGTTGCCTTTGAAAGAAGGTGAAAAACATTTGCAGCAACCAACATTGGTGTTGAGCGGTGTTGAAAACAAGGTGCCGGTGCAAGAAGTTGCAAAGGTCAAAGAGAAGAGGACAAAGCATCTTGGAAAAGAAGGCATGGGTTTCACAAATGTTCATTGCTGGTTTCCAAAAGGCACATTACAATGGCGAAGAAACTTGGGCAAGAGTCGACTCAAGTACAAGGCAAAAGCAACTAAAAATCACCATAGAGACAAAGTGCAAGGTGAGAAAGATTCCAAGTTTCCTTTGATTGTTGACCAAGGTAGGAACAAGATGTTTTCTACAAAATTAGATTGTTGTTCTGCAAATTCAGAAATATTGCAACATGACGGTGTCAAAGACAATAATAGATGGTCGTCGGAATCAAGGAAAAAATTGACTTTTTATGAAAAGCTCCAAATGATGAAATTAGGAAAATTTCAATAGATAAGGACTGGAAGGACGAAGGAACAATCCCCTCATCAACATAATCAGTGATCAAGAGAGATTTTGGGGTCCAAAAGGCTTCTAGTGGGGAGGAATGATCGGGGATAAGTATTTTAGCTAAAAAGTAAAAGTGCTCAGAATTTCTTCAGGCCTAAATGAACGGATAAAGTTCGTCGCCAGGATTCCAACGTCGTGAACGTTTCAAAAAACTGACATCATATGCAAAAGTTAGAGCTTCTGAAAGTTGGGTAAAAAGAAAGTCAAAGTCAAAGTTTGACTAGGATTGACTGGATGCCTAGTCAGCGTGCAAAGAATATTCACCAGTTTGGCTTAAAGAAGGTGAAATTGCCTAGTTGGCTCAGGTGGAATTTGATTTTTTATTATTTAATTAAATATTATTATATATATTTATTATGTTATACTATATAATTTTTTTAATTATATATTATAATATAATTATTATTTATTTTAATATATTAATTAAGAATTAATTACAAATTCCATATATGATCCAAATTCGAATTTCATTTCAAATGGCGCATATTATATTCTAATGGCATATATATTATGGTATTAATGAAAACTTAATGGGGGAGTGCGGGAATGGAACCCACAACCTCCCCCCTCCTACTCTTGTGCTTTACCAACGAGCCACAAACACCAAATGTGAAAGGAGGGTGCGGCAGCCATAACTAAATGCGTATTTATTGAATTACGGCGGAGAGGAGGGAGTCAACCCCCTCTCCATACAACCACCAACGTGAAACCAAGAGCCAACGGAAGTGAGGTTAGCATCATAAACATTATTAACCTTAATTAATCTGTTGATTAAGTTGGCAAGAATTATGGCAGAGCCACCAAATCTGAAACTGCCACCAAAGTTGGCGGACTTAACTAGCAGTTCTCCAGATTTAGCGGAGGTTTTGTAGGAAAAACTGTGTGAACCAGAACTTACTCAATTCTCAGCCAAATTTCAAAAATGAATAGTCATTTTTGGCTAATTGGCATGCTGGGAACTCATTGGAGCAAGTTTCAGTGGTAGAAGGGGTCATATACAGGTGTTTTTGGTCACTTTAAGATTTTTGAAGCCGAGGGCCACAAGGTGTTGGAGGCCATTCCCAGAGTAGCTGGTAACCTAATTGAGTAAAAAAATAGTCATTTATGATATATTTGAATTTTTTAAACTCATTGGAATAGGTTCCAAGAGCATTGGATGCATGTAACAACAATTTTAGCACTATTGAAGCTAATACAAATGCCCATGCTATGAAGTTGGACCAAGGAGATGTAGCTCAGGAGGAGTGAACTCCTTCAACAAAAATTGTGTATTGAGCTCTGTTATTTGTGCTTGCTGTGTTTTTATATGCTTTTGTTCAACCATTTAAATTCATGCTTTTTAAGTTCATGCAAAACACTAAATTTCACCAAGTTAGATGAATTGACAATCACATGCTCATGGATAAACTCTTTATGGATAAGTAAACCAAAGCAAATAAAATTTTATATCTGGATATGATACTAGCACAACATTAAATAACAATCAATTTCAGATCAATTTTCTTGGGTTTTCCCCCTTGTGGGGTTTTTCCCCTGGCTTGGAGACTACATCTTTGTGTTCTTTGTCTCTGGTGATCTTCATGTTTTATATTTTTGTTAATTGTTTGATGAAGAAGAAACCAAATTTTAATAGGAATCCAACAAACATTCACAAGTAATTATCAAGTTAGAGAAATCTAGCATAATCTACAAGCCTATTGATTTATCAACACTTATATTGTTCCTTTGAGCTAAGTTGGTAATTTTTGGAGGTGGGGACTTTAGATGTGGTTTGCCTCCATGTAGGTACTATTGATGACAAGGGACTCGTTTAAAAGGTCATCAAAGTATGTCTTGCAGGAATTTCCTATTACAACATATGATTAATTCATTTAATATTTGAAAATGTGTCTAAAAGTAGGGTTGGTGGGATGCTCTTATTTGCAAATCCTTTGTGAATTCCTAGTGATTGTGCAATTAATTATTTCTTTTCAATACCATTTGGGATCCAAAATCCATTACATATAATAGGGTTATTATTTGAAGGTAGTACATGTTGCCTAATGATCATATTCATTGCGATCATATAGATTTTGTATCGATCTTTGATGATATGAATGTGAATGGAAACAACTCTCCCTTGAATATAATAACAAGTAATTGCAGAGAGAGAGAGAGAGAGAGAGAGAGAGAGAGATTAATTAGGGTATACCAGAGAGAGAGAGAGAGAGAGAGAGAGAGAGAGGATTAATTAGGGTATACCTTCGTACATAAAAATTCACAAGGTCCAATGGAAATGTCACTATTGATGTTATGCCACAAACAACTTGCATTTAGGGATTTGTAATGGGTGGAATTGATGTGTACATTGAAATGGTCATTAACATGAGCATTGAATTCCTCTAAAACATTTTTATTCAACTCATCACATATCAATAATCCTTTAATAGAGGGTTACATTTGCATGATTCACCCTAAGTAGAGGGTGGCGTAGACTTTGTATTGATGTGCATGTTGTCGACCAGTTTTCTTCAAAATATTATTCTTTCTCTTAGTAGAGTTTTATTTATTTAAGCAATGTGCAAACTATTTAAGGACGCGCTTCTTAAAATTTGGTAGAAACCCTTCCTCTTATTTGAGTTTCATTTATTCTAAGTGGCCTACACATGTTTTTGAGAATGGACTTTGCTTCTAATAATATAGCTTGAGAAAACATGGCATGTTTGTTGTGCGAGGTATCTCCATGTAGGAACTACAATTGAAAGAGAATCCTCAAAACATCAATATAGTATGTCTTGCATAGGTTGTCTCTTACCACATAGATTTATGCCATCTATTATCCAAAAATGCACCAAATGATTAGGTTGGTGGCACACTCTTGGTTATTGGGCCTCCATTAGTTCTCATTGATTATTTTTGCAACAATTTGTTACATCCAATTCCATTTGGTGCATTTTTATACATAAGATAGCATAAATTTATGTGATCCTCCATTAATTCCCATTGATTAATTTTGCAACAATTTGCTACATCCAATGTCATTTGGAGTCCAAAAGTGAGCATGAACAACAATTTTTTTCCTAAGAAAGAAATTAGCTTCCCTCTGAAGCATCAAAATTGATAGCTTGTTGACTTAAATGTAAAAATACACGAGGTATTTGTAATAATAATTTATTATATATAAAAATGTATAAGTGATGATGATCGTTACAATGAGGACCTTCATTTATACCTAGGCAAGTGTCCTTTCAAGACTAGGCATGTCTTTTCATTTAACTTAATGACTATTTAACATAATCAATATTTGATTATTTAATATTTACATTTTTATTTTCTATAATTTATATTCGTAACATTGTCTTCCTCTTTGAAAAGCTTTGTCCTCAAAGCTTAATTTTTGACAATTTTCTTCACCTTACGTTTTTCATCTTGGCATAAGTAATTCATCATTGGTACCTTAGCATGTAGAATTCTCTAGTAATGTTGTCTTGAAACTAGGGTTTTTTTTTTTTTTTAAACACTAATTTTTTTTTTTTGAATACTGATTTTTTTTTTTAATACTGGTTATATATATATATATATATAAAATTTAATTAATTAAATAATTTTAGTTAATAAAATTAGTAAAATTATTTTTATTTGATTTTATAGTTGTGTATCAACGCAAATCATGATTATATTACCTGTTGTATCATGCAACTCACATATCGAATATATATCCGCCCTTTGACTCCCGGTCACGATGCTTGACAACATGGACAAATTTTAAGGGTTTGTTGACTTCAGGCAACGAAGGGTTAGACAAAACAAGTTGTTGACTGTGTACACACGGCAAGCTATTGACTGTGTATTTGTTGCCCATTATACGTAGGAAGTGTTGTCGCATCTCTACCCTAAGAGCAGCGTTGGGAGTTATATCAGTGAGAACAAAAGGGTCTATGGTATGAGGGATGGTTGCATTCCCTAGATTCTTCTCAACCCACGTCTCAGTAGAGTTTCACTCGGATGGGAAGTTTGTGGGGGATATATTCACCCGATCGTAAACCATGGAGAAACTAACATTATACAAATATTTATCTTTCTCAACCTCCATGTTATTTATTTGGATTTGATCTGGAGAATATATGATTATGGATGCAGTAGTTGATATGCTTTTATTTTTGGTGGACGACTTTGCTGAAAAGGAATTGTCTTTAGGTGGCCTACAAGAATTGTCAATCTCCATTTTTCCATCATTATAATTCCCTTCAATACCAGACACATCATCCTTTACATTGTGGGTATAATCGGTAGTTAAATAATCAATAGTGAAATTTGATTCTAAGGAAAGTGACCCAACATCAATACTTTCATTGTTGGTTTTAAATGCTTTTCCACTTTGTCTACTTATAATGCATTGATTTATCTCATTATCATATGTATATTTGTTGATCTTGTGGATAATTTTAGATTCAAAAATTCCCTTGTCAGTGATAATAGTGGAAAACTGTGGGAATTTTAACAAAATAATCCGAGGAGATGGTATAGATAGTACTGCAATAGCCACTTCCAGGGGGTGCCACTGAGATCCCAAAGATGAAGCCAAGTACTGGGCGAATAGGGCCATTGCAGAAGATATGAAAATAGGGATTCCTCCAAAATGACTCCACAACAAATCGCTTTTAAGCACACTGCTAAAAAGTGTGGAAAAAATCTTTACACCGGTCAATCCTCCAGTTCTTTTATTGCATATAACTTGAAAAGATTCTCTCAAATCTCTTTGAAAAAAATCATGATTATTAAAAGGATGTGTAACATAAAACATAGTCCTCCAATTGATTTTGTTGTGATTCATTACTTCCTAATATCATTCAAAATCCGAAAGTGTTTATGGTCCTTCTCATTTTAAGGAAATATATGTGTAAGAAGTGATGATAAATTCTATGTGATGGTAGAGGGTTACATGGGTCTTGATCATATAATCATGAAGGTAGATACTTCTCCCTTGAATACAATCACAATAAGAACATATTAATTACAAAGGCACAAAGACAATGGGAGAGTGAGAGAAAATGGGTATCCTTGAGGAGACTAATTAGGACTTGCCTGCCAACTTATAGACTCACAACATCCAAAGGAAATTATGTGGGTAATGCCTTGCTACAATGCATGTTAGAGACTAGAAATGAGGGATTTGTGATGGGAGGCAATACTAGCTAGCTTGAAACAATCATTAACAGAACCATTGAATTCCTCTAAAACATTAACATTGACACATTGGAAATCAAGAAGTCGATGCTTCCATGGATAGTCTTATTATTTACTTGATTTTCTAAAGTAAAAGGTGTTAATTGTAAGTTACAACATGGGGATGACGAAATGAACATGGTTAGGTGATTGACTACATAATCTTCTAACAATTTATCCTTGGGTTACTAATCCCAAACTTACAATTGAAATTTCAAACAAGGAAAGAAAGAATAAAACTTTTTGTTTTAGATTTGAGAGATATCCCTAAGAGTGTGTAGAAATTTTTGCCCAAATTGAAATTTAATGCAAAAAATAAATTTCACTTCTTTGACTAATGGTTTCCTAGATCTTTATTTCGTGAATTTTCAGCCTTAGTATGTTATACAATAGAGTATAAAAAAGCAATAGAAATAGTACACTATTCACTTTCCAATAACCAAATATTGTAGGCAATCCAAGGAGAAAAGATACCAAACAAAGATAAGTTAAAGCCCTCTAGTGCAACTCATTACACATAAACCATATTTGAAAATTCACTTTTATGGTAGTTATAATGGTAGTAAAACAACAAGTATAGTAGTAATAGAACAACCCTTAGATTTTTCAACGATGATGTAAACTCACTTTTGTCCTTTGGTTTATCTCCAATCAGCAATACATATATATCGTTAAATAATGATGCATCAAGGATGTATATAGCTGAAAATCAAATTTGAAGAATGCACAAATTTTGGATAGATAAAAACTTCACTAATATGCCAAAGATGAAGTATATGTAAATACCATAAATTTTTCTCAGTCCTAGTAAAGTCTACTAGCTTAGCCAAGGAGCTCCAATATGCAAGAATCACTCCAACAAATCTTGCAAGGCAAGACATCATCTTCTCTTCTTATCCTCCACCATAAATGCCTTAGGCCATTTTTTCATAAGCCATAATCTCAAACCTCCAAGGAATAAACCTTGAACCTAGATTTCCAAGATGCTCCAATGTACTCCAAGAAGACCAAGAAACCTTAGAAACTCCAAGAGAGAGGGGGAGATAAAGTAATAGTGAACACCAAGAGACATAGAGAGAATCCTAATGCACACTCCTTTTTAGGTTAAATCCCAATATAAGAGTGCATATAAGCCTATATTTTGTCATAAGCCATAATCTCAAACCTCCAAGGAATAAAATCTAACCCTATATTTCCAAGATGCTCCAAGATACTCCAAGAAGACCAAGAAAGCCTAGCGACTCCAAGATAGATAAAGAGTTCAAGTACAAGGGAACACCAAGAGACAGAGAGAATTTTAATGCACAATCATTTTTAGGCGACATCCCAATATAAGAGTGAATATAAGCATACTGCACACTCCTTTTTAGGTCACATCCCAAATAAAAGTGAATACAATATGAGTGAATGTGATATAATGATTATTTCTAGTCTCTTCTCCTTCACAAGAGTAAGTCCTAGTCACAAGAGCAATCTCCAACAAATATTCCCATCTATAACTTCTCCTAAGGTTTCTTCATGAACTGTAGTGAATCACTCCAGTAATATAAGTTCAAGGAGAAGAGTATGATCATTATAGTTAATGAGGATACTCTCTCTTTCCTCTATGAATATGGGATGTAAAGGAGGGAAATAATGCAATGTAGACCAATGCCCTTACAAGCAACCTACAATGAGCACTTGTAGGCCAACACAAGTGAAGTGCTCCACTCCAAGGTGATGTTGTACAAAATAAGGGCTCCAAAATCATGTATCTATACAAGATATGCTCATATCTCTCCATTGTGACAAACCTCCATGGAGTCCATAGATCCTCCTAAGCAATGCGTTCTATTGGTCAGTTCCCCCTTGTAAGAACACTATTGTAGCCCAGATGTCCCCTAGCCACCTCCAAGCTTCCAAACAAGAATTCAATTAACCCCATGCTATCTAGGGCCTGATTTCCTCCTCTAAGATGCAGAACTATCCTCTTTCGAAGTATGATATTCTCCAATCAAGTGAACTTTCTACATTTACCACAATGGAGGGCGTCCACCAAACTAATAAGAGAACTTTGACACCTAAGGGAAGAATGTTGAACTAGCACCTAATTGAGGTTAAGAAATCATTGAGCAATATATCTCCATTGCAAAAATCCATCATATATCATCTCCCATGCTCTAATACATCTCAGAATATCGATGAGATATCATACACCATGTACCCCAAATCTCATGAATCAACCCAAACATGGAGTAAACACTTATGGAGTAACCTCAAAAGCTAAAAGAGTGGAAGAAGGGAAGACATAACTCCAAAGTTCCAATAGTCCTCTGAAATTAGTCATGCACACATAAGATTCAACACCACACCTTTTCCTTCCTAGATTATAGTAGAATCCAATTCTTAACTGCTTAGATTATTAAAAATTCTAAATCAAAAAAATATTCATCATAAATTAAAATCCCAATCAAATACATGAATCAAAATACTAGATTTAGAGTGGGACAAAGTAGGGGTGGGTTGGGGGAGGTTGGGTGGGTTGTGGAGGGGGGGGGGGGTGCAGGGGAATTGAGGCCTTTTTGGGGTGACTCTCCATATTTTATGGATTTCTAAAGCTAAAAATC
This sequence comes from Pinus tabuliformis, assembly GCA_031772625.1. Lineage (NCBI taxonomy): Eukaryota > Viridiplantae > Streptophyta > Pinopsida > Pinales > Pinaceae > Pinus > Pinus tabuliformis. Next base: position 301,740,274 of record CM062804.1, on the reverse strand, counting down.
TAGAAAGAAAGATGAGTTTACATCTTTTAATGTAGCTTTTCTCCAAAGAGATTGATTTTCCATCTTTTATTGCAATGTTTCTTGAAAGAGAGTGACATTCCACCTTAATATTTTATCTTTTCAAGGGGTTAGCATTAAATATGAATTATCCTCTTGCATGCAAATTTTAATTAGAATGTCATGTGCATTATGAAAATCATTGTAAATTAATATGCTCTTGATATTTTTGCAACATAAAATTCCTTTTCCGAAGTCCACATAGTGATATTTTTGAATGTTAGCATAAAAATGTCTCATGGTGGTGAAAATGACATGCTAACAAAGGGGCACTACATACTTTCTATCAACATGGCTATCATTGACCATGCCTTCTTCCAATAATTGATTTTTCTCTTAGTAATTTTATTTATTTATTTAAGTGGACTATATACTCTTAAGAATGCACTTTGCTTCTTATAATGTGGCCAAGTTTCGTGCTTTAAGAAAAGTTTGTATTCATTTAGGCTACTTTTTTACCATTTAAAGGGTGCATATATGTCTTGTAATGCGTCTTGAGCTAAAATTGTATTTTTCCAAGGTGGGGATACCATATGTGGTTTGTCTCCATGTAGCTGCTACTACTAACAATAAGATCGTAAAAAATTCATCAAAATGTGCCTTGCATGAGTTACCTCTTACCATATGGACTAATACCATCCAATGTATGAAAATGAGATGGAGGGTGGGGTTAGTGGACACTCCTTACTCTTACCCTTCATTAATCTCATTATTTCGTAGAATTTATTAATTCGCAATATCATTGAAATCCAAAAGCAACTATGGAGGATATGCTTCTCACTTGAAGGTAGAATGTGTGAAAAGTGATTATGTATGATGTATGATTGTAGGAGATATGTGAGTCTTGGGTATGATTGTGAAGGGAAACACATCTCCCTTGAATATGATAATAATAATTTATTAATTGCAAAGGTTGTGTGTGTATATGTGTGTGTGATAGAGAGAGAGAGAGAGAGTGAGTGAGGGGACTAATTCAAACTTACATGCTTGCATATAATATTATTATGTCCAAAGGAAATGATGTGGGCGATGCCATGTTAGAAATGATGTTGAAGACCTACATTGAGGGCTTTGTAATGGGTGACATTACTAGTTACCTTAAAGCAACCATTAACATAAGTGCTAAATTATGATAAAACACTATCACCCATCTCATAAAAAATTAAGAAGCCAATGATTCCATGACTAGGGTTAAGTGTGTGTGGTCCATCAAAGTAGAGGATGTCATAGACATTGTATTGACATCCATGTTGTTAATTAGTCTCTTCATACCAATTCTCTTTCCCTCAGTATAATTTTTACTTATTTAATGGACCCATGCATTATTATGAGGAACATTTTACATCTTATAGTTTGGATTGAGCTAAGATGACTTATTTCCAAGGTTGGGACACCTTATTGGGTTCATATCCATGTATGCTCTATTTCTAACATGTGACTCATTAAAAGGGCCATCCAAGTATTTCTTACATGATTAGATTCTTACCTCATGGATAAATGTCATCTAATGTTTGAAAATGCAATAGAGGGTGGGATTGGTGGGATTTTCTCATTTTTTGCTATGTCATTAATCACCTCCATTGGATTTTGCAATAAATTATTAGTTCCCAATATCATTCAAAATCCAAAAGTGATTATGGATAACTTGGTTATCATTTGAAGGAATTATATGAGTGGAAGATGATGATATTCAATATGTTATATTATAGGGTTATGTGGTGTTAATAATATACCCTTTGGTGGCATACATCCTTTCAAGGTGAAGATTGGTCATCCCTTCCCTTTTTTTGAAAGACACCATTGATGTTGAAGCACTCACTATGTATTTTAGAGTGCTCCATACATATTTCGTTGATGATAACGTTGGTAACATTAAGAAGATTCAAATTGTGACTATGAAGATTCCCTTAACCATCAAGGTTTGGTTGGAACCACACATTGAACTATGTGAAGATTGTGGTGAGGCTACTAGTACATGAGGTAACTTTGTACAAGTGGTGGAAAACAAATTCTATCCATACAAATCAAATGAGATCAATATATTAATTGAAAAAAGTCATGTTAATGACATGATCAATTAGTCGATGATACACATATGAGTTTTGTACAATCATAACTCATTTAGACATCATGGAGACAAAAAAATCTTGTTGTCAAGCATCAAACATGGATATTGTAATTGATCAATCCAAATATTGAATTCTTCATTATAGATAAAATTTTAGATGCAAACATGTTCATGTACAAGATTGAGTGAAAGCACAAGAACAAATAACAAATCAACTCTTCTAGTGACCAACATGACCAAAAACACAATGTCCATGTAAAAGATAGTTTGAATTCATCTACAACCATAAAATCATCTAGTTCCTGAGTAGATGGTCATGACATAAAAGTTTCTAATCAATAATCAATTAGAACTAAATGTGCCAAGACAATGATAATTTCTAACTTAACCATTAAAAGTTTCTATAGATCAAAAACCAATGCATCAATTTTTTTCTTAAAAATGTTAAAGATTCACTACTATTCACATTTTTTCTTAAAATTTAATATTAATATCCATGTTATGATTTGGATACGATTCATAGCCTATGTAGTTTGTTTCTAAATATAATTAAATAAAAAGGAAAATAATCTAGGAGATAAAAGAGTGATGAATGAGAAATGAAAGGTCATGCTTGTTGAACTTCCCATTACCCAACTCTCTTTATTTAATTTTGAACTGCCATGAGCTACATTGCCACTAGAGATCATCGAAATAAAAACCATGCAAACATTCAGAGCTATCTTTGCTAGTTATGACTCAAGAGTAAAATCTGCATTCATTGTGATTGTTTATTATCTGTTCTTATGAATTCCATTTGTATGAGGGCATAATTCAAAGATAAACCTCATTCACTATCCATGGTATGAAATATGATAGGTTATACACAGTAGAATGAATTCACTACCCTTGGGAAAAGAACAAATTCACTAATTTTGTGGTCAACAACTAGGAATTATATTCCTTCTATCTAATGGCTTAATTAAAATCAATAGTTATAGGTCTAAATTCAATTTCATTATAAATTTGTTGCTATAATTCTTTTCCACAATTTGATTACTATTTTTATTTTTGTATCCAACAAATTACCCACTACAAATTGTTAAATGATTGATATACTGTACTGGGAAACTGGTAGACTTGGCTTGGTAACAACCCCATTGATTCACTCATATATAGTTATAAAGTCTATAATTGCTGTACAAAATTTAGTCCTTCAATTTTTTTAGCTGGGTCGAATTGACTCCTTCCACACGAGCTTAATAGTGAGTAGTCTTCATCTAAATGGTAATTAAAGTGTCAATTTCAATTACATTAGTAATATTCCATTTACCTGAAAAAAAAAATGTTAAGGAAATGCATCCCATTAATTAATGTTTGGCTTGTAATGAATTGTTTTATGTGGAGAGTATAAAGGGAATTGTGAAGAGGGAACTCCAATGTGAGCAGTGATAAATTTGATGAAAATTAGGTGTTATTTTTGGAGCAAGATATATGCGTCGTAGTTGGTGGAGTAACATAGTGATACCTACTATTTGAGTGACTGTGACTAATAATTATAATGTTCTCCCTTTTGATGTGTTGGGGCAATCCTCTCCTTTAGTAAAATGAAAGAGTAATTTACTTTAATTATTAGCTAGAATTTGCAAGCATATATTTATGTCCATGTTGAGCTAATGGTGTCCTTTGGAAAGAATTTCCATCCTTGTTAATGATGGAGTGATCCATTTGTTTGTTGTTGCTTTGTTTTCAAGGTGAAACAATGTGTTATTTCTTGAGCAATGATTGGAACAACTTTTCCTTTATGAATTGAGTAATAAACCTTGGTTGTCGGTGTAATGATGGAGATTGGATGTTATTTAAGAATTGCTTATAAATAAAATTGGTAATTTGATATCTCATTTTAGAGCAAGGGTGTATCCATATCTCCATTTTTTGTTTCCCGGTTAAGAAACCATCAAAGACCATATTTATAGTATTCATATCGGTGAGCCAATGTATGTATATGCACCTTACCCTATGCTCCAATAAATAAAATATTCATTCATTTGATTAAAATGTTAGTATATTAGTCAATGAAGAGGTTCCATTGAGTTGAGGCCAAGCATATATGTTGTGGTTGCACTTTTCAATAAGTTGTGTATGTGAAATAGTTGGCACACAAACCAAACATTGCAAACATGACCATTGGAGAATAGTGGCAAGAAAATTTTTCACTCAAGACTACATAAGATTTTTTTTTTTCTCTGTAAAAACTATCTAAGTAATATATTATATGTACAAAAAGATTACAAACTGCATGACATGCCTTCCAGAGCCTGAAGAGTAGCCCTGGGACTCCTGACTGTAAACCTTATAGCTCCCTCGCAGGGGCAGCTTCTCCAAAACCAAACTGAATTATCCATGAAAACAAAAAACCCATACAGGGGCAACAACGAGCCAAACTCTCAAGACAATAAACTAGACACATGATTGCCCACGCAGGGGCTAGCAGCAGAGATAGTCTGACCTTTATATCTGACAAATGTAAGCGTGACTGTGTTACTGATGTCAGCTATCCAATTCGACTTCCCAATGATGAGGCAAGACCATAGACATGACCAAAGACTCAGAATTAACCAGGACCAAGAAGTAAGAAGCGAATGCCAAAAGACTGAGACAGAGGAAGCAAAAGCCAGAGGACCAAAAGACAAAATCAAGGCGTTACCCGCCACAGCTTCAATCTTGGGGACGAACTGAAGATGGCTGGATGGACGCGAAGTATGCATCTGCCGCCTCAGCCAGGCTCGGATCTTCCACGACATAAGCCCACCCGTCACCTTCTGCGCGCCCTTCCCACATTTTCCGCCATGTATCTTCTTCCACACTTGGAGGAGGTGGCCCCATCGGAGGGAAGCGGTCTTGCAGACTTGATTCCCCCTTGCTTCCAACAACAGACGCTGGAAGCACCTCATCATCGTTCTTTTCCACATACGAGTGTTCTTTTCCAAGACTGATCTCTCTGCCCGAGTCTTCCAGTTGTTTTTCCTGCGGGTCCTGGAGATGTTCTTCATCTGGAATTTTTGTAAACATGATGGAGATGTGGGCGTTAACGCCTGCATTATCCTCGGTGCTTGGCAAGGTGAAAACCACGGAACCGAAAGCTGGGAGCTCCGTTTTCCTTTCACAGGAACCCCCAACCTCCACATATTGTCGAATAGGAAGCGGGGTTGCTCTAGCTCTCCTGTGACAGTAGCAGCAGCAACAGTGGTGGTGCTCATCTGCTGCAGGTGATCTTGAGGAGGACCCTCTAGATGGGCCTCTTCTGCATGGCTGTCGTTCGCGAAGTTTAGCCATTGTAAGTCTAAAGCTACCTCTGTATACTCGATGGTGAACCTGGAATTGGTAGCAGCAGCAGTTTCCTTCCAATTCACTCTCAGATGTCCAGCTTTCCCCTTGGCTACCTTCGCTTGAGAGCCAACATTTTCTTTTCCAGACTTGATGCTGCAAAGCATCAAATTGCCATCTCCTCCCAACCCAGCAACCAGAATGGCCACCAAGACAATTCTCCAGGCTGCAGGGGAATGAAACGGTGCTTGGCCGGAGCTTGCTATGCTTCCACGACCGCCAACTTTCCTCAGGCCAATATGCCTTGAACGAGCCATCAAACCTGTGATATTTTCCCCCAAATTCTCGTTGCAGGTGCACATTAATGCCGCCCTGCTCCTCCATCTACCCCGCCTCTTCTTCATTGAATGCATTATCAACTTGGGTGGCTTAATTGCCATACGACGGCCTCCATTACACGAGGCAGCCCATGCGCTGCATGTGGCGTGCCTGTACTTCTCGACTCGACACCCGCATCCGGGGAAGACTACATAAGATTGATAATAAACAACAAAACATTTCTTTTTAGTCCATTGATGGATGGAGGTAGAGCCATCTCTAATATGACTAACAATAAAGGTTCTTAAATTTAGGGACTTGATGGTGATTGCTTTGTTATTCAGTTGCTTGCAAACATGTTAAACAAAGAATGAACATAAACCAAGCTGTAAACTTCAACTTAGAGATCTAATTGTCATTAGATTTCCAACTAGTTTTTGTGTGCATACTTAGTTGAACAATAGTGGGCCATTAATTGGCATATTACAAGCCTTGTAATAATTAGAAGAATGAATATATTTGCACATGGTGGAGAAATATAGATAAAAAACTATTTTTGTGGGTGATACACCCCTCATTTACAAATCATAGATACATAAATAAAGGGAAAAATAGTGGAAAAAACTGCAAAAAATTTAAGTATTATTACCCTAAACTTGAACAACACCCAAAAACAATGTTGGAGTTGGAGACTTTCTAGAAGAAATTGGTTTGTTGGAAACTTGTGCCCCTATTTGTTAGTTTTTGAGATTTTCGCTAAATAAATTAGCACTTAAAAAATGAATGCCAACAAAGTAGAAAGTAAGGGGAAGGCAACATCATAATTAATGCCAAAGGGTAATATATTACAATAAATAATTATCCCAAGTACAAATAAAATATATTTAAAGGATGACCCTGGTTCTTTAACTAGGTTGATATCCACATGAGATTTGGAATTTATGTGTTAAGTCCATAAATGAGGAAGCTTGCCAGATGTTAGTGTAGCGTAGATATTTATAAACTCTCCCTTATTATGTACGATTTACTGCAAATATGACCATGCAGTAACATTATAAACTCATAATAAAAGTGTTTAAAACAATCTTCAAAGATGAAGTGGAGGATTACATGCTTCCTTTATTGATCATTGTGTTCATAGAGTCATTGAGGTTCATCCCTTGTCACTCATTAATTTGCAAGGTCTATTTGATTGTATAATCCATGTAAAAATGGAACATAACAACTTGAAAGGAAGGTCATTGTTTTTCATGTTTGGTGTTGTTTCATTTCCATACATCATTTACTTTCACCCGAGTTTGTTAAATTATGCTATAGTGAATCACTATATGTAAGACCTTCAAAAGTTTCAAAATTCTCATTGCCTTGGATTCTAGGTGTTATTCATATTAGGGATAATTGGGAAATTAGAGATATATTGCTTAGTATGTGCAACGCGATCCTCTTTATACATATGATATCGTAGATTCTGGTGATATTCACATTCTTGATGATATAATGATTGAGAACAAACAATCAAGAACATTGTATGTACATCTTAAACTTATTGATTGATTGCACATGATCATTAATGGAACAATTGCTACTAGAAAGGACTACCTCATTGATGCTATTTGAGATTTTTTAGAAACTAAGAGTGCCGCTAAATTAATCCCTATGATTCTTCTTGCTCCCATGGATGTGGAAACCTCAAACATTTCTTCTTGTACTATTCACTTTGCATTTAACAACCTAGTCCACGTAATGATAGACTCAGAAGCTTCGACATTCTTATCCTTTTAGGGGCATATGAGACTTATTGAATATATCCTCATTAATAAAAATGAGTTTCATAGGACAAAATTTCTTCCATGATATTAAAGCTTATGCCTGATAGGATTTCCCTTAACAAATTAATATCCTTTTTTGGAGTAGGTTAGTTATGCTTGTGCAAGGTTTAAGTTAGCTCTCACATGGTTATGATAAACTTATTTACATAAGTTTGGGTACCGTTATGTCTTTTTGGATTGTATTTGACAAGGTTATCACACTTGAAATAGTTATTAGTGTTGATTTCTGGCAGCATAGGATGTGATCTTAGCCTCAAAATTTGCAGGGAGGCTAGGACACATTTATTCCACAATACCCAGAATTCGTTTTGGAAAATTCCACCCGGAGACAATTTTATTAAAATAATTAATTATTTTTAGTGGGTGCCTAAGTCTAAACTTAGGAAATTAAAATAATTAAAGGGTATTAATCTAACTGCGGGTGAAACTTCTAGAAGAAGATGAGGATTAAGTGAAAATGATTTGTGCCATCGATTAGGATCTAATTTGGGCTGTTGGTTCTCAACAAAAAGATTATAAGAGGAGGCTTGATGGGAATTTGGAATATACATTGAGTGGAGATCAGAAGATCGAATTTCTGAAGCACAACAGTTGCCGGAAGAGGAATTCGAAGTGATATTTTGCAGTGAGGGGCAAGGATAGTATTTAGAGGGAATTTTTCCTGGGATGAAGAGTAGAAGGTAGAGAGGGTAGAATGACGTCTAGAGAGGTTGACATTGGGCCACATAGAGCTATGTTGTGGCAGCGCAGAGCCTGAGAGGGAGATCGAATTCCTACTGAGGAAATCAAGTTTTAGAAGCCAAGAGCCGGTGTATGAGACCGAGAGGTTGAGAGCTGAAGTTTCCAGCCATCAGAGCATTAGAAGGAGGGGCAACGCAATCTCAGCAGAGGTGACGTAGACATTGCATGAGGTTGAAGCAGTTCTGTGCAGAGGCTCATGTAGAAGGGACACAGAGGCTCATTTCCACTGAGATCAGAGCCGGTTCTTCCAGTGACAGGGTGAAATAATATCACTATTTGTTTTTATCAGTTCTCTCTGTATTAGATAGCCAATTGGGTATCCAACAAGTTGTACTCAGAATTACTACTGCTTAATAATAAAACCCTCAGCTGCTGCACCGATTTTTCCTCATTGGGTTTTTCGGGGACATTTGTCAAAAGACAACGATGTAATGTGTTGTGTTTTTATTTCTTGTTCAGTTTCTTACTTCCACTTATAATTTAATTGGTGAATACTGCAATGTATTAGTTTCGGTGTTTACTATAAGAAACATTAAATGATTTGTTCACTAATTAACAAATATAAGGAACTTAAACAGTTGCTACTGTGGTGATTCAGGTAATTGAATTTTCACATGGAATTAGAGCTACAGGTGAAGCAAAAGAGCAGAGTCGGAAGAGCTCAACACTGAAGAGAAAGAGGGTCAAAGTGTTGTGTAGGCAGCAAATCGAATCCCCAAAGGGATTGTGCAGTCTAGGCCATGAGCACAAATATGAAGATCTCTCTCTAAGTGAGTCAACAAAGAGGCAAGACTTCTAGATCAAAGTTTTCCAGTATCAGAGGGAGCAGCGCAACAATTTTAGTGAACATGCAGTTTTTTGCAGCAATTGCTGGGGCATAAAATTGCTAGAAGGAAGAAGGGAGATATTGTTGAGGGAACTTCTTCCTTAGAGAATTCCTAGCCAGGGAATTCAATTTCTCTATTGTTGAGCAACAAAAGAGAGGAGCATATCTACTAACTCCAGCAGGGAGTGCGTAGGCCAGCCCAGTGCTGCGTAGAGGAGAGAGGAAGCAGTTCGAAACTTTCGTTGGCAGAGATGGCAGCCAGTGGGTTATGAGATCAGGATCGGTTGGATGGTGCATCTAAATATGTGATCTGGAAGGCGAGGATGTCATGCCTTCTGGATGAACATTTTCTCAAGATCTACGTCAACATTGTGGTAGTTGAGCCTGCGGATCTAGATTCGCTCAAAAAGTACAAGGGAGAGATGGCGAAGGCCAAATGGATGATCCTTGATAGAGTGAAGGATCATGTAGTATGTCACATCTCAAGCAAAGGAACTGCCAAGGAGATGTGGGATGCCTTGTCCACACTATATCAGGGATCATTCTAGTAGCGAAAGATGTACTTGGAGAAAAAGATGAGATCCACGCAGATGCAGAAGGGGGAACACATTAATTTGTTCCTTGCAAAGCTTAAGGAAACCTGAGACGAGTTGGCAGCTGCGGGGTCAACACATCAGCCTGATGAGATGGTGAGGCTAGCTCTAAATTTAGTCTCAGAAGAATGGAAAGTGTTTGTCCAAAGCTTCCTGATCAGAGAAATATTTCCAGATTGGGAATGGATGTGGGTTGCTCTTCAGTAGGAAGAGATCAAGAGAGAATTAGTCAAGTGAAAACTTGATAGTAGTAGCAACAACAGTGGGACAGAGACAAAGGAGGAGGATGAAAATGCAACCCTCACATCTAAGGGGTAGTAGGAGTGGCGAAAGAAGAAGAAAGATATTTCAAAGATTAAATGCTTCCGGTGTGGCGAACTTGGTCACTACGCTAGACAATGTCCTCTCAAAAAGAAGGACAGGGACGAGAAGCATGATCCGAAGGCTTCATCTGCACATATCGAGGAGGAGGAGTTTGCCATGATCGCCCAGAGGTGGGGTGATATAGAACTGTAGTTCGAAAGAATTGCAAATGGGCAGGATCCTTGAGGAGTCCACCTCTTGGATCAATACCTTGCTATAGGAGCCCAGATCAGTAGCAGCAGTATGGACTAGGTCAATTGATGCAGAGGAGTGTCGAAGTGACAGTTGCAGTGACTAGGAGTGCCAAAGACTGAGCAACATAGAGCTAGATTTGGAAACAGTGCAGTTGACACATAGCAGAGTCAACAACAACACAAAGGCTTTAGTGGGTTAGTGAAGAGACTAGCAGTAGTCAGAACTCCAACAATAGATGCATCATGCTGAACACCTATTCAGTAATTTTGGATACTTTTCCGTTGTTGATGCAGTAGAAGCAACGGTTGGAGAAGATTGCAATGCAGATGCAATATTGGCAGTGGCAGTACCAACAACAACACATATGCAAAAATTATGAGGGTTGCAGTATAAATGCAGAGTTGGCAGTGGCAGTGTCAACAACAGTACAAATGCAGAATTTGTGCAGTAGTTTGTGGGCAGCAATGTCAGACATCAACAACATAGAGGGAGATGTTACAGAGAAGGGTGATGCTTCAGCAGGATGCATTACTAAGAGCACATTCCTCTCTAAGAGGGAGTGTTGATTTCTGGTAGCATCGAATGTGCTCTTAGCCTCAAAATTTGTAGGGAGGCTACAACACATGTATTGCACAATACCTAGAAATTGTTTTGGGAAATTCCACCCATAGACAGTTTTATTAAAATAATTAATTATTTTTAATGGGTGCCTAAGTCTAAACTTAGGAAATTAAAATAATTAAAGGGTATTAATCTAATTTCCAGTGAAACTTCTAGAAGAAGACGAGGATCAAGCGAAAATGATTTTTGCCATTGATTAGGATCTAATATGGGCCGTTGGTTCTCAACAGAAGGATTATAAGAGGAGGATTGATGGGCATTTGGAATATACATCGAGTGGAGATCAGAAGATCAATTTTTGAAGCACAACAGTTGCCAAAAGAGGAATTCAAAGTGATCTATTGTAGTGAGGGGTAGGGATAGTATTTGGAGGGAAGTTTCCTAGGTCGGAGAGTAGAAGGCAGAGAGGGAAGAATGACGTCCAGAGAGGTTGACGTTGGGCCATGTAGAGCTACACTGTGGCAACGTAGAGCTTGAGAGGGAGATCAAATTCCTGCTGAGGAAATCAAGTTTCAGAAGCCGAGCGCTGAGGTGTGAGACCGGGAGTTTGAGAGCAGAACTTTCCAACCAACAGAGGATTAGAAGGAGGGGCAATATAACAAAGGTGACCCAGAGACTGCATGGGGTTGGCGCAGTTCTGCGTAGAGGCTAACACAGAAGGGATGCAAAGGTTCATTTCCAGCAAGATCATAGTCGATTCTTCTAGTGAAAGGGTGACATCATCTCACTATTTGTTTTGCCCAGTTTCCCTCTGTATCGGGTAGCCAATTGGGCATCCAACGAATTTTACTCTGAATTACTACTGCTTAATAATAAAACCCTCAGTTGTTGCACGATTTTCCCTCATTGGGTTTTTCCGGGGTCATTTGTCCAAAAACAACGGTGTAATGTGTTGTGTTTTTATTTCTTGCTCAGTTTCTTGCTTCCGCTTATAATTTAATTGGTGAAGGCTGTAGTGTATTAGTTTCAGTGTTTACTATAGGAAACAATAAATAATTTGTTCAGTAACTAACAAATAGAAGGAACTTAATCAGTTACTATAGTGGTGATTCGGGTAATCGAATTTTCACAATTAGGCATAGTGGTTAGAGGGTTGATCAACAACATTTCCATGATTTCTTAACCAATATTAGAAATTTTCTTGCTACTTTTAATGACTAGGGATTTTTTATAACTAAAATAGATTCCTCTTTTCATCAATAAAGGAAAAATTCTTTTTGTGGCTACATGCATTTGTTTGTGACAATTGGCATTGATCAAATAATATGCTACATAAATAATTTATTATAGGGTCTGTAATCCCTATCCAAGGATTGCACACGATGATTAATTAGATATGTAGTTGCACATAATTTGTTAGGGGTAGCATGAATTTGTTGACACCAAACTTGTTCATTGTACCAAGCCTTATAAAAATTGCACTCAATGTTTTAACTAATATAAGTTAAAAGAGTCAAGAACTTCATTGTGAAATTCATCAACATATACTTGAATAGGGCTTGATAGATATATAGTCATTCCTTGGATATATTCCTCTCCAAAGGTCATTCCAATACTCCTTGTTGAAAGGGGATCCCTATGCAATTATTCTTGTGACCTCCCCTGACATTCACTATTCATAGGTCTCAATAAATAACCCTTGATAAAATAATAGTAGATATAAGCCATGTTGAAGGCCTAACACAAATTTTGCTACAATTTGATGGGCTAAATCTTAGCATTATCTAAGTTTTGTGCCTGACTTTTCTTATGATAATTATGAGAAGATGACAAAGGTAATAAGTGTTTGGTAAACTTGACTCAGAGAAAGAGTCAAAGATCAATTGGATCAAATGGTAGTGGTTTTGGGTACGTGGTTTAACGTACCCATGGTTTTTTTCCCATGGTATTCATGTGATGGAGTCTTTGAAAGACAAGAATAACTCTATTGTAATGAGGCCAGGGATGTGAGCGGTGAAGGTTCACTTGGCCAACTAGGGTTTTGGCCAAGGATATTAATGGAATTCCATTGTGGCTGGGTTAATTCCCCGAGTTGGGGTATTCCTAGGGTAAATATTGTTTACTGTGTTTCATGTTTGTTGTTGGTTGTTTTAATTTTTCCTTGGTCTCTCTGGTAATTATTTTCTATAGTAAGTATGGAAAATCACTATCTTTATGGCTATCATAGTTTGCCTCAAAGGAAAATTTTCTAAAATTTCTAAAACCCATCTTAGAGAAAAAGATTTATATCATTAATACCAACATCAATCGATGTTAACTCCAGGCTCAACCTGATCAAACAAATATCTTGAGGTGAAAATCTCTTTTGGAGAGAAAAACTTGAAGAAAGGTTTGGGCCTCAAGATATTCGATTCCTCTTTCCACTTGATAGGTCTAGGGTTATACACACACACACACACCATGTGTCAAGTCCTTCATCTTAAGTAACACACTAATTAAATGTTTTAATCATAAGACTTTTTTGTTATTTCATTTGTTTTCTATAATATATAGATAATTGACATTGAAATATTTTATTTATGATCCACATCGTCCACATTAAAGTGTGTTTTTTGTTATTAGCCCCTTCATATTAAGCATTGAAAGAATTACAAATCTCCCTCCTACTTTAAATTAGGAAGTACCTATTAATGGAATAATAAATATCTCTCTCTATATATAAAATCCACATTAATTTTTTTAGTTACTAATATTTTTTAAATGTCATATATCAACTCCATAATAAAATTTGAGTAAATTACACCTCACTCACAATAGAAAGGAAATATAAGTTTTTTGTTTTTTTTGTTTTACTTTATCTCTCTATGTAAATTTTGTATAAAATTATGTTATTTAATATGGACATTAAACTATTTTATTATGATCGACAATAAAATAATTATTTTATTAATATGTATACTTTTCAACTTCATATAGAACAATGAATATACTACACATCTATTATCTAGATGTAAAATTGATGTAAAATTAAGTACTTAAAATATTTTTTGTTATTATTATTTTTTAATTTATCAATGTAAATATTGTTTTATTATTTTCAAAGAATTTTAATTAAAATTTCTCAAACACTTGCTTTTCAAAGTTTGGCTAAACCTAAATTACTTTTCCACAAATTCTCCATTCAAATGTCTTTATAACCTCACTTAATTGGAAATCATTATATTTAGGTAATCTTTATTTATATTATTTTTAAAATCTTCATAAATGTGATTGCACCAGTAAAGTCAAACAATTGACTTCACTCTTATTCATCAAATTTCTAAATATTCTTAAAATTTATAATAATTTTTTATTCAAAGTTATATTTATGTTCAGAAAAACAACAATTTCTACAATGTTATGGATGAATGAGTGAGGGTTTATATAAATTTAGTGCACAAACTTTGAACTCTAAAAAATACAAACATGCAATCATTACTCATGACCAAAGTGGGAAGTTGTTTGCAGAAGTGAATTTGAAGGTAGTGGCATGATGATTGCTACCATGGAGAGTTGCGATCAAGGTTGTGAACGTGGTTGGGAGTTAGGCAACACGATGGAAGGTTTGTAATAGACCATGAAAGACTCATGCAACTCATGGACAGGTTGAGTCACATGATGGAAGAGAGGTTGAGGTTGCCGGATGAACTTGAAGTTTTGCAAGAGAAGGTTAAGAGGGAACTTGTTAGCCTTGGTTGTTCAGTTGGGCAAGTTGGAGCTGTTGACCATGATGAAGAAGCTGTGACATACAAAAAGGAAGTTGGCCTTATGGTCAAGTGTGAAGTAAGTGTTGTGAACGTGTAGTCAAAAGAGGAAGAGCTTGGTGGGATGAAGCCTGCTGAAGTTGAACCAAATTCGTGCATATCACAACCATGGAAGGAAGATAAAGTTTCTCCCTTGGAAAGACTCTCGTGCGAGTGAAGTAAGTCATACAGTGACTTCGGTTATGAAAGAAGAAGTGGGATCTTTTGTAGAGAGACCCTACATCGCAGTTGTTCACGAGAGTTATGTAGTAACTCCCCTTGTTCCGATCGAGAGGAGCTTGTGTTTGCCGATGCGATGGATGATTTTTCCTTGGAAGGTCAAGGTGAGTTTGTATTTAGTTATGCTATGGATGATTTTGATTGATGTAGGACTTGCTCAGGTGGTATTTGATCTCATGAAAGATGGTGCGAGTTCCTGAGACGAGGGTAGTGGTTGATGAACCTTATGTGATGAACGAGTCATGTTTGGCCAAGTGAAGGTTTGGATGAGTGTTTGGCATGACTCGTGGAACGAAGGACGAAGGGGCACATTGAAGAGGGAGATGATATGATTTGGGTGGACTTCTTCATTGAAGTTCGTTGGAGCCAAGAGGTAGTCTTGGTCTACCTTTAGTGGGAGAGATAATGATGAAGGGACCTGCAATGATGATATGAGGGAGCCACTCGGTTGAAGTTGAGGATGCGATGGCTAAACTCTTGTGTGTCTAGCTGAAGTGGATGAGTTGAATGACTAAATTTGTGTGCATCAAGTTGAAGGAGGAGGGAATAACATACACCGTGCATGGATGTTAAGCAAGGGTGCTTGTGAAGGATGTCGCATAGGGGCATCAAGCAGAAGTGCCATGCAAGGATGTTGTGCAGGATGATTGTGTTGGTGGTGTATGAAGATGTTGTGCATAAGGACCATGTGGGAAGTAGCATTCATGCAACTAGAGCAAGGCCATTTGAAGGACGACATGAACGAACTATGAGGGCATTCGTGTGACGAAGAAGACATAGGCAACTTGTGGTGGGACTAGTTGACTAGACAAGTGCACTTGCCTAAGTGATAAGACGAATATGGTTCGAAGGAGCTTGAGATGACTTGAAGAACTTGAATTGAGTTGGGACGGGTGAAGAATTCATGTTATGGTGGTCTTGGAGTATCTAGTTCGTTGAGGATTTGAGTTCAGGGAGACTTGAGTTTGATGCACTATGGGACACATACCATCGGCATCATATGGGATATGCCCATGAGGAGTGACTTGATGGATGAGATAGGGACGAGACACCTTGGAGTTGGATGTTAGTTGCAACGATGAAGGTGCCTTGGTAGGGACACTTGGGCATGGTTTGAGTCTGGTGAGACTTAGTCGTTTTGATGGATGAAGGTTGTAGGTCCATGACCAAGAGCAACGCATGGATGAGATGATGAGGTGAGTTGGGACTTGCCCTCTTTGACAAAGATGATTTGTAGCGTATATGAGATGAGATGGAGTTTCTTCATGGACTTGGATATGAGTTGGATCACTTGTGCATGATGATGGGAGGATTTCTTGATGAAAGTTGTATATGCGACGAAGTGTTAGAGAAATGACTGACGAAGGCCTGAGGAGGTGCATTCTCATGGGTTGGACACGACAGTTGAATTAGCTACTCAACTGGTCTGAGTCATGGGGTCTAGCAGTGTATTGAGATGTGTTAGAGTTGAGTTTAAGTATGGCAGCAGAGGTTCACATGATAATGATATGCAGTGGATTGGCATGATGCGAGTTGCAATTGAAGCATGCAACCAAGTTGGAGGGGGTGACCTTCCGTGAGTTGGGGCAGTGTGGAGGATTACAATGCAATGTGGTTGATGACCGTGAGATTGAGGAGTCTTTTCCGTGTGAAGACATGGGCCTTGATGAAGGTTCATACAAAGGAAGTGAAGAGTTCATGAAGCAAGGACTCGAACACTAGGTTCCGTAGCTGGGAGTTGATGGCTTCACAATATTTTGGACTTGGCAACAATGTTTGTTGAATGGAGTTGTTGTCGAGGATGACAACTATTTTGAAGTGGGGGAGGATGTCAAGACCCCAAGTTGGCACCAGACCAAACAGGCACCCATGACAATCCTTGGCGACTTAGATGGAAGAACGGTCACGTAGGTGTCGCGTGCACGAGACGAAAGCAAGTGCCTTGGGCATGCTCGCACGAAGGCGGGGCGCTCGAGTGCCCATAGGCAGACTTGTGTGCATGACAAGCAAGCACGGGCATAAGACATGGTTAAGCGCCAAGCGACACTACTGCATGACGGACGCCATGGGCAAGTTGGCGGAGGGCGCCAGTAGCACAAGTGACATGCGCAACAAGCACGGGCCAGACGAGATGTGTGAAGGATGTGGAACATGCGACATGAGTGAGAGGTCGACACGACAAACACAAGCGAGATGGTTGGCACAACGAGTGAGTTGGTGAATGAAGCGAAGGCGAAGGATGGCGTGCGTCACATGACAGGGTGAATGCCCGTGTCCTGGGTGTGCCTGCATGATGGCAGGGCATCGCATGCCGGGCACGCCTGAACGACAAGGGATGCCCCCATGATGACATGGTGGGTCAGCGTGACATGAGAAGGGGCTCCCACCTAAAGAAAAGAACAGGCAATGACACACATAAATAAGAGATAGCCGCATGGAGGAGAGGACCATTGATCCAAGAAAATTCACACAAGTGAACAAAACCACAGAAAGAAGGGCGCAAATCACAAATAAGGGAAAACACAACTAAGGCAAGATAGTAGGGAAGAAGTGGGGCTCGGCCAAGCAAGCCTGGTCTCTGACCAAGTTTGAGTTGGTTTTTCTAATTTTGTAAAGTGCACAAAATTTTGAGGTCTTTGTTTGGGCAAAGGTGCAAACCTTGTGGTTATGATGGGAAATGCATTAGATTGAGCCAACGACTTCTTAATTTTGTAAAATTGTTGTATAATATTTGAAGTTGAAATTCAATATAAAGGGGAGAAATTGCTATTGGGAATTCCCCCTCCGGTTGCACATATTCATAGGAGTTCCCCTCCCGTTGCACAATTGTTGTTCTAGTACCGATGTTGTTTACTGTTGATGATACAGCAAAGTTTGAATGAACTCTGAATGAATGTTAATGAAGTAAGATTGAATTGAATAATTGACAAGTGTTGAATAATAAAAAGTATTTGGTGTCTTATTCCCACGATGGTGTAAGTGGTGTGATTGAATCCCAAAATCTGGCAAAAACTGTAATCCCAAGAACGAACGGGATCAGACAACACACGGCCATGGCCGCAAAGTTTCAATACCCGGCCCGCATAAACCTTGGTTCCGGCCAAAACTGTCCTCGAACGCACCATTAGCCAAACTGCAAGGGACTTCCGACTAATCTGTTCTCAGAAACGTTGAATCTCACCAGCTTCAGATTCCCCAGAGCCGCCGGAATCTGCCCACTCAAAGCTTTCTTGGAGAGATCTAAAGATGCAAGAGCTGGTAGCCCTCCAATTTCCTGTGGAATGGTGTTGGATGCAAGGTTCAAATCCGCCAGGCTGTCGCACCCTTCGATTTCTCTCGGAATATTGCCGGAAATAAAGTTCCCGTGGAGATCCAGCTTGTATAATTTTCTGAGAGAGCCGATCTGACGGGGAACGAATCCCGTCAGATTGTTGTTATCGGCAGTTAGCAGAGCGAGATTCTTCCAAAGCCCCCCGATTTCCAAGGGCAATTGCCCGGAGAATAGATTCTTGGATTCTATAAGGCTGATTAACGACGGAGCTTGCCCGATTTTTGGCGATATCGTTCCCTGAAAGCCATTGTTTCTCACATCCAGCATGTTAAGCCGGGCAAACCCTAGAACTCGGAGGGATCGTTCCGTTCAGCCTGTTGTTTCCTAGACGAACCCGCTCGAGGAACATGCAATTTGAGAGGGAATCCGGCAGGTTTCCTTCGAATTTGTTGTTGAAAAGCACCAGTCTTTGCAGGGGAGGCAAAGGGCCGGCAAGATTGTTTGTAGACACATTGATCACGGTAAGGTTGCCCAAAAATGAGCCCTAACTTTGGGGTAATATGCCTGTGGGGGTAATTCCTGCTTTTTGAATTTTCTTGTTTGGAATTGATGGGCAATAATCTCATCTATGTTGTATGTAGAGACGAGGAAGCGTTTAAGATTTATAAACAAATAATTTTAGAGACGAGGAGTTTAAGATTCATAAACAAATAATTTTAATGTCCCAGGTTCAGTGTTTATGGTTAGATAAACTAATAAATACTGGTTGTTTTTTTAAATTAATATTACATTAATGTAGTTATGGTTGATATATGTGGTAGATATCTATTCAAATATATTTATTTGGATGTATTTAAATTTAAATTTTATTTAAATTTTGACTTAAAAAATATTAATAAAAATAGTCATA
Source organism: Pinus tabuliformis (assembly GCA_031772625.1). Classification (NCBI taxonomy): domain Eukaryota; kingdom Viridiplantae; phylum Streptophyta; class Pinopsida; order Pinales; family Pinaceae; genus Pinus; species Pinus tabuliformis. The sequence continues at coordinate 301,721,214 of CM062804.1, read as the reverse complement.
AACGATGAATCACACTAGTTGGTTTGAAACGCGTCAACAAATGGTATTCCATGTGAATTTCACCGAAAAATCTCTCACAAACTTGATATGAACCATAGAAGCTTGAACTCTATAAAAATAGTCATATAACTTAAGTCAATAAATTTAATATGTAAATTTTATTTACCTTAATTGTTTTGTAAACTTAAAATAATAAAATATAATATTTAACATAAAATTTATAAATAATTATTAATTAAACTTTGACATCAAAATGGAATAACATTTAAATGGAATAGCATTTAGAAAAGCAACCACAAACCCTAATATCTATCTATCAAGAGGTTTTTGGTATTTGAAGTAATTGTTAATCTTAATGTACATTTTTATTGTTGTTTATTGATTTTTCTTTTCTTAATGGTTTAATATTTAAATTATTTAAAATAATAAAATATAATATTTGGCATAAAATTTATGAGCAATTCTTAAATTAGCGTGAACATCAAACTAGAATAGTGATTATAAAAGCAACAACAAACTCTAATATCGACATATTAGGAAGTTTCTAATTTGAAGTAATAGTTAACCTTAATGTACATTTTATGGTGGTTTATTGTTTTTAAGTTTTTTATAAAGAATGCTTTCTAGTAAAATTGTCTTCAACAATGTAAAATTTTGTCTAAAAAATCCATATAAAATTCAATAGGAGGAGATGTGTTTGTCCGACCGTACCCCTTTAAAATAAAAATTATGTTCTAAATAGAAAAATAATGTTAGCTATAATAATAATAAAATAATAGAATAAAAAAAATGTATGAGTAAGATGTTTAAATCATATATTTTTCAAAAATATGTCAACAAGATATTTAAATATACTATTTGAAGATATGTGTTAACTAATTAATTTCGATGTCAACTTCATAGATATCTATATATAGAAAAAAATTGTTAAAATAAAACATTTTAATGTTATATATAAAAAATATTCAATGTGGAGCATCAATTAAATATTTTAATAAGAATTAATATTGACATATATTTAAAAATATATTAATAATAAAATAACATTTTAATTTGTGTGATAAAATATCTATGTAAATTATATATATATTATATATTATATATCATTTAAAAAAATTATTTATATATCATGAAAAAATTAAATTTTTATAATTAAACGTTTATTTGGTCTTATATATATTGTATTTAACATTTAAAAATACAAATCATAAAAAATAATAAATTGTATTTTCCATTAATTTTTTTTTTTTCCATGTAAAAAATTTGATCCCTCTCAACCATACTTAAATAAATCTATGCTAATTTAAAAATTTGATCCCTCTCGATGATACTTCAATAAATCTATGCTAATTTAATTTAAAACAAACTCAGCTAAATAATCCCGATTCTGAGTTCTCTAAGAAAATAACATAATAAACTTGTCAAACTTCTTTCGAAACCTGCGAAGAAAACGTTCATTATCCTCGCCTTCCCGTATTTCCAGTTCGTCATCTTGGATATCCACTGTTTTGAGTGTGGATAGGGAATGAAATAGTGAATTTAAATATATATATATATTTTAGAATTTAATAATTTCATAGTTAATATAATATTTAAAAATATATATATATATATATATATATATATATATTATAAATTAATTATAATTAAATTATATAAATTTTATACAAATTAAATATATAATTTTTTAATGGCATGAATTTTATGTTATTTTTTCTGTGAAAAATATATAAATTTTATATGGAAATTTAAGAAAAAATACAATAAAAAATTAATAATTTAAAATATTTGATATTTTTATGATTTTTTTCATTTATTATATTAATAAGATTTTTGTTAAAAAAAAATTCAAATTTATCTTTTAGCGGAAAGAAATTTGAATATTTGGAAATTGAACCTTGTTTAAGGTAAAAATCTCTATCTTTTTTATTATTGGATTTAACTTTTTTAAGGCTTTTATAAAGAAAGACAAATGTATTTGAATAAATTTATATTTGCACAATGCATTACAATTTCTTCCTAGTTGAGCCGAGAGGCTCACTCTTTAGGCTATTCTCTCGGCTCACTCTTTAGGTTATTTCTCTCTCATACGTGCAAAGGAAGAGAAAGGTCAGCAAAGGTCACAATAACAGTAACCTATCCTCAAGCTCTAGAAGGAAGAGAAAGAGCTCCAGAAGGAAGAGAAAGCCAAACGATGTAATTTCCTTTTAAGTATATGTCAATATTAATTCATATTAAAATATTTTATTGATAACCTACATTGAATATTTTTCTATATACAATATTACAATTTTTTATTTTAACATTTCTCTTGTTGAAATATTTTTGAAAAATATAAGATTTAAACATATTATTGACTAGGTTGTAGAGTGAGGCTCTCCGCTCAACGAGAGGGATCAAATTTCTTCATGTGCAAACTTCTTTAAAGTGCAAAATACAATGTTATTTTTCATTGTTTCAATAGTATTTTTAAAAGCTAAATAGAGTATATATAGGACCAAATAAACCTTTTAATCATAAAAACTTAATTTTTTCATGATATATACATTTTTTTTTTAAAATGATATATAATATATACACAATTGACATTAAAATATTTTATGTACCCTGTACATCCAAATTAAAATGGTTTTTTTGTTATTAATGTATTTTTAAGTATATGGCAATATTAATTCACATTAAAATATTTTATTGATAACCCACATTGAATATTTTTTTATATACAACATTAAAATATTTTATTTTAACAATTTTTTTCTATATATAGATATATATGAAGTTGTAGATATTCAAATAGTTTATTTAAATCTATTGTTGAAATATTTTTGAAAAGTATAAGATTTAAACATCTTATTGACACATTTTTTTTTGCTTCTAGTTACTTTACAACATATTCATTTTTTATTATTATAGCGGGCATTATTTTTCTATTTACAACATATTTTTATTTTTATTTTAAAAGGAATGGATGAACGAACAAACTTACACATCCCCTCATACTAGGGTGTAGAGTGAGCCTCTCGGCTCAATCTCTAAGAAGGGAGATCAAACCATAACAAAAAATGTACATTGTGGAGGGTCATAAGAGACATACATAACATAGCATAACTAAATCGAAACATGCCTACACTACAATGATGGCCTATCCAGCTGCAAGCATAAACAATTACAAAAAGAAAATCACAAACATAAGTCATCATATGATCAAGAAAATGGTTTAGATTCCGAGCTTGCTAAGGGGGTTTGGTTATTAGGTCTGTTGGAGGTCTAGGAGTTGTTGGAGGAATCCCTAGTTGTTGTTCAATTCTAGCCAATCTACGGTCCATCATTTCTACTCTGTAGTCATAATGATTTAGATGACCATGCATCTAGTCCAGAGTTTGTTGCATATCCCTCCTTGATTCCTGGTTGTCCAATAGAGCTCATCCCAAAAGGAAATCATTTTCCAATATATGTCTATAGCCTGCATGTACTGACTTGCTTTGCACTGCATCTGCCCTATGTCTGGGATCCATGCTTCCCATTCTATCCTCACTATCGAGTCAGAGAGGGACGATCTTTGAGAAGAAACTTCCCTTTTTGATTGGGTTTCCTGCACATGCAAATGCAACTTCTCTTGATATCTCGTTGCAAATCCTCTAACCGCATTTTGTAGGCGTGAGTTGTCTCTGTGAGCTTGTTCTTCATAGTATGCCACTCCCCTCTGTTGAGAAATATATAGGGAAAGGATTAGAGTGATTTATCTTTTTATTTTTTATTTTTAACTTCTTGTGATGTCTTTTTAATTATTCTTACTTATTATCTTCTTTATTATTATTATGTTTGTATATCATCAAACAACAACCAAAACAAAAAGAAAAAAAAACACAGAATATAGGCTACAAGCTAGGGCCAAAACCTCTCCACTTGAGAGGAAAACCCACAAATCTCTTCTCTTCTTACAGATTCTTCAATTGACGAATTCCAAGATCTCTAGACTAAGGTCAATACCCTCCAAGACCAATTCTAACCCTTTTGGATGATGTGCTTCCTTTATCCAAGTCAAACCCAGTCAAATATCTTCCAATAACACAACTTCGACCCCTAGCTATAGAATTTCGACCTCTACTGCAAGCATGAAATTTTTGGCCCTCCCTGCAACAATTGTTACCACACATGTGAGCTTATTTTGGCCTTTCAAGGCTTCTTTAAACCTTCACTTGGCTTTCTCTTCCCTCTAGAGCTCGAGGATGGCTTACTGTGACCTTTGTTGACCTTCTTTCTCTTCCTTCTTCAAGATCGAACTTGCAGAAGAAAAACCATAAACTAACAACAGAAACCCTAGCCTTCCTTTGCACATGTGAGGGAGAAATAACCTAAAGACAAGTTTCTTCATCTTCTAGCTTCTTTTTCTCCTTCTTCTTCTTCCTCCTTCACTTGAATGAATGAGTGATGAATGTGTTCCAAGGAGGTCGAGTTTCCTCATTTATATAGGCTTCTCAAGGTGGATGTAGCTCCTCAAATTAGGACAACTTTCCAACTGCTAGGCCGGCTTGGCCTTGAAGGGTATTTTGACACTTTTAATGACAAAAATAATTTTCTTTACAAGTTACACTGTGCCCGATGCGGTCTTCAACTTATGAAAATGATTCTTTTGACTTCTTGACCCAGGAAAAACCCTAGAATCACTAAATGGGTGCCTAACTTATAAAATAAAAAACCTTGAGCATGAAACCCATGCTCCAAAAATAATACTATTTTTTCTTTCATTTTACAATATATAAGAATCAAAAGTACATTTCATATTTATGAAGCCCAAACCTAGTTACACATTTTTCAACACTCCCTCTTAAATAGGGAGGTATTCATAAATGGTACATGGACATTCTCAATTTGAAGAGATCTCATAAGAAGAGTCAGATTGGTAACTCATATGTTTAGCATCATATCAACGAACATTGTCATATAGTAAGACCTTAACTAACAACTTTATCTCTCCACAAGATCAGAGCACAATGCTAGCGAGACTAATGATTTATAGACACAATTGTCTTTCAAGGTACATACCCCACTCGGGTGTTCACAAAGTATGTCCTTCCTTGGACTATTCTTATCTTGGATAGCTAGTCCTAAAAAAATATCAGCCCTCGACTACTCTCATCTTGGATTCCCTACCTCATCCTCAAAGAGGATCAAATGCCAATTTCTTACCCAATCCTCCATTATGTCTTCCCAAGTGAAGACAAGAATGATGCACCTATCTCTCCCTCTCAGCCAAGGAGGATATATCAACCAAACAATATTCTCTCTCAAATACACAAGCTTCTTATTAGGAAGAGATTTTGTCAATATGTCAGCTAGCTACTCATCGGTGGAGATATAATGTAGATGCATCACACCATCTTATAATAGCTTCCGAATATAGTGATACTTGTTGATATGCTTTGTCTTTCCATGAAACACTAGGTTTTTAGACAATCATATCCAACTGGTGTTATCACAATGTATCACTGTAGGGTTCGTTGGTCCTTCAAATAAGTCGGACAACAACTTCCTTAACCAAACAACTTCTTTGCTTACTTCATAGGATGTAATATACTCAGCCTCAACAATACTCAAAGAAACTGTATCTTACCTTCTACTCATTCATGAGATCATGGAGGAACCTGAATTGAAACATCCTCTTGTAGTGCTTCTTCCCTCCTTCTCACCGCCTCCCCATTTGAAATCTCTATATCCAATCAAGTGGACATCATTCCTCCTATCACATTTTAGGCAGTAGTGGATTGTTCATTGCAAATATCTTAGTATATGTTTTTTTTCTATCCAATGATCATGCTTTGGCTCCACTTGGAATTGACTAAGAATATTTACTGCAAAACATATGTCTGGTTGAGTATTCATCAAGTACATCAGTGAGCCAATCAATTGTCTACTTGGTAGGATCCACAGGGCTCGATTTAGAACTCCTTAGTATTTTCAAGTTTATGATCATCAGGGTTGTCATTGGTTTGCAATCCATCATGTCAAAATTATTCAACATATTTATCACATACTTTCCTTAACCTAGATAGATCTCATAAGGTCCTTTCCAAACTTCCAATCCAAAATAGTAGTGCATCACACCTAGATCCTTCATGTCAAATTCTGCTGCTAGTTGCTTCTTACATTCTTCAATTTGACCCTCCACACTTGTTAAGAGAATATCATCACATACAAAATAATGATTATTGGTTCCCCCTTTACAACCTTAATATAAAGGTTTGGATCAACATAAATCTTTGTGAAACCTAATCTCTGTAGGTATGCATCCATCCTAGCATACCATGCCCTTGGTGCTTGCTTGAGGCCATATAATTCCTTCTTCAATCTGAAAACATATGCCTTTCTATCTTTAACTCAAATCCAAAGGGGTTCTCTATATAGAATCTGTTATCAATTATGCCATTCAGGAATGCAATCTTGACATCCATTTGGTGGATGTTCCATCCCATCAATGCTTCCAAAGAGACCAACGAATGAATAGTTGTATACCTTGTTGTTGGAGAAAATATTTCTTCATAGTTTATTATCACCTAGATTGACCTCAGGCTAAAGGGAGGCAAGCTAGGGTAACCACAAACCACACTTAGCCAAGTAGCTAGCCCTACTAGGCCAGGAGAGGGCTCTCTTCGTATGGATCTCAGCCAAGATGACTGGATCAGGTAAAATATTTTAGGCTAGGTATAGTAGCTCAAAGGTTTTGATTGAATTTGTTGGTGTTTTGCCGGATCAGGAGGAGCTGGGCAGTTTAGGTCTGGGAAATTAGGTCAGAAATGCAGGGTGTTCTATGGGGCAAGGTAGGCATAGGATTTAGCACTTTAGGCTTGATGATGTGAGGTGTTTAAGAGTGGCGAGGAGCTAAGAAGGGCATGTGACAATCATGGATCCTTCTTAAACAGTAGAAAACATGAAATGTTGACTGATTTCCCAAGGCAGAGCACTGATACAATGGATTCTACCTATCAAACTTGAAAACATTCAACTAGAAGCAATGAAATGAATGGTGGCATACATAAAACATGTAAACAAATGATTACAAAAGAAGAAACTATGATAAAACTTCATACCACAGGGATCCCATAAAAATAGCTGCAAATCTTATTAATCTCCTTTCCAAACTGCCTATAATGATGTACAATCAAGCTCTGAGCATCCAAGTGAGTCCAACCCACAAAATGACTGAGAAAATACATAATATAGGCTTCAAAACAACAAATCCTAGCCTCAAGGGTCGAATCCATGAGAGGAGAAATCAGTTGCACAAAAAGTTGAGCTGACAGCTGAAGACTAGGATGCTGAAACTGAAACATTCCTAGTATGAAGCAAATTGATTCATTCATCTTATTTAAGATTTTCATATAATGTATCTACCCTAGGTAACCAAAATATACATTAATTACATCATGATTTTACATTTCATCAATGAAAAGATCAAAATCCCATAGGTGGAAAGTAAATTCTAGAAGAAACAGTGAAAAAATAGGCAATCTGTCAAGTGCGCAGCGCCAGTGTCAAACGCGCAATGCCTGAAGGGAGTGCACAGTGCCAACTTCCAGCTGATTTTTGACTGCCTTCCTGACCTCCAAATGTGGCTCATGATAGCTCATTGGAAAGCTTGTCCTGTCTAGTTTCCAAAACTGCCCTTGGTTTCCAATTTGAGCTTGATTTGACCCTCCAAAATTGCAATCTCCCAAGACTGCTCAAACGCGCAGTGCCAAGCTCAAAAAACTAGAAACATGAAATTTTGGTGGTCTTTTTGGCCTTTTCACCTAGCAAATCTGACTTTCACACCTAGAAACATGGTTTTCCTGCATGTACATGGCCTTCTGAATCTAATGGTGGTGGCCATTTCTCCAAAAAGTGCCTCAAAAAAGTGCGCAGCACCCTAGGCGTTGCGCGTTTGACTAGTGGACTGATAAATTAAATGCCTGAAAATCACAGAACAGCTAGGAAATAAAAAAATGAGCCAAGGCTCCTCAAAAATGGTTGTGATGGCTGATGTTGAAGGTGACTAGGCCTGTAGTGAAGCCTCCACCAATAGGTCAAGCTTGTCCTTCTCTTCTTGATGAACTAAGGCTTCAATTCTTGCTTGAGCCTTTTTGAGCTTGGCTCTAGCAATTTTGTTTCTCATGGCATAATATTTGGCCATTCTTCTTTGAATCTCTGTATCTCTATTAGCTTTAGCTAAAAGGTCTTCAAGATGAGTGTTAGCCCTCTCAAGCCAATATTCCCGGTTCTCATTCATCATTATGCCAAATTGTTCATTTAAGGTGAGTTGATTGGCAAGTTGAGCTTCTTTTTCTCATTCAAGTTCCAAATATCATTTTAGGCCTGTAGTCCTAGGCCTCCTCCTAGGAATTTCTTCCTCCAAGGGCTCACCATAGTCACCATAGGCTTCCCCCAGTTGCACTTTAGCCTTTTCTACTTCCCTTTTGGCCTTGATGAGTTGAACTGCCATAAGCTCATGCTTACTATCCAATTGCCTGTTTTCCTGTTTGTAATAAGATATGATGTATTCGGCTCTTTGCAGGTTCACCTGTAACTCACCTATCGGTGCCTCTTGCTCTTTGATGAGTATTCTAGTGTTTGTATGTTCACACTCCTCATCTAAGTCCACTAGGTTAAAATCTTGCTCAGTTTCATGGAGGTGTTCTTCCTATTGTTGCATCTTTGTTTCAACCACATTTTCCTTTCCTTTGTGTACCTGTTTTGTTGATGATGAGAGCAAGGCCCCTCCCACAATATGTGGGGCAAACACTTGCCTATGTCCTCTCTGATAAGTATGCACCATGGTACCTGAACCAGTCCTTCCAGACTTGCTTCTTTGGCCCTGATTACCTTGATTTTCTTTGCCACTGTCCAGTTTCCTGTCAAGTGAAGGAATAGGTGCATGGGAAGGTGATAATGGAGGTGAGGGTGAATGTGATGATGATAGCATGTTTTGATCATTATGAGTGGAAGTATGAGTGAACATAGGGTTGGCTATAATTGTACTCCATGTAATGTTAAGTTCTTTAAGGTGATAAATAAGTATGATCTTTATGAGGGCCTGATGGAATAGGCTTTTTATTTGATCTTTGTGTTCTCTCTTTTGCGCAATGTAAGCCATTTTCTCCACACTCCTGAAAAGATAGTAGGGTATATTGAGCATTTTAACCCTAGTGAAATGCATGAGTAACCTGATATGGTAGGAGTAGATCCTAGCAAATATTCCCTCACATGAAAAATACTTCATTATAATCTTCATCATAGGTGCATATCTGTCAAGGATGTATGAGAAAATCAAATAGCCCTTTCTTTCATGTCTGTAAAGGCAAATAGCCCTTTCTTTCATCCCTGTATCTAGGTTTGATGTATGGTTCATAGAAATGTGCTTCTATTTCACCCTGCTTGAACCATTTTTCCCCAACTTCTGGAATCCCGGTGGCAGCTGATATGGTGGCAATAGACAATGTGAAGGTTATGCCTGCAAGAGTGACTTGATTATCTTGAATCCCAGTTATGAAAAGCCTAGTCAACTTAGGGTGGTACTGAACTGCTTGGACTTGTTCACAAAACTCAAAACACCCTAACCATTTGAAGGATGTCACTGTCATGGGAGAGGCTAGAAGCTCTTTGAGATCTGTGGGCTCAAATTTGTGAATATTCCCTCCTTTATGTGGTCTTCTCTGTTCTATGTTTCCCTCTCTGTCTGATCCCTCTTCTTCACTGTGTGGTCTATATTCCTCATCAGCCATGGTGTTTTTGAAATGAAACCCTAGGTAGATGGTATGGGAATGCAAGGGTGTAGGGAGGAAAAAGGAAGGGAAGGGTAGATGAGAGTAAATGAGGGTCTGATGGGGTAAGGATAGAAACTTCTGAGGGGGAATATAGGGTGTAGATTAGGTGTTTTTGGGGAAATGGGAAATTTGCTTGTAAAACTAGGGTTTAGGAGAAAGACTTAGGGTTTGGAGTGAGAGACTAACACCATACGATTTTCATTCTTCAAGCATGAAGGAAATAACCTTAATGAGAGGGAAATGGCAATACTTACTTGATTTAGGGCTTAGGAGAGATTTTGCAAGCTTGAAGACTAAAGGAGTGTAAAACTGGTCAAGTGCGCAACGCATGAAGGGAGTGCGCAGTGCCTTAAGGGAACGTGCAACACCAAGAGGAAACACACAACGCCTGCTCTGTTTTCACAATTTTGCCTTGAAATCACCCAAAACGCAGCTCTGGTTTGCTCAATGCATGGTAAGAGGTAAATAAAGGGAAAGAAGATATTTATAGGCCTTTGACTTTAATCTTTAGCTCCTCAAACCCCTTTTTCTAATGTTTGTTTTTTTGCCTTTTATCACTTTCACCTTTTAAACTCTGTTTTGATGCTTTTTCTTCTTTGTGCTTTTGCAGGTGGACAAATGCTCAACTTAACTTGATTTTTGCAGTGTTGGTGTGTCTTGTAGGAAGGAGAAATATTCTGATGCAACTGAGATCCATTATTACATATAGAAACTTAAAATTACATAAGAAATTCAAATGAACTAAAATACTCTGTTTTCACCTCAAAAACATGTTTTTGAGGTGAAAATTACATTAGGTTACAAAAATAAAAATTTCAGTAGCTATGACTTTCAAGCCATCATGCTTGATTTATTGATCATCCTCATATCCTTGCTGACCATTATTTGCATTTCAACATCAGACTTTTGACCTTGGTGAAACCCTAAAACCTAATGAAATCAAACCCTAGGAACTGATGAAATGGATTACAGATTGATTAAGAAACATAACTGAAGACAATCTGAAGGAGGATAAACAAGTATAGTCTATGAGGGGAGAGCTGAAGAGAAAACAACCATCAGTGGATCAATGTGTCATGACCTAATGGAATGATGAAATTTTTTTCGGTATGGGACTCCTAAAATTAAAATACAAAGAGTGAATTTTGATCCCTGATGGAAGTATGCAGATACTGACACTGACATAGTCGATGCCTTCCTGTTGAGAGAAGCCCTTAAACCACAAATATTGCTTTATTTTTATCAATACTTCCATCTATTTCATGTGTGATCTTGTAGAGCCACTTGGAAGTTACCACGTATTTGTCTTCAGGCCTAGGTACAATTTCCCAAACTCCATTCACCATTTTTTATTGATATTCTTCATTCATGGCATCCTTCCATTATTAGTGATTGACAACTTCCTCAAAAGTGGATGGCTTTACTTCTATTAGTTTTTTCATGTAGCCTGTCTTGAAATATGTAACTAGGTTCAGTCTTCATAATGACAACATGTGTAAATCACGATTTTATGTAATTAATGAAAAGAAGAAAAATAAAACTATTTTGTTATGCTTGAGGCATGGGTTTCATGCTCAAGGAATTTTATTTTGTAGATCATGCTCCCATTGTGGGCTATTAGGTTTGGTTATTAAGTCATAAAGTCTAGTGAGTCAATGTCATGTATTGAATACCTATTTGGGCATGTTACATGTTATAAAAAAGAGGATTTGTTTTAGTCATTAACCCTCTAAGACCTTGTCACAAGCACTTCTTCAATTCATCCCTCAAAAGAAGAGGGAGCTCATTCTAGAAGAGAATGTCATCCTACTCCTTGAACAAGTTGACCTATTTCATGGGAAGGTCAATATATATATATATATATATATAAATATAGAGGATTCAAACTCTATTGAGAAACCACTCGATCAAGCATTTGAAATAGGAGAAAAAGTACGAGAAACACAAGAGAATTCTCCCATCAAGAAAAGAAATAGAGGAGAAGAAGTTGAAGTAATTCTGATATGTTTTGGGCAAATACCTTTCACACTTGTGAGAGATACTAGTGTTATTTTCTATATAAGAAGCCGAAATTATCACTGCCATCTTAGGAGGCCAAATTAAGGAGGAAAGCAAGTAAAGAATACAAGCCAAATCATAGAAGAAAGAGACTCTATCCAAGTGAAGGGAGTCAAGGGACAAAATTGGTGTTGGTTCCTCTCTTGTGCTGCAACTATGGTTTCTGAAGAGGCTTAGAGTTGCAGATGTAAACCAATAGGCCAAAATCTGAAGGGTAGATGAGATCTAAGGAGAATCAAGAAACTTGAATAACATTAACTCAAGGAAGAAGAACTCGCTCAAAGAATCCTTGTGACTTGGTCTTGGAATTCGTCTCTTGAATATTCTATAAGAAGAAGAATTTGTTTGGGCTTTCCTCTCAATTTGGAGAGGTTTTTTCCCTGGTTGATAACCTACATTTTGTGTCCCTTGTCTCATGATTATTGATTATTTGGTAGTTGTTTGATGATAGAAGACATTAACATAATCAAAAGAAAGAAATAATTTAATAAAAGACTACGAAAAGTTGCATCACAAGTAGTTATCATTCAAAAGAAATCACCTAATCCCTATGCCTGAGGTTTCTCAACATGGTATCAGAGCTAAGGTGACAAGTCAAGGAAGGGAAGATCAATAAGGGAATCTCAAACACTCAAAGACTGAAGTTCTAGAAATGCATAAAGGGCATCAAATAATCAAGAATATCTTCTCATCTCCAATAAGGCAAGGACTACATCATCATCTAGAAGAAAAGTGTCAAACCCCTAGATCGATCAAAGAAGTCTAAACTAGAAACATTCTTGGGATCCTCTGCTCAAGATCAAGGAAAGATAACACAAAGACTCTACCTCTACTCAAGTTGAAGAGTTGTACAAATCAAAGTAACTTAAAGTCGAATCATTAAGGAGCAATGTGAAGGACGTTGTCATCATCATCAAAGGATTCAATGTAATCTCCCTCTGTTTGGAGTCGAGGATCACTCTTGAAGAAAACCATCTTCATCAAGGATAATTTTCCTATTATCTATAGAAAATTCAAGGAGGTAGCAAGTTGAAGGAGCATCTTCACAAGTAATTGTATTTATGTCTACATCTGAATCTGTCAAAATTTATTTTTGCAAGGAAAGCAACAAGTTGGTTGGGGCTTCAAATTTTATTGCATGGAAGAAAATGAAAGATCTAAACCTCATAGAAAATGAGGTCATGGAACATGTTAAGGTCTCAATCACCAAACCTCCAAAAGAATATGTTCAAGCACTCACAAGTTATATAAAAGGGGAAGTAAGGGCTCAAAGGATTCTCATAGAATCTATTAAGGATCCCATCATTCCCTATGTATCTAAACTTGAAACTTCAAAAGAAATTTATGAAAAACGTGTAGAGTTGTTTTCTATAAGCACTAAAGGAGAAGTCATCTCATTAATAAAAGAAGTCTACAAGATGAATATATCAAAATAAGAAGGAATAGCCTCATACTTTATGAGGATATATGAAATAAGGGACCAACTACAAGATTTGGACAAAATAATGTTTGACAAGGAGATGACTACCATAGTTTTAAGTGCACTTCTAGAGGAATGGGGTAACTTTACATCAAGAATTTATGGGAAGAAGGAAGCTACTCCATTCAAGGATCTATTGTTACTATGAAAAACTGAAGAAACTAGGTTGAAGGAAAAATCTGATGTAGGATCAAAGAAGCGGACTCAAGCATACGCTGCTATGGAAAAGAGAAAAGGGAAGTTTGGGAAATTTGATCCTTAGAAATGAAAGAAGAATATGGTAAAGGTTCAATGCTATGGATGTCAAGAATATGGGAACTACAAGAGATATTGTCCTAAGCTCAAGAAGGACAACAAAAAAAGAGGAAGGGAAGAAGCCCATATCATTGAAGAAGTGGAAGAAGTTGAAAAGAAGAAATCTAAGAAAGAGGAAGTAAAATATATCTATTATGATTGAGATAGTCTTCCTCACCTAGTTCTTTTCAAGTTTTTGTTCTCAAGTTTTCTGTTGTAAAGTATAACTATCATGGTAGGAATCATTAAGAGCATGATAGGATGCATTATGTCATCATAGAAGCATATAATTGAAAGCAAAGAGCTCATGACATAATATTAGAAAAGCATATAACAGTCACATATAGAAGGATGTAGCTCTTGGTAACCACAGTAGAAGAATAAGTAATACTTAAAGGGAAGAAGAAAGTCATCTAGTATAAAAATCTCATCATACATCATTCAAGAGGAACATTTTTGGGATAAGGATAATCGAGATCCTTTGTTGGAATATTCACTGGAAGGTTCACCTATTGAAAGGAGCAAGTGTTTCAAGAATTCCACCTTATATGAGATTCATGGAATAAATGTGTGATTTCATAAGATATGAAGCAGGTCAAGATGATCAGAGCTCTTTCAATCAAGGAAGTTGCTAAAGGAAGTCTAGAAGACCTAAAGAAATAAATGAGGTATGTATGAATATATTTAATTAAGTCATGTTATATGGTTGCAAATATCATGAATGAATGCTCTACCTTGAGAGCATGATAAAAAAAAGGATCTCCACCTTTGGAAGGATACATGAAGGCATGATTCACACATTGACAAGAAGATATCAACATAATATGCCCTCATATGAAATATGAGGTGGTTGACAAAATTGTAGGAACTACAATAGGAAGTTCCCGGAAATAAATGTGTGGAGAAATAAAGGAAGAGATCATGAAAAACGCAACTATGGAGAAGAAAATCAATATCTAGGGACTAAAATATTTGACTATGATATCCCCATGGGAAATTGTTAAGTTTTTGGTATGTTCTATGCTTAGAGCAATTTATTTCAATTTTCACATTTAGCTCAATATCTTTTCCAGATTAGCAATCACATCAGCATTAAAGTAAACTGCATATAGAACATAAACATAAATCGCAGAAGACAAGCCAAGACAAGAGGACACAAGACGTGGCGCAAGCCAGGGACAAACCCCACAATGTGGGGAAACCCTTGATCAATTCTTCTTTTATGTTCTTCAAAGTTCAGCAGAGAGAGAGAGATAGTACATTTACAATAGAATTCAACACTTTAACTTTTGATATATGCAGAGATCAGTTGAAGACATATTGCTTCAACTGATTCTATAAGGTGACACCTTCACCTATCATAGTGTTGCCTCTCATTCATTTGCAACACATTACCATGTGACACCTTACTGTACTGTCACATGTGTTGAACCTTGATGACTGAGCTGCTCTCATCTTCATGCTACTCATCATGTTGCATCTTCCATGGTCTTATTCATCATTAAGTTGCCCATGCTCATGATCTCATTCATCATCATGCTGCCCATGCTCATATCATCATGCATCATTATGCTGCTCATCCTCATGATCTCATTCATAATGATCCTGCTCATGATATCATTTATCATTATGTTGCCCATGATCTCATTTATCATTATGCTACCCATGCTCATATCATCATGCATCATTATGTTGCTCATGATTTAGTTTATCATCATGCTGCCCCTGATCTCATTTTAATGCTACTGTAGGATTTCATAGATACTCTTGCCACAGGAATACGTTGATGATACATGTGCCAAGGATTTCCTCATCGAGTCCTTATCTCATCATTGAGTCATAGCAAGACAATAATATAACTTACTACGGTTCCATGACCTTGACTGTGACTCCATTTGATGGTGACTTTGCTTGACTGTTGTTTCATGCCTTCGTTGCGGTTATGCCTTCATGTATTGACCCAATTCATAGATCATAGCTGCGTCCTTATCCTACTGAATATTACTGCACCTAATATGTCTCCTTTGCCTGTGTATAAGACTTGTCTCCATGACTACGTAGAAGGTGACTTCATTACAGTGTGTAAATGTCCTATTACAAAGTGTAAATATCTTCTCTTACTGTTGCTAAGTATCTATATTACAGCGTGTAAATGTCTCTATTGCTGTGTATACATATTGCCATTACTGCGTATATGTATCTCCATTACCAGCATATATATATATTTTTCCATTGCCTGCGTGTATATATATATATATATATATATATATATATATATATATATATATATATATATATATATATATATATATATATATATATATATATATATATCTTCATTTGCCTGCGTGTATATATGTCTCCTGCTTATAAGGTCTTTTATGTCTGCATATAGATGTCTCCATAGACACGAATTAGGGCATCACGTTGACTGTAACTAGGGCTTCATCTGCAGCTAGGGCATTCTTCATTAGTGTCTCTCCTTCACCAAAAACCCAAGATGTGGAGAGGAGATCACATGAAGTGTGTATTTCAAATGACTTCAAGTCGTATCCTATTTATACTAAAACGTAGATGATGAATAGACATGACTATTGAGCTTCTGAGCCTACACAAGTTGCTGGTTGACTTGACAATTTGTTTTATAACATAAATAAATTCATAACTTCATAAATACTTATCGGAATTGGATGATCTTTAGATCAATCCTACACCTCTCGATGAGAGGGATCCAATAAAAATATCAGCTACCATAAATAAGATGACCCATATGGAGTTTGGCCCTATTTGCCAATTTTAACACTCCCTCTCAACTAGGGAGAACTCCATCCGCTGATCCATATATCTAAATGTACTATCTTTGCCATCAGTGCCCTACACTGCTCTGCTCTGCTAAGCTCAGCTTTGCTCTACTCAGCTCAGCTCTGCTGAACCATGAAGAATAAGAATTGATCGAGAATGTCTCATACCATTCTCCACTGACCTGAAGTCAGTCTCAGAGTGCCTACCACTGGTCCCAGACCAGTCTCAACCGACCCAAAGTCAGCATCATAGTGGGTACCACTCCTACTACTGGTCCGAGACCAGTATCATCAGTCTTAGAGTGTGTACCACTGGTCCCAGACCAGTCTCAACCAACCCAAAGTCAACGTCATAGTGGGTACCACTCCTACTACTGGTCCCAGACTAGTATCATCAGTCTCAAAGTGTGTACCACTGTTCCGAGACCAGTCTCAACTGACTTGAAGTCAGCATCATAGTAGGTACCACTCCTACTACTGGTCCCAGACTAGTCCTCCACTGACCCGAATTCAGTCTCAGAGTATGTACCACTGGTCCCAGACCAGTCCTCCACTGACCCGAAGTCAGTCTCAGAGTATGTACCACTGGTCCCAGACCAGTCTCAACTGACCCGCAGTCAGCGTCACAGTAGGTACAACTCCTACAACTGGTCCCACACTAGTATCATTGATCCCGGATCAATGAAGGTCATCTTAGCATAGGGAGTACGGTAGATACATCGATGCGTCCATCGGTACTACTATGGTCCCTATCCTCATTTCCCTGCTCATTGATCAGATGAGAGGTACTTCTCGTGAGTCCCAGACTGCATGGGTAAGATGCCTTGACAGGAGAACTGATCATCCTATCCATAGGAGAGCAAATCATCCTGTCTAGTGGATGCCATGGAGAACTAATCATCCTGGCCCATAGGAGAGCGAATCATCCTATTCCATAATTGCCATGGAGAACACATTATCCAGGTCTCACAGGAAAACTAATCATCTTGCTACACAATCATCATGGAGAACACATCATCTAGACCTCACAGGAGAACTAATCATCCTGCTACATAGTCGCCATGGGGTGTCATAGGGAAAGTTTTGATTCTTTTACCCTATACATGTACACCACCAAGGGATGGTGAGTCACCCTGTGATCATATGTCGCTCCAAGAAGTACCCCACACCCCCTGGAGCTCCCAGAGCTTCAAGGCATGCCACATGCAGGACCCTTATAATAAGGTCTCTCAACAACTCCAAGTTGTTCGGGAAAGTCACATATTTGACCTTTCCCCGGGGCTTTGAAAAAATATCTGCGACCTGTACATCATTCTCAATGCAATGGAGCCTCCTCGCTCATCGACTTACCATATCCCAGATAAGGCAGTATCTGATGTCTATTTGCTGGAGAAATCATTGAATATGGGATTCCTTAATAATCGAATCCCACCTCTGGTTGTCACAGAGAATCACAGTGGTATTCATCATGTGTACAAACAACTCACTTAAGAGCTTCTGCAGCCATGTAGCTTCACACGAGATCATACTCGTAGCTATGTATTTGGTCTTGGTGGTGCTTATAGCAACTGACTTCTGCTTCCTGCCGATCCATGATATCGAAGTAGAATCCAAAGAGAACTAACACTGAGAAGTGCTCTAGTGATCCTCCACACTACCTGCCCACTCAGCATTTGAATAATCATGCAGTTTCATATTTCCAGCAGTGTATCTCAATCCATGAGAGATTGTGCCTCGAAGATATCTCAGAAGATTCTTGGCACCAATCCAGTGAGGCTCAACCAAATATGAGCTCACCATGCTAATTGCAAAACATATGTCTGGACAGAAGTTCACCAAGAACATCAACGCGAATGAGTTTATGAAACTCAAAGGCATTTCGCAAATCTGGTCCGACATCACTACCATATAACTTCCTCAAGGTAGTCATAGGCTTGCAGTTTATTATTCCACATCCAGAATCCAACTCCCTATATTAGGTTGGGCGAACCTACCTATGGTTTTCGGTCCATGGTATTGGATGCTTCGGCATGTATAAATATGTATTGTAACATTGAAAGGAATATAATGAAAAATCAAGCTGGTAGTCCCAGTTTTGGGATCCAGGGGAAAATCTCTGTGTATATGTGTTTTATGTGTTATGGTCTCGCATTGTTTATTTTCTGTGTTTTAGAATTCGTATGCAAGTAATTTCTGTACAGGGTTAAAACCTACATTTGGTATCAAAGCTGTTTTGGCTTCAAGGGGATGCCTTTGTTGCTGAGGGGTTTTGCTTGGGCATGTGGGAAACCCTGTTCAGTGGGAGATCTGCGAGATCGATTCTTGTGGTGAAAGAAGATGGCGAGCAGTGAAAGATAGAGATTGAGAAATTTAATGGTCATAGTTTTGAGTTGTGGAAACTCAAGATGGAGGATCTTTTGGTGGATAAAGATCAATGGATCATGGTAGATCCGGGTACTAAACCAATGAGAGTGTCCGATAAAGAATGGAAGAAGTTGGATCGGAAGGCAAAGAGCATAATACGATTGTGTGTCTCAGATTCAATATTGCTGAATGTATCAGGGGAAGCTACGACGAAGGCTTTGTGGGACAAGTTAGGGACTTTGTAACAGTCTAAGTCTCTGGTGAATAAATTGTTCTTGCGGAAAAAGCTGTATAACTTGAGGATGAAAGATGGAGACTCGGTGACAGAGCATCTGAACGCATTTAATACTGTGGTAAGTCAGTTAGCATCTGTTGATATTAAAATTTCAGATGAGGATAAGTGCATCAGTTTATTGTGTTCTCTACCAGATTCGTGGGATAGTCTAGTTATTACATTAGGTAGTAATGCAACTGCCTTGCAGTTTGATGAAATAGTCTCATCCTTGCTGACGGAGGAGATGAGACAGAAAAATATGGAGAGCCAGAATGGTGATGCCTTGTCTATACGAGGACGGTCCTAGAATAGAAACAAAAATAAGTCATCGAGTGGGAGATCTAAATCTAAAGGGAGATCTAAATCTCCAGGAAAGAATGTAAAGGTGGTGTGTTGGAAATGTGGAAAGGAAGGGCACTGCAAAAGGGACTGTAAATCTAAAGCTCCTGACAAAGGAAAGGGATCTGATGATGCTTCTTCTGCAAAGGTCAAAACCACCTCAGATGAAGGTGGGGATGTGTACTTGGCTTCTTCAAGTACACATGTAGATCATGAGGCATGGTTGATTGACTCAAGTGCATCCTTTCACTTCACTCCCCATAGAGAGTGGTTCTACGAGTATGATAAATACGATGGTGGTGATGCCTTCTTATGGGATGATAGGAAGGCTAGAATCGTTGGTCGCAGAAAAGTAAAGTTGAAGTTGCAAGGTGGAAGGGTTAGAACACTTCCAAGTGTTCTGCATATTCTTACATTAGCCAGAAATCTAATTTCTGTAAGCAAGCTGGATGATGCAGGTGTAAAGATAGTGTTCGAGAAAGATACCTGCAAGATGGTTCGGGGAGCACTGGTATTGATGCGGGGAGTTTGGATTGGAACTCTTTACAAGCTGCAAGGTAGCACTGTTGTTGATGGGTGAAACAGTTCTGTGGTTCCTGAAAGTGGAGCTGAAAATCTAGTGGTCTCTGGAGAGAAGCCCATGCTGCGGCATCAAGGCTTGGACATATTGGAGAGAAGGGCCTTCAAATACTTCATGGTAAAGGTATGGTAGAAGGTATGATTAATATCTCTCTGGATTTTGATTTCTGTAAAAATTGTGTATACGGGAAGTAGAATCGTGTGAGTTTTCCCTCTGGTGGTAAGAGGGTGAAACAGATATTAGAGCTTGTGCACAGTGATGCATTTGGACCTGTGAAGGTTCCATCACTGGGTAAGTTTGTGTACTATGTATCATTTATAGATGACTTCTCAAGGAATAAATGGATATATTTCCTTAATAAGAAATCTGAAGTCTTTGACAGGTTTAAAGAATTTAAGGCTCTGGTGGAAAACCAGACAGAGAAGAAGATAAAGGTGCCGAGGACAGATAACGGTGGAGAGTTTTGTAGTAAGGAATTTGAAGAATTCTGTAAGAAGTGTGGTATAGCATGGCAAAAGAATACTCCATATACACCTCAGCAAAATGGAGTTGCAGAAAGAATGAACAAGACCTTGATGGAAAAGGTAAGAAGCATGCTCAATGGTGCCGGGTTAGGACAAGAATTCTGGGCAGAGGCGGTGGAGACAGCATGTTACTTGGTCAACAGATCACCTTCATCAACATTGGAGGATAAGACTCCACAAGAGGTATGGACTGGTAAGAAACCCTCTCTTTCACATATGAGGGTATTTGGATGTGATGCTTATGTACATGTTCCAAAGGAGAAATGAACCAAGTTGGATAGTAAATTTGAAAAGTGCATCTTTATTGGGTATAAGGATGGTTTAAAGGGTTATAAGCTTTGGAACCCAACAACAAGGAAGGTTGTGTACAGCCAAGATGTGGTGTTTAGAGAGGTGAAAGATGTTATTAAACATGAAGTCTAACCAAAGGAGCCTGAGAAGATAGAGTTTGAGCTAAAGGAGGAAGAATCAGACTCTACAGCAGAGGAGGAATCATAAGATGAAGAGCCACGAACTATGGGTGTAAGAAGATCAGTTCGAGAAAGAAGGTAGCTAGAAAGGTATAGTCCATCTGCTTTCTATTCAAATTTTTCTTTATCTATTACTAATGATGATCCCAGAACTGTGAAGGAATCAGTAGATTCAGAGGATGGAAAACTTTGGAAGAGGCCATGGTTGATGAAATGGCATCTTTGCACAAAAATGAGGCTTGGGATCTGGTGGAGTTGCCGGCTGGAAGTAAACCCATTGGCATCAAATGGGTGTTCAAGAAGAAGACAAAGGTAGAAGGAAAGGTGGAGAAATGCAAAGCTCGGTTGGTAGAAAAAGGTTATTCCCAGGTGCCGAGAATTGATTTTGGTGATATTTTTTCTCCGGTTGCCAAGGTAACTTCTATTAGGTTACTTTTATCTGTTGTTGTTTCTTTTTATTTTGAGGTAGAACAGATGGATGTGAAGAAAACATTTCTTCATGGGGATCTAGAAGAGGAGATCTACATGAAGCAACCTGAAGGCTTTGCGGTGAAGGGTAAGAAAGAACTGGTATGCAAGTTAAAGAAGTTTCTGTATGGGTTAAAATGGTCACCAAGGATGTGGTATCAGAAATTTGATACATTTATAGGGGGACTTGGTTTCACCAGAAGCAAAGCAGATCACTATGTGTATTTTAAATTAATTGGTGACTGTGTTATTTATCTGGTCTTGTATGTGGATGATATGTTGCTGGTTGGAAATGACAAAGAAATTATCCAGGATTTGAAGACCCAATTGTCCTCCAAATTTGACATGAAAGATCTTGGTGCTGTAAACTATATTTTGGGCATGTAAATTAAAAGAGATCGGGCAAAGAGGAAGCTCGGGTTAAACCAAAGGAAGTATGTCGAGACAATAATACAGAGGTTTAATACGCAGGATAGTAAACTGGTGAAGGTTCCTATTCCTGTAGGTGTAAATTTATCTACTGAACAGTGTCCCAAGACACAAGAAGAGAAAGATGGTATGTCCTGTGTTCCATATGCAAGTGCAGTCGGTAGCCTGATGTATACAATGGTCTATATTAGACTAGACATTGCACATGCAGTGGGAGTATTGAGCAGGTTTATGTCAAAACCAGGGAAGGAACATTGGACATCAGTGAAGCGGGTTTTCAGGTATTTGCGTGGCACTAGTGATTATGGTTTGTGCTACCAAGGAAGACCAGGATTGGACATAGTTTTGGATATTCGTGGCTTTGTTGATGCAGACTGGGCTGGAGATTTGGATTAGAGAAGATCTACAAGTGGGTATGTGTTTAACCTATTTGGAGGTGCAGTCAGTTGGATGAGTAAGAAACAATCTGCAGTGGCACTATCAACTATAGAGGCAGAATACATGGCAGCCACTCATGCAAGCAAGGAAGTAGTTTGGTTGCAGAGATTGTGTTCAAGTATGGGGTTAGTATAGGGAGCTATAAGGATAGATTGTGGCAGTCAAAGTGCAATTTTCTTGGCAAAGAACCATGCTTATCATTCAAAGACAAAGCACATTGATGTTCAATATCACTTTGTGAGGGATATTATAGAAGACAAAAAAGGTGTTGCTAGTAAAGGTGGACACTTTTAAGAATACTGCAGATGCATTGACAAAATCTGTGAACTCTGAGAAGTTCTCCTGGTGTAGAGAAACAATGGGTGTTTTAGGGCTGGAAAAATGACTAAACTCTCTTGTGGCCCCCTGTGGAAAGAAAACAACAAGTGGTAGAATGTTGGGTTGTGTTTTATTCTTTCCACGACTAACCTAAGTAGTGAATCGGGGGGTTAGAGGGGGGGCTCCGCCCCCCCTTCGTTGTGTTGATTGTACAGCAGGGGGGTTTGAGGGGGTCGGGTAGCCCCCCTCTATGGGGTTCTGGGCAGCGCCCTGGGAAATTTTTTTTTGGACCCTATATTAGGTTGGGCGAACCTACCTATGGTTTTAGGTCCATGGTATTGGATGCTTCGGCATGTATAAATATGTATTGTAACATTGAAAGGAATATAATGAAAAATCAAGCTAGTAGTCCTGGTTTTGGGATCTAGGGGAAAA
Source organism: Pinus tabuliformis (assembly GCA_031772625.1). Classification (NCBI taxonomy): domain Eukaryota; kingdom Viridiplantae; phylum Streptophyta; class Pinopsida; order Pinales; family Pinaceae; genus Pinus; species Pinus tabuliformis. The sequence continues at coordinate 301,698,142 of CM062804.1, read as the reverse complement.
TATCTGTGTATATGTGTTTTATATGTTATGGTCTCGCATTGTTTATTTTATGTGTTTTAGAATTCGTATGCAGGTAATTTCTATACAAGGTTAAAACTTACAAAACCCCACAATGTGGGGAAACCCTTGATCAATTCTTCTTTTATGTTCTTCAAAGTTCAGCAGAGAAAGTGAGAGAGATAATACATTTACAATAGAGGTCAACACTTTGACTTTTGATATCTGCATAGATCATTTGAAGACATATTGCTTCAACTGATTCTCTAAGGTGACTCCTTCACCTATCATAGTGTTGCCTCTTGTTCATTTGTAGCACATTACCATGTGACACCTTGCTGTACTATCACATGTGTTGAACCTTGATGACTGAGCTGCTCTCATCTTCATGCTGCATCTTCCATGGTCTTATTCATCATTAAGCTTCCCATGCTCATGATCTCATTCGTCATCATGCCGCCCATGCTCATATCATCATGCATCATTATGCTGCTCATGCTCATGATCTGAATGATAATGATGTTTCCCATAATCTCATTTATCATTATGCTGCCCATGATCTCATTTATCATCATGTTGCCATGCTCATATCATCATGCATCATTATGTTGTTCATGATTTAGTTTATTATCATGCTGCCCATGATCTCATTTTAATGCTTGTCTGGATGCCTCCACTCGGTCTCCTCTCAGCTTCTCCAATTGTGGTTGCTCCACAATTGTCTGAGACTGCTTTTGAGACTACTTCTTCTCTGCTTGAGTGGATCTCTCCACTTAGTCTCCTCTCAGCTTCTCTAGATGTGGTTTCTTCACAACTTTCTGAAGTTGATTCTAAGGCTTCTTCTGAGACTGCATGTTGAGAGGTAATTTACTCTCCTTCTCAACCACCAAGTCTCTAAGCTTTGTCTTGCTCCTCAAGGATTTTCATGCATCTTGAAACTCAAGAGCATACAGGTTCTTAACCTGTGCACCAATCTATTTCACCTGTCTCGTGGTGATGTGTTTAAGGAAAACCTTTCCCTTACTAAAAAACACATCATAGCCACGGTCTTCCAATACCACGACTAAAATAAGATTCTTCTTTAGTCCTGGAACATACATCACATTTGTGATCCTGAGAGGGGAGCCAGAATCCCTCTAAAAGGTAACCATATCGATCCCGGTAGCTCTATAACTCTCATCATCTCCAAACTCTATGCTCTTCTTGAAGTCTTTCTCCTCAAAATCACTAAAGATATCTCTATTCCCTGTCATATGGAATGAGGCACCGTTGCCAAGATACCACACGCCTCCCATGGAAGTGTCGGGCATGCATGCAATGAGAGTTAAATCAAGTTCAAATTGTGAAGCTAGAGCTTTTCCTTCTACCTCTATTGTTGGCTCCTTCTTGCTTGCTTTCTTTTGTGGGTAGTTCTTGGCATAGTGCTCGTGCTCGTGATAGTGAAAACACTTGACTCTCATCAAGTCCACTTCTTTCTACCCTCCACGCCTTGGGACATATTTCCCTTGGCCTTCTTTGCCTTACTCGCTAAGGTAAAATCCTCTTCCACTTCCTTGGAAGAGGTCCCATCTCTGGTGTTCCTCCTGTATCAAATCTGACCACAGTCATTCCCAATCTGGAAGCTTCTCCTAACCATTGACAAAGTCCTGATAACTATGCCAACTCTTTGGGAGTCCAAGAAGATCAAGACTCGCCATATCATACTCGAAAATCATGATTCCAACACTTCCAAGTTCATCATGACATTGAGTGAACTTGGTCAAGTAATTTGGAATTGAGTCACTCGCCTCCATCTTGATTTTTTGAAGTTTATCTTTCAATGCCAACTTTCTTTGGTCACTGCTATTCTAGAAAAGGTCCTTCAATGTTTTTCACATAAGATTCAGAGTTTCCTTCCCATGGAGACTCGGGACAATGTGGTCTCGAACTCCATCAAGGATTATCCGCCTCGCCCTTGCCACACACTTCTTTCATTCAGCCAGATTCTGAGCATCCAATGTTGATGGCTTAAGAATGTCCTGATTAATGAATTCCTTCAGGCCATTATCCTCCAACACAGCCTCCATCCCGTCCTTTTGGGCTATATAATTCGAGCTGCCATCCAAGGCATACTCAAGACGCAAACCTTAGAACGCCATCTGTCGATCTTGAAGTATGTATTACAAATTCAAATTTCACCCGTAACCCAAAAACTCAAAACTTAGAAATCTACTTTAGTATATTGTTCTGAGCGCCAATACCATGTAGAAAATTTCTACAAATATAGCTCTGATGCCATGTAGATAATCTTGTAGATTCACAAGCTCATGCAATTTACTAAAGCAAAAGACAAGAATCTACTTCTACTCTTTACAACGAAAGCCCATAAAGATCGATGAAAACAATAATCAACAAGAGGAAGACAAATCAATGGCACATAACACAATAAGTTTCCGGGGAAATCCACAGCACAAAGCCCCTACTATATGTATTGCATTAAATCACAAATCCAAGATGATAATACAATGCTTGTTCTCACAAGAAAAATCCCGACACTCAGTAAAATCAATCTCCAGCTCACAAGCAAACTCTTGGCCAACACTTAGCCAATTCTCCAGCTCTCCAAGCCCCTATTTCCTTGCGCAATTCCTATGACCGATTAGCCCATCTTAAAGGGAAATTAGTGCATCCAAAACCGCGCAATCCCTTCTAGGTCCAGTTCCTGATTGCATGCACCATCTATACAACTCAGAAAATTATACAACAAATAGTACATTGTCCCTGCACTCTAGTCTCAATTGGGTCTTTCTCAGAATCGACATGCATGAGTTTCTGATGAGGGAATCTTCAGTTAACTAGAGTAGCACTAGTTAATGCATTAGTGCACCAACTGATTGTTAACTCACCATTAGTTCCTCAAACAATTTGGAACTAAATTAACTGGACTTAACTCAATAAACTGAGTTAACTAATTACAACTCATGCTTAACTCATCTTGGACCCCTATAATATAGGGATAACATATACATGACTTCAGAAACACTTACAACTCAAAATTTCTAAGTTAACTAAGTCAACTCACTCTAGTTAACTATTACAAGTTGCTATGAGAATAAAATTCGATTTTAATTCTCAATTTAATTCAAGGACAGATTAAACTGGAATTTTTGGATTCTATTTTTATCATTTCTTGTTATTATTTTCAATGGTATTAACTTCTTCCATCCAAATCATTAAAAGACAAACCCTAACAAAAAAAATTCAAAATATATGGTTTACCAAATTTCCATATGCAGTGGATTTTCATATATATATATATATATATATATATATATATATCAGTTCAAAAGGAGGTAAAATTGTCCATATACTTACTTCCTCTCTTGTGATCCACCTAAATAATTCAAATTACAAACCCTAACAAAGAAAATTAAATATGGGATACATGGTTTACCGAATTCTAGCACGTAGTGTATTTTCATACACTCATATAAACTTCTTTCAACTAAATATTGCACCTGTATGGTTTTACTTCTCTAAATTAAATCATGATTAATAGAACTTACAAATAAGTTAAATAAGGATAAAGGAATTTATGATTATATTTATCATTTAATTAAGCTTTGAATTATAATTTTTTGTGTCAGTTGTGCAACCTTCTTATATTAATGTATAATCAAAACAATACATGTTTATGTTTAACTATGCTTACTGATTTGTTTTTTTCCCGGAAAGGAAAATCGTAATTTTCATTATCAAGAAAATTACATGTTGTAGATGCCCTTGGCATATGCAGTAAGTTGACCATGCTTAGCTGTAAAAAGTTTGCAGAAACTGTAGCAAAATTTACAAAAATACCCTGCTCGGGTGTACTGATATAAGTTCATTTACATAAATATTTACATATCCATAAAGTTGTGCAAAATATTTAACAAAAAAGTGTTGTAACTAGGGCCCGTCTGCCCTCTACAAAACTTGGTCTATATACAGTTTGTGGTAGTACTAATAAACCTGTGCATGAGTGTGCTCTCTGATCAACCATTCTCCTCGAGGATGATTCGTTGCCTCTTTCGATAACCTGTATGCGGCTGCATTACGTTCCCTGTATATATGAGTGCAAGAAACAAAATCAAATTGTGATTTTATAAATAAAACATCATCCAATATTGTTATGAGCGAGAAAGCATGGCATGTAGTAGTGCAATTGAACCAGTTTATGACCATCTTAGAGTCCCCAAAATTTTATAGTTGTCTGCAGTTTTTGGATGTAGCAAAGTGTAACAGATGGCGAAGGGTCATGAGTTCCGCAAAATTGTTAGTGCCATTTCCCAGCCCCAGACTAATATGGAAATAATGTGATTCGGATGTGTGAAAGATGATGCCTCCACCGCAACCCTGATCTTGGGCTGCACCATCAAAATACGCCCAGGGTATCCTTCTATCAATGACTTCAGGAGTAATGTGCCTTGTTTGGGTATTCTGTGTCTCCTCTGGGATCTCAAGAAAGCTCATAGTGGCAAGTTCCTTGTTTTCAGGGTCAATGCATTGTCCACCAGTTGTTCCAGGCCATATTCGTATCCTCCCCTGACCAAGTATGTGCTATCTTAAGGATCTATAGGACTTGTGCCCAGACAATCTGAGTTGTCAGACAAGTGAGAAAGAGATGATTAGTAGATTCCTCCTCATTTTTGCAGAGGACACACCAAGTTGGTCCCGGGAAAGCCCGTTTCCTAAGATTAGTTCCAGTCAGAATTTTGTCCTCAATAATGTTCCACATTAGTAATCGGGAACGAGGAGGGCCCTGAAGCTTCCAGATGTTCCGCCACCAGTTTTTTAAAACTTCAGGTTTATGTCTTGCATGAATTGTTATGTATCCCTCCTTTGGAGAATATGTCCCATTCTGTGCTAGTCCCCATAGCAGCTCATCTGGCTCATCCCTTAATCTAACATGTGATTCAGTTAAGGCTCTCAAAAATGTCCCCCATTCCAAGTGCCATCTATCAGGGATGTCTAGAGTTGTCCCTGATAACCAGGCTTGCTGATATACAGTAGTGTTTTGGGGGTCCCCTATATGAGCTATAGAGTAGATATCTTTTTGTTTCAGATTGTCTATCAGGGCCTGTGGTAGTAGATGTGAGTTCCCACATCCAATCCATGGATCTATTCCGATACAAGCTTCCTCTCCGTTGCCAATCCTCCAAGTGAGTCCCTTTCTAATAGTATGGAGGGTATTCAACACTACCCTCCAGATGACCGAGATGCTCTTTCTATTCCAGGTTGGTAGTCTTAACCAATCCAATAGTGGTGTCAGCCAGATGTATTTGTAGGTGATCACTTTAACGCACATGCTTCTTTGTTTTAAGAGTAACCAGTCCAGTTTCACTTTTAGAGCCTGGGCCAAGGCAGATAAATTTTTTAACCCCCACCCACCCCACTTTTTGGGGATAGCTATGCTACTCCATTTGACCCAAGCATATAGCTTCCCCTCTTTATTTCCTTTCCATAAGAAGTTGCAGCATATTCTTTGAATCCTTTGTATAATTCCTTGTGGAATCCAGGTCAGGGACATCCAATAAACCAGTGTGGCTTCGAGGACATATTTAATAAGCACCAATCTGCCTGCCCTGGATAGTAATATGTGGCTCCATAGATTTAGTCTTCTTTCTATCCTTGTGATCAACCAAGTCCAATCTGCTATTTTGTATCCATCTGGTTTTATCTTAAATCCCAGGTACTTCAACCCATCCTTGAGGGCCTGAATTTGGAAAGGGAAATTTTGGAGAGCAAGATTGGATTCTTGTTGAGTACATCTTGACAGGGTTATGGTGGATTTAACCTGGTTAAACTCCATCCCAGTGGCTGAGCTGAAAAGCCTCAGAATCCCTGTGAAGGTAATTATGTCCTGTATGCCTCCATCCAAAAAAATGAGGATGTCATCAACAAAGAGGAGATGAGACAATGAGCATTGGTCTGTTATCTTTAGTCCCTTGAGGTTCCCTTCACCCTTCTCCGAGGCAATCTTTCTGCTGAGACCTTCCATAACTAGTAGGAAGAGTAGGGGGGAAAGGGGACATCCTTGTCTGAGTCCCCTCTCGGCCTGGAAGGTGTGGGAGGCCGATCTGTTGATTAATATAGCAAAGGAGACCGAAGTAATACAACACATGATCCATCTGATGAAATCTGGAGGGAAACCTAGGTGGGTGAGTAACATCCGAAGATATAGCCAGCTGACCCTATCAAAGGCCTTTGAGAGATCAATTTTGAGCATCATTCCTTTAAGGTTCTTTAGCTTGATGGAGTGGAGGGCCTCTTGTGCCGTGCCTATGGCCTCATGAATTTGACAGTTTTGTAAAAGGAAAATTGTTCCGGGGAGATATGCTCCGATAGAATAGGTTTGATACGATTAGCTATGATCTTGGCAATGATTTTATAGAGGCAATTGCAGAGGGATATAGGGTGGAAGTCATTAAAGGATAGAGGAGAATCCAATTTGGGGATAAGGGCTATGAATGTGGAGTTTATGGGTTCATGTAGTCTACCCTGGATATGACTTTCTTCCACGACAGCTAGAAGGTTAGGTCCAAGAATGTCAAAAAAGGTAAGGTAGAACTCCACAGGCCAACCATCTGGACCCGGGCTTCTATCTCTTTTGAACCATTTCAGGGTGATCTCCAATTCCCCCAAGGAGATAGGTTTATTGAGGTCCTCCAGTCTCAGGATCCATGAATCTGGGGAAGTTCCCAGGAATACAGATGATATCAGGCAATGTAGCACCTGGAGGGGCTTTGAACAGTTGTTTGAAGTGAGAAGTGCCTAACTGTGATAGCAGAGCGTGAGTGTTTGCCGACATTCCCTGATTCGAGGGAAGCTGCCATATCGTATTGCTGGCTTTCCTTCCATTTGCAAATTTTTTGAAGAATTTAGTGTTGCCATCCCGCGCTTGTAACCAGATGGCCCTGCTTATAAGTCGCCAAGTTTCTTCTTGGGCCAGTAAGATCTTAGATCTCTGGGCTTCCATCTCTACTAGCTTCACTTTTGACTCAATGGAGTTGTATCCCCTGCCATGTTCATCTAGTAAGTTTGGCTATCTAGGATTATAAATCAGATATGGCAAGGTCCTCCCTGGATTTCTTCTTTTTGGCCCAATCAATCGAGAGTCACTTGAGGTGGTACAAGTTATTGCAGAAACCTACTGCCTTCCTCCTCTCAATTGAAGGGGGATGGGATTTCTAGTAGTTTGTGACCATCTTGAGGTAGTCTGGATCCTTTAGCCAGGTCGAGTTAAACTTACAAGGGGCTCGAGGTTTGGTTGTGGATCCATCCAATTCAAAATATATTGGTGAGAGTCATTAGAAAGTCTTCATGGATGGGGAACCGGTCCAGTCTTCTCCCTAAAGTTGCCTCAATAATTCTTATGCCAGGTAGGCATCTTCTTATTCATATGTACATCTATGAGACCATGCTGATCCAAAAGAGAGCTCAGTTGATCCGAGAGTGGATCACGTTGCGAGTGATGGCCCCAGGATTCTTCATGACCAATGGAGAAGTTAAGGTCACCCCCCAGAATGGTTGAGGAATTGATCATCGGGTTATCTAGAAATTGCTTCCAGAAGTCCAACCTATTTTGATAGGGGGCATATATATTTATAATGCGGATCTATTTACCCAAAACTGCTGAGAAGAGATCCATACCAAGAAAACCGAGACCACCCCATGAGGCAATCACCCTAATGGTACGAGGATTTATCCCAAGGGCGAGTCCCTCGGATCTTCCAGCAGCATCCATAGCTTGAAAGTTCCACCCAGGCATGATGCCCAGGAGGGCTTTTACAATCTGATCTGAAGGCCCCAAAGTTTCCTGAAGGAAGATTATATCACAGGGTTCACAACTCAAGAGTCTCTTGAGGGCTAGTTTTTTTTTAGGGCTGGCCAGGCCCCTGCAATTGAAAGAGAGCCATTTCATCGGAAAATCTTGTCTGGGGTGTCTGTTGCTCTAAGCACCCAATCAATGGTGTTTTGACGGCCCTGGGCAATGTCATCCCCTGAAATTTTGATAGCTTTGGCTAATTTGGAGGGTCTCCCTCTAGTAGGCTTATGGTTAGATGAGAAGGGAGTGATACCTAGGCCCAGAGTATCAGGGATGGATTGCCTATGGGGCTGTAAGTTATAGGCATGAAGGCCTGAGGGAGTGTGTTCATAGAGCAATGGGGGTTCATCCAGACTAGAAATCAATGGTGGGGTAGTGGAAAATAAAGGCTGCAGTGGTATAATTGAACAAGTAATGGGAGTTGTATTTAAACATGAGGAAGGAGCAGACAAAACCACTGAGATAGAGAAAAGATTAAAATGCAAAGCAGATGAGCAGGGAGCAGAGTCAGTACCCGAAGTAGGAGCGGCTTCTGCCGTAGATCTGGATCTGGTCTTAGGAGGAGATGGAGGCAACATCTAGGAGGCACTAGAGGTTTGAACAATGTTCCCAACATCTTCCTTTGTGCGATCCAGATCTGAGGGTAGCACATCCACCATCAGCTCTTCTGATAGTCTATGCATCGAAAACTTAGTTGTTGTAGTCGAAGGCATGAGCAGAGGACAATATTTGTAGAGGTGTTCGACCTTGTGGCAGCATCTGCATTGGAAAGGCACACCTTCATAGTCAAGGTTTTTCTTGCGAGCGAAATGTCACCAGAGTAGGGTGATCTTCTCCTCCAGCCCGACCCTAGTATCCAAGTGCACCAATATTTGAGCCATAGTCATGATCCCGGTTGATTCAAAGGATTGATCATGATCCAGGTAGGTACCCAGGGCGTTCCCAATTTTCTTTAAGATGGCAGGGGTCTAGTATTGTAGTGGGATACTTGGCAGTCGAAACCTAGATAGGACCCGCCCCCAATTGTTCTCTCTCAGGATTGAACAATGGATCCCATCGCTTCAGTAATACTGGTGCCATTTCAATGTGCCAGAACCTGGATAGGATCCAATCTGTATATTCCTCCCGATGGAATCGAAGGGCAAACCATCCCCTTGCCAGAATGTGGATGATGGGCAGATCTTTAAGGAGGGAGCCCCAGATTTCCTCTGTCCAGAGTCGCAGCCATTCTACAGTGTAATTTCTCCCTCAAACGCGCCCAACTAGAACCTTCTTGGTAGTATTATCCACTTCCCCCATCATGAGATCCTCACCTAGGGCAAGCTTTATGTCTTTGTCTCTAGCCCTAAGACACCTGCCCTTTTTTTGCTTGTCTGAGCGTCTAGCCGTCGGGTAGTCCTTTAGCAGTCCACAGATTCCTTGGTTCACTGTCTGCGGGGTGGATGGGGTAGATTTGGGGGTAGGGATCAGGGACCTAAAGGATCCAGAGCGGATGGGAGTTCTAGGGTTTGAAGGGCCTCCAGGGGGTTGAGGGTTTGTGGGGAGGGTTTCAGAGATGGGCGCAAAACCCCGCAGGGTGGAAACGTGGGGTATCTGTGGCAGAGGTGCGTTAAAGGATGGCGAGGCTTGCAAGCAGGAACCTAACATGCTCAATGTCGCTAGGGAGAGTGGGGGGTAGTCCAACCCAGGAACATCTTTGAGGTGAATAGTGGAGGAATGGGGCGCAGTTGATGGTGGTCAACCTTGAGCAGAGTTGGAGGATGAAAGAGGTTGCCGAGGAGTAGCAAAGTGACTTGGGTTTGACATGGTGTAGTGTGAAGTCCTGTTGACCTTGTGGAAATAAGGGTCCGTCGATTTGTCCACCCCATCCATGTTCTTGGAACCACAAGTGAATGGGGTAACTGCTGTCGAGAGAAATGGGAAATCCTCAGTAACTGTAACCCGGGGAAACCACGAAGGTAGGAGGTTACGCCGATGCCATTCCGGTGCCTTAAGGACAAATAAACCAGGTCGTCCACTGTCAGGCGACAGGGTCAGGATTTCCATGGTTGTAAAACTGCCCTTGATTCAGCTAGGGTTTCGCCATTGCCCAGAGCTCTCCCAGTCAAAGAATCTTTGATCTCTTCATGCTTACTGATTTTTTATTAAGGAAACCATATCAATATCACATCATTATTGTTCTAGGTCATAAAAAGAGTTTAAACCAAGTAACATAACTTAATACATACCGAAAACTATGACTATTGCAACCATATCTTCTATTAGAGGCTTGAGAGCCTACTATATCTATTTTTATAAAAAAACATACTAAACATGGTAGGAATCATATGCAGTGGGGGAGTCCACCTATATTGTTTCAAGTGGACCAACTTCCTCCTATGAATAAGAAAACTCTGTATTAGATAACATCTCCATAACTGAAATCTTATGAACTGGTTTTCCAAATTGTCTATGCACTTCATTCATGTGTCGCAATATTTCGTTTTACTCTTATGAAATTTCGACCAATACCTCTTCTGTGATAATATTTACCTCCAAATATATGTTGATTGTTTGCATATACTAGTTTTTCCTTGTCCTTACACTACTAGTATCTAGAACCAAACTTCCCACTTTCTCCTTTAGATCTGCATCAAATATAAATCTACATTAGATTCTCACTCCTTGCTTTGCTTCCTCAATTTCCCCTCTTATCCGAGGTGTAGTATTTTTGTAATATATTACTACTGAATATTCTACTACATATTGAGCCCAAGAGGTAGAGGGGATTATTTTGTTGCACCTTCTCCAACGACCACCTAAGCCTCAACCTCGAGGCATGCCTACCCAAACTTTAAAAATGAAGGACATAGAATGGAGAGAAATGTTGAGAGAATTCACCCTATGCAAATTGGGACCTCGTCGCCCAAAATAAGTGAGAAAGGATCTCGCCACCCGAAGGGAACCACACCTCGTATGACTAATATAGGTCTTCAGAATTGGACTAAGAAAGCTAGTGGAAGAGAGGGAGAGAAGGAGATATTTGGATAAAGAACCAAAAGGATGTGAATACCCAAAAACTGAGGGGTGTGACCAAAGAAATATTTGCTTAAAAAGGAACTCAGGAACAACACTAGAAGGGAGAGAATACTTAGTCCTTGTGGGGAATGATAATCCTTATAGAAGAGAAACCCATGGAAAATTTGAAACAAAAAAATAGAACTCAGACCCTAGATCAAAGCAACAAGAAAGACGAGCAAAGCCACATGAGTGATAATAAATGATAGTCATTTATTATCACTCATGTGGCTTTGCTTGCCTTTCTTGTGGGGAATGATAATCCTTATAGAAGAGAAACCCATGGAAAATCTGAAACAAAAAATAGAACTCAACCCCTAGATCAAAGCAACAAGAAAGACGAGCAAAGCCACATGAGTGATAATAAATGATGACCCACTAGAAAAAAATTTTCAATATACCCTTTATATTAAAACTAAAGCAAAAAAAAACTACGAATAAGAAAACAAAACTCTAAACTCTAAAGGAGAGAGATTTTCAAACAACATAAAAATTCATTTAAGATTTAGAAAAAAACACAAAAAGCTTACCCCAACCAACCAAAGAGTATGAAGCTAGTAAGAGAAAAACTTCCTACTTGACATATTTCCTCTCCACAAAATCTTGAAGAAGTAATCAAGTGCAATATTCCATAATAAGTCTGGACTTCTTTCTTACCATATGCTTGTTAGGTTCATTATTTATACCTTGGTTATTGTCATGAAATCACCACCGGCTTCTCCCTCTCATAAAATATCGAATGCTTCATCCATACTAAGGCCATCCCTATAATTTGAAACCACAACTTTGCATATACCAAGAGATCATCTATCCCCGTTCTTGACAACTATGTCACGTAATTAGTATTCAAGAGGGACTGATAGTCACCCACCATGGGGTATTCTTTGAATTATATTATATAGTTAGAATTTTATTAATGTTTTTAGTTATTTAAGATAATTTGAATAGATATTAATAATTTTAATTTAATGAGAATTATTTTGGATTGAAAAATTTGTATATATGTTAATATTTTACAATTTAGTTGCAATAAAAGTATTTAAAGATGTTGAAAATAATTTTATATTAAAATCTAAAATTTCATTAACTTAAAAATTGTAATTTTGATAGAAAATGGATAATTAGATTATGATGATAACGGAGTTTAATTATCGTTATAAGCCAATCCACTTTATTAAAAAAATGATTCCTTCCCCTTCATACTATTTTAATCACATGATTGGATGAACAACTATGATATATATTTTCGTTGGCATTATAGACTAACTCATACCAACTCATAATAAACATAGGGTATTGGATTAAACAATTTATTCTCACATTAATAACGACATGTTATTATTTCTATGAATTATGTTTTGGTTGATCATCTCGTGTATAAAAATAAATTCAATAGAAAAGTTGAATGCGTGGACTTATAACTCATTCTATATACTTTTAAGGAAATAGTGATTTCTTTACCATGGTTTGTTGATTTCCTCTTAGTTTCATGAATATATATGTGTATTTGATTAGCATCTACGCATTCAATGTGTTTATGTGAGCTTTTATTATTAATAACATAGGTTTCCTTTTATGAGGTCAGAAGTTTAAATATGAAGGGATTAGAGTGTGTATACATTGGATAAGCATGAAAATGAAGGTATTTGTGATACAAAGTTGGTTGGGGATAGACAACATTTTCTTTTAACATGCATTCTTTACCAAGAATTCCTTGTTAGTGAGACATTCAACAGAGGTAAAGGTAAATTTTCCAAAAGGAGATCTATGTTGAAGGGAATATATAAATCTCGTGTTTAATGGGCCAAAAGATAACATAATTTTATTAAATTTGGGAACTACAAAAGAGATTGTAAGTCAATGGTAGTTGAGCAGAGCAAGGGATCCAACGAGACATGGTCGACTAAAGGAAGGAATTATTTGGATGAAGGAGGGGTCATGTACTTAGCCTCAACAAGTACACAACTGGATCATGAGGCATCCATGTTTGACTTAGGAGAACCCTATCATATGACACCCCATAATGAATGATTATGTGAATATAAGGGGCATGAAAGGGCTGATGTCTATTTGGGGGACAAATTGAAAACCAAAATTGTTGAATGAAGTTGAGTTGAACAGGTGCTCAAAGATGGTAGGATTAGAACACTATGATGTGTGCTTCATATTCCAAGTTTGGAAAGAAACCCAATATTTGTTAGTGAAATGGTTGGTGTGAATGCACACATTGTGTTTGGTAGGGATTCATGCAATATGGTTCATGGAGCGATGGTACTAATGAGAGGACTATGGATTGGAACCATGTATAGGTTGCTAGGCATGTTAACCCAAGTGGTTTCAGTAGTTCATTCATTCCTGAAGTTGATGGGACATCCTCTTGGCTAGTCGATGAGACCATGTTATGGAACAAGAGGATAGGACACATCAAGGAAAAGGGTATGTGAGTTATTGTGAAGAAAATGTACGGTGGAAGGTTTCCATCACTGCTCTATGGAAGTCAACTTATGTGAACATTGTGTTTATTGTAAACAAAGTCATGTGAGGTTCCCTTGTGGTGATAGAAGGGAAAAAGGGATTCTGGAATTAATACATAGAAATGTGTTTAGGCATGTACATATTCAATCATTAGGAAGGTATATGTATTATTTTTCCTTCATCTATTATTTCTCTAGGATGGTATTTCAATATTTCCCTAGGAAGAAATATGAGGGTTATTCAAATAGTTTTAATCTATTATGGAAAACTAGACATATAAGAAGATAAAGGCATTGAGAACTAACAATAGTGGTGAATTTTGTGGAAAAAAGTTTGAAATTTTTGCAAGCAACATGGTATAGTATGTCAAATGTTTACTCCATATACCCCTTAGTAGAATGGAGTCTTTGAAAGGATTAATAGGATGTTTATGGAAAAATGAAGGGGCATGCTTAGTGGCATGGGGTTAGCAAAACAATTTTTTTTTTTAACTGAAACGATTATGTTTTATTGATAGAAATCAGGTTGGGCAGAGCCTAATCAACCATTACAACATTTAGAGATTACATTGACTTTCTTTCTGCTTAAGGGATAATGTCCATGATCGCTGTTTCTGCATTTGTGCTGATCATTCCTTCCTGTAAAGTGCATCCAATGTTTGCCAATTTGTCTGCTTCCTTGTTTAATCCTCTGAGAATGTGGAAGAATTGGACTGATTGAAATTCTTTCAGAGTTCTGGTCACTCTTGAAAGTTGTTTGTTTAGCACTGGGTCCTTGAGTCTTTTCTTATCTACCATCGTTTTGATCAGCAGTTCAGAATCGCCAAGGATTAGAATTTCTTCTGGATTTCCTTTCCTGGCCATTTGGCAGGCTTTCAAGAGGCTGAGAATTTCAGCTTGATTGTTGGTTTTCGTTCCAAGACCCCAGCTGAAGTTGTCTTTTTTCCCATCTTGGAAGAAGATCACTCCTCCTGCTCCGAACTTCCCTGGATTTCCTTTTGAGGCTCCATCGAAAAAAATGATGCACTTGGCCTGTGATTTCCACCATTGCTAGAAGTTGTCTTCTGATTCTCGAATCTGCCATTTTCCTTTGTGCACTGTTCGATTGGGCACTGGTGGGTTAGCCTTTCCTGTATAGGCATTCAACCACTCCCTCTCTTCGGTTCGCAAGAAGTTGTCGTCTTTGACAGAGGAGTAGTTCAATGTTTCTAAGAGGAGGTTCTTTGCCTGTTCCGCCACTTTTCCTACTGGCAGTTAAGTGTTGTTAAATATTGTTTCATTCCATGCTAACAAAGTTTCCAGCAAACATACTTTGGTACAGCTATCCACACCTTTTGCCAAAGTGATTTGCTTACTATGCTGTGTGGATAATTGTTATTCCAGGAGGAGAACATGGTGTCAATCGAGTTTTGAGTTGGAGGAGGCACACTCAGCCCGGTGAAAAAGAATGATCAGACCGCTTTTGCAAATTCGCAGACTAAAAACAGATGATTTGCTGTTTCCGAGTCTCTTTTACAGAGGACGCATCTATGCGGTCCAACTATATTCCTTTTACAAAGATTATCTCCTGTCAAAATTTTGTTATGGAACAATGTCCAGAAAAAGAAGTTGATTTTGGGGATGCTGAAGCTGTCCCAAATCTGCTTCCACACGAATTTCAGATGTGATGAATTCTTTTTGGTCTGCATCTGATAATATCCTTGACTAGCTGTGTATTCCCCGGTCTTACCCCAGCCCCAAACATCTTCGTCTTCTTTGTGAACTGGGGCAAAGTCAGAGATTGCGGCTTGGAGAGCGTCTAGCTGAGTGTTTAAATGTTCTGGAATTCTGGGAAAAATCCATCGTTGCCAGTTCCCTTTTCTGTCCCAACTGGAGATATCCTCTAATTTCCTTATACCTTTCGACTATAACTAGGCTCTTATTTCTGCAATTTCGTGGTTTTCTGCTAGAGGGCGATGTCCCATAACGCCGTCTCTCCAAAGTTTTGTGTTTTTACCATTACCAGGGATTCGGTACAAATGGGATCTTAAGAATTCGATGCTTTTGTAACACAGCTTCCAGACTTGCGTTCCTTTTGGGGGTTTCTCAATATTATATGATTTTAATGGCTGATTGTTCAGGTATTTCAAATTGAAGATCTGACTCACTGGATGGGCCGGCTCTTCTTGGAGCTGCCATAACAGCTTACATCCCAAAGCTACATTTGCATTAACTGGGTCGCGGATTTGAAGTCCACCTTCTGCCAGCGGCCGTTTCACCATATCCCAGCTAACTAAATGAAATCTATTTGTGTTTCCTCTCCCGCCATTCCATAAGAAATTGTGCATAAATCTGGAGATTTGGTCTGAAATTAGTTTTGGAGCCAGCATGAGGGATGCTTGGAACGTGGGCAAAGCAGAAAGTACTGATTTTATGAGCGTCAATTTGCCCCCTGTGGTTAACCAAAAGCCTCCCCACGTAGTGATCTTCCTTTTGAATTTCGTGATGACTTCCTCCCACAGATGGTTTCTGTTGGATCCCAGGGTTATTGGAAGGCCCAAATATTTTATTTTTTCCCAATCTGCATGTCCTGTGTACCCCAACTCGTTTGCGATTGTCTCGATCTTATGCTGCTCAGTGTTCCACCCATATACAACGCTTTTCCTCTCACTTACCAGTGCTCCTGATATGCTGCAATATTTCTGAAGTATGCTTTTGAAAGATTTAGCTATTCTTGGAGAGGCCCCTCCAAGCAATAATGAATCGTCGGCGAAGAGGGCATGATTCACCGGTTCTATGCCTTTCACAATTCTGATCCCTGGTAGGCACCCCTTTTGTTTTTCTAGAGTCAGTTTTCTGCTCAGGGAATCTTCCATTAGAATGTAGAGAAATGGTGAGAGGGGGCAGCCCTGTCTCAAACCCCTGGTGGCCATAAAGAAGTTAGCAGGTCTACCGTTTATCATGGGCGCGATCCAAATCTTCTCCAGGCATACCTTGATAAGATTGATGAAGACCTGACTGAAGATAAATGATGAGAGAACCCTCTACAAAAAGGAGTGATTCACTCTATCAAATGCATTGCACATATCAAGTTTTATGAGCATACCTTGTTCTTTGAGTGAGTGGCTGGAGTGTAGAGCTTCCTGGACTTGAATGACATTGTCCAGGATGTGCCTTCCTTTCACAAACCCCCCTTGGGCGGGAGAAATTAATTTTTGCAGGAGAGTTTTGATTCTATTTGCCAGCAGTTTGGCCACAATCTTGTAGGACGAATTACACAGTGAGATTGGCCTGTATCTGTCAAAAGAGCTTGGGCTTGCTTCCTTTGGAATTAATGCAAGGAAGGTAGAATTTATGCCTCCTCCAATCTTTGCCTTTCTCATGAAACCGTGGACCATTCTGATGAGATCAGTTTTAATTAGATCCCAGCATTTTCTGTAGAAGTGAATTGAAAACCCATCTGGCCCAGGTGCTTTATCTGGCTCCATGGACCAGACAATATTGGAAATCTCCTCCTCTGTGGCTGGTATCAATAGAATGTTATTGTCCTCTGTGCTGACAAGCTGTGGAATATTTGTGAGAAATTCCTCAACATCCTCCTCACTCCCATCCTTATTCGCGCTGAGTAGATTTTGAAAGTGGTTCACAATAGCCTCCTTGATTTGATCAAATCCTCTGCATACCTGACCCCTAGATGTGATAATTTCTGCAATGTGATTTCTCGACAGACGAGCCCTGTATTGTCTGTGGAAATACTTAGTATTTCTGTCCCTAGATTTGAGCCACAAGCTGCGTGACTTGATGTGCCAATATTCTTCCTCGATTCTAAAAGAATTGTATGTTTTCCTCTGTGCAATTTTTTCATTATCTAGATCAATAGCTGAGATATCTTTCTCTTCCATTTCCACTTGGAGATCTTCCAACTGGTTGACTGCATCTTTTCTCTGACTGGTGGGAGTGACTGTGACTTTCTTTATCCATTCTTTTAAAGCCTTCTTTGTGTTTTTCATTTTTTGTTCCCAAACATAGCTTGGGGAGCCTGATATTTCTATTCTCCATGCTGTTTGGACCGTTTCGTGGAACCCTTCCCTTTCTATCCAAAGAGGGCTGAAACAAAATGGAAGAGGGCCGAGGTCTTCTTCTTCCTTTAGACATAGCAAGATTGGTTTATGATCTGAGGTTAATTTCGGAAGAATCTTAGAGAAAACAATTCTTTTATTCAGCATGATAGAACTGTTGGTGAGAAATTTGTCCAGCCTTGCTGAGATGTGCTGATCCCCTGTTCTATTATTAGTGCAGGTGTATTCCCATTTTACAGGTTTGAAATCTACTAAGTCCCATTGTTGAATGAGGTTTTCCACTGTGGTGAGAAAGGGGTCTCTCAGATTAGTCCCTCCTCTCTTTTCTTTGTGGTCTAAGATTATATTCAGATCTCCCCCTATGACTATATTCAAAGGATTATGCAATTCCAAATAGTCTAAGAGGGTTTTCCAGCAATCTTTCTTCTCATCATAATGCACAGGTACATACATATTAAACAAGGCTAGCTTGAAATTACTTAGTGTGTGGCGCAGTTCTGTATAAATCCAGTGCTGGGTCACATGGGAGCTCTCTAAAGAGAAGAATGTGCTTATTCCTCCCGCCGAACCTCTTGCGCTGACTACCTTTCTTGAATCAAATTTCCATCTTGTATTGCTTATATTTAGAAGGGTTTCCCCTTCTATTTTTGTCTCTTGGAGCATAAGGATGTCTGTGGCTTCCATCTTCAATAAATCTCTAATAGCCTCTGCCTTATTGGGATTCCCCAGACCCCTGCAGTTCCAAGAGATCAGCTGCATCATTTATGACTGGTTGGGGTAGGTCCACCTCCCTTGAGGGCCCTTAGTTTGGAGTTCCTTCCAAGAGTCATTTCTATGGTGGCTTGACTTCCCAGGGTTTTTTGTCTCTCTGATTCTTCCTCCCTAGTTTCTCTGTTTGATTTCCTTCCCGCTCGCTTTGATGTCCTTTATAGGGTCTCTTCATCTGACGAGCCCTCGTTTTCGACATTCTTCTTCTTTTGTTTGATAATATCAGCATATGAGGGGGATGAAATAATGCATGGGTTCGGATTTGAGGTGTTGCCTGGATCTGATGGCTCGGTGTTGTTCTGCTGGGGAGGTTCTTCCCTTTCCGCCTCTGGTGGATCGGAGGATGGGTTGAGAGATTCAAATGGATTTTTGTCCTCCTCTATGCTGATAGTTTCCTTGCTTCCAGCATTTTGTGTGCTTCCATTTTCTTGCCCTGCTTTGTTTCCTGTCTCCTTGCCTTTGTTTTTGTTGTTCTGCCTGTTATTTGCTGATTTCTTTACCTGTTTCCATTGCTCTCCTTTTTCTTTCTCTGCAGCTTCCTCGTTTTTTTTCTTGCAATATCTTGCAAAGTGCCCATATTCATGGCAGTGCCGGCACTTAAAAGGCAACTGCTCATAATCAAGCTCTTGAATATGGGTCCAGTCCGCTACTGAGAGTTTGATGGCTTCTGGTAATCCTACTTCAAGATCGACCTCAACGCAGATGCGGGCACAGGAGTATTGATCCTTCCTCGGCGCCTGATCTATGTATCTGCCAAGAGCGTTACCTATGGATTGCAGAGAGTTCTGGCTCCAGCAGTGGAGGGGGAGATGTGGAAGGCATACCCACACAGGTACCGCCGTGGGCACATCCTGAGCTGGATCAAAGTCCGGAGACCATTTGTTCAGATAGAGTCCTTGAGGACCCATGGAGTATGGTCCGTTTCTAAATATCAGACTTCTATCCTCCACATTTTCGAACACAAACACAAAGAAACCCTTGCCAACGAAATGGCTTTTTATACCTTCTCTGACCAGGGGTTTCCAGTTTCGCCTTACCCATTCCTCAACAGCTTTTGGGGATGGCCATAACCTTGTAAAATGACCGATGAGGCCTCTTTCGGCGAGGTTCAGTGCTGTTCTGCATGTTTCTTCCACCGGCAATGCCACCGTGGGAATACTTCCTAGTTTTTTGACAAACTTGGACTGAGAGCCAGTCGTCCATTTCCCAGATGCTGCAACTAGGGTTCTGAACACTTCTAGTTCTGGAGGTAATGGGGGGGTAGCCACAGAGCCCCCACCAGGATCCATGTCTAGAGCACTCGAAGAAAGAAAGGCTGGCTTGGCGCTGCTAGGTCAGTAGCAGCGCCTCCATGCTGGGGCGCGGATCCTACCAAATATATTTTGACCTGTCCCAAATACAAATTTCCTGCCGATTTCTTCCTGCTTGAGATTTACAGAAGCCTCGATCTGTTCAAAACCTTCTTGTCCTCTACGAAAATGACCAGCACCCGGCCTGCAGGCGCGAGGGAAGCCCTCTGCGGGGTTCGATCCGGTCCACAGTAGCTTGCTCTCATTCTTGAATGAAATATCATGGGGTTAGCAAAACAATTTTGGGCATAGGCAACCTACACTATATTTTATTTCATAAATAGATCTTCTTCATCAACGATGGTAGAAAAGAGTTCACATGAAGTATCGTTTTGTAAAATGCTTGCTGCAAGGCTTTTTCCCATGTTCCTAAGGAGAAGAGGAATAAGTTGGGAAACAAGGTAATCAAGTGTATTTAATTTCATTGATTATAAGGATGGAATGAAAGGATATAAGTTATGGGATCCAATGAAAAGGGATATAGTTTATAGTCGAGATGTGATCTTTAGGGAAGCTAGGTGTACATATAGGATTGAGGATGTTCCAAAGGAGGAGGAACCATAAAAGTTGTTATTTGACTTGAAGAATAGGAACTTAATTAAGATGAGTTGACTGAATTTGATGAAGAGGTGGAATAATAGACTCTAGCCTTAAGGAGTTATGATTGAGTAGGAGATAGGATGAAAGGTGTAGACCACCTAATTTCCATTCTACATTTATGTTATCTTTCATTAATGATGATATAAGGTAAGTGAAGGAGATAGTTGACTCAATAGAGGGAAAAAACAGCAAGAAAGCCATGGTATAAGACATTAGGGGAATTTTGAGGTCAAAAGTTGGCTTGAAAATAAAAAAAAATGTACTAACAAAATCAACTTTAAAAGAACCAATAAGATTCAAGATGATTTCATCCTCAGGGGTAAATATTTTTGGAGGGAAAAGAGGAAGTTATTTTTTTAATTGTATTTTCATCTTGTCTCCTCATAGGTTTACTCATATGCCAAGAGTAAGCACACTTTGCATACTTTTAAGTAGACCCACACCTAAATTTAAATTGAAAATACATATGAAAAAAAAACATGTTTCTTTAAAAAAAAACATTTACGCGTACTCAAAATTATGTAGAGTGGGTACTCATTGGATGTGAAATTTAATTCCTCATCCAATGGGTACCTACTCTTGACATTTGAGTAAATCTATAAGGATATAAGCCAAAAATACAATAAAGAAAGTAGTTTTATTTCTTTTCCTTTAAAATTCATAATCTTGTTTTATTATATTAACTATTATTTTATTATTTTCCCTAAGAGGCCCATTTTAGACCTCAAAATTCCCTTAATGAATGGAATCTTTATATAAGAATGAGACACAAGATTTGATTAAACTACTTGATGGAAGGAAACCCAATGGTTGTAAGTGGGTGTTCAAGAAAAATTTGAACGTATTGGTGTACATATACAATTTCTTATTGTTTAGGAGGACTGCTATAACATGTCTATTTCTAGCATGTGGTATATTTATAGTAGGTCTATTTTTGGTAGGTGGTCTATTTATAGAAAATCTAATTTTAGCAACTTTTTTATGCATGATGACATGCGGTAGTGGCAAGGTAGTAGCATGGCATCAAGAGCACACTTGCTTGGATATATTTTCCTCCTAGATAAGTGTGCACTTCTCCTAATGCCTCCAGTTCCATTCTTGGAGTCCATTACTCCTTGAGACTTCAATTCTATTTCTGGAGATTGGTTCCATTTTTGGAGTTTATATTTGTGTGCATGATTTCTCACTTATATTTGGCTAAAAACACTCACGACCAACTCTATGTGTGGCTATAACTCCATACTTGGATATCTAACTCAATTTATGACTAGTTAATTGACATTAAGGAGTAGTTATTTTTGGTCTTACATGTGCATGCACTAAGGAACCTCAAATAGTGTGCAATTCCTCTCTCCTTGAGATATTTCTTATATATAAATCTAGTATTCAATGTAATACAAACAATTTGAGTTAGTCTCTTTGACAAGCAAGTTCAGTTGGTCTCTTTGGTCTCAAGGTTGGTCTCATTCTCTCTTCTCTCTCTTTTGTCTCAAGCTTGTAATTACTATTGTTGTTTCCTTTTCATAACTAGATTCCTGTATGTTTTTTAATCTCAAAAAACTTACATGGTATCAAATCATAGGAGAAGCTTGTAAGGAGAAGCACATGTATTTCATTGCAAGTGACATAGGATTGAATAACACATAATAATTCATCAACTCATATTAATGATCCTCAATCCATTCAATTGTTTTGAATGGAATCCAAAGATTTAACTTCTAGTTAGAAGCAAGGACTCTATAGGATTACTATGGGAGCCAAACCTGAGCCCAAATTATTAGTTGAGAAAGAAAAGTATTTTAACACAATGGATGAAGCATATGGGTTGCTATATTTGTTAATTTCTCCAAATCTACTTTTCCACATAAAATCTTATTCCACGCCTACCAATGTTTAGACCACATTGAGGGGTTATTTTTGGAAACATGATGGAACACAAGAAAATTGGCTTAAGAATGAGCTCATCTTATTGAGCCCAAGCAATTTTGACACCTTGCAAGACTTTCTCACAAAGTTCAAATCTTTGCTACAATAGTTCAAGGCATGTGGAATTGATAAGAAACATGAGGAACTAATCTTCTTCATTCTCTCAAAGTTGGTTCTTATGTACTCGATCTTCATTTATTCCTTTCTATTGAAGAATGTAACTAGTGTTGGTCTTCATAATTGTACTTTAGTCATGATCTAATATATTTGTCAAAAAGACATTTTTATTATTATTATTTAAATTTACTTATTAAAGCATGAGTTTCATGCTTGGGTCAATGGTTCATAGGTTATATCATCCACTATGTGCTTTAGGATTTTTCTTAATAATTCAAAGTCAAGAAAGAAAAAATATTTGATGATTCCTCCCCCATCAAGTCAACCTCCAAAAAAATTGTTAAGTCATTTACTCCTACTATACATGTCAACTCAATTATAGGAACAAGCAAATATAAATACCATGGTGAACTCGGCTTGAAGCAGAGATGAATTCAGATAGATTTCATAGCAGAAAAGTAAAGAGAAGGTTTGATTTGTGGTTCGTACAAGATAAGAAGATAATCTAAAAGAGGGAATATTGTCAAATGCTAGCCACAGCCAGGGAATAGTTGCAGAATAATAATTACAGTAGGTCGAGAATTGCAGGAGCATAGTAAGCCAAAAATTACAGGAATACAAATGACTTCAAGTTGCAGTAGCATAGAGAGCTGAAATTATAGAAGTAAGGAAGAAGAAGTTTGCAAGAAGATAAGGATACTGAAACTTGAGATAAAATTTGTCATCATGGGAGGCTAACTTGATGGGTGGAAGAAATTATGTGCCATGATAGGTCTTGGTCTATCTCACTGTGATTTGAATCTACTGAAGGAAGAGTTCTTGACTAGGTTTCCCCCTACCTAGGGGTTTTTCCCTGGCTAAGTGCCTATATCATGTGTTCTCTTGTTTTTTTGTGCTTTGGAAATTGTCTTGATGATAATAATGTAATAACAAAGTAGAAGAAGAAATACCTAATCACAAGAAATTGTCAAGTAATAGAGAAATAAAATTAATAAGAAGCCCTATCAATATTTCCCTAGGTTTCTCAACACTTTCATATTAGTAAGTTATCAACGAGGAAAGCTTTGAAAATAACATCCTTGGATGACCTCATTGAAACATTCATACAAGAGTAAGATAAGCTCATAGATATGGGTGCTCTCAATAATTCTAAAGCCCATATGCTTACAATACATGAAAGTAGCATGTCAAATAAGAAAAAATAGAGAAATCAAAAGGAAGGAAGGATCTTGATCACAAAAGGGGAGCAAGCAATAAACCCACTAAGTATTCTAACTCCAAAGAAGGAAAGTTAAAGGAGAGAAAAAAGTGTAGCTACTGTAATATAGGATGTCATCAAGAGATTTCATCAATGAAAAATACTATCAATTTAATGGCACAAGCTCTTCAATAAAAATGATCTTGAAGATTGCATTTTAGAAAATGTAAAGAAAATATTGGACATAATCCATAAGAAGATCAAGGTAAAGACCATATTTTAATCATTATTACTTCCTCACCATAACATATATTTTAGATTCTAGAGCCCCACATCATATGGTTGCTTCAAAAGATATTTTATCCTCTTTGGAACCTTGCATTGGTCCCCCCCATATTAGTAGGAAACAACACTTTTGTGAAAGTATGTGGACAAGGTAGAGTGGATCTTGACAATAGATGTTTATAGAATGTCTCCAATGTTCTCTCGATCTATCATATTACAAATAACTTTTCCAAGCACAATTTTGTAGCTTTGTGAGATATCTTAGTAGTGAAGAACACAATTACATAACACCTAACTAGTATGCACTATGTTTTGAGAGGTTTGGGGTGGGGGGGGGGGGGGGGGGGGGGGGGGGGGAGGAGGTGAGGGGGGGTTTATTCCCATTGGTTTTCCCTCTTTACCTCATGTTTTATCATAGGTTGTTTTGCATAGTTGTTTTGTACATGGGTACCTAACATGGATACATATTGGTAGAAGCCATTTATTGTACACACCTCAATTGTGATTTGGGGGGGTACTAGTGTACATGCACATTTTCCTACCATTTGGGAGGATTTATTTTTATGGCGTGTGTATTTTTGGTAGGTGTTCTATTTATAATAGGTCTCTTTTCCATTAAGGGAATTTTGAGGTATAAAATGGGCCTCCTAAGGAAATTATAAAATAATAGTGGAAATAATAAAGGAAGATTATATTACATCATCAAATTTTAGAGGGGAAAAAAACGATTTTTTCAACTCGTATTTTCAACTTATCTCCCTATGGATTTACTCAAATTTTGAGTAGAAAAACTCGTTGGATGAAAAATTTGATTCCTCATCCAAGGAGTACCCATGTGTCATACTTTTGATGGACCCTACTACACAAAAAATGAAAAATACATGAAAAACGTGATTACAATCACATTTTTTCATATATTTCTCATTTTTCGTGTAGAAGGTCCATTGAAAGTATGCAACACGGGTATTCCTTGGATGAGAAATTGAATTTTTCATCCAACGAGTACTCCCACTCGACATTTGAGTAAAACCTTAGGGAGATAAGTTAAAAATACGAGTTGAAAAAGTAGTTTTATTATTTTATTATTTTTTAATATTTTTACTTTTTTACTCCAAAAATGGTGAATCATCCCCCATGGTTGGCATCATCATCGTGAATCCTATTGGTTCTTATAAAGTTTATTTTTGTTGTACCTTTTTCTTAGGAGGCCCATTTTAGACCTCAAAAGTCGCCTAATAGGTAGTTGATCTATTCACAGTAGGTGCTACCATGTAGTATGGCATGTCACAGTGAAAAAAAAATGGAATGGCATCAATAGTGCACTTTCTTAGCTATATTTTCTTCCTAGATAAGTGAACATTTTCCCTAGCATCTCTAGTTCTATTCTTGGAGTCCATTACTCCTTGAGACGTCAATTCTACTTTTGAATACTTTCTATTTTTGGAGTTTAAAGTTTCATGCAAGAGTTATCACTTGATTTATCATTTATATTTGGATAATTCCATTCATGGGAAACTCTATATATGGTTCTAACTC
Organism: Pinus tabuliformis; assembly: GCA_031772625.1. NCBI lineage: Eukaryota > Viridiplantae > Streptophyta > Pinopsida > Pinales > Pinaceae > Pinus > Pinus tabuliformis. The sequence continues at coordinate 301,672,931 of CM062804.1, read as the reverse complement.
CATATTTGGCTAGCTAACTCCATTTATGACTAGATAATTGACAATAAGGAGTAGTTATTTTTGTCTTACTATGTGCATGCACAAAGGAACCTCAACTAGTGTGAAATTTATATCTCCTTGAGATACTTCTATATATGTAACTTTGTTATTAAATGAAATAAAAGCAATTCAATTTAGCCTCTTTAATGAGAAATTTGAGTTGGTAACTTCAACATCAAGATTAGTCTCTCATTCTCTCTTCTTTCTCTTTTGTCTCAAGCTTGCAATTGCTAGTGTTGTTCTTTATCACAACTAGATTTTTGTGTGTTTGTGTTCTCAAAAATATTATAGAACATAGTAGTCTAGGTTGACAAGTACAAAGCTTAATTGGCAGCAAAATGTTATTCCCAAGTCGATGGAGTCAACTTCAATGAGATTTTATCTCATTGCAAAATTAACTTCCATTAAAGTACCAATATCTCTTGTTGCAAAATTTGATTGAGATGGATAAAATGGATTTGAAAACAACATTTGTACATGGGAATCTGGAAGATGAAATATACATGAAACAACCTAAAGTATTTGTAGTGGAGGGCAAGGATAAGTTGGGTTTCCAGCTGACGAAGTCCCTTTATGGTCTTAAGCAATCACCTAGGATGAGGTACCAAAAGTTTGACACATACATTTAGGGATTTGGATTTGTGAGAAGCAAAACAAATATTGTGTATATTCCATGTAAGAATCAAGTCATTTCATATATGTAGTTTTGTACATTAACGACATTTTGTTAGTTAGAAATAACATGGACGCAGTCATGGAGATGAAGATGCAACTATCCTTCAAATTTGACATGAACGATCTTGGTGTTGCAAACATCATTATGAGAGTGTATATTAAGAGAGTTTGGCTAGTTAAAAAACTCTAGGAAAATCATAGGAACTACATTGAAACAATCCTAAAATGTTTCAACATTCATGGGTGCAAGTTAATGAAGGTACTAATTCTTAAAGGGGTAAGACTAACCGTTGAACAATGTCTAAATACAAAAGAAGAAATAGAGGACATAGAACATGTTCCATATGTTATTGTTGTTGGTAATCTAATGTATGTAATGGTCTACACTCAACTAGACATTTTCTCATGCATTAGGAGTATTGATCAGATTCATGTTGACTTCTAAAATTTACTAGACAACCATCAATAGAGTGTTCAAGTACTTCCATGGAAAAATTGATCATGCAATTTGTTTGCAAGGGATGCTTGTAATTGATGGGGAAGAGAATGCAATTTCCTTTTTTGATGTCAACTGGGATGTTGACCTAGATTGAAGAAGGTCAAATAAGAGGTATGTTTTCAAGTTGTTCAATAGAGCTATCAACTAGATGACTAAGAAATAGTCAATCATGACAGTATTGATGATGGAATCTAAATACATGGAAAATACCCATGAAAGCAAGGAAGTGGTATATGGTTCTAGAGGTTTTATTCAGGTATTGGGTTTATAAAACAAGTGATAAGGATAGGTTATGACTTCCAAAGTGAAATCTTCTTGATAAAGAACTTGGATTACCATTCCAAGACAAAGGACATCAATGTACAATACCATTTCATTAGAGAGATGGTGGAAAAAAACAAAGTGTTGCTTGAGAAAGTAGAAACTTTGGGAAATTTATTGATGCTTTGATAAAGTTTGTGAGTGATATGAAGTTCTCTTGGTGTATAAAGGTAATGGGAATTACTTCCTCAGTTCATTGAAGCAAGGTATCTCCTATTCCTACAAAGATGATACAAATGGGAAAACATGAGTTATTATATGCTTTGCAGAGGAAAAGTATTCAATTGGAGTGCAATTAATTGAATGGTTGGTCGAGGTGGATCTGGGTAACTGAATGGTTGAGGTGGATTGACTAGGATGTAACTCAAATAACTTAGTTGAGGTTAATCAACCAAATGAAGGATCACTGATATGGTCAAGTTGAGTTGATGATTGATGGTGAAGTTGGGATAGGGATCACAACTGAAGGTTGACAAAGCAACTGATAGAAATTAATAGTGGATGGAATAGTCAAAAGTAATTGCAATCAGGGACATGCATCATTGACAAAGAGTGGTGGTAGAATACTGGTCAAGTTGTGTTTGAATATAGTCAAACTATGTTAGAAATAGTTGGGAATCATGAGATTCTTGGGATATTAGAAAATTGGATTAAGCCTTTGGTAACTAATTTGGGTGCTACAAATCAGGGTTTCTTATGTAAGAATACACCTATAAATAGAGCATGATGTAATCCCATGATAAGTTAATTCTTGATCATAAATAAAGGGTGATGTAACAAGCACATTAGTCTTAGGTGTGGACTATGGTCAATGTTCATTGTAATTTGGTTGAATATTTGGTGAAGAATATAAAGAGCAATGAAACTCAAAGGTTGGTTTGTTTTTTCAATTAAGGGTTTCTAGGGTAAAAAACTATGTATAATGAACACATCTTTATGTGTTTTCCATTATCTTGTTTTCAGGTTTATTGCTCTCTTGGAAAGGTCCAGGTGTTTAAGTCATGAAGTCTAGTTTAAAACTTGGTCAACTCAATAAGGGAAATGATTTTTTTCTTTTCTTTACAAATAAATATAAAAAGAGAGGAAATATCATATAATGAAATATCAGGAGAGATACAAGAATAACAAGAAGCACGGAAATGCAACAAAATAAAAACAAAACAATTGAAAATGCATGATGGTCAATGGGGTGCTAATATTGTCCCAACTAGGGTTTAATTATCTCTGATAACAAACACATGTTTGTGTTCATTCCTGTGGATGTACTAATACACCAAACACTAGTTAGGTCCAAATGCAAGTTATTGTGATGGTGAAATAGATAGACTGATCTAAGGGATCAGAAAAGTGCTAAAAAATGCTTGAAACTAGTGCCATATTGTAGTGCTTGCCATTATGAATCCAACACCACTTGAATCACTAAAAACCGATATCGTATTCTCAATTTATTATGTCCTAATTATTTGCATCAACAACTAAAAAATTTGTGTGTGCTAACTGGACTGTTGACTGGGTAGTTTGTACTGCTGATGTCATCATGTTGACTGGGTGTACAATTGGGGGAAATACCAATGTGGTCTTAACAAGTGTAACTTTGTTATTTTTCCACTTGGCCGTATGTGATTCGTTGCAGTTTATTTTTGGAGACTAATTAGAGGTTGCCACGTGGCCCAACTAGAGGTCTCCACATGGCACCTCGTGGTTGGATAAAAAAAATTGTTTAGTTTGCAGGCATCGGCGAGATCAAACCCATGACTTGCCATAGAACACTGCAGAACTCCACCACTGCACCATCCACATGATTCTTAACCTATCATGTCGACGAGTTTATGTTAAAGAGTTAAAGTTTGCGTTATGGGGGAGAGGGGTCAGGCATTAACCCTAACCCCTGGTCTTCGTTACCTCCACACGAACTTCGACAAATCGAGGTTAGGGCTCAGGGACCAGCCCCTGACCCTTGGTCACATATCTATCCCCAAGTCATATCATTGTGCAGATGACCGTGGCGAGTGTTAAACAGGCGAGGAGGAGCATTGGGCCTTGACCTTGGTCCCATGGAATTCACTAACCAGAGGCATAGAGAAGCGAGGCTTCAGTGACGGGGGCCGGCTGTTAGTGCCAGCCCTATGGCCGACATGTGATTGTAACCAATGACAGCAGGTGTGGAGAGGCGAGGGCGCACGATTAGCTCGACCCCTAACTACATGGGCCGCACAACCAATGACAGGGCTGGGAATCTGGAGCATGGGGGTAATTGACCAAGCTAAATGAGAGACAATTTGCACCAATTTTGGCGTGAATCTTGTTGGTGCTAGGCGAATTTGTCACTAGGAAATTGGGAAAAAGGCAGAAAATGTAGAACAATTAGCCAGTTTTTGTAAAATTGGAGAACAGTTAGTAGAAAATTTTTGGAGAGCCATAACTTGATGCGTTTTTGGTCTTTTTGAGCCCAACAAGAGCCAAGGTAGGGGTTTTTGGGCCTTATGAAGCCATTGACAACATTAGTTTTCAATTTTGAGCACTGTAAACTTATGTAATTACATATTTGAACACATAATTGAAGAGGCCCAACATTGGAAGCTAGACCTAGAGACATAGCCCAGGAGGGGTGAACTTCATTATCAATTGTTGTTCTGTGTTGCTATGTATGGTTCATTTGTCTCTGTTTATTTTCTGCAAACTAAGTTTTAAACACTAAAATTTATGTTCTTTTGCAAATTGATCCATTGCCCATAAGACATAAATTTGATTGCAACTTTTTAATAAACCTTCATGTTTTTAAATTCAAATCGGTTTGGTATCAAAGCCCTGGTTATTCTGAAGGTTTGATTGTGTTTGCAAGTGTTTTTTTATGCTTACAAGGTTAAAGTTGAAAATAGGAGAAGGAGTACTTGAAGAACCAAATCCTCAAGTGGGTTCAAGGAAGTCACAAACTCCTCAAACTTCACTAGTCATGGCACATGAAGAAGGACATGAGATGATTTCTGAGGATAAGAGAGTTCTCAGAAAGGCTTTCTTTGAAAAGTATAAAATGGTGAAAGATTTGTTTGAAGAAAGGAATACAATGTTGCAAGGAGATAGCTCAAATCCATCAAAAGGTAATGGAGGAGATGGGAGTAATCTTCCACCTCTACCTCCACATTTTCCTCCTCCTTCATCCTCCTCCACTTCAACCCCTTCACATACTCCTTCTAGTTCTCGAAAAAGACATGTTAAAACACCTTTGTTAAAGATTGATGTCAAATTTGGATTTCCTCTGTACAATGGGCAAGTAAATGCTGAGAAATTGGATAATTGGGTTCATAAACTTGAAGTCTATTGGGGAATTCAAAAAATTGATGATGATTCCACTAAGATCCAACTTGCTTCTCTTTGTCTAGAATGTGAAGCTCTCATATGGTGGGAGGCCAAAACCCAAGAGGACTTGAATAAAAGTGGTAAGATAATTTCTTCTTGGAAGTATTTCATAGCTCCATTAAGGAGAAAATTATATCCATTAGCTTATATGTAGAAAGAAATAATGGTTTAGAAAAACTTCAGACAAGAAAAAGGTATGACTGTTCAGAGTTATACAAAAGATTTTAGAACAAGAGCTCTAATTTTGGGTGTAGATTTATCATCACAAGACACTCTACTTAAATACATAGGTGGTTTACATAGTTACTTTAGGTATACAATTCTTATGCTTAACCCTACAAAGTAGATGAAGTATGTGTACAAGATATGCATTTAGAAGCAAGAGGGAAGAATGTTCCTGAAGAGATTAGCGAGAAGCCATTTAAGTCTAGAGACAAAGGAAATGGGAGGTTTAAAGGAAAAGACAAAAAGAATGCTACCATCAAGAAAGAGGGAGAAAAGCTCACCTGCAAACATTGTTAAAAGAAGGCCATGATGAAGACCATTGTCGGAAACTTCATCCAGAAATGAGACTAAAGAAGGAGAAAGAAAAGATTGTTGCAACAACTCAACAAGATCTAGGATCTGATTCCGGTGATGAGACCAAAATCACAACCATGAGAGTGAAAGGTAAGGATACTATTGCAAGAACTAGTTCTTCTAGCGAGCCCATTGAAACTCAAAATGATAAAGAAATAACTGAGATTTTCCATATTAGAGTCATCTCAAAACATAACAAAGTAGATACTTTATTTGATAGTGGATCCTAAGCCAACCTTATTTCAGAAGCCAATGTTGTGAAACTAAACTTGGAAACTATCCCTCATCCTAAACCTTACCCTTTGGGTTGGGTATGTAACAATGCCAAATTACAAGTGACAAGAAAATGAAAACTTAAATTTTCCATCACTGCAAATTTTATCGATGAGGTAGAGCTTATTGTTTTACCACTTGACATATGCAAGATTGTTTTCGGGAGTCCATACTTATATGACAAGAAAGCCATATGTAATCACCATGAAAACAAATATCATTTAAAAAAAAATGGAATTGAGTATATTGTTAGAGCACACTGTAATAAGATGAATTTATCTCTTGTAAGTGTTGGACAAATGAAGAGGCTTGTAAATGCTAGTCAGAATTTTGCATTGTTAATGATCAAACACAAAGATGTTGAGGAATATGAAGCTTTCCAAGGATGTGATGTAAAACTAAAACATGATATAGTTGAGTTTGTTAACACATGTGATAAGGTATTTCAAGAGTCTGATGTGTTTCCTCCTAGAAGAGGAATACAACATGAAGTTCAATTGTAATAGGATGCATCAATTTTGAACATTGGTATGCATAAGATGTCAGTGTTAGAGAATGCATAGATCAAGAAGAAGATGCAAGAGCTACTTGAAAAAGGGGTCATTAGGCCTAGTACATATCCTTGTGGGTCTCCTAATGTCTTGGCTCTGAAGAAGGATGGTACATGGCAATGGTGATCACGGTGTGTGGATTTTGGAGCTTTGAACAAAATCACGGTAAAGAATCGTTATCCTCTTCCTCACATTGATGTTTTGTTAAATCAATTGAAGGATGTTGTTTATTTCAATAAGTTGAACTTGCAAAGTGGTTACCATCAAATAATAATTGTTGAAGGTGATATGTGGAAAACCTCTTTCAAGACAAAGCCAACTTCATTGCATGCTTTGACAAACATGAAACAAGTCTCTCAACGGGGAGGTAAGCATCAGAAAGCCTTCAATGCATTGAAAGGTAAAATTAGTACAACATCAATTTTTGCATAAGATCTTAACCAGCTATTACAGATTCAGTTAGTGAATTAAATGGTACAATAACATTTAGTGAAGAGTCAAGCCAAGCACAAGGCTAGACATGATAAGTATCGTGTTGACCACAACTTCCAAGTTGGAGATCAAGTAAGGCTTTGCATCAGAAAATAAAAGCTTCAAGGTGAAGATAACTTAATATTATACGAGCCTCCTTTCATTGAAGATCAAGGAGAGAATGTTAAGATTCCAACAATAGAAGATTTATCTCCTAAATATCTTGAAAAATTGCAACAAGGTATCATTCTTGACAGAAAAACAAGGACTTCACATAGAGGTAATCTGGAGTACCTTCGTGTGGGGCTCAAGGGAACTAATCCAAGTAAGTCCAAATGGATTGAGATTGGAAGGGTGAGGGACAGTAATTCCAAATGGATTGAGATTGGAAGGGTGAGGGATCTGTACCCTCACCTATTTTTTGACTGAAAATAACCTTTTGGTGGTCCAAAAGCTTCCAATGGGGAGGAGTGATCCAAGGGATCAGAAAAGTGCTAAAAAATGAAAGTGATTGAAAATGCTCGAAACAAGTGCCAGATTGTAGTGCTTGTTGTTCTAAATCCAACGCCACTTGAATAACTAAAAATTGATATCGTACGCTCAAGTTATGATGTTCTGATCGTTTGGCTCAACAATTAAAAAAATTGTAGGTGTGTTGATTGGATTGTTGACTGGGCACTCCGTATTGCTGATGTTAGCATGATGACTGGGCGTACGATCGGAGGAAAGACCAATGTGGTCTCGACAAGTGTCACTCTATTATTTTTCCACTTGGTTGTATATGATTGGTTGTAGTTTGTTTCTAGAGACTAATTAGAGGCTTCCACATGACCCAACCATAGGCTGCCATGTGGCACCTCATGGTTGGATAAAATTTTATTGTTTAGCCTGCAAGTCTTGGTGGGATCGAACCTATGACCTGCTACATAACATCGCAAAACTCCACCACTGCATCATCTGCATGATTATTAACCTATCATGTAAACAAGTTTATGTTAAAGAGTTAAAGTTTACGCTATGGGGGAGAGGGGTCGAGTGTTAGCCCTGGCCCCTAGTCTTCGTTACCTCCACATGACCGTTAATGTATCAAGGTTGGGGTTCGGGGACCAGCCTCTAGCCCTTGGTCACATATCTATTCACTATACCATATGTGGAGAGTCAGTGAAATGGCAGAGGGGGCAGGGCTCTAGGTCCTAACCCCAAGTCATATCATTGCGCAGATGATCATGGCAGGTGTTAAATGGGAAGGGCGGAGCATTGGGCCCTTGCCTTGGTCCTGTGGAATTCGTGTAACAAGAGGCAAAGAGAAATGGGGCTTCAACAGGGGGGCGAGCTATTAGCCCCGACCCTATGGCTGACATGTGATTGTAACCAATGGTGGCAGGTGCAAAGAGGCGGGGCAGGCTGTTAGCTCGGCCGCCGGCCACAAGGGCCACAAGACCAATGGCGGGGCCGAGGATTTGGAGCATGGGGGTAATTGGAAAAACTAATTAAGAGACAATTTGCACCAATTTTAGCGTAAATCTCACTGGCTCAGGTGAATTTGTTGCTTGACAGTTGGAACAAAGGCGGAAAATGTAGAATAGTTAGCCAATTTTTGTAGAATTGGAGAACAGTTAGCAGAAAAACTTTGGAGAGCCATACCTTGATGAATTTTTGGCCTTATTGAGCCCAACAAGAGCCCAGATAGGGTTTTTGGGCCTTTTGAAGCCATTGGAAACATTAGTTTTTCATTCTGAGCACTGTAAAATTATGTAATTACATATTTGAGCACATAATTGAGGAGGCCCAACATTGGAAGTTTGACCCAGAAATGTAGCCCAGGAGGGGTGAACTCCGTTATCAATTATTGTTGTGTGTTCCTGTGTATGGTCTATTTGTCTCTATTTATTTTCTGAAAATTAAGTTTTAAACACTAAAATTTATGTGCTTTTGCAAATTTATCCATTTCCCATAAGACATAAATTTGCTTGCAACTTTTTAATAAACCTTCAAGTTTTTAAATTCATATCATAGACCACACTCACTATTGAGCCCTCTACAATTTCCCAAGTTTTGGGCAAATATTTGGGCCCCTCCACTTCAATAGTTTGAGTACGATTTCTTCTTTAAGAATTCACATTGACATTAATTCCTTATTGCATTAGTGTTGCGTTGATGTATCCAAACTATAAATTTCACCTTGAACATTTGATTAGATCAATTTGGAAACTAGACCTAATTGCTTAATCAAGGCCTTACTTGTCCAAAGTTTGTGTGGAAGGGTTTTTACTTTGTAGTCATTCTTGATCCTCAAATCATTCCCTCCTTTCAATCCCTTTGAACTCTTTAATTTTTCCCACCTTCAATTTGAGCTGTTTTTAATTTTTTTGTTTAAATGTTCTTTTCCTTCCTTTAAATCTTGACTAATTCATACCAAAACCTCTTCCTAAGCCTAATATCCACTTGATTTCAAAATTCCTTGTATTCACTTGACACTTTTTCCCTGACTTGATTTGGTGACCAAGCCTAATTTCCAAATTTGGGCCTCTCTCAAATTTCGATGTAACATTACCCTAATTTTATCAATTAGTCGCAATTGCTCAAATTGGGGCCTTCCTCTTCAAACTTATGTGATATTGGGCCCCAATTTTGAGATTGGTCACAATCTTCGAATTGATATATTATTGATACCTAGATAATGTGTGTTTTTAACCCTTTCTCTCAAACTTAGCTAATGGGAAAAATATTTGATAGCCTACTTTAATTCAAAATATGAAAAGGAGATTAGTTTGATGGAATTATTGATTTAATGATTAACCCATGTGGTCCATGTTTTGTAAAATAACATACAAACAACTTACACCAACTACAAAGGAGATCGATTGAACAAGAAAGATACTTGGATAGTTAAAGAAAAATAAGTTCAAATTAACAAAAGAAATCACTAGCTAGCACATGAGTACAAGAATATTGAATGGTCAAGAAAGGAGATGAAACCCTAGTCAAAACCATTAATGGAGGAGTTATACTTAACAATGAAAACAAAACACTAGATGGCAAGAATGATATTTAAACGAATAAATCAAAAAATGAAGAAGGGAACTAGGTATCCAAGTGGAGCAAACAAAATGAGTAACTTCCCTCTCCCATTCTTGTATAACCTACTTATCTTGTGCACCTTTGAAAAATATTTTATGCAAAATGAATAACCTGTGAAAAATGAATCAAAATGAATAACCTACTTAGCTTGTGCCCCTTTGTAAATATTCTATGGAATGTTAATGAAGAGAAGCCATTGCTAGCCAAGCTATTTGGAGATAGGCTTCATTTTCTACACTTTTAATTCATAAAGTTGTTTCTTCTAGTTTATTGAGTTTTGGAATGGTGTAATATAGATTGTTTTCATGTTTGAACAATTTATATTGTTTTTTTTTTTTTAATCTCAAAAATTGTTTTTCTATAGCCATAAGTATAGTATTATAGTCAACTAAGACTTTTCTTTGATGCATCTAGTTATTTAGATTTTCACTTTGTATTTTTTAAGTATATTTTTACTAAAGGTATAATGTAATAATATATTTCGCATTATGTTTACCTCATTAGTTTTATTAGTTTATCTTGGCCACCATTTTTTAATTTACACATTAGATTAACTTCATCTCATTTATTGCATCCCTAAAAAGCCTAAATGGTGAACTAGGTCACAACCTGTAAAACCACTTAAAACCATTTAAAGGTTGCCAATCTTTAAATCATATGGATCCCCTATTCCAAGTACTGTAAATTCTAATTGGGACCTTTCATTAGGGAGAATCCCTATCGATTTCATAAGACAATTATCCCCTCTAACCAACTTTGACAATAGAAGGAAGTTTGAATGACAGGCTAACCCATATCAGTCCATTATTTTAAGAATGCATTAATATCTCATAGATCCTCTCCATACCCTTGTATAGGCTCATGTTGTGAATCTTCCAATACTAATGCATGCTATCCTAAAGAAGACGATTGATATATTCTCTAAATTTAAATTTGATGATGGAGGGAAAACCTCTTCATTCAAACATCTTATCCATTTTACCTCACACATTGATCTCTCAATTGTTTTCAAGATAATGAAGTATGTAATTTATTTACCTTCAGATTGGAAGTTTATTTTCAGGTTTGGTATAAGGTGTTACTATCCGAATCCATTCATAACTAGAAGCAATTCATGGAATATTTTCTCATAAAAATTATAACTTATATGAACAACTTCGTTGTGAAGAAATACAAAAAAATAAAAATGAATTTGTTGATGATTTTACATTAAGGATTTGCGCATATTCGTATACTAGATTTCACGAGTCTAACAAAACCTCTCAACAAGAATTCCTTGAATGGTGTTTCATATATCCTTTCTATTCTGAAAGAAGAAGAGTTATACTTTGAGCATGAACAAGGCTCACATTGTCCCACATATCTTCCTCTAGAATATTTAAAGTAAGAAATTTTAGCATGTGTTAAACATGATAGTGTAGAAGGCAATAGTTTGCAAAATAATATTAAAACAAAACTTAATATGGAAGATAATGTAAGTCCTAATTTGCAAGATGATATTTTGCACAATCTTGATTTGAATGGACACATTATATCAACAAACCACATATTAAATCAATAACCTATTCTCCACACAGAAAATCAACAAGATGGCACAACAACTCCTAATGTCTCTAAGTTGGGAAACCTTGATAGCCTCTCTAAGAAAATGGAGAAGGTGTCAAACTAAGCATGTAGATACTTTCATCAATGAAATAGAGTATTGGATTCTCACGATGTTTTGATGACACCATATAATTATGTTGAGTATTCTCAGAGAAAATATTTGTAGATGGCTCATTATTCATTTCCTCCTTGCATTGATCTTAAAAAGAGAGTATCCATTAAAAGTGAGTTATTAGAATAAGAATCAACTAAGGTAAATATCTAAAATAGAATTTCTAGTGATGCACATATCCTTAAATTAAATAAGGTCCAAGGGGTAACAAGTGAAAATCATATACTAAAACCATCACTCTGAACAAGGGACAAGAAGTTATTGTGAATTTAGTTATCCAAAGTCTCAAAGAAATGTTTCCATTCAACACTATTGGACATGACACCAGAATCAATTGACCCACATAACCAAAGTCTATTAATTTCCAAGTCTCATAAAATCTCTAGTTTGATTATAAAGAATAGTCAAAGGGAAATATTTTGAGGAATGACTCTTGTCTAAGTTCAATGAAGAAGTATTTTCTAAAACTCCTGAAAAATTGTTTAAAAACAAAACATCCACTTCTAGATAGATGTTTTACTTTCTTTATCTAATAAACCAATTATGATTAAAGAGGAATTTAAGCATGGGATTTCTCTTAATTTGACTTGTGGACCATGTGTAGGAGTTTGTTTGATGAGGTTAATTCTTACAATACAATGAACCTTATAATAGAAAATGGTAAGCTCAAAATCAGATTATGAACATCTATACAGGTATGAGATTATATTTAATTTAGATACTACCTTTTTTAGAGTATTCCAATGTTGGTTTGAAGGATAAAAAATGAGCTTAGTAGTAAAGCACTTAGACAAATTTTATTGTGATGCTTCACTATTAGGCATGTCCATCTATGTTAGATAATTTGTTGTGCTCAATATAAAATTAATCCGAGTTTAATATGTGTATCTAATTTGAATGATAAACCAAATTTGTTTGATACATTAGTTGAAGAATAATACATGATATACTATTGGTTTGACCAATTGTCTTTATCATGCCTTTATCCTATGGATGTATTATTTGCAAGCACCTATTGGGAAAGACCTTCCATACATAACAAAAGGAAGGACATAGAATTTATGAATGTATTGTCAAATGAAAAATGTGCCCTACAAACTTGAACAGTTTGCTCTCTAGAAAACATGAAACATGCTCAAATCATGGCACTCAATAGTTTCATTGATGAATTTGTTTTTGAGTCATATCCTGTCATATTGTAGATATGTGTTAACTTTTTATTTTTTCCATTCTATACCCTACCCCATTCTTGAATCATGTGCTCAAGTTGGGAGGGAATATACTACTAGCTAATGAGTGATAAAGAACACATGGATTAGAATTTGAGAAGTGGTTTTCGAACATTTCATGGCATGCACATAGAGAGAACTTAGCTAGAAAAATATTCGAAGGATATCTTGTGATGATCCAGGTGGATATTGGTGGCCACCCGCCTATTCCACTTGGACCCCCACCATTGTTTCTTTGAGTTTTTCAGTTTCCTTAATTGTAGCATAGTGTACTATTTTTGGCAGTTTTTTGGGTCCTAAACTTCTGGAGCCATTTTGAGGCCCTAAACAACATTTTTTTTGGAAACTCACATGTGGAAAATTTGAGTTTTTAACTTGATATTCATTATTAATAGTTGAATTCCTTGGATGTATCTTTCTAACGAGGTATTGTGTGCATCAAACAGAGATTATATGTCAAAGTTACGACCCCAGGAAGTTGATGTACCAATTTACCCCAATAGGGCCCATAGTTTGGTGTTTCATCTCCTATGGTTAGGTTTTTGGATGTTTGGGGTTTTACATTGTTTCTCAATAATAAATAGGCCTTCAAGCCTCATTGTAACATAGTTTAGAGGCATGTAGCCACCACATCTCTTCTTAGAGATAAGCTACCATCGCCCGAGCTAGTTTATTTACATTATGTATGTAAGCATATTTCAGTTCTTTGATATTAATGAAACAAATTTTTATTTCTATTGCATCTCTGTATTTATGGTTATATCTATAATTTTTTGGGTTCCTGTTTAAATTCGGATCATGTGAGATGCAAATTATAGGAAAAAAATTTATGGGGCAAACATTCACCCCCTCAAACCTAAGTATTGTTGTAGATCCAAGAGTAAAATGTACTGTATTTGGTACGTGCATCCAATGGAAAACCATAGTTCATGATAATTGAAAGCACGAAGGGATGAGTAATCAATAATGAAAATAGTTAAGATAACTAAGGACTTAACCAGTATAAACAAGTTGCTTATTTCTCTAGCTTCCCATTGAAGTTGTATTTTCTTCTAGAATTTTTTTATCATTGCTATTTTATTATTTATGTTTGGTTCTAAATGGAATGTAGAGAATGACAACTTTATTATCATCCTTTCTTGAGTAATTTATTTTTCTTACATTTCATTTTAATTTTATTAAATATTGATGGTTTTCATACCACGACTCTATTTCCTACTTTGAATTAATTTTATTAGTTCGGATTGTCCTTCTCATGTTGTATTCCTCATAGATTTGTTGCATGTTCGAGCTTACTTTTGGTTGCTTAGTGTTGTATTTTAAGTTTGTTGGTTGTTCATCTTTTGTTATTTTCAATATTTTAAGAAGATTTAAAGCATTGCTTGAGTATCAATTTTCTCTATATTTGTCTAATTTTCACTTTCATATTATTTTTTTGTCCAACAATAACAATCTATTTGTGATAGTTATGTGGAGATTAAAAATATTATAAGTTGTTTATTAAAGGAGAAATTTAGCAATGAGAGGGCCCTAACATGCATATCTAACCCTCATAATCATGTGTCATCCCTCTTTCTTTTCAAATCTAATTCTTGAATTTATTTTAGTAATGTACATTGTTTTTTTTGCTAGTGTTTTACTAGTGTGTTTGTGACTTGTGGGACTAACCTGCAATCTAAAAAATTGTGACGGAGGGACATCCAAGCTATCAAAATTACTTGAGGATTTCGCTTGGCATGGGCCACACCAACCCATAACATGGATGAATTTTTTATGTGTCTCCTCTTGACTACCAAAAAGTTTCAAACCTGGATCACCATGCAAAATGAGACCCTTGCAAACTAATCGTGCTAGCAAGATTCGACATTTTATTAATTTTCATTCCTTTGAGTTTTTAACACAAACACACACACACACACAAACTTCCTTTCTAGCACTAATGTTAACCTTGCATCACTTATTTTCTTGTTTTCCTATTTGCAATTCCTTAATAGGTTAAGTGCATAGCTTTATAAAAAGCATGCACTATGGATATTTTTTGTAATATTTCATTTTAGTTATTAGTAATGTTCTAAATAAATAAGTTGTTAGTAATATGTGATGATACTTATAGAAGTTAAAGCAATTATGGAATTAGGGCTTCCTCAAATAACCGAGTCCCAAAAAATCTTGAAAATTTCAATGAAGTGGTCATTCAACCAACTTGAATATACCATCCATTCACATTAAATAAGCACATAATATGAAGTATTTTTAGGTAGACAACCAAGGTTACATCTCTTTCTGAGAATATTTTTATTATTTAGACATGGCGAATTCTTTTCTAAATACGTGCATCATCCACCTATAGTTGTAAAGACCTATTGTTTCCCCCATCCACTATTTCTAAACCATATACTTTTAGATTGGTAAAAGGACTAGGAAATAAAATTTCGTCATATGTGGGTAAATGTAGATATATCCACTAGAGCTATGGACACTCCTAGTAACAAAGAAAGGAATTTTATGTTGGGGTGACTCCATAGAGACTATGGATACTCACGGTGGTGGAGAAACGCCACATGAAAATGAAACAACTTGCTTGTTCAAAGTATTCAACCCCATTTAAAGAAAAATCTTGTGATTATGACTGTTACACAAAACATCAAGTGAAAATTGAAATGAAATCAACTCCACACTTTATATATCTAGGAAACGCTACTAAATCATTAAAGCTACATGATTTGGATGTTATGGGTTCATGTTACAGAGGAAGGAACTAAAGAAACCATTTGTTTGAATTATATGTTATGATTCATTTTGAAATTTTTTGGCATCTTGTTAAAAGGTATTATTGAATAATTTATGATTAATAGATTCATGGATTTGCCTAGTTTTTCACCATTTGTTGAGCCCCCAACAACCCCCCAAGTTTTGGGTAAAATTTGGGCTCTCTCCTTCACTTGAATGGTTTGAGTATGCTTCATTTTTTAAGGATTTACAATGATTTTAGTTCCTTATTACCTTGTTGGATTGTTAATTATTTTTAGACGATTAAGTCACATGGGCCTTCATGTTTCATTTACTAGTTTTTTACTTGTGTTTGGTTTCTTCATTGAAAAATATTTCTCAACTAAGTTTCTCTTCATTGTGACTTTATTCCTTGATTTCCATTGTTTAAACTATTTTGGCCCATCATTTCCATATCAGGCTTGACCCTCATATTGGGCCTTTGCTTATCCTCACCTTTTATGTTATTCTTGATCCCAAAGTTGACCCAATTTCTAAATAAGAATCCCTAGTAATCCATTTTTTACTATGATTTTTACTTGATTTTAGGCTTGAACTTTTTTCTCTTAACTCTTCTTTAAAACCTTGAGTTCTTCTTTATCTCCAACCTTTCTTTTTGAAGTTTCTTTTGAGTCATTGGTCCTTTTAAACTTGAGTTTAAAATCCATCCTTTTCTTTTCACCTTTCAAGCTTGTCTCTTGATTTTTAAATGGGATTGATTCTCAAATTGGGACCTTTCTTTACTTACCTTTCAAGATTTTCTTTTCACCTCGACATTTTTTTTTCAAAATCGAGCTCGTTTTTCATTCTATCACATGATTAGTCCCTTGATTTGGATATTTGGTTGAATTTCCAAATTGGGCACTATTATCACCTATTCTATTTCCCTTCAAATTTTCCCTTGGATTTTTTTTCAAACCTTTTTAATATTTATAAGCCTTTGTTTGAACTTTGAACTAGTGTTTGAATTTTTAATGCTCTGCTCAAACTCTAAAATTTCACTTCAAATATTTGATTAGTATGATTTAACAATCAACCCAAATAGACAAATCAGGGCATTCTTCCTCCGAATTTTTTGTTAGTGAGTCATGATTTTGATACTAGTCCCAATCCTCAAATCAAACCCTCCTTTTGATCTCTTCAAACACTTCAATTTTCCCCCCCTCTTATTTGAGCTCTTTTGAACATTTTACTTGAATTCTTTTTTTTTTTTGCTTCTTGTCAAACTTGACTACATCATAACACAACCTCTTTTCAAGCATGATTACCTACCTTATTTTCAAACTTAATACCACTTTTTACTTGTTCACTTTTCCATTGGCTCAATTTGGTGATTAGCCTTGATTTCCAAATTGGGACCTTTCCCTAAAACTCTGGTCTAGCCTTGCCCTGCTTTTGCCAGTTGGTCTTGATTGCTCAATTCAGGGCTCCCTCCTCAAACTTATGTGCTATCAAATCCCATTTAGCAGAATTTTACGGATTCTAAAATTGGTACTCCTAAAACCTAGATCATGTGTGTTTTTAAGCCTTACACTTGAACTTAGCAAATGTACAAAACATTTTATAGCCTAGTTTAATTTGTAATACCAAAATGGGATTAGGTTGATGGGATTATTGATTAAATTATTAAACCATGGGTTTTTTCTTTTGTACACTGACATGTAGGCAACTTATAATGACTATAAATTAGATTGAACTACCAAGAAAGAGGATTGAATAGTTAAATAAAATGAAGTTTTAATTTGGAAATAAATTGAAAGCTCCAAGTGGCACAAGAGTAAAATAAGTTTGAACAATTAATAAAGAAGATGAACCCCTAGATTGCACAAAAGGATAGTTGAATAGAGACATTTATTGGACAAAAGGGAATCAAAATTGTTAAAAAACAATTATAACTAACAAAGAAAATGAATCAACAAATGGTAGGAAAGACAATTAAATGAAGAAATTGAAAATCAAACAGGTAACTGGTTATCCAAGTGGAGAAATCAAAATGATTAAAATCTCTCTCTAAAATCAAAGAGGTAACTGGTTATCCAAGTGGAGAAATCAAAATGATTAAAATTTCTTTCTCTCTCTCTCTCTCTCTACAAATTTGATATAGAAGCCATTGCTAGCCAAGACATTAGGAGAAATAATTCATTTTTGAAACTTATAATTTGTAAAACTCTCTCTCTCTCTCTCAAATAATACAAATTTGATAGAGAAGCCATTGCTAGCCAAGACATTAGGAAAAATAATTCATTTTTGAAACTTATAATTTGTAAAACTCTCTCTCTCTCTCTCTCTCAAATAATACAAATTTGAGAGAAGCCATTGCTAGACAAGACATTAGGAGAAATAATTCATTTTTGAAACTTATAATTTGTAAAACTCTCTCTCTCTCTCTCTCTCTCTCTCTCTCTCTCTCTCTCTCTCTCTCTCTCTCTCAAATAATACAATTTGATAGAGAAGCCATTGCTCTCAAATAATACAAATTTGATAGAGAAGCCATTGCTAGCCAAGACATTAGGAGAAATAATTCATTTTTGAAACTTATAATTTGTATAAAACTCTCTCTCTCTCTCTCAAATAATAAAAATTTGATAGAGAAGCCATTGCTAGCCAAGACATTAGGAGAAATAATTCATTTTTTAAACTTATAATTTGTATAAAACACACACACACTCTCTCTCTCTCAAATAATACAAATTTGATAGAGAAGCCATTGCTAGCCAAGACATTAGGAGAAATAATTCATTTTTTAAACTTATAATTTGTAAAACTCTCTCTCTCTCTCTCTCTCTCTCTCTCTCTCTCTCTTATAAATAATACAAATTTGATAGAGAAGCCATTGCTAGCCAAGACATTAGGAGAAATAATTCATTTTTGAAACTTATAATTTGTAAAACTCTCTCTCTCTCTCTCTCTCTCTCTCTCTCTCTCTCTCTCGCTTATAAATAATACAAATTTGATAGAGAAGACATTGCTAGCCAAGACATTAGGAGAAACAATTCATTTTTGAAACTTATAATTTGTGGCTATTCGACCTCCACAAATGCATATATATAGAAGTTGCTCAACCTCATTTGGACACACACTCGATCTGCAATCATAACAAGTTCGATTTGCATTAGAACACAAAGAAATTCAAGAGCAAAAGTCAAGGGAAGAAGGACAAATATAGAGAGAAGTTGGAAGACCTCAAATTTGGACCATATTTTCTCACACGTGTGAAAATTAGGGTTTTCTAGGCAAGTTGTAGGACCAAAAATTGTAGGCCAAGTTGGCGACCTAAAATTGTAGGACCGAAACTTTCATTGAAGCAGTTTGACTCTCGTTGAATTTTGTGGAATTTGACTTGCTTGGAAGAGATCTTGGTGGAGGGTTGACTTGGTGCTTAGAGGAGGTTTTGACTTTGGTATTTGGGTCTTGGTTTTATCTTTTGATATAATTCTATAATAAGATAAGAGATTCTTTTTGGTTTTCCCCTTGGAGGGGTTTTGCCCTAGTTTGCAGCCTACTTCTTGTGCCATTTGTCTTTATTTCTTATGCTCTTGATAATTGTTTAATGAAAAAATATAATAAAGAACACAAAGAAGCTAACTAAATTTCACAATAAATTATTAAGGATAAGGATAATTGTTTAATTAGTTGACCCACTAGATTCTCCAACATGGTATCAGAGCTAAGGTGAAGAAAGAGAAGGCAACTTGAAGATCATTGTTATGAAACCAGCTCACAAAAGGATAGAAAAGATAGATCAACGCCTTAGAAATAAGCCTCTTCGAGGGGGCAACCTCCTTTACATTACACAAATGAACAATTCTTAGATGATTCAAATGAAAAAATCTCCTTTCTATATATAGGAGTCTAAGGGGTCACAATATAACCAAAGACGACCTAACAATAGTAATATAAAGGCACAAAAATAACAATAGTGGGATTCTATGGGGCACAATAATAACAATATGGGGACAATAGGGGCACAAAAATAATAATAAGGGATACAACGAAAATAGTAATGGGGAAATCACTAGTATTATAGGGACCTAACATGCCCCTCTCCTTCAAAAAAAGTGTTGTCCTCAATGCTTGAGTAGTTCTGGATGCTTCCGTATACAATTCTCATCCTCCCATGCAGAATCTTCAAGGGGTAAGTTCTTCCACTTGATGAGATACTCTGAAATTGATCAATTCTGTAGCTGTTGAGTTCTTGTTTCTTTGAATGCTTCAAGTTCCAATATGAATTCTCCTTCCTCATCAAGTTCTGGCGATATTGTTTGAACTGGAAGCTTGTCACCGATAACCTTCTTTAAGCATGAAACATGGAAAACTGGGTGCACTCGGGAAGCTGCAAGAAGCTCCACTTTGTATGCCATAGTACCTATCTTTTGCAACAGCTTGTACGGACCTTAATACTTTGGTGATAATTTATTATCCTTCTTAGCTTGCTTGAGGGACATTTATTTATATGGTTGTAGCCGTAGGAATACCCAATCACCTACATCAAAACTTCTTTCGCTATGATGTTGATATGCCTGTTATTTCATTCTATTCTGCGCCAAGGTGAGGTTATCCTTTAAGAGTTGGAGAACTTATTTTTGATGCTCGATGTGATCTTCCACTGCTTGAACCTTAGAATTTTCTCTTAAATATGATGTGATGGATGGTGGATGATATCCATAAAGTGCCATAAATGGGGTCATTTTTGTTGCAGTATGGAAGGAAGTGTTATACCACCATTCAACCAGAGGCAACCATTTGACCCATTGTGTCTGTTTATCATATACAAAGCAATGAAGATATCCTTCCAAACATTTGTTTACTATCTCAGTTTTCCCATTAGATTGAGAATGATAATATGAGCTATGAGCTAACTGAGTAACAAGACAAGAAAATAATTTTGTCCAAAAATTTCCAGTGAAAATGGGATCTCTATCGCTTACAATAATCTTTGCATTTCCATGTAGCTTTTGAATTGTTTCCATAAATGCAATAGAAATTGTACTTGCTTTAAATGGATGAGATAATGCACAAAAGTGTGCATACTTGGTAAGTCTATCAACTACCACCATGATAACACTATTTCCTTCGGACTTGGGTAAACCTATGATAAATTCCATTGAAACCTCCTCCAAACATTGGCTTGGAAAAGATAAAGGTTGTAATAGTCCTGGGGTCTTAATCGTTTCAACTTTATTTTGTTGCCAAACCAAACATTTCACCACAAACTTTTGAATATTCGATTTAAGGCCATCCCAAAAAAATACTTCTTAACCCTATGGTAGGTTTTTAGAAATCCTGAGTGCCCTCCTAAGGGAGAGGTGCACAATTCCCTAAGAATCTTTTGTTTGAGTTGGGAATTCTTACATAGGTATAACCGATCCTTGTACCATAACAAATCATTTTTCTAGCTAAATGTATCATATGTACTAGGATCTTGTTGTATCTTTTGAATGAGTTCCCACACTTCCTCGTCATTCTTCCATTCATCCCTTGCTTCGTTTATCCAATCTGGTTGGATAATAGAAATGGTGCAAATAAATGCTTCCACATCCTCATCCTTTCTTGAGAGTGCATCTACCACAACATTTTGCTTCCCTTTTTTGTAGATGATTTCAAAGTCATAACCCAACATCTTTGTGGCCCATTTTTGCTACTCTTATGAAGATAATCTTTGTTCTAAAAGGTATTTAAGACTATCATGATCTTTTTTTACCTTGAAATGTCTTCCCATTAGGTAGGGTCACCATTTCTTAAGTGCATGTAGTATTGCCAACATTTCCCTCTCATAAATAGTTTTGTGTAAATACTTTCCTTTGATTGGATGACTTTTGAAAGCAATGGGTCTTTCTTCTTGCATTAAAACAACACCAATTCCATTTCATGAGGCATCACATTCCACAATAAAGGTTTTTGTGAAGCCCAGTGTAGCTAAGACTGGTGCTTGGCACATTGCCTCTTTAAGATGTTCAAAGGCCTTCGTTGCTTCTAGAGTCCATGAAAATGCATCTTTATTCAATAATGTTGTTAGAGGTGCTGCTATTCTCCCATAATTCTTAACAAACTTGCGATAATACCCTGTCAACCTAAGAAATCTTCGTAGATGCTTTATGGATGTGGGGATTTTCCATTCCTTAATGGTTTTAATTTTGCTAGGGCCTACCTTAACACCTTCATGAGATACAATATGACCAGGATATTCCACCTCTTGTACTCCAAAGAAACATTTGGAGGTTTTTGCATATAATTGTTTCTCCTCCAATAGTTTGAGCACCATGTCAACATGTTGGACATGATCCTTCCAAGACTTGTTGTAGATTAGTATATCATCAAAAAATACTAACACAAATTTTCTAAGGAAGGGTTTGAAAATGGAATTCATCAAACCTTGAAATGTAGAAGGTGCATTAGTAAGTCCAAAAGGCATGACCAAAAATTCATAATGACCCTCATGAGTTCTAAATGTTGTTTTTGGAATGTCTTCAGTCTTCATTCTGATTTGATGATATCTTGAACGAAGATCCAACTTGGTGAAGTAAATTGATCCATGCAATTCATCCAATAATTCATCAATGACAGGAATGGGAAATTTATCTTTAATAGTGAGCTTGTTAAGCTCCCTATAATCTAGACACATGCACCATGATCCATCCTTCTTGTGAACTAATACTACTGGAGCAGAGAAAGAACTTTGACTAGGTTGAATTATACCAACCTCTAGCATTTCTGCAACCATATGTTCAATTTCACTCTTTTGGACATAGGGATATCTATAAGGCTTGATGTTTAGAGGAACACTTCCTGGAATCAAATTGATAGCATGATCATGGTCACGAATAGGTGGGAGGCCTTTGGGAGACTCAAATACCTTGGAATCATTGTCCAATACTTTTTAGAGATCTAGAGAAATGGATGATTTCGAGGAACCTCTAGTGAACATAATTGTGCAATTATGCCTCGTTGTTCTTTCTTTAGAAGCTTTGTCATTCCTTTAGAGCTGATTACCTTTCTCGGTTTCCCTACGATACCCCTTAATTCAAATTCCTTTCTTTCTGAAGAGAATTTCATGAAAAGTTCTTGAAAATGAAAAGCTATTGTACCCAAGGATTGTATCCATTGGACTCGTAATACAACATCAGCACCACCCATTGGAATGGAAAGCATTGGGCTATTCAATACATATTCTCCCATGGATAGCTTGATATTATGGCACTTTTCTAAGCAATTTATGGTTCCTCCACTTGCAACCATCACTTGACACTCTGGTGCTGGATATAGGAAGAAATTCAATTCCTTGGTTATCTTACAATGAATAAAGTTATGGGTACTTCCCGAATCAATCAACACTATTACATTTTTCTTCTTGATATGCCCTTCTATCTTCATAGTTTGAGGAGTGGTAATTCCATCCAATGCATTACAAGATATGGTCGGATTCATTTCTTCTTTTTCTAGGGTTTGTTCCTGGTGTATATCCTCTTCTTTTGATGTTTCTTGTTCCTTTTCTTCCTCCTCTTCACAATCTATGTAAAATAATTTCTTCTCGACACACTTGTGACCTTTAGTGTATTTTCTATCACAACTGTAATAAAGTCTTTTTGCTCTTTTTTCTTCCAATTATTGTGGTGTCAACCTTGTAGGTTGTGGATGGCTAGGGGAAGCAACACTTCCATCTTTATGATTGTGAATGATAGGCTTCCTTGTTGCCATAATTTTTCTTTCCCTTTTTCTTGCCAACCTGAATTCCTTCTCCAATAAATCTGGTTCCCAAAGGTGAACCTCATGTTGGATGTTATATTTTAAAGTCCCTATGAACACATCAATCCTATGCTCCTCTGGATCATCTTTTACCCTTACATTCAATTTTTGGAAGTCCTCAATATGCTCCATCATTGAACCCTTCTGTTTGAGATTTATCAATTGGCTAAAAAAGTGTTGCTTTTTGTATCCTCATAATGTGCTATCATTTCATCCGTAAAAATAGCCCAAGTGACAATTTGTTTATGAGAGCAAAGCCGTCGATACCATACAAACTGATTTGGTTCCAAATATAAAGTTGCAATGCATGCCTTTTGTGTGTTTTGCACATTATGGAGATCGAAAACTTGCTCCATCTATAGTATCCATGTTCTGGGATCCTTTCCATCAAACTTCCTCATATCGATCTTTGGAACATGGTGGTTCTTCGATCCAACGTTAGAGTCTATGAAATCATGATTAACATTTATTTTGTTCTCATCATGAGTTTCCTTTACTACCCTTTTGCCATTAGTAAGCATTTCTTGTAGAAACTTTGTCAAATATGTCTTCAAATCTGTCTTCAAATATTCCATGTCTTTCTTTAAATCATCCATCTTAGCTTCCATGCCATCCATCTTAGCTTCCACATCATTCATCTTAGCTTCAACACATTTCTTTAAGCCATCCATCTTAGCTTCCACACCATACATGTTAGCTTCTACATCTTTCTTTAAACCATCCATCTTAGCTTCTATTACTTTTTGTGCGAGTGAAATTTGTTGCACTTGGTCTCGTAATTATGATATATCATGTTGAATTTCTTCCTCTTCTTCATGAGTCATGCTAGAGCTTTCAGGTTTCTTACTAGGTGTTTCCATTTTCTTTCTTCGGGGCATCAATTACTGATAATAATGCTTCACTATGCCGTTTGAATTCCTTCAAACTAATTTTCAAACCAAGCATATGCAAAATTAAAAAAAAAAACTACACCTTTTTTAACTTTATAGGAGCTCGATATTGAATCTGATGTATCTCTATAATTTTGGATCTCCAAGGCTTGAAATTTCTCCTTTGGTAACCCTTTGAGTAATCTTTCTAACCCCATAGGTCTGATCAAGATTGGATTCTCCAATGAAGAGTTATGCCAAGTCTCTCACGATGACCTGAGTATAGACTGGTTCAGTAGAGCTAACTTGTACGATGTGCTACGGGTCACTGTTTCAACCTTAGGTTCTAAAAATAATACCAAAAAAAACTAAAATCTATCTTCTTTCTGTAACTTCTTATGAAAATTCAATCTGATGCTCACAGTGAAAGTTATGATGATTTTCCCAAGGTCACATGTTTGGAATGTAATTCGGGGGTCTGCAAAAACCCTAACTTCCTCAGATTATATCTTTGGCAATATAGCGAGACAAGATCTAAAATTATGGCCTGAGGTTTAGACCAATTCTGTATCAAATGGGTTTTTTTTTTAGCTTCTGAAACTTTGTAGCAAAAACGTTATAGCGAAAATTCCACGATGACCTATTTGGAGCAGTGAAACCCTAGAATCCAAAGCTCTAATACCAAATGTTATGAAACAAGCTCACAAAATATGGAAAAGATAGATCAACGCCTTAGAAATAAGCCTCGTCGAGGGGGCAACCTCCTTTACATTACTAAAATTAATAATTCTTAGATGATTCAAATGAAAAAACTTCCTTTCTATATATAAGAGTCTAAGGGGTCACAATATAACCAAAGCCGACCTAACAATAATAATATAAAGGCACAAAAATAACAATAGTGGGATTCTGTGGGGCACAATAATAACAATATGGGAACAATAGGGGCACAACAATAACAATAAGGGATACACCGACAATAGTAATGGGGGAATCACTAGTATTATAGGGACCTAACAGTCATCTTGGTGACATAAGAAGGGATTACTTGTCAAGGAGAATCATTTGCAAAAGGACACAAGGAAAGAAGAAGGAGACTTATTGACCTAGAAGTAAGGTTACTACATCAAAATTTCATTGAAGGTCCTATCATCTTAAAAGGAATCAAGCTCTCATGAAAGGAAGGAAGGATAAGCTCCCGTTGAAGGCTCTATAATGCACTTGATGCAGGAGAAATTGAATTTTTTTACAAAGTTTAACTTTTCAATCTGGATTGCATGCACAAATTCTGTTATTTACTCAATTAAACATTATTCACCACACCTCAAAGCATTTAAAATAACACACACAATAATACAAAGAGTCATACACACAGCCTTGGCAAATTTGCATTTCCATTAAACAAAAGAAAAGTATACATGCATAACCTCATAATTATACATTTCTCTCTTGGTTTGATTCTACATTCATTTGACCATTTGTTTTCCCTTTATGCTTACAATATTTATAATAACATATACAAACGAAATAAATTTTCCTAGATCCAGAAATCACTCATGATTTTATAGGTAGACACGTTTTTTCCTTATTGAAAAAATCTTCCATATCCATAACTTTTCTAAATCCTAAAAGCACCCCCAATAGTTTCTAAGATTTCTAAACTTTTTCTTATCCTAACAACTTTCTAATTACTACCAATATTTTTTCTCCTATAACTCTCATGATTTATTTCCTAAAATTTTCATGCCTTGAAAGGCAGATTTTCTTCTAAAAAATCTTATCTCTATCCATAGTTCTATAAGAAGTAAATAAATTAAAATTATTTGTGATTAGGGAATAAAAATCATTTTCCATGTTAAGACTAGGTTTGGAGATTTGTCTCCAAAAAGCTTGATGAGTTAGAAGGTGCATTAGACTCCTAACATAGAAAAATTTCATGACCTCTTGGTCATGCGTCGTCAATTTTTGAATCCTCCAAGATCCCAAACCTTGTTGTATTTGTCCTTTCATATTTGCATGTTGTTTTTCACTTGCTTTTTTGATGCAAGGTATTTCAATTAGCTCAACATTCTTATTGGTTTTCCTTTTTCTATTGCATCTTCTCTTAGATGTTATCCTCATCAGCATCCACATTCCATCAATCTCATCATCCAGCTCTATCCTTAGCTCTTGTTTTCCACATGTTGTTGCATATCCTCCTTTGTCATAGGAGTTATAAAAATCTTATTCAATTTTGGCTTACATATATCCTTTACAACCCGTTGGTCATACTTTGTAGTGTTCTCATCATTGTCTTTCAAGACAAATCCCTCTTCTTCTAGTTCTAATTTTGCATACTAAATATGTAGTCTTTGTCTTATTATCCTCTTCTCCAACAAAATAATCTCCTCATACAATTAAAAAAAACCATCTTGAATTTTATTTGTAACATCCATGCAATATCCATCACTTGGATCTTCTACCAACCACTCTTCCAAAAGTTCCATATCTTCTTCTATGCTTCCTTCCTCTGGAATAAGACTTTCATTTACTATTCCAATGATTGGAGTATTCTTGAGTATGTCTTCATGAAGCATCTATTCATCCTCTATAATCTTCTCAACATTATATTATTGAAGAATTTCCGCATCATTGGCATCCTTCATGGCAACTTCCAATAATTGTCCATCTCTAATATCTGCGAACACATGCTTAAGAAAAAACTCTTTGATCTCATACATATCCTCCAACAACTGAGAGAAGTTCCGCACAATAGATGAGAGAGGAAGGGAGGGAATCCATGGCGATCAAGGTTTATGGCGAACAGGTTAACGCAATCTCTATGCATGCAGGTCTCGGCACTCCCCAAGTTAGCGCTGCGGATCTACACGAGAAGCCGCAAATAGTATGGAAGGAATATGGAGGCCATGGGGCTCCAATATGGGACCCGAATGCGCACAAGCACCTGCGACCCCATCTCCCTTTTTCTCACCCCCAACTGCCATACTACGACTACTGCAAAGACTGGGGCTCCTCGTGGAACAGCCACCATGATGCATGGACTCCCACGCTGAAAATAGAGACAGAAGGATGGACGGAGAAGGAAAGGGTTTTAGGAGCAACAACTTATGCCGCCCACTTACTGAAAACCAAAGCTTAGCCAGATTTAAACCCTGGCTATAGATCTTCCGCCCACAAGAAAAAATCCAAAGTTGTATGGCCAGATCGATCTGTGCCAGAATGGATCTGGACCGCATGGCCTGTTGTGCCCCTTTATCCACAGAGGAAGGCGAGGTCTGGCGCCAATGGATGGAAGAAAATAGATACAATGGATTCAGTCAGTGGGGACATGAGCCTAGAGGGTTGGACTTTCTCACGACAAGCAGATATCTTAGAGGTCGCGGATAGGACTATGAAGAACAACCCCCACAGGCCAGATCTGGAGAAACTATGGCACAGACATAATACAAAACACAATGGTGCATTAGGGTTTATAGGGAAAAAGCCATAGATCTAACAAATTGAGGACTCAACACGGTCTCTCCACTCTATATGGACGAAGATCTGATACAAATCTTCATCAAAATGATAGGGGGCAGAAATCACTGCATGCGGCTCAGTAAGGGGACGAGTATTCATGAGCTAAATAGGGAAATCCAGATCCAACTTGGAACCCCAGCAAAACACCAAAATCTAATATATACAGGACATAGTCTGCAGGATAACCACACACTTCAGCACTATGGTATAATCAAAGATTCAACCATCGTTCTTAATCTGAGGCTGCGCTGCGGATGTAATGGAGCCAACTCAAAAAATACAGGCTCTTTCCCTTATGCAGCCAAGGGAAAGGAGAAAATACAAAACAAACCAGCACCAACAATAGAACTACCAGGCCCATACATTGTGGAACAAAAACCGGAATCTCCAACACTTCAAGTATCTCTGCCGGAGGTAATTGCTCTACACACAGATCTATCCAAGAATGTTGTTATATGTAGATTTAACAGTTTTTGGCCAAAATATGATGCTTTGCATCAGTGGGTTTTCTCCACATGGTCATCTAACTGTAAAATTTACCTGTGCCCAAAAGGATTCTTTATAGTTAGATTCGACACAGAACAGGAACGTGATAGTATTATCAATCAGGGGCCTTGGTTTTGGGGCAATGCTGGCCTCTTCACCACCCCCTTGTTTCCTGATTTTGATGCCAATACTATGAAAGTTTCAACTATGCCTGTCTGGGTTAGGCTTCATAACCTCCCTCTACACTTTTGGCATCACAAATTTTTAATAGCCATTGGGAATTCCTTGGAGAAATTCCTAAAAATGGATGAAGACAGAGTTATCAGGGGAATCTTCACATTTTCCAGAATATGTGTAGAAGTGGACCTAAGTCAGGGGCTACCTGATCACATCACATTGAACTTCAATAATTCTTTGTGGAAACAACAACTGGACTATGAGAATACAACATTCAGATGCTGAGGGTGCATGCAAATAGGGCATCTCCAGTATGCCTACCCACTGGCGAGGAAGGACCCCAAAGGGAAAAAGAAACAACAAAAAAAGCCAAAAGGGTGGCAGCGTACTGACCCGCTGGAAGAAGAGGACATTCAGACAGAACTTACAGGTAACCAATCAGAACCTAACACACAAAAGGGACAGGAATACACACAGGAAGAGAATGCCCCAAACACTCAATTGGAGCCATACAATATGAAACAACGACAAGAACCTCAACTGGAAGTAAGTGGCATCAAACGAACTCATGGATCCGAAGGATCAAAATCTGACAAAGAACATTCAATGAACATATTGGAAAACCAGCTAGCTGTTATTGCACCCTCTCCCAACACTGGTGGTTAGCGAAGAGTGGAGAAGAAGAAGGGCCATAAAGTATAGGCTTGCTGGAACTATTTTTTTTCTTTTTTGTAATCTTTTGCTTCATGGCATTACAGGAACAACCATATGCATATGCCTCAAGCATCTACAAAATGTAATTTTTTCATATGAATAAAATTACAACTTTTTCTACGGGAAAAAAAATATCCTCCAACAACTTCATCTATTCATCAACCTACATAAGCACATCATCTAAGTGCCATTCATTACCTTCAACCATACACAAAGTGTTAGATTAAGAAATATGAGGCTTCTCATTTGATGCCTCGGCCACCACATATCCATGTTGAACTAAATTAGTTATGTTAAACACACATGGAATGTGAACAGAAAATGTGAAAGATAATCATGCTTTTTCTTATTATTCACATGATGTACATTTATAATACATTTTACATGACCATTGGATTCCATATTCCAAGGTCTCTTGGACTCCCTTTGACTGCTCACATTCCACACCAACCCTTACAGGATTAGGTTTCTAACATTCCCTCTCTTAATCCAAATGGGTATGTATGAATCCAAGAAGAGAGATGTAATACAAAATGTGCAAAAATTCATTGCAAAACTAGGCTGAATGTTCTCTTTGAAATGTTGGTATAAGGGGATGGTTTAAGGATGAGCACCAACACTGGAACACTTAGTGCAGTTCCCGGAACTCTTCTAGAACTGGCAAGAAGCTGAAATATTTTGTTAGAGGAAGTGTCCCTAATGATTTGGAGAGGGATACCTTCAACCTAGAATAGGGAGGTATACAACCTGCGGTGGTTTAAGGATGACCACAAACTCTGGAATTCTTAATGCAATTCCTAGAATTCTTCCAGAACTAGCAAGAAGATAAAGTTTTATGCTAGAAGAAGTGGCCCCAATTCTTTGAAGAGGGAGAAGATCAACTTGAAATGGGAGGTCTCAACCCTGCATAGATGGTTTGAGGCTGACCACCAACCAAAGGCACGATCAGGGGCATCTCTATCTCTAGTTACAACTCCGAATCTGATATGGAAGGTTGTGGCTCAGGCTCGCTTGATGTGGCTTTGAAACTTTTATATGATCATCACTTCCCCCCCTTTTAGATACAAGGTGAGAAGATGGAGAAAACCCAAATGAAAGACTATTCAATACTCTAGAATAAATTATGTTATATGACTGAAATATCTTCTTGGTTGTTGAAGCCCATTTCCAAGAAGTGATCCATCCAAGATGAATTTTTTTTCTTGCAGGAGGCTTGTTTTTGAAGCATTTGTTTGAAGAATGAGTGGTTTTATAACATTGATCAAATGTATGAAGATAAAAATAGTGGTATTTCATATGGTCAACTTGATCACAATGTTGGCATTTAACAACTTTTAGTTGCAAATGTGGAGGAGCAGAATCTGGAATAGGTGAAGGTGAACTACCATGAAGAAACCCAACACTTTGAAATTGAATGGGCTTGGAATAGACTGGAATATGAAAGGAAGCCTCCTTATAATATCCAAGACTTTTTTTTTTGCTTAATGTTGACAAGCTCTTCCTAAGGTCTGGTGATTGGCTTGGGAAGTGCAGACTGAATTTCCACACATGTATTCAAATTTGCTTCTGAAATGAGCACTTGATCTTAATCAACTGCAACATTATTGACTTGATGGCTACTGATAGGATCTTGTTTCAAAATCAGATAGGGGATTGTTTTGAACAAAACAAGTTCAGAAGGATGCCTTTTCTGATGTAACTCATCTCTCTGTAATTCTGATTCAAGTTGTAAAAAATCTATCTTCTCTTGTGCATTTTGCAAACAAGTTTGAATATTAGAAAGAGTATCCTTTTTTATTTTAAGTTTGCTTTCAGTAGTAGACACGATTAGAGTTCTCAATAACTCTAATAAATTGTCAATTGTAGCCATTTTATCAACAACTCAAATTCAACACATATTCAACATAACAATGAATGTCCAATGGTGAATGAGCAACATAAATATAAACCAACCTTCAATTCTTCATTGTAATAATCTTCGCAACTTGAGCAGGTGACTCAAACTCGTTGCTTCCTTTTATAAGTCCATATACAAAATTAATCATTGAACCATATACATCACACAAGTGCAATCAAACTATTGAACACTTTATTTAATGTTGCATTCTCACACATTCACCAAGCTTCTATATGATTTCTCGCCACTGGGGAATACTTTATTTATTTTTTGATTTCATATAGTTGCTTTGATATAGACCAGCTCACATATACAATTGGACTGACTGTCATATAAATTAATTGTATGGACCGACTCTCAACTTCATGTATGAATAGTATATATGAATGGACCCCAAAATGATTTAAGGAATATATATAAATGGTTTGACCTTCAAAGTGCATGTGTAAATGGTTCAACATAAGAATTGAACGTCCCTTAAAACAAACACCAATATACCAATACAAGCAGTGAAATATTCAACGCAAATGTATCACTACTCAAACATATAATATAATACATTTAACGCAATACATTCAACACAAATGCAGACTATAATCACCATATAATTCACTTCTTAATGCACCATTCAACACACATAATAGAAGGAGAAACTCATTGCTTCATTTGTCGTTCCATCATTCAGTACAATGCCAACATGTTTTGTATTCCCTTCAACCTTCAAATCTTCAGGCAAGCATCAGAAGAGACAACATTGGGCGTGGTCAAATCTATATTGTCTTTGATAACCAATACCTCTGGTAGATGCAGCGTTGTTGCAAAGGTGGACATGAAACATGTGATGGATGAAACGTTCTCATATGGGGATTCTCACAAGAGAGTAGTTTGAATCGCGTGGCCTTGTGCTCCGAGTCCACTGGTAGCTTGAATAAATTATCGTTGCCACCACTAATGTTGTCCTATGTAAACGCAAACGTGGCCTGAATCACAATATCCTTTGGTATTTCTTTGTGAAATGAATTGATATCGACTCTTTATGGGAGAGGGAAACTCAATGGTCAACATACATAGATATGTGAGTATGCAGGCATGTAGATATCAGAGTGATAGAGAATTGCTAGAGAGTAAAGAGTGTCAAAAAGGAGTTACAAGGGGAAAAGGAGAGCCAAAATTGGAACCTGCAAACCTGGGACCTACAAACCTGGCGGTATTGGTATGGCGGAAAGTGGTATCCAATGTATGGTATAGCGGTATTCAACACAAAGGAGTTGGGTATGGACAGTATTACAAGTGGGAGAGTCGTTGTAATATCATATCCAAGACCACCTTGGTTTCAATCATCAATAAATTCACAACAACACAAATATTATGGGTTCTAACACGAATGGCATAAATGCTATCGAATTTTTAACAGCCTTGGAAACTCCCTCACAAAATCGTTGTGGGTTGAACTCATTAACATCTTCCCCCACAACTCTTTGTCATAATGGACTGCAACTATTAGACTTGTAAATCTAGTGCCTTGTAAATGGACCATAGCTCTAACATTATTTTTTTCCTCCTGCCAGTCTATGGTACCGAAGGTTATGGTGAGCACAACAACTCTGTTAGACAAATGGGACTAGACAATGACTTCTGTTATGCAAGAGATAGAAGTACTGGAGGAATTATGGATTCTTACTGTCGATGTTGTTTCCATAGCCTAAAAGCAATGCTCCTTTCAACGCAGAGGAAGAAATGCAAAATGGTTCAACACACAACATAGGATTTACACACAATAGCACAAAGAAGCATTAGGGAAGTGAACCTAACATGAATCTCATTGAGAGGTCAGTGGAACAATGCATAGCAAGAATAGTAATGGCAATTCTGACATGCAAGAAGGCAGCGGGAAGATAGAAATGACATGCAAAGAGAGAAGCCAAAAAACTAGTAGCTCTGATACCATGTTAAACACACATCGAATGTGAACAACAGATGTGAAAGATAATCATGTGTTTTCTTATTATTCACATGATGTACATTTATAATACATTTACATGACCATTGGATTCCATATTCCAAGGTCTCTTGGACTCCCTTTGACTGCTCACATTCCTCACCAACCCTTACAGGATTAGGTGTCCAACAAGTTAAATAGTTCATCAAATAGTGAATAAATTCTTTCTCAACATCTCTAACTTATTCTTCATCAAGGAATAATCCTCTTTCAAAAACATACATTTCATATTCAATTGTTTTGATCTCTTCCTTCAATCTAAAATATAGCCTTTGTCTTAGCTTCATTTGTAATGAATTCCATCTCACCTTCTTCTTCTTCATTGTCAAACCATATCTTTGGTCTTCCTCATATTCATGTAGCAACTCCACTAGCACACTAAGATGTACTTTCAATTCAGCCATTTCCATCTCGAATTCATCATCGCTCATTTTCTTCATGCCAGTTGTCCTAGCACTTGTTTTCATCTGATTATGACTTCTCTTTGAACCCACTATATGGCTATTAGTAGCCATCTTTACCTTTCCCTTTTGTAAATGGTCTGTGTTCCCCTCTTAGTTGCAACAAGCCTTCTTCATCTTTTAACAAGTCCACTACTTGTCATGGTACCAAGTTCTCCTCTTAGTAACTCCTCTCTTCTCTTTTTCCTTGGCAATTCTACCCACACTCATTGTGGAACTGCTTGTGGCAACTTCTACCCAACTTCTACTTGTTAGAAGTTCTCCTTCTCCTGGTTCTCTGAAGAAGAATCTTTCTCCTCCTTTCTAAGCATATATGATCCTCAACTTCAAAAGCTATTAGGATGCTACAAATTCACCTACTCACCTTCTCTTTAGAGAACTTAAGTTGTCCTCATTTCAATAATTTAATTTTGCGCTTAGTTATGTCATAAATATCTTCATTTGAGAGCTCTACATGCTCTCGCTTCCTTTGTCACAATTTCACTTGTTGCAATGGTTGTTATCTACAAATTTCCTTCTCTTCTACCTGTAAAAAAAATTCTTTATCACCAGAATTAATACAAAAACACCATATCCATCTTTATAATATATGTGTCAAGATATTATCTTCAATAGTCTTCCTTTGATTCACTCCAATGAACCAATTATTTTCCAGGAGCACACTTGCTTTGTACTTTTTCAAAATAATCCCTCTAAAAAACATACCAGCTCTTTCAATATTTTGTAGTCATCTCCAATCTCCATAGAGCGTTCAGGCTTTGATGCCACTTGATGCAGGAGAAATTTATTTTTTCTACAAAGTTCAACTTTTCAATCTAGATTACATGCACAGATTATATTATTTAATCAAGAATTATTCACCACACCTCAAAGCATTTAAAATAACACACACAATAAATCAAAGAGTCATACACAGAGCCTTTGGCAAATTTTCATTTCCATTAAATAAAGGAAAATTGTACATGCATAATCTCATAATCATGCATTTCTCTCTTGGCCTGATTCTACATTCATTTGGCCATTTGTTTTCCCTTTAGGCTTACAATATTTATAATAACATATACAAACAAAATAAATTTTCCTAGATCCATACATCAATCCACAAATCACTCATGCTTTTTTAGATAGACACGTTTTTTCCTTATTGACAAAATCTAGCATATCCATAACTTTTCTAAATCCTAAAAGCACCCCCAATAGTTTCTAAGATTTCTAAACTTTTTCTTATCCTAACAACTTGCTAATTTCTACCAAGACTTTTTCTCCTACAACCTCTCATGATTTATTTCCTAAATTTTGCATTCCTTAAAAGGAAAATTTTCTTATAAAAAACTCTTATCTACTAAATCTTATATCTATTTATAGTTCTCTAAGAAATAAAGAAATTAAAATTATTTACAATAAGGAAATAAAATTCCTCTTCCATGTTAAGACCAACTTTGGAGATCTGTCTCCAAAAAGCTTGATGACTTAGAAGATTCAATGCTCTTGCATCAATACTCCATCGTCTTGAAGGAAAGGAAGCATCAAACAATCCCGAGATCATCATCCACTCTCTTAAGCTGCTTGAAGACACTATTGTTGAAGGCATCCTAGAAGTCATCATTATAGGGAATCTTTAAAGTCTCTTTGAAGGTCTTGAAAGAATAAAGATAGTTACATCATCAAGAAGGACACTTGTTTGACAAGTAAGTACCATTTTGTGCTCCATGTCTCAATCTACAGATAAAATGGCTACATTTTGCAAGGAAAGCAACAAGCTTCTTGGGTCAGCAAACTTCCTAGCATGGAAGAAGAGGATTGATTTGTTGCTCATAGAAAATGAGGTCATGGAATATGTTCTTGGTGAAGTTACTCAACCAAAAAAAGAGAAGACTCAAGAATTAGCAAGATACAAGAAGGGAGAAGTGAGGGCACAAAGGATTCTTATTGAATCCATAAAATATTGTCCCATTCCCTTTGTTGTTGATTTGAATTCATCTAAAGCAATATATGATAAGTTGGTGAAGTTATACTCTATAAGTACATCAGGCCAGAAGATATCCTTGAGGAATCAACTATATAGAATAAGGAAGTCAAAGGATGAAGATATGGCCACTTATATTACAAAGATATCACAAATAAGGGACCAGTTGCAAGGTCTTGTGGAAGTCATTTTCGATTCAGAAATGACTACTTGTGTATTAAATTCTTTGCCACCTGATTGGAGTAGTTTTGCAACTAGTCTCTACTCAACAAAAGGTAGTACTCCCTTTGATGAATTATGGGCTCAATGTGACTTGGAAGAAACTAGAATAAAGGCAAAGGATGACACTGAATCAAATGAGAAGTCTCAAGATTTTGTTGTAAAATCCAAGAAGAAGAAAAAAGGAAAGCTTGGAAATTCCAAAGGAAAACAAGATATGTCCAATATACAATGTTTTGGATGCAATGACTATGGAAATTTTAAGAGAGGTTGTCCAAACAAGAAAAAAAATAAAAGGAAGGAAAGGAGTGAAGATCACATAGCTAAAGAAAAGGGAGAACTTGAGAAGAAGCCAAAAGGAGAAGATCCCAAGGATCTCTATTATTAAAGGAAGCTCCATCTCTAACATGTTCATTTGCATTTTGCCTTTCCTTTATTAGAAAGTAGAAAGTAGAGTAGCATGCACCATAACATTCTCTAGAAGAGTTTTGATTTGTATAGAATCATGAAAGGAATCATGGCATTATAGAAGAAAGCATATAATAGTAGAAAAAAATGAGAGCCTACATGACCAAGTTTCTTTGGAATAAGTAATCCAGCTAACAAGAAAGAGAAGTTTTGAACCATCTCGCACATCATAGTTCATCTAGGTATTTTCTATCATAATGTTAGCGGTATTCATCTTGCATAAAGGATCATCAAGATCCTACTATGAGAACCATCATTTAGGGAGGATTCTTTAACTAAAAAGCATCATGACATAACTAGTATATATTCCATCTAGTGTGGAAACGACAGTCTTTAAGGATGAAAGGATGATGATGGTCAAGTTGTAATTTGAGAGGAAAAATTAAAGTCTTTCTCCTCTTAAGGGAAACTTATCTTCAATAAGAAAAGAAGCAATCTCATTCAAAGAAAGGATGGCTAGATGGTCAAAGGTATAAAATTCTACAAGAATTTTGCAAAAAGAATTGGTCATAAGAATGTGCTCCATAACATAAGCATGAGAAGGCTTCCATGTAATTGCTCAACACTTGGAAAAAGGAGTTTGGCATGCTTTGAAATGGTTAAGGATCAAGAATCTTCCACAAAATGATATAACTTAGACATGATGATATTGATCAACATCGAATATGGTTCCCTAAAGAAAGAAAGAGAGTTGATAATGACAACTCCAAGGAAAAATAAATTGCATCTTGTTAGGCACTTTGATTACCAGTGATTAGCATGGAGAAGGATCTTTGGTAAAAAATGAAAACAATCCATGCGAAAGGATGTTGATCTCAGAAGTAAGAAGAATTTGAAGAGCCAATCATATTGAGGTAACTTTGATATTAACGTCTTGGTTTTCGTTATCTAGTCGATATATGTTTTTGCTACCTGGAAGGATATAGAGGCAAGTATATCTAAAACTGTTGGTTTTGAACTCAATTCAATGAATGCATGGATTGAGTGGGTTTGATAATCCTTAAAGGAATGTGTGGTGAATATGTTTACATCATCTTGTGGTTAAGATGTAGCAGTAAAAAGAGACAACCCAATGTTCATATAACAATAAAAATCACTTTCAAGTCTAAAGGGAGCTATGACTAAGCTCTACTTTGATTGGCTAAATATAATGCCTTTGTTGATGATGACTAGAGGAAAGTGATATGAAGGGTTGATGGCATAAATCTTGCCATAGTTTGGTTCCATTCCATTCAGAAAAATGAAAACTCAAATTGATGAAGATGTAGGAGGATCCATGTAGCTACTTGAAGATCTCCATAAAGGACTAGTGGATGATGTATTGATGAAGACACGCTAGAAAAATTCCCAATTGAAAGGAAGTAAAAGAATTTACTCTATATTTTAGAGGGAGTAATAAGTCTCCTTAAATGTTTGAGAAGGAGCAAGGATCTATTTCCCAATCAAGAGGGAATGAGGATCTCCTCTCTAGGTTGAGAGGGAGTGTTGTTAAAGACATCATATTCTCCATGTGTCATGCACTAGGCTAGGACTAACAGCCATAAGTCTTAGTGAAGGCACTAGGAAAGAGAATGGAGGATTGGATAAGCATCTAAAATTGATACTTCTTGAGGATAGAGAATACAAGATAGGAAGTGGGACGACACTCTTTGAGGATTGGATAGGTATCCAAGACAAGAGTGGTCGAAGAGGACTGATATTCTTTGAGGATTGAAAATCCAAGACAAGAATAGTATCAGAAGGGCATACTTAGTGAAAATTTGGATGGGGTATATGCCTTAAAAGGTAGTGTGGTATCTCATGTAAAGCCTCCAAGAATTATGCTCCGATATAAGAAGAGCTTGTTAGTTAAGGCCTTATTACGTTGACAATGTTGGTTATGATGTTGATTCTTAAAAGATAGCTTATCAATCTAACTCTTCTTATGAGAATGCTTCAGTTTGAGAATATCTTTGTACCAATTGTACATTTATGAATACCTCCATAGTTAAGAGGGAGCGTTGGAAAATGGAACTAGTTTCGATCTTCATAATTGTCATTGTACTCATGTCATTATGTATATCTTATGTTACAAATAAAAGAAGAAAGAAAATTATTATTTTTTAAGCATGGGTTTCATGCTCCATTTTGTTGGTCATCTAGGTCAAGCATGCATTTCATGCTCCTTGGGTTTGTCTAGTCAAAATAATATTTTCTTGGGTCAGGAAAGTCTTTATCATTTGTATAAGACCCTATTGGGCAAGTTGTAACATGAAAAAAATATTGTTTACGAGTCTAGAAAAGTAAAATTAGACCTCCAAGACCAAGTCAGACCTGCCAAAGGAAGTCGCCCAGTTTGTGGCTATTCAACCTCCACATATGTGTATGTATAGAAGCTACTCAACCTCATTTGGACACACACTCGATTTGAAATCATAACAAGTTCGATCTACAATAGAACAAGAAGAAATACAAGAGTGAAAATCAAGGGAAGAAGGAAAAATATAGAGTGAAGTTGAAAGGCATCAAATTTGGACAATATATACTCACACGTGCAAAAATTAGGGTTTTCTAGGCAAGTTGCAGGATTGAAACTTTGACTCAGGAAGTTTGACCCCTGTTGACTTTTGTGTAATTTGACTTGTTTGGAAGACATCTTGTTCGAGGGCTGACTTGGTGCTTAGAGGAGGTTTTGACTTTGGTCTTTGGGTCTTGGTTTTCTCTTTTGATTTGATTCTATAAGAAAGAGATTCTTTTGATTTTTCCCCTTGGAGGGGTTCTTCCCTAACTTGGAGCCTACTTCTTGTGTCATTTGTCTTTGTTGTTTAGGCTCTTGATAATTGTTTGATGAAATAATCTAATAAAGAACAAGAAGAAGCTAACTAAAATTCACAAGCAATTATTAAGGATAAGGAGAATTGTTTAATTATTTTCCCCACTAGATTCCCCAACAAGTTTGTGGTGGGACCTACATTCCTAAAATTGGGAGGTGAATCACTCCCTAGAAACCATTTGGTCAATAAATCTAATTCAAAGTAAGTATTCATTCCAATCTTGTGTGAAATAATTCTATATGCACTTTAGTTAATGTTTCCTTGAATTCTCTTAGTGTAGATGTAAACTATATCATGTAATGAGTAAATTACATAAGAATCTTTTTTAGTTATGCATGTTAATGGATTTTGTTGAATATATATTATGATCACTTTTATGTGTGTTAAATTCCCTATATACCCACCTTTTCTTTTTCCTAAAAAAAGGCATAATTTTATTATCATTTGAGAACAAAATGCAGTCACACATGTATTTGTTTGATAATAGAAAGCTTAAGAGAAAGATCCTGTTGATTACAAATTCATATTTGTAAAAACCCATAGAAATGTCATAATAATCATAGCTGGAGTAGATATCTACTTAAAAGGTCTTCTAAAAAGTTACAATATAAATAGATAGAGTTGGTTGTGTGAGCAACCACTTGGGCGGTTTAGATTTTGGACATAATATATATCAGTGCCATAGATAAAAAAAGACTAAATAAAAAAATAAAAAAATTGTTGGTGCATCTTTTTCTTCATTCAGAACTATGATCCTCTATAAAAGTTATATGGTAGACCTCCAAGTCCTCTTCTTCCAATTGTTCAGTTATTTCCCATGTCTTGTGAGCCAATGGAACATACGCCTTAGAGAGGTCATATGCATGTGTGTTGAAAACCCCGTGGAAATGGGAAATAGAAAATGATGAGAGAATTGATTTTAGATGAGTAACATCATTTAACAATGGTTGTAGTATGAGGTTATAACATATGTTCACTACTTTGGTCCAGTTGATGATGAGCTGAGAGTCCCCATAAATGTGAAGGACATGATGTTTTTTTCCAATGCAAAAATCAATAACAATTTAAGTGCCATAAGCTCTGCATAATTGTTTGTCCCTTCTCTAAATCCCATTTTCATACTAAAAGAGTGGTTTTCATTGATGTGAAGGAATGCACCACCTTCACATCTTTTGGGTTCACCCTGAGCAACTCTATCAAAAAGGCCCCAAGGTCTATTCCTATTGATTTGGGGTTGGTGAGTAATTTTGGTGTGGGGAGCTGAGGGTGGCTTGGGTAGTAGATCCAGAATAGCAATAGCTTGTGCAATTGCGGTTTAAGGAGGAATCAATTTGTCGTTGAAGATAACTTTTTTCCTTGCTAGCCATATGCCTCAACTAGATAGGAGAGAGAGAAATGTGGTCTCTTGTTCCTTCATTACAGACCCACTCTTGCCAAGTTACCATCAGATTTAATCCTTCCCATTTACATGTTTGACCCAGCTTTGAAGAGAAGAATATCCAGAGGGCCTTTGAGTAGGAGCATTCAATCAACATGTGGCCAATTGATTTTGCCGCATCTTTGCATAGCCTACACCAACTTGACCCTTTCTTTTTTTTCTTTTCCGCAGAAAATCCCATGTTGGGATTTTGTTTTCCAAGGCACACCATATGAACAATCTAGACTTGGATGGGCATTTGAGCTTCCATAGATGGTGCCACCATGCTTCCAGTGGGTCAGGGATGCGGTTAAAAATGAGAGATAAGTAACCTTCTTTTGGAGTGTATTGCCCGAGGAGTAGAGGGTCCAAACAAGCTCGTCAAGGTCCTCAATAATGCGAATATGTTCTTTTCGCAAGGCTTGGGTAAAGGATGACCAGGTTCTTCTAAATTGTCTTGGTAAGTGTAGGTGGTTGCTTGAATACCACTTTTGATCCCTAAGAGGGTCTGGTTGAGGGGTACTTGTGGCCTGGTTGATAGTATAAATCCCCTTTGAATGAAGAATAGCTATCATATCTTCTAGAAGGTGATGACCTCCGCTACTTCCCACCCAAGGGTCAATACCCACTTGAAGGTTGAAGCCTTCTCACTTTCCATGTGATGCCATTTTCAATAAGGGAGAAAGCATTGACAATAGACCTCCATATAATGGAGGCATTTGGTCTGCTTTTGTTGGGGCTTCGAATCCAATCCTCAATGGATAAAGGAGAAATATATTTCCTTTAGATCAAAGTGGTCCATAAACTTTTTGAAGAGATCATCCTCCAACCTACTTTAGCTTCCAATGCTTATGAGAAGTAAGTCAAATATTTCAATCCCCACCCCCCATGCCTTGGGCATTGCAATTCTAGACAATTTGACCCAAGGGAAGGCAAACTATTTTGAGGTGTCTGCCTAGAGGAAGTTGTAGCATAATTTCCAGATTTTGGTGAGGGTGCGTTTTGGGATCTAGGAGAGTGACATCCAATACACAGGGATGGCCTCCAAAGATGATTTGATTAGGACTAATAGTCCCTCCCTTAATAACCATCATGTGCTCCACGTTTTGAGTCTCCTTTCCATTTCTTCTAAGAACCATTTCCAATCTGCACTAGTATATGAATCAGAATTTAGGAGGAACCCAAGATATTTGAAACCATTCAATAGAATGGCCTGATTAAAAGAAAATAAATGCATATATAATATGAGCTTGCCTAAATACCAATAGGGGTGATGGTTGATTTTCAGAGGTTGATTTCCATTCCTGTTGCTACTTCAAAAAGTGAAAGAGCTTCCTTTATTGAGTGTGCGTCATTCTGGGAGCCATCGCTGAAGATAAGGACATCATCAACAAAAAGGAGGTGGGTGATGCGAAGAGTTGGTGCCACCCTTAAACCCATTAACCATGCCTTCTGCGAGCTTCCTCAAGGGCTCTATTGAGGCCTTCTACCACCAAGAGAAAGAGGAGGGGAGATAGAGGTCAACCTTGCCTTAATCCATGTTCAACTCTAAAGAAAGGAGAAGCAGAGCCATTTATGAGGATTGCAAAGGAAGCCGAGGAGATGCAAGTCATAATCCAATTGATAAGTCTATTTTGAAGACAATGTGGGTGAGGAACTCAAATATATAGCTAACTGACATGATTGAAAGCTTTGAAGAGATCAATTTTCAGAATGTTTCCTTTCAGACACCATTGTTTGAGATCATGGAGGCCTTCTTAGGCGACACCAATGGCCTCGTGAATTTGTTTGCCTTCCAGAAAGGCGAACTGTTCCTCAGAGATAGATTTGGATAGGATGGGTTTGATTCGAAGAGCTATGGTTTGGCTATAATTTTGTAAATGAAATTACATAAAGAGAGAGAGCGGAAATCATCAAAAGAAGAGGGATCATCGGATTTGGGAATTAGAGCAAGGAAGGTGGAGTTGAAGGAGGCATGGATATGACCAGTAGATCTGGGTTCTTCAATGACTCTTAGGAGATCATCACCAAAGAGTTCAAAAAATAATCCCAAAAGAATTCGTTTGTCTAGCCATTTGGCCCCGGGCTCTTGTCTTTTTGGAAGCCACTTAAAACCTTCTTGATCTCTTTAGCAGTTATGGGTTCCATCAACATCTCGTTGTTGTATGATGCTAAGAATCTTGGGAAGAATAAGGCTAATTTGACCACCTTGACTATAAAGGCTCTCTTGGGTTCTTTGAAAGGAGAATTGAAATGGTTGGTCACCATTGTAGCAAGATTCTCGAAGGAGGAGGTTGTATTCCCTTCTAGGTCCCTTAGCTTCCATACGATATTGCTCATCTTCCTCCCTTTGGTGTAATTTTGAAAGAATTTAGTATTCTCATCACCTCCCTTTAGCCGAATGGCTCAACTTTTAAGTCTCCAAGTTGCCTCAATGTCAGCTAAGAGTTTTTTCTTCCTCCCTTCCAATTGGTTTAGGAGTGGCTTTGATACCTCCATGGCATATCCTTTTGAAGGGCCTTTTGATATAACTTTTAGGTCTGCTTCCACTACACAAAGCACGTGAGGATCCCTTTTCCTTTTTTCCACCAACCATTTTATAGTTGCTTCCTTCATAGCTTTGACGTTTTGAGCAAACTGTCTTCTTGCTAACTCATTTGACAGAAGATCAAAAGGTCTACAAGTTGCTTTTACTACCCTGGTGAAGCTCACATCTG
Source organism: Pinus tabuliformis (assembly GCA_031772625.1). Taxonomy (NCBI): domain Eukaryota; kingdom Viridiplantae; phylum Streptophyta; class Pinopsida; order Pinales; family Pinaceae; genus Pinus; species Pinus tabuliformis. The sequence goes on along the minus strand of CM062804.1, from coordinate 301,629,905 downwards.
TAAGCCAGGTTAGGATGAATTTGAACAGACTAGGAGGTTTTATCCCAGAACCTCATATGCCCACCTTATTTATATATGCATGTTAATGGATTTCCGTAAATGTATCTTAAAATTACTATTTTTTAAAATCATGTTGGTAGAGCCTATGCCGGTGACATCCCTAATGTTGAATGGAAGAATAATATGCCCACTAGTGGGATGTTGGCGCCGATATTGTGTGAGACTTGGTCAACCATGGATGTCTCTCAAGATAGTTTATTTCCATCATAGGTAGCTCTCATCCTCAACCCCTCCCCATGAGGTTTGAACTTGAGACCTAATGGAGACTAAATCTCATATAAACCAACAGTTTACACCTCATGGGTTTAACATCACTATGTATACATGCTAAATTTCGTATATAAATGCATTCCTAGATTTGTTAGTTGCCATTAGACTATGACTCTGGTTTATTGAGACTAAATTTGAGGAGCAAATATCATTGTTTGCATATTTAATTGCAGTTACTTCTTTTAATCCTAGTATTTGATTTCACATCTAAATTCTATACACATGATTGGATCTATTAGGAATCTTCGCATATCATGTATGTGGATGTTGATTAGGTATTGTAGTTATCTCTTTTAATCTAGTATTCGATTTCACATCTAAATTCTGTACACATGATTGGCTCTACTATGGAATCTTTGCATATCATGTATATGGGATGTTGATTAGGTTTCCTTGCTGATTTCAGTGATGCAATATAATTTCACCTATGTTTTGCATACAAAATATGTTCTACTATGGGAGAGTACAATTAAAAAACCATATAGGAAATCTGATTGGAGAGCAGAATAAATTGTGAATTGGAGTGCTCCTATGACCATGGGAGGTGTGTCTGAACTCTCAAATTATAGCAAACACGATTCTAACATTTGACCATATATACTTTGTTGTTATCTTTCTAACCTTACACTTCCATGAAATTCAATTAGTCGAAAGTAAAGTTCTAATGAAATGGTAAGATGCCATTTTTGAAAATGCTGATTTGAGGATTTTTTGCTCTGATACCAACTAGTACAGACCAAATACTTGGAATCTCATGATAAAACAACATACAAAAAATGTACACTAATGTGAAGCTCAATGTTCAAAGTGAATAAAAATAAGTTAAAAGTTAAATGCCTTAACCACTAGAAAAACTCTTTCAAAGTATCCAATCACACGTATATATCCGATTTCTATGTTCATATTTACAATAATAAGTATATTAACTTCCATATTTTAACACACTGTACATTTAAATTTAAAAAACCAACCTCTATTACATATAGATTTATAACCTCATTAATTAAAATTACAGCAATCAACACATAAATAACCAAATTACAAAATGGAAAAATGACAATGATAAACAACTTGATATTGCTATCAACCAAGAATGAGACTTGTCATAGGTGATCTTAGTAACTTTCCCATTTGACATACCTGTGTCCTGATTTCATCTTTCTGGAGATATATTTGCTCTATTACATAGAAATTTATGATCTCATTAATTAAAATTACAGCAATCAACACATAAATAACCAAATTACAAAATGGAAAAATGATAATGTTAAACAACTTGATATTGCTATCAGGCAAGAATGGGACTTGTCATAAGAGATCTGAGTAACCTTCCCATTTGACATACCTTTGTCCTGATTTCATCTTTCTGGAGATATATTTGCTGTATGCACCGACTCATACAATACCATTTTCCAAAAATATTAGGTTGGTAACGTGTTTTTTTGTCCAAGAATCATCAGTAAAGCTATTGCAAGAATAAGCTAACCTTAAAAGCACAAGAAACCGCAGAGGCAGAGGTAATAATCCTCAGTGTTTCAATTATTTTAATCAGAATAACATGATTTCCAGGCAAAAGCACCGGAGCTTTGAAGAAGAATCCGAATAAATTCTCAGCGGATATAGATCCTACTGGCAGCATAGCTCTTAGACTGAAAATATACTTGTTTTAACAATATTGCTAATATCTGGAACTACTGCATAAGGGCATATCGAATTAAAAAGCACAAGCAATTGCATATTCACTTTGTTGGTCAACGATCACTCATGTGAGAGCAGAGCCTTTCAGAGCCTTGATATAGATCGAATCATGTCGGCCTCAGTTTGAATGTAATTTCGATTTATCTCCTTCACTGAACAGCATCCTGCTAAGGCCATGGTTAGTTCAAACTCGTCCCGCAACATTTTCAGAACATTTCTCACACCTGCTTCTCCCTCTGCAGCCAAAGAAAAAACTACAGGCCTCCCAATCTGCAATCCCCAATACAACATCATAAGCTATAAGATTTTGAAATATATTGCATGTTATAGAAATCAACCACCATCCAGCTTACAATAGATCAACAATAATATCCAGAATGAATGGTCACCAAAATCCTACAAGGCAAATAGGTCAATTAAATAATATGCTTACAAATATGCCAGAGGCTCCAAGAGCCAATGCCTTGAAAACATCTGTGCCGCGCCGAACTCCTCCATCCAGAAACACAGGAACTCGACCTTGTGCGGCTTTTACAACCTGCCATATACACTCTCCATAAATCATCACTGGGTTAGGTATCCAAAATTTCCTACGAACAAATCTACTATTGCAATGCTGTGGTGCACACCTCTTCCAAAGAGCTTATTGTTGCTGGAACGTAATCAAGTTGTCGAGCTCCATGGTTGGATACAATTATACCTTGTATGCCTGCTTGGATGGCTAGCCTTGCTGTATAATACATTCATAATAATTATTATCAACTTTACTCATTATGAAAATCACTCAGGGATCCCCATGTGTTACATGCCGAAAAGCCCAAAAACACTTACTGTCCTCAGCAGTCAAAACCCCCTTCACAAGTATTGGCAAACTGGTAATTGTCTGCAACCATTTCACATCCTGCTCACAAACTCAAACTAAACAATTTTTAGACCCGTGCCTTCTGTTTTGGTGTTAAATGGGTAATCAAATGCATTAGTGTGACAATATGCATATTTTCAGCTTAAAAGTTGGAAAAAGGATACGGAGTATTTCTTGAAAAAGGATACGAAGTATTTCTTGAAGATGTAAATCATAATATGAGTCATCACAAATAATTTTTCTGAGATTCACAAGGTTACGTGCAAAGGCAGGAACTCAACCCCAAGATTTCTCCAGGTGCTTCTCTATCCATTTTCATTCTATTCAAACACAATACTGAAGAATTATTTGAAATATCTGTCTACCAGTACTATTACAAACCTTCCAACTCAATGATCTGTCAATTTGACCAGCAACATATGATGCCAGTCCAGAATCCGCTGTCTGCAAGAAAAAACCAGCGTAAGGAAGAAGTCTGGACCTTGAATATAGAAGAACTAAAAACATCATCCTTCTATTCAAAGAACTCATAAAATGGAATACATACCTGCTCCATTTTCCCAAGATCCAAACCCTCGAAATTCTTTAAGGTAAGATATGGAGGCAATGCGAATCTACATTTTTGACAAAGAAAAATCAATAGAAGTCAATAACAATTATGGATCCAGAATTGAATCTCAACACAGAGGTGTGCCTTACTGTCTAACATGTATCAGTGGATATCACAATGAGACTTTTCAGAACATTAGATACCTCATTGTCAGACAAGGGATGAACAAAGAGGAGTGCCTTACTGTCTAACATGTATGAGTGGATATCACAATGAGACTTTTCAGAACATTAGATACCTCATTGTCAGACAAGGGATGAACAAAGAGGAATCCCAGATAAAATGGAGACTTCTGACTTATTTTAAGTTTGATACATTATAGGTGCTAGATGCTTTTTCTAACCCTAGTGTCGCTTCTGATCCTAAAAGAATTCCACAATGTTCTGATTTTTATTAAGAGCTGAGAAAGTGTTAGAATATGGGTACAAACTCATAACGTTAAAGAAGAGTATACTCTGAATGTAAGATTTATCCCACATGTCTACCTAGTCCTGTCAGCAAATCTAAAATAGAATGCATTTTCACTACCTATTTTTAATGTCAGACTCCCTCCGCCCAAGTCGAGGTGTGTCCACAGTCAGTGCAATTGCCTTAAAACCAGCCCTCTCCGCTCTTCTAACAAGTTGTCCAACAACATTCCTATTCTTGTAAACCTGCCAGCAATGACATCTAAATTTTAATACCATTCATACATCCACATTTAATAAACCCAACGCAATATAACTGATCTTACCATTGGTTTAAGAGCCTATAATACAATTGCATGGATATGAACTCAATTACAGCTCAGAAAACATGGGAAGACAATCATATGGGTGGAAATGATAAACTTACATAAAGTTGAAAAAAGCGAATGCCTGGTCCAGTTGAAGCAACCTCTTCAACACTTGATGTAGCCCATGAAGAAAGCGTCTACAACAAATATGTCCAAGCCTCAATTTTTATCAACACAACAAACTATTTCAAAATCCAAAATAATTATAATTTTTTAAATCCTTAATAGCTAGAAGGAAATTATGACATTCAGAAAATCGATCCCACAAAGAGAAGGCCGATGCCCAAACCATTATAGTTCCAGCAGCTGACGCAGCTCTTGCAGTAGCAAACTCTCCTGTAAAAGAATGATGGATTCACTTTCAGAAAATATATGCATCAAAATAGGATGTTAGCTGTAATAAAATAATCTAATGCATACCTTCGGGATGAGCCATCTTTTGCATGGCAGTTGGAGCAATCATAATAGGCATTGATATCTTGAATCCCAACACAGTGGTACTCAGATCCACCTTTGTTACATCAACCAATATACGGGGACGGAACCTGATACATACAACATCAACCAAAATCTTTGTAATCATGTCAATTCCCCTGATGCTTGGAATGAAAGAGGTGCCAGAATGTTCAAAAGTTTAGCCCAAGACAGGGTGACTAAAATTGAAAACTGTAGCTATTCAATGTTTATCTAATCTGATTGCAGTCATAAAGATGGTGAAAAAATAGATACGGGAGCTAGTTCTCAAATGAGTATGTATTAGCTGAAGCTACATCTTTTTCAGCTATATAGTATTACACCCCACCCCCTCATATATATATATATAGATATGAATTCTTACACAGGCATTTAGAAGTTTGATTGTGCATATAAAAAAGATGTACTGATTTTCATTTTGAATTACAAAGTTCAGGGGTCAAACATAATTTATATCCCTTAATATTTTGCTAATAGCAATTCATGACCTATTCATTCTCCGAATCACCTCCGCACAGAATGATCCAACAAAGTCACTCATAACGGGAAAAGGGGTGAGGGGTTTATCAGTAAAAGACCATTAGCCTGTGTGGAAGAGAGGGTGAGCCCTGTCAGCATGACTGTTTGCTCATTGGTATATAAGTTTGAAATGAAATGGTGTGGTCAAATAGCTGGAATAGAAACAAATATAAGCCATATGTCTATGTGGGTATGTTCACTGGGAAAGTAAATCATGATATCCATAGGCACATAACAATATGCCCATATCTCTGATTTACGTTATATACCATGCAGAATTCTGTCTTGATTTATGAATGGATATATGGAGATCATGAATACGTAGATTATTGATAGTTCTCATCTATCAATTCAAGATTCCAAACACCCATTCATGCTTTCAATCTACCCATACATAGTTCTGAACAGGAGTCTGCAGAGTCCATCTAAGTGATATGATGTTTATTAACAGATTCTTTCCAACAGGCTTCAAAAAGAACACTGTTTTCTTCCCACTTCACATTGTTTAATTTAAAAAACAAAAAGAAAAAACTTGGGCCCATCTTATTGAAGCCCAGTCAAAGAAGGTAAGCAGTGGAATAATATATTATTTCATTTTGAAAAAAGAAAAATAAAACACTTCGGGCCTATGTCATTGAAGCCCAGTTATCTAAAAATAAATAAATTAACATGCGTGAAGATTTACTTAAATTGTTTAATTTAATTTTTAAGAAGATGAGAAAAAGTTTAGGCCCCATGTTGTTGAAACCAATTTTTAAAAACAATAAAGTGAAGTGGAATCTGTAGCCTTTACGGAAATTAATGCAAACAGGGCATCTTCTGGCAGCACTCCAAAAAAAATATACTACAATGCACGAGAATCGAACCACTGACCAGACAATAACCAGATGTAGCTAAAGAAAATGAAAAGGGGGCTTGAGATACCTTATTCTTTCGAAAGCTTTGCGATTTTCGTGGAGAGTCCATTGATCTTCAGCACCGGAAGCATAGTAATCGAATACCATTTTGGGCAGCTTTTCCTTGGCCACTGCCTCATAGTCGGAAACGTTCACGATCTCCATATCTTAACTCTAATTACAGATACTATCCAATCTGCAAATTACAGATTGTTCGGCAACAGAAAACTTCAGAGAAATAATTTAATTTCACAATCTGTATGCAAAATTTTCAGAGCAAAATCGCGATACATATGATAAAGAAATCAAAAATAACAATCCACTGTGAATAAAGTCCATATACGAAGGCTGGCGCCTGGAAAAACTGAAACAAAATACGTCGAAACAGGACCGGACAAACCTTTGGTTGAGCAGCAGGCTTCAAGATTTGGATCACACGACGCTCTATTTAAATAGGTGCTAAGCAGCCATGAAAGGCATCATATCTTAGCTCCGCGGGGAGGAATTCTGCGAAGCCCTGCTACGACGGCTACTTAGTAGGCTCTCTATTATCGCCAGCTCCGGGAAATGGCGATTCTGTCAACCATCCATTGCTGATTAGTTTGCCATATCCGTTTTATAAGACTTTTAACCACTAAATCCGTGCAGATAATATTTAAATAATTAAGAGCCCTGCACTTGAAGGACTGTGATGTCACCTTTGCCCATGAGAATCTGTGACAGGCACCGCAGATAAGATCAAAGGCACGGAAAGAAACAAAGAATATAAATGGTTAAATTAAAGAGATAATGAGCTTGTATGTGGTATCCACGGCATTATCTCGACTGATTCTAATCCTAATTCTTTTTAACAATAATTTAATTTTGAAAATATATTGAATTAAAACATTATAATCTTCTCTGACACCCTCGTGATGCGGAGAGAGAAATAGAAATAGAAATTATATATATATATATAACATTTTTTATTTATAATAATGTTGTTTTAAATACAAAATATAATGGTTGAATTTAGTGTTGATGTGATTTTATTGTAAATTATTTTTTGGAAACAAATTAATAAATTAGGTTTGGAAATTTAATTTGTCTACCACTTTTTCCTGAAAATTTGTGAAAATTTACATAAATTTTATTATTTAAAATTTTCTTTTCTTTTATTTAATATTATTAATGATTTCGTTATTATATTTTATAATTGGTTTTTTAGCTTATAATTATAATTAATGTTAGGGATTAATTTGTTATATTATAATAAAAAATTTATATTGGTTAAGCACTTAATATGTATAGGAGTTGTTTTTAGTGTGATTTTTTGGAAGTTTTTCTTATGGGTTTTCTAGTCTAATTCCTTTAAAATCTTCCAGAAATTTATTGAAATCACAAATTTGATGAGTAACCCTACACAATGGAAGTGTCCTATAATTTTTGAAAATGTTAAATCTAGTACTACATAAGTTAAGCGGAATATATATATATATATATATATATATATATATATATATATATATATATATAATAATAAAATAAAATTTTAGTAAAATTTATTATAATTTTGTTGTTAATGGTAATAAAGATAGTTATTATTAATATTATTGATAAATATAAATTAATTAATCATTTAAATCACATCTATTGTTATTAATTAAAATAAAAATAATTATTATTAATATTATGGTAAATATAAGTTAATTGATCACTTAAATCACATCTATTAAAAAACCAATATTTCATTTATATTAACTACTTTTAAAGCTTAAATTATTGTTAAATTAATTACATCCACAAGAAAATAATTTTTTTATTCAATTTTAAATTATTTTAAATTTTGTCCTAAAATCATAATTATATATTTAATTTTAAACAATGTTAGTATTTTTAAAATTCATTTTATTAATTAATTTATGTACAAAGTTTTTTAAAATTTACAATTTCGAATCTTGCACTTAGAAATAAACTTAAATATAATAACTTTTTAATTGTAATATTTTAAAGTTATTTTGATTAACCAATTTAGAAGTGAACCTTTTTAATGCTTTGCTTGCTTTAAAAAATCACATTGCAAATAAATCTACAATATTATATCTATTTTTCCTCTTTGGATAATATGGCGTGCCTCAGTTTATTGACAAGTGGCAATATACAATCTATACATTTGGAGATAAGTTTTCTTGATTTGACTTTGGTGGGAATGATTTTGCTTGATTTAGGATGTGCCCCCAGGGGTGTAGATCACACCACATTTGCTTGTGTTGCCTATTCAGGGCCATGGGATAAGGTTATTATAACCATGTTTCATTTGTTAAAGATGGATACCATACTTACTAGAATATGTCCATGGGTTTTATTGAGTGCCCTGGAGTAAGAAGTTATACAACTTATTTTTATTAATTTCATATTTAAAAAGCAATGTATGTAGAATTTAATTTAATGAGGATATATTACTTTTGAAATATTTATTTAAATTTTATTTTTTTATTTTTTAAAACTATGCAAAAATTTTAAAATTGGAAGTATTTTATAGAAATATCGTTAAATATTTTATGATTGAATGTTTTTATAAAAATATCATCAAATATGCTCACGAGGTGTAGAGTAGATGGTGACAGAGTGTTCTGTAAATGCATTTCATGGTGTAAAAGTCATCATTTCAAAACTTTGTGCTCAAAAATCCATATATGCTAAGGGTTGGTGTGGGCTAGACTAAGTGTGATCTCCGAGTGATTTTGACAGCTTAGATGCCTCTGGGTCGCAGCTAGCCAAAGGTTAGTCATGACAGTCATCTCAGGACTCACATAAACTAGCAAAAAAACAAAAAAATTGTTAAATATTTTTTATTGGAATTTTAAGAATTAATAAGATTTATTAATGTTTTTACACTTTAAGATAAGTATGGATCCTTAGGATTTTTCACTCCATTATTTGTTAGAGTTGGAGATTACTACTCGTGACTAATCCCTAGGTTAATCCCTAGATTTGTAATGTTGAACATGGTTACCTATTTGCGAGTTATTATGATGATGATGATGATGATGATGATGGTTAACGTCCACTGAGACCAAACTTTGGTCTATCGGACCTAAAGAAACAAATTATTTAGTTTGATTTAAGATATTATTCCTATGCTCAAAAAGCTTGGAGAGAAGCCTCCCAAGCTCACTATAATTTTGACATCGTAAAAGGCTAGGAAGGTCAGTATTGTGACAAAGATTATGAAACTGAGATCTAATGTGGTTGTACGCGAGGCACTCTAAGAGGCATTTTTTTCTTAAAATGATATAGATGTTGTAACTTAATATAGATAATGCTTGTCCATGTTGGTTAAAATAATATATGTTGGCCATGTATTAATTAAAAAACACTCTCTCTACTATATGTTGGTTGTGTATTAAATAAAAATATTTTCTCTCTTTCCCTCACTCATAACTAAACATAAGAAATTTTGAACATCATATCTTAACCTAAATCCAATTATTAAGCACTCTAAAAAGGGTTTGTACCTTGTAGGATTTGATCCATCTTGGTGCTTAATAGATCTAAAGTATAAAATAGATCTAAGTTGTTTTGTAAAACTTGAAGGAATATAATTGAAAAAGCATTTATACACTAGGTTTTGTACTAGTTATGTCATGTGATACATATATTAAGCGAGTAGTCAATTTTATGTGTTGTGCTATTTGCAGCTTGAGATATGAAATTCTTACAAGGTTCCCACATGGAATTGTGACTTTCCTTTGCCCTTTCATAAATGATAATTGTAGTTACATAGTTAAAATTTTATGACTTAGCATTTTCTATTGATTTTTTTGTTACAAGCATGATTGTAAACCTGTAATTTGAAGAATGACCCCACAAAAGTAGTAACACAAGTGAAATGTGCCCTTCCTATTTTAGACTTCCACCATTTCTACCTCTCAAATATATTCCCTCCACACCAAAACATATTCTTCTCTCATTCTTCTCATTCACATTATCTTTATCAATAACTTGTTCATATTGCACAATTGAGATAGGTGTATAACATCAAATTTTTTATCTTTATCTATCTCAGTTGTGTTTCTCTTCTTCTTTCAAGAACTACTATGTTTCAAACCCTTAATGTTGAAGATTGTTGTGATGATATTTTCCTCCACATTTTTGTATATAATTCTCTTTTGTTGAGAAGTTAGGTTTATAACCTTTACATAGGATCAAAGCCTAGTATTTGATAGGTTTTGACACCTTGTCTATATTCCACGACAAACCTTCATATGCCACATGTATAAGAGTTACGCATACATTTATTAAGGTATATTAATGACCATATAATTGGTTTGGTTCTCCAAAGTTATCATATACTTCGCAAATTGTGTATCAATCTAAAACATATAAATTAGAGTAAATATACAATCTATAACTTGAATACAATATATTTCTAGATAGAGAACTAAATTATATAGCTTGATGGGCTAGTGTGAGTGTTAGGTCCCTATACTACTAGTGTAACCCATTATTGTTATTAGTACAACCCCCTTATTATATTGTTGTGCCCATGTAGTCCCCATATTGTTATTATTGTGCTCCATAGAAGCCCATTATTGTTATTATTATGCCCTTAAATTATTATTTTTATGTCGGCTCTGATTATATTATGACCCCTTTGTATCATCCAAGAATTGTTAATTTGTGTAATGTAAAGGAGGTTTCCCCCTTGAAGAGGCTTATTTCTAAGGCGTTGATCTATCTTTTCTATCTTTTTGTGAACTGGTTTCATAACATTTGGTATCAGAGCTTTGGATTCTAGGGTTTCCCTGCTCCAAATAGGTGATTTTCGCTATAACTGTTTTTATGTGACGTTTTAGAAGCTAAAATAAAAACCCATTTGAGGCTAAATCTCATTGAACCTTGGGTCCAAATTTCAGATCTTGTCTCACTATATTTTCGGTGATATGATCTGAGGAAGTTAGGGTTTTTGTAAGCTCCAGAATTTCATCTAAAACAGGTCATCGTGGAATTTTCGCTATAACGTTTTCACTACGAAGTTTCAGAACGTAAAATAAAAACCCATTTGAGAAGAAATTTGTCTAAACCTCGGCTCCGAATTTCAAATCTTTTCTCGCTATATTTTCGGATATATGATCTGAGGAATTTAGGGTTTTTGCAGACTCCTAAATTACATCCTAAGCAGGCGACCTTGGAAAATCATCATAACGTTCTCTCTAAGCATCAAATTGAAATTTTGTAAGAAGTTACAGAAAAAGGACAGACTGTATTTTGTTAGGGCATAATTTTCAGAACCTAAGGTTGAAACAATGACATGTGGCACGCCGTACAAGTTCACTCTACTGAACTAGTCTATAATTAGGTCATTGCGGGAGATTGGGAATAGATATTTCTTCAAGAATCCAATTGTGATCAGACTTGCAGAGTTAGAAAGAGGACTCAGAGGGCTATTAAATACTAAAATTTCAGAACTTAAAGATCCAAAAGTACAGAGTTACAGTTGTTTCAAGATCTAGCTCCTAAAATCAAGAAAAAGCGAGATGAGGAAGTTTGATGGAAAGGATCCGGTAAATTAGATACTACAGATGGAGAAATATTTTGATCTACATGGTGTACCATTGTTACAAAAGGTACGTATTGCATCTAATTATTTAGAACCGAATCAATTTTTATGGTATAAAGCACTTTGTTCTCGTAAACCACTTGTCACGTGGTCAATTTTCATGGAGGAAATGATAGCACATTATGAGGAAACAAAGAGAAACACCTTCTTTAGCCAATTGATACATCTCAAACAAAAGGGTTCAATGGCAGAGCACATTGACGACTTCCAAAAATTGAATATAAGGGTAAATGATATTCCAGAGAAGAAAATGGTTGATTTCTTCATAGGTACTCTAAAGGATAACATTCAACACGAGGTTCGTCTTTGGGAACCTAATTCATTGGAGGAGGCATTCAGGTTGGAAAGAAAAATTGAAAGTGAAATTATGGAAACAAGGAATCCCACCACTCATGACTATAATTATGGAAGTGTTTTTTTCCCTAGCATTCCACAACCTACAAGGTTTACACCACAACAATTGGAAGAAAAAAGAGAAAAAGGGCTTTGTTACAATTGTGATAGCAAATACACTAAAGGTCATAATTGTGCTGAGAAGAAATTATTTTACATAGATTATGAAGAGAAGGAAGAAAAGGATCAAGAAACATCAAAAGAAGAGGATATACACCAGGAACCCACCCCAGAGAAAAAAGGAATGAATCCGACCATATCTTGTAAAGCATTGGAAAGAATTACCACTCCTCAAACTCTCAAGATAGAAGGACATATCAAGAAGAAAAGGTTTAAGAAGTGAAAGATCACATCGAGAAAGAAGAAATGAATCTGACCATATCTTGTAATGCATTGGCTAGAATTACCACTCCTCAAATTGTCAATATAGAAGGACATATCAAGAAGAAAAATGTTCAAGAATTGAAAGATCACATCGAGCATCAAGAAATGAATCCGGCCATATCTTGTAATGCATTGGAAGAAATTACCACTCCTTAAACTATTAAGATAGAAGGACATATCAAGAAGAAAAAGGTAATAGTGTTGATTAATTTGGGAAGTACCCATAATTTTATTCATTGTAAGATAGCCAAGGAATTGAATCGCTTCCTATATCTAGCACCAGAGTGTCAAGTGATGGTTGCAAGTGGAGGAACCATAAATTGCTCTGGAAAGTGCCATAATATCAAGCTATCCATGGGAGAATATGTATTGAATAGCCCAATGCTTTCCATTCCAATGGGTGTTGCTGATGTTTTATTAGGAGTCCAATGGCTACAATCTTTGGGTACGATAGCTTTTAAATTTCAAGAGCTTTTCTTGAAATTTTTTTGGGAAGGAAAGGAAGTTGAATTGAAGGGTATTGAAGGGAAACCTGGAAATATAATCAACTTTAATAGCATGACAAAGCTTCTAAATAAAGAAAAATAGGGCGTAATTGCACAATTATGTTCACTAGAAGATCCCACATCGAAATCATGTATTTCTCCAGATCTCCAAAACGTTTTGGATAATCATTCCAAGGTATTTGAGACTCCCAAAGGCCTCCCACATATTCGTGATCATGATCATGATATTCATTTGATTCCAGGAAGTGTTCCTCCAAACATCAGGCCTTACAGATATCCATATGCCCAAAGGAGTGGGACCTCATTCAAAAGTTGCAGAAGATCCCAGTTCAAACAGTATTGCGAGAACTTGACAAGGAAGGAAAAATCATATTGGAACTTGAAGCAGTGACAAAACTGAGAAATCAACAGCTACGAAATAGATCAATTTCAGAGTATCTCATCAAGTGGAAGAACTTACCTGCTGAAGATTCCACATGGGAGGACAAGAATCTATACAGAAGCATCAAGAACTACTCAAGCGTTGAGGACAACACTTTTTGAAGGAGAGGGGCATGTTAGGTCCCTATGATACTAGTGTAACCCCTTATTGTAATTAGTACAACCCCCTTATTATATTGTTCTATCCTTACATTATTATTGTTATGCCGGCTCTGATTATATTATGACCCCTTAGACTCCTATATATAGAATGGAGGTCTTGTCATTTGTATCATCCAAGAATTGTTCATTTGTGTAATGTAAAGGAGGTTTCCCCCTCGAAGAGGCTTATTTCTAAGGCGTTGATCTATCTTTTTGTGAGTTGGTTTCATAACAGTGAGTGGTAAAACACTTTCAATTTCATCTAAGAGGTATTGGGGTCAACGCCCATGTTAGTTTCTCTATTATGTGCCTCACTTGATATCCTTATTGGATCATGAATTCTAATTACCACTAATGGGTTTACATTGGGTGCCATTGATGAAATGCAAGAGTCTAGTATTTGTTTACTCATTCGTAAAAAATCATGAAACATGTACAAATTTTACAACCTAATTCCTTATGTTTCTATTCAAGCTCAATAATTGACTCTCTAGACTACTATCTCTCAACCTAGTTTCTTTCTAATTAATTCCATTTACATATATATTATTTATACCTTTCATGGCTAGCAATCAATTTCATAACTATTCATCTATTGTTGATGATTCTTTAACTTCCATAGTGACCTTTCATCTCGCCTTGATATGCTTCTCTATCAAGTGTGCTCATTGCACTCACAATGGACGCTCACTATCATGTGCCTTCCATGTGACCTTCTCCTCACATGCATCTAAGCTACACCAAATATAATTATATCACACTCTCTTGAATCATTATCACTTTTGTTTTTCTTACTTTTGTTTTTCTTACCTGGTGTGCTCATGCACTTAATTGTTTTTATTGATATTTAGTTGTTTTGTGGATTATTTTGCATCAACTTTCCCTTAAGAATAAAATAAATTGTGTTACCATGCATGTTCATCATATATTATTTTGTTGCAATTTTCTTCATATTGGGTTTCAAATGGACCCAACCAAGAAAATTTACAAACAATACCTTCTTGGCCAAGTGAGTTGAGTTATATCATGGCTTAAAACTAAAAAACAAACATATTTTATAATTTATTTATGGAAACATAAATTGTACTCTAACTATTTGCATTCATAGAGAATATATTGTTTAATATAAACATAAATCCAAACATATCCACAACAATGTCACAATCACACTTTAGTTATAGCGGGAAACAACTAGAGTAATCAAGAGGAAAATCCATTATCAAAAGTATAGCTTAGTGTATTCTTCCATAAAAGAAATATAGTCTCTCTCATTGATGAACATATATTCAAACAATAACAACTGAAGCCTAGTGTTTGAGACTATTCTTATGTATAGAGAGAGGAGGTGCTTAAAAAGATCAATCTTGGTCAAGAGTTGCTTTGGTTGGTTTGTTTGATCTAATTAGCTTTGATATTTCTTTTACCTTATTACATTATGTGGCTCAATGTATTATGGGATTTAATTATAAAACCAAGGTGTATTCACACCCAACACTTATCCAACCCTGGTATGCTTGGTAATAGCGTAGCTACATTAGCCAATTTGTTCATGAGAATGTGTTCTTGATCAAATTGATCCATTTATAAAAAAATGACTTCTACTTGATTAAAAATATTTTCCTTTAGCTACAACCAACTCTACTTAACAATCTTGAATCTAAACTTTGAGTTCAGGTAGTTTCAATTCTCTCTATAATATTAATATGTGCTAAATATTCTTGTATTATTTAGAGCTTCTTATATCCTTGTTTGCTAAGGCTAGTCTATTCCACCCATCCTTATATACTTGTTGGCCCAAACTTATTTTGGTATTGATGTTTCTAATGGTTGTGATAAAAGAATGTGTTCAAGCATCATTAACTTCAATTGAACATTTATAATTCCCTATGTAGGTGGTGTTACTCCTCTTTTCAACAAGGGTACATAGATTCTTTCAGTGCAACATTCACCACCATTGTAAGCCCAAGGTCACAAGTCAAAACCATTTTAAAAAACCATGTGAGGCCTTGTATTAGGCATCCTAGACTTGTATCTTATTAGTTTTAGTTTGTATTTCAGTTTTTCTATTGGAGCATGCCTTATCCCTTGAAATCCTCACCTAAGCAACCTCATCCCTAATTAGTTTGGATGGATTTTAGTAGACTTCTCTTGAGGACTCATGGTCTTAAGGGAGCCTTCATTTTGTAGGGGTGATCACCAGTGTATGGACCAATTCATCCTGCATCAAGATACACCTATGTCATTTGATGTGGTTAGAGTATTATCAAGTTTGTAGGTGGCCTTAGCCTTGGTACAATATCCCTCATGACAACTCTCACAACATAGTAGTCCCATTTGAACACTTTCACTTTTCCTAAGGTAGTTCACAGTTTCCAATAAAAAGTTGTCAAGGTGGTAAAAAATTCAACCTAATCTGAGATTACAAAACATTATTGGATAATTCCATGCCACATGGAAAATTTTCAATTAGAGCATCTAGTAAAATGTTATGGCTGCATCAAACTTAGCCAATAATACAGGAAAAGTTTCCAGGGAATTTTTAGGCAAAGTGTTAGGAAGAATCTTGCATGCATTATAAAAAATGGTCAGCTCAGAGAGACAAAGAATACCCAGGTTTCATAATTTAGTGATCCTCAAGGACATTGGAGAATAGGCATAGGGGTAGTATGATCTAGCACATAGGGGTGAAGATGTGGAAATTCCCTAGATGATGTGGAAAAACAAAGTCTGACCTAGTATATATCAAGACCAACACAACAAAACAAAATTCAAAGGATAATTCAACATGGAATCAAGACAAAATAGCTATTTGGGTCAAAGATGATGATACCTGGCCGTTTTAACAACCATGGACCAAGAAAGCTAGACATTGGGGAGAGAAGGCTAGTA
Source organism: Pinus tabuliformis (assembly GCA_031772625.1). NCBI lineage: Eukaryota > Viridiplantae > Streptophyta > Pinopsida > Pinales > Pinaceae > Pinus > Pinus tabuliformis. The sequence goes on along the minus strand of CM062804.1, from coordinate 301,613,385 downwards.
TTCTAAATTTTAACCATAATAAACCATTTTCAAAGGGATGTTTTGGGTGTGTGCTATATTTTTTCCATGACTAGCCCCTATATTAGGTGGGTGGACCTACCTATGGTTTTGTGCATGTGTTTTGCACATGGTTTTGGGCATGATGGTTTTTTTCCCATGGTATCTTGTAGATCCGGTTAAGGGAACTATGGTTATGTTCTAATCCAAGGTTAATGGATTGGGATTTATGAATGCTTCAACATGTATATATATGTGTTGTAACATTGAAAGGAATATAATGAAAAATCAATTTGGTAATCCCAATTTTGGGATCCAGGGGAAATATCTATGTATTTATTTTTTGTTTTTTCGCCATTGTATATTTTCTGTTTTTAAGAATTAGTTTGCAAGTAATTTTTTCACAGGGTTAAAACCTACAGATTTTGTGGGCCTCCTTGTGGAAATTAAGCTAATTAACCCCTTTGGGGAAAATACTAAATTATTTTGTAATAATTTCAAGAAATTAAAAAATCTATAAGTCCCAACTTGTGGAAGACTAGGAATATTTTTTTTTGAGAGTCTAACTAGTTGTTAGAAATTTGTGTATAAAAGGCTAGGCTCTCCTCCATTGTAATTGTGGTTGTTCATTTGAGACAAGTGAAATTACAAAATAAAGAGATAAGTTTCCAAGTGCAAACACTTGTATAATTCTTATTGTTGATGTATTAAGAATTATAATTTCAATTATAATTCTTATTGTTGATGAACAAAATTATCCTAAGCATAACATCCTTTTCCATTGAGGAACTACATAATTATGTAGAATAAAACAATTAGGGGGAGAACCCCACTTCTTGTTTTTTAATGTTTTGAAGGTAGAATCAATCCATGATCTTGGACTACTTCAAGAAGATGCTTCCTTTTTCTTGTGATTTCATATTTTTACCGCACATAGAGGATGAAGGTTGGAGACACTAGCAAGTGAAGAGGCCACTCCTAAGGGGATTCAAAAATATTCAACAATATTAAGAAAATGTCAGGGTGATTTCCTAAAGGACCAAACCCTTTTCCTTGACTAAAGTCATCTATAGAGACTTAAGAGGAAAGAAACATCACACTTCGGCAAGAGGTGAGACTCCAAGGGCACATGTATTATTAAAACAAAAACCTCATCTGAAAATATTTCATTTCTTTTTATTTTTTTTAGCTAGTTTAGGAAAAATCACTTGTTGGCTTTTATTTATGTCCATTTAGCAACTTGTAATCTTAAGAAAAGTGTCATAATTGTTATATCTATGCAAGATTTGATATAGGTCCATATTATTCTATATTTTACACTTGTATCTAGCCATTTTTTCCCGAGGAAAGAAATCAACCTCCCCCTCATCTAGAGGCTAGAGTGAGATTGCTAGTACTAGGCTAGCCCACATGTATACTCACTTAAGAGTTCACAAGGATATTTATCAAGAAATTATAGCTCATCATGTCATTAGCAAGGATTTGAACCTAGGTGGGAAAGATAATACCCATTTTTCCCAACCACCCAAGATAACCCAAATTAACTAATTTTTTGGGCATTGGATAATACCCGAGGAAGAAATTCAACCTCCTTCATCTCATCCCATAGGAAAGAGAGAGGTTGGTGGTACTATGGAAGCCCTAAGTATAGACTCACTTAAGAGTGCAACATAGTTACTCTATTCTAGAGCGTAAACATGTCAACTTGTGATAATTAAACCTGGGTGGGGAGGATAACAACTAATCTACCCAAGCTAGACTGAACTGACACTTGTATCTAGTCTTTTATGTTGCATGTATACAAGTTTAAAAGGCTATACTACATTGGAGGTGCAATTTACAATTGTTTACAACAAGTTTTATAAGCTTCCAAGTAAGTCATCATACTAGAACTTAGAAAATAGCTCTAAACTATTTCATAATTCTTATTTAATCATTTAGAGCCATATCATTTCAATTTTTAACGAATTAAAGAGACTAATTCAAATATGGAATTTTATGGGTGCACAAACATAATTTTATTCAACCTAGAATTTTGAAATTCAGTTTCCAACTAGTTGGAAATAGAGTTTTCAATCATCTTTGGTGGAGGGAAGTCCCTAGAAGCATCTACATAGATCCTCTTACCATTCCACCCCTAGACTAACCCTTTAAGAGTGCTTTATCACTAGTTTTGTGGCTATTTGGATTAAATCAAGTTGTAGTCCCTACATTTTATGCAGACTTTATAGTTTGGCATACGTGACAAAAAGATGTTTTAAGTTATATCTCATCAACCAATCACTTAAACTAAAATGTTTTTGTATATATAGTTAGTATTTCTAGAGTAGAACAAAATCCATAGGTCATAATATATATGTTTATGGAATTTTGGCTACTAATATTTGTTGTTTAGAATTCTACTACTATAGTGACAAATTTTATAGATGAACAACAAGTACAAAATTAACACCTCCCCCCCATTTAACACCATATAAGGCACTAGTATTGTACTAATTTTTTGGGGGATTATTTAGGGACTCCTCCCTTGGTTTTTTAGGAGGTGTTGGGACTAAATAGATGGGGTTTGGTTCAAGGTGATAGTGGGTCCTTGCCTTGTCTATTCCCATCCAGTAGGTTGCCAGGACGTTAGGAACACTATTAATTTGATTAGTAACATTTGGTGGCATTGCTACTAAGAAGGTCATCAACTTGGTGATATACAACACTACTCCACTTTTATAAGGTTTTAATTCTTGTTTTGTACTTTGATGAGATTATTTCTTTAAAGGAGAAACCTACAGGATCTCATCTCGCGACTCTAACTGAGGGTACTTCAACAAGGCCAAATTAGAAAAAAAATGTACACAACAATGGTCTTCTTACTAAAGTGAGTTGATATTTGTTCCCAAGCCTTAATTATCTTATCAACATAAGAAATTTATAGCTAGGAATAGGGAACAAAATATAATTGCATCAGAATTTGCATCACTTGCACTTCAAGAATTCTTTGAAAGTCACGAAATTTAGTTCCAAGTGCATTAATTTAAAACACACATAATAAGAATAACACAATGTATTTTCCATGGTTGAACTATCTTTACAAACGTATTGACTTTTCTCAAATAGTTGGTCAACGTCATGCTCTCCCTAATAATTCAGATAAATTGCTTATTTTTTATAGGATAACATTCACAAACTACTCATGATTTTCTAAAAGTATTTGTTAGAACCATGCTTGACATGAAAGTATATCAACATCCTAATGTCACAATGAAATGTTTTGTCCTTTCATTAAGTGGTGATGAAACTACTGGTTTTCTAGTTTTCCTAATAATAGCATTGGTGGTTTCAGTGCAATAAGAGACAAATTCCTTGAAAGATGGTTTGAGAAGAAAGATGTCCTATTTATTTTGATTTTTTTAACTAAAATTAAAAAGAAATATAATGAAATTGTAGATGAATTTAATGCTCGACTTGATATAGTGGCTCGAGAGGTTACCCAAAACCACAAACTACCTAAAATGACTATATTAACTTACTATATTAAATATTTTCAAGGAAACTATGCTTTCTTCCTCCATCATGCAAAACCTAAGATTATTGAAGAAGCTAAAACTAATGCTAAAAGTATAGATGATAGTATGACATTATCTGGTAAACTAGATTCAGTAACTCTACTTGTGTCAAGAAGTAGATCTCAAATCAAAATACGTAAAACAAAGGATCAAGCTTCAAAATCTAGTTTATATGATCCTATCTCCAAATTAGCTAGTCAATTTAAGGAATTTTAGTTGAGCATGTAAGAACTTTGGCCCAAGGCTAACAATCTTTGCAAAACGAGGTTTTACCCAATTAAAGAGGAATCAACAATCATTTGCTCCCAAGAATAACTTCCCTCATAACTCAATTCTAAAACCTCTAAATCCAATATAATCTCATAATACTTTGGAACAATTTAGTCATTACTTCTATAGGGTGTGTGATTCCTTCCATTCTAAGTTCACTTGCATAGCCTTTGCAAAAGCATATAATACAAAAAATCACATCATGATGTATTCTTAAGAAGGATATAGTAGTATTGGATGTGCCTCCAATTTTGGGACTGTTATTGTCACAAAAATATATGGCCTATGTAGGTAATGTTATTCAAATGGACTTATGATACATCACATTAGCTACTCCCGATGGTGAACCTGTTAAGTTGTATAGGGAGGCATATTGGATGAATCATGTGGAATATCTTAGAAACCTAGGTAATCAGGTCAAGATTGTTGAAAAAAGTATGGGATCTTACGTGGTCATGACTGAAAATGTTCAAGGAAAATAAATTAATGGATTGTGGAGGATGAAATTTGATTGTGCTTCCTCAAAACATGGTAATGGTGCCATAATATATTTTACATTCCTTGATAAGGAAATAATTCATTTCTTCTACAGGCTGGAATTTGAGGCAATGAACAACATAACAAAGTATGAATTGTTATTGTTAAGATCAGTTTCCGATAGAGATATGGAAATTGCATGTTTAAGGTTTAGAGGAGATTCAGACTTGGTAGTCTATTAGGTAAAAGTCTTGGATTCCTGTAAGAATGAAAGATTTAAAAGATACAGGCAGGTAGTCAGAGTAGTCACAAATGTGTTTGATGCATTTGGTATCAAATCAGTGTAAGTATGAATGAATGCTACAAATTAGAGAAGGGCAGAAAATTTGAAATATTGTACAAACCTTCTATTCTGAACAATTTTGAGAACTGGGAGATGTTCGAAGATGATAATCAAATAGTCCAATTTCTCAAAGGTACATAGGAATTTGCGGGAAAAGTGCTTGATTCAAGGGATGAGCATTCCTATAAACCTTCACCCTAGAATAAGATTCCCTATGGTTTGATCCCTTTAGATGCATATTTTAACAAGTATGATGCATTTAAAGTTTGAATCGAATTAATTATCTTGGACGAGTATGAATAAATTAATGTAGGAAGGTTGATCCTAAAATTATTAAAGTCAAAAGTCACATCACCTTCGAAGAAAAGGACAGAATCAAGAGATTACTGATGGAATTGAAGGATGTGTTCACTTGGTCATATGATGATTTGAAGACTTGTAAAGATGATGTGATATATCACAAAATTCCTTTAATCAAATATTCCAATCCATTCAGATAAAAGCTTAGAAAAATTAATCCAAAATTGGCACCTCCCTTGAAACAAGTGTAGAAAAGATGGTGAAGGCATGAATCGTTTCTCTATCTAGACATACCACCTGAATTTCAAACCTCATGATAGAAATGAAGAAATTAGGATAGATCCATTTGTGCATGCATTTTAGAAACCCGAATGTGACCTATGTCAAGGATAAATATCCATTTCCCAAGATGGAAATGTTGTTGCAATTGATTATGGGATCTGAAATGATGTCCTTCCTTGATATATTTTCTAGATATAATCTTGTTCTAATCAAGAAGAATGATAGGTCAAATAAGGAATTCACAACCCCTTATGGTACCTCTAAATATATAAGAATGTATATTGGGTTAAAAAATGCATGAACTATCTTCTAAAGAGAAATGGATTACACTTTCTGCAACTTCATTAAGAATGTGATCAAGGTTTACCAAGATGACCTCACAATTTTTTTTAAGAATAGAAAAGATCATGTTAACCATTTAAGGCATGTGCATCTTTGAAAAATGCTGGAAATATGGGATTTCATTAAATCCCAAGAATACTATGATGGGTGTCATAATAGGAAATCTTATGGTCCACATAGTATAGAAGGAAGGAGTTAGGGTGGGCATGAAATATTTAGAGACATCCAACAAATTTGGCCACCAAGAAATTTACAATAAGTTCAATAATACTTTGGCAAGGTGAACTTCATGAGGAGGTTTATCCCAAATGTCACTAAAACCACAAAACCCTTGAATAAGTTATTAAATAAAGATGCCACTTTCAAGTGGGATAAGGAAAGTAGAATAGAATTTCAACAAGTTAAGCGTCACCCACACTCCAGTCTTGGTTAGTCCCCACTATACCAAATATTTCATCATTTTCTCCTACTCTTCAGAGGACACAATTGTTGGAGTGCTTCTTCAAAAGAATGAAGACAATCAAAAGTAGTCTATCACATTCATGAGAAAAATGCTCAAGGATTCAGTGCTAAATTATTCCATCATGGAAATAAAACTTACACCTTGGTAAAATCATTAAAACATTTTCATACATATGTGGTCTATTATAAGATAATGGCATTAAATTTTCACCATTCTATAGTTAAGGAAGTCCTATCACAACAGGATTGTTTGGGAACAATAGAAAAGTGATTAGAGGTCATATGAACCAAAGTGATTAGATGTCAGAGACTTTCAAAACTCATGCTAGAGGGCAATGAGGATTCCCTTGGTTTAGATGACAAAATGTGGGCCATGGTTGATGAAAATACTCAAGAATTAGAAAATATTGATTGGTACAAAGATATCATTTACTACCTCCAACACTTGAGTATTTCAGGATCCTTCCAAATATTATATGAATATCTCTAGGGCTTAAGGCCTCTAAGTATTTTTCATCAATCAAGGCCTGGGATAGAAGATCCAAAATGGGTTAATATTATGATGTGTCAACCTTATAGAATCCTAGACCCTTATTCAAAGAAATTCATAAAGGATTATACAATCATAATCACACTACAAAAACTACCACACATAAGATCCTTATGGATGGATACTATTGGCCATCCATATTTTCATGTCTATAAGTTTGTTAGAGAGTGTCATCCTTGTCAATTTTTCATGGGAAGGAAAAAGTTGATTGTGCTCCCTTTGCAACTGGTAATGGTAGAGGTACCATTCTGGCAGTGGAACCTTGATTACATTGGGGAGTTTAAGGAGAATTATAGGAATGTTCATAAGTACATTCGGACCACTCTAGACTACTTCACTAGGTAGTTAGAGACCATACCTACAAAGAAGGCCATTGATGACATAATAATCAACTTCCTAGAAGATAAAATCACACCCTGTTTCATTGTCCATTCAAAAATCAAAATTGATATTACTAAAGCATTTAGTTCCACTAAATTATCATCTTTCTGATTTTATTATGGAACTATCATGTCTGATTCATCTAATTATTATCCCCAGGGAAGTTATCTCATTGAGTCAAGTAATGAATATTTAACGAACAATATCAAAAATATTATAGGAGAAATAAAAGAAGATGGGATAGCCAAGTAAAATATTATTTATGGGAAAATAGAATTACAACAAAGGAATATATGAATAAATTCTTTTGAATTGGTATATGGGATGGAAAATACTTTGCCTATTCATTTAAAAATTATTGTACATAATATTTTGTAGCATGCTTCTATTGACTTTGATGCCTTGTAAAAAAGAACTTAAAAATAATTGAATTAGATGAAAATAGAAGACGATTTTATGATCATCTTGTCAAGAGATAATAAGAAAAAAAAAAAAAAAAAAAAAAAAGATCCAGGTGGATATCGGTGGCCACCCACCTATTCCATTGGCTCAAAGCACAATTCTCCATCTTGGAAGTTTTTCTATAGTTTTTTGGGTCTTGAAATTCCAGGGCCATTTTGAGGCCCTAAATAACATCTTTTTGACATGGTAAGAGTCTAGGCAATAGCCTTGCCTAGGCCTAATTGAAATGTGTACTTCTTGACTAGACCTTTCCAACAGGCTACCAAGTGCACCAAATGGAGATCGTATGCAAAATTTACAACCACAGGAAGTTGATTTACCAACTAACCCCATGAGGTCCACAAACCTGTTTATGTTTCATCTCCTAGGGTTAGGCTTTTGGATGTTTCGGGTTTCCTCATTATTGATTTATGTTAAAAAGGGCCTTTCGGCCTCATTGTAATGTTCTCTAGTGAATGAACGTAGCTATCACATATATTCTCAAAGATAAGTTACCACCATTTGAGTGAGATTGTTTCATTCTGCATTATTTACAATTTCAACACATTCCATTTATTGATAGAAGTCTAGTTTTATTGTATCTCTGTGATTTTATTATAAATTTGTATTTCAATTTGTTTTACTCATAAATTCATATTAGTATTAGAGCAATCTTCTCTTTATCTATTTTTTGTGCACGTCCCCAACAAGGTCAGGGTGTAAGGAGTTGGGACTTGAACTACTTTAGCCTTTGCAAGACCATCCTCGCCAACCCCAAAGGAATCCAATGGTGGAAGAAAAAAAAAGACAAGGGAGCATGAGATCCTATTAAACTATTGCTCAAGGAAGCCTTCATGTGACAAAGGAACAAAATGATGGATAAATTTTCCCATATTCTTTGGCTACTGCAACCAGTTGACGCATCTTTTCAAAGTACAAGTTAGTTTTGATATTCCTATATTTTAAGGTCAGATAGATGTAGACACTCTAGATAATTTTTCCGATAGAGAAAGTATTACCTTTGTGCTCCTTAACGTTGTACCATACATCAAAGATTGGTGGGAGGCTCTACTATGAGAAAAAGGCCACAGAGGAATCTACATTGTTTGTGATCGTACCCACTTGGGACTCTTTTAGGGATGTCATTAAATAAAAATATCAACCTATTGGAAGCTACAACGACTAGTACATGAGATGGAGAAAACTACAACAAGAGAGGGACAAAACAGTTCTAGAGTTCACAAATATCTTCCATACCCTACACATCAAGTAGGGTATCAAATACTTTGAGTGATATATGGTGATAAAGTACCACAATGTTCTGCATATATACCTCCATAGAGAAATGGAGATTTTAAACATATCCCCATTGGGTGTGGCGTACCAATATACTATAAAAATTGAGCCAAAATTTAAACAGAAGAAGTGAGAGTTTGGATCTGTGAATTCCTCATAGAAGAAGCAAGGAAAAAGGTATCCCTAACCCATAGAAAAGGGATAGAGCTAGGATGGACCATCCTAAGACAACCTTTCTAAGCCAAAAACAAAGAATGGTAATGAGAAGACAAACAAAGACTTTGGAAAGTGTTGTGATTTCCATAGGAGCCCTTGGAATAACATTGATGAATGTCGCTCAAAGCAGTTGTTGGTGGCTGAGCTAAAAGTCTTAGAGTCGGATGCATGTTTTGCCTCTAAATTAGATCTAGACAAGGGGAAGTGGATCATTTACGAAAAACTCGATTCCACCATTGCTACTACCAATGTCCATCCAAGTGAACCCGAATAACTAGAGGAAAGTGAGTGCCTTTTTCACCCACTGATGTGGGTAAAGGGTGCTCTACTGCACTACATTCTTGATATTGAAATTCAAAATATTTTCATCTCAACAAATGTCACCAAGCAATTGGGCTTGTAAAAAGCACTACATTCCCAACCATACACCATTGGTGGCTCCACTAAGGGCAAGATCTTCACGTCACCCAATATTTCCCTACAACATCAAGCCCTTCAAGGATGAGGTAATGTGTGGTACTGCCACCCTTGAAGTTTGTGATGTTATTTTAGGAAAACCATACTTGTGAAAGTGTCATGTTGTATATGAGTTTAGAACTCCCAGTGTTATTATTACTTCGGCAGACGACTATAAAAGATACTAGAGGTATCCTTGCCTATCATCATTTCTTTGATATATTCTAAGGAATGCACAAAGGTCATCTCATAGACTGGGAAATTTTTCTTCATCCTGGTTCACTCTCAAAGTGATCAAAAGGTCATGGCCACATCCATGGCCTTCACACAGGACCTCTCCACATAGCCTAAGTGGACAAGGTCGTGGAAGAATAGAAAGACATATTCTCCTCAACCAATGGGGTACCTCTACACTATCAAGTCAAGCATTCAATCGATTTAACCCTCGATATACTCTACCCAATTGGCAAGTATATGGTCACTATCTTTTGTAAAATGAGGAAATCAAGCACTAGATCCAAGAGCTACTCAAAAAAGGGCACATATGACCAAGTTCCTCACCCTGCAGCAACCCAATTGTACTCATGCAGAAGAAAGATGGGACCTAGAAACTTGGCATTCATTACACGACCTTGAAAAAAAATCATTCAGGAACCAATACCCAATTCCCCAAATTGACGAGCTTCTTTACTAGCTCAAGGGATCCAAGTACTTCAGTAATATTGACATGAAATTTGACTACCTTTAAGTCTTGATATAAAAAATTGGTGTATGGAAGACTATTTTCAAGTCCAAAGAAGGTATTTTTGAATGGTTGTTCATGCACTTTGTTTTGATGAATGACTCAACAAATTTCATGAGGCGAATGGATGATATCTAACAACATTTCAACAATACTTTTGTGATGGTATATATGTATGATATCCTCATATTTAGCAATAATTGGGCTAAACACTTGCAACCTGTTCAATAGGTCCTTCACACTCTACAACAACACAAGCTCTATACTAACTTGGAAAAAAAATTCCTTCGGCATGAAAAAGGTCCAATACATATGCTACATTGTTGATGAGCATGGTGTGCATGTGGATCTAACCAATATTCAAGTCATTTTTTATTGGCTAGCCTCGACAACACTAACTAGGATTCAAAGTTTCTTATGCCTTGCCAACTTCTATCATAGGTTCATGTTGGGTTCTTCCATATTGCATGTTCCCTCATCCAAGTGACCAAGGGTGGTGGAAAAGAAAAATTTGTGTGGGGAAGTCACAACAAAAATGTTAAGTTGATGTAAAACATCACCTGTGCTCAACCCCAATGCTCACCTTACCTAATTTGCAACAACATTTTGAGATTGAGATAAATGCTTCAGACTATATTGTGGGTGTAGTTCCCACTCATCACAGTCATCTAGTGGCCTACCATAGTAAGACACTATCAAATTCCATCCATAAATACCCCACCTATGACAAAGAAATGTATTCCATTATAAAATCTTGGCACCAACGGAAGCATTACATTTTTGGGAAGGAGACACTCATCCACATTGATCACAAGCCTTTGCACTTCATGCAAACATAAGGAAAATTGCATAACAACTTCAATCAAAATTGGTCCACATACTTGTAGAAGTTTCATCTGAATAGAAAATATATGACAGGGAGCACTAATCACATCGTTGAATTCCTCAACCAACCTCTAGTTGCAACACTAGCCCTAGTGCTCCACTCCTACAAACATGAGGCCTCCAGGTGGCCCCAACTCTATGAGAGTGATCATGACTTCACTACCACCTACTAAATGTTGAGCATAGGCATGACCATCATTAACTATCATCTTTAGGATGAAATTTTATGCCATCTAGGCCATTTTTGTGTTCCTTCAAGTGAGTTTTCAAAGCTAATTTGGGAAGCTCACAACAGTCAGATAGCACGATACTTTATAGTGGAAAAAATAGTGGCCATGCTACAAAATTATTTCTATTGGCCAAAAACTTGCAAGATATTAGCAAGTACATCAGGTCCTTCAATAGTTATGGCATTTAGAAACCCCTCTTCCTAGTCCCTTTAGGCCTTGGAAATCCATCTCAATGGAATACATGTTTGATATTCCTTCAAATAAACAAGGAAAGGGTTGTCTTCATGGTTATTGATGAATTTTCTAAGATGTCCATTTTGACAACCTACAAGTAGAATATCACAGTAGAGTCCACTGCCAAGCTCTTCTCTTAATGTGTGGGAACATTTTGGGATACCATATACCATCATATAATATTGGGATCGTATGATCCTAAGCATGTTATGGTCAAGCCTCTGGTTACCATTGGACACCATGCTCACCAAATTGATTGCCTTCCACCCTCGAATTGATGTCTAGATATATGTCGTCAATAGGATGATCATGCATATCTTGTGCATGTACAACTCTAAGCATCCACACACATGGGATGAAATTCTCTCGTGTATTCAACATAGCTACAATAAATCCCTGCATAGCTCAAATAGGCACAAACTTTTTCATGTGGGCCTTGGATTTCAACCATTGGTCCCAATTGATGTAGCACGACACCTTGCATCTACGTTGGTAGAATACCCATGCTCACTAGGACAACAAAGCCACCAAATCTATTGAATGGATTTAGCACATCCATCAACAATTCTGTGATATTTTAAAGAAATCCAACACTAAGTACAAACAACTCTATGGTCGACATCATTTGCCACACAAATTCTAGGTGGGAGACAAGGTTTGGTTTAATTTGTAGAAAGAATGCTTTACAGGACCACATTAGAAGCTTTGTCCACTTCACTATGGGCCTTACACCATCACCAAGGTTGTGGGTGACAATGCTTTTGAGCTAATTATTCCCCCCTTGCTTGTATTACACCCAATGTTCAATATGGACCTTCTTCAACCATACTTTCCAGTATTATTGGACACATCAAAGATAGCACAGAAGTTGACACCAATAGTGCTCAACCCATAATGCATGGAACTGGAAATAATTGATCATATCATGGACACACAAGCTAAGGGAACTTACCAATAGAGGATCCAATTTTATTAGGTTGTCAAAGCAAGGCAGCTCTTACACAAAGGCAAGTGGCTCACTTATGGCCAAGTTTAGTCGAAATTTCCCAATCAGATGGGGAGCCTCAATGCAAAGGATGCCATTTATTCCTAAAGGGGGAGGACTAATCCAAGTGTATATCAGTGTCCACCCACCTATTCCACTAGCTCAAAGCATAGTTCTCCATATTGGCAGTTTCTCTACAGTTTTTAAGGTCCTAAACATTTGGGGCCATTTTGAGGCCCTAAATGATGCTTTTTTGATGTGGTAGGGACCCAAGTTATAGCCATAAACTCTAGCCTAGACCCAATTGGAATGTGTACTTCTCAGTTAGGCATTTTCAATGGGCTACCAAGCACACCAAATAGAGATCGTATGCAAAATTTATGACCCTGGGAATTTGATGTACCAACTAACCCCATCGAGGCCACAAACCTTTTAATGTTTCATCTCCTAGGGTTAGGATTTTGTATGTTTAAGGATTCCTCATTGTTTCTTTATGTTAAAAAGGCCCTTTCATCCTCATTATAATGTGCTCTTGCAAATGTGTGTAGCTTTCACAACTCTTCTTAGAGATAAGATACCATCATTTGAGTGATTTTGTTTCATTTCACATTATTTACAGTTTTAGCACATTCCTTTTATTAATAGAAGTCATTTTTTAGTGTATCTATGTGTTTTTGTTATAGATTTATATCTCATTTTGTTCCCTTTATAATTCTGAATCATTTTTTTGAAAAAGGGCTCAAAGAAGAGACTTTGAAATTGGTGACTTGGTCCTCTTGTTGAAAATTGTATCCATGGTTGGTATTTCCATCAATGAAAATAAGAGGAAGAAATTGGAAAATTTGAATTTATATTTTTCCCTATTAAAATATTCAAGTCATTCATATCTTTGTTTAGGCTATCTAGGCCCTAATAAGGCACACATTCAACCCCCCCTTGGAAGTCTATATAAGGGAGAGGTTTCCTCCTCATCTGGCACATCAATTTTTGTCTTGATGATCTCTGATCCAGCGAATTCTAGAACTAGAAAAGGAGACCGAAAATCTGAAGGAGGTCTATGGGACTTGGATTGACATTTCTCTTATTCTTGGATATTGGTTTGGTTATTATCTTAATGTTGTTTTTGATGTACTGATGAATCTTGCACTCTCTCTCTCTCACGAGGAAGAATCTTTGGGTTTTCCCCTTGTGGTTTTTTCCTGGTCTCAGGCCTAATTTCTTATGTCTCTTTTCTTTTGTTTCTACTGTGATTTACTACTACTCTTTCATGCTTAATGAATTAATTTTCATATGTATAATTGCTTGATGATGAGATGTTATATGAAATCTAATGCTAATAATGGAT